>JAUIMM010000364.1:1456666-2913333 GCA_031769625.1 Taudactylus pleione | reverse complement strand
TGCATAACCTCTCGGTCGACACCACTGGAAGAACGTATGCCACACGCGATGGTATATCCTCGTGGAAGACGGTTTCCGAGCTCGTAACATGGTATGCACCACAGAGCTGGAAAACCCCCGGGACCTCAGCATGGCCGTCTCAACAGCCACGCCGTCAAAGACAGCCGAGTCAGGTCCGGGTGAAGGCAAGGACCCTGAGACAGAAGGTCCGGTCGTAGCGGCAACCGCAGAGGACTGCCCACGGACAGACCCTGAAGGTCTGAGAACCAGTTCCGTCTAGGCCACGCGGGAGCTATCAACAGGAGCGTCCCTCCTTCCTGTTTGAATTTCCGGATTACCCGTGGAAGAAGGGAGACCGGAGGGAACAGGTATGCGAACCGGAACGTCCACCGGACGGACAGAGCATCCACCAGAGACGCCCCTTCGTCTCTTGTGCGAGACCCGTACACCAGCAACTTGTTGTTGTGCCGGGACGAAATGAGGTCGATTTCTGGAAGACCCCACCTGTCCACCAGTAGTTGAAAAACGTCCGGGTGCAGGGACCATTCCCCCGGATGAACGTCCTGGCGACTTAGAAAGTCCGCCTCCCAATTTAGCACTCCCGGGATGAAGACCGCTGATATGGCCGGAAGATTGCGCTCCGCCCAAACCAGGATCCGAGAGACCTCTACGAGAGCCGCCCGACTGCGAGTTCCTCCTTGCCTGTTTATGTAGGCCACGGTGGTAGCGTTGTCCGACTGGACCTGCACCGGGCGACCCTGGAGAAACCGCTGTGCCTGCTGGAGAGCATTGAAGACCGCACGGAGTTCCAAGATATTTATTGGAAGCTCCGCTTCTGTCGGCGTCCACCTGCCCTGGAACAAGTGTGGACCCGAAACTGCTCCCCAGCCCCGAAGACTGGCGTCCGTTGTCAACAGGACCCAATTTGGAACCCAGAACGGATGTCCCTTGTTGAGGTGGGTCGTCTGTAACCACCACGCAAGGGACAGACGAACCTCCTGGGTGAGCACAATCGTCTGGGACTTCAGAGACTGAGGCAGCCCGTTCCACTTGGACAGGATCAGGTGCTGCAGAGGTCTGGAGTGAAACTGGGCATATTCCACCATGTCGAACACCGACACCATGGAGCCCAGTAACCTCATCGCCGAGTGTAAGGACACCCGGCGGCTGTGCAGGCAACTGCGCACCCTTGACTGTAAAGCAGAGATCTTGTCCTCCGTCACGAAGATCCTTTGCTGTCCCGAGTCCAATAAGGCTCCAAGATGCAGAATCCTCCGAGACGGGATTAGAGTGGACTTCTGCCAGTTGATTAGCCAGCCGTGCCGTTGCAGCAGTGCAATGGTCAGGTCCAAGTGGCGTAACAGGAGCTCTGGAGATCCTGCCACCAATAACAGGTCGTCCAAATACGGCAACGTGCGGACTCCCTGCAGCCGCAGAGAAGCCGCCATGACCGCCATCACCTTGGTGAAAACACGTGGTGCTGTTGCCAGGCCAAAAGGTAACGCCCGAAACTGGAAGTGGTCGCTGCAGATTGCAAACCTGAGGAACTGTTGATGGCGCAAAAGAATAGGGACATGCAGGTAAGCGTCCTGTATGTCCAATGACACCATGTAGTCCCCAGGTTCCAGCGCCAGAATGATGGACCGTAGGGTCTCCATCCGAAACTTCGGGACCCGCAAAGACTTGTTGACTGCTTTGAGGTTGAGAATCGGACGATATGACCCATTGGGTTTCTGTACCAAAAATAGATTTGAATAGAAACCCTGGCCCCTCTGGGAGAATGGAACAGGCACTATAACTCCAGCCTGGAGCATAGTGTGCAATACCTTCCGCAGCTCCGTAGCCTTGTTCCGGTCTGATGGTAGACCCGTGGTGAAGAAGCGAGCCGGGGGTCTGTGCCGGAAGGAGAGGGCGTATCCGTGGGAAACCACCTCCAGAACCCAAGTGTCTGTCGTAGTGGTCGACCAACACTGGGCGAACTGTAGCAGGCGGCCTCCCACCCTGGGATCCCCCAAAGGGAGGCCCGGACCGTCAGGCCGCAGGCTTGTCATCTGGCTTGGGGGCCGGACGTCTGGTACTCCATGCCTGCTTCCGGGGCCTGACCGATTTCTTAGGGCCAGCCTGTCGAGGAAACGACTGTGGTTTGGGCTTGCCCTGGGCCCTAGATGACCGAAAGGACGATGGTCCCGAACCAGAAGGAGCAGCGGCCGACGGGAGACAAGCAGATTTGGCTGCCGCCAGCGTGGCCACAATCTTATCCAGATCCGGACCGAAGAGAACTTCTCCGGTAAACGGCAACGCTTCCAGACCTTTCTTGGAATCTGCGTCCGCCTTCCAGGATCGCAGCCACAAGGTGCGACGAGCAGCTACCGCTGCTGAAGAAATTCTAGATACCAGAGTACTAATGTCTAGAGCCGCCTCGTTGATGTAGGTGGCCGAATCACGGAGATTGCCAATCAACTCCGCCTGTTCGGCCGGACAGTCGGATTCAAAAGAAGCCTCTAATGAATCCGCCCAGCGCTCCATCGCTCTGGCAACCCAGCAAATGGCCATAGCCGGCCATGCTGCCCCCCCTGCAAGGGAATAAGCGGACTTCAGGCAGATTTCTACCTTGCGGTCCGTAGCATCCTTAAGGGAGGACATGGATGGCATCGGCAATGTGGCACTACGGACAAGACGGGTCACGTGAGAATCCACCTGTGGAGGGGATTCCCACTTAGCAAAATAATTATCCGCGAATGGATAAGCCACCGCCAGACGTTTCTGCGGCTGGTATCTTTTGCCAGGCTGTTTCCACGCCTCCTCTAAATGGTCCACCAACTGACCCGAAAGAGGAAAGACTGTGGCATCGCCCTTCACATCTTTGAAAAAGGCATACTTAGATTGAGCCGCTGGGGGAACTTCGTCCTCAATCACCAAGGCTGTGCGGACCGCCCGAATAAGTCCGGGAATATATACTTTGGACTTAGCATCAGCGTCCTTAGTATGGAGAGGTTCCTGATCGTAAGGATCCAGAATCTCCCCATCATCAGACGTCCCTTCGTCATCCTCATAAGGAGCGGACAGAGACGCCACCGGCCTTTTATGAGGCCGCATCACAGACTCCCCTTGCAACACATCCGACAAGTGCTGTACAGAACTCGTCAGGGAGTTAACCCACGCTGGCTCCTGAGAACCCGGGAGCGGGGAAATAGGGAGACTGTGGGGTACCACCAATTGTCGTGGGAACCCCTGCATGGGTGACGACACCACAGACTGCTGGGACAAACCCATCGGAGTAAACGCGGGCTGCGGAGCTAACTGGCCCACTAAAGCTGTTAACGCCTGAGCGAAACAAGCCCAGGGCGGCTCCTGTACCGGTGCTGTAACCATAATAGGCCGCGCCATGGACAAACACTGCCGGCAAAGGCCCTCCGCACTACCCTCCCCCTCCGCTAACGGTACTTTGCACGTGGTACACTGTAGCCGGAGGGGAAAATCACTTTCAGACATGATGGCACCACGTATGTGACCTCTCTCACCAATTAAGTATTAAATAGGCGAGAGACCACCCTGCAGCACCGCACCGCAAGGGCTTTAGCAGAAAGAACAGGGACAGTAATAAAGCTGACAGTTTAGAGAAGAAAAGTTACAGGCAGCGCTAGCACAGTCACATACAATGCAGAGAAATAACAATTCCTGCACTAACAGCGCTGATCACTCAACTACACAGACACAGGGCCTGGTAGGACACAGCGCTGCATACACAGACCTGAGCCACAGCGGAGGAGAGGTATGCGGGGGGACCCAGACCACGATGCTTCCGTCCAGCGCTTCCAGCAGCGTTCACCATGCGTTCTGGAGAAGATGGCCGCCGAGGAGCAGAGAGGAGGCTGGCCTGGGGGAGGAGCGCTGCCACAGGACCAGTCGGCAGCATGCAGAGAGGGCTGTGTGCAGCGGGGGAGGCGCCGGCTGTGAGACAGGGAAGGCGCGCTCCCCTGGCATGCATTTAACCCCTGGGACGCCGCAGCGCTACCGCTCTGCTGCGGTCCGCTGTCCCAGGGGGTAGTGGAAAGCGCAGGTTGGTCGCCTGGCTCCACGCTGCAGCCAGTCCCCAGGGAGCCCCCTGCCTGGGGACTTAGGACCATGTGACCAGCGGGGACCACCGCGGGACCCCGCTGCTTACCTTTGTCCCCCTTGGATCCGGCCATGGTCCGGAACATCTGGGGTCACCGCTAGCTGTGACCCCAGATGCTCACCAGCATCCCCGGATCGGTACCGGCGTTCTGGTACCGGCGGGGGTGTAGGGAAGACAGCATGGACGTCAGGACTGACTGTCCATGCTGTACATCCAGATGTGCAGCCACAGCTGCACTGAAGAAAGCTTCAGGGGCTCTTCTAGCCCCCACTCCGACAGGTGCACCCGACGCCGGCCGGGCACCAAACTAAACTGGGGTGCCTTGGCTCGGGGGCGGGGTATAGGAGGGGGACCCTAGTGCATCCTGGGAGGCTGAAAAGCTTAACTCTATGGTGCCCAGCGACTGACGTCACACCTATACCCCAAGGTATCCTGTGGATACCCTATGGACCCTGAAGTAGAAATCATGTTACTGTAATATTAGGCATTCCCCCACCTATATCACATACATATTGATCATGGATTAAATCATTTTTGAACTTATGTGTTTTAAAGGACCTGTCAGACTATGAATGCTTACGTTGTTTATATGTACTCCCTTTTAGTAAACCATTGATGTTTAGAAGCTATTGTGCCTTGACAAAGGTCCATATTGGACCGAAACGTTGGCAAATTATGTTGGTTTAATCATTAAATACTGAATAATCTTGCTGAAAATCTAGAGAGTGTTTTTCTTCTTTCTTGAAGAAGCTAGACTATTATCTATGGAAACCTCTATATGAATTTCCCTAAAAACACCCCAGTATTTTGAACATTATAAATTGAGAGTGCCGGACTATCTATCTATCTATCTATCTATATATATATATATATATATATATATATATATATATTTGTCTCATGGGCTCAGACAGGGGTCACAGTCATGCACAGCTTTCACTAAGACATGAGGACTCAGTAGGTCAAGCATCTTTTATGCGACTTTTTACCTTCAAATGCATCTGAATCATACAGCGAATCGAATTGCTAGCACAAGTAGCTTCTGCTGATTGAAATTATATGAGCCAGTTCGGGTGTATCTGCACGTGAAGCATTTCATTACACTAATAGCGACTGTAACACTTTAACGTAGTGATTTGCTTGCAGATACACCCATATTGGCTCACAGAACATAGGCATGCTGCATTTCATTTTAATCAGCAGCAGCTGCTTGTGCTAATAAGACGCATTTTAGGGTAAAATGACGCATAAAAGACGTTCGGCACTACAGAGTCACACAGCACTCCTGCGCTATGTGTGGAGCAACTTGTAGCGCACGGAGGATAGATATATGTGGACACATTTCTATTACTGTGCTACAAAGTACCCATCCCCAAAAGTGACCCTACAGTAGATGCATATTATTGTACTGAGTCCCAATAAAGCAGCCGTACAGTAGCTAACATTGACCAGAAGACGAACACTAAGCATTACATAATGACAGAGCAACTAAAGTTCAGTTATTTTAAAGAACTCTACTGAACTAAAGGCATTTCTCTCAACATCCCACCGGAGTACAAATTTTGTCAGTGGAGCACTTGCCACCTAGAGGTTTAGCAGTGAATTACATGCCATGGCTTATCTTTCATTATAGAATACCACGGTACGCCACAGTACAGCCATCACGTAACATTCCATGGCACGACAGAGGAGGCCTGAGTGGCACACTATGAGCAACAAACTAGCTGGGTACATCTGTATCTAGTCGGTAGTAGGACAGTCCAGCTGAAAGAGTTAAGTAACACATTTCCGAAAAGCTGTCTCTGCAGAAATAGCAGCTTTTCGGAAGTGATACTTTAACAATGAAATCGCAGCGAGTTCAAATCTAAAGTATCACTACTTAAAATTTTATCATAATGAATATGGCCCTATGTGTCTTATTATTACACACTTCACCAAGTGGAAGAGTTTGGGTGGATATAAAGACCAATGCACTAACCTCTACTTGGCCTCAACTTTCTTTTGGTCAAATCCTCAGCACAGCATCAGCTTAAATAATTGGTTCCATACATATGTATCAAGCTGATTGTTACATAAAATTGTCCACCGGAGAAGTTTTTCACTTCTGTGAAAGACTTTTACAATTTGCTGAGGATATAACTCGGAGGGACAGTGGTTACCGCAACCGCTGTCCCTGTGAGCTCCCCTTGGTACATAGGGGGGATATTTTCATTAAAAATACGAATATGACCTGCAGGATGAATACATAATAATAATCATGGCAGTACCATGACTATTAGTACATAGACCCCTAATGCTTGCAACTTTTTCTCTCAGGACTGGCATCTACTGAATCTCTGCTCTGGAAAAATCCCTTGTTCTCTGCCTCTTCTTTATCCTACTGAAAAAAAGGGTGGATGGGGAAGGGCTAGATGGAAAGCAGTTGTAATCATGTAAAGCAGGTGAAATGTTAAAATAAATGGTTTCATTTGCAGACCTCTAAATTCAGTCCCCAGTCTCCAACTCATGCCATTACCAATACCTCCAATTGAGAATTTTTGCACTGCCACTTGTCTTTCTACATCAATCCCCCTCTGGAAAGCTTCTGTGCCAATAAATCTTCTTCTAGAGGAATTATATCATCATTTTGCCACATAATGCTGATTAATAAGCACCGAATAAAAGATTCTTATGATCTAGTGGGAAGTGGACATGAGGGATGCACATTGGATACAATATTTGTAGAACCTTTAACAGGGTTAATATAATTGAAAATGCTTTTTATACTGTATATATTACTATTGGTGCCTAGAACCTAAAACAGTCCATACGATCTTCCTCATGCTTCTCCTTTGTTTTGAAGATATTGCAGAGAGGAGGGAACTCAGGGGCCTATTCATCATAAGGAGCCATATGGCCACGGGGGATACTTAACATCGGAGCAATTCACCATTGTCTCAGTGTGGGGACATCTGCTCCAGAAAGCAGCTGTCTCCATGACTAGTAGCGCAGCGACAGAAGTAGCTGTGTTACTTACCTGTCCTCATGGCCGGCTTCTGTGCATGCATGTCCTGAGGTCACGCAACCTAAATATGCGGAAACTATTGCGTACGGATGGTTAACAGGCCATTTCTCATATGATGAATAAGACTCATATTTACTGTAGTGGCATTGTCCTAACCTACTGCCATTATGGACATTGGTGCGTTATCTTTTAGAAATTATTATAGACATTGGGATGCATGACTCTCTCATTTTCACTCTTACCCCATCTTGCACCAGATGTCCCTAAATATATTCAGTGATTAATAACACATCTCGGTTGGGTACGGGATACTGGCGCTCAGAATCCCGACGCCGGCATCCCAACTGGGTTACAATGCCAACACCTACATGTAAGTAGGCTACCCCTACCCCTAAATCCTCCCTCCCCACAGCCTAAACCTAACCCTCCCCCTCACAGCCTCAACCTAACCCTCCCCCCTCACAGCCTAAACCTAACCCTCCCCCCCAAAGCCTAACTCTTCCCCTAGTACCTTACCCTTTTGGATTTTACTCTGTCCTCAGGATAGACAAATATACATAATAGAGATGTGCAGCTTCAGTTTGCTGGATAGTCGTACACCCCCGAACGTAGGGGAAATGAGTATTCTGAGTTCCAGCTTGGGTCTTCCCTCCAAGTTCGGATACCAAAATGGGGCAAAGTGTCATCTTCCCGGCGTTGGATCTCGCTTGCTTTGGATTGCATATAAAAGTCCCTCCCTAATGATCGTGTGCCATTTTTTATTTTTTTTAATTCTTTTTATTGAGATTTCAAATAAAGAAGACATTATGAATAGACAACATTGTAAAATAGCTGTGTAACTATCATAACGTCATCGAGAAATAACAACAACAATGCCAATGTTAGTGTACTGAGACATTAAAATAATTGAGATCAACCCTCTATAGTCGATAATAAAGCGTCTTAGTCATTTTAAAGAAATGCACCACTGCCGTAATATATATATATATATATAAACCTTGAGGGATGTAAATCATAGTACACTCAAAAATAATAAGGAAAACATTCCGCCATAAACAGTTTAAACAGAGCTATATCATAAAGAAGAGAAAGAGAATGGTTATATATAGGATGAGGGGGAGGGGAGAGAACATGAAGGGAAGGGGGGGTGGTAGAATTGATGAACAAGTTTTCAGTACAATCTAAAGCTTTGTCTGTGACATAGGAGGCCTCTGAGAATAGAATTATGATATGGATGATCACGGGTTCAATAGTATTTGTCTATGAAGATACCATTCCGTCGTTTCAAAGACCTTAAAGATTTGAGATTGGGTGGTTTGGTCTAGACTTTCGATATATATACCCCATTTCTTGTAAAAAGTCACCACTCATTTTTCAATATGTGGTTGAGCAGATTTTCTATCATAATATAGAAATGTTAGCAATTTTGCTTTGACTTCTGCAAGAGAAGGAGAAGATCTGGAGATCCAATGTGTCAATATAGTTTTTTTTTTAAACCGTGACAATCATGGTAATAATTGGGATAGTGGAGGCTTGTAAAGACTCTAGGTTCCAGTTGGAGAAATTTGTGCATAAACATGCTAGAGGGTCTGGTATTAAATGTGTGGATGATAGGTCATTGATTAAGGCTATAACTTTATTCCAGAAATGCTTAATTTTCCGGCATTCCCAGAAACAATGGAACAAGGATGCAGATGCACAGGGACATTTTGGGCACTCTCCAGTCATATGTGAAGAAAAATGAGCACGTTGTGAAGGCGAAATATATGCCCTCTGCACTGTACGGAGATGTACTTCTTGTAGATAGGGAGAATTGAGAATCTTCATTGTGAAATTATAGTGACTAAATAATTGATCTGGGAGGGTTAGGGTTAGAATATCTTTCTGCCACTGAGCAACTATTCTGGTCCCACCAATCTTGGAGAAGATGTCTACTAGTGGTAGGTATATGTATTTAATTCAGTAAGTGACCTTATCACATAGAGTTATAACTGACTGTAGGAGATCAGGTTTAGAGGATAATGTGTGTGCATTAGAACATAGTGAAAAGAGATAATGTCTCATCTGTAAAAACAGGTAAAAATGTGATTTAGGTAGATCGTATCTCTCTCTAATATCTGAGAATTGGTATAGTTGCCCCTCGGGATTGAAGACTTTGGATGAGTCCGTCAAACCTTTCTCTCTCCAGGATAGAAAGTTAGCATTGGTCAGAGATGGGGGGGGACGCTGGGTTTCCCCAGAACGGGACATGGGAGGAGAATAATGGGGATCTCTTTAATCCTTTATTTAGTGTGAGCCACGCATAGTATATATCGTGGAATAATAAATTCCGAAGAGTGTCTGGTGGAATCTCTGAGCGTTTCAAATGAAGTAAGGCACTTGAGGAATATAGGAAAAAAAGAGCCTTATCTAGTTTAGTGTCTGCAAATGTGTTTTTGTCTAAAATCCAGTCTATTGCATATCTAAATAGTACAGAGAGTGAGTAAGAGGCAAAATCTGGTACCCCCGAGCCTCCCGCCGCTCTAGGTGTTATAAGTTTAGTCATAGCGATCCTTGTTTTTTTATCCCGCCAAATGAAAGTAGTCATTGCCTATGTAATTTAGCGATATCTTTTTTGGTCAGGGAAATTGGTAACATTCGCATTAAGTAGAAAATTTTCGGGAGTATAATGCTTTTGAGGACTGCTACTCTGCCTAATATGGAGAGTGGGAGTAGGTTCCAAATAAGTAACAATGTTATCATTTTTGATATCATAGGGGAAAAATTCTCCTCATATAGTTTGGATGGATCCGCGGTGACCTGTATCCCCAGGTAGGTAATTTTGAAGGGGGCGATTTTGAAAGAAGATAATGACGCATGTGTAATAGGTGTAGAATCGTGTTTATTCAGATGGAGTATCTCCGACTTGTTGATGTTGATATGATATCCGGCCTTCCTACCGAAAGAATCAATTACATTTAAAATCTCTGGTATTGATGAGGCTGGGTTGGAAACGAATAGAAGCATGTCGTCAGCAAACAGGGATACTTTCAGTTCCACATCCTCAACTGTAATGCCTTGAAAAAGAGGTGAGGTTCGTAACGCTATTGCCAGGGGTGCTAAAGCAACGGCAAATAAGAGAGGGGAGAGGGGGCAGCCCTGCCTTGTTCCTTTTTGTATAGAAATGGGGGAAGA
This sequence comes from Taudactylus pleione, assembly GCA_031769625.1. Classification (NCBI taxonomy): domain Eukaryota; kingdom Metazoa; phylum Chordata; class Amphibia; order Anura; family Myobatrachidae; genus Taudactylus; species Taudactylus pleione. Next base: position 2,903,038 of record JAUIMM010000364.1, on the reverse strand, counting down.
GATAATTCCGTTACCAGAGATTTGGGTCTGGGGTTGAAAGTATAAAGTTTTCAGAATTTCAATAAAGGGTTCTGGGAATCCAAACCAGGCAAGAGTCATGAATAAATAATCCCATTCTATTAGATCAAATGCCTATTCTGCATCTAGGGATAAAATCATGTTTGTTTGAGGACATTGGTTAGAGGAGGAGGTATATAGAGGAAAAAATGTTGTATTATGCGCTCACCTATCTGTAAAAAATATAATGTATTCAGATGTAATGTCACCGTGTGACTCTATTAAATACTCTGAAAAATGTAAATGAATATTAAAGAAATGGCATACAATATAACTATAATATTGTTTAATAATGGAGACACAATGTTAAAATGCTGGTAGTAGCTGTAAGGGTGCTAAACGCAAATGGTTATGTGGGAAAATTAGAGACTCCTTTAGGGTGTCTCTATCCGTAGTATCCAAAATAGACTACGTGTCCACTGTACCTTTAAATGTCCAGAGTAAGGGTGAAGGTGATAGGTGTGCCCTTTGAGGGGGTTACCTTCCGTAATGAAATACGTCACCTTGTATGAAAATCGTCAATGATGATGTAGATCAAAGGAATATACAATGGAATATGTCCTGTTCATATATCTGTATTGGTAACTAGTACCTCTGGATAGTTATTCGTATACAGCCCGCCAATGATAGGGATGTGGAGAACATAAACAGTTAAGCCCTATATCGTATGTGATCCATACGTATCTTGAAATGTGGTATGCTGTATACCAGTATAATGTGGGGTATGCCTGTAGACCGCGGCGTCCCACGTGGGAAGCTTACCCGTCGTTGTCTTCAGTGGATTCTAAGTCCTGATCCCGGCAGTTGAGGAGTAGAAAGAATGGTGTTTGTTCTGTGATACACGCGTCGGTGCAGCCGCACTCGCCTGGTGTACTCTGTCCTGCCGGTGGGGAAGGTCCTGTATCTGGCGGCAGCGTGAGGCTGTGCGTCAGTATCAATATCCTGCTGATCAGCGTGTGTGTGTCAAGACATGTGACAACGTGTTTCGGCCAATCGGGCATTCTTCAAGGTGGAGTCTGTGGTAATGTCTCCTTGTTAATATACCAGCTCTATCCAATGATCTTTTTAATGGGTGTCTCCTAATATTGGACCTGCACTTACATGATAGTGCAGTGTGATTGGCATGCACTAACACGTCCTCAAAAATATAGAATATTAAATTGAATCCTATTTTAAATCTAGCCTGAATCCTTTATTGTACTGTATAAGTATAAATTGGATTAAAAATAAGTGTCTTATCAAAAAACATATATCGTTTAAAACTGTGTGCTTTCCACTTTTACCATATGGAAGCATGTATTGGAAAAATACAATACTGCAAATAACACAAAAGAAAAAGACTGAAATCCATTACTACAAATGGAAGGATTATAAGTGGATTCTAACAATTAATGAATGTATAGAGACCCAGGAAGATTATGAAAATAGGGAAAGAAAACCAAGCAGAAAAAAGGAAAGAGAAAGAGAAAAAAAGAGTCAGAATAGGGAATGTTTATTTATTGCATCAACATCTAAGAGAGTATTTTATTTTATCAGAATTTTGTTGTTAAATTCGATTTGTTCATCCTTTAGGGGTCATGGTTTGTAAAGTATAGATCCATTTCATATCATTTCTGTCTAACATTTTCATATGGTCACCCCCCCTCCAGTTGACCTGTGGCTGTTCTATCGCTATAAAGATTAAATTTGTCGGGTCCGAATTGTGCGCCTCTTTGAAATGTTTGGATACACTATGGTTATCGTAACTAATCTTGATGTTCCTTATATGTTCATATACACGTTTTTTTAAGGGGTCTGATAGTGCGACCGACATATTCAAGTCCGCATCCACATCTTAGCAAGTAAATGACGCCTCGAGATTCACATGACATGGCTTGTTTGATTTGAAAATCCTTATTCACTGTAGATGAGTGAAAGTACACTGACTTTTTTAGAGTCTGAATGTGTATAGTCTTACATCCTGTACACATCCCACAGTAGTGGAAACCACCTATATGTATTGTATTGGGTAGTTGTTGTTGAATGAGTGATCTTGGAGGAATATGATTCTTCACTATTTTGGATTTTATATCAGGTGCCTTTCTATATACTATATTCGGTCTACTACCAAGAACTTGATTCAAATCCTCATCTTGTAACAACAAATCCCAATGTTTATATAGAATCTTTTTGACCTCATGAGCAGATTTGTTATATTGAGTAATGAAATATACATTTTGTTGTTGAGGTGTTAAATCCGTACTGATCTTCATTTTGGACTGTAGTATAGTCTTCCTGTCTAGCTTTCCTGTTGTTTGGAATGCTTGTTCTATCCTAACTGGGTCATATAGTTTGTCTATAAATTAGGAACTCATCTCCAACCCTTGTTTGTGATAATCCTCGATTTTAGAACAATTCCTCCGGATTCTCCTGAACTGGCCTTTGGGTATGTTTGCTAGCCAACTTTTGTGATGTCCACTGGTGGATAAAATGTAACTGTTAACATCTACATTCTTTTTGTATGTCCTGGTATGTACTTTATTTTGATCGATGTATATCTTTAAATCCAGAAATACTGCTTGACTTTTGCTCATGTGTGTGGTAAATTTGAGATTATGATCGTTATTCCCCATATGGTCTAGGAAGGCATCAAGTGTAGATTTGCTTCCATTCCAAATGAAGATAATATCATCTATGTATCTCCGCCACAGGATCAAGTTATCCCCCCAGCCATGCCCCCCCATATGTGCTCTTCCTCCCACTTGCCCATAAACAGGTTGGCATAGCTCGCACCCTCGATCCCATGGCGGTACCCTTGGTTTGTAGATAAAATGTATCATCAAACCACAGGTAATTGTGATGTAATATGAAATCAATTGCATCAATGATGAATTTAATTTGGGTCTCATCCAGACTCTCATCCTTATCTAGAAAGTATTTGACGCTTTCTAGACCTTGTGTGTGTCGAATGACAGAATATAGTGAACATACATCACTGGTGATAAACCAATATTCAGGTTGCCAGTGTATAGTCTCCAAGGTGTTTATGATGTCTGTACTGTCCTTAATATGTGATGGTAATTGTCCTACAATCCCTTGTAAGAAACAATCTGTATACTGAGCTAAGTTCGACGTGAGTGATCCAATACCTGACACTATTGGGCGTCCGGGTGTATTAACTGGGTCTTTGTGCATTTTTGGAAGAAAATAGAAAACGGGTATGACCGGATGTGGGGTGGTGAGGAATTGTAATTCTTGTTTGGATTCCTCAATTCTTGTTTACAATTCCTCACCACCCCACATCCGGTCTAAAATCGAGGATTATCACAAACAAGGGTTGGAGATGAGTTCCTAATTTATAGACAAACTATATGACCCAGTTAGGATAGAACAAGCATTCCAAACAACAGGAAAGCTAGACAGGAAGACTATACTACAGTCCAAAATGAAGGACAGTACGGATTTAACACCTCAACAACAAAATGTATATTTCATTACTCTATATAACAAATCTGCTCATGAGGTCAAAAAGATTCTATATAAACATTGGGATTTGTTGTTACAAGATGAGGATTTGAATCAAGTTCTTGGTAGTAGACCGAATATAGTATATAGAAAGGCACCTGATATAAAATCCAAAATAGTGAAGAATCATATTCCTCCAAGATCACTCATTCAACAACAACTACCCAATACAATACATATAGGTGGTTTCCACTACTGTGGGATGTAAGACTATACACATTCAGACTCTAAAAAAGTCAGTGTACTTTCACTCATCTACAGTGAATAAGGATATTCAAATCAAACAAGCCATGTCATGTGAATCTCGAGGCGTCATTTACTTGCTAAGATGTGGGTGCGGACTTGAATATGTCGGTCGCACTATCAGACCCCTTAAAAATGTGTATATGAACATATAAGGAACATCAAGATTGGTTACGATAACCATAGTGTATCCAAAATTTCAAAGAGGCGCACAATTCGGACCCAACAAATTTAATCTTTATAGCGATAGAACAGACACAGGTGAACTGGTGGGGGGGTGACCATACGAAAATTTTAGACAGAAATGAAATGAAATGGATCTATACTTTACAAACCATGACCCCTAAAGGGATGAACATCGAATTTAACAACAAAATTCTGATAAAATAAAATACTCTCTTAGATGTTGATGCAATAAATAAACATTCCCTATTCTGACTCTTTTTTTCTCTTTCTCTTTCCTTTTTTCTGCTTGGTTTTCTTTCCCTATTTTCATAATCTTCCTGGGTCTCTATACATTCATTAATTGTTAGAATCCACTTATAATCCTTCCATTTGCAGTAATGGATTTCAGTCTTTTTCTTTTGTGTTATTTGCAGTATTGTATTTTTCCAATACATGCTTCCATATGGTAAAAATGGTAAGCACACAGTTTTAAACGATATATATGTTTTTTGATAAGACACTTATTTTTAATCCAATTTATAATTATACAGTACAATAAAAGATTCAGGCTAGATTTAAAATAGGATTCAATTTAATAATCTATATTTTTGAGGACGTGTTAGTGCATGCCAATCACACTGCACTATCATGTAAGTGCAGGTCCAATATTAGGAGACACCCATTAAAAAGATCATTGGATAGAGCTGGTATATTAACAAGGAGACATTACCACAGACTCCACCTTGAAGAAGGCCCGATTGGCCGAAACGCGTTGTCACATGTCTTGACACACACACGCTGATCAGCAGGATATTGATACTGACGCACAGCCTCACGCTGCCGCCAGATACAGGACCTTCCCCACCGGCAGGACAGAGTACACCGGGCGAGTGCGGCTGCACCGACGCGTGTATCACAGAACAAACACCATTCTTTCTACTCCTCAACTGCCGGGATCAGGACTTAGAATCCACTGAAGACAACGACGGGTAAGATTCCCACGCGGGACGCCGCGGTCTACAGGCATACCCCACATTCTACTGGTATACAGCATACCACATTTCAAGATACGTATGGATCACATACGATATAGGGCTTAACTGTTTATGTTCTCCACATCCCTATCATTGGCGGGCTGTATACGAATAACTATCCAGAGGTACTAGTTACCAATACAGATATATGAACAGGACATATTCCATTGTATATTCCTTTGATCTACATCATCATTGACGATTTTTATACAAGGTGACGTATTTCATTATGGAAGGTAACCCCCTCAAAGGGCACACCTATCACCTTCACCCTTACTCTGGACATTTAAAGGTACAGTGGACACGTAGTCTATTTTGGATACTACGGATAGAGACACCCTAAAGGAGTCTCTAATTTTCCCACATAACCATTTGCGTTTAGCACCCTTACAGCTACTACCAGCATTTTAACATTGTGTCTCCATTATTAAACAATATTATAGTTATATTGTATGCCATTTCTTTAATATTCATTTACATTTTTCAGAGTATTTAATAGAGTCACACGGTGACATTACATCTGAATACATTATATTTTTTACAGATAGGTGAGCGCATAATACAAAATTTTTTCCTCTATATACTATTTGTGGAGATAGGACGTCTCCAGTATTAAGCTGCTCCCTACTATCTTTACACATTCCCCTGAGCGCTGTTCACAACTATATCTATAGAGGAGGAGGTATGTATAGCTGATATAACTTTTCTTAAGTTGACTTCCGGATGTCGGCCCCATATGAATCTCGTTTGATCAGTGTAGATTATATGTGGAAGAATGACTTTTACGCAATCTGCTAGGATTTTGGGTAGCAGTTTGAAATCCAAGTTTAACAGGGAAATGGGGCAATAGGAACCAAGGAGTGAAAGATTTCTTCCCGGTTTCGGAAGGACTTTCAAAATTGCAGAGTAAAAATGAGGGGGTAGTTTTACCGAATTAAGCAGAGAATTAAGCACCAGTACTAGGGAGTCTCCTATTCTAGGGAGTAGTATTTTGTAAAAGTCTCCGCTGTATCCATCTGGACCGGGGGCTTTGTCACTCTTAAGATGGCTAATGGTATGTTGAATTTCCTCTAAAGTTATGGTGGTTAGGAGTGATTGAGCCATCTTTGGTGTAATTCGGAAGCAAGGTAGGGTGTCTCAAAAGCCTGGGGTAACCAAGGTAGATGGGGTGGCCGGAGGCATTGTGGGCTATTAGCTATAGGAGAGGAGTAAAGATTGGCATAGAAAGATAAGCGTGTTTCAACTATCTCTTCATTAGATGATGTAAGAGTACCCTGGGAAGTTTGAAGTGGGTGTACTACCATGGGTGTGCGAGAGCCATTGAGTAAATTAGTAAGGAGTTTTCCAGTTTTATTACCGAATTTGTAAAAGCTGTGATGTACAGAAAAAAGATATCTGTTCCCCAATCCTTCCATATGTTCGTCAAAGTGTGTCTTAGCCAAGACATAAGTTTGTTTAGTGTGCGGGGTTGGGTTGGTTTTAAATTGTTGATAAAGCTATTGTACATTGTAAGTGCCGATTGGAAATCTAGATAATGTTTTGCATATTTTTTGTTTGTGGCTGCAACATAAGCGATTATCACGCCTCTGATAACAGTTTTGGCTGTCTGCCAAAACAAAAGAGGATTTGAGTCTACGGGGTAAATTTACTAAAGTGAGAGTTTTTAGAAGTGAGTTTTAAAAGTGGTGTTGCCCATAGCAACCAATCAGATTCTAGCTATTATCTTCAAGAAGGTGCTAGTTAAATGTTAAGTAGAATCTGATTGGTTGCTATGGGCAACATCACTTTTAAAACTCACTTCTAAAAACTCTCACTTTAGTAAATTTACCCCTAGATGTGAGATATTGTCAGTTTTATATTCCTCCCATGCAGTCTCTAGTCTATTCCTAAATTTAGTGGATTTGGAGAGGTAGGACGGGAACCTCCAAAATTTTGAAGCTCAGGAATACATAGGCTGGCTAAGACTAACACGTGATCAGACACTGCAATTGATTCTATTTGGGAATTGGCAATATTAGGAAATATGGTTTGTGATACGAAGATGTAATCTATCCTGGAAAGAGTGTGATGCTCAGCAGACAGGCATGAGTATTCCCTCTCAATTGGAAGGAGGACTCTCCAAACGTCTATTAGCTGAAGGTCCCTTGACATAGAGGGGATTCCCATCTTGGGCAAAGGAGGCAAGTGGCGTGTTTGTTGAGATTTGTCCAAAATCTCTGAAGATATAAGGTTGAAATCTCCGCATAGAATTAGGGGAGTTTGAGGAATGGCGTTAAATGAGCCAGTAGTTTTTGGAAAAATATTATATTATACTTATTTGGGGCGTAGATATTAAAGAGTGTATACGGGCATTCCCTGATTTTGAGTGACAATGTCACAAACCTACATGTTAGGTCAGTGTGTGTCTGCAAGACCTCTACTGGGATATAAGATTTAATCAGAATGACTACACACCGTGCTTTGGAGTTGTAAGCGCTAAATCCCAATACATGCCAATTGAGCATATTAAGTTTCCTAATCTCCTCAGGAACTAGATGTGTCTCTTGTAGAAATGCTATGTCTACTTTATGTTTATTGAGATATAGGAGTATCTTTCTCCTTTTTGCTGGCATATTGAAACCTCCCACATTTAAAGAACCTATTCTCAGATCAGCCATAAAATATCAGAAGATGCATGTATATCACAGACAAGCCACATCCTAAAGTGTGCATATTAAACCTATACGAGTGGGTGGGGGGGGGGGGGGAAGATGGGAAGGGAACATCCAGGGAGGTTAGGTGACAAGACAGGGGGAACAAAAACATAAACAATACCATATGCAAATATGGTAACGCAATTTTTATAGTGACACAGTATCAAAACCGTACTTCCAGGATGCTAATCTGTGTGCAAGCAATAAATCACCAGCTAGTTGTACCAACCAGTAGTCGTGAGAATGAGCGCCGGCAGGATCGCCAGGACTTCAGACAACATTTGAACTAGTATCATTAAATTGAGCCCATTTGTACTAGGAGCATTTTATAACTATGACAGTCTAGGCTGTCTTCATATTGAGTGGGTTAAACCCTAAAAAGTTGCTAGATATGTATAACAAACAGTTTAAATAACAAAATAGTCATTAAATAACACATATCACTGAACCTTGCCCATCCGCAGAAGATCATTCTACAGATGAGACAGTGAGCGACATCTTAACAGTAGGTGTTAGGAGATGGAGGATAGAGATCTATTAGATGTGAACACTAAACAATTGAAAACGATATAATAAACCGTCTGTAACTCCTCTGAAATATCAGGGGAGGTTATGAAATAATTTGAATATGCATACAGAAATAAAATAAAAGAGAAAATATGTGAATGGCAATGTGAGGATTATCGATGGACTATGAGATCCATCATTCACCAGTGGAGGATCCGTAAGGTGAGGTTATTAGTATGTGGCTCAGCCATTGGGGGAATCAGCAATGTCAGCATGTGTAGCCTGGGTTAGTTCTTCCAAATATGCTGTCGCATCAGCTGGAGAAGTGAAATCTGTGTGAGAAGATCCCATAAATGCGAAGGCGAGCCGGATACATAAGGCTAAATTTACGGCCTTCTACAATCAATTTCGAGCATGTGGGCAAAAACACTTTCCTGGCCTTAGTTAGTTCTACTGAATAATCTTGGAATACATAAAGTCTGTGACCTTCCCAAGTCATATTTTTAATGCGACGCGAGGCTGTCCAGAACGTAACTTTGTGTAGGTAATTCAGGCATTTGAAGAGTGTGACTCTGGGACGTGGTTTATTCGGGGAGGGGGGTGGTCCAACCCTGTGTACTCTTTCGATGACTAAGTCACTGCATTCTTGTTCAATCCCCAATAGTGAAGGTAGGGTATTGCGTACAAAATGTGCTAGGGAACCTCCCTTTACTGATTCCGGTAATCCTACCAATCGTATATTGTTCCTGCGAGAACGATTTTTCATGTCATCTAATTTGTTGTCAATCAGATAGTTCTCTGTAGTGAGCTGTTTAACAGCTTGTTTGAGATTTTCTACCTCATGTGCTGTAGCTCCTATGTGATTCTCTACTGAGAAACCCTCTGGGAGAGCTGGTGCATTTGCTGTACTATGTCCTGCACAGCTTGTGATAGGAGTGGGGCCATGGTGGACTGTATTGCCTCCACTATATTCCCCATATGTAACCGGGGAGTCCAGCTAGTGGCATACCTGTGACCCTGCAGTGATGTCTGCCTCTGCCACAGGCTTCTTGGAGCTGGGAGTAGCCGAGTCAGGACCCGCGTCCGGCGCCATATTGCCTGGTGTGCGGCGTTTTTCCTGGCGTGTCTGCTGCTGCGAGGTCAGTGGGGTGGAAGTGACAAAGCGTTCCATGTCACTCCAGCTGCAGCGGGGAGAGGAGAGAGGGGCACTCGGGGGCGACTGGAGGCATATGAATGCCTTTAAAAGGTATGTCCCGGCGATTGATGATGGAGCTCAAGCCAGCGGCTCCTCACTCCATGAGACTGGAACCGGAAGTCTGATCGGGTGCCATTTAATCAAGGAAGAGCAGAGGAAGAGGGTGTGGGTCTGTGGGCTGGACCACTGTGAGGCACTGTGTCAGGGTGCCTTTAGCATTAGGTTAGGAGGAGTTAGGTTTAGGAGTTTAATAGGTACAGTAGAACTGAAGACAGGTGTAGGTGTCTGGGAAGTGTGACTGCAGGCATAATTGCCACTTGTCAGTGTATGTGTGTTTGTCACACAAAGGGGTGTATCTATAATGGGTGCAGGGTGTGTGATGCACACAGGCCCCCAGGACCAGGGGGGGCTCGCACCGCACACCCTGCACCCATATTATGTCAAACTTACCTCTCAGAGGGCCCATGCAGCAATTTTTAGGGTGGTTTGCACAAGCGCTGTGAGGAATTTTCCGGGGAAACGGCGCCGCACCATTACCTCGGTGATCTGCGCTTGCACAATAGACTCCAGGCACACTCTAGTGCCCAGAGTCTATTGATTCTGCGGTGACCATCCAGCCGCGCCAGTCGGCTGCCGGCCGCCGGAGTGAGAGGAGGAGGCCAGTGACGGGGGATGCACATGGGCCACCTCCTCTCTAAAGACCCCCCTGGTCACATACACTGCACACTCATACACCGCAGGGCAAACAAACAGGCTAGTTACTGTGTCTGTTGCTGTTGATTTGCTTTGTTTCTTAAAGTGGACCTGTACCTTTTTTTGTTTCTTAAAGTGAACCTTCACTTATTATTTATCTGTTCAAAAAATACTCTACTATGCCTGAGGCTCCTGAATCCCATATACATATAAAAGAAAATGAAATATATATTTTTTCCTGCTTACAAAAAAACCTGTAGTCTTTTCTAACTGAATTTATAAATGACAGAGTGTATTTCAAAGGGTGTGTTCAGTTCAGAAGAGTGATGCAGAGTATACAGTATTACTGTTCTGTGGGCGAAATCGCATGCAATGCAGCTGCGAAAATATGCTAATGCCTGCCACAGCTCAGCCTGCATAAAGACACCCACTGCTGCTTCCTCGCATCCGTACTTCCTCGCACTTCTGCATATATATCGGAACCATTGTTGCACACCGCAGATCACGACCATTTACAACAGGTCTGACCAGCCGCAGAAATTGCAAGCCTTGTTGCACGCTGAGAGCTTTCGTGCCGCAAACAATCGCACGACTGCATTTGATATCGCTGTTGCGCATGCTGCTGAATCAGGCCCTATATGTGGTTTTGTCTTACTTTAATCTGCACCACAAAACAATTCTTACAATGACCTTTTCCTCCAAGTGCATGCAAACAATTGCCAGTGGTTTCTTGTATATAAACAAAGTCATTAGTGTAAAAAAAATAGCATAGTGTGTTATCCTTCAAGTGTAAGTGACAGTGCGTGCAGTTTTGTCCCACCACTAATCTCTCCCTTCAAAACCAGTTCTCACAAATACCTGTTCTTCCAAGTGCATGCAAACAATGGCCCTCATTCAGAGCCACTCGCTAGCGGCAGTACGCTCGTTCCGAGCGATGTTCGCACATCTGCGCATGCGTACAGTTTTTAGTACGCATGCGCGAACCGGTCAGTGCGGCCGAAAATCATTTGTACGCAATATAGCGAGTGCCTGCTATTTTGAGTGACAGAATGAGGCGTATGTGGGTGGTAACAGGGGAAGGTGCTTGAAAACGGGGAGTGGAGATCCGTTCGCAGGCGTGCTTAAAGGTCAAAATGGGAGTTTTATGGGTGTGCATAATTAATACAGCAGCGTCAATGACCACGTCACTTGGTTTTTTTTAACTCAGAACTGCTCGCAAAATAGCGGTTGAAAAAACCAACCACAAGAATAGCGAGCAGTTCTTATCCTGTTCGATGTACTCGATTAATCTAATAAATAGCGGACATGACGTATGGCGCGAGCGGCCAGGGGGCGTTTTTATCAAATAAACGAGCGTATGTTTTGCTCGCTCGTTCAGACTTAGAGGTGTGAACAGACTGCAATGTGCGAACGGATCATTTGCATAGCCACCCCTTGTTTTTGAACGAACGCAAATAGCGAATGGCTCTGAATGAGGGCCAATGACTAGTGTTTTTTGTGTAAAAACAAAGCCATTAGTGCAAACAAATTTGTGTAGTGGTGGTGCCCCACCCTTAATCTGCACCCCAAAACAATTCCAAAGTGTATATATATAATTTCTTGGCTAGTATCAAACATAAAACCAATCATGGATCAGTTGCTAAAAGAGCAGGAGCAGCAACTCAGTACTAGCGCTGCTGCTGCTTCCAGTCATAATAGTACTTCCTTATCTACTAAAGGTGGTCAAGGCAAAAGAGGATTTAAGAAAGGACACCTGAAATCTAAACAATATTTAACAATGTTAAAGAAAACATCACCTCTCATAATAATAAAGGTAGAATTTACTGCCAAAAAATGTAAAGTTACACCACATGCAGTGGCAAGAAAAGGCTTAGATTGTGGCCTTTCTTTACAAGTGGTCCTGCTACTGCTGTTTCATGCACTATAATGTCTATTGTAGAAGCTGGGGTCAAACACAGTCAGGCATCTTATAAAACCTCACATGCAACACCTTCTCACTCTGAGTCTAGAGATGTCACCTTTAAAACGAGCACAAAAACACAATGGTTGAAGAACAAATTGTGTGTTCACAAACTTTACAAATCCCTGAGGAGAGTCTAACGGTGTCCACGAGTGCAATGTGTGAGTCTAACACTATAATCCTAGAAAAGCCTCCTTCCACCATTACTGCACACTCTGCAAATGTGCAGATGAGTAGCAGTAAAAGTAAATATGGTGACAAAGAAATTGGAAATGCTTCTGTGGAAGTACAACAGGATGAGGGATGTTTGTATATCTAATGCTACTGAGGATGTAGATGACGAATGTTTTGGACAATAAGTTGATAAAATTAAGGAGGAGGATGTTGTTTGTGTCAAAGTAAGTCAACCACCAGTGGCAGCAGTTCCTGCCCATGACAAGAAGAAGGCCATTGTCCTGCCTGGCAATAAAACTAAAAAAGCCACCTCTTTTGTGTGGATTTATTTTAACAAAATCCTGACATTTGTCAAGCCATCTATACCATTTGTGAGGCTTACATCTATACTAGGGGTGTGCACCGGCCACTTTTCGTGTTTTGTGTTTTGGTTTTGGATCTGGATCTTTCTTCGTGTTTTGGATCTGGATTGGTTTTGCCAAAACCACCCTTCCGTGTTTTGGGTTCTGGGTTTTGTGTTTTGGATCTGTATTTTTTTTAAAAAAAGCATAAAAACAGCTAAAATCACAGAATTTGTAGGTTTTTCTGCTCCTATGCTATTATTAACCTCAATAACCTTAATTTCCACTCATTTCTAGTCTATTCTGAACACCTCACACCTCACAATAGTGTTTTTATGTCCAAAACGTTGCACCGAGGTAGCTGGATGACTATGCTAAGCGACACGAGTGGGCGGCACAAACACGTGACCCATCTAGGCGTGAAACTGCAGTGGCAGACAGGATGGCAGTTTGAAAAACTAGGCCCCAAACTGTACATAATGCAAAGAAAAAAAAGAGGTGCAAGATGGAATTGTCCTTGGGCCCTCCCACCCACCCTTATGTTGTATAAACAGGACATGCACACTTTAACAAACCAATCATTTCAGCGCCAGGGTCTGCCACACAACTGTGGCTGAAATGATTGGTTCGTTTGGGCCCCCACAAAACAAGCTGGCAATTAATGTGTCCCTGCACAAACTGGCTCTATGGAGGCAAGATGTCATCCTCATCCTCCTCATCCACCGATTCCTCACCCTCTTCAGTGTGTACATCCTCATCCTCACAAAGTATTAACTCGTCCCCACTTGAATCCACCACCACAGGTCCCTCTGTACCTTCTGGAGGCTGGTCTCCCTGGAAGAGCTGATAATTCATTTTGATGAACATCATCTTCTCCACATTCTGTGGAAGCAACCTCCTACGCCTTTCACTGACAAGGTTCCCGGCTGCACTAAACACTCTTTCGGAGTACACACTGGAGGGGGGGCAACTCAGGTAAAATAGAGCCAGTTTGTACAGGGGCCTCCAAATTGCCTCTTTTTCCTGCCAGTACAGGTATGGACTGTCTGCCATGCCTACTTGGATGCTGTCACCGATGTAATCCTCCACCATTCTGTCAATGGTGACAGTATCATATGCAGTGACAGTAGACATGTCAGAAATTGTTGCCAGGTCCTTCAGTCCGGACCAGATGTCCAAACTTGGTCCTGCCTGCCCTGCATCACCGCCAGCGGGTTGCTTAGGATACCTAAGTTTTTTCCTGGCAGCCCCAGTTGCAGGAGAAAATGAAGAAGGAGCCGTTGACGTGTCACGTTCCGCTTCAGCTGACAGTGTGTTCACCAGCAGGTCTTTGCACCTCTGCAGGCTTGTGTCGGCCGGAAAGAGAGACACCACATAGGCTTTAAACCTAGGATCGAGCACGGTGGCCAAAACGTAGTGGTCTGATTTCAACAGATTGACCACCCTGGAATCCTGGCAAAGCGAATGAAGGGCTTCATCCACAAGTCCCACATGCCGAGCGGAATCGCTCCGTCTTAGCTCCTCCTTCACTTTCTCCAGCTGCTTCTGCAAAAGCCTGATGAGGGGAATGACCTGACTCAAGCTGGCAGTGTCTGAACTGACTTCACGTGTGGCAAGTTCGAAGGGCTGGAGAACCTTGCACAACACGGAAATCATTCTCCACTGCGCTTGAGTCAGGTGCATACCCCCTCCTTTGCCTATGTCATAGGTGGATGTATAGGCTTGTATGGCCTTTTGCTGCTCCTCCATCCTCTGAAGCATATAGAGGGTTGAGTTCCACCGCGTCACAACCTCTTGCTTCAGGTGATGGCGGGGCAGGTTCAAGAGTGTTTGCTGGCGCTCCAGTCTTCGGCACGCAGTCGCTGAATGGCGAAAGTGGCCAGAAATTTTTCGGGCCACCCAAAGCGTCTCCTGCACGCCCCTGTCGCTTTTCAGAAAATTCTGCACCACCAAGTTTATTGTGTGAGCAAAACATGGGACGTGCTGGAATTTGCCCAGATGTAATGCCCGCACAATATTGGTGGCGTTGTCAGATATCACAAATCCCCAGGAGAGTCTAAGTGGGGTAAGCCACTGGGCGATGATTTCCCTCAGTTTCTCTAAGAGGTTGTCGGCGGTGTGCCTCTTACTGAAACTGGTGATACACAGCGTAGCCTGCCTTGTAACGAGCTGGCATTTCTGAGATGCTGCTACTGGTGACGCTGCTGCTGTTGCTGCGTAAGGTGATACATCTACCCAGTGGGCTGTCACAGTCATATAGTCCTTAGTCTGCCCTGTTCCACTTGTCCACATGTCCGTGGTTAAGTGGACATTGTGTACAACGGCATTTTTCAGGACACTGAGGACACTTTTTCTGACGTTTCTGTACAGTCTCGGTATCGCCTGCCTAGTGAAGTGGAATCTAGACGGGATTTGGAACCGGGGACACACTACCTCCATCAATTGTCTAAATCCCACTGCACTAATGGCGGATACCGGACGCACGTCTAACACCAACATAGCAGTCAAGGCCTCAGTTATACGTTTTGCTTCAGGATGACTGCTGTCGTACTTCATCCTCCTCGCTAAGGACTGTTGGAGGGTCAATTGTTTAGTAAAAGTAGTGGTGTTCCTACTTCCTCTCTGGGATGATGAACGACTCCCAGCAGCAGCAACAGCAGCAGCGGCAGCAGTAGGCGTAGCAATGCAGGATCCTCTGGAGGAATCCCGGATAGGAGAGTCAGTCATGCCAGTGACATGGCCTGCAGGACTACTTCCAATCCTAACTAAGGAGGAAATTGACGAGGAGGGAGTTGACGGTGTGGTTTGCAGGCGCTTGGATACAACAGGACAACGGGATTTAGGTGTCCCTGGACTGCTTACGGTCTTAGCCAAAGTTTCTGAACTTGACAGTAACTTTTTATGAACGCGCTGCAGGTGCCGTATAAGGGAGGATGTTCCTAGGTGGTTGACGTCCCTACCCCTACTTATTTCACCTTTACATATGGTACATATGGCAAGACAGTTGTTGTCCGGATTTGGATAGAAATATTGCCAGACCAAAGAGGTGGAATGTTTGGTCTTCTGCCCAGGCATGACCGTGATGGGCTTTTTCATCCCACGGACAACAACTGTCTCCCCCGGAGCCTGATTTAAACAAACCACATCACCATCAGAATCCTCCTCGCCAACTTCCTCCTCAGCGCCAGCTACACCAGTATCCTCATCCTGTTGTACTTCAACAGTGACATCTTCAATTTGCATATCAGCAAGTGGACTGTGGGTGCTCCTTTCAGCACTTGCAGGGGGCGTGCAAATGGTGGAAAGAGCCACCTCTTCCCGTCCAGTGCTGGGAAGGTCAGGCATCGCAACCACCACCACACTTGGACTCTCCTTGGGGATTTGTGATATCTTCTTAGAAAGCACAGTTCTTCGCTGTGCTTTTGCCAGCTTAACTCTTTTGATTTTTTTAGTGGGAGGAGGGCTTCCATCGTCATGTGAAGCTGAACCACTAGTCATGAACATACTAGGGATCGACCTTAGCCGTTCCTTGCCACTCCGTGTCGTAAATGGCATATTGGCAAGTTTACGTTTCTCTTCAGCTGATTTAAATGTCTTTTTCAAGGTCATTTTCCTGAACTTTGCCATTTGGGATTGTATGTGCCCTCTACTATGACATTGGGCATTGGCCTTGGCAGACGACGTTGATGGCATGTTATCGTCTATGTCATGACTAGTGGCAGCAGCTTCAGCACTAGGAGGAAGTGGTTCTTGATCTTTCTCTATTTTATTTTTATCGGAGAAAGTTTGGTCCTCCATTTATGTTATATCGATTTGATATATACGTGCGGCTAAACACAGAAAATAATTTTTTTTTGGGTTTGGACTGGAGTGTACTTTGTGGGTTACAGCACCCTTTAACGGTCAAGCCAGCCGGCCCTTTACTTATGACACAGGCGCACGCTTGGCACTACTTTGTTGATGCACGTGCGGCTACTGCGCACACAATTCACAAACACAGAAAATATTTTTTTTTTGGTTTGGACTGGAGTGTACTTTCGGGGGTTACAGCACCCTTTAACAGTCAAGCCAGCCGGCCCTTTACTTATGACACAGGCGCACGCTTGGCACTACTTTGTTGATGCACGTGCGGCTACTGCGCACACAATTCACAAACACAGAAAATAATTTTTTTTTTGGTTTGGACTGGAGTGTACTTTCGGGGGTTACAGCACCCTTAACGGTCAAGCCAGCCGGCCCTTTACTTATGACACAGGCGCACGCTTGGCACTACTTTGTTGATGCACGTGCGGCTACTGCGCACACAATTCACAAACACAGAAAATAATTTTTTTTTGGTTTGGACTGGAGTGTACTTTCGGGGGTTACAGCACCCTTTAACGGTCAAGCCAGCCGGCCCTTTACTTATGACACAGGCGCACGCTTGGCACTACTTTGTTGATGCACGTGCGGCTACTGCGCACACAATTCACAAACACAGAAAATAATTTTTTTTTTGGTTTGGACTGGAGTGTACTTTCGGGGGTTACAGCACCCTTAACGGTCAAGCCAGCCGGCCCTTTACTTATGACACAGGCGCACGCTTGGCACTACTTTGTTGATGCACGTGCGGCTACTGCGCACACAATTCACAAACACAGAAAATAATTTTTTTTTGGTTTGGACTGGAGTGTACTTTCGGGGGTTACAGCACCCTTTAACGGTCAAGCCAGCCGGCCCTTTACTTATGACACAGGCGCACGCTTGGCACTACTTTGTTGATGCACGTGCGGCTACTGCGCACACAATTCACAAACACAGAAAATAATTTTTTTTTTGGTTTGGACTGGAGTGTACTTTCGGGGGTTACAGCACCCTTAACGGTCAAGCCAGCCGGCCCTTTACTTATGACACAGGTGCACGCTTGGCACTACTGTGTTGATGCACGTGCGGCTACTGCGCACACAATTCACAAACACAGAAAATAATTTTTTTTTTGGTTTGGACTGGAGTGTACTTTCGGGGGTTACAGCACCCTTAACGGTCAAGCCAGCCGGCCCTTTACTTATGACACAGGCGCACGCTTGGCACTACTTTGTTGATGCACGTGCGGCTACTGCGCACACAATTCACAAACACAGAAAATAATTTTTTTTTGGTTTGGACTGGAGTGTACTTTCGGGGGTTACAGCACCCTTAACGGTCAAGCCAGCCGGCCCTTTACTTATGACACAGGCGCACGCTTGGCACTACTTTGTTGATGCACGTGCGGCTACTGCGCACACAATTCACAAACACAGAAAATAATTTTTTTTTGGTTTGGACTGGAGTGTACTTTCGGGGGTTACAGCACCCTTTAACGGTCAAGCCAGCCGGCCCTTTACTTATGACACAGGCGCACGCTTGGCACTACTTTGTTGATGCACGTGCGGCTACTGCGCACACAATTCACAAACACAGAAAATATATTATATTTTTAGCACTTGGGGGAAGCACCCCTGATGGACAGAGCACCCCCTGGACAACACTACAGCACCTCTTTAGGACTGGGACACTGCACAGGACTTTGGAGTGGACACAGCCCCTATGGAGAACTGACTGCACAACACAGTCCAGCCAGCCCCTATGGACTTTGAAGTAGTGGACACAGCCCCTATTAACAACAGCAGCACAGCACAACACAGCCAGCCCCTATGGACTTTGAAGTAGTGGACAACAGCAGCACTACACTACACTACACTACACAGCCCTAACTCCCACCCTCCCTCTTCACTGTCCACAGCCGAGTGAGAAAATGGCGCCGACGTGGGTACCTTATATAGGATCCAAAACCCGCGAGACTCGGAAGGCGGGAAGATGACGTTTTGCCTCGATTTCAGAATCCGAGTCAGGCGGGAAAAGTCGAGCCTGACTCGGATCGGACTCGGATCGGGGGGGCTCGGGGGGGTTCGGATTTCAGAAATCCGAACCCGCTCACCCCTAATCTATACCATTTGTGAGGCTTACCAAAGTAAGTAGAGATAGGGTTGTTAATCATCTAATACTTTTCCTCCCTGTTACATAATTTGCAGTGAATTCATGAAAATTAGTTGAGAACATCTTCAATATTCTGTAAAATAATAACAAGCAGTCCAGCATCTACCAGCAGCATGAAGAGATCCCAGCACATGCAATCTCCACCACCAAAACCTTCATCATCAATCTCCTCATTGATAATCAGGGGTACTCCTTCTGCATCCAGTTTGCTAAGAGTTAAGGCACACATCCACAAGACAATTAAATTGAGCGATTGAACAATAACAATATCGTTATTGTTCAATAATCGTTTGCAAATCGTTTGAAAATCCTTAAAAAAAATGTCTAAAACGTCCATCGATGCACTCTCCCGCTGGTCGTTTAGACATCTATAATCGGGCAAACATGTTGTACAACCTGACGATAATGTCAGGTTCAACATGTTTGCAGATGATTGATGTTCCTACACTGAATGGCTGCTCGTTCAGTGCAGGCTCATCACAGACTGACAAACGACTGCACGATTGCAATGTCGTAAATGTGCAGCTGTTTGCCTGTCTTTTAGAGGATGTGTGCCTTAACTGACTATATATTCTCCCCTATCCAGGATTCCACAGAAGAAACATAGCATGCTACGGCTGCTGCTGGGATTTAATCATCACAGAAGGGGACCAAAAAGACTAGTAGTTTAAAAAAACTATTATCTGTGAAACAATCCTTTGGAAGAGAAAGCAAGTATGAAAGCTGCTATCCAGTTTCATGGTCACTGAAGCCATGATGCGTATACTAACATTAGATCTGCATCAAATATCCACCATCAATGCATCTGATTTTAGACAGTTAGTTGAAGTCCTGTGTC
This sequence comes from Taudactylus pleione, assembly GCA_031769625.1. Lineage (NCBI taxonomy): Eukaryota > Metazoa > Chordata > Amphibia > Anura > Myobatrachidae > Taudactylus > Taudactylus pleione. The sequence goes on along the minus strand of JAUIMM010000364.1, from coordinate 2,883,619 downwards.
CCTGTTACCAAGTTAGATCTCAATTCCATTTTACCAAAACAGCAATTCCTCGCCTGTACCGGGATGTTAAAAAAAACTTTATTTTGGCCTTAAAAATTCCATCATGCTGCATATCCACTTAACTACAGACATTTGGGGAAGCGGCACTGGTCAAATGAAGGATTACATGACAGTGACATCCCACTGGGTGGGTGTATCACCTTCAGCAGCAGCAGTAGCACTATCTAACACACAGCACCAGCTCATTCACAGGTAGGCTACTATCTGTGTCACCTGCTTCACTAAGAGGCATAACAGTGTCAACCTGTTGGAAAAACTCAGGGATGTGATAGGAGAATGGCTTACCCCGCTAAGACACTCCCCAGGATTTGCCATTTCTGATAATGTAAGTAACATTACACGAGCACTAGAAATATGAACACAAAACATGTTTTGCACACACAATAAACTTGGTGGTTCAGAATTTTTTGTGTAAATGACAGGTGCATGCAGGAGATGCTGTCTGTGGCCCATAACATTTTGGGGCATTTTCGGCATTCATCAACCAAATGTTAAATATTGCAGCAGCAGCAAGAACAGTTCAATTTACCATTTCACCTTCTGAAACAAGAGGCAGTAACCAGGTGTAATTTCGCTATTTATATGCTTCAGTGACTGAAGGATCAACAAAAAGCCACCCAAACCTAAACTGTAAGCCATGACATAGGGAGAGGAGGGATAATGAACCTTACTCCAGCACATTGGAAATACTCTCCATTTTATGCAAGTTACTGAAGCCATTTGAACTGTGGGCCTGATTCAGAGCCGCTCGTAAGCGGCCGCTCGTTCATTCCGAGCGTTGTTCGCACATCTGCGCATGCGTATGGGTTGTAATGCGCATGCGCCAACCAGTCAGTGCGGTCGTAAATCGTGTGCTCGCAAAATAGCGAATGCCTGCTAATTTGAGTGACAGGATGAGGCGTTTGTGGGTGGTAACAGGGGAAGGTGCTTGAAAACGGGGAGTGGAGATCCGAGCGCAGGCGTGCCAAACGGTTAAAACGGGCGTTTTAAGGGTGTGCATAATTAACAAAGCAGCGTCATCGACCACGTCACTTGGTTGTCTTTTAGCCTGAACTGCTCGCATGATTGCGGTAGGAAAATGCTACCACAAGAATAGCGAGCAGTTCAGACGCCTTTCGATGTACTCGATTAATCTAATAAATAGCGGAGATGACGTATGATGCGAACGGTCAGGGGGTGTTTTTTCAAAATAGCGAATGCATGTTTCGTTCGCTCGTTCAGATATAGAGGCGTCAACGGACCGCAAAGAGCGAGCGCTTCATTTAAATATCCGGCCCCTTTTTCAGAACGACCATCCGCAAATAGCGTCCGGCTCTGAATCAGGCCCTGTAACCAAAGAAGTGAGTTCAGGCACTGCCAGCCTGAGTCAGGTGATTCCATTAATTAAACAACTGGAAAAGCTGCTAGAGAAACTGAAGGAATGTTGGACTTAGGGCCTGATTCAGACCCACTCGCGAGCGGCTGTCCGCTCGCAAGTGGGTCGATGTTGTGCACTGCACATGCGCACGACGGAGGGAGCTCCGTTGTGCGCATGCGCCAGACGCGACGAGCGAAGGACTTTCCTTCGCTCGTTGTGTCTGATCAAAGGGGGTGTGCTGTCGATGTTGATTGACAGCACGCCCCCTTTGGTGGGCGTGCCTCCCTGACGGGGGCATTCCCAAGGGAATGCCTACCGTCAGAAGCCGGCCCACTGACATCACTAGTGATGTCAGTGGGAGTGATTTTGGCTCTGATAGAGCCAAAATCACTCCGGGCCTTGCGGTTGAAAACCTCAACCGCAGGCTCCGGCTCGCAGTTTCGATGGTCGCGATGGTCAAGACCATCGCGGCCATCAAACTGCACGCTCGTATAGGCTGTGGGTGGTGACCCACAGCTATACGAGCGTCCAGGAGGACGCTCCATAGTTATGGAGGACGACCCTCATTCAGAGCGTGCGCTCTGCTCAGAGCATACGGCTCTGAATGAGGGCCTTAGTTAGATCAAGTTCTTTATTCCCTTCACCAGGACCAAAGGGTTTGCAACTTCTTGCAATTGGATCACTACAATTTGGCAACCTTGATTGGTCCTATGTAATGTCTTCCTTTCTAACTAACACAGATCTTAAGAGAAGCAAAGAGCTGCTTGTGAGCAGCTTTTCAGCTCAAGTGGCACATGACACAACCATGTCTCTTGGTACATGACACAACGATGTCTCTTGGTACATGACACAACGATGTCTCTTGATTCAGTTTATCCTACAAATGCAGCTGCCAGGAAAAAAAATACCTATTCCAAGAGATCCACTTGTGATAACAATGAGCTCAGTGCACCAGAGGGAAACAACATTAAGACATCTGGCTTCAAAGAATTGGACAAAATTATTGTCACCTCTACAATCCGATACACTTAGGGGTAAATTTACTAAAGTGAGAGTTTTTAGAAGTGATTTTTAAAAGTGATGTTGCCCATAGCAACCAAGGAAGAAAAACAGGCCCACATTACATGATGTTAGTTGTTTTAACCAAAATACTTGAGGGTTGCTTTGGCAAAACCAAAACATAATGATGAATTAGAAACAAAGCCAAAACAATATGTGTTTCCCTCTATTGGGGCCTCTGATTAGGATATGTGTGCATCCACCCTCCATTTAATTCCACCTCCAGCAGATGTCCACTGAAAGTGGCCAAGAGCAGGCAATTATGGAGGAAGAAATATACTGTAAACACACTGTTTGTTTTCCTCCACATTTGTCTGTGAATGGATTCTTTAATGAGTGTTAAAACACAAGTGTATTTTACTGAGCTTTAGCACTTTATATTCTTCAGGCAATATTGAAATTAATGCAAACCAAAGGCATTCCAGAAAGTATGGACATACAGGTCAATTTGCTTACATAATTTTTTGACTATTAGCATCAAAATATAAGTTATTAGTAACAATAATAGTAATAAAAATGCTCAAAGTATACACCCATATTATAAGCCATATTTTTTCTGAATAAATGTAAACCTTAATTTGCTGGATAGAGATGTTACATTTGTTAGAGAGCAGTGCACTCTACTTTCTCTTCTCTCTACTATACATGGTGGGTACTAGGACCCAGGGATAAATTTACTAAGAATCGAGATAGGTCGAGATGACCATCTCGGGTGATTTATTGATTTTTTTCCTGCTTGCAAATTTACTAAAGGCAAAGTCGGGTGATTTAGAGAGAGACTTCTCTCATCTCACTCGTAAAACTCGGGTGAGATAGCAATCTCGAATCAAATCACCATCGGGCCAAATCGGAAGTACTTTTCACCTAAAACATACATCTCTCAAATTTACCAAAAATCAGGATGACAAGCTCGGGTGAGATAGGAGCAAACTCTCTGTCAAAATCACTTTTCAAACTCTCAACCCTGAGTTGGGAGATGGTCAGAAACATACACAAATCATTGTGATTTGTGTATGTTTCTTTCTGTAACTTGAAAAAATAGGGATAATTTGTTTAAAAAAAGACATGAGGTCCCCCCCAAAACACTAACCAGCCTCGGGCTTGCCAGCCTGTCCCGGTTTTTAACATTACAGGGAAAAAAATGTGTAGGGATCCCCTGTAATGTAAGAACCAGCACAACGCAGCAGGGACAGAGCTGGTTTTAAATATACGGAGAAAAAAATGATGTGAGTTCCACTGTATATTTAAAACCAGCCCAGGACGGTTTTTAACGCAGGACTGATGCCACAGCCAGGGGTGCCCTTTCATCGGGGCTATCCCATCCACCCCTCGGTGGTGGGTGGCGGGTTGAAAGTGTTTGGTGTAGTGTTATAGATTTATCATCATTGTCTTTACAGTGAAACTACAGGTCCCAGCAAGCCTTCCCCGCATGCTGGTACTTGGATAACCACAAGTACCAGCATGCGGGGCATTAAGGGGCCACTGGTACCTGTACTTTACCTGTAAAGAAATGGTTAAAAAAACACACAACACACCTGGAAAATAAAGCTTTATTACATACATACATACATACACATACATACTCACACGTTTCTAGATGTTCACGTCCACTTGTCAACGTAAAGTATCCCATCGAACTACCTGTAAAAAAAAGATCCAAAACTCACCTTTATGTCCCACGATGTTCTCCGCAGAAATCCAAGAGGGGTCCCGGATACAATGTAACAGCATGTTACTGCTTGCTGTTACACTGCGCTACTGTCTGCTCGTGGGAAAGAGCAGACTTCAGTCCTCGGCCACCGGCCAATCAGCGGCAGCTAACATTAGCGGCCGCTCATTGGCTGGGACCCACGTGGAGGAGCCGCTCATTGGCTAAGCCCAAGTGGGTCCCAGCCAATGTGCGGCCGCTAATGTTAGCCGCCGCTGATTGGCCGGCGGCCCGGGACTGAAGTTAGCTCGTTCCCACGAGCAGACAGTAGCGCAGTGTAACAGCAAGCAGTAACATGCTGTTACATGGTATCCAGGGCCCCTCTTGGATTTCTGCAGAGAACATCGTGGGACATAAAGGTGAGTTTTGGATCTTTTTTTTACAGGTAATTCGATGGGATACTTTACGTTGACAAGTGGTTGTGAACATCTGGAAACAGTTGAGTATGTATGTGTATGTATGTAACAAAGCTTTATTTTCCAGGTGTGTTGTGTGTTTTTTTAACCATTTCTTTACAGGTGAAGTACAGGTACCAGTGGGCCCTTAATGCCCCGCATGCTGGTACTTGTGGGTCTCCAAGTACCAGCATGCGGGGGGAGGCTTGCTGGGACCTGTAGTTCCACTGTAAAGACAATGATGATAAATCTATTTTTTACTCTACACCAAACACTATCAACCCACCACCCACCACCCAGGTGTGGCAGGGATAGCCCTGGGCTATCAGCCTAGGCCAGGGGTGCCCTGGAGAGGGTGACCCCTTTATTGGGGGGGTCACCAACTCCCCAGGGATCCCTGGCCTGGGCTGACTAACAGTCAGGGCTGATGCTGCGGCTGAGGGGCACGGTGAAAGGGCACCCCTGGCTGTGGCATCAGTCCCCCATTAGAAAAAGTCCAGGGCTGGTTTTAAATATTGGTGGAACTCACATCATTTTTTTTCTCCATATTTTTAAAACCAGCTCTGTCCCTGCTGCCTTGTGCTGGTTCTTACATTACAGAGGATCCCTACACATTTTTTTCCTTGTAATGTTAAGAACCTGGACAGGCTGGCAAGCCCGAGGCTGGTTAGTGTTTTGGGGGGGACCTCACATCATTTTCTTTTAGACATTTTTCTAATATTTACGAGGGAAAACAAACAAGCACCAAGCACATATCTCACTGATATGTGCTGGCTGCTAGCTCAGGAGAGATTTGCAGAGCGAAAACACTGCAATCTCTGCTGAGTAATCTCCTGCAAAATGAGTTACTCGGGAGAGATATCTCGTTCTGCTTCACCATCTGCAAACTTGTTTAGCCTCAAATCACCTGTTGGTAAATTTGGTAAAAGAGAAGGGATTAAATCACCTGAATTTTGTCGAATCCAGCGAGATAAATCACTTTGAAAATCGGGACCATCTCGAATCTTAGTAAATTTACCCCCCAGAGTCAGAAGGATGTGTAACCTATTACGTGATGTCACCGTTGGGACACTCCTCATGTGCAGCTGGTGCCATCTTTACTGGGTACAGTGTCTCATTACTGTGCAGATGCAAAGTACTAAGGTCCTGAGATGAGACACCTAAATATCGCTGTTAACCCCTGCAATACCATTATTCTGCTTACCGCTGATACCTCTGTGTTACCACTGTTACAGCATACTGGTTAAGGACTCTGTGTGCATAACAGTCACTTTCACATTTCTCCTGACACCTATTGAGACCACCATCCCAATTTTCTATATCAATAGGTTATGGGCTCTTGCACTCTAAATATGAAATTAAAGTTGCAGTATTTGAGTCATCATATACAGAAAAAATGCACAGTGTACCAAACTGGTAGGTTCAGAGATATACACCACGTGGAAGTTTCCTATGGAGATGCAGCTAAAGTGGTTAGAAAATCACAAATGATTCAGATGACAATCCAAATCCTCATGAAGTGGATAGGGCCATGGGAACAATAGGCCTAGCTATGGAGCAGCAAGTATATTTCATAATTCACTAGAAAGTGACAACACTTGGCATGTGGATAGCCCTTCAGACAGCGTATGAAGATAAGGGTCTAATGAGGAGAATAAACCTGAGGTGTACACTGTACAGTACCATACTGAGTGCATGCAGAGACATGAATAAGTAAATTAACCAGATGTTATCCATATCTCAGAAATTGACATCTGTAGGAAACCTGGTGGATGACAAGGAGGTTGCAATGGATAAACTGCAGAATCTAATGCCTGGATTTTACTTCTTAGTGGTTGCTTTAGAATCCACTGTGACTAAACTATCAACAGAGATTGTGAGAACTAAAGTGCTGCAATTCCAAACATGCATACTTGTTGAGTCTAATGCTAAGAGTTCTGCATTACTCACAAGGGACAATAAGTCTAAAAAGCCTAAGTACAAATATTTTCTATATCACAAGGTAAGAAATAAAGCTTCTGAATACAGACTGAGAGATGAATATTAACAATTGAGAGATGAAAGTTAACCACAAGCCAGAACAAAATGGTGACAGCGAGCGTGCAAACCGCACAATTGTGGAGTGAGTGTGGACTATGCTAAGTGACGCTCGCCAAGTAAAGTGTTTTTGGGCAGAAGCAATGTTGGCAGTATATTTAAAGAATTGTGCACCCACAGTTGCTGTAAAAGGCAATATACCATTGGTATTGTGGTCTGGAAACAAGCCGAATGTCAACCATCTCAGAATGTTTAGATGTAAAGCTCATGTCCACATTCCAAAAGAAAAGAGAAGCAATCTGGTTCTAAAGTAAGTGGCATTTATCTTGCTTGGATACTGTCAAAAACGTAATGATTACAGCTATGGGACATGACAAATAAAAACGTATAAAGTCCAGGGATGTAGTGTTCGGTGAAACAGCACCACCTAATGTAAGGCTGTAACAAGAACCACAGCACAAGTTTGTTTCATTTGATATGCCTAAAGTTGAAAATGTGTCTGAGTTGGAGATTGCCAGTGTGGATACCCAATTGCAGTACAGAAGTTTTTTAACCACTTAACTGACTAATTCTTTTTCCAAAAACCGCTCCAAAATTGTCGGTTTCTTTTATGATTGAATTAGGTCAAGAACATAATTTTAAACTTATCCATCACTATTTCATTTGAAAAATTTTTTTTTTTTAAAACCAAGTATACCATAAAAATAGCAATTTTTATGTTATACTGTAGTGATGGCTATTGACAGTTGTACCATCGATGGTTCAACCATCGTTAGAAGCCATCAATTGTTTAGCGATTGGGCAAGATCTGTGTAGACCACAACTGTCGATGTTTCCTAAACATCGATTGAGGGCTACCATCGGTGGTGCAACATTGATGGTCACCAGCAATGGCAAACCACTTGTTTTCAGTCAGACCATCGATGTTTGGAAACCATTGATGGTTGTTTGCCATCCCTAATCAGAGGCTCTGCGATATCTATCAATATAGATATTATATATACACACACACATACGTGTGTATATGTGTATATATATATATATATAAACATACATACACACACGTGTGTGTAAGCAGAAGCAGTATATATATATATATATATTATATATGTTTGATATATATATATGTTCAAAATATACATATATATTTATCGAATATATATATATATATTCAATATATATATATGTTCGATATATATGTATATATCGAATATATATATCATATATAAATATATAGATATATATATATACTGCTCCTGCTTACACACACATATGTGTGTATATATATATATACATACACACGTATGTGTGTGTATATATATATGCATATATATATATATACATATATATATATATATATTCATACATACATATATATACACATAGTGTACATATATATATATATACACATAGTGTACATATATATATATATATATATATATGCATACATATATACATACATATATATATATATTAGGGGTGTGCACCGGCCACTTTTCGTGTTTTGTGTTTTGGTTTTGGATCTGGATCTTTCTTCGTGTTTTGGATCTGGATTGGTTTTGCCAAAACCACCCTTCCGTGTTTTGGGTTCTGGGTTTTGTGTTTTGGATCTGTATTTTTTTGAAAAAAAGCATAAAAACAGCTAAAATCACAGAATTTGTAGGTTTTTCTGCTCCTATGCTATTATTAACCTCAATAACCTTAATTTCCACTCATTTCCAGTCTATTCTGAACACCTCACACCTCACAATAGTGTTTTTATGTCCAAAAGGTTGCACCGAGGTAGCTGGATGACTATGCTAAGCGACACGAGTGGGCGGCACAAACACGTGACCCATCTAGGAGTGACACTGCAGTGGCAGGCAGGATGGCAGTTAGAAAAACTAGGCCCCAAACTGTACATAATGCAAAGAAAAAAAGAGGTGCAAGATGGAATTGTCCTTGGGCCCTCCCACCCACCCTTATGTTGTATAAACAGGACATGCACACTTTAACAAATCAATCATTTCAGCGCCAGGGTCTGCCACACAACTGTGGCTGAAATGATTGGTTCGTTTGGGCCCCCACAAAACAAGCTGGCAATTAATGTGTCCCTGCACAAACTGGCTCTACGGAGGCAAGATGTCATCCTCATCCTCCTCATCCACCGATTCCTCACCCTCTTCAGTGTGTACATCCTCATCCTCACAAAGTATTAACTCGTCCCCACTTGAATCCACCACCACAGGTCCCTCTGTACCTTCTGGAGGCTGGTCTCCCTGGAAGAGCTGATAATTCATTTTGATGAACATCATCTTCTCCACATTCTGTGGAAGCAACCTCCTACGCCTTTCGCTGACAAGGTTCCCGGCTGCACTAAACACTCTTTCGGAGTACACACTGGAGGGGGGGCAACTCAGGTAAAATAGAGCCAGTTTGTACAGGGGCCTCCAAATTGCCTCTTTTTCCTGCCAGTACAGGTATGGACTGTCTGACATGCCTACTTGGATGCTGTCACCGATGTAATCCTCCACCATTCTGTCAATGGTGACAGTATCATATGCAGTGACAGTAGACATGTCAGAAATTGTTGCCAGGTCCTTCAGTCCGGACCAGATGTCCAAACTTGGTCCTGCCTGCCCTGCATCACCGCCAGCGGGTTGCTTAGGATACCTAAGTTTTTTCCTGGCAGCCCCAGTTGCGGGAGAAAATGAAGAAGGAGCCGTTGACGTGTCACGTTCCGCTTCAGCTGACAGTGTGTTCACCAGCAGGTCTTTGCACCTCTGCAGGCTTGTGTCGGCCGGAAAGAGAGACACCACATAGGCTTTAAACCTAGGATCGAGCACGGTGGCCAAAATGTAGTGGTCTGATTTCAACAGATTGACCACCCTGGAATCCTGGCAAAGCGAATGAAGGGCTTCATCCACAAGTCCCACATGCCGAGCGGAATCGCTCCGTCTTAGCTCCTCCTTCACTTTCTCCAGCTGCTTCTGCAAAAGCCTGATGAGGGGAATGACCTGACTCAAGCTGGCAGTGTCTGAACTGACTTCACGTGTGGCAAGTTCGAAGGGCTGAAGAACCTTGCACAACACGGAAATCATTCTCCACTGCGCTTGAGTCAGGTGCATACCCCCTCCTTTGCCTATGTCATAGGTGGATGTATAGGCTTGTATGGCCTTTTGCTGCTCCTCCATCCTCTGAAGCATATAGAGGGTTGAGTTCCACCGCGTCACAACCTTTTGCTTCAGGTGATGGCGGGGCAGGTTCAAGAGTGTTTGCTGGCGCTCCAGTCTTCGGCATGCAGTCGCTGAATGGCGAAAGTGGCCAGAAATTTTTCGGGCCACCCAAAGCGTCTCCTGCACGCCCCTGTCGCTTTTCAGAAAATTCTGCACCACCAAGTTTATTGTGTGAGCAAAACATGGGACGTGCTGGAATTTGCCCAGATGTAATGCCCGCACAATATTGGTGGCGTTGTCAGATATCACAAATCCCCAGGAGAGTCTAAGTGGGGTAAGCCACTGGGCGATGATTTCCCTCAGTTTCTCTAAGAGGTTGTCGGCGGTGTGCCTCTTACTGAAACCGGTGATACACAGCGTAGCCTGCCTTGTAACGAGCTGGCGTTTCTGAGATGCTGCTACTGGTGACGCTGCTGCTGTTGCTGCGTAAGGTGATACATCTACCCAGTGGGCTGTCACAGTCATATAGTCCTTAGTCTGCCCTGTTCCACTTGTCCACATGTCCGTGGTTAAGTGGACATTGTGTACAACGGCATTTTTCAGGACACTGAGGACACTTTTTCTGACGTTTCTGTACAGTCTCGGTATCGCCTGCCTAGTGAAGTGGAATCTAGACGGGATTTGGAACCGGGGACACACTACCTCCATCAATTGTCTAAATCCCACTGCACTAATGGCGGATACCGGACGCACGTCTAACACCAACATAGCAGTCAAGGCCTCAGTTATACGTTTTGCTTCAGGATGACTGCTGTCGTACTTCATCCTCCTCGCTAAGGACTGTTGGAGGGTCAATTGTTTAGTAAAAGTAGTGGTGTTCCTACTTCCTCTCTGGGATGATGAACGACTCCCAGCAGCAGCAGCAACAGCAGCAGCGGCAGCAGTAGGCGTAGCAATGCAGGATCCTCCGGAGGAATCCCGGATAGGAGAGTCAGTCATGCCAGTGATATGGCCTGCAGGACTACTTCCGATCCTGACTAAGGAGGAAATTGACGAGGAGGGAGTTGACGGTGTGGTTTGCAGGTGCTTGGATACAACAGGACAACGGGATTTAGGTGTCCCTGGACTGCTTACGGTCTGAGCCAAAGTTTCTGAACTTGACAGTAACTTTTTATGAACGCGCTGCAGGTGCCGTATAAGGGAGGATGTTCCTAGGTGGTTGACGTCCCTACCCCTACTTATTTCACCTTTACATATGGTACATATGGCAAGACAGTTGTTGTCCGGATTTGGATAGAAATATTGCCAGACCAAAGAGGTGGAATGTTTGGTCTTCTGCCCAGGCATGACCGTGATGGGCTTTTTCATCCCACGGACAACAACTGTCTCCCCCGGAGCCTGATTTAAACAAACCACATCACCATCAGAATCCTCCTCGCCAACTTCCTCCTCAGCGCCAGCTACACCAGTATCCTCATCCTGTTGTACTTCAACAGTGACATCTTCAATTTGCATATCAGCAAGTGGACTGTGGGTGCTCCTTTCAGCACTTGCAGGGGGCGTGCAAATGGTGGAAAGAGCCACCTCTTCCCGTCCAGTGCTGGGAAGGTCAGGCATCGCAACCACCACCACACTTGGACTCTCTTTGGGGATTTGTGATATCTTCTTAGAAAGCACAGTTCTTCGCTGTGCTTTTGCCAGCTTAACTCTTTTGATTTTTTTAGTGGGAGGAGTGCTTCCATCGTCATGTGAAGCTGAACCACTAGTCATGAACATACTAGGGATCGACCTTAGCCGTTCCTTGCCACTCCGTGTCGTAAATGGCATATTGGCAAGTTTACGTTTCTCTTCAGCTGATTTAAATGTCTTTTTCAAGGTCATTTTCCTGAACTTTGCCATTTGGGATTGTATGTGCCCTCTACTATGACATTGGGCATCGGCCTTGGCAGACGACGTTGATGGCATGTTATCGTCTATGTCATGACTAGTGGCAGCAGCTTCAGCACTAGGAGGAAGTGGTTCTTGATCTTTCTCTATTTTATTTTTATCGGAGAAAGTTTGGTCCTCCATTTATGTTATATCGATTTGATATATACGTGCGGCTAAACACAGAAAATAAATTTTTTTTTGGTTCGGACTGGAGTGTACTTTGTGGGTTACAGCACCCTTTAACGGTCAAGCCAGCCGGCCCTTTACTTATGACACAGGCGCACTCTTGGCACTACTTTGTTGATGCACGTGCGGCTACTGCGCACACAATTCACAAACACAGAAAATAATTTTTTTTTGGTTTGGACTGGAGTGTACTTTGGGGGTTACAGCACCCTTTAACGGTCAAGCCAGCCGGCCCTTTACTTATGACACAGGCGCACGCTTGGCACTACTTTGTTGATGCACGTGCGGCTACTGCGCACACAATTCACAAACACAGAAAATAATTTTTTTTTGGTTTGGACTGGAGTGTACTTTCGGGGGTTACAGCACCCTTTAACGGTCAAGCCAGCCGGCCCTTTACTTATGACACAGGCGCACGCTTGGCACTACTTTGTTGATGCACGTGCGGCTACTGCGCACACAATTCACAAACACAGAAAATAATTTTTTTTTCGGTTTGGACTGGAGTGTACTTTCGGGGGTTACAGCACCCTTAACGGTCAAGCCAGCCGGCCCTTTACTTATGACACAGGCGCACGCTTGGCACTACTTTGTTGATGCACGTGCGGCTACTGCGCACACAATTCACAAACACAGAAAATAATTTTTTTTTTGGTTTGGACTGGAGTGTACTTTCGGGGGTTACAGCACCCTTAACGGTCAAGCCAGCCGGCCCTTTACTTATGACACAGGCGCACGCTTGGCACTACTTTGTTGATGCACGTGCGGCTACTGCGCACACAATTCACAAACACAGAAAATAATTTTTTTTTTGGTTTGGACTGGAGTGTACTTTCGGGAGTTACAGCACCCTTAACGGTCAAGCCAGCCGGCCCTTTACTTATGACACAGGCGCACGCTTGGCACTACTTTGTTGATGCACGTGCGGCTACTGCGCACACAATTCACAAACACAGAAAATAATTTTTTTTTGGTTTGGACTGGAGTGTACTTTCAGGGGTTACAGCACCCTTTAACGGTCAAGCCAGCCGGCCCTTTACTTATGACACAGGCGCACGCTTGGCACTACTTTGTTGATGCACGTGCGGCTACTGCGCACACAATTCACAAACACAGAAAATAATTTTTTTTTGGTTTGGACTGGAGTGTACTTTCGGGGGTTACAGCACCCTTTAACGGTCAAGCCAGCCGGCCCTTTACTTATGACACAGGCGCACTCTTGGCACTACTTTGTTGATGCACGTGCGGCTACTGCGCACACAATTCACAAACACAGAAAATAATTTTTTTTTAGGTTTGGACTGGAGTGTACTTTCGGGGGTTACAGCACCCTTAACGGTCAAGCCAGCCGGCCCTTTACTTATGACACAGGCGCACGCTTGGCACTACTTTGTTGATGCACGTGCGGCTACTGCGCACACAATTCACAACCACAGAAAATAATTTTTTTTTGGTTTGGACTGGAGTGTACTTTCGGGGGTTACAGCACCCTTTAACGGTCAAGCCAGCCGGCCCTTTACTTATGACACAGGCGCACGCTTGGCACTAATTTGTTGATGCACGTGCGGCTACTGCGCACACAATTCACAAACACAGAAAATAATTTTTTTTTAGGTTTGGACTGGAGTGTACTTTCGGGGGTTACAGCACCCTTAACGGTCAAGCCAGCCGGCCCTTTACTTATGACACAGGCGCACGCTTGGCACTACTTTGTTGATGCACGTGCGGCTACTGCGCACACAATTCACAAACACAGAAAATAATTTTTTTTTTGGTTTGGACTGGAGTGTACTTTCGGGGGTTACAGCACCCTTAACGGTCAAGCCAGCCGGCCCTTTACTTATGACACAGGCGCACGCTTGGCACTACTTTGTTGATGCACGTGCGGCTACTGCGCACACAATTCACAAACACAGAAAATAATTTTTTTTTTGGTTTGGACTGGAGTGTACTTTCGGGGGTTACAGCACCCTTAACGGTCAAGCCAGCCGGCCCTTTACTTATGACACAGGCGAACGCTTGACACTACTTTGTTGATGCACGTGCGGCTACTGCGCACACAATTCACAAACACAGAAAATAATTTTTTTTTGGTTTGGACTGGAGTGTACTTTCAGGGGTTACAGCACCCTTTAACGGTCAAGCCAGCCGGCCCTTTACTTATGACACAGGCGCACGCTTGGCACTACTTTGTTGATGCACGTGCGGCTACTGCGCACACAATTCACAAACACAGAAAATAATTTTTTTTTGGTTTGGACTGGAGTGTACTTTCGGGGGTTACAGCACCCTTTAACGGTCAAGCCAGCCGGCCCTTTACTTATGACACAGGGGCACTCTTGGCACTACTTTGTTGATGCACGTGCGGCTACTGCGCACACAATTCACAAACACAGAAAATAATTTTTTTTTAGGTTTGGACTGGAGTGTACTTTCGGGGGTTACAGCACCCTTAACGGTCAAGCCAGCCGGCCCTTTACTTATGACACAGGCGCACGCTTGGCACTACTTTGTTGATGCACGTGCGGCTACTGCGCACACAATTCACAAACACAGAAAATAATTTTTTTTTGGTTTGGACTGGAGTGTACTTTCGGGGGTTACAGCACCCTTTAACGGTCAAGCCAGCCGGCCCTTTACTTATGACACAGGCGCACGCTTGGCACTACTTTGTTGATGCACGTGCGGCTACTGCGCACACAATTCACAAACACAGAAAATAATTTTTTTTTAGGTTTGGACTGGAGTGTACTTTCGGGGGTTACAGCACCCTTAACGGTCAAGCCAGCCGGCCCTTTACTTATGACACAGGCGCACGCTTGGCACTACTTTGTTGATGCACGTGCGGCTACTGCGCACACAATTCACAAACACAGAAAATAATTTTTTTTTTGGTTTGGACTGGAGTGTACTTTCGGGGGTTACAGCACCCTTAACGGTCAAGCCAGCCGGCCCTTTACTTATGACACAGGCGCACGCTTGGCACTACTTTGTTGATGCACGTGCGGCTACTGCGCACACAATTCACAAACACAGAAAATATATTATTTTTTTAGCACTTGGGGGGAGCACCCCTGATGGACAGAGCACCCCCTGGACAACACTACAGCACCCCTTTAGGACTGGGACACTGCACAGGACTTTGGAACTGACTGCACAACACAGTCCAGCCAGCCCCTATGGACTTTGAAGTAGTGGACACAGCCCCTATTAACAACAGCAGCACAGCACAACACAGCCAGCCCCTATGGACTTTGAAGTAGTGGACAACAGCAGCACTACACTACACTACACTACACAGCACTAACTCCCACCCTCCCTCTTCACTGTCCACAGCCGAGTGAGAAAATGGCGCCGACGCGGGTACCTTATATAGGATCCAAAACCCGCGAGACTCGGAAGGCGGGATGATGACGTTTTGCCTCGATGTCAGATCCGAGTCAGGCGGGAAAAGTCGAGCCTGACTCGGATCGGACTCGGATCGGGGGGGCTCGGGGGGGTTCGGATTTCAGAAATCCGAACCCGCTCACCCCTAATATATATATATACATACATATATACACCTACATATATATGCATATATACTGATCTCACTGATCACTGTGATCCGGAGCCGCAGCGGGAGGGTGTCCCGCTAGCGGCCCGGCTACATAGCAGCAGCGGCGGCTACCAGAGCTACACTAAATTTAGTCATAGACATTTTTTGCTATTTATGATTTATTGCTGCACCAGTTAGATTTGGATTCCACTTTCCTAAATGGAGAATTAGATGAAGAGATTTATATGGAACCTCCTGAACATTATAATGGTGACATGTTCCTAGAAGAAAAAGTCTTTATTAAAGAAAGCATTGTATGATCTGAAGCAAAGTAGCCGCTGCTGGCACATTAAGTTAGACACAGTACTTTTGCAAATGGACTTTGTATGTTCAGAGACTGATAACTGTATATACTGTACCACAAAACAATGTAGCAGAAACTATTCATAATTGTTGTGTAAATGGATGACTTGTTACTAGCAGGTCATGACAAGCACATACAGTAGCCAGTGTCAAATATCTGTTAGATCAGAAGTTCACGTTGGAATACTTAGGGCCTGTCATCACCTGCTAGGCTTAAAAATCTGGCAAAACTTGACTAAAAGAACTGTCACAGTTGATCAGCAAGGACATATTGATACAGTACAGTACTTAGCAAGCATGCAATGTCTGATGCAAAGCTAGTAAATACTCCTGTAAAAATCAGCCTATTCACAGATACATCAATTTGAAACCACTGTCAGTGACTTTGGCTTACTCAGCATTCACTTGAGTCTGTGTGACATGGTTTGGTATAAAGCTGATCAAAACAACCTCCTGATCTGTTAAACAATGATTACACTTCCCACAATATCAATTGCACTCATGTTGAATATCAAAATTCTCATTGCCACTACAAATATTGGTTCAAACGTTAGTTACCCCTAATAGGAAGTTCCTGGTCTATCTATAATTCACGGTTATTATTACCAAAACAATAACCTAAAACATATATAGCATGTACCTACAGTCCATAAGCTTATGGATCCATTTCAGAATCAGCACACACCAAGCTAATTAAATGAAATGTTTCATTTTAAAAAGATTTTTCATAATGCTTAAACAGTTACAAAAGTTATGAATATAAGGTTTACACAATACTTCAAGGAACTTGTTAGAAGTTTCCACATAACTTAATGCACAGGATGTCAGGCTGCATTATCAATATGTATGAGTGTAGGTGACAAATTGATCATCAAATGGGCTATTGAAGTAATGATCAGATAAAGAGATGGCTCATTAATGAGACCTGGTTTTGGGGATTTGTAAAAAAAGAAAGAAATCCCTGGCCGTCTTAACCCTTCCCCATCCTTACTTCTACCTTTTGTTACTTCAATTCTTTTTACTTGATTTCCCTTTCCCTCACCCCCATTTTTAAAAAACTTTTTTTTGTTATCCTTTTTTTTTTAACCTTTTCTTTTTATTTTTGGTGTCTTTAGTCTAGCGCTCAGTCCATAGCCGGAAGGCTGTAGTGCTTTCTAAAGTGTGATATATGTTTTCGTGTAACCGGAGATAGCTCAGAGCAAGGGGTTGTTAGAAAGCAGTGCACTCTGGCACTATCTCCCTCACCCCCATTTATAAAAACCTTTTTTCTTTAAACTTTTTTTTTTTTATCTTTTTTTTTTGGTGGCTTTAGTCTAGCGCTCAGTCCATAGCCGGAAGGCTGTAGTTCTTTTTAAAGTTTGATATATGTTTTTGTGTAACCGGAGATAGCTCAGAGCAAGGGGCTGTTAGAAAGCAGTGCACTCTGGCACTATCTCCTCTCTCTACAATACAGTCTGGGTACTAGGACTGACACCTGTTGATGCTGCCGCTAGGCTACTACTTATGTGCAGCTGGCACCATCTTTACTGTCTATAGTGTCACAGTATTGTGTGGATGCATCTTGGTTAGCTCCTGAGTTAAGACACCTGAATACCGCTGTTAGCCCCTGCAATTAGAGATGTGTGCAGACACCCGTGTTTTGGTTATACTGTAAATCATTGTCATGTTTTGGTTTTGGCAAAACCACCCTCAAGTGTTTTGGTTTCGGATTTGGATTTCTTTAAAGATTGACAAAAACAGCTAAAATTATTTATTTTGGGTCTGTTTTTGTTCACACAGCTAAAAATATTGAGCTGGCTGGTTAAACTAAGTGACAGAGCAGCGGCACAAACACATGGCAGTCTAAAAGAGTATAGCACATCTATGAAACATATTGGCACAGCAGTGACAGACAGAATGTCAGTTTAATAAACTATACAACCATATGTTTTCATTAATCAAGAATGAATAGCCTAAAAGTAAAAGCCTAGTAGAAAAAAGTAATGCTTGTTACTGTTCCTCCTGTCACTAAAGCATATAAACGGTGGGAATCCACCTGGTTACTACCTCTTGCTTCAGTTGATGGCATGTCAAATTAAACTGTTCAAATCTTCAAAATGCAGTTGATGAATGCCGAAAATGCACAGAATTTTTTCGGCCCACAGCCACCATATCCTACACCAAGCTTGCCTACCCTCCCGTTTTGGTCGGGAGCCTCCCGAATATTGGGTGCCGCTCCCAACCCCCCAGAAAGGCAGGCAAGCCTCCCGGCTGCCACCTGCCCCTTGGATTACTACTAGAAACCCCCGCAGTGGGGGGGTCCCATGACGCGATTCGCGCTGAATCCCGTCATCATGGCTCCGCCCCCTGCCTCACAGTGCCTTTATTGTGAAGAGCGGGCGGGGCCACATTGAGCAATTGCATTTGCATGCCCCCTGCCCCCATACAGAGTCAGTGCCCAGCCTCGCCCCCCGCTGTATGCAGGCATTTAACTACTACTACTAACCTTAACATTTGCAGAATGTTCAGAAATGGTGGAAGTAGGCTTCTCTAGGTGTACAGTGTCAGAATTAGAAGTCTCAGATTCACACATAGCACTTTGTGGACACCTTTAGACTACTTTTTAGACACCTTTGTGGAATCCTCAGGGATCTATGAAGTTTGTGAACACATTGGGCCTGATTCAGAGCCGCTCGTAAGCGGCCGCTCGTTCGTTCCGAGCGATGTTAGCCCAACTGCGCATGCGTACGGATCGTTATACGCATGCGCTAACCAGTCAGTGCGGCCGAAATTCATGTGCTCGCAAAATAGCGAATGCCTGCTATTTTGAGTGACAGAAAGAGGCGTATGTGGGTGGTAACAGGGGAAGGTGCTTGAAAATGGGGAGTGGAAATCAGAACGCAGGCGTGCTTAAAGGTCAAAACGGGCGTTTTATGGGTGTGCATATTTAAAACAGCAGCGTCATTGACCACGTCACTGGGTTATTTTATAGTCAGAACTGCTCGCAAAATTGTGGTAGCAAACACCAACCCCAAGAATAGCGAGCAGTTCATACCCTTGTCGATGTACTCGATTAATCTAATAAATAGCGGACATGACGTAGGATGCGAGCGGCCAGGGGGCGTATTTTTCCAAAAAACGAACGCAAGTTTTGTTCGCTCGTTCAGACATAGAGGCGTGAACAGACCGCAAACAGCGAACGGTTCATTTGAATAGCCACCCCTTGTTTTAGAACGAACGACCGCAAATAGCGAGCGGCTCAGAATCAGGCCCATTGTTTCCTCATTGGCTTTAGTGTTATTTTTGCACTTATTTGCATGTGTTAAAGGTGACACACCTAGACTCAAAGCAAGAAGGTGGTGCATGCAAGATTACCGAAGTTGCCTGACTGTGTTTGGCTCTGGCTTTCATAATTGTCATTCTAGTGTATGAAAGAAGAGCAACAGGACCACAATTTGCAAAGAAAGACCATAGTATGAGTCTTTCCTTGCCACTTTATGTGGTGTATGACATGTTGACAATAATGCGGTTTTCGGCAATAACCTTTTCCTTCA
The DNA here is from genome assembly GCA_031769625.1 of Taudactylus pleione. NCBI lineage: Eukaryota > Metazoa > Chordata > Amphibia > Anura > Myobatrachidae > Taudactylus > Taudactylus pleione. Next base: position 2,864,299 of record JAUIMM010000364.1, on the reverse strand, counting down.
TCGTTCAAGGTGATGTTTTCTTAAAGATTTTCAAACATTGTTTAGATGTGGAGTGCCATTTCTTACACTTTCTAACCCCTTGACCTTCTTTAAAAGTAGATGTTGACTGCCAGCACTGGTACTACGTTTCTCCTTTTCTTCTATAGACTGATTCATGATTGGTACACACCAGCACATGAGTAAATCTACTGTACTTGAACTTGCAACTGCCACAACACCAAGTGAATGTACAATAAAATATGGAAATAAGTGACTGTTACCTTTACCATGCAGTTTTATTAAAAGACTTAAAAAAAATGTCAACCAAGGGCTGCAACACCCAGAAAGTACAGTAATATATTCTACCTATCAATTACACATAAACTTTCCTTGATATATCTTAATTGAAATAAAATTTACTATTTTTAAACCACAAAAAAAATATTATTTTAAATGTATTATTTTTAGGGTATAGCTGATAGAGACATGAACACACCCAGTAAGTACATTAATATACACTTCATCTCCAATACACAAACTCTTGAAATATGATTCATATTGAATTCTGAAAGACTTCATGGGGTAAATGTAATAGGGTTCGAGTTTTAGCAAAATCCAACTCGCACCTTCTCGCAAATGTAATAGCCTGCAAACTTTTGAGCTTGAGGCTACTACACTACAGTATGCGAATCTGTGAGAGTATTTTCCTATGTAAACTCATACCTTTTAATGCGACTAGCATTAAAAGGTATGATTTATACAGAAGCCTTCACAGATCAGTAAGATCCATGAAGGCTTCTATCTATGTGCTAAAAAAAAAATGTGCACCCCCCTCCCCAGAAGCATAACCAGCCCTGGTCTCTGTACAGCCTGTGCTGGCTATTTAAAGCCTGTCCTGGTTCTAAAAATACAGGGGCTAAACTGCATAGGAGGCCCCTGTATTTTAAGCACCAGCACATGGCTTTTATGATCTGGTCCTGGCTGTGGAAAATCAGGGGACAAAACGAGTAGGGGTCCCCTGTAATTTCCATAACCAGCATCGGACTCTTTCTAATGGGGGAGTAATGCCACAGCCAGGGAAACCCTTTCACCAGGTTCCCCAGCCAAAGCATTACCCCTGACCACTAGTCAGCTCAAACCGGGGATCCCTGGGGAGGTGGGGTCCCCCTAATAAAGGGGTCCCCGCTTCCAGGGCACCCCTGGCTGGTGGGTGCCGGGTTGATAGTGTAAGTGTGTTGTGAAAAATAGAACTGTAAATATTATGGTGGGAACTGCTACATTGTATCCAATGATGTAACCGCAAGGTTACTTGAGGTGAACCTTGCGGTTACATCATTGGATACAATGTAGCAGTTCCCACCATAGACTTCAATGGAGATTTCACACCATTGAAGTCTATGGAGGAGACAGGCTGACTGCGCATAGCCAATAAGCAGACAGCTCCAAGGGAGACACCCGCTGATTGGCTCTGGGCTCCTGCAATGACTGGGCACACATGGGCCCCAGTCATTCGCGCAGAGGAAGGGTATGTGTAAACACAAACCTTTCCTCCTGTCCGGCATGGTTTCAGGTTTTTCCGATTTTTGTTTTAACCACCTGGATGCCTACAGGGACCGAAAAGGACAGGATCATCGCATGGAGGTGTATGATTTTTTAACTACAGGTACTCTATGGAATCCTGCTGGACAAGGGGACATGATGGCTTCAGGAATACTAGATGAGTATGTGTGTCAGTGAGTGTGAGTGTGCATGTGTGTTTAAATAAAATTGTACTTTCAAGGTGTGTCATCTTTATTTTAATATTTATTTTGCAGTGGAACTACATGTACCAGAGGGTCCGTAATACCCCGCATGCTGGTATTTGTGGTTCTCCAAGTACCAGCATGCGGGGGAGGCTCGATGGGACCTGTAGTTCTACAGCAAAAGACAATATTTACAGTTCTATTTTTCACAACACATTTACACTATCAAACCGGCACCCACTGGCCAGGGGTGCCGGGGATAGCCCCGGGCTATCAGCCTAGGCCTGGGGTGCCCTGGAGAGGGGGACCCCTTTATTGGGGGTCCCCACCTCCCCAGGGATCCCTGGCCTGAACTGACTAGTGGTCAGGGGTAGTGCTTTTGCTGGGGAACCGGGTGAACGGGTTTCCCTGGCTGTGGCATTACTTTCCGGCTAGAAGGGTTTATGGAAATTACAGGGGACCCCTACTTGTTTTGTCCCCTGTTTTTCCACAACCAGGACAGGATCAGAAAAACCCTGTGCTGATGCTTAAAATACAGGGCCCCCCTACGCATTTTGGCCCCTGTGTTTTTAGAACCAGGATAGGCTTTAAATAGCCGGTGCTGGTTCTTAAAATACAGGGCCCTCATGCACATTATTGCCCCTGTATTTAAAAAAACAGCACAGGCTGTACAGAGCCCGGGGCTGGTTATGTTTCTTGGGAGGGGGTTCATATAATTTTTTTAAATAAAATAACAGTATTTTCATATGTACACGCAGAAACATGCACATATCTCATGGATATGTGCATTTTTCTGTGTTACTCTGACCTATTCAGGATAAACTCGCTATCCTGAAGCTGGTCTATTGTGTTTGCAAGTTCTCAGGCAGTAATATGTGTGAGTGAAGCACTTGCACTCTATTACATTGCCCAAGTTCTCTCTAGTGAATGGGAAAACATCTGGATGCAAGATGTTCTTTGCGAGTTATAGTAAAGCCCGAAAAATGTGAGTTTTACTATAGTTGCACCCTATTACATTTGCGAATGAGTAACAAATGCAAGTTCAGTGCAAAACTCACTTTTTTAACTAATTCAGTAGTTAGTTAATTGAGTAGCTGAGGAGGACTTTTGATACTGGAGAAAAATGTATTTTTTTGTACTTTGCACAATTTTTTTTAAATACAGCTGACAGGGACACGACCATACCCAGTAAGTAGGCCGTCTCTCAAAAATACATACTCTTGAAATATGAAAAAAAATAATTATAAAAGTTATAAATAATAAAAATAAATAAAAAAGTTAAAAATAATTATAAAAATTAAAAAAGGTGCAGCTCATTCAGCCGCAGCACAGTATTTTTTGGACAGCTAAGCTTGAAATCACACTGTCTCTGCCCATATACACAAGTGACAGTATATACTGCAGTGTAGATAGATATCCTTGTGAAAAACAATTATATGTGCAGCTCACTTCAAGTTCACTTCTAGCAATCAATACAAAAGAGTATATTTTGCACTGGATTGCAGGTGCTACTAATATGTCTCACAAACAAGCACACAGTGACAGTAGCCTGTTTGCAGTTTCCAATGGATTGCAGTTGCCAGCTAACACACACAGTGACAAAGATGCCTGTAGTCCAGAGGTTCCCAAACGCGGGCCTCAAGGCTCCCCAACAGTACATGTTTTATAGATACCCATGGCTGAGCACAGGTGGCTTAATCAGTACCATAGTCAATTTGATTTAACCACCTGTGCTCAACCATGGACATCTCTAAATCTGAACTGTTGGGGAGCCTTGAGGACCACATTTGGGAACCTCTGCTGTAATCTTTTTACACCCTTTCCATCCAAGCCATTTACTTACATCTCGCTCTAATGGCTTCTTTAATGGCATCTATTGAAGCACAACTACAGCCCATACACTCTCCTGTGTGAAATGACGCCTGATCACCAGGGAGGGACGTTTATATGCAATCCAAAACACATCTCGCTTTGAGAACTGAACTTGGCTGGAAGACTCAAGACAGGACTCGGTTCCACTTAGAACCGCCAAGTTTTAATGTGTTTGTTTTTTTTGTAAAACCGTACCATTCATCTCTATATGCAATATCAATATTCTGCTTACCAATGATTACACTGTTATCTATTACCCTGTTGATATCAATAAACTCAGCATCCTGGATTTGGGTTCTCTATGTGACCTAACAGTCGCTTTCACATTCCACCTGACACATGCTGTGACCATCACTCCAATAGGCCATATAAATAACATGGTATGTACGATGACAGTAAATCTCAGTTTAGGTTATCTGGAGTGCATTCTTTGGTATCTTTTCATTTTAAAATAAACTCTCAGTGGAACCAGTGGAGAATGTCTGTAGAGACTGTATTTTTGTTTATTTGCCATTATTCTGGTTACTGAAGTTTGAGCTGGAGTGTTGGCTTGCAGTTACAGTTATTATATATGTGTTTCTAAGAACTGGTGTACATTTTTTTTTGTAAAGTCATGTAAATGTTAATGTCTTAACCAGCAATACTCACTGTCCTTACTAAGAAACAAAGACACAAAATCCTGGAAGTCTTCTCTGCATTCCATGAACTGAGCAACCAAGGAGAAGTGATAAAGAGACACACACAGATCTTTAGGATGTCGGACTGTGTAAATCACCTAAAGGAATAAGATGGAAAAATAATCTTCATTCATTAAAATAGTACAAAAGACAGAAAATCCACTTCTGGAACTGAAAGTGTACTATATCCACCAACTACATAATTAAAGGTATGTCAATTAAAGATGATATTATCATTGGAATATTTTATTTAATTTAGTAATAAATGAAATAAATACAAGGGTGGTTCAATAAGTAAGGTAACAAGACTTCTCACATGTGTAATGTTCCCTATTTCATTTTAATTTTCCACCAGGCCAGAGCAGGTAGACCACTGCATCCCCTCATGGCCATAGACTGCACCTCATATCAGTCATACTGTCCCAACATCAGTTGTACGATGGCGGGGCTGGAGGAAACATGGTTCATTGGTGTGTAGTGTGATCAGATTTCTTCATCTAAAGGGCACATCAGCAGCTGAAATTAATTGCCAGCTTATCAAGGTGTACGGTGGTATCGTCCTGTCACAGAAACAGGCTTGGGTTTGGTGCACTGCCTTTGATAGCAGCAGAACAGACATCCAAGATGAGCAGCAATCAGGACGGCCAAGACACCAGATGACAATTTTTGCCACTTTGAAGGTCCGATTCAAGAGGACAGACATATTTGAGCTAGTAATAATGCTGACAAACTGAACATTTCAGTGGGTACTGTGCACAACATCGCTCATGAGCACCTGTGGTACAGGAAAAAGTGTTCACACTGGGTACCGAAGCAACTCACAGAAGTTCACAAAACCAAAAGAATGGTATTGTCTTTCGTGCACCACGAGGAGGGAGTGCAGTTCCTGTAGCGTATTGTTACAGGCAATGAAACGTGGGTGTATTATGTAACGCCTGAGATGAAGCAAGCATCCATTACATGGAACAATGTATCGTCCCCACCTGCAAAGAAATTTATAACAGCTCCATCAGCAAAGAAGGTCATGGCGATGGTGTTTTGGGACCACTAGGATGTGCTTCTTGCTGATTTTCTCACCAAGGGAGATACTGTGAATGCTGTCTGCTATTGTGACACATTGAGCTGGTTGAGTAGGGCAATTAGTTGAAAACAACCTGTGTTGCTGTGAACAGGCATCCTAATGCTGCACAACAACGCCAGGCCACACTCAGTCAACCGCACGCGTGAGTTGTTACAGCACTACTATTGTGGGGTACCGGAACATTCTCCTTACAGCCCTTACCTGGCACCAAGTGATTTCCTTCTCTTTGGACCATTGAAGAAGCACCTGGGTGGAAGGCAATTTGCATCCGATGCAAGCTGTCATGTCCTGGCTTCAGGGGCTTGACACTGGTTTCTTCTATGTCAGGATAGATGCCTTTATGTACCATTGGAACAATTGCTTAGACAAGTATGTTCACTATGTGGAAAATAATCTGCACCAATGCTATACTATTGATTACATGTATATGTAGATTTGAATATATTTATGCAATGAGAGGTCGTGTTAACTTACTTAAACCACCCTCATACATATTTTAACTATAAACCTAAAACACAGTTTTATATTTTGCTTGTACAGAGGTGGAAATCCTCCTATGAGGAAAAGTGAGAATTTATGCAGGAGGGTTCACAATGTGACACCAAATACCAAAGTTTCCTTCTGAAGCCGGAATATTTGCAGCAAACTGACTGTCAGAATTGACCAGTATATCTATTATTAACACTGTCAGTCAAAAGGACAAGAAGAATCAATCACACATGTCATATATATATATCCACATCATAGGTAAATAATAAAGAGGATATATATTAACCCTAATAAGGGCATTAAGTTATACCCTCATCTCCCAAAAAACAGTGGTTACATGATGTTGGTGCAAATGAACCTATTCATTTTAATTTGTAGAATTTAATTGTTAATGTCTGATATAATCTTTAATTGTGAATATCTGATACAATTTTGATTACAAGAAATATAAACCTTTTTTTATGTGTAACAGATTTGTTACCTGTGGTATACATTATGAAACAACATTAAGACACCAGACACATTGTGTTATTTAATGTTTATTGTACACACAGCAACGGCAATCCTGCACACTGTAATTTTATTCACTATTTTTTACTTCTGACACACTTGATCTATCTTTTATATTATGCCGCAGTTTTTGACATCCATATTTTAATAAATGTAATGAAAGTTTTTTTAATTACACTTTTTCTCTTTGTGCATCACACAATACAAATTATTTCCTATCCAGTCTTTTTCATACTTGCCTACTTTTGAAAACTAGTGTCAGGGAGGTTACAGGTGGTAGCAGAATGTGCCGCAAAAAGCGTGTCATTTTCTGCCTAAAGGGCGTGTCTAGCTCAACCTATGGGCGACTCTATTGTCACTCAGGGGCGTGTCCTGCAGTGGCAGGTGATAATTACAGTACTAAGAGCAGCATACCACCAGAGCTAGTTTTTCTATGGGTAGCATACTCCCAGAAGTTGTATAGTCAAAGCCGGCAATCACGTATCATGTGTTATTCCCACTAATCATTGGCTACTATTGTCTGAGGACATTTTATGATTAATATCAGGCTTGTCTACCCTCCCGATTTTAGCAGGAGGCTCACGATTTTTAGTGAGCACTGAAAATACAGCTGCCTGTTTGAAAAATATATCAATCAGATGTTAATACATTGTTGAATCTAATATTTAAAACCTCATCTGGTTACATAGAACCATTTGCTGTTATTTAATAATAAAAAAAATACATATTAACCATAACATGTCCTCAGACAGTAGTAGCCAATGATTAGTGTTTGTAGAAAGGTACTCAGAGGGCAGCTGTATTTTCAGAGCTCCCTTATTTTGATATATCCCATCACAGACATTAACTGCACTCTGAAAGGGCACTCACTGACAGCCAATAAATAGATGGCTTTCAGTGAGTGCCCTTTCAGAGTGCAGTTAATGCCTGTGACACTCAGCAGCACTATCAACCATGGACTATATACAGGGGCACCGAGAGGGGGGGGGGCGGGTACACTTTACCCGGGCCCGGGCTTCCTCCCGCCTCCCTCCCTTGCAGCAGCCCAGAACGTGGGAGATTGCTAGTGGCTGCTAAGCAGCAGCCACAGCAATCTCCTCTGCCTGAGGGGGGGAGCGATCACACTATTCGCGCCCCCCTCTGGCTTTGCGCCGGACTGAGGGGCTCACAGCGCCCCCTCCCCGGCGTGCAGCGGCGCTTCGCGGCGCTGCAAAAAAATAGTTTTTTTTCTTCAAGGGAGCGTGGCCATGCCTCCCGTGATTAGGCCACGCTCCTCTTTACCGGAGCCCGGTGGCGCTCTCTACGGCCCTGACTATATATATAATATATATGACACAGTTCACTACACTTTTTAATTCCTAACATTTGTGGCCACTGTGGGGGCAGAAGAGACCACCACTACTGCTGATGTCTGACACCTGCGCTGTTGATTAGTGCAGCCGCTGATGCCGCTGTGGCCAAACACACTCTGTCTGCCAGTAATCAATGTGCACTGCTGACTTGACGGCCACCGCTACCCAGAACCCAGTGGTGGCTGACCTTTAAGTAACATGGCGTCATGCGTCGTGACGTCCCAGTGCAGGCCCCATCCCCGGCATTTCCGGACTCGTGCATGTGTCAAAAACCGGGAGTTGATGTTCACTTTGCAGGGCAGTGGGAGGCTTCATTAACAATAGGGAGTCTCCCGCTAAAATCAGGAGGGTAGGCAAGTCTGGTCTTTTTGTAACACTGTCAGTCACCACACTAATATAGTACATACAAAAAGAAACGGGTGCTTGGTGTGACATTGCACTTCCTACATTATCCTGGTTGCTTACCATTTATTGTACTCATATTCTGGTAGCCTAATGGAGCTGTCTGGGAGCCAAAAATGTAATTGAGTCCTGTGGCTTGCCCCTTCAAAGGGACTGGGCACACTCCTACTTGTGCCACAGTTCAGCCCATGGCTGATTCACCTATTCTCCCCCCTGCTCCTACCTGTGCAGGAGAGAACATGTGCTGGGTTGCAGTGGATGCAGAGCCAGCCCTAGGCATAGACAAACTAAGCAAATGCCTAGTGCATTTGGAAAGTCATGGGGCATCCAAGCCCACCTAGGGCCGGCAGAGGTTTGTGGCACACACGGCCAGGACACCTGCTGCCAGCTGGGCAGAGACTCTGGCAGCTGCTACTGCCACGGCGTAGTGTCCATGATCGGAGCTCAGCTGACAGCTCTGATCGAGCCTGGCAGCAGCAAAAAGCAAGCAGACAGCAAAGAAACAGCCAGCGGGATGTGCTGGGATAGGTGTGCTGGGTCAGGTGAGGGGTGCTGACACCATGTTGTGCTGGGAGAGGGGGTGCAGTGCTCAGTGAGGGCCGTGGTGATGAGTGCCGTGATCTGTGCATTGCTGGGAGAAGGCTGAAGGCTGCTGTGCCGAATGAAGGAAACTGCTGAGAGAGGAGTGATGGGTGCTGTGATCTGTGCTGTTCTGGGAAAGATGTGATGGGTGGTCTGTGCTGTGATCTGTGCTGTTCTGGGAAAGATGTGCTAGGTGATGGGTGTTCTGTGCTGTGATCTGTGTTGTTCTGGGAAAGATGTAATGGGTGTTCTATGCTGTGATCTGTGCTGTTCTGGGAAAGATGTGCTAGGTAATCGGTGTTCTGTGCTGTGATCTGTGCTTGGAGAAGGGTTCTCTGTAGAGAAAGGGGTGATGAGAGCTGTGCTGGGTATGATATGTGCTAGGAGTGGGGTGCTTGGAGCACAGTGAGACCACACCCCTTCAGTGAAGCCACACCCCTTTTCAGGATCCCACGGGACCAAAATCTTACCTAGGGCACTACTTTGGCTAGGGCCGGCACTGAGTGGATGCAGGTTGGCTGCTGCTTCCCCTGATTAGCAGCAGCAGCAGTCTCTCCTCTGGCTGTGTTGTGAGAAGGGGGGAGAGAGCACACTGAACTTACCCCCTCCTTCACCACAGATCTGCTCCTGGCTGAAGGGTACAATGGCACCCTCTTGTGGAGCAAAGTGATGCCACAAATACTTTTTTGTTTATATTTTTTGTAAGGAGGTGTGGCCACGGTTCGTTACATTAGGTATCGCCTATTGGTATTACCTGTGCTTGGCTAGTCTGTATATTGCCCTGCCTACCACTGCCAGTGTATAATCTGTGAGTTCTGAGTAGATATGTGAGGGTTCGGACTTCTGAAATCCGAACACACCCGAATTTAGGGTCTCCGAGTAGAACCGGGTCAAGGTCCAGATTCACTTTTGTGACCCGATTCGAACTGAGGGCCTGATTCAGACCCGCTCGTGAGCGCATAGCGCTTTTGAGCGGGTCGATGTTTGGCCACTGCGGATACGCACGCCGGAGCCAGCTCAGACGTGCGCATGCGCGAGTCCCGGCTAGCGACGGGCGCTCCATCACTTTGGGTCTCGCACCAAAAGGGAGCGGATGTCGATTTTGATCGACAGCTCGCACCGTTTTGGAGCGGGCAGGGGGGTGGCTGGCCAAACGGAGGCGTTCCCGATGGCAAGCCTGCGTTTGGGGGCGGCCCCACTGACATCACGAGTGATGTCAGTGGTGAGCTTCCGGCTCTATTAAGAGCCAGAAGCTCACTGGGGCTTGCGGGAATGATACCCTACCGCAAGGGTCTCATCGCAAGTCCCGATGGTCGCAATGGTCTCGACCATCGCGACCATCACCTGGCTGCTCGCAATAGTTGTGAGTTGTCACCCACAGCTATGCGAGTGGCCAGGAGGCCGCACAACAAAAAAAAAAACGCTGTGACTCTGGCTCTTTCATAGCGTCTGGCTCTGAATCAGGCCCTGATTTCCTGTTCAGATTTGTTGCTGGTTCAGAACCTGGATTTAAAAACTGAACTCAGGTTTTGGATTTGGGCATTTTAGCTGTTTTTATCAACTGTTCCGGGAGTGGCAAGGCCAGGATATGCATCCACGGACACAGTTTCCTGACCTCGCAAGCCGGCCAGCCTGCATAAGCTGAGGCTCACTCAAATGGCCAGTGCCATCCACCATTGTGGCCGATGGTCATGATGGTTACCTACGTCGCAGTGCAGGGATTGCAAATGCAGCAGGGGTGTCAGACACATCCTGCTTTATTTTCATATTTGCTAGGGAAATTTTATTTTAAGTTAATCCTGCATTCATTTGTGTTATTGATGCCTAAAAGACAATTTCATAATTTTCTATGGCCACATTATGTTCTCAATTGCCCCTGCTCAGTTATTATATAAAAGACAATCAGAAGCTAATAAAGCATGGTCACGAATAATTAATTGTTATATAAAAATATGTTTGGATGGTCGAATTCTCGTACTTTTGCTTCAAATTCTGTTTTCATATATACAGTAGTAGGTGACATTACCATTGAATATTTTTTTCACTTGTTTATTACAAACCTTAGCTTTTGTTTTGTTGAATGACTGTGGAAACAACTGTATAGGAAGATGAGTTGTGATAAGTCGGGGAGATTGTAGAATTGCAACTCGACCTCTTGACTCACACTGCTCGAGCCAGGGTACACGATCCCAGCTATACTGTGTTTTCAATGGTGTAAGGTCTCCATTGCTATAAATAAGGGTTAGGATTTCTTGTAACCATGTAGTGCCTGCAATTACAATGGACATATTAAAAACAATAAGAACAATATGACAGTTAGGTGCTTCAGTTGTTATTATTTGTATAAAAAAATTATCATTAATTTTGTATATATATAAATAACCAGTGAATACACACTATGGGTAGAAAGGTAAACCACACTTAGTAGTTTCCAATTTAACACAAATTTAAATTAAAGTATATGAGAAATGAATCCCATATGATTAAAATCTCATATATACTGGCAACAGTTAATTAATCTCACTTAAATTCCATAAAGAGATACCTTAACTATAATAAAATCATTGGGGAAAATGAAGTAATGCTCTTAATTGGATATATTAACCTTTTGTAGAAAGTTTACTTCACTGAAGAGGTAGCTGTATCATAACAGCACAATCAATTCCTCTTTATTGAATATAATTTGACAGGTTTATTACTTTAAATCAAAGGTGTCTTCAACTGAAGAGGTGCTTACATATCGGCAGCACAATTTAGTCCTCCTTTTGAAATTAGTTTTATATATATATATTATATATATATAATATATATATATATATATATATATATATATATACCATAGATAAAAAAAACCTTATAGTTTCACATGTCCCATTAAGGCTTCTTAGACATGATCTGAAATTTCACTAAACCTACTGTACTTACACCTTAATGGACGTGTTCCTTGCGCAATACAAATATGGTATGCCATCAAACCCTGGGGTAAACTGCAAATTCAGCAGAGTGCATGTGTGTATTCCAATAAGCACACAATTCTGTGAATTAGCAACTCCACCATTTTGTGAGTGACAGCAATCTCACTCTGTGAGAGTGCTGAATCTGCAGTTAACCACAGGGTTTGATGGCATACCATATCTATATTGCACAAGGAACATGTCCATTAAAGCATCAGCCTTAATGATCATAATTTCATTGCTTTTTTTAGTTTGAGTGGCACAAATTCAGTAGGCTTTGTGAAATTTCAGATCATGTCTAAGAAGCCTTAATGGAACATGTGAAACCGTGAGGTTTTGTGTCTATGGAATTTCATTGCTTTTTTACCCTCGAAAAAACCGGCCCACCTGCAGGGCAGAAGGACAACAATTAGGTATACTAACACGGGTGGAGGAGCAGACAGCACACAGGAAGTGTTTTAATGGTGCAGAGGAAGAGACAGCTGCGGGGGCAGGCTGCAGGTGTGTGGGGAAGTGGCAGCAGCGGGGGTGTGGAGCAGTGGCAGCAACAGGATCGTGCACAGAAGCATCAGCGGGCGACAGACTTATTGGTGCTGGGCATGCACCTGACAAAATCAAATCAATAAGACACAGATGCATGGACGTATCAGTGAGATCTATCCATGCATTGTTTTAAAAATTAATGTGTAATATAAAAAAATATATATGTGCCCCCACAGCAGAACCAGCATCGGGCTTTGGAGCCCCAGTGCTGGTTGTGCTAAACACAGGGGACAAACAACATAGGGCTCCCCTCGAAAAAAAAGGAATTTTCCCATAGAGAAATTTTGAGGGGGGGCATAGTGTTTAAGGGGCTACACCTCAAAAGCTATTGGAGGAACCGGGCTGAAATTTGGCATGGGCTGGTAGAACTGTCGCTCAGTGCTGCATGCCAAATTTCAGGGCAAAAACATAAAAAATGAGGACTTAGGAGTAATCTAAATTTCCAACTGTCAGTTTGTACTGACATTCTCAATTAGGACCACTTTTCTGCTGTTCTTTATAGGGGATTTTTGGGAAGGCATAACTCAGGATAGGTGGCAAATTTATACTTGGGGTTTGTATTATTAGGTAGCTATTGTTCAACAGTAGGTGCTTTTGGGGTTAGGTAATTGAGAAAGTTACAGTTTTTAAACTATTACCTCATGAATCCACCATTATAGAGATAGGAAGTGTCAACTTGATGCGCAGCCTCAGTAGGAGTGTCCATCTGGTGTACTCACTGTGACTTCACTTGGGTGCACCAAGATAGCAGGTCAGTGCGGGCGGTAGCCGCGGTGGGCTCGGGGGAAGGAAGCAGCCGTCAGTTATGGCCAGAATTCGGGGGGGTAGTGGGAGTTAACTGCGGCCAGGACCCGGGGGCGTTAGCGGTGGCGGTGGTGCAGGAGGCAGGACTTGGGGAGGAAGCAGCAGACAGATGCAGGCTCGGATCTGGAAGAGCCGTGATACCTGCATCTGTGTACACAGAAGCAAGGATGGGATCAGTGAGACCCGTCTGTGCTTCTGTATTTTAAAATATACCTGTTTAAAAAAAAAATGGTGTGGCCCCACCCCCCAAACACAAGCAGCCCTGGGCTTTGAAGACCCAGCACTGGTTGTGCTAAATACAGGGGACAAACAACATAGGGGTCCCCTGTAACCAGCACCAGGCTTTCCAGAACCAGTCCTGGTTGCCAAAATACGGGGGCCAAATGATGTAAGGGTCCCCCGTATTCAGCACAACCAGCACTGAGCTCTGAGCCAGTCCTGGTTCTTGAAATACAGGGGAAAAAATGCGTAGGGTCCCCCTGTATTTACCAGAATCAGCACCGTACCCTTTCTAGCAGGGGGATGATGCTACAGTAAGGGGATATCTTTCACTAAGCCCCCCAGCCAAAGCATCACCCCTGACTGCTAGTCAGCCCAGCCTTTACGTTCTTTTACATGGCTGCTGCATCCCCCAGGACTTCGGCGGCATCTTCACCTGGAGGACAGCGGCCTTTAAGCTCTTTAGCATGGCCACTGCCCATCCAGGGCTTCCGCGGCATCTTCCTGCTTCAGCTGGTCTTCTCTCCAGCTACCCGGCCGATAGACTGACTGGACGGCACCTGGCGCTGGCTTTATATAAGCCAACCGAGGGGGCAGAGCGATGACGTCACAAGCCGTGATTGGCTCGTGGCAGCCATATTTAAATTTCAAACATGGTGCTGAGGCGCCATTTTTGAAAAGGGCACGCTTGGTTCTCACCATTGAAGTCAATGGTGAGAACCGCTCATTGAGGCAGAAGGCTCACCCAATCAGCGCTCCGCACCGGGATTTCTGTACTGAAATCCCATGGCGGAGCTGTCATTTGGGTAGTAGTGTTCTTAGAGGACACTACTAAAGTTCGTGGTTTGTGTTTTTGTGGGGGTTTTTTTGCCAAGACCCTGGACTGCCTACTTTGGAACGAAGAGGAAAGATCCACATATAGAAGGAGGTGAGTATGGATTTGTTATTACAGGTACTACATCAGATAATCTACTGGAGAAGAGGACAGATTGGCTTCAGGGATACATAGGTAAGTATGTGAGTTATTGTGTGTGTATATGTGAGTACATGTGTGTGTGCATGTATGTTTCAATAAAATTTTACTTTTCTACGGTGTGTGTTGTATGGTTTTTTAATATTACTTTTGCTGTGGAACTACAGGTACCAGCAGGCCTATAATGCCCCACATGCTGATACCTGTGGTTCTCCAAGTACCAGCATGCGGGAGAGGCTTGCTGGGAACTGTAGTTCCACAGCAAAAGCCAATATTTTAACTTTACTTGTACCACTTTTTACACAATCAAGAGTGCTGGGGATAGCCCTGGGCTATCAGCCTGGGCCTAGGGTGCCCTGGAGAGGGGGACCCCTTTATTGGGGGTTCTCCAGCTTCCCAGGGATCCTCGGCCTGGGCTGACTAGAGATCAGGGGTGATGCTTTGGCTGGGAGGCCTGGTGAAAGGGCTCCCCTGGCTGTGGCATCACCTTCCCCCCCCCACTAGAAAGGGTCCGGTGCTGGTTCTGGTAAATACAGGGGGACCCTATGCATTTTTTCCCAGTATTTCCAGAACCAGGACCGGCTCAGTTCTAAAAAGCCTGGTGCTGGTTGTGCTTCATATGGGGGACCCCTACATCGTTTGTCCCCTGTATTTAGAACAACCAGCACTGGAGCTCCAAAGCCCAGAGCTGGTTGGTTTTTGGGGGGTGGGGCCATGCCATATATTTTTTTCTTTTACACAGGTTTTTTTTTTAAACACAGAAGCACAGACGGGTCTCACTGATCCCGTCTGTGCTTCTGTGTGTGTTTATTTAAACACAGATGCAGGCATCATGGCTCTTCCAGATCCGAGCCTGCATATGTGTGCTGCCTCCTCCCCCGTGTCCTAACACCTGCACCACTGCCACCCGCACCACCGCCGCTAATGCTACCATCCCCTGGTCCTGGCAGGAGCTAACACCCGCTACCCCTCCACCAGCGAAGGCCAGCTTCCTTCCCCCCCATTCCTGGCCTCTGCTATCACCGCAGAAGCAATCTTGGTGCACCCAAGTGAAGCCACAGTGAGTACACCTGCTGAAGGCTCCTACGGAGGCTGCACAAGGAATTGAAACTTCCTATCTCTATAATGGCGGATTCATGAGGTATTAGTTTAAAAACTATAACTTTCTCAATTACCTGAACCCTAAAAGGCCCTATTCTGGAACAATAGCTACCTAATAAAACAAACCCCAAGTCTAAATTTGCCCCCTAGCCTGAGTTATGCCTTCCCAAAAATCCCCCATATAGAACAGCAGAAAAGTGGTCCTAACTGAGACATTTAGATTATTACCAAATCCTCATTTTTTATGTTTTTGGCCTGAAATTTGGCATGCAGCACAGAGCGACAGTTCTAACTGCCCGTGCCAAATTTCAGCCCGGTACCTCCAATAGCTTTTGAGGTGTGGCCCCTGCCCTCCCTTCAGAATTCTCTATGGAGATTTCCAATTTTTTCGATTCAGCCTTAATATAAGGGCACGCCTGTGCCCTTATCATTTATATTTATTACGATTGGCCCCCACTTAGTGGGGTCAAATAGAACAAGAGATACAAGATATACCGAGAGGGCGCATCAACACTTGAATTAAAATACACAAGGAACACATTGAAATTTTTAACGGTAAAACTTAGAGATGTTCGGGAGTCAATGACTTTTCATAGCCATGACTTTACCAATTGCAAAACCTTTCCTTGAACAGCTTTGGTATAACTTCAGTGAGATTATCAATCACAGGGATATTTTTAGGATTTAGCCAAACATAAAAACAATCTTTTTAATAAATAAAAACAATTTGTTATACAATAATTACAAATGTGCTAAAACAATTCTTAGATGCTGACAGGGATACAGAACACTCTGGGTAGAGCTTCCCAACCACCTGTCTCCCCCATTTATGGGGGTTTGAGCTTGTGACAGTGGACCCTTTAGTGTGGAACCCTCAGAAGCATATCAATTTGACACGATCTGGATTTTATGTATATCCGGCTTGGGACCCTTAGGTATGATGGCTGTGCATAGGAAACGAGGTGGCTTGATAATACTTTGGCTCATGGGTATGAACATGAGCAAGGTACACTAGTGACAGTGTAAGAACCACAGACTTGTGATATACAGGGATACTGGACTGGAACCAGAGTGAAGAGCCCAGACGCACTGGGCAACCCCTCAGCTAGTGACCTGTGAAGGCCAGTAAGACCAGGAATATACTCCAGGGACCTTGGTGACCCTCAGAACTCAGAACAGTATAGTACTGGTAGATATGAACTCAGAACTCAAGCCAGGAATCAGAGTCTTATGTAGTCAGAGTACAACTTGCGGAAGCTACAACTCTGGTACTGCTCCAATGCAAGATCTGGAACTGGAACCAGCGAGGAACTCAGAAACTGGGAATCAGGATATCAGGATTAGTAATACAGCTTTCTGAAAAGCTCAGTTTACAGACCGTATATTACACACTTTACCCTAGCCCTGGAACCAGCACCCTTCTCTGGACCAGCCCAAGACTGGAACACACTAGAACACTCTATTTAGCACTTTATTAACACTTCTACTAATACTACTTTATTTAGCATTTTAATTACACTCTTCACCTGTGTATCACCCTTTAACACATAGCATTTGATTTATTAATATTATTATTAACACTTACTAACACCGTAGTCTTTCACTGGTGTGCTGCCGTGAGGTGGCTGGCCTTTGCTGGCTTTTTGGGGTTCCACACCCCGGATTTTGACTAAGAAGTAGGAGCCTCCAGAATTAGAGATGCCGTGACATGGCCTGGAGCCTTAAACATATTTTTGCAAACATATGCAACTGAGATCTCTGAATTATCTACCACCATGTAGTTTTTCAAGTCTTATTGCTGATATCATTCCGAGTGCTGGGGGATAACATTTGCTATTTCTTGTATACAGAGTGGTAGCTGCAGCGCCGGCAGGTGACTAAACTTAGCGGCAGATGGCAAATAGGGAGAGTCCACGAAGTGGCAGATATAGTACAGAGGACACGATCACAGGATACAGGAGTAACTTTGGATCCTAGAACAATCCTGGGAAGGAACACATTGTTCAGGCAATGGGTCGTTCACAGGAACTGGTTTAAATAGGAGGCAGTGAATAGCCATTGGTCAGGCTGAATAGGGAGCTTATTCAGAGCCGCTCGCTGTTGGCAGCCGCTCGCTCTGAATGTGGACATGTTTTTTTTTGTCTGTGGCCACTCGCAAAGCTGTAGGTGACCACCCACAGCTTGTGCGAGTGGGCCGGAGACCGTCGCGATAATCGTGACAATCAGCCTTGTGTTGAGACCCTGGGACAGGGTCTAGTTGCCGCAAGGCTGAGTCGACTTCCTGCTCTAATAGAGCAGGAAGTCCACTACTGACATCAATAGTGATGTCAGTTGGACCGCCCAAAAAACGGCAGGTGCCAAATGTAATAGGGTGTCAGTTTTAGTAACAGTACAAACTCGCACGTTCTCGCACTTTTAAAAAGTGCAAGTTTGTACTGAAACTCGCAAATTCAATAGCCTGCGAACTTTTCAGCTCGAGGCTACTGCATTTGCGAGTTTAGGACTATGTAAACTGACACCTTTTAGTGCGAGTAGCATTAAAAGGTGTGAGTTTTAGAGAAGCCATCACAGATCAGTGAGATCCGTGATGGCTTCTGTGTGTGTATTAAAAAAAAAAATGTGCACCCCCTCCCCAAAAGCATAACCAGTCCCGGGCTTTATAAAGCCTGTTCTGGTTCTAAAAATACAGGGGCCAAAATGTGTAGGGTGCCCCTGTATATTAAGAACCAGCACAGGGCTTTGTTGAGCTGGTCCTGGTTCTGGAAAATCAGGGGACAAAACGAGTAGGGGTCCCCTGAAAATTCCAGAACCAGCACTGAACTCTGTCTAGCGGGGGGATAATGCCACAGCCAGGGAAAACCTTTCACCGGTTTCCCCGGCCAAAGCATTATCCCTGACCGCTAGTTAGTCCAGGCCGGGGATCCCTGGGGAGTTGAGCACCCCCCCAATAAAGGGGTCACCCTCTCCAGGGCACCCCAGGCCTAGACTGAGAGCCCGGGGCTATTCCAGGCACCCTATGCCCGTGGGTGCCGGGTTGATATTGTTAGTGTAAAGTGTAAAAATAAAGTTTCCATATTGTCTTTAGTTGTAGAACCACAAGTACCAGCAAGCCTCCCCTGCATGCTGGTATTTGGAGAACCACAAATACCAGCATGCGGGGCATTACGGGCTCGCTGGCACTTGTAGTTCCACAACTAAAGAACTACGTAAATAAACAAACATACACCGTGAAAGTATAATTTTAATAAAACAAACATGCACACTCACACTCACACATACTCACCTAGTATCCGAAGTAATCCATAGGGGTGTACCTGAAAAAGAAAATCCATACTCACCTCTCCTATGTGTAGATCACGTCCACTTCTCAAAGTAGGCAATCCAGGGGTTAAAATAAAAAAACGCAAAAAACACGATCCATGTTCATTTTTTTTTTATTTAAAAACATTTAACATAAGTACACACAGAAACATGTACATATCTCATGCATATGTGCATGTTTCTGTGTTAATCTGGCCTGCTCAGGATGTACTCGCTAGCCTGAAGCAGGTCTATTATTTGGGGACTTTTGGTAATCTTTTTTTTGCGAGTCTGAAACAGACACTCTATTACATTGGGCGAGTTGATTGTTTCAATGTGAAAACATCTGGATGCGAGTTTGAGAATGGAGAGTTTTAGTAACTCTGAAAAATGCGAGTTTTAGTGAACAGACACCCTATTACATTGGAGAGTTGTGAAAAATTGCGTTTAGCACCAAACTCGCAATTTACCAAAACAGACTACCTATTACATTTGGCCCCAGGTGTTCCTAAGGGAAATCCTGCGTTTGTGCAGCCACCCCCCCCACCCACCCACAAAATGTGGCGAGCTGTCAATCAACATCGACAGCCGCCATCTTGTTGCGAGCCCCGTAGCGACTGAACTTCAGTCGCTCAGAGGGGCTCGCGCACGCCGGACCCGGCGAAAGCGCAGTGAAGGTCTGAACGCAAGATGTTCAAACTTTCAGGTCGCCTAATGGATAGGCGCCTTAAGACCCTGATATGTGTAGAGCAGATCTTATTAAGATCCCATGAATAAAATGTCTCTTAGATAAGGGTATCTTAACCCACCAATCAAGGGCTATTGATAGTACAAATATATTATCCAACTTAAGAAAGTAGGAATGCTGCTGACCTCAGTATTATATCAAGCTGCTTTACTACACACTGCAGCTTGCTATACTATGCACATGCGCTGTGAGGGTTGATTTTCACTCTCTGCATGATGTGTTTATTTTACTTTTTATATATAACTCAGAAATAATACTATTGTCACCTACAGTATATGCCCTGCCACAGGTTTAGCATTTCCTATTAGCAAAACTGTGCCTGGGCATGCTGGAACTTGTAGTTTCACAACAGCTGCAGAGCCACAGTTTTTCCCGGTCTGACTATAGGATTAAAGATCACCAGCAAACAAAAAGCAAACATAAAAATCTAAAAAATATATTAAAAAATAAAAAAAATGAATAAAGTCTAAAGCTGGGCATCCACTATACAATTGTCTTTCAGATATTTGTCCAATCTGGCTGGTTGGAATGAAAAACTGGTAATGTATGGGAGCAAATGACAATGGTCCATTTGCTCACAAACACTGGAAAATAGCCAAAAATGTCCACCAGGCTTGGGAAACACCTACTTTCCCTTCCTAGTAAAGTAACATAATACACAGTTTCTACAGGATGTAGATCCCCTTTGTTAACATAGGGTTGGTTTACTTTATTAATAAGTAATAATTAGCTTGTGCCAGCTATCCATCAGTATTAAGATTTTCAGGCATATCTGGTTGCATAAGGATGTCCCTCAGGCTGGACTCTCTTCTACAGTTAATCATAAGTTTATTTGGCAGATGATCCCTCAGAGCAGGGTCACTTGTGACAATTAGAGATGTGCACGGACCCCCATGTTTTGTTTCTGGATCTGGATTCATCTTCATGTTTTGCAAAACCACCCTCAAGTGTTTTGGTTTCGGATTTGGAAAAAATTTATAAAAATCGATAAAAAAAATCAATGAACATCAATAAAACCAGCTAAAATGTCCAAATCCAAAACCCAGGTTTTTAAATCCAAGTTCCAAACTGGCAACAAATCCGAACCGGGACTCGCTTCAAACCGGGTCATAAAAGTGGATCTGAACCTTGACCCGGTTCTACTCGGAACCTATAAATTCGGGTGTGTTCGGATTTCAGAAATCCAGACTCGCACATCTCTAGTGACAATACCCCAGTGTTCCCTGATATCCAATGTAGAGGCATGACTGGCAGAGTCATAAGTAGCAAGGAATACAAAATTCTCATAATGAGAAGTAGCCTGATACTTCTTTCATGGGATTTTGCCTGCATACAGATATATCCAACAACAGCACTTAATGATTACCCCGCACCACCTACTGCAGAACACTGGATTTTTTTCTCCATCCATATGCGGGAAATGTTTTTAAGACTGAAACCCTGTGGTAATAGTTGAACAAAAATTGCCCGTGGACTAATAAATCTACTTCCCTTTTTTCAAGATTTAAGATGTTATAGTATAGATCTAAGGTACTTTCACTTGGAATCTTATCAATATCATATAATTAAAATAAAACATTAAAAGTAATCTCATTATATTCAGTATTGTTCAGCAGTTCAGCATTAGCCGAATCATCCATGGACAGTTACAGATATATAAAATAGTATTACCACTGATTAGGGACACAAAACTAAAAAAATGGACAGCAACAAAAATAGAAATAAACAATTAAATGCATAAAAAAAAATAGAAGAAAAGTTACAGCAAGATCCCCATCAACAATGGATCTACAACTATCCTACGTAGGATGGCAATAATAAAAAAATAGATATTTAGTAAATCTCAAAAACAATTATTAATATGTGTGAAGAACAAAAATGTCATAAATCCCACTCCAAATGAAAAAATAAGTCAAACATATCCTATAAGGCCCACACAGACATAGGGCCTAATTTAGAGGCAGACGCTAATCCCTTCATGGCTGTATCTTTGCATGCAGCAATACTGAGAAGTTATGCTAACGCCGCAGCCACTGTATGTACAGAAATAGCCACTGCCTACGTCTGTGATAAGCCACTAGCTTACAAAAACTCAACACTGTTCACATATCGATAGCACCATCAAACTTCTGAGAAACCCTAAGGCTGCTCAGAATATCCATCAGAAGTATGCAGCTGGGGCCAGTTAAGCTGTATGCAAAGATGCAGGTGCTATCTGCGGGACCCACAAAACACTTGTGACACTGCTGTGTTTGACTACTCACCACCCGCTACCTCCCAAATACTCACTACGACAGCACCAGTAAATACTTGTGACATAAGAGCAGTGCGAAAGAGATGCATATGCAATACAAAAACACTGACCAACTGCGCAATCATTGGCATACAGTACATTAGCGTCCACATTTGAATAAGACCCATAGTCATAGGAATGCAGCCTGGACCAGGTTGAATTAGCAGATTTGAATTGCAGAAATACAGTACTGTAAATGAGGCGTGCACTCACCAGATTTGTAAAAAGAGATATCGTTTTATTCAGGCATCATCAAATAACAAAACCAATGTTTCAGTCCAATTCAAGGCCCTTTGTCAACCCACAAAGAAAGTAGATAACTAATCCCATGTAAATACCCCATACAAAATATTCGAAAAAGCCACTCCCATTAGTAGCTGTTATGTCCTGGGTTGCTTGTGGACCCGGGGTGGTAGCAGGAGCGATCACAGAAGCAGATTTGAAAATAAAACTAGGATTTTTAATAAGTGCTTGAGTAGACATATAATGTGGCAGTAAATAAAAGTCCAGGAAAATATAAATGTGCACAAGAGTTCTGTGGTGGGAGCAAAAGGGTTAATGTCCAGGTAGAAACAATTAGAGCTGTCCAGGTGTGCAGGTAGTGAAACTGAAAATAATCAAGCCAGGTTTGCAGGTAGTGAACTGAAAATAATCAAGCCAGGTTTGCAGATAGTGAACTGAAGCGCAGGATGTCAGCAGGCTCAGGCACTCTTGTATGGGCAAGGGTGATGGAGGTAGCAGGGTAGTCCAGTGGGAACTAGGAGCTGACAGGCAGACTGGCAGACAGCGAATTCACAGGAACAGGAAAGCACAGAGAACTCCCTCTCAGCTAGGCTGAGATACACGTTGCACTGGCAAAGAAGGAAGGCACTGACCCTTCCTAAATACCCCATGCCGTGCTGTTACTGGCCGGAGGGAACATGTGACTCACCAGGATTGGCCAGCCTCATCACATGGCCAGAAGGCAAGATGGCGGCGCCCATGCCAAACGGAACGGAGACGCCGCCAGGCCTCACCAGCGCAGAGTGACAACAGGGCCGCACAACAACGCGCACAGCCAAAGCCCCCCGCCAGACACCAGATCCGCCACCAGACAGCCCGCGCCACAACGACCTCACAGGTAACACCCGCCTAGCGCCATGCTGAAATACCCTGGCCGTGACAGTACCCCCCCTTTTGGGGTGGCCTCAGGACACTCACCAGGCTTCTCCGGATGGGCAGAATGGAATCTCCTGATGAGCGTGAGAGCGTGGACATCACGAGCATCGGTCCAGCAACGTTCCTCTGGACCGTAACCTTTCCAGTCCAACAAATACTGAAGATGACCTCTGCGCAGACGAGAGTCCAAGATCTGGGCGACTTCAATCTCAACTCCTCTCTCCGTCTGGACTCGAGGAGAAGCAGGTAGAGCATTATGGAACTTATTCAGGACTAGGGGCTTTAATAAGGAAACATGGAAGGAATTGGGAATTTTTAGGTATGGGGGTAACTGTAAACGGTAGGCCACTGGATTAATGACTTCTGTTATGGTGAAGGGACCGATGAAGCGGGGTGCGAATTTCATAGACGGAACTCTTAGACGAAGGTTCCGAGTAGACAACCAGACCTGGTTTCCTACTTGCATGCGTGGAACTATTCTACGCTTCTTATCGGCCTGGGTCTTATAGCGAGAGGATGCCTTCAACAAATCAGACCGTACTTGAGTCCAGATGGCAGCAAAATTCCGCACCGTGTCCTCCACGGCCGGAACATCGAAAATAGGCAGGCTTCGGAATTCGGGAACACGAGGATGAAGGCCATATACAACCTGAAATGGCATTTGGTTAGTTGACGAGTGGTAGGAAGCATTATGTGCAAACTCAGCCCACGGCAGCAAGGCAGCCCAATTGTCCTGGGAAGATGACATAAAAATTCTTAAGAAAGTCTCTAGATCTTGATTAACTCTCTCGGTGGAGCCGTTGCTTTGCGGATGGTAGGCCGTGGAAAAGTTTAACTTCACTTGAAGAACAGAACACAAAGCCCTCCAGAATTTTGCAGTAAACTGCACACCACGGTCAGAGACAATTTCAGCAGGAAGGCCATGTAGACGAAATATGTGTTGGACAAACAACTGTGCCAGGTCAGGGGCAGAAGATAACTTCTTCAACGGTATATAGTGGACCATCTTAGAAAATCGGTCTATTACAACCCAGATAGTGTTGAAACCTTGAGAGACTGGCAGGTCTGTGACGAAATCCATGGAGAGATGCATCCATGGACGTGATGGAGTAGGTAATGGAAGCAATTCCCCAGCTGGAGCTTGTCGAGATGATTTATGCTGGGCACAGGAGGAGCAGGAAGAGATAAACTCCATTATATCTGCCTTCATAGAAGGCCACCAAGAGTGTCTTTTCAGGAACTCCAAGGTCTTCCGAGTGCCTGAGTGCCCTGCGAAGTTAGAGGAATGTGCCCAGGTGAGAAGCTGCTTCCTTAATTCCGGGGCCACAAATGATTTTCCCGTAGGAGGCTGAAGTTGTAATGCGGCAAAAACTCTTGATTCCAAGACAGGGGTATTGCTTTGATTTTCAGATTGATCATCACAGAGGAGAGATCTCGATAGGGCATCAGCCTTCTGATTAAGTGCTCCAGACCGGAAGGTCAGGGTGAACTGAAACCTGGCAAAGAATATTGCCCAGCGGGCCAAACGAGGACTCACACATTGGAGGTTTTTGAGAAATAGGAGATTTCTATGGTCCATAAATACTGTAAATGGAAACTTGGCGCCTTCTAGCAAATATCTCCATTCCTTCAACGCCAACTTTACAGCTAGTAGTTCTTGCTCACCTATGGCGTAGTTCCTTTTGGCAGGAGAGAATTTTTTAGAAAAGAACCCACACGGATGGACTCGGTTGTCCTCATAACGTTGAGACAAGACTGCTCCCACAGCTTCAGATGATGCGTCTACTTCCAACAAAAAAGGCCTGTCCAGATCGGGTTGTCGAAGAACTGGTGCTGAGATAAAGGCCTGTTTTAGAAGATGAAAGGCAGACTCTGCCTCGGGTGACCATTGGGCAGGATTAGCACCCTTGCGGGTCAAGACTGTAATGGGAGCCAGCAGTGTAGAAAATCCATTAATAAAGCGTCTATAATAATTTGCGAAGCCCAGCAATCTCTGGATGGCCTTCAGTGTCTGAGGTCGGGTCCAATCCAGAATTGCCTGTACCTTCTTGGGGTTCATTTCTAAACTGGAGCCAGATATTACATAGCCGAGAAAAGGTACACTGGGCACTCCAAAGACGCACTTCTCCAGTTTGCAGTAAAGGTGGTTTTCTCTCAAATGGGTCAAAACTTCTTTAACATGTTCTTGATGTTTAGCCACAGAGGGTGAAAAAATCAGTATGTCATCCAGATAGACAACAACCGAAACATATAACAAATCCCGGAAAATCTCATTAACGAAACTTTGAAAGACAGCAGGGGCATTACACAATCCAAAAGGCATTACTAAATACTCGAAATGTCCATCTCTGGTATTAAAAGCGGTCTTCCATTCATCGCCAGCTCGGATACGAATGAGGTTGTAAGCCCCTCTTAGATCTAATTTCGAAAAAATGACAGAGCCCTTGACCCTATCAAACAACTCAGTAATCAGGGGAAGAGGGTATCGATTCTTTACAGTAATATCATTAAGGCCTCGATAATCAATACATGGTCTTAGACCACCGTCCTTCTTGCCAACGAAGAAAAACCCAGCTCTGGCAGGTGAAGTAGAGGGGCGAATGAACCCCTTTGCCAGGTTGTCCCGGATGTATTCGGTCATGGCTTGAGTTTCAGGCAAGGACAGCGGATAGGTACGACCACGAGGTGGTATCTTATCAGGTATCAATTCAATTGGACAGTCCCATTCCCTATGAGGGGGTAAGATATTTGCTTGTTGTTCAGAGAAAACGTCGGCGAACATCTGATATTCCTTGGGAATGGCAGAAGAAACTAATGGAACTGTCTTTCTCACAGGTCGAATTTTTGGAAGACAGGATTTCTGACAGTCCATACCCCATGACAGAATCTGCATAGAACTCCAATCAATCCTGGGATTACGTTGACGTAACCAGGGTAGACCAAGAACAATTTCTTGAGAGGCCTCTGATATCACCAGGAATTTTAAGGACTCAGAATGAAGTGCCCCAATTCGGACCAATACTGGTTGAGTCTCTTTGGTGACTATCCCGTTAGTTAGAGGGCGTCTGTCTATAGAGGTCAGAGAGATGGCATGGTTGAGAGACAAACAAGGAATCTGAAATTTATCTATGAAACTAGATGTTATGAAATTTCCGGCTGCTCCCGAGTCGAGTAGAGCAGTAGCAAAGACAGGTTTGGGTTTAAGATCCAAGGCTAGGGTAATCGTGAAATCTTTAATTTTTGGAGACGGGTTCATAACTCCTAACTTGATGTCTCCAGGGTCAGTTAGGATTTGGCATTTCCCAGTTTACGGGGGCAGGAGATCTGCAGGTGACCGGACTCTCCGCAGTACAGACAGAGGTTCTTTTGCATTCTTCTCTGACGTTCTTCTTTAGAGAGGTGTGTATGATTCACCTGCATAGGCTCCTCTTCAGTAGGGGAAGGAATGGAATGGGTAGAAATGGAGGGGGTAAATGACCTTTGCCGGTCAGTTCTGTTTTTTTCAGCCTGACGTTCCCTGAAGCGTAGGTCAACTTTGATACACAACGAAATCATGTCGTTCAGATTAGTAGGAAGCTCTCGAGTGACTAGATCATCCTTTAGTCAGTCTGACAAGCCATGCCAGAAGGTCGAGGTGAGGGCTTCCTCATTCCATTTGAGTTCTGATGCTAAAATTTGAAATTGCACGGCATATTGACTGACAGGACGGACCCCTTGTCTCAGTGTCATGATGTTTGATGATGCTGATAGAGTACGCCCAGGTTCATCAAAAATCCTCCTGAAGGATGACACAAAGCCTGCGTAATTATCCAGCAGCGGATCTGAGCGCTCCCAGAGTGGGGAAGCCCATTCCAAGGCCTGGCCGGATAACAGAGAGACTATATAAGCCACTTTAGTTCTTGCAGTTAGAAAGTTGTCAGGCTGCAGGGTAAAATGTATGTCACACTGATTTAGGAAACCTCGGCAGAGTTTAGGATTGCCGTCAAATTTATTCGGTAAAGGAAGACGTAAGCGGGGAGATGATCTGCCTCCTGTATTCCCAGACGCTGATGCGGATGTAGATGCTGGTACTTCAGGGGTAGAAAAGGAAGTTTGCAAACTATCCTGTCGCTTGGACATATCTTGCAGAAATTTAGCCATCTGATGCTGCATGTTTTCCAGATTTTCTAAACGACCAGAAATGCACCTGAACAAATCCACTCCTGACTCCTGATCCGTGGCCGGCTCCATGGGGCCAGTGCAAACTGTTCTGTTCTGGGTTGCTTGTGGACCCGGGGTGGTAGCAGGAGCGATCACAGAAGCAGATTTGAAAATAAAACTAGGATTTTTAATAAGTGCTTGAGTAGACATATAATGTGGCAGTAAATAAAAGTCCAGGAAAATATAAATGTGCACAAGAGTTCTGTGGTGGGAGCAAAAGGGTTAATGTCCAGGTAGAAACAATTAGAGCTGTCCAGGTGTGCAGGTAGTGAAACTGAAAATAATCAAGCCAGGTTTGCAGGTAGTGAACTGAAAATAATCAAGCCAGGTTTGCAGATAGTGAACTGAAGCGCAGGATGTCAGCAGGCTCAGGCACTCAGGTATGGGCAAGGGTGATGGAGGTAGCGGGGTAGTCCAGTGGGAACTAGGAGCTGACAGGCAGACTGGCAGACAGCGAATTCACAGGAACAGGAAAGCACAGAGAACTCCCTCTCAGCTAGGCTGAGATACACGTTGCACTGGCAAAGAAGGAAGGCACTGACCCTTCCTAAATACCCCATGCCGTGCTGTTACTGGCCGGAGGGAACATGTGACTCACCAGGATTGGCCAGCCTCATCACATGGCCAGAAGGCAAGATGGCGGGGCCCATGCCAAACGGAACGGAGACGCCGGCAGGCCTCACCAGCGCAGAGTGACAACAGGGCCGCACAACAATGCGCGCAGCCAAAGCCCCCCGCCAGACACCAGCTCCGCCACCAGACAGCCCGCGCCACAACGACCTCACAGGTAACACCCGCCTAGCGCCATGCTGAAATACCCTGGCCGTGACAGTAGCAAGAATTGGCACCCTAAAACGAAACCCGAAGTCAAAGGACTGGATATGAGAACACTATCTTGGGAGAAATGGGACCTCTTAGTTGGGTCCTGACTGTATATCCCTGCATTAGCGTAAGCCCCCTGGCTGGTTCAGCCAGGCACTGTTTTTCCCTTGATTTTTCAGTACCAGACCAGGTTGAGGTCTGGGGCAGATTTTGGTTTTAGGGGAGACTCCACGCAATTTGTTTTAAATCTTTTCATTATTTCTATCCTTTTACACCTAATAAACCTGTATACATCATACTAATCTGTGCAGTGCTTCTGTTTTGACAGGTTTGTCATCATTTTTTTGCACTTCTATTTACCATTGGTGTTTAACAGAAAGATAACAACCAACAGCATTTAGACCTGCAGAAATCAAATTACATTGCCATTGGGTTTCTATTTCAAACCTGGATGATAAATATCTGGTTTCAGCACTTCTAAACGATGGCTATAATGAGCAGTTTTGGTCAGTTTTGATTTAGAAGCAAACCAACCTTTAGTGAATTTAGCCCTAGGAGTTTGTTTTGTCAGATATATCTTGTTTCTGCTTAGGGCATACTGGGGTTAAAGTTTTTGAGAAAGTTACTGGCTTTTTTTAAATTTGGTAAGATACTGTATGCCCCATACTAAAGATAGGGAATTTCATAATGTTCTGCATGTCAAGTAGCAACTTATGCTGGGTGTACCGAGAGTGGCTTTAACTGAGTGTACACACATGGTTGACATCACCCCACTTAGAGGATTTCTACAGTCAGCTGGAGAGTAATTAGTTGAAAACTGGAGAGTGCTACTGCACAGTCTCCATGATAATCCTTTAGGGAGGCATCAAATACCTTACCATCTGGTCTTCTGCGCATGTGTGGCACCATCATGTCACTGTAATGGAGCGCCACAGTGTTCCACTTAGATCAATGAGACCCTGCGATATAATGCATTCCATAGCACGATTACTACTTGCATCCTGCACCGCTACCAATATACAGTCACAGGCTGGTGGTCTGTATACTCTATTCCATGCTGAGAGTCTGTCATGTGCAGAACTGTGAGTATGGCTGTACATCCAGATTACTGATAAATAAACCACCCCACTGGTTAAACACTTGGCTGTTTGGTGGCTTTAAGGGATCCGCTTGTGTATACCATTACTCTGCCATTACCATCTCCAATAGTACACATATACCTCAACAGGTTATTGGCATAGGTAAACAAGCAACAGATGAACAGGTCCCAAGCACCTAAATGCCCAGCAGTTCACAGACACCTGTAGACATGGGTAGGCACAAAGTAAAGATAGCACCCATGTGAAGTGTTTCCAGCACCCATGATGGGATTAAAGGTGCAGAAAATGATACAACATAGAAGTTTGAAAGGAAAATGTAATTAAAGTATATTAGATTGTGGAAAGTTACAGTTTACCCTGGTGGCGGACCAAATCCAGGTGATGTAGAAAGAGCCATGGGAACAATTGACTTAAGTGTTGAGCAATATGTGAATTCTATCATGCATGGAAAAGTGTCAGCAAAACCACATGGACAGGACTGTAAGCATCATATGAGGATGCGGTCTAATGAGTAGAATTAACCTGAGGCATGTATTGTATAATACAAAGTTATGTAAATGAACAAGTATGAGTGACTACATTGACAAAATGATGTCCATATCCCAGCAGTTAACATCCGTAGGAGTCCAGGTAGATGATGAGGGGATTGCCATGGCAATCTACAGACCTTAATATCTAAGTTTTACATTCTAGTAGTGGCTATTGAAGCAAACGTAGCAAAGCTAACTACAGAGATTGTTAGAACAATACTGTCACAGTTCCAAGAACATGTGCCAGTTGAACTGAATGCTGAGAATAGTGCATTGCACGCTGAAAGTGAGAAGCCTAAAATTTTTGTACAAATGCTATATATGTCACAAAATAGGTCTGCTATACACAATATGAGGTGCAACAGCTGATTCAGCATTGAATGTCACAGACAGTTGCAGAAAGCATTGCTAGTATACCCACTCAAGTGCTACCAGACATTTCAGCTGCAATGAGGAATGGTTCACTATCTTAGCCACATGTGATCATATAGCAATTAAGGGAACTG
Organism: Taudactylus pleione; assembly: GCA_031769625.1. Classification (NCBI taxonomy): domain Eukaryota; kingdom Metazoa; phylum Chordata; class Amphibia; order Anura; family Myobatrachidae; genus Taudactylus; species Taudactylus pleione. Next base: position 2,834,362 of record JAUIMM010000364.1, on the reverse strand, counting down.
GAAATGAAGTGCTTACAGCTACAAAAGTTGGGACAGTCACTACACATTTAAAAAATGGACTTACACTAAGGGTAAATTAAGGGTAAAGTAAGGTAAAATAAGGTATATTACTGCACACAGTAAGAACAGTAATATACGCTGCGTCTCAAAAACTCAAACTTCTTTGAAAATGCTATTTAAATTTAATTATAAAAGACAGCAGGTTTTTTGTTTGTAGACAGAAAACAATGTCCTTTTTTTAATAACAGTAAAAGAGGTGTTGTTGGGTTGTAGCTCACAGACTCATCAAGTATTTTGGGCATATAATTTTGAAATCACACTGCCCTTACACAGTGACAATATATATACTGCAGTGTTGATACGAGATAGATATCCTTGTGGAACAAAACTGCATGTTCACTTTTTAACAAACAATAATACAAAAGAGCCTATTTGTAGCATCACACAGTAGCCTGCTTCTAATTTGCAGAGCACTGGATTGCAGTTGCTGTCTTATAAATATACAAATAAATTGTTTCAAACAACAGAGTGCAATAAATTCTAGAATTAATTTTTATTTTTAATCATATGCAATCTATAATTTTTTTTAAAAAACACATAATACATACAAAGAGAAAAAAAACAATATAAAACATACTAAATATACATAATCGTTGATCCAACATCAAAAAAATATATATGAAAAGAAAGAATCCTCCTACAGAAGATAGGTAGTCCCAATTAGGAGATACAGTATCTTTATAGGCCATTGTCTCTGGTACATCCGTCGCTGTATCTATGTATGTTATGACTTTAGTTAATCTGACATTTTCAAAACCTCACATAAAATAGTCAGAAAACTTCATCAAAACCGCAAATTTTGTCCAAATTTAGACTCAAATGTTAAAATAATAATACAGTTTTCTTGCAATAGATAAAACAGTAAAGTCTTACCTGATTTGGGAAATGTTACGTTAAAAACATCATCATCAAGTACTTGAAATTCCTTCCATGCATAGGTTAAGCTTTCTTTCGAATGTATAGAAAGGGGTACTTTTAGCCCTTCAAATTCAAAATACTCTCGTGTGAATGCCATTATGAACAGACCTTGAGAGATAAAAATAAGTATTACCAAAGGTAGAAACATTTTAAAATAAAAAAAAATATGACCATAGCCTTAGTACTAATTTATTTAATGAAAATAAAACACACATTTTTAAAAGATTCAGCATGGAGTGCTATATAAAACTACATACAGCCCCATAATAAGAGTGGTAAAAACTTACCATAGTGAAATACAGGAACACAATAGCCAGACTTTACCAGAAAACAAGAGATTGACAGAGTATTGTTTTATAAATTGTTTTATAAATATTCAGAATGCAACTTATCTGTGCACTGAATAACTTTTACTCTGCATTACTATGGTTTATCTCACACTTGCCAACTCCTGAAAATTGGCCAGTGCTCTGTGACTGGCCCGGATGGCTGATGATGTGATTCGCGCTGAACTGTGTCATTGTGGAGCTGCCCCCATATCTCAATGTTGGTAATTCTGGCATTGCCTAGTAGGGGGTGGGGACATGATAATGCAATCACACCATCACACCTTCTAGCTCCACCCACTTGCCCATGCCATGCCCCCCACAGTGCTGAACTGGCTGGCTCCTCCCAGAGGGGCCAGCACAAAGGTTTGCAAGTATGGTGCATCTATAATACAGCAATCACCGGTAAACAAATGGCTTTATGTATGTACTTTACCAAACAGAGTGAGTTCTACATGCTAAGAGGCCTAGTTATTTATTGTACAGTATCACCTCTAATGATCATGCACAAATGTAAATGGCAGGTGTTATATTAATGCAGAGGCCAAGACTAGAATGTGAATAGTGAGAAATAGAATATGTCCGAGCAATACCTGAACTATACTGTTGCATTCTCCTCCGGGAGAAGCCCGATGAGGGGATGAACCTGACCCTTTGAGTGTGGAGTCGGGTTCATTATGTCATTAGCGTCACCCCAGTCTCAGCAAAATGTATAATTTTAGCCCCCCCTCCACTTCCCTACTGACCTGTGATTTCGGTATTATCTTCTCATCCTGCCCACTTTTCTGGGGGACTACCTGTGAGATTGTGAGTCTTCTGCACCTTCTGTGAGTGTAATTGAATATGACCTGAACATATGACCTAAACCACACATTGGTTTTGCCAAAACCACCCTCAAAGATTTTGGTTTTGCCAAAACCACCCTCAAGTTTTTGGGTTTGGGGTTTGAATCTGGAATTGTTTCAAAATTGTTAAAATGGCTAATATCATGTAATTAGGGATTTTGTTCCTACAGTGTTATTAACCTCAATAACATTAATTTCCAGTCATTTCCAGTCAATTTTGACCACATCACAGCTCACAAAGTTGTTTTCAGTTTTCACCTACAGTATATTGGCCGAAGGCTGCAGCAAGCTGACTGGCTAAACTAGTTACAGAGCAGTGGGACAAACACATAGCAGTTTAAAAAAGAATATAGCATATCTAGGACACATAGTGGCACTGCAGGCCAGCAAAAGTATATGGAGGTGGATTACTATTTAGTGGAAGCCAGGTAAAGCATTTATTGATTTATTGATTGATTAATATTAATAAGTTAAGCATAAAAAAGTAAATCAAGAAATGGAAAGGACTTTTACAAATCAGTCATCCAAAATCCCAAAGGTTGATTGATTGACTAAATAATATAACTACAAATTAAAAAGAATTTAATACATTGATAAATGGAACAAATCATTAAAAACAAGAATCCAAATTATATCGATTGATTGACAACAGAGTATAACTATAACAATTTTTATAAATTGAACAAACCATTAAACAATGGGAATCCAAATGAGATTGATTGTCAAAGCATGCCATCAGATGGTGCTGGTCAGCGGCAGGGTACTGTGTAGTCTTTCTTCTCCTCCAGGCATCCAGCGGCATGGTGCAGGCAGCTGCAGCTCCCCTGGGTGGCATAAAGTTTAAAAAGCCAGTCCCTCCAATTGTGTCTTCACAGTAGGCACCTAATTCAAGCCCCTTTCTATATTAGGAAGTCCCTGGGAGCACTCCTGTGGCAAAGTATAGGCTCCCAAACCATACTCCAGCATTCCGAGAGATACCGTCTGTCTTTTTCTGACCTTGGCTTTGTTTGTGACCTGCTTCTGTCTCCTCCATGGTACTTCACTTGGTATTCTGGTTTTGACCTTGGCTATCCTCTGTGACCTGCATACATCTGCTCCCTGGTACCGTCTTGCCCGATAGGTTCTGCACTAGCTTGATGACCACGCTCTACATCTTCATCATACTCCACTCCATCCAGAGTAAACCAACACCTGTATTAGAAAACCTAATCTTACGGCCAGATGCAGCTACAGTAAGTCCAAATCACCTTGTGGGGGTCTCTGGTGAATAACGATGGCATATTACACTCTGCGCCTCAGTAATAGGTCTCACCAATCCCAAAATACAGGTTAGCATCCACTACCCATCTGTGAGTTGCGACATCGATTGATTAGTGTAAAGAATTTAACAATCAAAAACACTAAATTGGAGAAATATAAAAGAAAACACTACCAAAAAAAAGGCATCCAAAATCCCAATGAGGTTGATTGATTAACTGACTACAGAATATAACTATAAATTAAAAATAATTTGATAAGTGGCGCAAATCATTAAAAACCAAGAATCCAAATGTGATTGATTGATTGATTGACTGATTGATTGCAGAAAATAAGAATCCAAATTAGATTGATTGATTGATAGTAATTCATTGATTAGTGTTAATAATTTAACTATAAAAATAGTAAATCAGAGAAATGGAAAAGAAAACACTACCAAAAACAAGCATCCCAATAAGATTGATTCCTCGGGATTTAAGGCAAAGTAACAACCTAGTCAAATTGAATAATTATTATTTAATTTGATGATACTAGTCTGTATCTGCTGAAAAGCTGCAGGAAATGGGGCCTATACGCCTGGATGAGAAGCTGATGATGGATGGCATTGCAAGATACAAAATAACATGAACACCCCAGTAAAGTACAGTAATTTGTAGTACACTGCCTGTCAAACACAAACAATCTTGGCAAAGCCCATAATGAAAGTGGACCACAATGGAATTGTTTTGGGGCCTTCCACCCACCCTTATCTATTATATTAAAAAGAACATGCACTGTTTAACAAAGAAAGCACTTCAGCGACAGGGACTGCCACTTTTGTGGCTGAAGTGATTGGTTTGTTTGAGCACCCACGAAACAAGCTACCAATGGGCTTAAGGCAGCTAACATCATTGTTATTAATCATGTGTACAGTTGGAAGATATCATGATCTTCCTCACCCGCACCAGTGTTGTTAATATCACCATCACACATTATTAGCTCATTCCCACTGGAATCCATCGTTTGCTTGTTGTAAATTGGCAGCAAAGGTCTTCCTCATAGAATTTGTAGTTCCTTTTTAATGAAAATCAGTTTTTCCACATGTATAGGAAGCAGCCTCCTATGCTGATCACTCTCAAGGTTTGCTAAACACACTGGAGCGTGGGCAGCTTAAGTAAAGCAAAATTAGTTTGTATGAGGGGCTCCAAATTGCCCTTTTTCCTCTCAGTATTCAAAGGGACTGTGTGACAGGGATGCAGTCAGGAAGCCAACGGTCGAAATGTCGACCGCCGACTTCCCAACTGTCAAATCCTGGCAAGGTACTAATGACAGGTATCGAAATCCCATTGCCTGTCATTAGACCTACGCTGGGAGCCTGACGTCCGGCATATTGAATGAAGGTAAGCCGTGTGCCAGTTGTAGACAGCAGCAGGGGGAGGGTTAGGTTTTAGGGCTCCCAGGGGGACTTAGGGCTAGGCATCCCCCTGGGAGGGTTAGGTTTAGGCTATGGGAAGGGGGGGTTAGGGTTAGGCACCCCCAGGGGGAGGTTAGGGTTAGGCACCCCCTTGGGAGACTTAGGTTTAGGCTGCAGGGAAGGGGAGGTTAGGTTTAGGCACTTAGAAGGGGGTTAGGGTTAGGCACTAGGGGCAGGAGGTTATGATTAGGCACCCCTAAAGGAGGATTAGGGTAAGGGGTAAGGTTAGCAGTACTTACCTCAATTAGCGATTGGGATCTTCACCCCCGTCGGGCTTCCACTGTCGGCCGGCGGTATTACATACTGATTCCGTGTGACATGCTAATTTGTATATTGTTATTAAAATAATCCTTCACCATTCTATTGATGCTAACTGTATCAGATTGAGTCACGGTAGAGGTGTCAATATTTTTGGGCAATTCTTTTAAGGCTGACCAGGTGCCATTATGGTGTTTGTATGCTGAGTTAACTCATCCTCCTCACCAGTGGGTCTCTTGGGAAAGTTCATTTTTTTCTGGCAGAAGCATTTGCCAGAAAAACTGAAACAGAACACATCATCTAGTCATTGTTGTGATAATTATTTTGGGGTGTAGATGATGGGGGGGGGGGGGGAGACTACCACACACACACACACTGTCTCTTACAATAAAGGAGTATCCACTATGCAATATTATTTGCACTGATGACTAAGACACAGCCCACACTGGCAATTGTTTGCATGCACTTGGAGGAATAGGTCTCTGTGATTGTTTTGGGGTGCATACTAAGGGTGGGACACCATTGCATACGCAGTCGCTTACATTGGAAGGATAATACACTATGCAATTTTTTGGGAAATAATGTCTTTGTTTTTTAGACATAGACAACACTGACAATTGTTTGCATGCAGTTGGTGGAACAGGTCTCCGTGAGAATTTTTTTTGGGGTGCAGATTAAACACCACCACACACAGAACAGCAATATACGCTGCGTCACTCGTCTGAACAAACTTCTTGAAATACACAGTATAATTTTAAAATTCAATTATAAAAGACTGCAGTTTTTTTGTTTTAAACAGGAAATAAATATATACAGTATATACTGTATATTATATATATATATATATATATATATGTATAAAAGTGTGAAGAAACTGAAAACAAAGTGGTCTTCTTAGGATGCAGCAGCCTCAGGGCCTGATTCAGACCCGCTCGTAAGCGTCCACACGCTCGCTCTGAACGATGGTCGCACAACGGCGCATGCATATGGTTCGCAAATAGCATGCGAAAACCAGTCATTGCGGTCGGAAATCGTGCGCTCGTAAAACACAGAGGGGCTGCTATTTTGAGTGACAGAATGTGCCGTTTGTGGGTGGTAACAGGGGAAGGTGCTTGAAAACGGGGGAGTGGTTGTGCGAACGCAGGCGTGCCCAATGGTCAAAACGGCATTTAATGGGAGTGCATAAGTAGCAAAGGAGTGTCATCGATCACGTCACTTGGTTGTCTTTTAGCCTGAACTGCTCGCAGTGATTACGGGAAGTAATTCCTACCTCAAGCGCTGCGAGCAGTTCAGAGGCGTCCTCACACCGCAAAGAGCGAGCGCTCAATTTAAATATCCAGCCCCTTTTTGAGAGCGAGCGGCTGCAAATAGCATCCAGGTCTGAATCAGGCCCTCAGTACACACTGAAGAGTATTTTTTGGACAGATTGTATACTGCAGTGCAGGGCTGGATTAAGGCTTGTGTCGGCCCCAGTGCAATTAAATTGTGAGGGCCCCCTTAAGCCACACGTAGCCTCCCCCCTTCCCCTTAGCCACTCTGAGCCTACTGCCCTCCTACCCCAAAAGCCTATCGCTCCGCCGCTGACTTACCTGAGTGACGGCTGTGGTGGCGTGACCTCCCAGCAGAGCTGCTCCCTGGTCCTCTCATCGGCGTTGTGGATGTAATGTGTCACGTGGTGCTGGTGAGGGGACTCGGGAGCCACTCTGCACTGTATGCAGCGGCATTGAATGTGCTGCTGCATACAGTAACAGCGGATCACGGCAGTGAGTCTCAATCCAGGAACAGGTGCCACCGACCCTGTGTGGGGGCCCAGAGATGACTGCCCCTGTTGCCCCCCTTATTACGGCCCTGCTGCAGTGAGAAAAAAAGGGTTGCATGTTCACTTTAAGCAACAAAAACAATTAGTAGCAACACAGACAGTACCCTGTTTGTTTGCACTGCAGTGTGTGAGTGTGCAGTGTGTGTGACAAATGCACACACACTGAGTAACAAGTGACAATGATGCCTGCACTGCGATTACACTTCCCAGACACCTACTCCTGTCTCCAGACTTACCTGTTAGGGGCCCATTTATTAAAATCGAATTTACACTGCAATCTTGGCATGATATTAGCACCCATGATAGTATTGTAAGATGCAATAATAGCACCCAAATGAGCCCGTCCCAGGGTTATGCCGGGAGTAAAGTGACCGCATCAATAAGATGCAATAATATCAACCAAATGAGCCCGTCCCAGGGTTATGCCGGGAGTAAAGTGACTGCATCAGCGGTCGCTTCACTCCTGTGCCAGGGATACTGCGCATGCACGGTCTACTAACCACACATTTGCAGCCACCATAGCCGGTTCGGGGTTCCTCTGGAACCTGTCCCAGCAGTTTTTGTGATGTGTAGCCCATAGGCTACAATGGATTGCGCCATTCCGGAGCTTGGTAAATCTATTAGCATTGCATCCCCCATAGATACCTATGGGGGTTGCGGCTGTTGTCGGAAATGGAGGGACCGCAGCAGATATTGGAGATATCAGGGAGATAATAAATATTTGCAGGTATCCCCCTAAAATGGGTGTTTTCGGGAAACGGTGCAAGTATTTATTGATAAATAGACCCCATTTAACCTAAACTTAACTAACTCCTCCTCACCTATTTGCACCCAATGGTGCCCTGATGGCTTGCTAAAGCATTTTTTTCAGAAACAGTGCCTCACAGTGCACCAGGCCATGGTCCCACACCCTCTCCCTTTGCTCTCCTTTGTGAAATGGCACCTGACCAAGAGGGAGAGACTTTTATATGCAATCCAATACATGTGAGACCTGACGCTGGAAGTTATCAGGAAGACCTGAGCCGGGACTTGGATACACCCATTTCCCCTAAGTTCCGGTGTGTTTAGTTTGCAAGGAAACTGAACCACTTATCTTTACTTTTACAGAAACACAGTAAATTGAATCTAACCATAATTTCGCAAAAGGTTTTCTTTTACTTACAGTATATACTGTAGCAAGAAAGTGAACTAAAAGCAAATATGAGTATGTTGTTTATAAACAAGTCAATCAGGGTGGTTTCTAGAGCGGAGGGGGCCCGTGTGCAGTCTCCAACATGGGCCGCCATCCTCTCCGCCCGGCGGCCGGCAGTGCACTGAGCTGTGCGCGGCCAGCACCAGAGTTATAGACTCTGGGCACTAGAGTTTGCCCAGAGTCTATAGTGTATGCACAGGGAACCGGGAAAATGGCAAGCGCAAATGACAGAAAAATGGCCACCACGGTAATTTTGCAGTCATTTTACAGCACCGGACCCCCACGCTGACGTGTGATTCCGGAGAGGTAAGTAATATTATGGGTGCAGGGTGTGCAGTGCGGGGTGCCCCTGGACCTAGGGGTCCGTATTCAGGGCTGCAAGAGAAATCCTGGGCCCCGGTACAGCAACTTACCAGCCCCCCCCCCCTTAGCCATACGCAGCGTATGATGTTTCTATTGTCTATTGGAGGGGGAGACAGGACAAGATCTTCTTGGCTGCAGCACTGAGCAGCCAGATTAGTGTTTCAGGCGGGGCAGGGAGTCTGTGTGCACGTTCCCAAAAGTGGGTGTGGCTAACCAGGAAGGGCATGTCACAAGGACAATTCATCAGACTTGGGGGGCATGCCCAGCACTTACCAAGGTGCTGGGCTTCCCCCAAGCTCTTTCCTCATGGTATAAATATGCTGTGCACACGCATGGCTTCTATTAACCTGTCGGTGATCGGTCACTGCAACTTTTCCCACCAGTGGGACACTGCGGCCTGCTGGTGGGGAAGGCACAGGGCAGGCTGTTTTAGCGGGGCGCCGTTAAAATTCCAGGGCGCATTTTGTCCTATTAAAATCGGGCAGGGCACGGCGCCCCACTAAAACAGCCTAGTGGGAACATTACCGAATGCTATCGTCATGCTGTGCATCTCAGCCGTCATTGGATTGGTTGCATAGCGCATCCCCCAGGACCCCTAAATATATATATATATTAGGGGTGTGCACCGGCCACTTTTCGTGTTTTGTGTTTTGGTTTTGGATCTGGATCTTTCTTCGTGTTTTGGATCTGGATTGGTTTTGCCAAAACCACCCTTCCGTGTTTTGGGTTCTGGGTTTTGTGTTTTGGATCTGTATTTTTTTGAAAAAAAGCATAAAAACAGCTAAAATCACAGAATTTGTAGGTTTTTCTGCTCCTATGCTATTATTAACCTCAATAACCTTAATTTCCACTCATTTCCAGTCTATTCTGAATACCTCACACCTCACAATACTGTTTTTATGTCCAAAAGGTTGCACCGAGGTAGCTGGATGACTATGCTAAGCGACACGAGTGGGCGGCACAAACACGTGACCCATCTAGGCGTGAAACTGCAGTGGCAGACAGGATGGCAGTTTGAAAAACTAGGCCCCAAACTGTACATAATGCAAAGAAAAAAAAGAGGTGCAAGATGGAATTGTCCTTGGGCCCTCCCACCCACCCTTATGTTGTATAAACAGGACATGCACACTTTAACAAACCAATCATTTCAGCGCCAGGGTCTGCCACACGACTGTGGCTGAAATGATTGGTTCGTTTGGGCCCCCACAAAACAAGCTGGCAATTAATCTGTCCCTGCACAAACTGGCTCTACGGAGGCAAGATGTCATCCTCCTCATCCACCGATTCCTCACCCTCTTCAGTGTGTACATCCTCATCCTCACAAAGTATTAACTCGTCCCCACTTGAATCCACCACCACAGGTCCCTCTGTACCTTCTGGAGGCTGGTCTCCCTGGAAGAGCTGATAATTCATTTTGATGAACATCATCTTCTCCACATTCTGTGGAAGCAACCTCCTACGCCTTTCGCTGACAAGGTTCCCGGCTGCACTAAACACTCTTTCGGAGTACACACTGGAGGGGGGGCAACTCAGGTAAAATAGAGCCAGTTTGTACAGGGGCCTCCAAATTGCCTCTTTTTCCTGCCAGTACAGGTATGGACTGTCTGCCATGCCTACTTGGATGCTGTCACCGATGTAATCCTCCACCATTCTGTCAATGGTGACAGTATCATATGCAGTGACAGTAGACATGTCAGAAATTGTTGCCAGGTCCTTCAGTCCGGACCAGATGTCCAAACTTGGTCCTGCCTGCCCTGCATCACCGCCAGCGGGTTGCTTAGGATACCTAAGTTTTTTCCTGGCAGCCCCAGTTGCAGGAGAAAATGAAGAAGGAGCCGTTGACGTGTCACGTTCCGCTTCAGCTGACAGTGTGTTCACCAGCAGGTCTTTGCACCTCTGCAGGCTTGTGTCGGCCGGAAAGAGAGACACCACATAGGCTTTAAACCTAGGATCGAGCACGGTGGCCAAAACGTAGTGGTCTGATTTCAACAGATTGACCACCCTGGAATCCTGGCAAAGCGAATGAAGGGCTTCATCCACAAGTCCCACATGCCGAGCGGAATCGCTCCGTCTTAGCTCCTCCTTCACTTTCTCCAGCTGCTTCTGCAAAAGCCTGATGAGGGGAATGACCTGACTCAAGCTGGCAGTGTCTGAACTGACTTCACGTGTGGCAAGTTCGAAGGGCTGGAGAACCTTGCACAACACGGAAATCATTCTCCACTGCGCTTGAGTCAGGTGCATACCCCCTCCTTTGCCTATGTCATAGGTGGATGTATAGGCTTGTATGGCCTTTTGCTGCTCCTCCATCCTCTGAAGCATATAGAGGGTTGAGTTCCACCGCGTCACAACCTCTTGCTTCAGGTGATGGCGGGGCAGGTTCAAGAGTGTTTGCTGGCGCTCCAGTCTTCGGCACGCAGTCGCTGAATGGCGAAAGTGGCCAGAAATTTTTCGGGCCACCCAAAGCGTCTCCTGCACGCCCCTGTCGCTTTTCAGAAAATTCTGCACCACCAAGTTTATTGTGTGAGCAAAACATGGGACATGCTGGAATTTGCCCAGATGTAATGCCCGCACAATATTGGTGGCGTTGTCAGATATCACAAATCCCCAGGAGAGTCTAAGTGGGGTAAGCCACTGGGCGATGATTTCCCTCAGTTTCTCTAAGAGGTTGTCGGCGGTGTGCCTCTTACTGAAACCGGTGATACACAGCGTAGCCTGCCTTGTAACGAGCTGGCATTTCTGAGATGCTGCTACTGGTGACGCTGCTGCTGTTGCTGCGTAAGGTGATACATCTACCCAGTGGGCTGTCACAGTCATATAGTCCTTAGTCTGCCCTGTTCCACTTGTCCACATGTCCGTGGTTAAGTGGACATTGTGTACAACGGCATTTTTCAGGACACTGAGGACACTTTTTCTGACGTTTCTGTACAGTCTCGGTATCGCCTGCCTAGTGAAGTGGAATCTAGACGGGATTTGGAACCGGGGACACACTACCTCCATCAATTGTCTAAATCCCACTGCACTAATGGCGGATACCGGACGCACGTCTAACACCAACATAGCAGTCAAGGCCTCAGTTATACGTTTTGCTTCAGGATGACTGCTGTCGTACTTCATCCTCCTCGCTAAGGACTGTTGGAGGGTCAATTGTTTAGTAAAAGTAGTGGTGTTCCTACTTCCTCTCTGGGATGATGAACGACTCCCAGCAGCAGCAACAGCAGCAGCGGCAGCAGTAGGCGTAGCAATGCAGGATCCTCCAGAGGAATCCCGGATAGGAGAGTCAGTCATGCCAGTGACATGGCCTGCAGGACTACTTCCGATCCTAACTAAGGAGGAAATTGACGAGGAGGGAGTTGACGGTGTGGTTTGCAGGCGCTTGGATACAACAGGACAACGGGATTTAGGTGTCCCTGGACTGCTTACGGTCTTAGCCAAAGTTTCTGAACTTGACAGTAACTTTTTATGAACGCGCTGCAGGTGCCGTATAAGGGAGGATGTTCCTAGGTGGTTGACGTCCCTACCTCTACTTATTTCACCTTTACATATGGTACATATGGCAAGACAGTTGTTGTCCGGATTTGGATAGAAATATTGCCAGACCAAAGAGGTGGAATGTTTGGTCTTCTGCCCAGGCATGACCGTGATGGGCTTTTTCATCCCACGGACAACAACTGTCTCCCCCGGAGCCTGATTTAAACAAACCACATCACCATCAGAATCCTCCTCGCCAACTTCCTCCTCAGCGCCAGCTACACCAGTATCCTCATCCTGTTGTACTTCAACAGTGACATCTTCAATTTGCATATCAGCAAGTGGACTGTGGGTGCTCCTTTCAGCACTTGCAGGGGGCGTGCAAATGGTGGAAAGAGCCACCTCTTCCCGTCCAGTGCTGGGAAGGTCAGGCATCGCAACCACCACCACACTTGGACTCTCCTTGGGGATTTGTGATATCTTCTTAGAAAGCACAGTTCTTCGCTGTGCTTTTGCCAGCTTAACTCTTTTGATTTTTTTAGTGGGAGGAGGGCTTCCATCGTCATGTGAAGCTGAACCACTAGTCATGAACATACTAGGGATCGACCTTAGCCGTTCCTTGCCTCTCCGTGTCGTAAATGGCATATTGGCAAGTTTACGTTTCTCTTCAGCTGATTTAAATGTCTTTTTCAAGGTCATTTTCCTGAACTTTGCCATTTGGGATTGTATGTGCCCTCTACTATGACATTGGGCATCGGCCTTGGCAGACGACGTTGATGGCATGTTATCGTCTATGTCATGACTAGTGGCAGCAGCTTCAGCACTAGGAGGAAGTGGTTCTTGATCTTTCTCTATTTTATTTTTATCGGAGAAAGTTTGGTCCTCCATTTATGTTATATCGATTTGATATATACGTGCGGCTAAACACAGAAAATAATTTTTTTTGGGGTTTGGACTGGAGTGTACTTTGTGGGTTACAGCACCCTTTAACGGTCAAGCCAGCCGGCCCTTTACTTATGACACAGGCGCACGCTTGGCACTACTTTGTTGATGCACGTGCGGCTACTGCGCACACAATTCACAAACACAGAAAATAATTTTTTTTTGGTTTGGACTGGAGTGTACTTTCGGGGGTTACAGCACCCTTTAACGGTCAAGCCAGCCGGCCCTTTACTTATGACACAGGCGCACGCTTGGCACTACTTTGTTGATGCACGTGCTGCTACTGCGCACACAATTCACAAACACAGAAAATAATTTTTTTTTGGTTTGGACTGGAGTGTACTTTCGGGGGTTACAGCACCCTTTAACGGTCAAGCCAGCCGGCCCTTTACTTATGACACAGGCGCACGCTTGGCACTACTTTGTTGATGCACGTGCGGCTACTGCGCACACAATTCACAAACACAGAAAATAATTTTTTTGGGGGTTTGGACTGGAGTGTACTTTGTGGGTTACAGCACCCTTTAACGGTCAAGCCAGCCGGCCCTTTACTTATGACACAGGCGCACGCTTGGCACTACTTTGTTGATGCACGTGCGGCTACTGCGCACACAATTCACAAACACAGAAAATAATTTTTTTTTGGTTTGGACTGGAGTGTACTTTCGGGGGTTACAGCACCCTTTAATGGTCAAGCCAGCCGGCCCTTTACTTATGACACAGGCGCACGCTTGGCACTACTTTGTTGATGCACGTGCGGCTACTGCGCACACAATTCACAAACACAGAAAATAATTTTTTTTTGGTTTGGACTGGAGTGTACTTTCGGGGGTTACAGCACCCTTTAACGGTCAAGCCAGCCGGCCCTTTACTTATGACACAGGCGCACGCTTGGCACTACTTTGTTGATGTACGTGCGGCTACTGCGCACACAATTCACAAACACAGAAAATAATTTTTTTTTGGTTTGGACTGGAGTGTACTTTCGGGGGTTACAGCACCCTTTAACGGTCAAGCCAGCCGGCCCTTTACTTATGACACAGGCGCACGCTTGGCACTACTTTGTTGATGCACGTGCGGCTACTGCGCACACAATTCACAAACACAGAAAATAATTTTTTTTTTTGGTTTGGACTGGAGTGTACTTTCGGGGGTTACAGCACCCTTAACGGTCAAGCCAGCCGGCCCTTTACTTATGACACAGGCGCACGCTTGGCACTACTGTGTTGATGCACGTGCGGCTACTGCGCACACAATTCACAAACACAGAAAATAATTTTTTTTTTGGTTTGGACTGGAGTGTACTTTCGGGGGTTACAGCACCCTTAACGGTCAAGCCAGCCGGCCCTTTACTTATGACACAGGCGCACGCTTGGCACTACTTTGTTGATGCACGTGCGGCTACTGTGCACACAATTCACAAACACAGAAAATAATTTTTTTTTTGGTTTGGACTGGAGTGTACTTTCGGGGGTTACAGCACCCTTAACGGTCAAGCCAGCCGGCCCTTTACTTATGACACAGGCGCACGCTTGGCACTACTTTGTTGATGCACGTGCGGCTACTGCGCACACAATTCACAAACACAGAAAATAATTTTTTTTTGGTTTGGACTGGAGTGTACTTTCGGGGGTTACAGCACCCTTTAACGGTCAAGCCAGCCGGCCCTTTACTTATGACACAGGCGCACGCTTGGCACTACTTTGTTGATGCACGTGCGGCTACTGCGCACACAATTCACAAACACAGAAAATATATTATATTTTTAGCACTTGGGGGGAGCACCCCTGATGGACAGAGCACCCCCTGGACAACACTACAGCACCTCTTTAGGACTGGGACACTGCACAGGACTTTGGAGTGGACACAGCCCCTATGGAGAACTCACTGCACAACACAGTCCAGCCAGCCCCTATGGACTTTGAAGTAGTGGACACAGCCCCTATTAACAACAGCAGCACAGCACAACACAGCCAGCCCCTATGGACTTTGAAGTAGTGGACAACAGCAGCACTACACTACACTACACTACACAGCCCTAACTCCCACCCTCCCTCTTCACTGTCCACAGCCGAGTGAGAAAATGGCGCCGACGTGGGTACCTTATATAGGATCCAAAACCCGCGAGACTCGGAAGGCGGGAAGATGACGTTTTGCCTCGATTTCAGAATCCGAGTCAGGCGGGAAAAGTCGAGCCTGACTCGGATCGGACTCGGATCGGGGGGGCTCGGGGGGGTTCGGATTTCAGAAATCCGAACCCGCTCACCCCTAATATATATATATATATATATATATATATGCACATATATAAGACATGGGCGGCACTCTGGGAAAAATTGCATATATTTGAACAATAAAGTTTCAGAGCCCCACCGGATCTTTTTTCAAGGTACATATATGCGAGTCCTGGAGTGCCGCCAGTGTCTTTCTTACGAGGGACTAGTGTTTCTATATTTATGGCTGGGAAAGGCACCAGGGCATCTGGTTACCACTTGGACCTTTGAGTTCTGGTTCTATACAGTGGTGTATATATAATAGGGATGTGCAGGCTCGGATAGGTTCGAGTTTGCACGTTGAGTTCGGATTTTTCCCTCCAAAAAATCGGAACTCAGAAAGAGGCTAAACGTCATCTTACATGGACGAACATCATCATTCCTGGATAAAAAGTTCAGGAATGATGATGTTCGTCCATGTAAGATGACGTTTAGCCTCTTACTGAGTTCCGTTTTTTTGGGAGGGAAAAATCCAAACTCAACGTGCAAACTCGAACCTATCCGGGCCTGCACATCCCTAATATTATATATATATATATATATATATATATATATATATATATATAAAAACACACCTGTATACAAACGCTAATACACATATTTGCACACACACACACACATATATATATATATTTATATTACACACATTTAAATTTACCTATCAATTTGTATGATATATATATATATATATATATAATACACTAAAGAATGAATACATTATATTTATAAAATAAAAATATAGTAACTGCAGCACCCCCGTGTCAAAGGCACTCACAGTCACTGCTGTCAGCGGGGCACTCCTCAGCTCTTCCCTTCCCTCCATGACACTGCTGACACCTTCCTGTTGTCCCTCCTACTAGTCCCCGCCCGCCTTCCAGAGTCTGCTGTAGAGTGAGAGAGCCGTGTGAGATGATGTCATCATCATCATCTCGCGAGACCTTTGGCTCCGCAATGGCGCGGCAGCTAGGACTAGGAGTGAGTGCACAGTCAAGGAGTCCGGCGTCCAAGACCCCCCCTTCCCCACTAACACCCCCACCCGAACGAACTGCCGCCCCCCACGGCGGAGGTCTAATAAAGGTTTTTTTTTTATATATATAAAAATACAAAAATGGCAAAGCAGTTACTATTGTGCTGCGGACCGGGGCCCCTGACATGGCCGGGCCCGGGTAATCAGTACCTGCTCACCACCCCTCTCGGTGCCCCTGCCCGTGTTCCCCGCGCACCCTGCACCCATTATAGATACGCCCCTGAAGTCAATATATTTTGTGCTTCTTACTTAAATCCACCTTTCCAAAGAGCATTATTCTACACATAGGTTGTCACTATAAAATCACATGAAAATGGGTAGCATGGATGATGAAATGTTTAGTATTACTGCCTCACAGCACTAAGGTCTTGGGTCGATTCCCACCCTATTTGTGTGGAGTTTGTATGTTCTTCCAGTGCTTGCATGGGTTTGCTCCAGATGCCCCACTTCATACTTGCCTACTCTCCCGGGAGTCGCGGGAGGCTCCTGATTTTTTGGGTAAATCCCCCACACCCCCGGAATAGTAGGCAGATCTCCCGCATCCTGCCCACTTCCTAGTGAAGTGGGCAGGATGGGGAGATTTTCCGTGAAATTTGCGAGTCCGTAGGGAAAGGGGAATCGCGTTGTTTAGCCCCGCCCCCTCTGTGAAAACACGCGAATCGCGGGGGGTTTCATGTAAAGGGGGCAGGGCCAAAAGCTAGCAATAGTCTGGCCCCGCCGCCCCGAAGCAGAGAGAAGATGGTCCTCTCCGCCTGCTCCTGGAATGGAGTGAAAGAAAGTCGGTAAGTATGCCCATTCCTCCCATAATCCAAAAACATACTGGAAGGTTTACTGACTTCTGTCAAAAAATAACACTAGTATGTATGTGTGTGTACATGTGGTAGGAAAATAGGGCCTGATTCTGATGTAGATGGTATTGCACAGTCGCAGGGAAGCGAACTAAAAAGCAAATGCATCAGGAGGTGTCTGTAGGAAATAGATGCCTCATGCATGCATCTGCAATCCGAGTTCTGCAACCCACGAAGTCGCAGACCCTGGGTTCAGCACACCTACAAAATGGGGACGACATTCCCCCATTGTAGTCACAACCCGGCTTTATAATGCCGGTAATCTCAGCACTATATAGTGGGGGTGTGTGGCCAAGATGATATAATCATGCCGACATGCCCCATGAACTGCCCACCTATGCTACACCACCACTACCCATTTTCCCACTGTGCCAACCTGGCTCCCCCTTCCGCAGGCTGTAACCAATGGTGACATCTAAGGATGCACCAATCAGTATTACTACATGTACAGATGCTGAAAGTGGGTGCCTTAGTTCTTGCACATTCAGCTGCATGGATATATATTAGGGAAAGAGGTTTTGCAGCAGCATTTGCATAAAGTCACAGACAAGTCACTAACCGGCAATAGATGCTATTGCGTTCAACTCAGAATCAGGTCCATATTATCATTTGCTTCTAGAGGACATAGCTAATTTTACTCCTGGTACGGAAAGGATATCAGAATATTCTATATCTAAGGTTTCTGTCCTTTTTTCCATTTAGTTAATTAGAATTTCTGTTAGTTTTTCATATATTAACTTATCATCTTAAGACAACTGACCTACTTTACGCAGAAAACTAAATAATGCATCAAGGATCTTCCAAAGGACAGAAATGGTGTGAGAACAGAATAATGCAAAGTCATGGCTGGCAGTCATATCTCTACGTAGATCCGTGGATGAGTGACCTTTGCCTGCTGCTGAACTACAGAACAACGTTTTATTGGTTTAATGTTTAAACTTCTTCCTCACTTGTTTTTATATTTTTAAGAATCTGTTAAATGATTTAGTGCATATCACTATCTCACCTAATAGAATACAAAATCTACAAACATAAGTAAGTGAAGAATAAGTAGTTTCTTGTTATTTAGGGGCATATTAATTAATACATGTGATTTATCCCTGAACATAAGAATTCCTTATCGCTGCAATTCGGAGCAATACTAAGAATTCCTGATCACCGCAATACGGTCCAATAAGGAATCCTTATTCACTTGAATGTACTATCACTGGGTACCCGAGACAGGGGCTCCGATAAGAGCCCGCTCCAGTGATCAGTAGAAGCAGAGGTCAGCGATTCTTTTGATCCTTCTCCTAAAAACTCTATGGAGTGTAGCCCATAGGCTACAATGGGCTAAAGTCATTTAAAGATTGCGTTAGCTGCCGTGGCCAAGCTCCGGAATGCACTTGTCTGACTTGGGAGAAAACGTATAGAATTATTATATACTGTAGATATCATTTTCCCACTTCCTGACATTCTGTTATACGTGGGCTGATTGAAAAGTAATGAGACTATCTCTGTTTTTCTGTCCTATAGGTAGACGTGGCAACACTATGCTGGTTATTGTGAAGCTCATACATCGATGTGTCTGAACCTGCAGTTGGACTGCCGTAGTCTTCTTTGTTTGGTCACAGAGAGTGGAAGATCTTCGTATGTTTCATCAAGGCGGATGAGGAAAACGTGTCTGTGAGATTACATCAGAGATGTGTGATTGACTTTGTGTTAAACATGAAAAAAGCGGAAATGAAACTCATGAAATGTTATGGCAAGCATGCAGTGGAGAAACAATTAGCAGTTCTGCAGTATTTTGGTTGTGGAAGCAATTCAAAGAGGGTAATACGTGAGTGACTGACAAAGTGCATTCTGGGAGACCATCCACCACGGTTACACATGTGAACATTGGAGAAGTTGTACAATGACAGAAGGTTAACTTTACGCAAACTTTCGTCTTCACTTCGCATCTCTTTCAACGGGTTCAGCATATTGTGACAAAGGAACTGAAAATGCATTTCATGTGTTCCGGGTGGGTCCCCAAAAATCTCACAGAAGAGCAGATACGATGATGAGTTGAATCGTGCAAGAACACCATTCGAATGTCAGAGAGGATACCTGGTTTCCTGACATCGACTGTGACGTGTGACGAATCGTGGATTCGTCATTATGATCTGGAATCCAAACAATCCTGTGTATGGGAACACGCAAATTTGCCTCCGCCCAAATTCTATGTGATTCCTTTGGCATGTAAAGTCATGCTTCTGCTATTCTTTGATTTGATCCTACAGCACTGGGTTCCCCGTGCACAGACAATTAATGATGACTACTATGCAAACGTCCTAAAAACCCATTTGGTGGAGCCATGAGGAAGAAAAGACCACATTTGCTGAAGAAACAGTGTTTTTTGCTCCAAGACAATGCCCAACCACATGTTGCTGCTGTTGCATTGGCAGCACTGGCTGAAATTAGTGGGACAGCACTGGAACACCCTACATATAGCCTGGACTTAGCGCCCTTTAATTCCTGGGTATTCCCAACCCTGAAAAAACAAATGCCCTGAAAGAAGTTCTCAGCAGATGATGAAGTAAAAAATGCCACAGCTGCCACAAAACAGTCTACTGCAAGTCTTTGAATCATTGTTTAAATGCTGCAAAAAATGTATTGAATGTGAAGGACTCTACTTTGAAAAAAAAAATGTCCAGATCCTGTGGAGTCATCTGATTCTGAATAAAAAAAATCAGTCTCATTACTTCTCAGTCAGCCCTTGTATATCTTAGCTTTCACCGAATTGTTTCTTTAGGAATTTCCAAAAAAAAAAAAAAAATTTAAATTCCAGGCAAGTAATGTAAATTCCAGGCAAGTACTGCAGTCGCGTACACAGTTCTATAGAACAGTAAGTGAAATTAGCCTTGATCAATCACTTCACCATCTCATTTCAACAGAATGAATCTATGTATCTATCTATCTATCTATTGTTCTTTAACTATGTAACTTAATAATAATTATCATATGCATATCACAAAAATGTATCCTTCATGTTACAGGACAATAACGAGTAAAAAGCTAGACCAGAATTAAAAGACGTGTGTCACAAATGATATAAAGTACACTAATAGTAGTTTGATATATATATATATATATATATATATATATTATATATGTGGAAAGATTTCAAATATTACAGCACTCTTTTCTCTCCAGTTAAATTCTACAGTATTTGCAGAGGTGCAAGTTTGCAGACATGAAATATAAAGAATACATATATTTCAGAGTTGTTCTGCTTCTTACCTTAAAAGCTGTTTTCCGACAGCTAAAACAGAAACTACAGTAAGAGAGCACAGCTGGAGCAAAAGCAATGCTGGTTTAGGTAAATATGGGAAGACTTTTACAGATCATTATATAGGAGTTGTATTACCATAGGAAGGGTTTAAGGTCACTGCATTCTCATTGGTAGTTCTCCCTCTGATAGAAACTCCCTCTGAGGTTACAAAGTATGCATGACATCATTATCAGCACTACACAGTCTTGAAGAGAAACATTTCTCTAGCACTAAAATGAGCCTCTGTGTTTAGACTGTGGGCCTGATTCAGCAAGGATCGCACGTGCAAAAACGCAGGCACCCAGTCGATTGTTGAGGTCTGTGCATGCGTATGTATCGCAGTGCGCAAAACAGCCACTGCGATCGGAACTGCAATCACAGTGACTACGCAGACCCATCACAGAGTGACAGGCAGGATGTACCGTTTAGGGTGGTGACGGAGTGGTGGTTGGAGAAACGCAGGCGTGCCAGTGAGTTTCAACGCTGTTACATTGGTTTGCATAATTAAGCCCTTGCGACGGCATACACAGCCTGAGCACTAGATACCGACAGGAAGCTTAGCAGTTTGTGAGTGAGGTCTGACCTGATTTAATTATGGGTGAGGCTCTGATGGTACTAGATTGTACTGATGTTTTTGCAGACTTGCAAGGTATTATGGATGTAAGTAAAGGGAAGTGGGCGTCTTTATGTTGTGCAGCGGTGGCATTGTGATCTCAGTCATTTGCATAATTTTGCAGCAGAACTGCGTAGCTAATAAAATGAAAATATTTTCTATCCTCCCTATCCCACTACACAGTGGACTGTGGTGCAGGGACCCATGGCCGCCTGCATCTCCTATAGTGCACAGCGGGAGGAGAGCGGAGCTGATGGCGCTGGGCACTGGAGCAGGGATTCAGGTAAGTGTGGCTTTTTTTTTGTGTGTGTGTGTTTGTCTTATATATGTAGGGGAGGCCACTACTGGGGGCACTGTATATGGGGCACTACTGGAGGCATTGTATAATGGGCACTACTGGGAGCACTGCACAGGGTAGACCGCTACTGGGGGCACTGCATAGGAGGGACCACTACTGGAGGCACTGCATAGGGAGGACTATTACTGGGGGCATTACATAGGGGGACCACATCTGGGGGCGCTGTATAAGGGGCACTACTGGGAGCACTGCATAGGGGGTCCACTACTGGGGGGCACTGTATATGGGGCACTACTGAGGGTACTGTACAAGGGCCACTACTGGGGGCACTGCAGAGGGGGACCACTACTGGTGGTACTGCATAGGGGGGCCCAAAGCATATTCTTGCACCTGGGCCCACCACTCTCTAGTTCCGCCACTGCCACTTCATTTCTTTCCCTCTGTGCCTCTCTGTCTCTATCTGTTTTGCTGTTTTCTCACCTCTACCTCTATGTTTCTGTCTCTCTTTGAAAGCTAAAATCTACAGTGCTGGACAGTGAGTATAACAAACAGACATAAAATATATCACAAATAAGCAAAATCTTACATAAAATCAGAACAGGTCTTGCCATTAGTGTTGTGTAAGTACTGGCTGATTCTAAATCTATTGTGGCTGTTTCTAAGGCTGCAGTGGCTTTTTTAGTGCCTCCTATCAAGCCTTTAAAATGCTATTTATCCTTGTGCTACTTTTGCCTTCCGGCATCCTTCTTCTATTGACACTTTTGCATCACAAGGGGGGTATCCACTTAGCGATTTAACCAAGCAATTGCACGATAACAACGTCGTTATCGTGCAATCGCTTGCAAATCGCGCAAGCATCGTGCATGCATCGGGCATGTTTTGGTCAGAAGCGACCAGCGATGCGTGTGCCCGCTGGTTGCTTCCGACATCCGACATCGCCCGTACATGCTGGTCAAGCTGACAATCTTGTAAGGTTCAGCATGTGTGGGGATGAGGGATGTGCCTGGACTGAACGAGTGAACTTTCAGTCTAGGCACATTACTAGATATACAAACGAGAGCACGATTGTAATGTCGTAATCGTGCTCTTGTTTGTATATCTATAAGTGGATATCCGCCTTAACAAGACACTTTAAAAAAAAATACTGTAAAATTAAAAAAAAAATACTGTAAAATTACACTTACCACATTTAGGGCCTAATGCATTACCGATCAAAACTGCGATTACGCACGCAAGTGGCCGATTGTGGCATTCTGCAAAGCATATGCATCGCAGTGCGTGTGCGACAACCAGCCACTGCAATCGAGACTGCGATCGCAGTGACTACGCAGACCCATCGCAGAGTGATTGACTGGAAGTGCCGTTTGTGAGAGGTGGCGGGGGAGTGGTTGGCGAAACGCATGCGCGCCAGTGCTTTTGAATGCCGTTGCATAGGTGTGCATATATTATCCACTACGATGCCATGCGCAGTTTGAGTAGTCATAGATTGCGACGATATTAGAAATTCCTGAGTAAGGTCAGAGCTTGTACAAGTGTGTGTGAGGCTGCGATGGTACTCAATGTTACCAATGGTTTCACAGTCTTGCTAAGTATTATGGATGTGTGTGAGGTAAAGTGAGCGTCCTTATGTTGTGCTGTGATGGCATAGCGATCGCAGTGGATTAGCATACTATCGCAGTGAGACTGTGTGCATAATCGCTATTGCAATTGCAGTTGTGATCCGTAATGGAACAGGCCTTCAGTTAGCAATAATCTAACTTTTTTATGCATTACCATTTACTGAACAACCTTTATAGAATACTTTTGCTACAATTTCCCGCATGTAGGTTCATTTCATAGTAGAATTTCTTCCATCTTTCAGAATAAAAAAAAGTTTAAATTAGAGATGTGTGGTTTGGTTTTGCCGAAAACCAAACACACCTAAACTTTGGGGTTCTAAGTCAAATCAAGTTCTTGCTCGCATCACTTTTGGGGTTCCAAGTAGATCAGAGTATCGGCTCAGGTCTGCTGTAAGATCAGAATTCAGGCCCGCTCGCTAGGATGCGAACGCTCGTAGCTGACCAATATTTGCGATCTGCGCATCACAATGTGCGTGCGCTTAACCACTGTGAAGCATTCGCTCGCTGCGCATAGACAGCCCAGCAGAGTGACAGGAGAGGCTGTTTGTGGGTGGTGACAGGAGCAGACCTCTAGGATCGGGGGAGTGGAGGTGCGAAAGCAGACATGCCTGAGTGTTGCAACGCCGTTTCAGAAGCGTGCATAATTAAAAGGCAGCATCACAGTACACATCACTTGGTGGGATTTCACACTGAAGTGATCGCAGTGCTTGCGGCAGGATATAGTCAACCTCATGCGCTGCGATAGCATCCGATGGTGCTTGATGTACCAATGTTTTCTTGCACTTCCTGAGATTACGTGTACAGGTGGCCGTCTTATGAATGGCTGGTGGGCATCTGCATACACAAAGTGATCACACTTCAAGAAATAGTGGGCGTGCTAATGCCTTGCCGTGCAATCGCCTGCCTTGCTGGGCGTGCGCTGGATTTGCAAATGCAGACTGCAAGCGAATGCATCTAGCAAGCGGGTCTGAATGAGCTTCTCACATTTAAAAAACAAATGTTGGGTTTTGGTGTGCATATACACAGGTCCAAATTAAATGATTTTAGCTATTTTTATCAATTTTATAGAAATCCAAAACCAAAACTGAATCCGAACCAAAACACTTGAGGGTGGTTTGTTAAATCCAAAACACGGGTGTCCGCACACATGTTTAGTTTAAATTATGATGATTACTTTAGCTTTAGAGTTATATAATAAAAAACCTAAGAGATTTATGAGGAGCAGTATCCTACTATTTATGGAACAGGAATATACAACTTCAATGAGAAACATGTGGACATGAGACAGAGGCAGGGACGGATTGGCCATTAAAGTCACCGTGAAGTTTCCCGGGAGGCCACATATAGCCCCGCTCCCAGTAGCTAGTCACTCGCTATTATTTCTAAAAGGCAGTGCCAGCCCACCAGCTATTGTCGCAGCCCACGGCTTAGAGGAGCTCATGATCATCTCACGAGACAGAGCTCCTCCATTCATCACCAGTTCAGCAGAGCTCCCGGCACCCACCCTAAAAGAAGTGTGCAGCGCCGACATGCACCCCTCCCCCACACAGCTCCTGCTCCCTCCCCTCATCTGCAGCACCTTACAACCACACCCTCCCCCTGCACAGGTACACTGCTCTCTCCTCTTACAGTTCCAAACTCCCTCCCCCGTCTGCAGCACCCCCTGGCCCCCCTCCTACACGCAGGTTTCCCATTCCTGCTCTCCTTTCTCACAGCTACAGCCCCCCAAATCCCCCCTCCCCACTCAGATTTCCCACTCATATCTCCAACCCCTCCCATCCATGGCAGCCCCACAGATTCCCCTCTTTTACTCTCTCCCCTCACAGCACCAAAATCACCCCCACCCATGGCACCCCTGGCCCCCAACACAGGTTTCCCACTCCTGCTCTCTCTACCCTCACAACTCCAAACTCTCCCCCATCCACAGCATCCCCTCCTCTCCTGCTCTCTCTCTCCTCACAGCTCCAAACCCCCCATTCACAGCACCCCACCCTCCCACACAGGTTCCCCTCTCATGCTCTATAACTCCTCCCATAGCTCCAAACTCTCCCCCATCCTCAGTACCCTGACACCCTCTCCTCCACACAGATTCCCCTCTTCTGCTCTTTCTCCCCTATCCTGCTCCAATCTCCCCCCATCCACGGGACCCTAAGCCTCTCCCCCCACACAGGTTACCCCCTCCTGCTCTCCCTACCCTTATGGCTCCAAACCTCCACACCCATTCGCAGCACCCCGATTCCCCCTCCCTGCTCCAAGTTCTCCTGCAGTGAATGCAAGAGCCAAACGTCATCATGACCTTCCAGATGCCGACATCACCCTTGGTGTTGGTGCAACAGTGGAAATACAGTGAATCCTGTTTCTCCACATTAAAGGTAAGTGACTTACTGTAGATGTTACACTTATGATTTATTATTAATATGAAGTAGCTATACCGTATATTAGAAATTAAGAGCACTGGAGGTTACGTAGTCATCATGCTGACATTTACAATGTTGACACCATAATGTCGACATTCAAGATGTCAACATGTTCATAATGTCGATATTCAATGTGTTGACATTTGCAATGTCGACATTGATATGCCATTGTTGTGCATGTCAACAACCAGAATGTTGATACATAAAGTTAGGGTTAGGCTGCATTTAGGGTGATGTTAGGATTAGGCTGCAGTTAGGGTTAAACATCAGTAAGGGTAGAGTTAGAATTAGAAAAAAGGAAGAGGGAGAAGAATCTGTATATACTGTAGCGCACTTAAATAAAATATAACTTTTAATGAATCCTATCGAAAATAGATATAATTAAAATAGCGAAATATGTGTGACAAAAATATAAATTAATGAATAAAATTAATAAAGTGCAAATAAGTGTGAAAAAAATGTGTCTATAATACGCTGTGTGCCCTATTTGGTCTTATTATTCTAGATATGAACCTGAATGCCTCATTTCAATATGTTTGATACAAGATGTTTATCAATTCTGAAATATCTAGGTTATTAGTACTCATATCAATCCTTGCAGTCAGGGTGGGTGCAAGGTTTCAGGGCGCCCTAGGCAAAGGTTCACAATGCCGCCCCTGTTTTCCTCCAAACCCTCCGCCCAGCTCACAGACACATACACAGTGCCCTAATAATATCCACATGACCCAAATTAAAGGGATGATTCCCCCTGTAGTGCCCCCAGTTGTAATGCCCCTGTAGTGCCCCCAGTAGTAATGCTCCCTGCAGTGCCCCCAGTAGTAATGCTCCCTGCAGTGCCCTCAGTAGTAATGCCCTCGTAGTGCCCCCAATAGTAATGCTCCCTGCAGTGCCCTCAGTAGTAATGCTCCCTGCAGTGCCCCTTGTAGTAATGCCCTTGTAGTGTCCCCAATAGTAATGCTCCCTGCAGTGCCCCAGTAGTAATGCCCCTTGAAGTTCCCCCAGTAGTAAGGGCCCCTGTAGTGCCCCCAGTTGTAGTGCTCCCAATAGTGCCCCCATATGATGCCCCTGCAGTGCCCCCTGTAGTAAGCCCCCCCCGCCCCACGCACACACATACACACACACACACACAAAAAAATACTTACCTTTAACCCCGCTCCAGTGCCTGCTGCCGTCCGTACCCGGCGTCACTCCCATAGTGCACTGTGGGACCTGGACGCCGGAGCTGGCCGCTGGCACCAGGGGGAGAGAGAAGGAGACGGGCGCCCGCTGGTAACACAATCTCAGTGGGCGCCCGGCAAATGGAGGGTGCAGGTGGTACGATCACTGGGCCGGTGAGCCCCTTAAGTAGCAACTGCACCCCATGCACCCTCCGTAGTTAGACGGACTCAGAAGCGTCCTCTAGTGGCCGGCTCCCCTAGGTGTCTGAGCTTGCCTAGTGGTAATGCCGGCCCTGCTTGCAGTGCAATCCGCGCGCCTGCATTACGCTGTGTGCCCTTGGTCAATTGAAAAAATTATACCTGACTGAAAGATGTGTAATATGTAGTGTTAAACCTGATATTGATACTTAATGTTTAAACTGACTGCAATACCATGCAACAGTGGATAGCGTATGTGTGACTTAGCTGATTTATACTGACTACATGTTTGCTGTCTGTGGTTACCTAACTGGACAATCCACTCTGAGACAATTCCCACTATAGTAGTAGCCGCTAATGTCCTGCAATATTAGTATATCTAAATGAACTGATTCTGTAAATAGCAGGTCGGAATATACAGTATAGAGTCATTTGATACGCTAGGTCTACTTACTCATTACATAGCAGCCTAATAATGTGTGTATAATTAAGCTAATGTGTATACACTGCACGCTTGTTAACCACAGCCTTTTAACAAGGCAGCGTGTATTTTCTTGGTATCTCTAGCTACATTCACTGACTACGGGTTCATTATACTCAAAGACGTGACAAAGTACGGGCTCTGGCATTCTCAGCCTGACCACCTTATGACTGACATTGATGTGTTCTTCATGATAAAGGGAAGATAAGTCCTTATCTACTGGTATTACGATTTACAACCAATGACATGCACAGTGTGGATGCTGCCATATCTGAGATTGAACAGGATAAACCCTATAAATGCCAGTAATAAAGGCTAAATTAGTGGCACTTGATATTTTATTCAGAAACAAAAAATATATTAACATATATAAGTAATGGCTTATTAACACAACACAAAATATATATATATATATATGCTGCTGAGAAGATAGTTATATTCCCTTATATTAACACAGACAAGGGGTTATTTTCCAAGTTTAGTTAAAAGGCTGTCTGTACGATATCAAGGGAACACAAATAGATGCTATTATTGCTACATATCTAGTGCTCTGTGATACTCTTGTGTCTATTTTTTTTTATACAAATCTATTTAAGAAACAGTCTGTACACTGTAAGGATTGATATGAGTACTAATAACATAGATATTTCAGGATTGATAAACATCTTGTATCATACATATTGAAATGAGGCATTCAGGTTCACATCTAGAATAATAAGACCAAATAGGGCACACAGTGTATTATAGACACATTTTTTTCACACTTATTTGCACTTTATATTCATTTTATTTATTAATTTATATTTTTGTCACACATATTTAGCTATTT
This sequence comes from Taudactylus pleione, assembly GCA_031769625.1. NCBI lineage: Eukaryota > Metazoa > Chordata > Amphibia > Anura > Myobatrachidae > Taudactylus > Taudactylus pleione. The sequence goes on along the minus strand of JAUIMM010000364.1, from coordinate 2,806,409 downwards.
TAATTATATCTATTTTAGATAGGATTCATTAAAAGTTATATTTTATTAAAGTGCGCTACAGTATATACATATTCTTCTCCAAATTTCCATTTTTCTAATTCTAACTCTACCCTTACTGACCATACACAGAGAGGAAGGGAGAAGGGAAGAGCAAAGTAGTGTATTTTAAAAGTATTGAACCTGACATGATTTCTCTTTATGAAAAACTTGCCCCTGTTATGTGTACAATACAATGTCTACTGTATAGTGGAAATTAATATACAGTGAGTTGACGAGTCGCGCCTGACATTAGTTAATGCAATTGAGTTAAATATGTTAACTCACATCTGTGTTAATCCACTCAATTTAAATGCAGTATTGTGACGTATAAACAATGAGGAGATAGTAATAATAATATCTTTTTACTGGTATAGGATGCAAATCTGAATAGGGTAACAGTACAACAAATAACAGATATAGTGCATACAAGACAAATTACATATATTGTGTGCCTTTAAAAATATTTGTATTATCCTTGATAATCTATATATGAAAAACATGTAAAAGTCTCTAGAGGTGTGGCGTCCCACACTTCTAACCTGATGATGGAAGAAATTCCTATATTTGAAAAAATTATCTTAGTCAAGATAAAACTTCTAATCTTCTAATCAGTGATCAATAGTGTCGCTGTTGGCATGCATACGTCTTCATACGTCTTCACACTGGTGGTGACAGTATGGTACCTGTGCGGGTATGATAGAGATCTGGGATTGCGGAAAAATGGGGAAAGGAAAAAACAGACTCCTAAAGGAATAACTCAGCCGGGTGCCCCCTCCTCTCACGGAGTCTTACCTTACTCCTCTGAATTCACGCGTCCTGTACTCACATCTGACCGCGTCGTCTCCTCACCGTGCAGGCATCTCTAGGTTGCTGGTTTACCCCTCCGTACTTCCTTCTCCATCCCGTCCGGGGGTATAGCAGCCTGATGGTCCTCACTCCTATCCGGTTTGTCTTCCACGCGCACTCCGGACCATGTAAGTTCTCCGACTTCCGGGTCCCATGTCAGTCTCGTAACAGCAAGCAAAGATAGTTGCACTACTAAAGTGATGTGGATATACTGTGCTTCTTGTTCCTACGCGTATCAACCCTCCTGGGTCTTCGTCAGGGAGTATATAGATCTCTTAAAGTGTTGTCTCTTAAATACCTTGTCTCTATGACGTCATAATTGGATACAATAGTGGCAAAAGAGAATCCTCAATCAGGCTTGTTCAATTGAAGATGTTAATTTATTAAGATAATTTAACAGTATTCCATAATAAATTGTATGCACAAACATTTACAAACTTCTACATATAAATGATTAGTGTTTACACAGGTTGCTAATCTACTGCAATATTATTTTGCAGTGATTTCAATAAGCTTAAAGGGAAAGGGGAAAGGGGAGGGGGAGGAGAAGGAAAGAGGAGGGAATAAAACTCCAGGTGGGGGATAATTATTAAGCTCCACATGTAATCTAGAAACAGTTAACCTGTGGGCAGCACAGTCCGGAGTCTGTTTTTTCCTTTCCCCATTTTTCCGCAATCCCAGATCTCTATCATACCCACACAGGTACCATACTGTCACCACCAGTGTGAAGACGTATGCATGCCAACGGCGACACTATTGATCACTGATTAGAAGATTAGAAGATTTATCTTGACTAAGATCATTTTTTCAAATATAGGAATTTCTTCCATCATCAGGTTGGAAGTGTGGGACGCCACACTTCTAGAGACTTTTACATCTTTTTCATATATCGATTATCAAGGATAATACAAATATTTTTAGGCACAATATATATGTAATTTGTCTTGTATGCACTATATCTGTTATTTGTTGTACTGTTACCCTATTCAGTTTTGCATCCTATACCAGTAAAAAGATATTATTATTACTATCTCCTCATGGTTTATATGTCACAATATTGCATTTAAGTTAGAGTGGATTAACACAGATGTGAGTTAACATATTTAACTCAATTGCATTAACTAATCTCAGGCGCGACTCGTCAACTTACTGTATTTTAGTTTATGCCTGTTAAGGATTTGGGTCTCCTTGAATTGAGTTGCTGCCCAACACATTGAGGAAGCGCGGAGGTTTAGCAATATATGTATGTATAGCGAAAATGCCAAGTGGTGGGATGTCGAGAGAAATGTTTTGAGTCTAAGGTCACAGAAGTGCTGTGTGACTTGGTAGTGCCGAGCATCTTTTATGCGTCTTTTTACCCTAAAATGCATCTTATTAGCACAAGCAGCTTCTGCTGATTAAAATTATATGCAGCATACCTATGTTCTGTGAGCCAGTATGGGTGTATCTGCAAGCAAATAACTACGGTAAAGTGTTACAGTAGCTATTAGTGTAACATAACGTTTCGCATGCAGATACACCCGAACTGGCTCACAGAATATAGGCATGCTGCATATCATATTAATCAGCAGAAGCTGCTTGTGCTATCAACTTGATTTGCTGTATGATTTCGATGCATTTGAAGGTAAAACGTTGCATAAAAGACGCTCACGGTACCGAGTTACGCCATGCCATAACAGAATTCACACACACCACAAAAAAAGAAAAAAAAAACTCCCCTTCCATGATTCGAACCCTGGAAACAAGGGTGCAAGACGCAGACCTTACCCACTAGCCTACACACTCTAGCCATGTTGAGAGCTGCACCTGTTGTGTATGTGATGTGAAGTGTGCAAATTAAAGCAGGCAATGTGTACAATGTCAATAGCGGGCTCAGCTTGCGGCATTGAATAGATGCGAATTATGGTGGGGGTGGAGGTGAGCCATACAATGAGCTCAATGGAGTTGAATAGTAATTGTGTGATGGTCGGGGGAGGTGGTGAAGGAACTTGGGTGGCCATACACAGAGAGGAAGGGAGAAGGGAAGTGCAAAGTAGTGAACCTGAAAAACTTGCCCCCTACTGTATAGCAGAAATGCCAAGTGGTGGGATGTCGAGAGAAATGTTTTGAGTCTAAGGTCACAGGAGTGCTGTGTGACTCGGTAGTGCCGAGCATCTTTTATGCATCTCTTTACCCTAAAATGCGTCTTATTAGCACAAGCAGATTCTGCTGATTAAATGATATGCAGCATGCCTATGTTCTGTAAGCCAGTATGGGTGTATCTGCAAGCAAATCACTACATTAAAGTGTTACAGTCGCTATTAGTGAAACGTAACGTTTTGCATGCAGATACACCTGAAATGGCTCACAGAATATAGGCATGCTGCATATCATATTAATCAGCAGAAGATGCTTGTGCTATCAATTCGATTCGCGGTATGATTCAGATGAATTTGAAGGTAAAAAGTTGTATAAACCACGCTCATGGTACCGAGTCATCATGTCTCAGTGAAAGCTGTGCATGCCTGTGACTCCTGTCTGAGCCCATGAGACCAATATATATATATATATATATATATATATATATTAACAGTACAGGACTCACACACATGCTGTACTGTTATTATTTAATACTTTATTACACATTCTTCTACAGCCCTGATTCCATGACCAAAATGCTATACTATAGTGTACCCAATCACAGCTTCTGTCAGTCAATCATCGGGCGGTTTTACAGAAAATGCATTAGAACTCTGACGCATGTGCTGTGTAGTTTAGGAAACGTGACACCTGGTGGACAAAAAGTTGTATTGCACGATATTACTTTTTTCCAGTTCTACACTATGTTCCGTTAAGAAACATTCTGTGTGGCGCAACTCAAGGCTACTATGTAGTGCGAGATGCATGGCGCACTACATGGCTGTATGGAGCAACAAACTAGCTGGGCACATCTGTATACAGATTCTTCTCCCTCTTCCTTTTTTCTATCAAACATATATCTGTGGCAGCACCCCCTACTTAAAGAATTGATTAAATTATGTTACAGATACTGAGATAGTATATTCTTTGGGGTCCTCTTTAAAACAAATGGTCATCAAAATCTTTTCCTGTGCAATAGAAACCTTTCTTTTATTCAACCTAGAGTTAGGATTAGGCTGCAGTTAGGGTAGAGTTAGGATTAGGCTGCATTAGGATGTAGTTAGAGTAAGGTTAGGATAAGGCTGTGGTTAGAGTTTGGCCGCAGTTAGGGTTAAGTTAAGTTTAGGCTGCGGTTAAGGTTAGGCTGCAGTTAGGGCAGAGTTAGGAATAGGCTGCGGTTAGGCTGCAGTTAGAGTAGAGTTAGGATTAGGCTTCTGTTAGGGTTAAGATGCAGTTAGGGTAGAGTTAGCATTAGGCTGCGGTTAGGGTCATGCTACAGTTAATGAAGGTTAGGCTGCAGTTAGATTGAAGTTAGGATTAGGCTGTGGTTAGGGTTAGGCTGCAGTAAGGGTAGAGTTAGGATTAGGCTGCGGTTAGGGTTAGGCTGCAGTCAAGTTAGGCTGAAGTTAGGGTGACATTAGTAATAAGTTGTATGTAGTGTTGGGCTACGGTTAGGTTAGGGACAGGCTGTAGTCAGGGGAGGGTTAGGATTAGGCTGCGGTTAGGCTGCAGTTACGTTAGGCTACAGTTAGGGAGAGGTTAGGATTAGGCTGCAGTTAGGGTTAAAATGCAGTTAGGGTAGAGTTAGGATTAAGCTGCAGTTATGGTTAGGCAGGAGTTACTGTAGGTTAGGCTGTATTTAGGTTGAGGTTAGGATTAGGCTGTGGTTAGAGTTATGCTGCAGTTAGGGGAGGGTTAGGATTAGGCTGCAGTTAGGGTTAAGATGCAGTTTGGGTAGAGTTATGGATTAGGCTGTGGTTAGGATTAGGCTGGGGTTAGGGTTAGACTGCAGTTACTGTAGGTTAGGCTGCAGTTAGGTTGAGGTTAGGATTAGGTTGTAGTTAGGGTTATGCTGCAGTGAGGGGAGGGTTAGGATTAGGGGTGTGCACCGGCCACTTTTCGTGTTTTGTGTTTTGTTTTTGGATCTGGATCTTTCTTCGTGTTTTGGATCTGGATTGGTTTTGCCAAAACCATCCTTCTGTGTTTTGGGTTCTGGGTTTTGTGTTTTGGATCTGTATTTTTTTTTAAAAAAACATAAAAACAGCTACAATCACAGAATTTGTGGGTTTTTCTGCTCTTATGCTATTATTAACCTCAATGACATTAATTTCCACTCATTTCCAGTCTATTTTGAACACCTCACAATATTGTTTTTAGTCCAAAAGGTTGCGCCGAGTTAGCTGGATGACTATGCTAAGCGACACAAGTGGGCAGCACAAACACGTGGCCCATCTAGGAGTGACACTGCAGTGGCAGACAGGATGGCAGTTTGAAAAACTAGGCCCCAAACAATACATAAAGCAAAGAAAAAAAAAAGGTGCAAGATGGAATTGTCCTAGGACCCTCCGACCCACCCTTATGTTGTATAAACAGGACATGAACACTTTAACAAACCAATCATTTCAGCACCTGGGTCTGCCACATGACTGTGGCTGAAATGATTGGTTCAATTGAGCCCCCACAAAACAAGCTGGCAATTAATCTGTCCCTGCACAAACTGGCTCTACGGAGGCAAGATGTCATCCTCATCCTCCTGATCCACCGATTCCTCACCCTCTTCAGTATTATGTACATCCTCGTCCTCACAGAGTATTAATTCGTCCCCGCTGGAATACACCACCACAGGTCCCTCTGCACATTCTGGAGGCTGGTCTCCCTGGAAGAATTGATCATCTTCTCCACATTTTGTGGAAGCAACCTCCTACGCCTTTCGCAGACAAGGTTCCCGGCTGCACTAAACACTCTTTCGCAGTACACACTGGAGGGGGGGCAACTTAGGTAAAATAGAGCCAGTTTGAACAGGGGCCTCCAAATTGCCTCTTTTTCCTGCCAGTACAGGTACAGACTGTCTGACATGCCTTCTTGGATGCTGTCACCGATGTAATCCTCCACTATTCTGTCAATGGTGACAGTATCTTATGCAGTGACAATAGACATGTCAGAAATTGTTGCCAGGTCCTTCAGTCCGGACCAGATGTCCAAACTTGGTCCTGCCTGCCCTGCATCACCGCCAGTGGTCTGCTTAGGATACTTAAGTTGTTTCCTGGCAGCCCCAGTTGCGGGAGAAAATGAAGAAGAAGCTGTTGACGTGCCAAGTTCCGCTTAGCTAACAGTGTTTTCACCAGCAGGTCTTTGCACCTCTGCTGGCTTGTGTCGGCTGGAAAGAGAGACACCACATAGGCTTTAAAGCTAGGATAGAGCATGGTGGCCAAAATATAGTGGTCTGATTTCAACAGATTGACCACCCTCGAATCCTGGCAAAGTGAATGAAGGGCTTCAACCACAAGTCCCACATGCCTAGTGGAATCGCTCCGTCTTAGCGCCTCCTTCACTTTCTCCAGCTGCTTCTGCAAAAGCCTGATGAGGGGAATGACCTGACTCAAGCTGGCAGTGTCTGAACTGACTTCACGTGTGGCAAGTTCGAAGGGCTGGAGAACCTTGCACAACACGGAAATCATTCTCCACTGTGCTTGAGTCAGGTGCATGACATAGGCAAAGGAGGGGGTCCTTTGCCTATGTCATAAGTGTATGTATAGGCTTGCATGGCCTTTTGCTGCTCCTCCATCCTCTGAAGCATATAGAGGGTTGAGTTCCACCGCGTCACAACCTCTTGCTTCAGGTGATGGCAGGGCAGGTTAAAGTGTGTTTGCTCGCGCTCCAGTCTTCGGCACGCAGTCGCTGAATGGTGAAAGTGGGCAGAAATTTTTCAGGCCACCCAAAGTGTCTCCTGCACGTCCTTGTTGTGTTTCAGAAAATTCTGCACCACCAAATTTATTGTGTGAGCAAAACATGGGACATGCTGGAATTTGCCCAGATGTAATGCCCACACAATATTAGTGGCGTTGTCAGATATCACAAACCCCCAGGAGAGTCTAAGTGGGGTAAGCTACTGGACGATGATTTCTCTCAGTTTTCTAAGAGGTAGTCGACGGTGTGCCTCTTACTGAAACCGGTGATACACAGCGTAGCCTGCCTTGGAACGAGCTGGCGTTTCTGAGCTGCTGCTAGTGGTGATGCTGCTGTTGTTGCTGCGTAAGGCGATACATCTACCCAATGGGCTGTCACAGTCATATAGTCCTATTTAGTTTGCCCTATTCCACTTGTCCGTGGTTAAGTGGACATTGGGTACAACCACATTTTTGAAGACACTAAGGACACTTTTTCTGATGTCTCTATACATTCTCGGTATCGCCTGCCTAGTGAAGTGGAATCTAGACGGGATTTGGTACTGGGGACACACTACTTCCATCAATTGTTTAAATCCCACTGCACTAATGGTGGATACCGGATGCATGTCTAACACCAACTTAGCAGTCAAGGCCTCAGTTATCCTTTTTGCTTCAGGATGACTGCTGTTGTACTTCATCCTCTTCACTAAGGACTGTTGGAGGGTCAATTGTTTAGTAAAATTAGTGGTGTTCCTACTTCCTCTCTGGGATAATGAACGACTCCCAGCAGCAACAGCAGCAGCAGCAGGCGTAGCAATCAGTCGCGGGCTGGGCCAGGGGGCATGGTGCCATTTGCCCCCCGGGCCGCAGCGTCATGTGGGCCACGGGCAGTCTGTGTCACTGTGACACAGACTGCACCGCGTATGTAGCACTGACCGGACGGAGTTCGGTCAGCGCTACACAAGTGACAATCACACAGCCGCCGGCACCGGCAGCTGTGTGTTTGTTTTGATCAGCAGCCAATGAGAGTCTGTCAGACTCTCATTAGCTGCTGCTGCGCCCACTGCAGGAGCTGCTCCATCTTCCGGCTCCCGCAGTGGGCAATGGGAGAGGCGCCATAACGTCATATGACGTCTCTCCTATAATGCAGAGCGGCCCAGCCTGGGAAGGACAGACGGAGGAGCGGATGGCGACGGCGGGAGCGGGGATTCAGGTAAGTGTTTTTTTTTTTGTTTTTTTTACTACGTGTGTCTACTGGGGGGGGCTGGCACTACAAGGGGGAGACCACTACTTGGGGCACCACAAGGGGGCAACCACTACTGGAGGCACTGCAAGGAGGGGGACTACTACTAATGGGGGCAATACAAGGGGGGGACTACTACTACTGGGGGCACTACAAGGGGGGGACTACTGGGGGCACTACAAAGGGGGAACCACTACTGTGGGCACTACAAGAGGAAGGGACTACTACTGGGGACACTACAAGTGGGAGAGCACTACTGGGGGTACTACAAGGGGGAGATCACTACTGGGGGCACTACAGGGGGGACCACTACTGGGGATTATAACAGGGGCACTTCAAGGGGGGGACTACAACTGGGGGGGACTACTACTGGGGGCACTACAAGGTGGGTACAACTACTACTACAAGGGGGGCTACTACTGGGGGCACTACAAGGGGGGGACTACTACTACTATGGGCACTACAAGGGGAGGGGACAACTACTAGGGGCACTGCATAGAAGGAGGGGACTACTACTAGGGGCACTACATAGGGGGGCGGGGACTACCACTGGGGGTACTGCATCGAGGGACCACTGCTGGGGGTCTATAAAAAGGGTAATACTGGGGGTACTGCATAAGGGGGAGACTACAACTGGGGCCACTATTTAAGGGGCACTGCATAAGGGTTACCACTATTGGGGGCACTGCATGGGGTGTGGACTGCTACTGGGGGCACTATATAAGGAGCACTGTATAGGGGGTACCACTACTGGGGGCACTATATAAGGGGCTTACTACTGGGAGCACAAGGGGCACTCCAAAGGGGGAACCACTTCTGGGGGCACTGTATAAAGGGCACTGCATAGGAGGGATCACTACTGGGGGCACTACTGGAGGCCTGCATAAGGTCCTCTCCTGGGGCACAGGGGAGCACTGCATATGGGCACCATGACGGGGCTGTCCCTAATCTTTATTTTTACTTTACATTAATCTCATATGGACCCGCTTCCTCCCCGGAACACTTGAAGGGGGGCGCCATAGCACGCACGTTCTTCGGGCACCCTGGCTACATGCTACTCCTCTGCCAGGGCCACCTGCATGCATTTGCCCCCCAGGCTAAAAGTTGCCAGCCAGCCTCTGGTAGCAATGCAGGATCCTCCGGAGGAATCCAGGATAGGAGAGTCAGTCATGCCAGTGACATGGCCTGCAGGACTACTTCCGATCCTGACTAAGTAGGAAATTGATGAGGAGGGAGTTGACGTTGTGGTTTGCAGGCACTTGGCTACAACAGGACAAAGGGATTTAGGTGTCCCTGGACTGCTTACGGTCTTAGCCAAAGTTTCTGAACTTGATAGTAACTTTTGATGAATGCACTGCAGGTGACATATAAGGGAGGATGTTCCTAGGTGGTTAACGTCCCTACCCCTTCTTATTTCACCTTTACATATGGTACATATGGCAAGACAGTTGTTGTCCAGATCTGGATAGAAATATTGCCAGACCAAAGAGGTGGAATGTTTCTTCTGCCCAGGCATGACTGTGATGGGCTTTTTCATCCCACAAACAACAACTGTCTCCCCCGGAGCCTGATTTAAACAAACCGCATCACCATCAGAATCCTCCTCATAAACTTCCTCCTCAGCGCCAGCTATACCAATATCCTAATTCTGTTGTACTTCAACAGTGACATCTTAAATTTGAATATCAGAAAGTGGACTGTGGGTGCTCCTTCCAGCACTTGCAGAGGGTGTGCAAATGGTGGAAAGAGCCACCTCTTCCCTTCCAGTGTTGGGAAGGTCAGGCATCGCAACTGCCGCCACACTTGGACTCTCCTTGGGGATTTGTGATATCTTCTTAGAACACACAGTTCTTTGCTGTGCTTTTGTCAGCTTAACTCGTTTGATTTTTGTAGCCGGAGGAGGGCTTCCATCGTCATGTGAAGCTGAACCACTATTCATGAACATAGGGAAAGTCCTTAGCCATTCCTTGCCACTCCGTGTCGTAAATGGCATATTGGCAAGTTTATGTTTCTCCTCAGATGATTTAAATGTTTTCTTTAAGGTCATATTCCTGAACTTTGTCATTTGGGATTTTATATGCTTCCTACTATGACATTGGGCATCAGCCTTGGCAGACGACGTTGATGGCATTTTATCGTCTATGTCATGACTAGTGGCAGCAGCACTAGGAGGAAGTGGTCCTTGATCTTTCCCTATTTTATTACTATCGGACAAAGGGCCTGATTCAGACCCACTTGCAAGCGGCTGTCCGCTCGCAAGTGGGTCGATGTTGTGCTCTGCGCATGCGCACGACAGCGTGAGCTCCGTCGTGCGCATGCGCCAGACGCGACGAGCGAAGGACTTTCCTTCGTTCGTTGTGTCTGATCAAAGGGGGCGTGCTGTCGATGTTGATTGACAGCACGCCCCCTTTGGTGGGCGTGCCGGGGGCGTGCCTCCCTGACGGGGGCGTTCCCACGGGAACGCCTCCCGTCAGAAGCTGGCCCCCTGACATCACTAGTGATGTCAGTTGGAGTGATTTTGGCTCTGATAGAGCCAAAATAACTCCGGGGCTTGCGGTTGAAAACCTCAACCACAGGCTCCGGCTCGCAGTTTCGATGGTCGCGATGGTCACGACCATCGTGGCCATCAAACTGCACGCTCGTATAGGCTGTGGGTGGTGACCCACAGCTATACGAGCGTCCAGGAGGACGCTCCATTTTTAAGGAGGGCGGCCCTCATTCAGTGCGTGCGCTCTGCTCAGAGCGTACGGCTCTGAATGAGGGCCAAAGTTTTGTCCTCTATTTATGTTATATTGATATATATGTGCAGCTAAGGCGCACACAAACACAGAAAAGAATAATTTTTTATTTTTTTTTAAGTGCACTTTGGGGGTTACACCACCCTTTAAAAGACGAGCCAGCTGGCACTTTACTTATGACACAGGCGCACGCTTGGTGCTGCTACTTTGTTGATGCACGTGCGGCTACTGCGCACACAATTCACAAACACAGAAAATATTTATTTTTTATTTTTTTTGGAGTGCACTTTGGGGGTTACACCACCCTTTAACAGATGAGCAAGCTGGCCCTTTACTTATGACACAGGCGCACGCTTGGCGATGCTACTTTGTTGATGCACGTGTGGCTACTGCGCAAACACTATTCACAAACACAGAAAAGAAGAATTTTTTATTTTTTATGGAGTGCACTTTGGGGGTTACACCACCCTTTAACAGACGAGCCAGTCGGCCCTTTACTTATGACACAGTCGCACGCTTGGCGCTGCTACTTTGTTGATGCATGTGCGGCTACTGCGCACACAATTCACAAACACAGAAAAAAATAATTGTTTTTTTGCACTTGGGAGGAGCACCCCTGATAGACAAATCACCCCCTGGACAACACTACAGCACCAATTTAGGACTACAGCCTTCATGTGACACTGCACAACACAGCCCAGACAACCCCTATAGACTTTGGAGTGGAAACAGCCCCTATGGACTTTGGAGGAGTGGACACAGCCCATATGGACAACAGCAGCCGAGCACAGCCCAGCCAGCCCTAACTCCCACCCTCCCTCTTCACTGTCCACAGCCGGAGTGAGAAATGGCGCCGACGCGGGGACCTTTTATAGTATCCAAAACCCGTGAGATCCGACAGCGGGATGATGACGTTTCAGATCCGAGTCAGGCGGGAAAACTCAAGCCTGACTCGGGCCCGTCTCAGATCGGGGAGGCTCAGGGGGGTTCAGATTTCATAAATCAGAACCCACTCATCCCTAGTTAGGATTAGGCTGCAGTTAGAGTAAAGTTAGGATTATGATGCGGTTAGGATGTAGTTAGGGTGAGGTTAGGATTAGGCTGTGGTTAGATCTAGGCTGCAGTTAGGGTGAGGTTAAGATTAGGCTGTGGTTAGGGTTAGGCTGTAGTTAGATTAGGGATATGCTGTAGTTAGAGTAGGGTTTGGATTAGGCTGCAGTTAGGGTAGAGTTAGAATTAGGCTGTAGTTAGATTAGGGATATGCTGTAGTTAGAGTAGGGTTTGGATTAGGCTGCAGTTAGGGTAGAGTTAGAATTAGGCTGCAGTTAGAGTAGAGTTAAGATTAGGCTGCAGTTAGGTTGCAGTTAGAGTAGAGTTAGGATTAGGTTGTTGTTAGGGTTAGGCTGCAGTAAGGGAAGATTTAGGATTAGGCTGTGGTTAGGATTAGGCTACAGTCAGGTTAGGCTGCAGTTAGGTAGTGGTTAGAGTAATGCTACAGTTAGGGGAGGGTTAAGAATAGGCTGCAATTAGGGTTAGGCTCCTTTTACATATTATCCAAAAAGTATATAAATAATTAGCGCTAGTGCTACTAATAAACCTCATAATAATAAGAATAATAAAAAAAGATACAATACAAGCAACTCACTTGGTCTGCAGCTACTTAAAATATGAGGTGCTGAACCTTATGAAATACATACATAAAAAAATAATCTATTTAAGAAAGCGCTGACCCTAGAGAGTGCACAATTATAATAGGGTAATACGGTTGAATGTTTAAAATAACAGTAATAATTTTATTTCCAAAACATAAAATCTTGTGATCTGTTTCTTAGCTGGTTATTTGAGTATGTTAATTTACTATCAAATAACCAGCATAAAATCCTTGTATAGTATAGTATACTAATATACAAGGATTTTATGCTGGTTATTTAATCAGGGTGATGAGCAAAAGTGGAATATTATTATAACTTGTTGACAAATATTGATGTTGTGCAAATGTCCTTGGCTTATTTTATTTTACATATCTGATGATTAATAGTATGTTAATTTACTAAGAAATAGATCATGAGATTTTATGACTTGGAAATAAAATGATTACTGTTATTTTAAACATTCAACCGTATTAGCCTATTATAATTGTGCACTCTCTAGCTTTTACATATTATTTGCCCCTTTATTCAAAATGGTGTTAGAAGTGCCTCATACTCATGTTTACTTTACTATCCTTTCAACATTAGTACCTTCTGAACAGCCCCCACTGTACCTGGTGCTGGCTGGGCTGAAGGGCAGTCTTTTGTAGGTGTATGAGGAGCTTGGTGACAGATAGGGCTACAGGAGGGTTAATTCAAGGTTCTCTCCTCCTATAGGACAGGCCTGAACCTCTGGCGCTCACTGTCAGCAACCGTTGCCATGGTGCCTCCTGCTCCAGTCTCCCTGTGAGCCATCCAGTTTCAGACTGGGGCACGAAGGGCCCACTGGGGGAATGCAGGGGTAGAAACCTGTCTGGGGTAGAAACCTGTCTGGTAGTTTAGCCACCAGTCCCTGGTCCTGCTCAGCCAAATAAAGCAGGACCAGGGACTGACAATTTATTATTACAGTGCAATGTCTGGAGCCTGACCCATAAAGCAACAGGTATTTCCCCTTTCCCTGTGGCCCTGACTGACTCTGGAGGCATCCAACTGCATCCGACGCACTCTACATGGACAGAGAGGACCATTTCCTGCTGCTCTCACTCTAAACCATACCTTGGCTCTGACTGAATGTATGGAGCTGCCAAGGAACTGCACACAGGGTCCCATCACTAACTACTGTAGGTACAGCACCAACTGCAGCATTGTAACAGTGCGGCAGTGAACTGATGTCTCCAGTTATAGTGATGTAGTCATTCTGCCTTCTTTGGTGTTGGCTCCGCCTACAGTTGATTTGGTACCGCCCATGTGAGGTAATTTCTGGAAATTTTTCCAGGACCACTTTTAGGGCCTAAATCATTAAGGATCGCTATTGCTATCACAGCTCCGTAATCACATGCAGGTCTGCTGTGAAAATATGCTAATGAATGCTATTGCAATGCCATCGCACACTGCCAGCATATAGACGCCCACTGCCTCTCACTACTGCTATCTCACATCCGTAATACCTTGCAGTCCTGCGTATACATAAGTATCATCTAGTACCATCGGCCCCTCATGCAGAATTACAGCAGCCCTGACATTAGAACTTGCTAACCTCGTTGCATGCATTAAGTACTCAAGCTGCGAATGCAATCACGATGGCTAACTTATGCACACCCATACAACAGCATTCAAACGTACAGGCACGCCTGTGTTTCTATGACCACCCCCCTCGTCACCACCCCCAAATGCTCATTGCCTGTCAATCACTCTGCGATGGCTCGCCGTGATCTGTGTGATGCAACAATCAGCCATCTTTGTACGTTTTAGCAGTTGCAATCCATGATGAATCAGGACCTTAGTCCCCAATATGCCCCTGGACAGAAGATGTCACACATTGGCCCATCTGTTGCTTTCGCCGTCATCAGAGGTTTTGTAAAGTATCACGATCATCCCCACATATCCCCGTATTCATTTCCAAATATGCGAAAACGGGACCCGGCGAAAATTTAATCAGCGAAAAATGCTGCCATTTTTGGCGGAAATCAGCCAATTCAATTAGAAAAGACAACAGGAAAAATACAATTGTTTTGTCATTTTTTTTATATTACTGGAACTTGTCAAAACAAAGAGGACTTCTTGGGGTGCAGCTGCCTCAAACACATTAAAGTATACTATTTTAGGGGCAACACAAGTTTAGCACAGTGCCTCAACACACAACACAGTGCCTCACTGTGCTGCTAGTAATGGCACCCTAATGGTATTTTTTTAACACAGTGCCTGAACATACTACACAATGCCACACAGCGCTCATAATAATGGCACCCTAATGGCCTTTTTTTAACACAGTGCCTGAACACACAACACAGTGTTTTATTCTTTTTTCACACAGTGCCTGGAGAATACACAGTGCCTCACAGTGCTCCTATGGCAGTGGCACCCTAATGGAGTTTTATTTAATAACTACTGTTCCTTTAACACAGTGCTCCAAATGGCTTTATTTAACACAGTGCTTGAACACACATCACAGTGCCTCACAGTGCTCATATGACAGTGCAATTTTTTTAATAACACAGTGCCCCTTTACACAATGCTCCTAATGGCTTTTTTTAACATAGTGTCTGAACATGTAGCAAGACCGAGGGTACCAGTGTGGTTACTCGCCCTGCTACTAGGCATCCTCACCTTCCATGCCTGGAGGGTGGGGGTGCCTTGGGTCGGAGGGGGCCCCAGGCATCACGGTGGTGTGGGATCCAGAGGGATCCCAGCCCCGTCCAAAGGTGTGGCAGGGTCCAGCAGCAGGCCAGCCGACAGCCCTGGATCAGTCACGATCCAAACCCCCATCCGGCAGTGGTTTAGCCAATCAGCATGCGCCCATTTGAATTTGGTGCCGACTGTGAGCCAATCAGGGCTCAAAGTTTGGCAGCCAGCAGGGGATGGCCGCGGGGAGCCAATCACGGCTCTCCATGTCATTGCCCCACCCCCTGGCACCGGCTTGAATTAGCTGGCGCAAGGGGGCAGAGAGGAGTACGACGGCTGGGACGGAGCGGTGAAGAGCTACCGAAGATAGAAGCAGGAAGAAGACGCCGGAAGTCCTGCAGGGCGACGGCCATTGAAAAAGAGCTTACACTGGCTGCCGCCCGCTGGGTGAAGAGTTGCCGACTGACGCCCACCAGGAGTGGAGCCGGATAAGACGCCGTAAGCCCTGGGACAGCGGTGGATCTTGAAAACAAGCTATCCCCGGCTACTGCTGCCCAGGTGAAGACTTCAGGAAACCCGGAGGTGGTGGAAGGTGTTCCCCCTCCAGTGAAGACCACGCAGAGACTGGGCCCAACTCGGCTCAGCCAAAGACGCCAGGACTGTCTACAGGTGCTGAGATCAGGACTTGTCCAGCAAAGGGACAAGATTATTTTCGGTGAGCGTAAACTGTGTTTTGTGTGCTGTTTGTGTCGTGTGTCACCCATTTCCCTTTTCCTTTTGGGTGTTTCCATTCGGGGTACACCCTTGTGCTTGGCACATAGTTGTGTAGCCAGTCTGAGGCCTAAAGTGCCCATGATGACCATTCATTGATCCCAGTGGAGGTCACCCCGCCTCAGCATGTTGCTCTCTTTCAGGGCCAGGAGTGGAAACCCCATTCGTGACTGTCCGCATCCGACCTGTATTCCAGGACCATTGACGGGGGCACCCTCAGCGGCCTGAAGGTGAGAGGCTGGGAGCCAGTAGGTATGTGTCCGAGTACACCGGCGCGGCAGCCAAAGACCAGTCTGAAGTCTGGGGGATCACCCCCCCTCACCTCTTACATTCACACAACACAGTGTTTTTTAACACCATGCCTGAACACACAACATGGTCCCTTACAGTGCTCCTATGGCAGTGGCACCCTATGGCGTTTTTTTTATAACACAGTGCCCTTTTAACATAGTGCTCCTAATAGTGGTTTTTAGTGCCTGAAAGTGAACACACAACACAATGTTTTTTAACACAGTGTCTGAACACACAACACAGTGCCTCAGAGTGCTGCAGCCAACAGTCCACACCCTCTCACTCCGATCTCCTGTGTGAAATTATGCCGATCACGAGGGTGGGATTTTTATATGTAATCCAAAACAGACAAAACAGGCAAAATCCGATGACATTTGGCATTGTTTTGGGATCCGGACCTGGTGGAAAGACCCGAGCCCTGGCCGGCTATAGTGTCTCTGTACGTGCCCTTCTGGTTCCTGCTTCTGGGCTTTGTTCCTGCATCTCTTCAAATTGTACCTTTGTCTTTAGGCCGCACCTAATCATCGGGCTCTCGTAGGCGCTCCACGGCTAACCAAGCCGCACCTCGGTCCTTAGGCCGCACCAATCCCTCCGGCTCTCGTAGCCACACCACGGCTAATCAAGCCGCATCTCAGTCATCAGGCCGCATCATATCTCCGGCTCTCATAGTTGCACCATGGCTAGTCAAGCCGCATCTCGGACATCAGGCCGCATCAATCCTGTGGCTCTCATAGCCGCACCACGTCTCATCTCAGCATTCAACCACATCAATTCTACCAGCTACTTGCTGCATCAATCCTGAAGGCTATACCAGCCACAGCAATTCTACCAGCTACTAGCTGCATCAATTCTACAGGCTATACCAGCCACATCAATTCTACCAGTTACTTGCTGCATCAATCCTACTGGCTATACTAGCCACATCAATTCTATCAGCTATTAGCTGCATCAATTCAACAGGTTATACCTTCCATCTCTAATCCTCCAGCTATAAGCTGTATTTATTCTACAGACTATACCAGCCGCCTTTATTTCACCAGCGGCAACTGCCACGTCTGTACCACCAGTCCTGCATAAACCGCACATATACCACCAGTGCGGCATTAACCGCATCTATACCACCAGTGCGGCATTAACCGCATCTATACCACCAGTGCTGCATAAACCGCATCTATACCACCAGTGCTGCATAAACCGCATCTATATCACCAGTGCTGCATATACCGCATCTATACCACCAGTGCCTTATTAGCTGCATCTTTTCCACCAGCGCTGCCAAGCCGCATCTCAGCTACCGGTTCTCATTTGTGTTATCTTTTATTCTGGTACTCCTGGGTGCTCTGCGTAAACCCTTATTACTTCGAGTTTAAGTCCAGGCGGCCGCCTAAGTACCGCTGAACGTTCCTAGTTCTAAGGGAACAAAGGGCGGCTGTTAGTGGCAGAAGATCTCGTCCTTGAGTTTTGAGGGTTTACGCAGGGTGTCCTGGAAAACCTGTAGCACCGCCCATCTTAATTGATTATTTCGATTATTCTCACTGTTAGTGCATAGGGATCTGTCCCTATGCATCACCAGTATGAGAAAACATCTCATTTTATTAAATTCTGCATGTGCAACTTTATTCAATTAATGTATGTGCGACTTAATAGCACTAGGTTGTGTGACTTTTCTGCAGGAAATATCCTTCTTCACTGCTGCTTCAGTGATTTACATCTGCAATTATTTACCCTGTACATGATTGGACCTCTACTATTCTTCCTCTATACATCCTATCTAGGTGAACTCATCAGCTCTTTTGACCTCCATTATCATCTCTATGCTGATGACACTACCTTTCCTCCCCTGACCTCTCCACCTCTCTCCTCACTTATATCTCCAATTGTCTCTCTGCTATCTCTTCCTGGATGTCCCAGCGATTTCTTAAACTTAATATGTCTAAGACTGAGCTGATCATTTTTCTACCTTCCAACATAACCTCACTTCCCACTATTTCTTTAACAATTGATGGCACAACTATCTCTTCTAGCCCCAAAGTGTGCTATCTTGGAGTTATCCTGAACTCCTCCCTCTCCTACAAACCACAAATCCAGAGCCTCTTACAGTCCTGTCGTATCCATCTCAAAAATATTTCCAGGATCAGACCCTCTCTCACCCAGGATGCTACTAAGACCCTTATACACTCACTTGGATTGGAATACTGTAACCTTCTCCTATCTGGCCTCCCCAACTCCCTATCTCTCTCCTCTCCAGTCTGTCCTCAATACTGCCACTCGACTAATCTTTCTCTCCAAACGCTCTACATCTGCCTCCCCTCTCTTACAAGCCCTCCACTGGCTCCCCTTCCCCTTTAGAACCCAATTCAAGGTTCTCACACTCGCTTACAAAGCCCTCACACACTCCTCTCCATTTACATCTCTGACCTCATCTCCCTTCACTCTCCTGTCAGCCCTCTTCGTTCAACAAATACACGCCGCCTCTCATGCCAACTGATTACGTCCTCCCACTCCCGCCTCCAAGACTTAACCCGTGCTGCTCCCCACCTTTGGAACTCTCTCCCTCTCCCTATCAGACTCTCCACCTCTTTACAATCCTTCAAACGGACTCTCAAGACCCACTTCATCAAAGCCTTCCAGCTCCCATCCTAACTTGCTCCAACATGCTCCTTCCTCTCTGTTTACCCCATCTGTGTCACACCTGTTTGTCTGCCCCTCCCCTTTAGAATGTAAGCTCTTAAGAGCAGGGCCCTCTACCCTCTTATGCTTCTCCTTACTTTTACTTTCATCTACTTCTTCCCCCCCACCAGGGCACCTAACACTTGGCTGCTTATGCTCTGTTGCATATCTAGGTGTTATGGTCACTAATGTACTGTAGCAATTTATATTATCCATGTCATTGTCCTATATTGTACTGTACGTCACTTGTGAAATTATTTGTTTATGTACTTTGTAAGGCGCTGCGGAACACTTGTGGCGCCATATAAATAAAGGATAATAATAATAATAACAATTAGCCCACCTGTCAGGGCTTGTTATACTGTAGTGCCATCTCCATCCACCGCTATTGAATTCAGGGCCTGATTCAGACACATTCGCAAGCGCTATGCACTCGCAAGCAGGTCGATGGTGGGGCATTGCGCACGTGCGGGAGCCCCCGAGCGAGTGAGAAATTCACTCGCTAAGGGGCTCACTACAAACGGGGTGGCTGGCAATGTTGATCGACAGCTCACCCCGTTTTGTAGGCTTGGACAAAACGGAGACGTTCCTGAAGGAAAGCCGGCCATTTGTGGGCGGCCCTACTGACATCACTCGTGATGTCAGTAGTGAGATTCCTGCTCTATTAGAGCAGGAAGCTCACTGGGGCTTGCGGGAACGAGACTCTGCCACAAAGGTCTCATCGCAAGCCCGATGGTCGCGACTATCACCTGGCTGCTCGCAAAAGCTATGGGTGGTCACCCACAGCTTAGCGAGCGGCCAGGAGGACGGGTAAAAAAAAAAGCAGCTGCCCTGATTCAGAGCGAGCGCACGCTTTTTGCGAGCGCCTCTGAATCAGGCCCTCAGTTCTGTAGTTTTAATCAGTGGCACACTGGCAAACCAGTGGTCAACCTGTGTATTGCATGCCGTGGATCCTCATGTTTCACCGCGCCGACCCATGGAATTTTCATGCAACGGCTAAGATGCAGCAGCGATGCTAACAGTATCCATCTCTGAATCAGGCCCTAAGTGCATTAACTACAGTCATCTTGTGTGTATATTATTGTGATACAAAACAGACGGGTATGTCTACATCTCTGAATGAGGCCCTTAGTAAAACCTCTTTACATTATTAAGTGTACAGAATCCTTCATCTCTATCCTTTCATAGAGGATATTTTTTTTTAGTTCTTGTGGAACATTTCATGTTCCTTAAAACTTAATTTTCTAGAAGTTCTACTTCCTTATTATTATATTGTGCACATGACAAATCAGTGTAGCCTAAAGTAAAAATGACATTTTAGAAAAGAATCTGATAAAACAACAGTATTTTGGCAGTGTTTTTTCAGTGTTGGAGTCTGACTTCTGTTAGATAACTAAAATATATAATTTTAACATCTTCTAGGGTCTGTTTTCATTAACAATTAAAAAGAAAAACTCTTAATAAAAAAGAATACAACTGTGCCTTGTAGCAGCAGCTATCAACTTAATAAAAAACTCCTAGTTTTTTGTTTATTTTAATTAGGGGTGAGCGGGTTCGGATTTCTGAAATCCGAAACCCCCCCGAGCCCCCCCGATCCGAGTCAGGCTCGACTTTTCCCGCCTGACTCGGATCTGAAATCGAGGCAAAACGTCATCATCCCGCCTTCCGGGTCTCGCGGGTTTTGGATCCTATATAAGGTACCCGTGTCGGCGCCATTTTCTCACTCGGCTGTGGACAGTGAAGAGGGAGGGTGGGAGTTAGGGCTGGATGGGCTGTGTAGTGTAGTGTAGTGTTGTAGTGTAGTGTAGTGCAGTGTAGTGTTGTGTTGTGCTGTGCTGCGCTGTGCTGCCGTTGTCCATAGGGGGTGTGTCCACTACTTCAAAGTCCATAGGGGCTGGCTGGACTGTGTTGTGCAGTCATTTGTCCATAGGGGCTGTGTCCACTCCAAAGTCCTGTACTGTGTCCTAGTCCTAAAGGGGTGCTGTAGTGTTGTCCAGGGGGTGCTCTGTCCGTCAGGGGTGCTCCCCCCAAGTGCTAAAAAAAAAAAAATAATTTCTGTGTTTGTGAATTGTGTGCACTGTGGCTGCACATGCATCAACAAAGGAGCAGCGCCAAGCGTGCGACTGTGTCCCATAAGTAAAAGGCCGGCTGGCTTGTACGTTAAAGGTTGCTGTAACCCCCAAAGGGCACTCCAAACAAAATAAAAAAATATATTTTTTTGTGTTTGTGAATTATGTGCGCAGTAGCCGCACGTGCATCAACACAGTAGTGCCAAGCGTGCGCCTGTGTCCCATAAATAAAAGGGCCGGCTGGATTGACCGCTAAAGGGTGCTGTAACCCCCAAAGGGCACTCCAAACAAAATAAAAAAATATATTTTTTTGTGTTTGTGAATTGTGTGCGCAGTAGCCGCACGTGCATCAACAAAGTAGTGCCAAGCGTGCGCCTGTATCCCATAAGTAAAAGGCCGGCTGGCTTGTCCGTTAAAGGGTGCTGTAACCCCCAAAGGGCACTCCAAACAAAATAAAAAAATATATTTTTTTGTGTTTGTGAATTGTGTGCGCAGTAGCCGCACGTGCATCAACAAAGTAGTGCCAAGCATGCGCCTGTGTCTCATAAATAAAGGGCCGGCTGGATTGACCGCTAAAGGGTGCTGTAACCCCCAAAGGGCACTCCAAACAAAATAAAAAAATATTTTCTGTGTTTGTGAATTGTGTGCACTGTGGCTGCACGTGCATCAACGAAGGAGCAGCGCCAAGTGTGCGCCTGTGTCCCATAAGTAAAAGGCCGGCTGGCTTGACCATTAAAGGGTGCTGTAACCCCCAGAGTACACTCCAAACAAAATAAAAAAATATTTTCTGTGTTTGTGAATTGTGTGCGCAGTAGCCGCACGTGCATCAACAAAGTAGTGCCAAGCGTGCGCCTGTGTCACAAGTAAAGGGCCAGCTGGCTTGTCCGTTAAAGGGAGCTGTAACCCCAAACTACACTCCAAACAAAATAAAAAAACATTTTCTGTGTTTGTGAATTGTGTGCGCATGTGCATCAACAAAGTAGTGCCAAGCGTGCGCCTGTGTCCCATAAAAAAAGGGCCAGCTGGATTGACCGCTAAAGGGTGCTGTAACCCCCAAAGGGCACTCCAAACAAAATAAAAAAAAATGTCTGTGTTTGTGAATTGTGTGCACTGTGGCTGCACGTGCATCAACGAAGGAGCAGCGCCAAGCGTGCGCCTGTGTCCCATAAGTAAAGGGCCGGCTGGCTTATTTCTTAAAGGGTGGTGTCACCCACAAAGTGCACTAGTCTCCAACAAAAATAAAAAATTATTTTCTGTGTTTGTGTGCGCCTTAGCCGCACGTATATATCAATATAACATAAATGGAGGACCAAACTTTCTCTGATAAAAATAAAATAGGGAAAGATCAAGAACCACTTCCTCCTAGTGCTGAAGCTGCTGCCACTAGTCATGACATAGACGATAACATGCCATCAACGTCGTCTGCCAAGGCTGATGCCCAATGTCATAGTAGAGGGCACATACAATCCCAAATGACAAAGTTCAGGAAAATGACCTTGAAAAAAACATTTAAATCATCGGAAGAGAAACGTAAACTTGCCAATATGCCATTTATGACACGGAGTGGCAAGGAATGGCTAAGGTCTTTCCCTATGTTCATGACTAGTGGTTCAGCTTCACATGACGATGGAAGCCCTCCTCCCACTAAAAAAAACAAACGAGTTAAGCTGGCAAAAGCACAGCGAAGAACCATGCGTTCTAAGAAGATATCACAAATCCCCAAGGAGAGTCCAAGTGTGGTGGTGGTTGCGATGCCTGACCTTCCCAGCACTGACGGGGAGAGGTGGCTCTTTCCACCATTTGCACGCCCCCTGCAAGTGCTGAAAGGAGCACCCACAGTCCACTTGCTGATATGCAAATTGAAGATGTCACTGTTGAAGTACAACAGGATGAGGATACTGGTGTAACTGGCGCTGAGGAGGAAGTTGGCGAGGAGGATTCTGATGGTGATGTGGTTTGTTTAAATCAGGCTCTGGGGGAGACAGTTGTTGTCCGTGGGATGAAAAAGTCCATCACGGTCATGCCTGGGCAGAAGACCAAACATTCCACCTCTTTGGTCTGGCAATATCTCTATCCAAATCCGGACAACAACTGTCTTGCCATATGTACCATATGTAAAGGTGGAAAAAGTAGGGGTAGGGACGTTAACCACCTAGGAACATCCTCCCTTATACGGCACCTGCAGTGCATTCATAAAAAGTTACTGTCAAGTTCAGAAACTTTGGCTAACACCGTAAGCAGTCCAGGGACACCTAAATCCCGTTGTCCTGTTGTATCCAAGTGCCTGCAAACCACACCGTCAACTTCCTCCTCGTCAATTTCCTCCTTAGTCAGGATCGGAAGTATTCCTGCAGGCCATGTCACTGGCATGACTGACTCTCCTATCCGGGATTCCTCTGGAGGATCCTGCATTGCTACGCCTACTGCTGCCGCTGCTGCTGTTGCTGCTGCTGGGAGTCGTTCATCATCCCAGAGAGGAAGTAGGAACACCACTACTTTTCCTAAACAATTGACCCTCCAACAGTCCTTAGCGAGGAGGATGAAGTACGACAGCAGTCATCCTGAAGCAAAACGTATAACTGAGGCCTTGACTGCTATGTTGGTGTTAGACGTGCGTCCGGTATCCGCCATTAGTGCAGTGGGATTCAGACAATTGATGGAGGTAGTGTGTCCCCGGTTTCAAATCCCGTCTAGATTCCACTTCACTAGGCAGACGATACCGAGACTGTACAGAAACGTCAGAAAAAGTGTCCTCAGTGTCCTGAAAAATGCTGTTGTACCCAATGTCCACTTAACCATGGACATGTGGACAAGTGGAACAGGGCAGACTAAGGACTATATGACTGTGACAGCCCACTGGGTAGATGTATCACCTTACACAGCAACAGCAGCAGCGTCACCAGTAGCAGCATCTCAGAAACGCCAGCTCGTTCCAAGGCAGGCTACGCTGTGTATCACCGGTTTCAGTAAGAGGCACACCGCCGACAACCTCTTAGAGAAACTGAGGGAAATCATCGCCCAGTGGCTTACCTCACTTAGACTCTCCTGGGGATTTGTGATATCTGACAACGCCACCAATACTGTGCGGGCATTACATCTGGGCAAATTAAAGCATGTCCAATGTTTTGCTCACACAATATATTTGGTGGTGCAGAATTTTCTGAAAAGCGACAGGGGCATGCAGGAGACGCTATGGGTGGCCCAAAAAATTTCTGGCCACTTTCGCTATTCAGCGACTGCGTGCCGAAGACTGGAGAGCCAGCAAACTCTCTTGAACCTGCCCCACCATCACCTGAAGCAAGAGCTTGTGATGCGGTGGAACTCAACCCTCTATATGCTTCAGAGGATGGAGGAGCAGCAAAAGGCCATTCAAGCCTATACATCCAACTATGACATAGGCAAAGGAGGGGGTATGCACCTGACTCAAGCACAGTGGAGAATGATTTCCGTGTTGTGCAAGGTTCTCCAGCCCTTTGAACTTGCCACACATGAAGTCAGTTCAGACACTGCCAGCTTGAGTCAGATCATTCCCCTCATCAGGCTTTTGCAGAAGCAGCTGGAGAAAGTGAAGGAGGAGCTTAGACGGAGCGATTCCGCTCGGCATGTGGGACTTGTGGATGAAGCCCTTCATTCACTTTGCCAGGATTCCAGGGTGGTCAATCTGTTGAAATCAGACCACTACATTTTGGCCACCGTGCTCAATCCTAGGTTTAAAGACTATGTGGTGTCTCTCTTTCCGGCCGACACAAGCCTGCAGAGGTGCAAAGACCTGCTGGTGAACACACTGTCAGCTGAAGCGGAACGTGACACGTCAACAGCTCCTTCTTCATTTTCTCCCGCAACTGGGGTTGCCAGGAAAAAACTTAGGTATCCTAAGCAACCCGCTGGCGGTGATGCAGGGCAGGCAGGACCAAGTTTGGACATCTGGTCCGGACTGAAGGACCTGGCAACAATTTCTGACATGTCTACTTTCACTACATATGATACTGTCACCATTGACAGAATGGTGGAGGATTACATCGGTGACAGCATCCAAGTAAGAATGTCAGACAGTCCATACCTGTACTGGTAGGAAAAAGAGGCAATTTGGAGGCCCCTGTACAAACTGGCTCTATTTTACCTGAGTTGCCCCCCCTCCAGTGTGTACTCCGAAAGAGTGTTTAGTGCAGCCGGGAACCTTGTCAGCGAAAGGCGTAGGAGGTTGCTTCCACAAAATGTGGAGAAGATGATGTTCATAAAAATGAATTATCAACTCTTCCAGGGAGACCAGCCTCCAGAACGTACAGAGGGACCTGTGGTGGTGGATTCCAGTGGGGACGAGTTAATACTCTCTGAGGATGAGGATGTACACACTGAAGAGGGTGAGGAATCGGTGGATGAGGAGGATGAGGATGACATCTTGCCTCCATAGAGCCAGTTTGTGCAGGGACACATTAATTGCCAGCTTGTTTTGTGGGGGCCCAAACGAACCAATCATTTCAGCCACAGTTGTGTGGCAGACCCTGGCGCTGAAATGATTGGTTTGTTAAAGTGTGCATGTCCTGTTTATACAACATAAGGGTGGGTGGGAGGGCCCAAGGACAATTCCATCTTGCACCTCTTTTTTTTCTTTGCATTATGTACAGTTTGGGGCCTAGTTTTTCAAACTGCCATCCTGTCTGCCACTGCAGTGTCACTCCTAGATGGGCCACGTGTTTGTGCTGCTCACTTGTGTCACTTAGCATAGTCATCCAGCTACCGCGGTGCAACCTTTTGGACAAAAAAAAATACTAGTGTGAGGTGTTCAGTATAGACTGGAAATTAGTGGAAATTAAGGTTATTGAGGTTAATAATAGCATAGGAGCAGAAAAACCAACACATTCTGTGATTTTAGCTGTTTTTATGCTTTTTAAAAAAAAAATACAGATCCAAAACACAAAACCCAGAACCCAAAATACGGAAGGGTGGTTTTGGCAAAACCAATCCAGATCCAAAACACGAAGAAAGATCCAGATCCAAAACCAAAACACAAAACACGAAAAGTGGCCGGTGCACACCCCTAATTTTAATACACATTTTCAGTTGAAACATATACCATAGTCTATCTTATACTGAAGGATAACACCCAGAATACTGAATTGAACTAAAATATAGAGGGATTAGTTATTAGCATGCAGAGTAATCTGTAACAACACTCTGGCCTCATAACCTACAGTATTGGCAGAGTATAGAATTAACACGATGCTAAAGATCTGGGCACTGAGCCTATGACCTGTCAGCAGAGTGTGAGGTGCGAGCAGACATGTTGGGTAGAGTCAGGACCGGAGCTACCATTAAGTCACCCACACACTTAACAATTCACTCCATGAGCGATATTGTTAAGTGTTTGCCAAGCTCGATGTCGTTAACGACAATGTGAGAATGGACTGACCCAGGAGACTCACCAGCCGCAGAGCTCTTACTGTACACTGCAAATACACTGTATGATCACCGTTATAGCAGGGGGGAATAGTGCTACCATCTGCCAGTGTATTTACCACTATCACGCCTGATGCACTACAACACCCAGAAACACCCTGACTCCAGTCTGCTCTTATATGCATTGGGTTCCATTGACTCAGGAAAGGTACAGTGTAAGTGCAGTAGCACACATCGGTCATTAGACCTGTCTAGCGGAGCTCTGGTGGATCCTAATGACTGCTGGGTCAGCTTACTGTACCGCGCAGGGTACCGGATAGGAGGGAGTGCAGGAGCGCACGCCTTATATCATTAGTAGCTTTATAACCGCTGCAAATCCAATAGTAACGAATCCTTTTTTAAAAGTAATTGTGTTTTTGAATCTGGTGTTCCGCTGTCTTCTTCTTCTTCAAAGAGCTGATGCCTTAATACCAGAAACTTTATATATTAAACTTTATTAATTAAAAATATGATTTTAATAGGCTGTAACAGGGTGTGAAGTGTCAGTAAGGTCCACAAAAAATCAAGTTAATTGCGCATTTAAAAAGTGTGCTCTCTAGGGGCTCTATTTATTAACATTATTTTGACTAAAACATTATTTTAGTATCACCTATAGTTATTACAGGGCAATTGGAGTAGAATTCGTAAAATTCTACTCCAACCCCTAAGTATCACTTATTTTTAGTAAAGCAGATCGCGTTTCCCATAATTGTAATGGAAATGTAATCCGACCAGAGTTACTAAAAATAAAATGTGAAAAAATATCAGGGAAAGCCCTGTGATAACAACGCCACCTGGAGGTGGCGTTATCCAGGGTCTTCCCCGGTTACCGGCCTCCTGCCCTGCTCTAACGGGGAGAGCAGAGCCAGGAGTCGGTCCCAGTAATCAGCTGTGTTGTCTATACAGACCGCAAGCTGATTACTGTAAAAAAAAGAAAAAAAAAAATAATAAAAGAAAAAATTTAATCACCTGACTCCAGGGACCCGTGATCGGGCCTCCGATGATGACTCCCCTCTGGTCAGCTGGTCTCCCATAGTGCACTGCTGCCCGGTCATCAGGTAATTGGGCCCCAGTGCAGTATGGGTGATCACCTGACCGGAGGAAAGGAGAACATCACCGGAGGCCCGGAACATGCAGGTAAGTGTAATTAAGGGAGAGGGGGGTCGCGGGGGGAGGGAGGGGGGTCCGTGATCGTGGGGGCGGGGCTTAGAACCGGGGACGGGGCTTAGCGCCAGGGGGGTAGCAGCGACGACCGGTCGGCGCTTGCGCGGGCACTTAATCACGGTATTTTTGCGAAAATACCGTGATAAGGCTCCGAAGGGGACTTGCAGGGACAGAGCTTTATCGCAAGCTCTGTCCCTGTAAGGGATTTGTAGTAAATCCCTGTGATATTGCCTGAATTCGCAATGCGAATTCACTCGGTAATATAACACTACAATCTGCATTCAATATGCGGATTGTAGTAAATAGAGCCCTGGGGCTTCTTATTTCAGCATATGCACGATCCCTGTGGGGTTACTGTATTTCAGCACAACCTACAACATCATGGAAAACTTTAAATATTTAATTTAATTAGAGGACTAAGAGACATTCCAGGAACTCAGAATTTATATTGTTCCTCTAAAAATAAGCAAGCACTTTTTAAGGAAGGTTTACATTTTCCAATTAGGTAGGACCGCCTACATTTCTCAGGGAAATATGTTTACTGTAAACTAGGGGTGTGCACCGGCCACTTTTCGTGTTTTGTGTTTTGGTTTTGGATCTGGATCTTTCTTCGTGTTTTGGATCTGGATTGGTTTTGCCAAAACCACCCTTGCGTGTTTTGGGTTCTGGGTTTTGTGTTTTGGATCTGTATTTTTTTGAAAAAAAGCATAAAAACAGCTAAAATCACAGAATTTGTAGGTTTTTCTGCTCCTATGCTATTATTAACCTCAATAACCTTAATTTCCACTCATTTCCAGTCTATTCTGAATACCTCACACCTCACAATAGTGTTTTTATGTCCAAAAGGTTGCACCGAGGTAGCTGGATGACTATGCTAAGCGACACAAGTGGGCGGCACAAACACGTGACCCATCTAGGCGTGAAACTGCAGTGGCAGACAGGATGGCATTGAAAAACTAGGCCCCAAACTGTACATAATGCAAAGAAAAAAAAGAGGTGCAAGATGGAATTGTCCTTGGGCCCTCCCACCCACCCTTATGTTGTATAAACAGGACATGCACACTTTAACAAACCAATCATTTCAGCGCCAGGGTCTGCCACACAACTGTGGCTGAAATGATTGGTTCGTTTGGGCCCCCACAAAACAAGCTGGCAATTTATCTGTCCCTGCACAAACTGGCTCTACGGAGGCAAGATGTCATCCTCATCCTCCTCATCCACCGATTCCTCACCCTCTTCAGTGTGTACATCCTCATCCTCACAGAGTATTAATTCGTCCCTGCTGGAACCACAGGTCCCTCTGTACGTTCTGGAGGCTGGTCTCCCTGGAAGAGTTGATAATTCATTTTATGAACATCATCTTCTCCACATTTTGTGGAAGCAACCTCCTACGCCTTTCGCTGACAAGGTTCCCGGCTGCACTAAACACTCTTTCGGAGTACACACTGGAGGGGGGGCAACTCAGGTAAAATAGAGCCAGTTTGTACAGGGACCTCCAAATTGCTTCTTTTTCCTGCCAGTACAGGTACGGACTGTCTGACATGCCTACTTGGATGCTGTCACCGATGTAATCCTTTAACAGACAGACGCACGCTTGTCGCTGCTGCTTTGAGGATTCAAGTGCGGCTACAGCCCACACAATTCACAAAGACAGAAAAAAAAAAGAATATTTTTATTGTTTGTGGAGCACACTTTGAGGGTTACACCACCCTTTAACAGACAGACGCACGCTTGTCGCTGCTGCTTTGAGGATGCAAGTGCGGCTACAGCCCACACAATTCACAAAGACAGAAAAAAGAAGAAGAATATTTTAATTGTTTGTGTAGAACACTTTGAGGTGTCACCACCCTTTAGCAGACAGACGCACGCTTGTCGCTGCTGCTTTAAGGATGCAGGTGCGGCTACAGCCCACACATTTCACAAAGACCAAAAAAAAAAGAACAATATTTTAATTGTTTGTGTAGAACACTTTGAGGTGTCACCACCCTTTAACAGACAGACGCACGCTTGTCGCTGCTGCTTTAGGGATGCAGGTGCGGCTACAGCCCACACAATTCACATAGACAGAAAAAAAAAGAACAATATTTTAATTGTTTGTGTAGCACACTTTGAGGGTGTCACCACCCTTTAACAGACAGACGCACGCTTGTCGCTGCTGCTTTGAGGATGCAAGTGTGGCTACATCGCACACAAGTCACAAACACATTAAAAAAATAGTTTTTTATTTTTTGGAACACTTTGAGAGTTATACCACCCTTTAACAGACAGACGCACGCTTGTCGCTGCTGCTTTAAGGATGCAGGTGCGGCTACAGCCCACACATTTCACAAAGACCGAAAAAAAAAGAACAATATTTTAATTGTTTGTGTAGAACACTTTGAGGGTGTCACCACCCTTTAACAGACAGACGCACGCTTGTCGCTGCTGCTTTAAGGATGCAGGTGCGGCTACAGCCCACACATTTCACAAAGACCAAAAAAAAAAGAACAATATTTTAATTGTTTGTGTAGCACACTTTGAGGGTGTCACCACCCTTTAACAGACAGACGCACGCTTGTCGCTGCTGCTTTAAGGATGCAGGTGCGGCTACAGCCCACACAATTCACAAAGACAGAAAAAAAAAGAACAATATTTTAATTGTTTGTGTAGCACACTTTGAGGGTGTCACCACCCTTTAACAGACAGACGCACGCTTGTCGCTGCTGCTTTAAGGATGCAGGTGCGGCTACAGCCCACACATTTCACAAAGACCAAAAAAAAAAGAACAATATTTTAATTGTTTGTGTAGCACACTTTGAGGGTGTCACCACCCTTTAACAGACAGACACACGCTTGTCGCTGCTGCTTTGAGGATGCAAGTGTGGCTACATCGCACACAAGTCACAAACACATTAAAAAAATAGTTTTTTATTTTTTGGAACACTTTGAGAGTTACACCACCCTTTAACAGACAGACGCACGCTTGTCGCTGCTGCTTTAAGGATGCAGGTGCGGCTACAGCCCACACATTTCACAAAGACCGAAAAAAAAAGAACAATATTTTAATTGTTTGTGTAGAACACTTTGAGGGTGTCACCACCCTTTAACAGACAGACGCACGCTTGTCGCTGCTGCTTTAAGGATGCAGGTGCGGCTACAGCCCACACATTTCACAAAGACCAAAAAAAAAAGAACAATATTTTAATTGTTTGTGTAGCACACTTTGAGGGTGTCACCACCCTTTAACAGACAGACGCACGCTTGTCACTGCTGCTTTAAGGATGCAGGTGCGGCTACAGCCCACACAATTCACAAAGACAGAAAAAAAAAGAACAATATTTTAATTGTTTGTGTAGCACACTTTGAGGATGTCACCACCCTTTAACAGACAGACGCACGCTTGTCGCTGCTGCTTTAAGGATGCAGGTGCGGCTACAGCCCACACATTTCACAAAGACCAAAAAAAAAAGAACAATATTTTAATTGTTTGTGTAGCACACTTTGAGGGTGTCACCACCCTTTAACAGACAGACGCACGCTTGTCGCTGCTGCTTTAAGGATGCAGGTGCGGCTACAGCCCACACAATTCACAAAGACAGAAAAAAAAAGAACAATATTTTAATTGTTTGTGTAGCACACTTTGAGGGTGTCACCACCCTTTAACAGACAGACGCACGCTTGTCGCTGCTGCTTTAAGGATGCAGGTGCGGCTACAGCCCACACAATTCACAAAGACAGAAAAAAAAAGAACTATATTTTAATTGTTTGTGTAGCACACTTTGAGGGTGTCACCACCCTTTAACAGACAGACGCACGCTTGTCGCTGCTGCTTTGAGGATGCAGGTGGAATCTAAACGGGATTTGGAACCGAGGACACACTACCTCCATCAATTGTCTAAATCCCACTGCACTAATGTCGGATACCGGACGCACGTCTAACACCAACATAGCAGTCAAGGCCTCAGTTATACGTTTTGCTTCAGGATGACTGCTGTCGTACTTCATCCTCATCGCTAGGGACTGTTGGAGGGTCAATTGTTTAGTAAAAGTAGTGATGTTCCTACTTCCTCTCTGGAATGATGAACAACTCCCAGCAGCAGCAACAGCACTAGGAGGAAGTGGTTCTTGATCTTTCCCTATTTTATTTTTATCGGAGAAAGTTTGGTCCTCCATTTATGTTATATTGATATATATACGTGCGGCTAAAGCGCACACAAACACAGAAAATATTATTTTATTTTTGCTGGAGAGTAGTGCACTTTGTGGGTTACACCACCCTTTAAGAAATGAGCCAGCCGGCTCTTTACTTATGGGACACAGGCGCACGCTTGGCGCTGCTCCTTTGTTGATGCACGTGCAGCCACAGTGCACACAATTCACAAACACAGAAAATAATTTTTTTTTTGGTTTGGACTGGAGTGTACTTTCGGGGGTTACAGCACCCTTAACGGTCAAGCCAGCCGGCCCTTTACTTATGACACAGGTGCACGCTTGGCACTACTTTGTTGATGCACGTGCGGCTACTGCGCACACAATTCACAAACACAGAAAATAATTTTTTTTTGGTTTGGACTGGAGTGTACTTTCGGGGGTTACAGCACCCTTTAACGGTCAAGCCAGCCGGCCCTTTACTTATGACACAGGCGCACGCTTGGCACTACTTTGTTGATGCACGTGCGGCTACTGCGCACACAATTCACAAACACAGAAAATATTTTTTTTTTTGGTTTGGACTGGAGTGTACTTTCGGGGGTTACAGCACCCTTAACGGTCAAGCCAGCCGGCCCTTTACTTATGACACAGGCGCACGCTTGGCACTACTTTGTTGATGCACGTGCGGCTACTGCGCACACAATTCACAAACACAGAAAATAATTTTTTTTTTGGTTTGGACTGGAGTGTACTTTCGGGGGTTACAGCACCCTTAACGGTCAAGCCAGCCGGCCCTTTACTTATGACACAGGCGCACGCTTGGCACTACTTTGTTGATGCACGTGCGGCTACTGCGCACACAATTCACAAACACAGAAAATAATTTTTTTTTCGGTTTGGACTGGAGTGTACTTTCGGGGGTTACAGCACCCTTAACGGTCAAGCCAGCCGGCCCTTTACTTATGACACAGGCGCACGCTTGGCACTACTTTGTTGATGCACGTGCGGCTACTGCGCACACAATTCACAAACACAGAAAATAATTTTTTTTTTTGGTTTGGACTGGAGTGTACTTTCGGGGGTTACAGCACCCTTAACGGTCAAGCCAGCCGGCCCTTTACTTATGACACAGGCGCACGCTTGGCACTACTTTGTTGATGCACGTGCGGCTACTGCGCACACAATTCACAAACACAGAAAATAATTTTTTTTTCGGTTTGGACTGGAGTGTACTTTCGGGGGTTACAGCACCCTTAACGGTCAAGCCAGCCGGCCCTTTACTTATGACACAGGCGCACGCTTGGCACTACTTTGTTGATGCACGTGCGGCTACTGCGCACACAATTCACAAACACAGAAAATAATTTTTTTTTTGGTTTGGACTGGAGTGTACTTTCGGGGGTTACAGCACCCTTAACGGTCAAGCCAGCCGGCCCTTTACTTATGACACAGGCGCACGCTTGGCACTACTTTGTTGATGCACGTGCGGCTACTGCGCACACAATTCACAAACACAGAAAATAATTTTTTTTTCGGTTTGGACTGGAGTGTACTTTCGGGGGTTACAGCACCCTTAACGGTCAAGCCAGCCGGCCCTTTACTTATGACACAGGCGCACGCTTGGCACTACTTTGTTGATGCACGTGCGGCTACTGCGCACACAATTCACAAACACAGAAAATAATTTTTTTTTTGGTTTGGACTGGAGTGTACTTTCGGGGGTTACAGCACCCTTAACGGTCAAGCCAGCCGGCCCTTTACTTATGACACAGGCGCACGCTTGGCACTACTTTGTTGATGCACGTGCGGCTACTGCGCACACAATTCACAAACACAGAAAATAATTTTTTTTTTGGTTTGGACTGGAG
The DNA here is from genome assembly GCA_031769625.1 of Taudactylus pleione. Taxonomy (NCBI): domain Eukaryota; kingdom Metazoa; phylum Chordata; class Amphibia; order Anura; family Myobatrachidae; genus Taudactylus; species Taudactylus pleione. The sequence goes on along the minus strand of JAUIMM010000364.1, from coordinate 2,773,047 downwards.
TGTACTTTCGGGGGTTACAGCACCCTTAACGGTCAAGCCAGCCGGCCCTTTACTTATGACACAGGCGCACGCTTGGCACTACTTTGTTGATGCACGTGCGGCTACTGCGCACACAATTCACAAACACAGAAAATATATTATTTTTTTAGCACTTGGGGGGAGCACCCCTGATGGACAGAGCACCCCCTGGACAACACTGCAGCACTCCTTTAGGACTGGGACACTGCACAGGACTTTGGAGTGGACACAGCCCCTATGGAGAACTGACTGCACAACACAGTCCAGCCAGCCCCTATGGACTTTGAAGTAGTGGACACAGCCCCTATTAACAACAGCAGCACAGCACAACACAGCCAGCCCCTATGGACTTTGAAGTAGTGGACAACAGCAGCACTACACTACACTACACAGCCCTAACTCCCACCCTCCCTCTTCACTGTCCACAGCCGAGTGAGAAAATGGCGCCGACGTGGGTACCTTATATAGGATCCAAAACCCGCGAGACTCGGAAGGCGGGATGATGACGTTTTGCCTCGATTTCAGATCCGAGTCAGGCGGGAAAAGTCGAGCCTGATTCGGATCGGACTCGGATCGGGGGGGCTCGGGGGGGTTCGGATTTCAGAAATCCGAACCCGCTCACCCCTACTGTAAACCCTTAAAATAGAATATTATCTTCCCAAGAGGCAAACACCTGATGACTTTTCATTAGTGGGAATAAATACAAAGGGCCTGATTCAGAGCCGGTCGCTATTTGCGGTCGTTCGTTCAACAAAAAGGGGTGGCTATTCAAATGAACCGTTCGCTCTTTGCGGTCTGTTGACACTTCTATGTCTGAACGAGCGAACAAAACTTGCGGTTGTAATTTTGAAAAAGACGCCCCCTGGCCGCTCGCACAATACGTCATGTCTGCTATTTATTAGATTAATCGAGTACATTGTACAGCGTATGAACTGCTCGCTATTCTTGGGGCTGGTGTTTGCTACCACAAATTTGCGAGCAGTTCTGGCTATAAAATAACCCAGTGACGTGGTCAATGACGCTCCAGTATTAATTATGCACACCCTTAAAACGCCCGTTTTGACCTTTAAGCACGCCTGCGTTCTGATTTCCACTCCCCGTTTTCAAGCACCTTCCCCTGTTACCACCCACATACGCCTCCTCCTGTCACTCATATTAGCAGGCATTCGCTATTTAGCGAACAAACGATTTTCGGCTGCACTGACTGGTTCGCGCATGCGTATAACGATCCGTACGCATGCGCAGTTGGGCAAACATCGCTTGGAGCGAACAAGCGGCCGCTTACGAGCGGCTCTGAATCAGGCCCAATGTTTCTTAACTGTATGTTTCTCAGACTTGCGGCCCCTTACGTCCAAATAGGCAGAAAATAAATCACAGAAACTGCAATTTCTGGGTTTGACTGTACATAACTTGTAATGTAAAGTAATCAATTCCAACACTTAACATGGGTATAGGGTAGAAAAAGATTTTAAACCTCTCATATGATGGTCAGGTCTGGATTAAGGTTTGTGGTGGCCCCAGGGCAACTAACTTGTGGGAGTCCTACCATTAAAATTGTCAAAATTATATACTGGCCATGTTATTAAAATTATTGAAAAGTATAATGTGTAAATACTTTCAGCACTGCAAAGATGTTGAACACACTGTAGTGCACACAGGACCTGATTCACATTTGGGAATAGAGTATAATAAAGCAAGTAACTGTGGGCCTGATTCAGCAAGGAACGCACGGATGCAGTTGCACTCACGCGTCCGCTGCGAGAATATGCTAATCAATGCACACGCACGGAGACCGCAGCACAAGATGCAGACTCCCAGTCCCATATTAAGCTGCCCATCTCCCTTTACTCACAGCCTGATCAGCACGCAAGATAGAGTAAACATCGCTAACATCGAGAACCAACGGACCCATTAGCACAGTAGTGGGTGATCTGACCTGATCTTGGGCGCTTCCTGTTTACAGTTTACGATATGACTGCGTATGCCGCCGCACTGTCTTAATTATGCACACCCCTATAACGGCGTTATAACTAGGGGTGTGCACCGGCCACTTTTCGTGTTTTGTGTTTTGGTTTTGGATCTGGATCTTTCTTCGTGTTTTGGATCTGGATTGGTTTTGCCAAAACCACCCTTCCGTGTTTTGGGTTCTGGGTTTTGTGTTTTGGATCTGTATTTTTTTTTAAAAAAGCATAAAAACAGCTAAAATCACAGAATTTGTAGGTTTTTCTGCTCCTATGCTATTATTAACCTCAATAACCTTAATTTCCACTCATTTCCAGTCTATTCTGAACACCTCACACCTCACAATAGTGTTTTTATGTCCAAAACGTTGCACCGAGGTAGCTGGATGACTATGCTAAGCGACACGAGTGGGCGGCACAAACACGTGACCCATCTAGGCGTGAAACTGCAGTGGCAGACAGGATGGCAGTTTGAAAAACTAGGCCCCAAACTGTACATAATGCAAAGAAAAAAAAGAGGTGCAAGATGGAATTGTCCTTGGGCCCTCCCACCCACCCTTATGTTGTATAAACAGGACATGCACACTTTAACAAACCAATCATTTCAGCGCCAGGGTCTGCCACACAACTGTGGCTGAAATGATTGGTTCGTTTGGGCCCCCACAAAACAAGCTGGCAATTAATGTGTCCCTGCACAAACTGGCTCTATGGAGGCAAGATGTCATCCTCATCCTCCTCATCCACCGATTCCTCACCCTCTTCAGTGTGTACATCCTCATCCTCACAAAGTATTAACTCGTCCCCACTTGAATCCACCACCACAGGTCCCTCTGTACCTTCTGGAGGCTGGTCTCCCTGGAAGAGCTGATAATTCATTTTGATGAACATCATCTTCTCCACATTCTGTGGAAGCAACCTCCTACGCCTTTCGCTGACAAGGTTCCCGGCTGCACTAAACACTCTTTCGGAGTACACACTGGAGGGGGGGCAACTCAGGTAAAATAGAGCCAGTTTGTACAGGGGCCTCCAAATTGCCTCTTTTTCCTGCCAGTACAGGTATGGACTGTCTGCCATGCCTACTTGGATGCTGTCACCGATGTAATCCTCCACCATTCTGTCAATGGTGACAGTATCATATGCAGTGACAGTAGACATGTCAGAAATTGTTGCCAGGTCCTTCAGTCCGGACCAGATGTCCAAACTTGGTCCTGCCTGCCCTGCATCACCGCCAGCGGGTTGCTTAGGATACCTAAGTTTTTTCCTGGCAGCCCCAGTTGCAGGAGAAAATGAAGAAGGAGCCGTTGACGTGTCACGTTCCGCTTCAGCTGACAGTGTGTTCACCAGCAGGTCTTTGCACCTCTGCAGGCTTGTGTCGGCCGGAAAGAGAGACACCACATAGGCTTTAAACCTAGGATCGAGCACGGTGGCCAAAACGTAGTGGTCTGATATCAACAGATTGACCACCCTGGAATCCTGGCAAAGCGAATGAAGGGCTTCATCCACAAGTCCCACATGCCGAGCGGAATCGCTCCGTCTTAGCTCCTCCTTCACTTTCTCCAGCTGCTTCTGCAAAAGCCTGATGAGGGGAATGACCTGACTCAAGCTGGCAGTGTCTGAACTGACTTCACGTGTGGCAAGTTCGAAGGGCTGGAGAACCTTGCACAACACGGAAATCATTCTCCACTGCGCTTGAGTCAGGTGCATACCCCCTCCTTTGCCTATGTCATAGGTGGATGTATAGGCTTGTATGGCCTTTTGCTGCTCCTCCATCCTCTGAAGCATATAGAGGGTTGAGTTCCACCGCGTCACAACCTCTTGCTTCAGGTGATGGCGGGGCAGGTTCAAGAGTGTTTGCTGGCGCTCCAGTCTTCGGCACGCAGTCGCTGAATGGCGAAAGTGGCCAGAAATTTTTCGGGCCACCCAAAGCGTCTCCTGCACGCCCCTGTCGCTTTTCAGAAAATTCTGCACCACCAAGTTTATTGTGTGAGCAAAACATGGGACGTGCTGGAATTTGCCCAGATGTAATGCCCGCACAATATTGGTGGCGTTGTCAGATATCACAAATCCCCAGGAGAGTCTAAGTGGGGTAAGCCACTGGGCGATGATTTCCCTCAGTTTCTCTAAGAGGTTGTCGGCGGTGTGCCTCTTACTGAAACCGGTGATACACAGCGTAGCCTGCCTTGTAACGAGCTGGCATTTCTGAGATGCTGCTACTGGTGACGCTGCTGCTGTTGCTGCGTAAGGTGATACATCTACCCAGTGGGCTGTCACAGTCATATAGTCCTTAGTCTGCCCTGTTCCACTTGTCCACATGTCCGTGGTTAAGTGGACATTGTGTACAACGGCATTTTTCAGGACACTGAGGACACTTTTTCTGACGTTTCTGTACAGTCTCGGTATCGCCTGCCTAGTGAAGTGGAATCTAGACGGGATTTGGAACCGGGGACACACTACCTCCATCAATTGTCTAAATCCCACTGCACTAATGGCGGATACCGGACGCACGTCTAACACCAACATAGCAGTCAAGGCCTCAGTTATACGTTTTGCTTCAGGATGACTGCTGTCGTACTTCATCCTCCTCGCTAAGGACTGTTGGAGGGTCAATTGTTTAGTAAAAGTAGTGGTGTTCCTACTTCCTCTCTGGGATGATGAACGACTCCCAGCAGCAGCAACAGCAGCAGCGGCAGCAGTAGGCGTAGCAATGCAGGATCCTCCGGAGGAATCCCGGATAGGAGAGTCAGTCATGCCAGTGACATGGCCTGCAGGACTACTTCCGATCCTAACTAAGGAGGAAATTGACGAGGAGGGAGTTGACGGTGTGGTTTGCAGGCGCTTGGATACAACAGGACAACGGGATTTAGGTGTCCCTGGACTGCTTACGGTCTTAGCCAAAGTTTCTGAACTTGACAGTAACTTTTTATGAACGCGCTGCAGGTGCCGTATAAGGGAGGATGTTCCTAGGTGGTTGACGTCCCTACCCCTACTTATTTCACCTTTACATATGGTACATATGGCAAGACAGTTGTTGTCCGGATTTGGATAGAAATATTGCCAGACCAAAGAGGTGGAATGTTTGGTCTTCTGCCCAGGCATGACCGTGATGGGCTTTTTCATACCACGGACAACAACTGTCTCCCCCGGAGCCTGATTTAAACAAACCACATCACCATCAGAATCCTCCTCGCCAACTTCCTCCTCAGCGCCAGCTACACCAGTATCCTCATCCTGTTGTACTTCAACAGTGACATCTTCAATTTGCATATCAGCAAGTGGACTGTGGGTGCTCCTTTCAGCACTTGCAGGGGGCATGCAAATGGTGGAAAGAGCCACCTCTTCCCGTCAGTGCTGGGAAGGTCAGGCATCGCAACCACCACCACACTTGGACTCTCCTTGGGGATTTGTGATATCTTCTTAGAAAGCACAGTTCTTCGCTGTGCTTTTGCCAGCTTAACTCTTTTGATTTTTTTAGTGGGAGGAGGGCTTCCATCGTCATGTGAAGCTGAACCACTAGTCATGAACATACTAGGGATCGACCTTAGCCGTTCCTTGCCACTCCGTGTCGTAAATGGCATATTGGCAAGTTTACGTTTCTCTTCAGCTGATTTAAATGTCTTTTTCAAGGTCATTTTCCTGAACTTTGCCATTTGGGATTGTATGTGCCCTCTACTATGACATTGGGCATCGGCCTTGGCAGACGACGTTGATGGCATGTTATCGTCTATGTCATGACTAGTGGCAGCAGCTTCAGCACTAGGAGGAAGTGGTTCTTGATCTTTCTCTATTTTATTTTTATCGGAGAAAGTTTGGTCCTCCATTTATGTTATATCGATTTGATATATACGTGCGGCTAAACACAGAAAATAATTTTTTTTGGGGTTTGGACTGGAGTGTACTTTGTGGGTTACAGCACCCTTTAACGGTCAAGCCAGCCGGCCCTTTACTTATGACACAGGCGCACGCTTGGCACTACTTTGTTGATGCACGTGCGGCTACTGCGCACACAATTCACAAACACAGAAAATAATTTTTTTTTGGTTTGGACTGGAGTGTACTTTCGGGGGTTACAGCACCCTTAACGGTCAAGCCAGCCGGCCCTTTACTTATGACACAGGCGCACGCTTGGCACTACTTTGTTGATGCACGTGCGGCTACTGCGCACACAATTCACAAACACAGAAAATAATTTTTTTTTTGGTTTGGACTGGAGTGTACTTTCGGGGGTTACAGCACCCTTAACGGTCAAGCCAGCCGGCCCTTTACTTATGACACAGGCGCACGCTTGGCACTACTTTGTTGATGCACGTGCGGCTACTGCGCACACAATTCACAAACACAGAAAATATTTTTTTTTTGGTTTGGACTGGAGTGTACTTTCGGGGGTTACAGCACCCTTTAACGGTCAAGCCAGCCGGCCCTTTACTTATGACACAGGCGCACGCTTGGCACTACTTTGTTGATGCACGTGCGGCTACTGCGCACACAATTCACAAACACAGAAAATAATTTTTTTTTTGGTTTGGACTGGAGTGTACTTTCGGGGGTTACAGCACCCTTAACGGTCAAGCCAGCCGGCCCTTTACTTATGACACAGGCGCACGCTTGGCACTACTGTGTTGATGCACGTGCGGCTACTGCGCACACAATTCACAAACACAGAAAATAATTTTTTTTTTGGTTTGGACTGGAGTGTACTTTCGGGGGTTACAGCACCCTTAACGGTCAAGCCAGCCGGCCCTTTACTTATGACACAGGCGCACGCTTGGCACTACTTTGTTGATGCACGTGCGGCTACTGCGCACACAATTCACAAACACAGAAAATATTTTTTTTTTTGGTTTGGACTGGAGTGTACTTTCGGGGGTTACAGCACCCTTAATGGTCAAGCCAGCCGGCCCTTTACTTATGACACAGGCGCACGCTTGGCACTACTTTGTTGATGCACGTGCGGCTACTGCGCACACAATTCACAAACACAGAAAATAATTTTTTTTTGGTTTGGACTGGAGTGTACTTTCGGGGGTTACAGCACCCTTTAACGGTCAAGCCAGCCGGCCCTTTACTTATGACACAGGCGCACGCTTGGCACTACTTTGTTGATGCACGTGCGGCTACTGCGCACACAATTCACAAACACAGAAAATATATTATATTTTTAGCACTTGGGGGGAGCACCCCTGATGGACAGAGCACCCCCTGGACAACACTACAGCACCTCTTTAGGACTGGGACACTGCACAGGACTTTGGAGTGGACACAGCCCCTATGGAGAACTGACTGCACAACACAGTCCAGCCAGCCCCTATGGACTTTGAAGTAGTGGACACAGCCCCTATTAACAACAGCAGCACAGCACAACACAGCCAGCCCCTATGGACTTTGAAGTAGTGGACAACAGCAGCACTACACTACACTACACTACACAGCCCTAACTCCCACCCTCCCTCTTCACTGTCCACAGCCGAGTGAGAAAATGGCGCCGACGTGGGTACCTTATATAGGATCCAAAACCCGCGAGACTCGGAAGGCGGGAAGATGACGTTTTGCCTCGATTTCAGAATCCGAGTCAGGCGGGAAAAGTCGAGCCTGACTCGGATCGGACTCGGATCGGGGGGGCTCGGGGGGGTTCGGATTTCAGAAATCCGAACCCGCTCACCCCTAGTTATAACACCTGCATTTTTCTGACTACCCCCCGTCACCACCCACAAATGCCACTTCCTGTCAATCAATATCGGAAGGGTCTGCGTACACACTGCATGTAGTGCGATGCATACTCATGCGCAGTGCGAAAACATGGGCCAGGTGCATGCGTTCTCTCCTGTGCATTCCTTGCTGAATCAGGCCCTGTGTACCTGGACAAACAATGCTGCAATGCGAGGGGTGCAAATATATAAATATTTTTGCATGTGGGGTAAATACTGTCTGCTATTGCATGTAGCCCACAAATGGTGGGCAGATTTATTTTTACAGTGCAATTTAGATTTAAGTTTGGACACACATCTCCCAAATCTAAATCTACCTGCACATTATTCTACCCCACCTATAGTGCAGCATGGTTTTACCAAGATGCACAGCAGGGACGTGCGGTCAGGGGAGGCAGAGCCTTCCCTGTCATACTCCTAAGATTTGATATAAAATGATTAGAATAATACAAAAAAGATATTTATAACTTATAAACATTATCTTTGTTTATTGTAATCATTTTTATAGTTAACACTCACCAGCTTTGTGGAGCTCCCTGGGACTGCAGGGAGATGAGAGCTGAGGCAGCAACAGCTCAGCCGCGCTTCTGTATAGTCAGACACTGCTTGCAGAGCTGGGTGTGGGACAGTAAGCTGCACAGAAAGATAACTAATAAAGGCATGCCATTGAGTATGAAGGGCGTGCCTTGAGCACTGAGTGCACTGCAGTGTTTAGAGATCGGAGCTCATTCAGCAGCAGCAAGAGAAGACACAGTGATGCAAGTAGGAGAATTAATATACACTAGGGATGTGCAGGCTCGGTTCTACTCGGTTCCGTTCGTTTTTTTTTCCCGAATCTTATTGGGTTTCAGCTGTCACGAGTTTTGGATAGCCAATAAGATTCGGTAAAAAAAAACGAACGGAACCGAGTAGAACCGAGCCTGCACATCCCTAATATACACTAAAGCTTAGTGTAGTGAGGGGAGAATTACAGTGAGTAGGGGGTGAGACAGGATCCCAGTACTCAGACTCATCTCCATGTGTGCCTCCCCAGCCATTGACCTCACCGCATGTCACTGATCCACAGTTATTGCTCTTTCATACTCTATTCTCAAATCTGAATCAGACCCACAGTTCACATTTTTAGACACAGAACTCCCTTTTCACATTATGCCACAGTGCCACCACACTTGTGATGTGTCTAAATGTACCCCTTGCCCCCATCATCCCATGTGTGGGGGTCAAAGAGCAACCTCTCTGGATGGTCTGTTGTTAATCCAACACTGATGATGTTTCTAATGCATACACCTATAAAATGTATCTCAAATAACCTTTTTACTTCTGTTTGAAGCGCACCTGCAGCTCTCATCCAGTTGTAGAGATATCGCATGGTGCCTCAGGTGATACTAGTCACTTAGGGCAGCCTCTAATTTTTTTTTGATTAGTATATTGTCCCTAACTGGCATAGCCTATAGGCCCCGCTAACAACTGTCTAGTGAAAATTGCATAATTGGAGAGTTCCAACTGTGCAGCTGCTTTTATAATACTTGCAATAATTTGATGAATGTCATGGTCTGGTCGTCATGCCTGAGGGATGGTTTGGGCTGGAACAAGCATGGGAGGCTGAAGAGGAGATTTGGGAGCTGTGATTAAAACTGGATGGCTTGAGCCAGGACTTCCTCATGTAATGCTGTGAAGAGGTAGAGGAGCTGCAGAGAATGATGGGCCCAAAGGCGAGAAAAAGAATAGAATGTCTTTATTAAACTGGAGTTAGAAATAAAGATGATAATATTGAATGAATGAGGAGAATCGGATTGGAACCAATGATGCTGGATTGAGAGCTGGATCGGTTTGAGACCAATGATGATGATATGAAGAACTTGATGGATTTGAATCCGATATTGAGCAATTGACTAACTTGATCAGTTTGAAACCAATGTTGATGAATTGAAGAAGTTAACTGATAAGAGTCCGATGTTGATGAATTGAGAAACTTTATTGATATGAGTCTGATGATGATGAATTGATGAACTTGATTGGTTGGGACCAATGTTGATGAATTGAGGAACTTAATTGACATGAGTCCACTGTTGGAAGCATCGGATGAGACCGATGGTTGGAGGTATAGGCTGAAACCGATTGTGGCTGTAAAAGCAAGTCTCAGTGGTAAAAACCAGACTGGAGTGCAAAATGGTATAGGATACTTGGTTACCAGATAAAGGAACTGGATATAATGGACTGAAATCATTCAGATACAGAGTACCTGGGAGCTCAGCACTGAGCTGTAACTTCAGCAAGAAGCGACATTGTACTGGCAACAGAGGCCAGTTTGAAAATGGAATTTATAGGGGAGGATCCCCAGGGGTTGGATGCTGCGATCAGCTGTTCAGGGAGCAGCACTCTAAATGAAGGAAGAGCGTCGGTCCAATATGGCTGCACCCATACTGTTGTTTAGGAGAGAACTCTGGGGTGCAGCCTGTGTGCCATCATGCTGGGAAGACACACTTTGAGCAAGAGGCTGCGAGCCATCTCCTTGCTCAGTAACAGGACACTGAGTGGACGGGACAGGAGCAGTACAGACAGACCTCAGCACCAGCCGGGAGCGATGTGCAACGTGAGTGGACCTCTGTGCTATCCTGGACAGGCACCGGAGCTGTAAGAAAGTGTTTTTAATAGTCTGAAGCATGACACTGGTTTAGTGAAGTCCACAATGCTTCTTACATGGCTAATAGTCTTTGGCTCAGTGTTCAGGGTTATGATAGAATGCAAATAGGGTGATTTAGAGACAATCGCTTTCTTCTATCTCCTCTGCAAATAGAACACCAGAGATCAGTCAACTGTACAGATCCAACATATCCAGATACAAAAATGTAATGAGGCCTACTGTCATGAGGCTGTATTCTAGACATGGCTCAAAACTAGGGATGAGCGGGTTTGGATTTCTGAAATCCGAACCCCCCCGATCCGAGTCGTATCCGAGTCAGGCTCGACTTTTCCCGCCTAGCTCGGATCTGAAATCGAGGCAAAATGTCATCATCCCGCCTTCCGGATCTCGCGGGTTTTGGATTCTATAAAAGGTCCCCGCAGCGGCACCATTTCTCACTCCGGCTGTGGACAGTGAAGAGGGAGGGTGGGAGCTAGGGCTGGCTGGGCTGTGTTGTGCTGCTGTTGTCCATAGGGGCTGTGACCACTCAGTTCATAGGGGCTGACTGGGCTGTGTTGTGCTGCTGTTGTCCATAGGGGCTGGCTGGGCTGTGTTGTGCTGCTATCATAGGGGCTGGCTGGTCTGTGTTGTGCAGTCAGTTGCAGTCATACGGGCTGTGTCCACTCCAAAGTCTATAGGGGCAGGCTGGACTGTGTTGTGCAGTGTCCCATAAAGGCTGTAGTCCTAGAGGGGTGTTGTAGTGTTGTCCAGGGGGAGATCTGTGCATCAGGGGTGCTCCCCCAAAGTGCACTCCAAAAATTTTTTTATTTTTTTTCCTATGTTTGTGAATTGTGTGCGCAGTAGCCGCACGTGCATCAACAAAGTAACGCAAAGCATGTGCCTGTGTCATAAGTAAAAGGCCGGCTGTCTTGACCGTTAAAGGGTGCTGTAACCCCCAAAGTGCACTCCAAAAAAAATAAAAATATATATTTTTTTGTGTTTGTGAATTGAGTGCACAGTAGTCGCACGTGAATCAACAAAGTAGCGTCAAGCGTGCGCCTGTGTCATAAGTAAAAAGCCAGCTGGCTTGACCATTAAAGGGTGCTGTAACCCCCAAAGTGCACTCCAAACTAAATAAAAAATAATTTTCTGTGTTTGTGAATTGTGTGCACTGTGGCTGCATGTGCATCAACAAAGGAGCAGCGCCAAGCGTGCGCCTGTGTCCCATAAGTAAAGGGCCGGCTGGTTTGTCCATTAAAGGGTGCTGTAACCCCCAAAGTGCACTCCAAAAAAAATAAAAATATACATTTTTTTGTGTTTGTGAATTGTGAGCACAGTAGCCGCACGTGCATCAACAAAGTAGCGTCAAGCGTACGCCTGTGTCATAAGTAAAGAGCTGGCTGGCTTGACCATTAAAGGGTGCTGTAACCCCCAAAGTGCACTCCACAAAAAATAAACAATTCTTTTTTTTCTGTGTTTGTGGGCGAAATGTATGAGCAGTAGCCGCACGTGCATCAACACAGCAGCAGCGCCAAGCGTGCACCTGTGTCATAAGTCAAGGGCCGGTTTGGACATCTGGTCCAGACTGAAGGACGTGCCAACAATGTCAATTTCTGACATGTCTACTGTCACTGCATATGATACTGTCACAACTGACAGAATGGTGGAGGAATTATTTTCTGTGTTTGTGAATTGTGTGTACTGTGGCTGCACGTGCATCAACAAAGGAGCAGCGTCAAGCATGCACCTGTGTCATGAGTAAAGGGCCGGATGGCTTGTCCGTTAAAGGGTGCTGTAACCCCCAAAGTGCACTCCACAAAAAAAAAAAAATTCTTCTTTTTATTTCTGTCTTTGTGAATTGTGTGGGCTGTAGCAGCATCTGCATCCTCATAGCAGCAGCGACAAGCGTGCGTCTGTCTGTTAAAGGGTGGTGTAACCCTCAAAGTGCGCTCCACAAAAAATAAAAAATTCTTCTTTTTATTTCTGTCTTTGTGAATTGTGTGGGCTGTAGCGCACCTGTATCTTCAAAGCAGCAGTGACAAACATGTGTCTGTCTGTTAAAGGGTGGTGTAACCCCCAAAGTGCGCACCAACCAAAATAAAATAATCTTCTTTTTTTCTGTGTTTGTGTGTGAAATGTTTGCTCAGTAGCCGCACCTGCATCCTCAAAGCAGCAGCAACAAGCGTGCGTCTGTCTGTGAAAGGGTGGTGTAACCCCCAAAGTGCGCTCCAACCAAAATAAAATAATCTTCTTTTTTTCTGTGTTTGTGTGTGAAATGTATGCACAGTAGCCGCACCTGCATCCTCAAAGCAGCAGCGACAAGCGTGAGTCTGTCTGTTAAATGGTGGTGTAACCCTCAAAGTGCACTCCACAAAATATAAAAAATTCTTCTTTTTTTAATATCTTTGTGAATTGTGTGGGCTGTAGACGCACCTGCATCCTCAAAGCAGCAGCGACAAGCGTGCATCTGTCTGTTAAAGGGTGGTGTAACCCTCAAAGTGCGCTCCACAAAAAATTCTTTTTTTTTCTGTCTTTGTGAATTGTGTCGGCTGTAGCTGCACCTGCATCCTCAAAGCAGCAGCGACAAGCGTGCATCTGTCTATTAAAGGATTACATCAGTGACAGCATCCAAGTAGTCATGTCAGACAGTCCGTACCTGTACTGGCAGGAAAAAGAGGCAATTTGGAGGCCCCTGTACAAACTGACTCTATTTTACCTGAGTTGCCCCCCCTCCAGTGTGTGTTTAGTGCAGCCGGGAACCTTGTCAGCAAAAGGCGTAGGAGGTTGCTTCCACAAAATGTGGAGAAGATGATGTTCATAAAAATTAATTATCAACTCTTCCAGGGAGAACAGCCTCCAGAACGTACAGAGGGACCTGTGGTGGTGGATTCCAGTGGGGACGAATTAATACTCTGTGAGGATGAGGATGTACACAACACTGAAGAGGGTGAGGAATCGGTGGATGAGGAGGATGAGGACGACATCTTGCCTCCGTAGAGCCAGTTTGTGCAGGGACAGATTAATTCCCAGCTTGTTTTGTGGGGGCCCAAACGAACCAATCATTTCAGCCACAGTCGTGTGGCAGACCCTGGCGCTGAAATGATTGGTTTGCTAAAGTGTGCATGTCCTGTTTATACAACATAAGGGTGGGTGGGAGGGCCCTAGGACAATTCCATCTTGCACCTCTTTTTTTTTTCTTTGCATTATGTACTGTTTGGGGCCTAGTTTTTCAAACTGCTATCTTGTCTGCCACTGCAATGTCACTCCTAGATGGGCCACGTGTTTGTGCTGCCCACTCGTGTCGCTTAGCATAGTCATCCAACTACCGCGGTGCAACCTTTTGGACATAAAAACACTATTGTGAGGTGTGAGTTGTTCTTAATAGACTGGAAATGAGTGGAAATGAAGGCTATTGAGGTTAATAATAGCATAGGAGCAGAAAAACCCACAAATTCTGTGATTTGAGCTGTTTTTATGCTTTTTAAAAAAAAATACAGATCCAAAACACAAAACCCAGAACCCAAAACACGAAAGGGTGGTTTTGGCAAAACCAATCCAGATTCAAAACACGAAGAAAGGTCCAGATCCAATACCAAAACACAAAGCACGAAAAGTGGCCGGTGCACACCCCTACTCAAAACCCATTTCACACATACACTGTTAACCCGGGTTCTACAGGTGTTAATAGTGGCTGTTCTGGCACAGTTTCTATATAAATGAGAGAAACCATATCTTAATGGTGTTATGTTTCTTTGCGTGGTCATTGAAGTGGAGAATAGCAGGAAAGAGATGTTCTCTTCCTGCTTCCTTGTACAATTCAGCGCACCCTTGGCTCATGCCCACCGATACCACCACATGTCAGGCGGTACACAAAATCTGCGCATGTGTGAACTGAAACATGTGCTGTACTGAAAGAAATACATTAAAAATTCTTTCACATTTGCAAAATACATGATAAAACTCTTTACTGGGACAGCTCTTTATCACATGGACTGTCCTGGCATATGTTTTCCTGTAAATATATTGAATATTAAAATTTAAAATAGACATTTGTGGTATCCCCATAGTTATGGGGTTACCCCTTAGCATACTTGCCAACTCTCCCTCATTGTCAGGGAGACTCCCTGAAATAGCAGCAATCTCCCTGTCTTCCTGAAGAGTCTACATATCTCCCTCATTTCACCTTACCCCCATTATGACACTGTTATATAAAAGAAAAAACAGAGATATATACATTCAAATGGGATCGTTATTATAATTTCCCTGCATTGGTTATAAGGCACAATGGCCCTCATTCAGAGCCGCTCGTTAGCGGCAGTACGCTCGTTCCGAGCGATGTTCGCACATCTGCGCATGCGTACGGTTTTGAGTACGCATGCGCGAACCAGTCAGTGCGGCCGAAAATAGTTTGTACGCTATATAGCGAGTGCCTGCTATTTTGAGTGACAGAATGAGGCGTATGTGGGTGGTAACAGGGGAAGGTGCTTGAAAACGGGGGAGTGGAATTCGAACGTAGGCGTGCTTAAAAGGTCAAAACGGGCGTTTTAAGGGTGTGCATAATTAATCCAGCAGCGTCATTGACCACGTCACTTGTTTTTTTTAAACTCAGAACTGCTCGCAAAATAGTGGTTGAAAAAACCAACCACAAGAATAGCGAGCAGTTCATACGCTGTACGATGTACTCGATTAATCTAATAAATAGCGGACATGACGTATGGTGCGAGCGGCCAGGGGGCGTTTTTATCAAATAAACGAGCGTATGTTTTGCTCGCTCGTTCAGACTTAGAGGTGTGAACAGACTGCAATGTGCGAACAGATCATTTGAATAGCCACCCCTTGTTTTTGAACGAACGACCGCAAATAGCGAATGGCTCTGAATGAGGGCCAATGATCCTTATGGTTACATGTATTTTCTGATAAGTATCAGTGTGTTTTCATCAACAAGTAGATCTTACTAACTGCTTTGGGGCTCATTTACATGTGGATGTAAATCAATTTTATGACCACCTCTCAGATGTAGCAGTACACTCCCACTTTACCGTCACGCTCATTGGTGTTGCTTTCACAATCTCCCTGAAATGCTTTTTCAAAAGTAGGCAAGTATGCCCCTTAGACAGTTAGGGCTTCATTTAGATACTGCAGCCTGTCAGTTTATTATGTTTTTTTTGCAGTTCATACAGTACCATTAGCCCATGGGCAGATACAGTGAACTTTTATTGACCCCACCCCTGTCAGCCCCTACTGAGCATGCGCGGACAAGTGGGAAGAATTCATCCCTTGGTCAGTAACCCATTTTTGCGGGAAAATCCTGCCCCACTCATTGGTAGCCTGGGTTTCCAGGCAGAGATCTTTGTAGGCGGCCTGTTGCTGGGGGTCCCCTGTCCACAGGGAAGAGAAAGAGTGGAAGGTTATAAAATAGCAATCCCCTGGAGGGGAGAGAAAATCCCTGATGGGAAGGAGCTGGGCAGCAGGAGCTGTCATGTAGCTTATATAAAGATTCAAATACCTGCAGGGGAAAAGAGGAGGGGGGGTGTCCTAGCTAGTAGTAACCCAGGACCCGCTGGAGGTCAGCAGCTGTGGTGGAAGCCAGAGCGCTGCCACAGTGAAAGTATTCCAGCTGCAAACAGCTGGCGCAAAGACCTCACAAGAACTCCTAGCTGTAAGGACCAGTGTAGAACTGGGAGGACCCTCCAGTATGGAAGAGCCCCCTGCTAAGTATGAGGGCTGTGCTGTCGCTGCCTGCTGTTTAGAAGAGTACCCCACTGGAGTGTTATACCAAGCCCCTACAAGTGCCTTCACGTGGATTATAAATACTGTACTCTGCAACAGAAGAGGAGTACCCACTGGATTGCCATACCAAACTCCTACAAGTGCCTGAGGTGTAATTACACTCTCCCTGGAGGCTAAAGAACCATTCACTACACGAAGTGGCAAGGAAAGGTCCTTGACCTTTCTTTAGGAAGACTACTGATTCTGATAGCCCTTCGGAGAAAACAACTGTGTGCCCTGAGAAATCGAAATCACAAATCCCAGAGGAGAGTGCAAGTGTGTCCGCGGTTGCCATGTGTGAGCCAGACCTAAATACTAGTGTACTGGAGGATCCTCCAAGTTCCAACATTTGTGTGCCCTCTGTAAATGTGGGGGAGGGGAGTCAACATCTTGCAGACGTAGTCAGTGAGGATGCTTCTGTGGAATCGCACATGGAGGAGGAGGATATTTTGGCAGTTGAAGGTGCTAAGGATGATGAGGATGTTGATGATGAAGATGTTGGTGATGAGAATGTTGATGCTGAGGATGTCCTTTGTGTAAGTAAGGCAACAGCTGTTGCCCATGAATTGAAAAAGCCAAAGCCCATTGTTGTCATGCTGGGGCAAAAGACAAAAAAATCCACTTCTCACGTGTGGAATTATTTCCACCCTAAACCGGACAACAGTTGTCAAGCTATATGTAACCATTGCAAAGCAAGAGTGAGTAGAGGGACCTAAACCACCTAGGAACCTCCTCCTTGTTATGTCACTTGGAGCGCATTCATCAAATATCAAAGTGTATGTTGCCAAGTTCCAAAACTGAAAACGTAACAAGTCCAGTGTCACCTACCTGCGCCCTCTCTGTGGGATCCAAGCGCCTTTGACCTCCAACACCAACACCTGCATCATCATCAACATCCTCATTTGTGATCGGAAGTAATTTAAAAAAAACAATTGACTATTAAACAGTCCTTTGATAGAGGAAGTAAGTATAACAGCTGTCACCCAGTATCATAGCGGATCACTGACGCCATGACGGCTGTGCTAGTATTAGATGGTGAAATGATAAAAAATGAGGATGATAGTGTGGAGGAAGTACAAAAGGAGGTTGAGGGGGAAATTTGTGCCCTATCTGGCGCTAATGTGGATGTTGATGATAAGGATGTGGTTTGTGTAAATCACCCATCAGTGGCAGCAGTTCTTGCTAATGATAAAAAGAAAGCCAGAAAAGCAACATCTTGGGTGTGGAATTATTTTAATCTAAATTCTAACAACTGTTGTGAAGGCATCTGTCCCATTTGTAAAGCCAAAGTTAGCAGAGGAAGGGATGTTAACCATCTAGGCACCTCCTCCCTGTTACGTCATTTGCAGCGAGTTCATGCAATTTGTTTAACAAAATTATACTTTGTAAATTAATAACAAGCAGTTCAGTATCAGCTACCAGCAGTTTGGACCAGCACATGGAATCTCCACCACCAACACCCTCATCATCAACCTCCTCCTTAATAATTGAAGGTAGTCCTTCCAAAAAATGTTTTGTTGGGGCCCAAACAAACCAATGAGTTCAGCCACGAAAGTGTCAGTCCTAGTGGCTATCGTGCTTGGTTTGTTAAACTATGCATGTCCTTTTTAATATCCCACATAAGAGTGGGTGGGAGGGACAATTCCATCTTGCTCCTCTTTCCTTTACATTTGGCACAATTTGGGGAATTGCCGACTGACATTATTATAGTTTATTAAACTGCCATCCTGTAAGCCACTGCTGTGTGGCAATGTTTCATAGATGTCCTATATTTTTTTAAACTGCCGTGCGTTTGTGCTGCTGCTCAGTTGCTTACTTTAGCCATCCAGCTCACTGCAGCCTTTTTTCTGTATTGGTGAAAAATAGTGAAATCAATATTGTGAGCTGTGAGGTGGTTAGAAATACCTAGAAATGCCTGAAAATTATTGTTATTAAGGTTAATAATACTGTAGGAACAAAAACAGGCCCAAATTATGTGGTTTTAGCTGTTAATATAATTTTTTGGAAAAAATACAGATCCAAAACCAAAACCTAAAAACAAAACACCAAGGAAAAAATCCAAAACCAGATTCAGATCCAAAACCAGTGGAGAACCAGATCCAAAACCAAAACACGGGAGTCGGCGCACATCTCTAGTTCTAACACTGATACTCAGGGTAGTAAGCGTGGTTACATAGAGGGGAATTAAGGAATTTGTTATTTACTTGCCGACCTCTTTGATCTCCTGTCTGAGAGATATCGGAGGTGAGATACAAGTGACAAGTGTGTGGGGTGTGGCTATGTGATCTGCATCACCATGGCCCCGCCCCCTGATGCGCAATGCTGTGGGTGAGGATATAATGCTGTGCCCTCAGCAAGGCCAGTATGGTTACAGCTAATGACACGACACATATTATTAGCTGGTATGACTATGCTGCATGCCAGATTCTGTATAACAGACTCACTATAACTGGACTGAATCCAACAAGCAAGATTCAACCTAGATCACAGCAGTTTTAGTACATACAGCACAGTTATCCCTGATAAAGGAGAAAACAGCTCATATAACGTTTCCCTAGATAATTGTACACACTGCTCGGTATGATGGCTCAGCGGGGCCTGGGGCTACAACCACTGTACTATCAGTGGGGGGTTTCTGAGTTCCCCCGTTATCTGTGATGGTCACTCCCAGTCCTAGAACAAACTGGTGAATGTAATGGTCTCTAACTAAATAGTGGCAGAGACTGAGCGGCAGCTCTGTCCTTCCACAGCCCAGATGGCAAAACTGTTTTATTTTGCAAAAAAAGAACTTAAAGAAACACACAAAACTACATGGAGGTGGGACCCGTTTGTTCCATTAACTGACTATGGAGAGGTTCTTCCCTGATATGTCTGAGGATGGAATGACCTGGGCAGGCAGTGACTCTGTATTCTGGGCCTGATTCAGAGCCGGAGGCTCTGACAAGACCGCTCGCTCTGAATCAGGGCCGTCCTACCTATTATTGGAGCGGCCTCCTGGCCGCTCGCATAGCTGTGGGTGACCACCCACAGCTTATGCGAGCGGGCAAAAAGATGGTCGCGATGGTCAAGACCATCGCGACCATCGGGCTTGCGACGAGACCCAGGCTTGGCCATCGTTATTCGGGTCCCGCCTCCGTCGTGCGCATGCGCACTTGGGCACCATCGACCCGCTTGCGAGCGGGTCAGAATCAGGCCCTCTGTTCAGTGTCAGGACAGGCAGGGCTACAGGACAATCATTGTGCTGAATCACAGCAACTAATCAGACACTTTCTTCCATGGTCTCACTAGTTCACTAATGTTGGAAAATGAGTGTACAATGGGCCTGATTAAGACCCGTTCGTAAGGGCCGGCCCCTCGCAGGTAATGTTTTCATTTTTATTATTTTTTTGTCTCTTACCGCTCGCAAAGCTGTGGGAGCCCACCCAAAGCTTGTGCGAGCAGCAAGGAGCCTGTCGCGATAATCGCGACCATCGGCCTTGCGACGAGACCCTGTTGTAGGGTCTTGGCTGCCGCAAGGCCGAGTGGACTTCCTGCCCTAATAGAGCAGGAAGTCCCCTACTGGCATCAGTTGTGATGTCAGTAGATACTCGCTCAAATGCCGGGCATTGCTAAGGGAACGACTGCGTTTGGCCAATCACACCCCCTACACGCCTACATAATGGGGCAAGCTGTCACTCACCATCGACAGCTGCCCCGTCTTGTAGCGAGCCCCGTAGCGACTGAACTGACGCGAGTGGCTCCGAATCAGGCCCAATGTGTATAAGTGCGGCTGTTGGATGAGGAGTGTAGCAATAGTGCACCCTCAGGCTCCAGTGATGGAAATCTGGTATATCTGATCTAAGTATAGAATATGTAACACACAGGTAGCCCTGTACTATGTAACACGTCTCTCTAATGTCACAGTATGAGTAAGTTGGTAATGGTGACCTCTCCTACTCACTTCCTGAGACACGTTCTGTTGTGTACCCTGCAGGTGTCACCATTATCTTTGCTGTCTTTGTAGAGGTTATAGTCACTGACATATACAGGATAATAAGGAATATTCTGCACATATGCTCTGCTCCAATACACAACAATGTTTAGCAATACACAACAATGTTTATTTTGATTTAATTTGATATAACTTGTTAAACATATATATGTGAGGTTCTGGTTTTGTTGTGGGCCCGGGGTGGTAATAGGAGCAGATACTGAAGCAGATTTAAAAATAAACGTGGAGTTTTTAATGAGTGACTTAACAGACAAGAATGTGGCAAAACAAAAAGTCTGGGTATAGCACTAAAGTGCACTTGGGAACTGTAGTGAGGCAATGGGAAAAAGTCCAGGTAGTGATAACAGAGGGCAGTCCAGTATTCCAGGATTTGTGAGGCTGAAATGAGAGTACAGGCTGAAGAAAATAATGTCCAGAGGAAATGCAAGTGGAGGCAAGGTGCAGCGTAACAGCTGACACAGGTACTCAGGCAAGGGAGAGGCAATGGAGGAGGCAGGAGAATCCAGGGGGGCTGGAACAGGCAGGGTGAAGCAGGTTAGGTAATGATCCCAACAGACAGGTGAACAAGCACAGGAACTCTCTCTCAGCTCTCGCTGAGAAACACGTTGCACTGGCAATGAAAGGAAGCTCTGCACTCCCTTAAATACCCAGTTCCGCACTGTGGCAGGCTAGAGAGAACATGTGACACACCAGGATAGGGCAACTAGGTCACATGTCCGGAGGCAAGATGGCGGCACCCATGCCAGAATGAAATGGAAACACCACCAGGCCTAACCAGACCAGAGTGACAGTATGCCCGCACAGGACTACGCACAGCCAATGCATCACCGCCAGACACCAGCGCCACCGCCAGACGCTTCTTGCCATAGCATCCTCACAGATATTACCTGCCAGCAGGCATGCCGAGAAACCCTGGTCGTGACAATATACAGTATTGTACTTATTGTTTCTTTTTAAGGCCACATACACATTAGCAGCACACAATCAAGATAGCAGATACCTCCCAACATATGATGGAGTCCGCAGCGGGACAGAAAAATAATTGGGGAACGGCCACACATCCCAGGGGCATATTCTCCACTGGACCAACCCTTGCACTGATTCCTTCCTTGCTAGCATAGTAGGGACTCACCACCCAAATTGCCAAGACGATGAGCCCTGATCAGGAAGGTGGGACAGGTCCCTCTAATTTGGACTGTTCTGCCAATATTGGAAGAGTTGGGAGATATATTAGTTTGCAAATTGAGCAATAACCTCATTTACGCCATGTTTCTATGGTACAATGACTGTGTGGGACTTGGTCAGTGCTGGCATTAATTAGCAGTTATATAATAGTTTAATCTCATAATTGTGTTACATAGTGTTCTTTCTTTCTCTGCAACAGGTTCCCCATATAGTCCTGGCTAATGAAACCGGCAGTGCAGAGCTACAGGGCAGTACTACAGGTAATATAGTATAATGCACAACTGTGACAACTATAACGTAAGTGCTGGGTTTATATGCAGCATAGATTTTACAAGTGGTCAGTGGCCATCATGAAAGCGGGGACCATATTTTGTGAATGTAGCAGATAAAGGAAATCCTAGATGAATTACACATCTCTGACTCTATGACAGAATTATAATGTAACACCATGTAGAGTGAAGATACAGTATAACTGTGTTACCTTTCCTTCATTGGCAGAATAGCTCAGGCTAGTCAGGAAATTACTCAGAAGTCACTTAGCAATGAGATGGGAGAGTGTGGTACATGCCGGGTCACTAACTAGGGTGCAGCAATCTGCAGCAGATGGTTACACCATACTTACCTACTTTCTGGCTGACACCTCTGGGAGGTGGAGGTTGCATGGTCTGGCCAAGTAAGCAGTGCAGGGTGAAAAGGCACAATGGCACCATTGTGGCCCTGCTCCTGGTTGAAAAATGCTATGATTACCAGTACTGTAAAGACAGGGGAAAACCCACCTCTATCATATACACGTCTTATGACACACAAAGCTACAGTCTAAAGTGACGGGTGTATTAAGCTACTTGTGGGCGCAATACATGATCAACTGTAAAACCAGATGTTGGATCATAATGGTAGCCTAATCATGCTACCATTTTTAGGCCTCACAAATAACGTTACATGTTACGGTATAGTATGAGGGTCAGTGTGCATATACCGAGCTGCCCAAATAAATATGTTATATAAAATGTACATATCTCTCCTTCCAGCTGTGCCCAAAGTACCAGTGCCTCCTGTACAGCCCAGAGTACCAGTGCCTCCTGTACAGCACAGAGCACCAGTGCCTCCTGTACAGCACAGAGCACCAGTGCCTGATGTACAGCCCAGAGCACCAGTGCCTCCTGTACAGCCCAGAGCACCAGTGCCTCCTGTACAGCCCAGAGCACCAGTGCCTCCTGTACAGCCCAGAGCACCAGTGCCTCCTGTACAGCCCAGAGCACCAGTGCCTCCTGTACAGCCCAGAGCACCAGTGCCTCCTGTACAGCCCAGAGCACCAGTGCCTCCTGTACAGCCCAGAGCACCAGTGCCTCCTGTACAGCCCAGAGCACTAGTGCCTCCTGTACAGCCCAACGCACCAGTGCCTCCTGTACAGCCCAGAGCACCAGTGCCTCCTGTACAGCCCAGAGCACAGGACATAACGTAAGTACTTTACAAAGTATTTATTTTATATATTTTATTCATTATTTCTCTTCACACAGACATGGCTACAAAGCTGTATCTGCTGTGTTACATCCCTGCATCATTACACCACATACTCCCAGGATCACATAGATATGGGTACAAAGCTGTTTCTGTTGTGTTACATCCCTGCGTCATTACACCACATACTCCCAGGATCACACAGACATGGCTACAAAGCTGTATCTGCTGTGTTACATCCCTGCGTCATTACACCACATACTCCCAGGATCACACAGACATGGCTACATAGATGTATCTGCTGTGTTACATCCCTGCGTCATTACACCACATACTCCCAGGATCACACAGACATGGCTACATAGATGTACCTGCTGTGTTACATTCCTGAGTCACTAAAGCTGCTCACTTCTCTCTACTGACCACATTTTCCCAACTCTCTCATTGGGCTCTATTTATTAACATTATTTTTACTAAGATAAAGTGAAAAAGGGTGTTTTCACACCCTTTTCACATTATTTTAGTATCACCTATAGTTATTACAGGGCAATTGGAGTAGAATTCATAAAATTCTACTCCAACCCCTAAGTATCACTTATTTTTAGTAAGCAGATCGCATTTCCCATAATTGTAATGGGAAATGCGATCCGACCAAAGTTACAAAAAATAAATTGTAAAAAAATATCCGGGAAAGCCCTGTGAAAATAACGCCACCTGGAGGTGGCATTATCCAGGGTCTCCCCCGGTTACCGGACTCCTACTCAGCTCTAAAAGGCAGAGCAGAGCCCGGAGCCGGTCCCAGTGATCAGCTGTGTGGTCTAAACAGACCGCAAGCTGATACACTGCAAAAAAAAAATAGTAAAAAGAAACATTTTCTTACCTGACTCCAGTGACCGGTGATCGGGGCTCCGGTGATGACTCCCCTCCAGTCACCTGGTCTCCCATGCTGCACTGCGGTCCGGTCATCAGGTGATTGGGTCCCAGTGCAGTATGGTATATCAGCTGACCGGAGGCATGGAAGACATCACCGGAGCACTGATGACTGCAGGTAAGTGCAATTAAGGAGGCGGTCACGGGGGGGGCGCGATTGCGGGGGGTGGGGCTTAGTGTCAGGGGTGGGGCTTAGCGCCGGGGGGGTATCAGCGGTGGCCGGTCGGTGCATGCGCGGGGCACTAGTCACGGTATTTTTTGGCGAAAATATCTTGACTAGAGTGCGGAGGGGATTCGCAGGGACAGAGCTTTCTCGCAAGCTCTGTCCCTGCAAGGGATTTGTAGTAAATCCCTGTGATTTTGCCTGAATTAGCGATGCGAATTCAGTCGATAATATCACACTACAATCTGCATTACAAATGCGGATTATAGTCAATAGAACCCATAGTCTATATTTTCTAATTCCATCTGTTCCTACCAGCAGGGGGATGCAGAAACACACAGGTCTCCATCTATCCATGCTAATGATGGTAAGTAACTATCTATTATTTACATATCATACAGGGGGAGGTACTGTAAGAAGGAGGGGAGGGTGCACGAAGGGGGGATATGGGGGAGGTGCATATCAAAGCACACGGAATACAGTTTATGTTGCCTTATCTACATGGACACCGCTGTAGCTCCCCAGCTCTTCTTCCACTTGAAATGCATTTTCCGATCTCCCGTTGCTGAGCTGAAGTCAGCGAATAAGTCCTCACGTCAGCCAAGCAGCGGAACATCTGACACAAGCAGCTCAAGTGGAAGTAGCTTATCTCTTTGTCTGTCTGCTATTGTCCAGTCTTGTTTTATTTCTGTACTGTTCATAATTGTAGGGTCTAACCAAATATGCTAGCTCTATACAGTATAAGTAAATGTCAATAAATAAGTAGCAGTGCAGCGAGCTACAGCCGGGTCTGAATAACAAAGGCCAAAAGAAAAAAAATGACTTTATACATTCATATAAGTTAAATCTAAATTTTATATTTTTAGAAGTTATATATTATTTACAGTTTTAATATTTTGGATCTAAAAGACTATTCTTGTAATACTTGTAATACTAAAGAATAACAACAATAATACATTTATAATAATCATACTATATAACACTAATGTACATACACTTACCTATATCACAGAGAATGTAATCTCTCTTTCTCCCGTCTCTTTTCTGTGTGTCTCTCTCTCTCTCTCTTACCTCTCTCTACCTTTCTTCTCTCTCTCTCCTCTCACTCTCTCTCCTCTCGCTCCTTACTCACACACTCTTTCCTCTCGCCCTCTCTCCTCTTACACTCACACTCTCTCTCCTCTTATACTTACACTCTCTCTCTCTCCTCTCACTCTTTCCTCTTATACTCACACTCTCTCTCCTCTTGCTCCTCTTATACTCACACTCTCTCTCCTCTCGCTCTCTCTCCTCTTACACTCACACTCTCTCTCCTCTTACTCTTACACTCTCTCTCCTCTCACTTTCTCCTCTTATACTCACACTCTCCTCTCGCTCTCTCTCCTCTTACACTCACACTCGCACTCTTCTCTCACACTCTCTCTTCTACCTCTGTCCTCTCTCTCTCCTCTTATACTCACACTCTCTCTCCTCTCGCTCTCTCTCTTACACTCACACTCGCTCTCTTCTCTCACACTCTCTCTTCTACCTCTTGGCCTGATTCAGAGCCGGACGCTCTGACCAGAGCGCTCGCTCTGAATCAGTGCCCTCCTCCATTAAAATGGAGCGTCCTCCTGGATGCTCGTATAGCTGTGGGTCACCACCCACAGCATATACGAGCGTCCAAAAAGATTGTCGCGACCATCGGACTTGCGACGGAGACCCTGCGGTAGGGTCTCCCAGCCACAAGCCCTGGAGTGATTTTGGCTCTATCAGAGCCAAAATCACTCCCACTGACATCACTAGTGATGTCAGTGGGGCCGGCTTCAGACGGTAGGTGTTCCCATGGGAAGGCCTCCATCTGGCAGGCACGCCCACCAAAGGGGGCGTGCTGTCAGTCACCATCGACAGCACGCCACCTTTGGTGCGAGACCCGGAGCGACAGCTTGGCTGTCGCAGTCCGGGTCTCGCGCATGCGCAGTGGGGAACATCGACCCACTTGCGAGCGTACTGCCACTTGCGAGTGGGTCTGAATGACCCCCTCTGCCCTCTCTCTCTCCTCTTATACTCACACACTCTCTCTCCTCTTATACTCACACTCTCTCCACTCGCGCTCTCTCCTCTTACATTCACACTTGCTCTCTCCTCTTGCCCTCTCTTCTCTTACACTCACACTCATTCTCTCCTTTTACTCTCTATCTCTCCTCTTACACTCACTCTCGCTCCTCTTACACTCACTCTCGCTCCTCTTACACTCACTCTCTCTCCTCTTACACTCTCGCTATCTCTCCTCTTACACTCTAGAATTTGACCTCAGAGACACAATATTTTGTATAAAATCTCACACACCCCATTTGTATGTTTAAGGTTTATTGTTCTTTAAAAAAAGCTCTCACTTATTGTTACTGAGTGTGATTCCTGTGTAATTGCAGCTAAGGTGTGCTCCTCAGGGCCCAGCCATCCTTTCACCCCTGCTGTCACCCGCCTTCTCAATGCTGCTGCTTCTATATGCCCTAAAAACACCCTGGGAATGATGAAAGTGATGCCCACAAATACCGGAGCTACCATATACAATCGCATGGGAGCCAACCCTGTACTCACACCCCAGCCACCTTCCACCAAACCATCCTTGCTCCGATACCCTCTCAGATCCGCCAGCACTGCAATAAAATAAAGACCTTGATGCAGAAGCTGGACCGAGGGTTTGGGGGGGCTCAGGGCACTTAAGGCAGGGGAATTATGCCTGAGACAATGCAGGGACAATTGCACAGATACCTCAGATGAGCGTCTTCTCTGCGGAAATATCGGGGTCACAATCCGGCTGGAGAGTGACCACTAAGACTGTGCCTAAAGGACGTCACCATTTACATACAGGATCCCTCAGCTAAGGGGCTTTGCAGACTTCTTCAAATTCACAATCCGGCTGGAGAGTGACCACTAAGACTGTGCCTAAAGGACATCACCATTTATAGGCAAGACCCCCTCATCTGAGGGGCTTTGTTAAGTTTTTTAAAATTACAATCCGGCTGGAGAGTGACCACTAAGACTCTGTGCCTAAGGGACATAATCATTTACAGGCAAGACCCCCTCAGCTGAGGGGCTTCACAAAGTTTTTTTAAGTCACAATCCGGCTGGAGAGTGACCACTAAGACTCTGTGCCTAAGGGACATCATCATTTACAAGCAAGACCCCCTTGGCTGAGGAGCTTCGCAGACTTCTTCAAAGTCACAATCCAGCTGGAGAGTGACCACTAGGACTAGTTCCCTTGATATAAACAGTTTTTCTTATATGTTGGCTGAATATAAGACATTCTAAAGCCTTTATGTGTGCTGGGTGATGCAGGGCGACATTATACCACATAAACATACTTTCTTCCTCATTCTTTCTATCAGTGATAATCCTCCCTGGCCTCTTTTGTCACTAACACCAATACTGACCACACACATCACACACATAGGTGTAGCATCATATCGCCTTTTTCTATTTCTCAAATTCTTACTAAAGGCTGGACACCTGTAAGGCATGGCAGCTCCCGGCACTTAATACTGGATCAGAGATAACTGGATAGATGGGGCCACACTAGACAGTGACACACAAGGACTGAGCAGAGGCCGCCTTTTCTACCAATCATTCCTGCTACTAGGAAAATGCCTCAAATAGAGACCAAATTATTATGGGACACATTTCCCTTACAATGGTATATAGACAATAAAACAGTATCCAAAGGGTTAAATATAAAAACAAAGTCAGACAATAAAACCAACACAACATTCATCAAAAGCTTGAATGACATACTTGACAAATGCTCTTTCTCCCTAATGGTACTAAAGGATACAATGGCACAAGGAAGAATTAGCAGAACTAGATAGAGAAATAAAATAAATGTAACATAATGCTAGATCCCTATAAAACATAAGAAGGTTTTAAAAAGTTGAAATTAGTATATCGCCAAACAAAGGGAAAAAGGAAATGATTAAAACTATAAGAGATAAGAGGGGGCTTAAGACACACAAGATAGTGTTCAATCTAGCACCCTGCACCTGTCACAAGTTCACAACCCATGCAGTTCCTCTTTCCTGCCTGGGATGTCACTGTCTGCTCTGGTGCTATTAGCACATTCTGGTTTGTATCTCAGCAGTTTGTTGCATCAGCTGAGTGTGCCAAAGCACCAGAGAGCAAAAGGCCCAGAAAGGGGGCATGGTCATGGGAAAAGGGGTGTGTCTTTAAGATACGCACCCTTTTTAATCACTCTTGGGGGTGTGGCCGCGTGTCTCTTTGAACGCCATTACTTGGGTGTGCAGAAATTAGCCACTGCAACAGCATACGCAGCTAGAGTACTTACTGCATGCGGCAAGGTTAGCAATTCCTGAGTAAGGTCTGACCTGCTGTAATTGTGTGTGAGGGGCCAATGTTCCTTGATGGTATTGATGTATACGCAGGACTGCAAAGTATTACGGATGTGAGATAGGGGAAGTGGGTGTCTCTATGCTGGCCTGCGACGGCTTTGCGTTTGCAAACATTAGCATATTTTTGCAAAACACATCTGCGTGCGATTATGGAGCCGCGATTGGAATGGCGATCCATAGTGAATCAGGCCTTAAATTTGTATATTCATCATAGGCAGATTTGTACGCATCTATGTGACTGCAGCGCCCCCATCCACACACTTGCACAGATAGCAGTCACCATTATCAGCGTGCACTTGTACCATCCCGATACCTGGTGCAATGAATCCATCTGACATCACTCGGATCTCTGCGTACATACAACTCTGCATGGCCTGCAAGTCTGCTGACATGCCAATGACAAGCCCTCTCTCACACTGGCCTATGTGCAACCGCTCTGTTATCACCCAGTTACGCCCATTCAGCTGCAAGTGGAGATGCAGCCGGGATGTGTACAACTGAGCCAGTGTCAGACTTGGGCAAGAAGAGCCCACCAAGGGAATGCAATCACATGGGCCCAGTAAGGGACATGGTCAGTCACCAGAGAGGAGTGGCCAGCCATTATAGGAGCATCATAGTGTGCGTAGGTGTCTATTATATCATATATACATATAAATACATATGTATGTGTATATATATATATATATATATTAGGGGTGTGCACCGGCCACTTTTCGTGTTTTGGATCTGGATCTTTCTTCGTGTTTTGGATCTGGATTGGTTTTGCCAAAACCACCCTTCCGTGTTTTGGGTTCTGGGTTTTGTGTTTTGGATCTGTATTTTTTTGAAAAAAAGCATAAAAACAGCTTAAATCTCAGAATTTGTGGGTTTTTCTGCTCCTATGCAATTATTAACCTCAATAACCTTCATTTCCACTCATTTCCAGTCTATTCTGAACACCTCACACCTCACAATATTGTTTTCATGGCCAAAAGATTGCACCAAGGTAGCTGGATGACTATGCTAAGCGAATTGTCCTTGGGCCCTCCCACCCACCCTTATGTTGTATAAATAGGACATGCACACTTTAACAAACCAATCATTTCAGCGCCAGGGTCTGCCACATGACTGTGGCTGAAATGATTGGTTAATTTGGGCCCCCACAAAACAAGCTGGCAATTAATGTGTCCCTGCACAAACTGGTTCTACAGAGGCAAGATGTCGTCCTCATCCTCCTCATCCACCGATTCCTTGGATAAAACAGGAAAAAGGGATTTAGGTGTCCCTGGACTGCTTACGGTCTTAGCCAAAGTTTCTGAACTTGACAGTAACTTTTTATGAACGCGCTGCAGGTGCCGTATAAGGGAGGATGTTCCTAGGTGGTTAACGTCCCTACCCCTACTTATTTCACCTTTACATATGGTACATATGCAAAAACCGAGGGAGGGGGGGTCAGGGAGTGATTCTGAGCACAGGATTAATGAGATTAGAATAATTGTAATTTGTGTTATTAAGACAGTCCACGTAAAATATAATTATGCCTCTATATGGGTACTGTGAATCTTCGGTGTGGAGGTGCTCCCCTTGAGAGTAAATATGTTAGTGAACAGACAAAAGAAGGAAAAACTCTCTTTTTGGGGGCACTCTGTGTGATTATATCAGTTATGACAGATAAATACTTAACTTTTAATGAGTATGCATTAAAAATATATTTTGATCAACTCAGCCATACAGTTCACGTGTGGCTTGATATCCGACATACATATATCAATGTGACAATACATACAATTAACATTAAAACACACGAACATATATAATAGATTTATTCTAGGAAAGCTAAGCGAAAATATTCCAAAATAATAACAGAGAACTATGCGAGGCCAAGACCCTCAATAAGCATATGATATTCAATGGTACAATGACCGATCAGTATCAATGTCCTCTATATTTGTTTGTCAAGATGCCATCATTATCCTCGGCATTATTGTGGTATCATGATCAATCATAGTGTCAGCAGACATACAAAAATTAATTGATTAAAAGATATAGTAAGCTTAATCTTCAGGTATTGGTGGGCTAATCACCGATCATATAGCCATATATTTAGTGGGCTAATCAATTAAACAGATATTTGTGACTCGTTATGCTCATATACTAAGCAACATGCGTATTCAATTAAGTCACATGACATTTGAACATGTAGAACGAGAGCATGCTAGTATGGATTCCTGAAGTCACCAGATAATAGTATGAGGTACCATAAGAGAATATAGAGTGATATAGAT
Organism: Taudactylus pleione; assembly: GCA_031769625.1. Taxonomy (NCBI): domain Eukaryota; kingdom Metazoa; phylum Chordata; class Amphibia; order Anura; family Myobatrachidae; genus Taudactylus; species Taudactylus pleione. Next base: position 2,742,598 of record JAUIMM010000364.1, on the reverse strand, counting down.
AGTAAATAGAATAGTCTACACCCTTCTAATGGATATATAAACAGCAGCTTCTGCACGTCATCATGTGTGAAAATAGCGGATGGCGTGTGAGCGTACCTTTTAATACCACAGGGGTAGGAATAAGTATATTGGGCATCTGCTATTAGAGCCAGTCAGAAATAGAAGGATCCTGATATAATATGGAGCAGGAACCTACTCTGACTGGACCACAATGAGAGTACCCATAGTGAAAAGAAATAATACTGTGTTGTTATTAATAGATGTAAATACCATAGTACATGATAGCGGCTGGTGCTGCTGCCACTCACTTACCTCTAGGGCTGTGGTGAATGGTGAGAAGCCCAGCTCCGTATACAATGATTTAGAAGAAAGTAAGTTCCAGCTACACTTAGACGCTACTGGCTGAGCAGCGCTCTGTCTGACTTCAGGTGTTGCAGAGCTACCTGCTCTCGCCAAGTATGGTGGTCATATAGTGTGTTTGGAGAAAGTAGGGGTAAAAGGTACGCTCACACGCCATCCGCTATTTTCACACATGATGACGTGCAGCAGCTGCTGTTTATATATCCATTAGAAGGGTGTAGACTATTCTATTTACTATCTATATCACTCTATATTCTCTTATGGTACCTCATACTATTATCTGGTGACTTCAGGAATCCATACTAGCATGCTCTCGTTCTACATGTTCAAATGTCATGTGACTTAATTGAATACGCATGTTGCTTAGTATATGAGCATAACGAGTCACAAATATCTGTTTAATTGATTAGCCCACTAAATATATGGCTATATGATCGGTGATTAGCCCACCAATACCTGAAGATTAAGCTTACTATATCTTTTAATCAATTAATTTTTGTATGTCTGCTGACACTATGATTGATCATGATACCACAATAATGCCGAGGATAATGATGGCATCTTGACAAACAAATATAGAGAACATTGATACTGATCGGTCATTGTACCATTGAATATCATATGCTTATTGAGGGTCTTGGCCTCGCATAGTTCTCTGTTATTATTTTGGAATATTTTCGCTTAGCTTTCCTAGAATAAATCTATTATATATGTTCGTGTGTTTTAATGTTAATTGTATGTATTGTCACATTGATATATGTATGTCGGATATCAAGCCACACGTGAACTGTATGGCTATATGGTACATATGGCAAGACAGTTGTTGTCCGGATTTGGATACAAATATTGCCAGACCAAAGAGGTGGAATGACCGTGATGGGCTTTTTCATCCCACGGACAACAACTGTCTCCCCCGGAGCCTGATTTAAACAAACCACATCACCATCAGAATCCTCCTCGCCAACTTCCTCCTCAGTGCCAGCTACACCAGTATCCTCATCCTGTTGTACTTCAACAGTGACATCTTCAATTTGCATATCAGCAAGTGGACTGTGGGTGCTCCTTTCAGCACTTGCAGGGGGCGTGAAAATGGTGGAAAGAGCCACCTCTTCCCGTCCAGTGCTGGGAAGGTCAGGCATCGCAACCGCCACCACACTTGGACTCTCCTTGGGGATTTGTGAAATCTCCTTAGAACGCACAGTTCTTCGCTGTGCTTTTGCCAGCATAACTCGTTTGATTTTTTTAGCGGGAGGAGGGCTTCCATCGTCATGTGAAGCTGAACCACTAGTCATGAACATAGGGAAAGACCTTAGCCGTTCCTTGCCACTCTGTGTCGTAAATGGCATATTGGCAAGTTTACGTTTCTCTTCAGATGATTTAAATGTTTTTTTCAAGGTCATTTTCCTGAACTTTGTCATTTGGGATTGTATGTGCCCTCTACTATGACATTGGGCATCGGCCTTGGCAGACGACGTTGATGACATGTTATCGTCTATGTCATGACTAGTGGCAGCAGCTTCAGCACTAGGAGGAAGTGGTTCTTGATCTTTCCCTAGTTTATTTTTATCAGAGAAAGTTTGGTCCTCCATTTATGTTATATTGATATATATACGTGCGGCTAAGGCGCACACAAACACAGAAAATATTTTTTTATTTTTGCTGGAGAGTAGTGCACTTTGTGGGTTACACCACCCTTTAGGAAATGAGCCAGCCGGCTCTTTACTTATGGGACACAGGCGCACGCTTGGCGCTGCTCCTTTGTTGATGCACGTGCAGCCACAGTGCTCACAATTCATAAACACAGAAAATATTTTTTTATTTTGTTTGGAGTGTACTTTGGGGGTTACAGCACCCTTTAACGATCAAGCCAGCTGGCCCTTTACTTATGACACAGGCGCATGCTTGGCACTACTTTGTTGATGCACGTGCGGCTACTGCGCACACAATTCACAAACACAGAAAATATTTTTTTATTTGGTTTGGAGTGTACTTTGGGGGTTACAGCACCCTTTAATGGTCAAGCCAGCTGGCCCTTTACTTATGACACAGGCGCACGCTTGGCACTACTTTGCTGATGCACGTGCTGCTACTGCGCACACAATTCACAAACACAGAAAATATTTTTTTATTTGGTTTGGAGTGTACTTTGGGGGTTACAGCACCCTTTAACGGTCAAGCCAGCTGGCCCTTTACTTATGACACAGGCGCACGCTTGGCACTAATTTGTTGATGCACGTGCGGCTACTGCGCACGCAATTCACAAACACTGAAAATATTTTTTTATTTGGTTTGGAGTGTACTTTGGGGGTTACAGCACCCTTTAACGGTCAAGCCAGCCGGCCCTTTACTTATGACACAGGCGCACGTTTGGCACTACTTTGTTGATGCACGTGCGGCTACTGCGCACACAATTCACAAACACAAAAAAATATATTTTTTTATTTTGTTTGGAGTGCCCTTTGGAGGTTACAGCACCCTTTAACGGACAAGCCAGCTGGTCTTTTACTTATGGGACACAGGCGCACGCTTGGCGCTGCTCCTTCGTTGATGCACGTGCAGCCACAGTGCACACAATTCACAAACACAGAAAAAATTTTCTTATTTTGTTTGGAGTGCCCTTTGGGGGTTACAGCACCCTTTAGCGGTCAATCCAGCTGGCCCTTTATTTATGGGACACAGGCACACGCTTGGCACTACTTTGTTGATGCACGTGCGGCTACTGCGCACACAATTCACAAACACAGAAAATATTTTTTTATTTGGTTTGGAGTGTACTTTGGGGGTTACAGCACCCTTTAACGGACAAGCCAGCTGGTCTTTTACTTATGGGACACAGGCGCACGCTTGGCGCTGCTCCTTTGTTGATGCACGTGCAGCCACAGTGCACACAATTTACAAACACAGAAAAAATATTTATTTTTTTAGCACTTGGGGGAGCACCGTTGACGGACAGAGCACCCCCTGGACAACACTACAGCACCCCTTTAGGACTGGGACACTGCACAAGACTTTGGAGAGGACACAGCCCCTATGGACAACTGACTGCACAACACAGTCCAGCCAGCCGCTATGGACTTTGAAGTAGTGGACACAGCCCCTATGGACAACAGCAGCACAGCACAACACTACACTGCACTACACTACACAGCCCAGCCAGCCCTAACTCCCACCCTCCCTCTTCACTGTCCACAGCCGAGTGAGAAAATGGCGCCGACGCGGGTACCTTATATAGGATCCAAAACCCGCGAGACCCGGAAGGCGGGATGATGACGTTTTGCCTCGATTTCAGATCCGAGTCAGGCAGGAAAAAGTCGAGCCTGACTCGGATCAGCCCCGGATCGGGGGGGTTCGGATTTCAGAAATCCGAACCCGCTCACCCCTAATATATATATATATATTTATATACACACTAGTATAACAGGCCCATGATATGCCAGGTCACCTCAATCTTTGCCCCGCTTTGGCCCTGTCCCTTCTGCTGTTCTCCGGGGCTGAGAACACCCCCTTCCCACTCACACTGTCCCAATCTTCTCTCCCCCACTCCATTGTGGCTTCGTGTCCCCCACCATTACCACCACTCCACTGCGGCTCTGTCTTCCCCCCTCATGCAACGCAGTTGCAGCCCAATCCTAATCCCCCCCGCTCTATGAAAATGAGATGGACGCAAGAGGTCTAGCCAGTGTCTGTGATGTTGTTCCCAGAGAATCTGGGTATAACACACATCTACAGTCTACATATACTTCTGCCATTTACTTTACTTACACATGGGTTGGGTACGGTGCTTTGGATCCCAGCGGTCAAAATCATCATTGCCGGCACCCGCGGGTGGCCATATTGCCCTGTGCCCAGTCCAGTTACGGCCTCCTGCTGCCCCCATTCTCCTTGCGCCCCGCGGGGCTGTATCAAGCCGCAGGGGGCCCGGTTGCCTCCTCAAGAGCGCCTCCCCTGGGGTTGTGCTGCCATCTTGCCCCCTTTATTCCGTGGCACACCCCCTTCCCAGTCCTCCCCAATTTTTTCCTCCTGTTTCCCAGCCCCCTGTCTTTCCCTATTTTTCTGGCCATAGTTCCCCTTCTCCCTATTATCCTTCAGCTGCCCCCCTTTTTCCTTACTGTCACCCTCTTTTGTAATTTCCTTCATTAACCTGCACCCATTTTTGGGGGTTTTTACCTCCCACCCTTCTTGGTCGCAGCATTGGCTCCTACACAGGGTCCAGCACCGTGCCTCCCCTCCCCCTTTACCTCTTGCTGCACCTTCTCCTTCGGTTCCTGCACTTTGCCCAGTGACTGTTCCAGCTGCCCCCGCTGTGGTGTCCAGTGATGTAACCTTTTCTGTCTCACCGTAGTGTTTCGCCTAGTGTCCCCATGCTTACTTCTGGTGGTGTTGGAATCTCGGGTGGAAGCGCTGTGGCAGGTCTTGCTACAGGTGTAGGGATCATTGCCCGTGAGGTTGTAAAACCTGAGGATGTCGATGGCAGGATGTCGGGTCCGGCTGGTGGTGATTCTGCTGTCCCTCCTTTGTGGTTTGATACAGAATCTTCTGGGTCTAGCGATAGTGGCTCCTCGTCCAGTTGACCGGCGCGCCCGCGTAAATTAGCTAAGTTAGTTGCGCAGCATTTGGTTAAGAAAGTAAGTAAGCGTCAGCCGGGTCCTGTTGCTATTGTGGCACCTGTTGAGGATTCTGGCATGGTTCACTGTGCCAATACGGCAGTGGACAGGGGTTTTTTGCGTAAGCGGATGAGGGTCAAAATTCGTAAGGGCAAGTTTGTGGATGTTATTCTCTAACAGATGACATGAAGAAAACTTTGGATAAAGCCAAGATATCTAGGGGGAGTGTGGAGGATTCTGGCCGTGGCTTTCACCTTTGGCTTAGGGGCATACTGTTTTTTTCGGCCTGCTGCCTCGAAATGCGCCCCTTGGAGCACCGTAATGTCATTAAGTATATTCATTTAATGCACATTATTTTCATTAAATCCAGGGGTTTTGTTTGGAGGGATTGCTGCGAACAGTTTCGTAGGAAGCAGGATGGTCAGCTGGTTATGCCTCTGTGCCGTATGTATGTTGAGGTCTGGTTAGCAATTACCCAGGAAGCTAAGGCGCCTGTGGAAGGAGTGCAGAGTAGGAAGGCTACCTTCTCTTCGCATGCCAATGTGAATGTGCTTGGTGAGGGGAAGTGTTTTGCCTATAATGATTCTCGGTATCCCTGAGGATCTGAGTGTCGTTTTCATCACTCCTGCCGCATCTGTAATGGCAGTCACCCCACCAAGGATTGTAAGTCAAGATTCGAAGGGCGGTTCAGGGGGCAGGTCTTACGTTGCCGGAGTTGACAAGTAAGGGGTGATTTTGTTAATTTCTGCTTCTGACTTTGAATCAGTTTTGTTCCAGTTTGCATTTGCGAGGGCATACTTTAGAGCATTGAGATCTATTACTTAAGCATGTTGTACTTTAGGCCGGTCCTGTGCAAAGTTCCCCATTCTAATACTGATTAGTCAGGGCGCGGGCATTCCCCATTCTAATACTGATTAGTCAGGGCGCGGGCATTACTGAGTTTTGCCCTTTGTGCTTGGCTGGTTATATGAAGGTCTGCGCCCGTCAGCCTGCCCATAATGGTTATTGCATGTGGACTTCTCCCCCTGGCCTAAGTTCCAGTTTGCTGCTGTGTGTAAGCGCTGTTTAGGTCAGTTGGGTTTAGATCTTGCACAGTATGGTACTCGCGCTTTCCCTATTGGTGCAGCTGCTTTGCGCAGCGGATAGCGGGTTACCTCCATATGCCATTTAAGCTATTGGTAGATGGAAGTCATCCATCTTTCAGTCATATGTTAGATGTGATAAGCTTTAAGTTGTGTTTTTCCTACCCAGAAACATTGTTTACCCAATAGTTTTTGAATGGCTAGCATTCAAAAATTGAGGGTGTGAAGGGATTTATTCATTCTTCCTCCAACAAGGGCCACAATTCAATTGGCTTATTATACACGGCTCACGGGAGGTTTTTTAGATTTTCTCCTTCGCTTGAGTATTGCTTCTAACATTCTCCTTCTAGGTTACCTCTCTATCCTTTTTCTTATATATGTTCTATTACTGCAGCTTTTTAGTTCTGTTTGTTTTTACAGCTTTGCCCATGTCTTCTGAGCAAGTGTGACTTCTGGGACATTCATTTATTTATTGGGCTGAGGAGCATGGGATAGCAAGCAGGACAGCCCTGTTACTTGGCCGTCAGGTTCGGTGGTCTTGGGGTCTGAGTTATGCATTGGTCGGCTCTTTGTACCTTCTGTTTTATCATGAGAAGCGCTGTGGGCGCCTGTCATGGTTGGGAGTCATTTTGGAGGCAATCTATTGGACAGTCGGGGGTATTGAGCTGATCTTTTGGGTGTGGGCTGACTTGGCGGCTCTACGGTCATGGTGGCCTGACGTGTGCTTGGTGTGGTCGAATATTGTCCCTCACCATGTATGAACGGTTTCTAGAGACATTTTGGCCTTGGACACAGCTCGCCGGAAGTTTAATAGGACTGTTTCTCATTTTGCATGCGAGTCTGGTGGTTTGTGTGGCACCCAAGTTTGTGGCTGGAACAAGCTCAAGTTTTCCGCTCTGATGGGGTACATTTGTCAGAGTTATGGTAGGTGTGTTTTTGGGTGCTGTTTTTTCTTTTTGGATGCAGGCTAGTGTTTTGGTTTGGGTGGCAGATTGCGGTTCTTTGAACCTGGCGTTGGCGGGAAGGTGCTACAAACCAGCGGCCACGTAAGGTGTAAGAAAAAGCTGTGGAGCACATTTCCTTTGAAGGGTCATAGTATGGCCTACCTCTGCGGGAGGACTTTGGGCGTCCATCTCTGCGTACACGCTCATACTGTGCAGTATTATAGGGGGTTGTGAGTCTTCACAGCTCAGCTTACAATGACCACAGGGGGCGTTTCAGTCGCTCCCTAATATTGGTTAAATAACGCTCAGCTTACAATGAACACGGGGGGGGGCGTTTCAGTCGCTCCCTAATATTGGTTAACTAATGTTCAGCTTACAATGACCACAGGGGGCGTTTCAGTCACTCCCTAAAATTGGTTATGTAACATATGGCTGGAGCTGAGTGTTTGTAGCATCCTTCTTTGCCTCCCAAAAGTAAATTAAAAGCTCTGGGTCAAACCTTCAATAAAAGCAAGTTATGTCCATTTAACCAAAGCTGTCTGTGTCCATGTCTTTATTTTAGTGTAAGTTAGTTGTAAGTTGTTATATTGTTTTTAATTGCAATAAATTTATGGACGCCTTACATGAGACGCAATCTGAATAGGATTAAGACAAAGGGCTCTATTTATCAACATTATTTTTACTAAAATAATGTGAAAAAGGGTGTTTTCACACCCTTTTCACATTATTTTAGTATCACCTATAGTTATTACAGGGCAATTGGAGTAGAATTCGTAAAATTCTACTCCAACCCCTAAGTATCACTTATTTTTAGTAAAGCAGATCGCATTTCCCATAATTGTAATGGGAAATGTGATCCGACCAGAGTTACTAAAAATACAATGTGAAAAAATACCGGGGGAAGCCCTATGATAATAACGCCACCTGGAGGTGGCGTTATCCAGGGTCTCCCCCGGTTACCGGCCTCCTGCCCTGCTCTAACGGGGAGAGCAGAGCCGGGAGTCTGTCCCAGTAATCAGCTGTGTGATCTAAACAGACCGCAAGCTGATTACTGTAAAAAAAGAAAAAAAAAATGTACTTACCTGACTCCAGGGACCGGTGATCGGGCCTCCGGTGATGACTCCCCTACATTCAGCTGGTCTCCCATAGTGCACTGCTGCCCGGTCATCAGGTGATCGGGCCCCAGTGCAGTATGGGAGATCACCTGACCGGAGGAATGGAGAACATCACTGGAGGTCCGCAGCATGCAGGTAATTGCTTTTAAGGGAGAAGGGGGTCACATGGGGGGGAGAGGGGGGGTCGCGGGGGCTGGGCTTAGCGCCGGGGGTGGGGCTTAGCACCGGGGGGGGGTAGCAGCGGTGACCGGTCGGCGCATGCGCGGGCACTTAATCACGGTATTTTTTGCGAAAATACCGTGATAAGGCTCCGGAGGGGATTTGCAGGGACAGAGCTTTATCGCAAGCACTGTCCCTGCAAGGGATTTGTAGTAAATCCCTGTGATATTGCCTGAATTCGCAATGCGAATTCACTCGGTAATATCACACTACAATCTGCATTCAATATGCGGATTGTAGTAAATAGAGCCCTGTGTGCTCTATTTACTACAATCCGCATTTGCAATGCAGATTGTAGTGTGATATTGCGAATTCAGGCTATATCACAGGGATTTACTACAAATCCCTTGCAGGGACAGAGCTTGCGAGAAAGCTCTGTCCCTGCGAATCCCCTCTGGAGCCTTATCATGTTTTTTTTCACAAAAAATACCATGACTTAGTTCCCGCGCATGCGCCCGGTCTCCGCTGCTACCCCCGCCTGTTGCCAAGCCCCACCCCTGTCACTAAGCCCCACCTCCCATGATCATGGACCCCATACTGCACTGGGACACTGGGCCTGATTCAGAGCCGGACGCTATTTGCGGACGGTCGTTCTGAAAAAGGGGCCGGATATTTAAATTAAGCGCTCGCTCTTTGCGGTCTGTTGACGCCTCTATGTCTGAACGAGCGATTGAAACATGCGCTCGCTATTTTGAAAAAACGCCCCCTGGCCGCTCGCATCATATGTCATCTCCGCTATTTATTAGATTAATCGAGTACATCGAAAAGCGTATGAACTGCACGCTATTCTTGTGGTAGCATTTTCCTACCGCAATCATGCGAGCAGTTCAGGCTAAAAGACAACCAACTGACGTGGTCGATGACGCTGCTTTGTTAATTATGCACACCCTTAAAACGCCCGTTTTGACCGTTTGGCATGCCTGCGTTCGGATCTCCACTCCCTGTTTTCAAGCACCTTCCCCTGTTACCACCCACAAACGCCTCATCCTGTCACTCAAATTAGCAGGCATTCGCTATTTTGCGAGCACATGATTTCCGACCGCACTGACTGGTTGGCGCATGCGCATTACAACCCATACGCATGCGCAAATGTGCGAACATCGCTCGGAACGAACGAGCGGCCGCTTACGAGCGGCTCTGAATCAGGCCCCCTGTCAGGTGATGACCGGGCCCCAGTGCAGCATGGGAGACCAGCTGACCGGAGGGAGGATTTTACCGGAGCCCCGAACACTGGTCCCTGGACTCAGGTAAGTTTGTTTTTTTGTACTTTTTTCTTTCTTTTACAGTGTATCAGCGTGTGGTCTGTTTAGACCACACAGCTGATCACTGGGGCCAGCTCCGTGCTCTGCTCTGCACGTTATAGCGGAGCAGGAGTCCCATAACTGGGCGTTATTATCACAGTGCTTTCCCCGGTATTTTTTCATATTTTATTTTTAGTAACTTTGATCAGATCACATTACCCATTACAATTATGGGAAATGCGATCTGCTTACTAAAAATAAGTGATACTTAGGGGTTGGAGTAGAATTTTACGAATTCTACTCCAATTGCCCTGTAGGTGATACTAAAATAATGTGAAAAGGGTGTGAAAACACCCCTTTTCACATTATTTTAGAAAAAATAATGTTAATAAATAGAGCCCTATATAAGAGTCCTTAGTTTTTTGTAATTGGTAGAATTTTGGTTAACTGTTGCTAGGTAGATTAGTTGAGGGGTTTTATTTGGTTGGTTGGTTCTGACCATGTGTGATATATTGGGAGTGGTATATGTGGACTTTATAAGGCTGGTGTACGCCCAGCAACTTCCTTTCTGGACGGTGTTTGTCCCTCCCTCCCCTATCTATTTCTTATGCTCTTTATATGTTGTGTTCTTCCTAACACTATGTTATGTTATCATGTTGGGCGGGAAAGAGCTATAAACCCGCGGCCACGTAAGGTGTAAGAAAAAGCTGTGGAGCACATTTCCTTTGAATGGTCATAGTATGGCTTACCTATGCGGGAGGACTTTGGGTGTCTGTCTCTGCGGACACGCTCATACTGTGCAGTATTATAGGAGGTTGTGAGTCTTCACAGCTCAGTTTACAATGACCACAGGGGGGGCATTTCAGTCGCTCCCTAAAATTGGTTAAATAGCGCTCAGCTTACAATGACCACAGGGGGGGTCATTTCAGTCGCTCCCTACTATTGGTTAAGTAACGCTCAGCTTACAATGACCACAGGGGGGCGTTTCAGTTGCTCCCTAATATTGGTTAAATAATGCTCAGCTTACAATGACCGCAGAGGGGGCGTTTCAGTCGCTCCCTAATATTGGTTAAGTGATGCTCAGCTTACAATGACCACAGGGGAGGTCGTTTCAGTCGCTCCCTAATATTGGTTAAATAACGCTCAGCTTACAATGAGCACAGGGGGGCGTTTCAGTTGCTCCCTAATATTGGTTAAATAACGCTCAGCTTACAATGAGCACAGGGGGGCGTTTCAGTCGCTCCCTAATATTGGTTAAGTGATGCTCAGCTTACAATGACCACAGGGGGGGGGCATTTCAGTCGCTCCCTAATATTGGTTATGTAACATATGGCTGGAGCTGAGTGTTTGTAGCTTCCTTCTTTGCCTACCAAAAGTAAATTAAAAGCTAAGGGTTATACCTTCCAAAAGGTTAGTTATGACTATTTAACCAAAGCTGTCTGTGTCCGTGTCTTTATTTTAGTGTAAGTTAGTTGTAAGTTGTTAAATTGTTTTTAATTGTAATAAATTTATGGACGCCTTATAGATAAACAAACTATGGAATGGTCCACACACGGTGGAGTCTCCCATTTTGGCAAATCCTCTTTAGGAAAAGGATAAGAGGGAAAAACAGATGGGAATTGTATTGTTTTTGTTTTGTTATACAAGCAAAACCCCTGGTACCTCAGGATCGTCAGTGTCTTGAAAAGGATGGTGCAGTCAGCTAGCTATTACCAGGTCATTACCTCCCTGTATAGTGGAAGAATAAGCCTCCCAGCCTAATATATCCTAACCTTCAGTGTCCTCTAGGACCTCCTCATCTACATCCTTACTTACTTCTGACTCACTTTGGAAATTAATCTGCACAGAACCTGGGCATGTGCATGATGTAGGGAACAAGGCCTTACATAAGGGATATAGCGAAGATGCTATTAAGGCAAAAACCCTTCTGCATGGATGCAACTGACAGAACTCAGTAGCCTGCTTCTGAGAGACCGGAGGGTGGGATGAAGTATAGGGCTGACGGCAGAGACAAATCTGTAACCTGAGGTAGATGTTATTCCTGAGAAAGGAGGAGGATGAATATTAGAAGCAGACATCTCACTCATCTCAGCATGGCAGACAGGTGTAGTCTGGGGTGAGATCAGGCCATGAGGGGGTCTGGTCGCGGTGCCGTTGCCCGCATTTATACATCTTTGTAACTGCAACTTGCCCCCTAAGCAGCTAATAGGATTGAGCCCATAGTGTGAGACAGGAAACAGATGTATTAGCTGCAGGCGCAATCACAGTGTGAATAGGACTCAAAGCCAAATGCTAATATAATGCATATCATTATTACTTAACCATCCACACTCTCTGATAATTACTATTATTCAGCCAAACAGTAGATAAAATAATAACAGAATAATAATAGCAGAGTAATAATTTACATGGTATAAACACACACAGGGCCTGGATTCAGCAAGAATCGCAACTGCTATTATGCACACAGGCGGCCGATTGTTGCGTTCTGCACATGCGTATGCATCGCAGTGCGCATGCGCAAAAGCACCTCTTGATCGCATTGCGATCACACTGCGATTGCAGACATCACTCAGACCCATCATAAAGTGATTGACACTAAGTGACCATTTGGGGGTAGTCAGTGAAACGCAGGCATGCCAGTGTGTTAGAACACCATTACAGGAGTGTGCATGAATTAGCCACTGTGATGGCTCTCCCTGTGTACTGGAAGGTTAGCAATTTCTGAGTAAGGTCTGACCTTGTGCAAGTGTGCGTGAGGCTCCGATGTTACTCGATGGTACAGATGGTTTCGCAGACTTGCAAAGTATTATGGATGTGAGTAAAGGGAAATGGGCTTAATTATGTTGTGCTGCAATGGCATAGCGATCACAGACATTAGCATATATTTGCAGTGAGACTGCGCACGTAATCACAGCGGCAATCACACTTGTGATTCGTACTGAATCAGGCCCACAGTCCACTCAGAATGACTAGAAGGTCTATTCATTATCACTTAATTTCTACAAAAGTAGGTGGAGATGAACATTTTTACCTGTTTTTGTAGAAAATAAGTAATGGGGCTATTCATCAAAAGGGGTTACACCGGAGATATCACAGATGTCTCCTGCATACCTTTCTCTCCCGATGTGGCGCGCTCTCCCCATACACTAGTATCACAGATGTCTCCTGCATACCTTTCTCTCCCGATGTAGCGCGCTGTCCCCATACACTAGTATCACAGATGTCTCCTGCATACCTTTCTCTCCCGATGTAGCGCGCTGTCCCCATACACTAGTATCACAGATGTCTCCTGCATACCTTTCTCTCCCGATGTAGCATGCTCTCCCCATACACTAGTATCACAGATATCTCCTGCATACCTTTCTCTCCCGATGTGGCGCGCTGTCCCCATACACTAGTATCACAGATATCTCCTGCACACCTTTCTCTCCCGATGTGGCGCGCTGTCCCCATACACTAGTATCACAGATATCTCCTGCATACCTTTCTCTCCCGATGTGACGCGCTGTCCCCATACACTAGTATAACAGATATCTCCTGCATACCTTTCTCTCCCAATGTAGCGCGCTGTCCCCATACACTAGTATCACAGATATCTCCTGCATACCTTTCTCTCCCGATGTAGCGCGCTGTCCCCATACACTAGTATCACAGATATCTCCTGCATACCTTTCTCTCCCGATGTAGCGCGCTGTCCCCATACACTAGTATCACAGATATCTCCTGCATACCTTTCTCTTCCGATGTGACGCTGTCCCCATACACTAATATCACAGATATCTCCTGCTTACCTTCCTCTTCCGATGTAGTGCGCTGTCCCCATACACTAGTATCACAGATATTGTCACAAGCCATGGCAGCGGCTTATTTCCCACCGGCTCGGGACCTACACTGACTCAGAATCCGGTTCCGCTGATTACCAAGCATCGGGGATGCTGCAGAGAGTGACTCATACTCCGTATGCTGCTAATTGGCTGCTCCTCCTATTTGTAGCTTCCAAATTCATTCCCCCTCGCCGGTTATAGAGTTTCCTCCTACAGCTTGGTCTGGTTGTTCCAGCTATCCTCTGTGATTGTCTACACTTGCTGCTTCTATTTACCACTCTCCATCTCCCTCCACGCTGCCTTCCAGGCTTCAGCAGGTAGCTCAATTATTCAAGACTGTTGTTCCACTCTGCTCTGAATGCTGTTAGCTTGCTGTCTGTTTTCACCATCCACATGCTGTGCTCAGTGTATGCAGGCCCAAGCCTTTGGGTACGTGCTTCCTCTGTAGAATCAGCAGCTACAGTTTTCTCAGCCCTACTGTGTGTAATCAAACTGTACATTTACACCTGAACTATTTTCAGCCTGTGTTATCCTGCCCTCCTGGCAGGCAACTCATCTAGCCAAGAAATCCTGCCCTCCTGGCAGGCAACTCATCTAGCCAAGAAATCCTGCCCTCCTGGCAGGCAACTCATTTAGCCAAGAAATCATGCCCTCCTGGCAGGCAACTCATCTAGCCAAGAAATCCTGCCCTCCTGGCAGGCAACTCATCTTGCCAAGAAATCCTGCCCTCCTGGCAGGCAACTCATCTAGCCAAGAAATCCTGCCCTCCTGGCAGGCTACTCTACAAACCAAGTTTTCAAGCCTTATCTGGTGAGACACTTTTCCATAGCATTATAACCGGCCAACTTTGTATTTAAGTCTGTGCGTTCCATGTCCTTCATTATGGAGCTGGCTCAAAACCCTGCACAAATCCTTGCCGCATAGATCCAAGTGCTTACCCAAAAAGTTCAGGAGCTCTCTATAAGTTTTGAGGATGTTCGGGCATCCACTCCTGGAGCCGTTCCCAAGGACCTAAAATGAATCTCCCTGATAGGTTTTCTGGAGACCGTACTCAGGGGGTCATTCAGACCCGCTCGCGAGCGAAGGATGCTCGCAAGCGGGTCGATGTTGGGCGAATGCGCACGACGGAGGGAGCCCCACACTCCCTACACCACAGCACTCATACACTTGTTTCTTCCACCCTCTGCACTAATATCTGCACATCGCATTATATATCAGACAGACACGTTACACAAAGTCACCTACTGTCTGCATAAATCCGCTTACATTCTACTAGTCTCAATATAATACACTGGGGGCCTGATTCAGGTTGAATTGCAGTGCTGCATTCGCACGCAGCCGGCCGATATTTACATTCTGCGCATGCGTACAAGACCCAGTACGCACTTCGTGATCCAGGCATTGCGATCGGGCATGCGATTGCAGCCAGTATGCACACCCGTCACTTAATGATTAACAGGAAGTGCCGTTTATGGGTGGTGACCAGTGCCGTAACTAGGGTAGTGCAACCAGTGCCATGGCACAGGGCACCGCAGGGCAGGGGGTGCTGTTTGGACCTGTCAGTATAAATGTATGTACATTAACCCCTCGCTGAAGGGGGGGACTTGGACTTGGCTTGCCCATTTTTAACTATGGGCGACAGGGGACACCTTCCTCTACATTCATCTATATGGCAAGTGATATTTGAGTGGCCCCCTATCAAAGGTAAACATGGTGCAGCCTGCCCTTGCTGGACTCAGAGACTGGTGGGCACGCGCCAGGGACAGTTCATGCAGCCGCTGGGCAGAGGGGGAGGCAAGAGAAAGCCCATAGAGGGCTATACCAAGCAGCAGTTGAGCGGCGCGAGCGGTCAGCGGGAAGCTGACCAGCACGCGACCGCTGCTATATAAGTAACTTTTGCAGGGGCCACTGGGTAGTGGTTCCCTGAGGCAGGCGAGTGGCGGAGTGGATGTCGCGCTGCTCCACATGAGGGGAGAGAGATAGAGCGCTGGACTCGCCGGAGGGCTAGCGACAAGGGTCCTCACATCGGGGCGGACAGAGTGAGCTGTGGAGCCACCAGGAAGCTGTCAGAGTTGCTGCCGGGAGGAAGCAGCATCAGCGGGTAGCCGCCCCTCAGCCTTCCCCCTTCTTGGTGACTGACAGCCGGGGGGCTGGACCAGAGTGGAGAGCGCTGTCCTGGGTACTGCAACCGAGAGGATGAGGAACAGGTCTGTTTAGTTACATTGCAATTATACCTCAGCACGACATTTGGTAGACAAAGCAGATTGTTAAATTGCAAGAACAATACTTTCAGTCAGAACTTGTCCCAGTAGTAAGAAGAATTACAAACTATACCTATATTTAAATGCAGTGACTCTGAGGTGGTTTCATTTATTCAGCCTGTCATCACTTGTCACTATAGGAATAGTTTATTCCCTGGAAAACTCTCTCCCTTAGAAAAAATAGAGAGTAAAATCAAGAGAAGCATATAGCAGTGCTGGGCATGCAGGACAGTAGAGTGAGGAAACACAGCCATCCCAGTTATATAAAATACACTCTGCAGCCACAGTGAGAGGAAATCCAGCTCTTTGCTAAGTGTTGAGAGGCAGCAGTTGAAGAAAAACTGAAGTACAAGTGTTAATTTATTAGTCGACCAGTAAAATCACCTCTCTTATCCACTATACTAAATAAAATATTATCCTGCAACCCAGCTTTATCTTCAGCAACAGTTGCTTAACATCAGGAAGATTATGCAGGGATCAGCTCAGACTAAAAGGAGTACAATAATAACTTCATTTGCAGATCATAGGAATTCTCAGGCCCGTGCTTGCAGCATACAAGTATCAGCACCAATATTAGCATAGCATCCGTAGCTATCTACAGATATTAGAGGAGATATAGCTTATTGTTCTCCACTAAGTCAAACGTGCACCGCCGTAAGAGATAGGCACCAGACTTTGAGAGGTTTGATAGGTCATAGACCACCCTATCATATGTAGAAAATCCCTGGTATTTGGAAAGGTTTCAATTGTTATATTGTGAAAGGATGCTTCATATGTGGTGAATAACGGGTATCGTGTTATAGGCTTGCCATAATATTTTTCCTTTCAGCGTAAAGAAAGAAGCGTTCCTGTACAATAAAATTACCCTGGGACAAGCGTGTATTTACTGTGGTCATATGTACTGGATGCATGTATTTGCTTATTGAGTTGTGAATTGCTCCTTTAAAGTTATATTGTACAAGTTTGCTCCCTTGTAAAGCTGTTTGAAGAACTTACCTTCCACTAAACCTATGTTTTTGT
The DNA here is from genome assembly GCA_031769625.1 of Taudactylus pleione. Lineage (NCBI taxonomy): Eukaryota > Metazoa > Chordata > Amphibia > Anura > Myobatrachidae > Taudactylus > Taudactylus pleione. The sequence goes on along the minus strand of JAUIMM010000364.1, from coordinate 2,725,925 downwards.
GTTAATAAATCCGAAAGTGTGTGAGTACCCTGTTGCCTATATTTAATATTTATCTTCTGTTGGAATCTGATCCATCCAGAGATGGGGAAGTGGTAAGACACTTTGCATTACACCACACCCCAACATTCCACGCTTATTAGAGGTGTGACAACTTGGCGTCATACGAACAGGACGAACAAAAAATAAAATATGTCGGGACCCAAGAATCCTACATCCACCCCAGGCCGGAGATTTGTACCTACTTCACCGGGTCAGAGACCTTCATCATCAAAAAATGCATCACCCAGTGGAGAAACACCATCAACACTGGTGTCACCTATCACGATGCCATATTATTTCGGGGACCCTTGGCTCCCGACCTATAGTGGAGATAATAGGGGAGAAGAAGGAACAACATTGCTGGAATTCAAGAAAAAGATCAAAGCGATGTTCCGCCTATACCCTGTGAACGAGCAGCAACAAGTAGAGATACTGATAGGGCAATTGAAGGGAGCTGCTCTAAGGGAGGTCTCATCATGGCCACGAGTGGAGCGAAAACAGGTTGAACAGATACTGGAACGATTGACTGCCATCTTTGAAACCCAGTCGATCTCTGAGTTAAAAATGAAATTTTATGGCCGGCACCAAAGAATTGGCGAAATACTCAGAGATTATGCTTTAAGTCTTCAAGAAGCTTTGAAAGCCTTTCAGGCCATGGATAACTATGAAATAAGGAATCCTGATGAAACCTTGATTGCACAATTCATAGAGGGCGCCAATAAAGAGAGTGTCCGCAGTCAACTAAGAATGTTAAGAATGCAACTTGAGGAATATACTTTTCTAGACTTCAAAGAGGCTGCTATCAAAGTGATAGGATGTCACGTTAAACAAGGAGTTACATTCCAGGAAATGCCGGGGTATCAAGAAACCTTTCAATCAACAGGAGCAAGAAACCACTCTGGGAAAGATCTAGTTGGACAGAGCACTCAAGTACCTACCCAAGATCCAATTCAAGCCTTAAAAGAGCAACTGGCGGATTTAACTATTGAGTTAACGGAAATGCGCAAGGAGATGAAACAGTTAGCCCGTTCAAAGTCTACCTCTTCCCCCAGAGTGCGGAGGGATACTGATTGGAGGAGTACAAGAGATGACTGGTGGGAACCCCCCCGAAGAGATGGAAGGAGACACACCGACAGATTTGATTCCCAGGGGAGACCCATCTGTTGAAGGTGAAAGAGGAGTGGTCATGTGGAACGGAATTGTGATCGTATGGAGCCTTTAAACTCTGAAACCCCGAGGATGGGGGCCACACCTCGGGGAGATCCGGTCGAGTAGATTCCAAGCCGGAAGATTGGTGGCCCCAATATGTTGGGCAATGTCCCACTATTCACATTACCATCAATGGAATTGAAACCTTGGCCATGGTGGATACAGGGTCGCAGATCACTACGATACAATTGTCTGCCTTTAACCAACACTGGGAAGATGGGCAGTTACTTTTACCACCTCCAACGTGGCTGCAGTTAATCGCCAGTAATGGATTAGGCATTTCTTGTGTAGGATTTTGGGAGGCCGATGTACGGATTGGGAAAATTCTCCTAGCGAAACAAGGATGTCTGGTCACAGTAACAAAGGACGCGAAAGTAGTTCCAGTCATACTGGGAATGAATATCCTGCAACAATGCCCAGAAGAATTAGGCCCTCATTCAGAGCCACTCGCTATTTGCGGTCGTTCGTTCTAAAACAAGGGGTGGCTATTCAAATGAACCGTTCGCTGTTTGCGGTCTGTTCACGCCTCTAGGTCTGAACGAGCGAACAAAACTTGCGTTCGTTTTTTGGAAAAATACGCCCCCTGGCCGCTCGCATCCTACATCATGTCCGCTATTTATTAGATTAATCGAGTACATCGACCAGGGTATGAACTGCTCGCTATTCTTGTGGTTGGTTTTTGCTACCACAATTTTGCGAGCAGTTCTGGCTATAAAATAACCCAGTGACGTGGTCAATGACGCTGCTGTTTTAACTATGCACACCCATAAAACGCCCGTTTTGACCTTTAAGCATGCCTGCGATCGGATCTCCACTCCCCGTTTTCAAGCACCTTCCCCTGTTACCACCCACATACGCCTCTTTCTGTCACTCAAATTATCAGGCATTCGCTATTTTGCGAGCACATGAATTTCGGCCGCACTGAGTGGTTTGCGCATGCGTATTACGATCCGTACGCATGCGCAGTTGGCCAAACATCGCTCGGAGCGAACGAGCAGCCACTTGCGTCCGGCTCTGAATCAGGGCCTTAGTCTCTATCTTGAGGGGAGAGATGCCCAAAGCCGTGTTACCCGCTCGACAGCATTACAGAAGGTCATCAAGATTATTCAGGGTCATCAAAGGCTGGCCCAGAATCCAGGAGCAGTAGGTACAGTGAGATTAACCGATGGTAAACCCATTAAACTTCAATCAAATTCAGAAACCATAGTGTGGGGAATAGCATGTCATGGCCCACATGGTCAAGAGTTTGAGGCCTTTATCGAACCTTGTGTCATTTCAGCCAATCCAGATGTAGTAGTGGCCAGTACTCTGGTGACCATCAAAAATGGTAGAGTGCCCCTTCGGGTCCTCAATCCTCATAATTGCCAAGTCAAATTGCATCGACACCAACCCATGGCACAGTTGAAGTGGACTACCTTTCAGAACGTGATCGATCCCAGTTTCAACAACCGTCAAAAAGAGATAATAGCTAATCCTGAGGTAGAGCCTGAAGTTGAGACAGCTTGGTGGAATGAACTTCAGATCGGGGACAGTGCCACCCCAGAGGAGCAACGACAAGGGGCTATTCGCGTAGCTAGAGAAAGTTCGGAAGCTTTCAGTAAATACCCAACAGATCTCGGAGTAGTGACCAATAAAAAGCACCGGATATTCATAGGAGAACATCTACCCGTGAAAGAGCGACACCGACCATTAGCTCCAGGAATGTACCAAACTGTGCGAAAATTGTTGGAGGATATGAAGACCTCCGGGATCATCCAAGAAAGCCATAGCCCCTGGGCAGCTCCAATGGTACTGGTCCGGAAAAAAAATGGGCAATTCCGTTTCTGTGTCAACTATAGGAAATTAAATGGGCTAACTCACATGGATGTATATCCTCTTCCTCGAATAGAAGAGTCACTCACAGCGTTAAAATCAGCCCAGTACTTCTCCACACTCGATCTCACTAGTGGATACTGGCAGATACAAATGTCAGAAGAAGACATGAAGAAAACTGCCTTCATCACCCCCATGGGGTTGTTCGAGTTTTTTAAGATGCCCTTTGGGCTATGTAACACCCTAGCCACATTTCAGAGGGTAATGGAGCATTGCCTGGGCCACAAAAATTTTGAGACCATCCTACTCTATCTAGATGACATCATCGTCTTTTCAAAAACCTATTCCGAGCATCTCCAACATCTCCAAGAAGTTTGCCATCAGTTGATTACATTTGGCCTGAAGTTAAAGCCGTCTAAATGCTATTTGCTAAAGCCTCAAGTTCAGTATCTTGGACACATCGTGAGTTCAACTGGAGTGTCCCTGGACCTGGAAAAGATTAAGGTGGTGATAGAATGGTCACAACCTCAGACTGTGAAGGATATCCGCAGGTTCCTTGGATTTGTTGGATACTATCGGAGATTTATCCCAAATTTCGCTAAGGTATCAGCACCATTGCTGGAGTCACTCCGAGGGATCTCGAGAGATCAGTACAAGAGACAAATCTACATACAATGGACTGATGAACAGCAGACTGCCTTCGACCAGTTGAAGAAAAACTTGACTGAAGCACCGTTACTGTCGTATCCTGACTATGCCAGCAAACACGGATTGGGGGTGGTACTGTCCCAGGTGCAAGAGGGCAAGGAGCGGACCATAGCCTATGCAAGCCGGAGTCTGCGAAAGAGCGAAAGGAACCATGCGAATTACAGCGCATTCAAGCTGGAGTTCCTAGCATTGGTGTGAGCCATCACGGAAAAATTTAGAGATTACCTGGCTACGACCCCATTCATAGCCTACACTGATTGTAATCCTATGTCACACCAAGATACTGCAGAATTGGGAGCACTGGAACAGAGGTGGTCCTCCCGCCTGGCCAACTACAACTACCGTATTCAATATCTGAGCGGTCGTAACAACGCAAATGCAGATGCCTTATCACGGCTACCTAACCTAGAAGAAGAGACTGAGGAAGATGATCCATGGGAAATAATTGAAACACCGAACTTCAATCTCCCAGTTAGCATGCCTAAACAGAATACACTGATGTTAGTTACTGCAGAAAATAACCCACAAGAATTTGTAGGGAGTGGGAGCAAATGGGCGCAATGGCATTAGACTACCCCTGTTTTAAGCAATTGGGGAGAATGCTGAACACTCACCAAGGGTTGACTAGATATGAGAGACAGTCAGCGGAACGCGAGTTGGTCCAGCTCTGGCAACACAGAGACAGACTAGAAATACAAGAGAATCTACTCGTACAACGAAGTACCGATCCTAAGACCCATTTGCCGATCACTCAAATATTGGTGCCCAAAATAAAGATTGATACAGTGCTGAGTGCTTATCATGATGAGTCAGGACATTACTAGGGGTGTGCACCGGCCACTTTTCGTGTTTTGTGTTTTGGATCTTGATCTTTCTTCGTGTTTTGGATCTGGACTGGTTTTGCCAAAACCACCCTTCCGTGTTTTGGGTTCTCGGTTTTGTGTTTTGGATCTGTATTTTATTGAAAGAGCATAAAAACAGCTAAAATCACAGAATTTGTGGGTTTTTCTGCTCCTATGCTATTATTAACCTCAATAACATTAATTTCCACTCATTTCCAGTCTATTCTGAACACCTCACACCTCACAATAGAGTTTTTATGTCCAAAAGGTTGCACCGAGTAGCTGGATGACTATGCTAAGCGACACGAGTGGGCAGAACAAACACGTGGCCCATCTAGGAGTGACACTGCAGTGGCAGACAGGATGGCAGTTTGAAAAACTAGGCCCCAAACAGTACATAATGCAAAGAAAAAAAAAGAGGTGCAAGATGGAATTGTCCTTGGGACCTCCCACCCACCCTTATGTTGTATAAACAGGACATGCACACTTTAACAAACCAATCATTCAGCGCCAGGGTCTGCCACACGACTGTGGCTGAAATTATTGGTTCGTTTGGGCCCCCACAAAACAAGCTGGCAATTAATGTGTCCCTGCACAAACTGGCTCTACGGAGGCAAGATGTCGTCCTCATCCTCCTCATCCATCGATTCCTCACCCTCTTCAGTGTTGTGTACATCCTCATCCTCACAGAGTATTAATTCGTCCCCACTGGAATCCACCACCACAGGTCCCTCTGTACGTTCTGGAGGCTGGTCTCCCTGGAAGAGTTGATAATTAATTTTTATGAACATCATCTTCTCCACATAGTATAGTAGTTTTGATCCACCTTGCAGTAATCATTCTATTGAAACTTTTATTAAGTTGGTTAAGCGAGATACACTAACCTTTATGGATAGTCAAAAAGTTTATTTTTCCAATTTGTAATTAGTTTTCATCCTGCTCCACTTAAACGCGGTTTACCGTTGTCACAACTGTTGAGGGTTGTGCGTAATACATCTGATGAGACAGAACTACCTGACGCGCTAAGAGATATGGGCAGTAAATTCATTGACAGAGGCTATCCTAGATCAGAAATTCAGGATGCTATTGCAAACTGTCTGTTGATGACACAAGAACAAGCTCTGACTAATAAGAACAGTGACACTTCAGTGAATCGTATGGTCTTTGGGCCTGATTCAGACCCACTCGCAAGCGGCTGTCCGCTCGCAAGTGGGTCGATGTTGTGCATTGCGCATGCGCACGACAGCGGGAGCTCCGTCGTGCGCATGCGCCAGACGCGACGAGCGAAGGACTTTCCTTCGCTCGTTGTGTCTGATCAAAGGGGACGTGCTGTCGATGTTGATTGACAGCACGCCCCCTTTGGTGGGCGTGCTGGAGGCGTGCCTCCCTGACGGGGGCATTCCCAAGGGAATGCCTACCGTCAGAAGCCGGCCCACTGACATCACTAGTGATGTCAGTGGGAGTGCTTTTTGGCTCTGATAGAGCCAAAATCACTCCGGGCCTTGCGGTTGAAAAACTCAACCGCAGGCTCCGGCTCGCAGTGGCGATGGTCGCGATGGTCAAGACCATCGCAGCCATCAAACTGCACGCTCGTATAGGCTGTGGGTGGTGACCCACAGCTATATGAGCGTCCAGGAGGACGCTCCATAATTATGGAGAGCGGCCCTCATTCAGAGCGTGCGCTCTGCTCAGAGCGTACGGCTCTGAATGAGGGCCCTTGTATCTACATATTCCATCGCATCCAAGCATATTCGAGACAGTATTTTGAAACGCTGGCATATTATTCAGTCGGACGATACCATCGGTCAGTTTTGTACTGAAAAGCCGTTATTCTGCTATAAGAGAAGCAGCAATATCAAGGATATAATAGCTAAATCTGATTTTGGAAATACTAAGTCCAACACCTGGTTGCGGTGTAAAAATGGAGCGTATAAGTGTCACTGTTGTGTTAACTGCCAGTTTTTGCTGGTGGGGACACATTTTACAAATCCTGTGAACAATATCAAGTTTGAGATTAAACATCATCTGAATTGTGACAGCCGTTTCGTTATTTATCTCATTAAATGCCCATGCCAATTGTTGTATGTGGGTAAAACCATCAGGTTACTCAAAGAAAGGATTGCATTACATCGATCCTCGATTAAGAAGGCTATGTGCATTGTTGACTGTAATACGCCGCTTGTAGCGAGACACTTCTCTTTATGTAAACATACTTTGAGAGACTTCTGCTTTTTCCCCATTGATCATATACCGCCCCTTAGGAGAGGGGGTGAACGGAATAAACTCCTGTTACAGAGGGAATGCTTCTGGATTAGTCGTCTTAATACAGTAGCACCTAATGGTCTAAATGAAGCACTATCGTTTAGTTGCTTTCTTTAACTATTGGCGGTAGTCTCCTGATTCTTGTATTGTTATCATTATTTTTTGTATGTATATGTCTGCTTTCATTTCCAAGATCCATTTATAAATTGTATAATATTGTATAAATTGTATGTTGGCACACCTATGTACCCATATGTCCGTTGCCCTATGGATCACCTGACTATAGCTGAGCTATATATTATTATCTTGCTTACATATATGCCAGTATTTTTTATCTACACATATGAATAATATTTTTTTGTTTTGACATAGTATAACCTCTTACGCTGTTTATATGGTTGCTAGGATACCTTGTAACGGAGCGTGAGGTTACTTTCCCTTTGTGCCTGTATTGCACCTTGGGTAATGTAGTTTTTTGGCTGATGTATGATTTCCCAAACGGAACGTCATTTCCGTTTTCTTTGTTGCTATAGCTACAGCAGACGGATGGTGCTCTGGGCCTGATTCTAACCGCTCGCGAGCGCTGAGCCGGCTCCGGCGTGCGCATGCGCGATACCCGGATAGCGACAGGCAAGCCGTCGCTCCGGGTCTCGCACCATAGGGGGCGTGCTGTCGATGGTGAGTGACAGCACGCCCCCTTTGGTGGGCGTGCCGGGGGCGTGGCTGCCCAGATGGAGGCGTTCCCATGGGAACACCTACCATCTGGGGCCGGCCCCACTGACATCACAAGTGATGTCAGTGGGAATGCTGTCGGCTCTGATAGAGCCGAAAGCACTCCAGGTCTTACGGCAACAAGACCCTACCACAAGGGTCTCGTCGCAAGCCCAATGGTCGTGATGGTCTTGACCATCTCGACCATCTTCCTGGCCACTCGCTATAGCTGTGGGTGGTCACCCACAGCTAAACGAGCGGCCAGGAGGCCGCTCTAAAATTAGGAAGGACAGCCCTGATTCAGAGCGAGCGCTCTGTCAGAGCGTCCGGCTCTGAATCAGGGCCTCTGTGCGGAGCATCACTTCCGCCCTTCCTGTCGACGTCACTTCCGCCCCTACACAGCGATGTGTGACACGCGACAGGTGTTTGAGCAGGTGAGTCTTATTGTGTGATTGGTACATATGGGTATATAATTTGTTGTGGGGGCATTACACAGTATGCTCATGATTAAGGTGTTTGGACATCACCGAAACGGCTGCTGGTTCAGATGGATCCGGGTCTATGCTACCATGGATAAGTATTCTCTGGTTTGATGCATGTCATTTAGACCCGGTCATTATATGCCTTCTCTGGAATATGCACTGTTAATTGGATGCACTGAAAATCTAGTCATGCACTTTATGTGGATATAATTTTTTTTCTATTTTGGACTATCTTGGATGTGCTGGTTTCTTTTTTTGTATATATATATATATATATATATATATACTTTTTCAAAAAGTAGCCAAGCGCTACGAAACGCATTGGTTGTAACAAGTGGGCTACATTGATTCAGCCGAACAGCCGACACAAGCAGCACGCAGTGGTTGACATCATCACCAGAAGCCGCCATTGCCACACACGTTGAAGCAAGGAGCTGGCCCGGGGAGGACTGCGCTATCAGTCTGAAGAACCTGGACTAAGTAGAGTAAGGAATAGGGACAGTTCCACCCATACCGCTGATTCAACCTGGCTACATCCCGCAATTTTCAAAAGAACATAAACACTAATGTGCTCGATCGCATCCACTTTCTCCTCCCTATTTCCTCCCCTGTATTTTCTCCTTTCTGTATCATTTCTACTCTAATCCTATATATATATCTCAACCCTAATTCTATCCTAACCCCATCTTAAATTTTTTTATTTTTAAAAGTAAACTCTTTTTCCCCTTTTAAACCTCTTTTTTTTTTAAAAAAACTTTTTTTTTTTGCCTTTTTGTTTGTTTTAGTTGACACATATTAGCACTCAATCTTTCGTTCATAAACTGCTTGTTTTTTATTGAGCTGCTTTTAACCACACCACTTTAGCACAGATAACCTTCCCTATTCGATACAGTACACCTGGATGCCCTTGGTACTGTATGTGACCACACCATCTACATAAAATTATCATACAAACTCGGCACTCACTTACTTTTCAAACTGTAATTCCTTTGAATACAGGGAATGTGACACCTGACAAATATTGCAATCATTTGTCAGGTGTCGGGATTCTGGCGCCAGGATTCCGAGCGCTGGAATCCCCGTGGTCGGGATTATAACTGAAACCTGTTTTAAAGTGTATGTGGAATTTCCTGTGATTCTGACTTGTTCCCTTCCTACTCTTCAGGGATGCTTATCAGGTCTCCATCTGGGATTGGTGGAAATCATTTTGGTGCACTTCAGATGTCTGGTGATACCCGGTGCACACTCTAGATACCCCCGGTGTGTGCCGGAGACGTGCTTGGACAAAAAGGAGGCATGGCCTAAATAAAGGGGGCGTGGCCTTGCAGGGGATCCCCATAACACCACTCCGGGTGCAGCCCTGCATCACTGGAGATGATGAGCTGCCCACGGAAACAAGGCAGTGTACACTATCGGCTCCTCTTCTGTGACAGGAGCTGAGTTCTGCAGGAGAATGTGAAACTGTAGCCGCTGGCTCCTGTCACTGCAGAGGAGCCCGGCATTTTGATGTCCCCCCCTCTGCTGCCCACACCCAGCTCATGACGCCACTGGTGCACTCTTAATCAATCTTATGGATAATATGTCTAAATATTAAAACTTAACCTTTAATTATTTATAGATAAAATTAAATACTGACAGGATCTATTAAACACAAGACATAAAAATATAAAACAGTATATGATGGTGCAGAGAAGCCTGCAGTGTTTAGCATGAAATATACAATGCAGAGAGTACACTTTAGCATGCACTTACTTCATGACAATATACTTTTGGGAACATTTCCCTTAGCTAAATCTGTCCACATGCACCTTCGTCATTCAGGAATAACCCCTAATTTCATGTACCTGTATGTGGTTTTATTCTGATGTTATATCTTGTTCTTCATAGAAAATATTGTTTTTGAAAACATGCGTCTCAAGATATATAATTCCTTAGAACAAAAAAGTGAAATATGTAAACAACCAATCTTCTCTCCATCAACACTAATATAGCTATAAATTATCCCCAAATAAGTTGATAGATGAGTGAAAAGCATATTGGTTGGAATACATGTACTGTATACTGTATATCCTCTTTTATCATTTGTTGCAAACCTGACAATATATGGGTCAACAAGCAGGTTTTCACACAATAATCTCTAATTATCTACCTTGATAATACTTCAGATATAACATAGTATGCTCATAATTAAATCTGGATGACTGTGCCAATCACGTCACCCCAAATCCTTGGTGAGATCATACAAATCGATAGAATCATAGGTGGATATTTAGCAATCCAATACATTTCCCCACAATTGTCACTTGTAAACACAGCACGTTAAAGAAAGATCACACTTTTATCATAAGTCTCACCGTTCCATCAAAATATTCTGGGTTTAATACCATATATCAACACAGGAAATATGAACCCCTCTGTCATAAATAGCAAACACATAATACCTACTAGGAAGATATGTCATAATGTGTATATATTAAAGATATATAGAGGAAACGTATCTAGCGCTAGAGTTGGGGAGATCAATTCTGGTTTTCACCCATTTGCCATGAGGTAGTGAAAGGTTGAATGAGAGATGCAAAACCCTTCAGTGGAAGGATAATAGTAAAGAGCGCAGACTTCTGCTGTGGTTTCTTCCCTGATGTGTGAATCACATTGCAGGGAGAGAGAGCTGATGAATACTGAATGAGAGAGTCTGCTGAGAACCTGTGGCCCTTCAGGAGGGCTTGGTGTGAGCCAGGAGTGTAGACTAGTATCCATGCTGAGCTCCAGCCTCCAGTCTCCCAGTGCTGGGTCACGTGAACACTCCACGAGCCCTGGAAGTTCAGCCTCTTTAGATGAAACACGTTTCACAATAAGCTTGTTCAGGCTCAGATGTGAACAAGCTTACTGTAGAACGCGCATCATCTAAAGAGGCCGGGTATCGTGGAGCGCTCACTATAGTAGCCAGACTAGTACCTTATGCTAACAAGAATGTCTGTACGGCTTCATACGATCTCACCACCCACTGTTTTTCCACCTGCAGTTGCCTGGCTCATTCGTAGCGTGTGGACAGATAGGACCCCTGTTTCTGATGGATTTTATGCACCTAGCAATGCATGTCATGGGTGCAAGTCCAGATACTAATGATAACTGCTGCGGCTGCAGACTGAAATGATCTTCCACATGGCTATGCACGGATACTCGGTACAAAGGGGCTGATTCTCTCATTAGCATAAACTAGTAATTAAACAGCGTCCGACTCAGGATGAGTTCTTCACGATAGGTTGTTCTGCATACTCTACAGTACCTACATATTTTATGGTTCCTAAAAGTTCTCAAATTAGTTTGAGAGAAGTAAGTTTACACAAAGGACACATTAGGAAACAATTGTTTTTTATTTTTATTTTCTTCTTCTTTCTGCCAACACATCAATTTAAAACAATTGTGAAATAAAGATATGGATTCTAAAATAAAACATAAATAAATGAAACAATTAAACTGACACACTAGAAAATATCACATAGGGGTAAATGTAATCGACTGCGGCTTCCGGGCATCGGTGAGATTCCGGTGGTTTTGCTTTTTAAATGATTGCTATATTAAAACATTGTACGACCTCACCAAACATCGGGCAGTTTTGCCAGAATCTCTAGAAGGCCCCCAAGCTCCTGTATTGTGAGTGAATTATTATAATATACATAAATGATTTGTAGATGTCTGTATGTAAGCTACATATATTCCTGCAACATGTACTGTATGCTTTTATGCATTCTTATCTTAATATGTGCATTACATACTGAAAAATAGGACTAGTCTCATGTTACCTCTTTATTTGATATGTTCTTATTTTCAGTTTGGTATTATTATTTATTAGTTATTCTTCCTTAACTTTCCATGAAAGCAGCTGACAAGGGGGCGTTGTTGAAACAAAGGGCCTGATTCAGCCATGCACTGCAGAATGCAGATTCCCGATGGTCGGGAATCTGAGCAGGCGCCCAAACTGTTCTGCGCATGTGCAGAACGGCTCTGCGATCCCACACTCAGACTGACAGCAGACTGTCATTGATTGAGAGTCTGTTGCCGTTTGTGGGTGGGGAGGGGGTAGCGACAGCGTGTCTCATCTGTAGTGGTCGGCTTGCGGGACCCCATGGGTCACTTAGACTGCCGATGTTCCGCAGATTATCCGATGCTGCATTGGACAACGCAACTCGGATAAGTAATGCAGCAGGAGGTGTGATGCTTCCTGCTGCATTACCATATCTGCAAGGACGGAATTGCAAAGCTTGAGTGCAGCTTTGCATTCCATTCAGTACTGAATAAGGTCCAAAGAACATACTGTAATTCTGAACCTGTTCTCTCACTGCAATTTACAAGCAGCCACATCTATCTCCCAGGTCTAACTGTATAGCTTTACTGTATATTTCCACCTTATTAAATTCCCTTTTTTTATCCTAATTTCTAAAAAAAGAAGAAAATATATCTTCCCTTTAAGAATATTATTAAATCTATGCGGAATAAAAATGAAGGCAGTTTGTGACGGAAACATTGTCCATTTTCCTAAAAGCTAAATCCCTCTGTCTGCACTGTAGAAATCCTTTTAGTAATGACTCAAACAATTTAACATTGAGCAAAGGAAATGTAGTGGGAATGAAAGTGTAACAGACTCAGAAGTGCAAGGCCTATAATCCAGACTTGATGCGACTAGAGCTACAGTATGTAAGTACACTGTCTGCTCCAACCCAAGACTTTGCTTTTAATAAGCCATTTTCTTTCAGTCTTGTGAATTCATTGCTGTAGCAAAGAAAATAATTTACTTTTCATGTTTCTCTGTTCTTTATATATAGTTGGCATAGGCGATACTAGACGTGGTAATGGGTAGTCCCAATTTCAACCCCTCACAAGAACTTGTGCCAATGGCGGGAACCACCTAATTGTGATGTCAGAAGAATATAAAACCTTCTCTCAGCCCTCATTGTCAAAGCCCCGCAGTTCTACAAACTCTTCTCCAAATGCTCCCAGAGCTTTGTCTGTACAGTTTATCCACCTCACCTGTATTTCCATTCCTCCTTTTGCTGACACATGATGCCACCCTACTTGATACTACTCACATCTTCCAATCTCTTCCTTCCAAAAAACTGTCAACTGGAGCTGTTGCTCTTCTCTGCAGCCCATCACCTGACTCTATCCTATAATTACACATACCTATGCATAAATATGACGTGGAATAAATTAGGAATGTGCACCGACCCCCGTGTTTTGGTTTTGGATCTGTATCTCCTTCAAGGTTTTGAATCTGGATTTGGTTTGCAAACCACCCTCAAGTGTTTTGGTTTTGGATCTGGATTTTTAAATTACAAAATAGATAAAAAGTTTTAAAAACAGCTAAAATCGTGTAACTTATGCAATCCAAAACCCAAAATTCAGATTTAGGGCCATATTCAATTAGAGGCGAAAAGTCGGAGGTCGGACTTTTCGCCATCATCGCCGTTTTTGCAGGGGATAAAGTATTGGGCTCGTGCCTGCTTATCCCCGTATTCAATTAGGAATCAGCGAAAACGGGACCTGGCGGAAAGGTGAGTATCAAATAGTACTGTCACTTTAGGGGAAATCATCCTGTCACTCCCTAAAAGATGGTGTGACATGGAGAATCACTATGGGTACCCACGATTTGGCCTGCTGAAGATAATTGTGGTTTTTAAACAGCCGCGGCAGGTGCATAAATGCATCTTTGTAGAAGTGGTGAAGAATAGCATTTAGCTTTATTTTTTGGGAAAAATAACTAGTCCCATCAAATTTGGGGTATGTGAGAATGGGTGCAAGCATATTGTTAAGTCTCTAAAGTATTTTTTAAAAATTCTTCAAAAATCCACATTTTGCCCCCAAAATGAAACCACTTTTTATGGGGTGTCCTATGCTTATTTAAAAAAATTTTTTTGACACAGATCACTTTAAGGGATCCAAAGGCTGCAGGGTACTTTTTTTTAATTCAGCACCCCAAAAACCCAATTCTGCACTTTTTTTCGGCATCTATGCAGTGGTGAAAATTTATCCCCATTTTTTTACAAAGACTTTTCACACCTGCAAAAAGGTTGAAATTGAATATGGGATAAGTGAAAATGGTGAAAATTACATCATCGGTGATAAATTATCACCGATAACGGACTTTTCGCTCCAAATTGAATATGGCCCTTAAAATCCAAACTCCGAACTGCAAAAAGATCAGAACCAAGACCCGGATTTACCCGGATTCACGAAATTCGTGTGGATTCGGATTTTTGGAGAATCTAAATGTGATGGTCATAAACAGTGGTCAAAATGGGAAATTAGAAGTAATAGCACGGAAATTTGAAGTGAACTGCAGGGGCCACCTAGACCCCAATGACTTTAGATATTTGAATAGTGTAAAATTATTTTTGCTTTTTAACACACTTGTTACCAGCTGAGAATAAAATGTGGTGGGGGCGTCTGTGTGTGAGGAAGGGAGAGCTATAAGAGGGGAAAGATCTGAGTGAGGGGCGTGAGCTGTGGGGGGGGGGAGCTGTGTGAGGTATTTATATATACATTAGTATGGGGCCCCAAAGCAGCATTTTTATTAATTATCAGTTCCTAGTCTCGATAATTATAATTTCTTGTAACCAATATTGCACGTGTGTTTATATATAAATAGAGAGTGCTGCATTGCCGCACCCCTTCCCTCCCCCTCAGTGTTTATCCAGTAACGCCAGCGGGAGGGTGGGGGCGGGATTTTCCAGTGATGGTGCATTCAGGTATTACCCTTTCGGGGCCAAGCTGCTAAATGGTTCACAATATGCTGAAAGAAAAGCCAGGGCCACTGGCTTGTGTTTGCCCCCCAGGCTGAAAGTTGCCAGCCAGCCCTGTTCTCCATGCAGAACACAGTAAAGTTAAAAAAAAAACAATAAAGTTTTTTTTTTTTAAATCTTCAGCAAGCCCGGGTTGGAGGTCTGAGTCCGCGGCTGCAGCCTGTCGGGAGAGAGGAGCGGATGGACACAGAGTTACTGCCAGTGGCATATCTATAATGGGTGCAGTGCGTGTGGGGCACACGGATCCAGGGGGACCCGCACCGC
The DNA here is from genome assembly GCA_031769625.1 of Taudactylus pleione. Classification (NCBI taxonomy): domain Eukaryota; kingdom Metazoa; phylum Chordata; class Amphibia; order Anura; family Myobatrachidae; genus Taudactylus; species Taudactylus pleione. The sequence goes on along the minus strand of JAUIMM010000364.1, from coordinate 2,710,796 downwards.
ATACCCTGCACCCATAGTATTTTAAGCTTATCTGTCCATGGTCCCCCTGAGAGAGGAGGGGGTCCTGCACGGGGAGTGCACAAGGGCCCCCTCCTCTCTTAAGACGCCCCTGGTTTCTGCAGCTGTAATCAGTGCTGCGCAAGCGGAGTTTTTTTTTGTTTAATGGAACATGCGCAGCACTGATTACAGCTGCGGTAAGTTAGAGTAGATAGGGAAAAGTATATTTCCTGAAAAGCTGTCATTGCAAAAATAACAGCTTTTCACAATAGATACTTATGGAGAAGAGGAATGATGAATTCCTATGGTAATTAGGTAGAAGACTCCATGCGAGTTTTAAACCTAATTACCTCCATTGATATTTTAGTGTTGATGAATAGGCCCCAAAGACCTGTTACATGCCCCCCAATCACAGCAGTGCAACTCCCTCTCTGGTACTGGTGAAGCATGCCCACGTCCATTCACAGTGGGAGCTGGACTACGGGGTGAGAGAGAAAACAAGGGCAGATAGCAACAGGTGCAGTAGGAGACAATAAACATAGGGGGAGATTCAATTCAGCACAATTTGAATAGTCCAATTTAAAGTAGTTAAATGGAGACTCACCTTTTTCAGGTAAGGTACATATGAAAGATCTTCATCAATAGATATTTAAATAAAATGCCCTGTTACTTTGCAGAACTGAAGGAAGCACAAAAACATGCTCTATTTACTCCCACAAGTATTGGGATATTCAACCTGGGGGAAGTGAGCATTCTTAATTAAATTTAGTTTGATAAGGATGAGATACTGTATGTGAACTTTGAAGGCAACACTGATGGGTCTATTTACTAAGCAGTGTTAGGAGACAGAGTGAAAAGTGATAAGAAAGTGATAAGGTGCCAGCCAGTCAGCGCCCAACTGCCATCTCACAGGCTGTGTTTGAAAAATGACCGCTGGGAGCTGATTGGCTGGCACCTTATCACTTTTCACTCTGTCTCCTAACACTGCTTAGTAAATAGACCCCTTATGCTAGTACAGTGCCAAGCAAGGATATTTACAGAACATTGGGCAATGCAGTATTACTTGGGGCTGGAACTCCCCAATCAGACACTTTCACAGACAATGAGTGCTGTACTTATTTTGAAGAATTTAGATTTCAATGAATGAATAAACACTGTAAAACAGTAAAACAACCACCACTCATTATCTACCTGCAGTTTAAAACAGCATCAATAGCTGTTCCATTCACAAAGGTTACTCATCTCCCATTATATTGGTGATTCCAGCACAGGACTGTATCTTTGTATATTCTGCTACCAGGCTGTTTAGCATTCAACATCTTTGTAATGGAAGCAGGAGTCTGACTGAATAGATGGTGTGCTGACTGCTGATTTTCCCATAGCTCCTGCTCCTCACAGGATCTGCTGTGCTGCTGTTGCCCCATCTTTCTCCCAGGAACATGCTGACTGCGGAATGGAGGAGGAGCTTATATCTTATTGGTCGCCTTTGTTGCTTGTGAAGAGTAAAGCCAGGTACACACCTTTCGATTACAGGCTGATCGGGTAAAACTCTCCTGATCAGCTGTGCAGTCTGTCCCTAGTGTGACCCCCTGTCAGCTGCCTGAGAGCCGCGTACACACTGTGCAGACATAGCACAGTGTGTACGGGCCTCTATGGGATTGGGATGTCAAACTGAAGAATATCAAACAGTACATACATGATCCCGACCGGTGCAGGAGCGTTAAAAGCCATTTATCGGCTAACGCTCCTACATTGGGACAGCTTACACACCTATTCAATACAACTTCCATTCTCTCGATGATTGTATAGGTGTGTACCCAGCTTAAAGCTGGGTACTGTGAGGTTCTGGTTTTGTTGTGGGCCCAGGGTGGTGATAGGGGCAGACACTGAAGCAGGTTTAAATGAAAATGTGGAACTTTTAATGAGTGGTTTGGTAGACATGAATATTATAAGTAAAGTCCAGATATAGCACTACGTGCACTTGGCAGCAGTGGTGAAGTAATGGGAGAAAGGCCAGTTAGTGACCGGCAATGGAAAATATCCAGGTAGTGACTGGTTAATAGAAAATGTCCAGGTAGTGGCAGACAATGGGAACTGTCCAGATAATGACTGGTTAATAGAGAAAATGTCCAGGTAATGACAGGTGGGGAAAATCAGTTGTAGTGGTTGAAATGAAGCATGCAGGCTGAGGCAGAATCATCCAGCTGAGTGTCAGTGGAGGCAAGGTGCAGGGTGAACAGCAGACTCAGGTACTCAGGCAAGGGGAAGGTAATGGAGGATGCAGGGTAGTCCAACAGGGTTGGAGCAGACAAGGAAGCAGGCAGGTAGCATTTCACAGAAACAGGTGATGAGCACAGGGAACACTCTCAGCTATGATGAGAAACACGTTGCACTGGCAATGAAGTGAGGCTCTGATCCTCCCTAAACACCAAGTGCTGTGCTGTGACTGGCCAGAGAGAGCATGTGACAAACCAGGATTGGGCGATTAGATCACGTGACCGGATGCAAGATGGCGGCGCCCATGTAGGGGCGGAACAGAAGCACTAACAGGCCTCACCAGCCCAAAGTGACAACATGCCTGCACAGAATGCCCCTCACCAAACACCACTGCCACCATCAGATACCCCCAGCCATAGTGACTTCACAGGCAATACCCGTCGACCACCATGCCGAGAAACTCTGGTCGTGACAGTACCCCCCCCCCCCCTTATGGGTGGACCTCAGGACAGTCACCAGGCTTTTCCGGATGAGCAGTATGGAATCTTCTGACCAGGGCGGGAGCATGGATATCTCGGACATCGGTCCAACAGCATTCTTCCAGGCCGTAACCCTTCCAATCCAGAAGATATTGAAGTTGCCCTGTGCGGATACGAGAGTCCAGAAGCTGAGAGACTTCAAATTCCACACTTCTTTCAGACTGAATCCAAGGAGGGACAGGAAAAACTTTACGAAATTTGTTCAGGATCGAGGGTTGAGCAGGGAAATATGAAAAGAATGGGGACTTTTAGGTAAGGAGATAACTGAAGGCGATAAGCCACAGGATTGATCACTTCGATAATTGAGAAGGGCCCAATGAAACGTGGGGCTAAATTCATCGAAGGCACTCTGAGATGTAGATTCCGAATGGATAGCTAGACTTGGTCTCCAATTTGCATGCGTGGTACCTTCCTACGTTTCCTGTCTGCCTGAAATTTGTAACGAGAGGATGCCTTCTCCAAGTCAGTACGTACTTGAGTCCATATAGATACAAATCTCCGTATAGTGTCTTCCACAGAAGGCACATCAAAAATAGGCAGGCTTTGAAACTGGGGAACCTGGGGATGAAGACCATAGACTACTTGGAATGGAGTTTTATTTGTAGATGAATGGTAAGAAGCATTATGCGCAAATTCAGCCCAGGGCAGTAAATCAGACCAGTTGTCTTGAAAAGATGTCATGAAGATCCTTAGGAAGGTCTCAAGGTCCTGATTAACCCTCTCTGTAGATCCGTTGCTTTGTGGATGATAGGCTGTGGAGAAGTTTCGTTTAATTTGCAGAACAGAACATAGCGCACTCCAGAATTTTGCCACAAATTGAGCACCGCGATATGAGACTACTTCGGCAGGAAGTCCATGGAGACGAAATATATGTTGGATGAACAAGTGAGCCAAATCAGGAGCAGTCGGCAGCTTCTTTAAAGGTACATAATAGACCATTTTTGAGAATCGGTCTACCACAACCCAGATGGTGGTGTAACCCTGAGAATTTGGTAAATCCTGTCCAGATAATGACTGGTTAATAGAGAAAATGTCCAGGTAAAGACAGGCAGGAAAATCAGGTGTAGTGGTTGAAATGAAGAATGCAGGCTGAGGAAGAATCATCCAGCTGAGTGTCAGTGGAGGCAAGGTGCAGGGTGAACAGCAGACTCAGGTACTCAGGCAAGGGGAAGGTAATGGAGGATGCAGGGTAGTCCAGCGGGGTTGGAGCAGGCAGGCAGGTAGCGTTTCACAGGAACAGGTGGTGAGCACAGGGAACTCTCTCTCAGCTATGCTGAGAAACACGTTACACTGGCAATGAAGTGAGGCTCTGAACCTCCCTAAATACCAAGTGCTGTGCCGTGACTGGCCAGAGATAGCATGTGACAAACCAGGATTGGGTGATTAGGTCACATGACCGGAGGCAAGATAGCGACGCCCATGCCAGAGCGGAGCGGAAGCACCACCAGGCCTCACCAGCCCAAAGTGACAACATGCCAGCACAGAACCATGCATAGCCAACTCCCCTTGCCAAACACCAAACACCACCGCCAGATACCCCCCGCCATAGGGACCTCACAGGTAATACCCGTCGACCACCATGCCGAGAAACTCTGATCGTGACAGGTACATACTTCTCCAATCCTCCGATCAGATTGTTTATACAATCCTTCTGCAGACCTGGTCGCGGATTTTACATCCAATCTATGTGTACACACTTGTCCAATTTTCAGCAGACTTCCAATCTGCATCTGCTGAAATAGTCTGTTGAAAGGATTGAATCACCATACACACTCTTTCAATCTTTGGCAGACCAGCTACCAATAGAATAATTGGACAAATCAGTCTCATGAGCGTACACACTTCTAAATTGGTCTGCTGATTGGCGTACTGGTCCCCTAATATTTCAGTGGGTTTAAAAATCTTTTCACAAGACCAGAAGACCAAGATTGTATGAAACCAGAGGTCTTGTGAGCGTACACACTCTACCAATGTTTGATAAAACAGTTGGTCTGAAGTTAGATTGGATGAGAAGTCTGTACCCAGCTTTAGTGCTGAGTCTAAACAAACTGTGCAATATGAGGTGTGACTCAAGGGTTTGGTGAGTTATATAGGAGGGTGGTGCTAACTTGTAGATAAGGAAGAAGCAGACACCAGCACAGGATGGGTGTGGGGGTAGGAGAGAGTTTGCAGCTCTGCTTAGTACCTGACTTTGCTAGTCACTGCCCTTTTAGTCCGGAGTCCTGACTGACCACAAAGTATCAAAAAGGCAGCCCATAGAATTCATGATACAGCCCTTGTCAATGGGTGGTCCTGTGCATAGGCAAATGCAGGAGGGGTTTCTGGCTGCCTGGAAACCCCCCTCCCCAGCCCACGCCATGACCACAATAGAAATAGTAATATAATAGAATGTTCTAGTGCTGCATGTTCTTCTCAGTATCACAAATTAAATAATTAGCACCATCTGTGGATATTTTAACATGTGTCAGCCAGTAATAAATACACATGGGTACCAACTAGGAAATCTGGAACAATATGTTAATGTCATTTAGTCATAAGGTAGTCTTTCCGCTTGAGGCCACGTGCCTTATTGTGAGACCACACCCCTTACAGTGAGGCCACACACCCTTTTTGACGGCACCTGATTATTTGGAAACCCCCCCTTTCAAATTCCTGTGTTTGCCACTGCTGTGCACAACTGGACCACCCCTTAGCTTTGCCTATGATTGTGGTATCTTTCTACAAAGAAAAACCAATGTGAATGTTGCTGCTTTTTGTAGTGTTTTGTCTTGCTTTCTTCTCTGTATTTATAGAACTAGTACTGCCGGGACAGAGAAATGGTAACGGTCTGTCCCAGTGAGGAGAAAACGGGCATGTAATGTCCTCTTTTTGCTGTATTTCTCAAATTGGAAAGATGGCAATGCATGTGCCGAGAGAGCTGGATGAGCATTGCACTGTGAGAGAAAGCAGGAAGAGAACTGTCTCATGGCCCCTATTTACTCCAATCCGTACTGGTTGTAGTGTGATATTTTTGACTAAATTCGCATTGCGAATTTAGGAACTATCACATGGATGTATTACCATCCGCATGCAGGGACAGAGCTTGAGATAAAGCTCTGTTCCTGCGAATCCTGTCCGCACACTTCTCTATTTTTCAGCCAAAATGAAGGGAGAATGTGTCGCGCATGCACAATTGCCGGACACCGCAACCCCTTCTTCGCATGATGCCGCCCCCACATGCCCACCCTACTCCCCACATGACCACCCCTACCCCCCACATGCCCACCCCTACCCCACCACACTTGGCTTACATTTAACTCGGTGATTGTTTGATTGGTGCTCTCTGGTGAGGCTCCGGTCAGCTGGTCTCCGGGCTTCTGCACTGTGACCCCGGGCAGCTGCTCTATGCCGGAGCCAGGAGACTAGCTGACTGGAGCCCCAGAGGATGTCACCGGAGCAGGTAAGTGCTTTATTTTTTTTAACTAACTTTTTTCTTCAGTGATCAGCTTGTGGTATATTTAGACCACACAGCTGATCACAGTGGCCAGCTCCCAGCTCTGCTCTGCCTCTCAGAGAAATATAGGAGTCAGGGAACTAGGGGAAAGCCCTAATAACATAATCTGAAGGTGGTGTTATTGGTATTTTTTCACTATATATTTTTAGTAAATCTGGGCAGATCACATTTTTCCTTTACAAGTATGGGAAATGAGTTCTGCTTACTAAAATTATGTGATAATTAGGGTTTGGAGTAGAATTTTGCAAATTCTATTACAACTGTCCTTTAGTAAATTCTTGTGATACTAAAATAATGTGAAAAGAGTGTGAAAACACCCATTTTCATATTATTTTAGTAAAAATAATGTTAATAAATATGCCCCCATGTCTCTAGTACCATTAGACATTTTTATGTTTTTTTTACAGTAGTTTTGCATTGCAAAACTTTTATGTGTTCTATAAATTGCGGAAGTGTCCGGATCTCATTGTAAGATATGAGGCCGACACGCAAACTTTTTGTGAAGCTTAATAGCAGAGATCTGAGTGTCCTCTGCATTTTCTGTGTTTTTTATACTGTATGAAGCTACTTTTATTACTTTTATAAATAAACACTTGTAAAACAAACCAATTAAAATGTTGAATGCTGAGGCACAATAAGAGTACTGGCTTGGGCGCAGAAACATTATGCAGCCCTGGTTCAGCTCTTGCATTATATCAAGTAAATTGCAAGCTATAATGTTCATGTCTCCAATCCCTAAAGTTAATTAGACACGCGTCAATTTGGTTAGACAAGTTCATTAATTGTTTTATCTATTCATTCATTATACAGTCAATAAATATCATTAGTAAACACTTATGATATCAATCTCAAGCAGACCCGATTTTCTAAAAAAAAACAAGGATGAAATCTGGTAATGGCCTGATTCCGCAACGAACGCAGTTGCTAATACGCTCGCAATCGGACATTTGTTGCTTACTGCGCATGCATCACAGGGTGCGTGCGTGAACTAGCCACTGCGATGGGGACTGCGATCGCAGTGACTACGCAGACATAACATTTTTAACAAGTTTCTTCATTATTACTCTATTCATTTGAGCCCAATTATTACACTTATGGAATTTGCGGGCTAATTGAACATTGGACATTTATAACGTTTTTGCCTACAGCTGGACATGGCTGTTAGGTTACATATTTAAGCACACAAATGTTATGATTTTATCCAAGATCAGAGCTGTGGATGTTATTGCTATTACTGTAGTATTTTAGACACCTGTCACTTTATTTGTTTCAATTTATTAATACAATTTTAATGCTATGTATTGTATGAACATACAACCCTGAGTTTCTAGAAATCACATTATGCTTATATGCAGGGGCGTAACTAGGTATTTGAAGGTCCCATAGCAAAAGTTTGTAAGGGCCCCTATGTACCACCAAATGGTGAAAATTGTATATAACACATGTACTGTAACTTTGACAAGGAAGATGGGCCCCACCTTAGCTCTGGGCCCCACAGCAGCTATACCCCTTGCACCCATGATAGTTACGCCATGCTTATATGTATTAATAAATTGAAATCTAATTATAATTTTAATTTGCATTGGCACATTTTTAATTTACCACCCATAGCGTTCTTCATTTTTCTATATTTGTCACATGTTTGTGACCCCCCACTGCTGTCGCTTAGCTTAGTCAGCCAACTAGCGCTCGGTGCAACTTTTTGGCCTAAACTGGATGAAATCAATATTGTGAGGTGGTCAAAACTGACTGGAAATAAATGTTAGTGAGGTTAATAATACTATAGGAACAAAAACAGGCCCAAATTATATTATTTCAGCTGTTTTTATGATTTTTTAGAAAAAAAATTCAGATCCAAAACCAAAACACGCAGGGGCGTTTTTCAAAACCAAATCCAGATCCAAAACATGAAAGAGATATAGATCCAAAAACAAAAACAAAACCAGCAACAATTGCCCGTCTTGCATGTCTAATATCTATATGTGTTAAAAATCATAGTATATTTAGTGGGATTACTTCCATATATCTTCTATTTTGCTGAACAAAGTTCTGATGTATTTTTAGTAGGGATGAGCGGGTTTGGATTTCTGAAATCCGAACCCCCCCGAGTCCCCCCATCTGAGTCGCATCCGAATCAGGCTCGACTTTTCCCGCCTGACTCGGATCTGAAATCGTGGCAAAACGTCATCATCCCGCCTTCCGGATCTCGCGGGTTTTGGATTCTATAAAAGGTCCCCGCGGCGGCTCCATTTCTCACTCCGGCTGTGGACAGTGAAGAGGGAGGGTGGGAGCTAGGGCTGGCTGGGCTGTGTTGTGCTGCTGTTGTCCATAGGGGCTGTGCCCACTCAGTTCATAAGGGCTGACTGGGCTGTGTTGTGCTGCTGCTGTCATAGGGGCTGGCTGGGCTGTGTTGCGCTGCTGTTGGCCATAGGTGCTGGCTGGGCTGTGTTGTGCAGTCAGTTGTCCATAGGGACTGTGTCCACTCCAAAGTCTATAGGGGCTGGCTGGACTGTATTGTGCAGTGTCCCATAATGGCTGTAGTCCTAGAGGGGTGCTGTAGTGTTGTCCAGGGGGTGATCTGTGCATCAGGGGTGCTCCCCCAAAGTGCACTCCAAAAAAAAATAATTATTTGTGTGCGCAGTAGCCGCCAAGCGTGCGCCTGTGTCATAAGTAAAGGGCCATCTGGCTTGACCGTTAAAGGGTGCTGTAACCCCCAAAGTGCACTCCAAACAAAATAAAAAATAATTTTCTGTGTTTGTGAATTGTGTGCACTGTGGCTGCATGTGCATCAACAAAGGAGCAGCGTCAAGCGTGCACCTGTGTCATAAGTAAAGGGCCGGCTGGCTTGTCCATTAATAGGTGCTGTAACCCCCAAAGTGCACTCCAAAAAAGATAAATAATATATTTTTTTGTGTTTTTGAATTGTATGCGCAGTAGCCGCACGTGCATCAACAAAGTAACGCCAAGCGTGCGCCTGTGTCATAAGTAAAGGGCCAGCTGGCTTGCCCGTTAAAGGGAGCTGTAACCCCCAAAGTGCATTCCAACAAAAATAAAAAATTATTTTCTGTGTTTGTGAGCGCTTGCAAGCGGGTCGATGGTGGCCCAGTGCGCATGCGCACGACGGAGCCGGCTCCGTCGTGCGCATGCGTGAGACCCGGATAGTGATGGGCAAACCGTCGCTCCGGGTCTCGTACCAAAGGGGGCGTGCTGTCGATGTTGAGTGACAGCACGCCCCCTTTGGTGGGCGGGCCGGGGGCGTGGCTGCCCAGACGGAGGCGTTCACAAGTGATGTCAGTGGGAGTGCTTTCGGCTCTGTTTGAGCCGAAAGCACCCCAGGGCTTGTGGCAACGAGACCCTACCACAAGGGTCTCGTCGCAAGCCTGATCGTCACGATGGTCACAGCTATGCGAGCGTCCAGTAGGCCGCTCAACAAAACCAGAGGACCGGCCCTGATTCAGAGCGAGCGCTCTGTCAGAGCGCCCGGCTCTGAATCAGGCCCTGTGTGCACTGTAGCCGCATGTCTATCAACAAAGGAGCAGCGCCTAGCGTGCGCCTGTGTCATAAATCAAGGGCCGGCTGGCTTGACTGTTAAAGGGTGGTGTAACCCCCAAAGTGCACTCCAAAAAAATTTTTAAATTCTTCTTTTCTGTGTTTGTGTGCGCCTTAGCCGCACATATATATCAATCAATATAACATAAATGGAGGAACAAACTATGGCCCTCATTCAGAGCCGTACGCTCTGAGCAGAGCGCACGCTCTGAACGAGGGCCGCCCTCCATAAAAATGGAGCGTCCTCCTGGACGGTCGTATAGCTGTGGGTCACCACCCACAGGCTATACGAGCGTGTCGTTTGATGGGCGCGATGGTCATCGCGACCATCGAAACTGCGAGCCGGAGCCTGCAGTTGAGGTTTTCAACCGCAAGCTCCGGAGTGATTTTGGCTCTATCAGAGCCAAAATCACTCCCACTGACATCACTAGTGATGTCAGTGGGCCGGCTTCTGACGGGAGGCGTTCCCGTGGGAACGCCCCCGTCAGGGAGGCACGCCCACCAAAGGGGGCGTGCTGTCAATCAACATCGACAGCACTCCCCCTTTGATCAGACACAACGAGCGAAGGACATTCCTTCGCTCGTCGCGTCTGGCGCATCTGCACGACGGAGCTCCCTCCGTTGTGCGCATGCTCAGTGCAGAACATCGACCCACTTGCGAGCGGACAGCCGCTCGCGAGTGGGTCTGAATCAGGGCCAATGTCCCCTAAAAATAAAATAGGGAAAGATCATGAACTACTTCCTCCTAGTGCTGAAGCTGCTGCCATTAGTCATGACATAGACGATAAAATGCCATCAACGTCATCTGCCAAGGTCGATGCCCAATGACATTGTGGAGGTCATATAAAATCCCAAATGACAAAGTTCAGGAAAATGACCTTAAAAAAACATTTAAATCATCTGAGGAGAAACGTAAACTTGCCAATATGCCATATATGACACGAAGTGGCAAGGAACAGCTAAGGTCTTTCACTATGTTCATGAGTAGAGGTTCAGCTTCACATGACGATGGAAGCCCTCCTCCTGCTACAAAAATCAAACGAGTTAAGCTGGCAAAAGCACAGCAAAGAACTGTGCGTTCTATGCGTTCTAGGAAGATATCACAAATCCCCAAGGAGAGTCCAAGTGTGCTGGCAGTTGCGATGCCTGACCTTCCCAGCACTGGATGGGAAGAGGTGGCTCTTTCCACCATTTGCACGCCCTCTGCAAGTGCTGAAAGGAGCACCCACAGTCCACTTTCTGATATGCAAATTGAAGATGTCACTGTTGAAGTACAACAGGATGAGGATACTGGTGTAGCTGGCACTGAGGAGGAAGTTGGCGAGGAGGATTCTGATGGTGATGTGGTTTTTTACAATCAGGCTCCGGGGGAGATGGTTGTTGTCCGTGGGATGAAAAAGCCCATCACGGTCATGCCTGGGCAGAAGACCAAACATTCCACCTCTTTGGTCTGGCAATACTTCTTTCCAAATCCGGACAACAACTGTCTTGCCATATGTACCATATGCAAAGGTGAAATAAGTAGGGGTAGGGACGTTAACCACCTAGGAACATCCTCCCTTATACGTCACCTGCAGCGTGTTCATCAAAAGTTACTGTCAAGTTCAGAAACTTTGGCTAAGACCGTAAGCAGTGCAGGGACACCTAAATCCCTTTGTCCTGTTGTATCCAAGCACCTGCAAACCACACCATCAACTCCCTCCTCGTCAATTTCCTCCTTAGTCAGGATCGGAAGTAGTCCTGCAGGCCATGTCACTGGCATGACTGACTCTCATATCCAGCTGCTGTTGCTGTTGGGAGTCATTCATCATCCCAGAGAGGAAGTAGGAACACCACTACTTTTCCTAAACAATTGACCCTCCAACAGTCCTTAGCGAGGAGGATGAAGTACGACAGCAGTCATCCTGAAGCAAAACGTATAAGTGAGGCCTTGACTGCTATGTTGGTGTTAGACGTGCATCCGGTATCCGCCATTAGTGCAGGGGGATTTAGACAATTGATGGAGGTAGTGTGTCCCCGGTTCCAAATCCCATCTAGATTCCACTTCACTAGGCAGGCGATACCGAGACTGTACAGAAACGTCAGAAAAAGTGTTCTCAGTGTCCTGAAAAATGCAGTTGTACCCAATGTCCACTTAACCACTGACATGTGGACAAGTGGAACAGGGCAGACTAAGGACTATATGACTGTGACAGCCCACTGGGTAGATGTATAATCTTACGCAGCAACAACAGCAGTGTCACCAGTAGCAGCATCTCAGAAACGCCCCAGCTCATTCCAAGGCAGGCTACACTGGGTATCACCGGTTTCAGTAAGAGGCACACCGCCGACAACCTCTTAAAGAAACTGAGGGAAATCATCGCCCTGTGGCTTACACCACTTAGACTCTCCTGGGGATTTGTGATAACTGACAATGCCACCAACATTGTGTGGGCATTACATCTGGTCAAATTCCAGCATGTCCCATGTTTTGCTCACACAATAAATTTGGTGGTGCAGAATTTTCTGAAAAGAGACAGGGGCGTGCAGGATACACTTAGGGTGGCCGGAAAAATTTCTAAGCACTTTTACCATTCAGCGACTGCGTGCCGAAGACTGGAGCACCAGCAAACACTCTTGAACCTGCCCCGCCATCACCTGAAGCAAGAGGTTGTGACGCAGTGGAACTCGACCCTCTATATGCTTCAGAGGATGGAGGAGCAGCAAAAGGGCATTCAAGCCTATACATCCACCTATTACATAGGCAAAAGAGGGGGTATGCACCTGACTCAAGCACAGTGGAGAATGATTTCCGTGTTGTGCAAGGTTCTCCAGCCATTCAAACTTGCCACACGTGAAGTTAGTTCAGACGCTGCCAGCTTGAGTCAGGTCATTGCCCTCATCAGGCTTTTGCAGAAGCAGCTGGAGAATGTGAAGGAGGAGCTAAGACGGAGCGATTCCGCTCGGCATGTGGACCTTCTGGATGAAGCCCTGCATTCGCTTTGCCAGGACTCCAGGGTGGTCAATCTGTTGAAATCAGACCACTACATATTGGCCACCGTGCTCGATCCTAGGTTTAAAGCCAATGTGGTGTCTCTCTTTCTGGCTGACACAAGCCTGCAGAGGTGCAAAGACCTGCTGGTGAAAACACTGTCAACTGAAGCGGAACGTGACACGTCAACAGCTCCTTCATTTTCTCCAGCAACTGGGGCTGCCAGGAAACAACTTAGGTATCCTAAGCAACCCGCTGGCGGTGATGCAGGGCAGGCAGGACCAAGTTTGGACATATGGTCTGGACTGAAGGACCTGGCAACAATTTCTGACATGTCTACTGGCAGGAAAAAGAGGCAATTTGGTGGCCCCTGTACAAACTGGCTCTATTTTACATGAGTTGCCCCCCCTCCAGTGTGTACTCCGAAAGAGTGTTTAGTGCAGCCGGGAACCTTGTCAGCAAAAGGCGTAGGAGGTTGCTTCCACAAAATGTGGAGAAGATGATGTTCATAAAAATGAATTATTAACTCTTCCAGAGAGACCAGCCTCCAGAATGTACAGAGGGACCTGTGGTGGTGGATTCCAGCGTGGATGAATTAATACTCTGAGGATGAGGATGTACACAACACTGAAGAGGGTGAGGAATCGGTGGATGAGGAGGATGTGGACGACATCTTGCCTCCGTAGAGCCAGTTTGTGCAGGGACAGATTAATTGCCAGCTTGTTTTGTGGGGGCCCAAATGAACCAATCATTTCAGCCACAGTCGTGTGGCAGACTCTGGCGCTGAAATGATTGGTTTGTTAAAGTGTGCATGTCCTGTTTATACAACCTAAGGGTGGGTGGGAGGGCCCAAGGACAATTCCATCTTGCACCTCTTTTTTTTCTTTGCATTATGTACTGTTTGGGGCCTAGTTTTTCAAACTGCCATCCTGTCTGCCACTGCAATGTCACTCGTAGATGGGCCACATGTTTGTGCCACCCACTCGTGTCGCTTAGCATAGTCATCCAGCTACCTCGGTGCAACCTTTTGGACATAAAAACACTATTGTGAGGTGTGAGGTGTTCAGAATAGACTGGAAATGAGTGGAAATTAAGGTTATTGAGGTTAATAATAGCATAGGAGCAGAAAAAACACAAATTCTGTGATTTTAGCTGTTTTTATGCTTTTTTTCAAAAAAATACAGATCCAAAACACAAAGCCCAGAACCCAAAACACGGAAGGGTGGTTTTGGCAAAACCAATGCAGATCCAAAACCAAAACACAAAACACGAAAAGTGGGCGGTGCACAGCCCCAATTTTTAGGACCCATTATTATACTGTTCTTAAATAAATATAGAATAAAACAGTTGTGAAACAGACTAGCATTCCAGCAAACTTCTTTCAGTGATTTCACCAAGGAAAGAGGTTTGAGCATGGAAGAAAGTTTAAAAAGTAATGAAATGATTTACAGAAAATAGTTGATTTTTTTGGTGGTCATCTAGGGCAAGCTGTGCCAACCTGCAGCTCTCCTGCTGTTGTGACATTTTAAGTTCCAGCATGCTTTACCAGCTGATCTGTGGGTGAGTATACTGGGACTTGTAGTTTCACAACAGCTGGAGGGCCACATGTTGGCCATGTCCGACCTAAGGTAATGATTACTTTTAGAAATACTTGAGTGTTGTTTCTCTGTTTTTGTTTCTTTTCTTTTTTCACTGATTAACATTTACAGTATATTTCTGTATGTTATTGCCAGATTTACTCATATATTACCTTTTGCCCATGAATTTGCCCACAACGAAATTGCTTCTGCAAAAAAAATTTTATTTGAGGTGCTATAGTTGTATTTTTATCCTAGAAAATCTAGATTTAATAATGTTTTGTCTTTGTGTTCTTAACAAAGTTATATCTCAGGCATGGATTTTATTAAGTTACATTTATGCAAGGAATTGCTTGGCTAACAGTAACTTGCATTAGGCTGTGATAGCAGGTTTGGGTCAGTCAGAGAGTAACCATATGCATCTTAAGAGTGTCAGCTTTTGAACTTTATATTAGTTGTGGCAATACTTGGGGGTCTATTTACTAAGCAGTGTTAGGAGACAGAGGGAAAAGTGATAAGAAAGTGATAAGGTGCCAGCCAATCAGCTCCCAACTGTCATCTCACAGGCTGTGTTTGAAAAATGACAGTTGGGAGCTGATTGGCTGGCACCTTATCACTTTCTTATAACTTTTCACTCTGTCTCCTAACACTGCTTAGTAAATAGACCCCTTGGTGTTTTACAGTGCTTATGTGATACATTTATGGGAAATTTTACTCAAGTAGTTTTTGTTTTGATTAACCCTTTTACATCCATACTCATGCCCAGATGGGTTTTGTCTGGTCAGTTTTTATCTATTTTTGGACACCCAGAATCTTCCTATTTGTAAAATATTTATGTATTTCACTAAATCATTAAAATCCTTTAAAATACTTTGCCTGCCTAGTTCCTATGACTTAACCCTTATGGTTGTGTTTGTTACAATTACGCTAGACTCATCAGACACACTAATAAAAATTCTAATTAAGCTGCCTGTATTCTGGGTAGAGCCTGTCTAAGAACTGAAATCTGCATATGAGTAATGATCCTATTTGTCTATTTTGGTTACACTAATTGACTACACATTTTATGTAGGCCATAATTTACTAGTTGCAAATTTACCCCAGATAATATAATAACATTGCATCAAAGGTGTTACATTCCATGGATTTTAAAGGATTTCCTACTTTTCTTACTGTAGTATATGCTAATCTTGCACATTATATGTAATATATAGATACAGTATATCTATATATACTCATAAGAAATAATATTTGGGCAGGATCTAGGAAGTGGGCAGGATACAGGAGAGCTGTCCACACTTCCGAAAGCCCAGGGGACTCCCTGAAAATTCAAGAGTCTTTCGGAGGTTCAGGCAGAGTTTTGAAAAGGCAATTTGGAGAAACATATCACAAAAGTCATTACTCATAAATATTTCTTTTTACCATACATAGGGCATGATTCAGAGTCACTCACAAAGCAGGCCAATCTATGATATTTTTGCACTGAGCATGCTCATGAGACTGAATTGCGGTACTTACACATCTATGTGGATCTGCAGAGCTATTCAGACTAACACAGAAGTCAGACAGATCGCCAAATGCAGCTACATAGGTGTAACCTGGTTGCAAAGGGGGGTTCGCAATTAGCATAAAGTTGCTGTGGGTGGGTAGACGGAAGTGCAGTCTATTCATAGGAAAGTATCTAACTATGTTAGAGGGATCTCTTGCAACTAGGATAGGGCTGGTGCAAATGCATGAGATGACATATGCATAGCTTCTACTAGTATAGGGCGTAATTCTTCCACAAATACCAAAGTTGGATCATGTTCCAATTTCCTATACGAGGATAAATCTCCCAGGAGTCTCTCTGTTTCTTTGTGATATAATCATCCCTATTTAATATGACCAGGCATCCTCCTTTATCTGCCTGTTTGAAGATAAGGTGATCATTTTTCTTCAATTTTTTCAATGCCTCTTTCTCAAAGTTTGTCAGATTTGATTTTTTGGGTTTTTATTCATCTAGTAAATTAAGATCTCTTTTGACCAGATCGTGAAAGGTCTCTATCTGGGTGCTTCTTGATTCCAACTAATAGAATTTGGATGGCGGTTTGAGGTCTGATTTTGATGTTTCTTCATAATTTTTAAGTATTTCTGAATCTTTTTTCATCAAATGTCTTTTAAGGGTTAAGTTTTGAGTGAATTTATTGAGGTCAATAAACATCTGAAATTTGTTTACTCCTGTTGTTGGAGCAAAAGAAAAGCCCTTTCTCAACAATGACACATCTATATGGGATAATTGATATTTAGAAAGATTAATAATGCCCTGTTGTTGAAGATTCACATTGTCAATTACTTCAAATTCCTTCTTTTCTGATTTCGTTCTGCCTCCTCTACTTCCTCTCCATCTCGAAATCTTTTTAGGGGGGAGGCTTTTACGGATTCTTCTTTGAATAGGTACTGAGTATATCACTCCCGAGGGTGTGGACGGAAGGTAGGTGTAATACAATCACTCTCCTCCTTTGATTCTATTCTGTTCGAGGCCGCAAACCTATTGCGCTGTACAGGGTATGCTTGTTTCTGTGTAAACTCAGCTGATGATTTGTCATGTCTAAGTATCTGCGGTACCCTGACCCATTCATTTTTTTTAAAGGAATATGGTTTCTTACTCCAATTCTCATTGTTGTTATGGTTAAAAATGTGATCTTTGGACACACGTTGTCCATGTCTGCTCCAGTCATGGATCCGTTTGTGAGTATAATCTGCCTTATCTCTTAAAAATGTTTTCTCTTTAGTATGTGTAACCTCTGCTTCTATTCTAGCTAGTTTCTTATTAAGAACCACTAGATTGGATTTCAAGTTGTCATCATTCTTTTTAGGTTCTAGAATGATTTCTTTATTTTTTATTTCTTTTTCGATAGCCTCCAATTCATTCCTTTTCTCTTTTATAATTAATTTCATAAGTTTAAGAGAACTCTCATGTAAAATGCTGTCCCATTCTTTCTGGAATGGTTCATTATTTGCACCAAAGGATGGTCTTTTAATTATATGTATATATCCCAGCAATATCAACAACTCACGTTCTTCTCGATTTCTTACTCTCTCCAGGACCAGTTTCGGACACAGATACGCTTTTAGGAGAGGCGGGTAAGTAACAATACACAAGCAGTATATTTTTTCCCTTTTAAATATTTAAATATAACAGTATACACTTACACTATACAGTAATATACAAAGGTAAAAATATCACAGAGAATATGATGTTAACTCTACTACTTCAAAGTAATTATATATCTTGACACAATACAACTTACTGTTCCGTAACTAAATACACTCCATAGAAGATATGTTCTTTTTCTCAGAGTAGTTTGTCTAGTGTCCTGATATGACAATACCATATATACTCGAGTATAAACCGACCCGAATATAAGCCGAGGTACCTACTTTTACCCCAAAAAACTGGGAAAACTTATTGACTCGAGTATAAGCCTAGTGTGGGAAATGGCAGGAGCTGGTAGTGCCCCCAGTAGTAATTCCCCCTGGTTGTGCCCCCAGTAGTAATCCCTCCTGGTAGTGCCCCCAGTGGTAATCCCCCCTTTCAGTGCTTCCAGTAGTAATCCCCCCCTGGTAGTACCCCCAGTGGTAATCCCCCCTTTTAGTGCCCCCTGTAGTAATCCCCCACTGGTAGTTCCCCCAGTGGTAATCCCCCTTTTAATGTGCCCCCTGTAGTAATCCCCCCCTGTAGTAATTCCCCCCTGGTAGTGCCCCCTGTAGTAATCCCCCCCTGGTAGTTCCCCCAGTGGTAATACCCCTTTTAGTGCCCCCTGCAGTAATCGCCCCCTGGTAGTGCCCCCTGTAGTCCCCACCCCCCAGTAGAGAGACGTGACAAGAATTAAAAAAAAAAATCACTTACCTTTAACTCCCGCTCCTGGTCCCGCCCTGTCCGCTCCTCCAGCCGCTTTGCATGGGAGAGACGTCGTCATGACGACGTGTCTCCCATCACCCACTGCGGGAGCCGGAAGATGGCTCCTGCAGTGGGAGCAGCAGCAGCCACTGAGAGTCTGTCAGACTCTCTGATTACACCAAACACGCAGCTGCCGGCTCCGGCGGCTGTGTGTTTGGCAGTGTGTAGCGCTGACCGAACTCCGTCCGGTCAGCGCTACACTTGACTCGAGTATAAGGCGAGGGGGTACTTTTTCAGCACATTTTTTGTGCTGAAAAACTCGGCTTATACTCGAGTATATACGGTACTTGAAATAGTTTCACAAAGTTAAAAGTCCTTTGCAGGTGAACTGACAGTGGTAGGTGGATACGCAACTAACAGATGGTATTTAGGAATTGAAATCCCTCCCTTTTTCCTGTTTTAAAATCCTGTACAGGAAATCGTATTAGAGGGCTTAGTATATTCCCTTGATAACTACAGCTGAGAGATGTTGTCAGTAACACTTGCAGAGTTTGTAACTTGGCTGGTAGTTTGGTGTTCCTGTTCCTGTAGTATTATAAATCTTGAATTATGTGAAGATACGTCACAGTAGATAGACTAACAAGGTGACATACTTCTCAATTGTAGGATAGTCCCTCCAATGACGTTTAAATAAAGCGTTCATCAATAACCTCTTAAAGTGAAGGCAAACCTCCCATATGTCAGCTGCTCTGTGTTTGCTCACTTTAGTCTATCAACCTTGTTTCCCTGCAAATTAATCACAAGAGGAGATCTGAATGATGTGCAGTATTTATATATCTATGCAGGGGGACACTACTGAAGGGGTCTTCAATGTAGGGATTATATTAGATGTCGGCTGTCTGGTTGTTTAGGCTGCTCTAATACAGGTGATAACTTTACTGGAGTATATACTGTACTATTGTAGACTGAGCTTTAGTACTCCTCTGAAAGCTGCTGAATTTACAGTACTTGTTATTGTTGATACGATCCTAGCAATGTGGGGATAATAGTCCCCCCTTTTAATTAGCTGTTTTGTCCCTCTGCTTAAGTATAACACTGGGTGCTTAGTGTGATTTGTGTTGGCAGAGTTAACAGAGATACAGTACTTTTTGACAGGCTCACCGCCTCCTGTAGGCTGTGGTCTCACTGACTACTGTAATACGATGCTGTTGCATAGCCTGCCTCAAGCCTGCCTCCTCCCCAGCTGGTCAACTCAGTCTCTGGGGTGTGTCATGACAGCCCGCCCTCCTCAGCTGACTGAGGGCTTCTTTCACTGCTCACCAAGCTCAGCCACGCTCCCCCGACAGCCGTCCGGACCATTGCTGATACCACACACAGCAGCTCCACTCCTCCACAGGTACCCGCCTCACCGGGGTCTCCCTGCTCCACTCAGCCCTCACTGGCTCCTCTAATCCAGCCTCACAGCTGCTACTGCCGCTCTCATTAGGTTACCTCAGTGCAGCGCTGTGGCCTTATATCAGAGGGCTCACGAGGGGGAACTCCAGTCTGCCAACTGACACTAGCTCTCTCCTATTTATAGCCTTCCCCTCAGCCTGCCACAAGCCCCTCCCCTATGTACTTAGTGCATACCATTCCTAGAACCTTCCAGGATCCTTGTGTTTGGGGCCCACTTCTCCACAATTACCTATGTGTCCGTGTGGTGACATGAACATTTGTATAGGAGATTTGCCTCCACCTACAAATTCAATATTCTCATGTACATTCCCTTCACATAAAGGACAGCCAGAGCAACAATCTCCTATTTATAATTCAAATAGATTGCCCTTTTAAATTGAGCATTCATAAGCCTGCTGTAATCACATATATTATATCCTTGTGTACATACATCATTATTACCTAAACTTTATCATGTAAATATATGTATATATATGGGTTTCATGTGTTATGTAAAGAATGAACTATTTAACACAGGGTGTCATACAAACACAGCATTTGTGGCCGTCTTCAGCCGCTCAACTTCCATCTCCGACTACACTTCGACCGGCTGACTTGCGGCTATCGAAGCTATATATGATACCATCGGGTATGCTATTCTGACATCTTACTACCTGTTACACAAGGGAGCCAGCTCATGATAATAGCTTTGGGTTCTAACAGTCTATTATTTTGGCATGATTGCTTGAACACTCTCTTATATCAGGATATTATACAAAGCATATTTCACTGGACAGTACTTTTACTATCAGATAATATAATGAGCAGTGCTTATGGACATATTTGGAGTTACCAGCCAACCACATATCTCCCATTTGATAACTTTTTGAAACCTTTGAATGATACATGCAGACTTGGTAGCAAATGTTTTTGTACCCCTCATTGAGATTGCTATTTTAAATTGTATAAGTGAAGGATTTTTTATTCTAATTTTATTCATTTTTTTCTTATTTTAATACAGTGTGATAAATAAATTGCATTCTATGATATCTTACACTATTTATCTGTATAAGGTTATTCCTAAATAAAATATTTAGTCTACTTATTAAACACCCTTAGCGCTGCTCTGTTCATTTATGTCGTTAATACTGAACATGCAAATACACATGTAGAAAGAGTCTTGTAAATTACTAATATCCTTCACGACTCCTTCAAGGCTTACTTTAAATCAGGTGAGCCTTGGACCTCTCATTTCAACATCCCTTCGGCGTCGCTCTAGTCTGCTCTTCCATTCTATGGACCTTGTGTCATAGTACATAAATTATTTGAAGTCTGATATTCAAATGGACCTTCGGACAGGTCCGGCTGGGCTAATTCCCCTCCCCTTCTTTACCTTTTGTTCTTTCCCACTCTGAGGGGGGCCACCTCACTACTCTCACCTCTATTTTTTCTCTACAACCTGCATACTATTTCATAATACGTATATGAAAATTGGATTATAGGCCCCTTTCACATGTACAGTATGTTCTTTTTCTGACAGAAATTGAAGGCACTTTTGCTGGTTCTATAGCTTTAGTGCATTCTATCTTTGTTGAAGTCAGGACATGACACCATTTTGTTCAGAGACACCATCTTGTTAATATAGAACCATTTTGTGATATTCTTGAAACACAGCAAGTTAACTCAAATCTTGGAATTTTTCTGTAGAGGCAGAAACGAGCACACAGCTGTACTGTTATCTAAAGTTTCTGGGAATATGCAAGATCTTGATTTACTGAGTCTCTGGGAGTATGTAACTTCTGACATGTGCTTATTGGAATGTATCAATTATTAGTTTGTTTTATATTTTTTCATTGGGAAATACACTATAAGATGATTGGTTAGGAGGATATTAGCCAGAGGTGAGTGCATGGTAGGCAGATTTTAGAGTTCCATAGCACTCTATGTTAAATTAACCTATAAATACCACGCCTTGAGTACAATAAAATTCAGATATACTTCATACATACAACTGTATGTGTGTGTTTTTTCTCCCACGGTAACTGCAGATAAGAAATTGGTTGGTCGCTATCTGAGCTACAACATGAGCCTGACAGGTTTATCAGTCTGAATTAATCAACACTTTGACAGCAATGGAGGTTCCGTACCAAGATGCCCAATAATAATTCTCTGACGGACACATAGACGCTGGCTGGAGGGAGAGATGCTGAAACAATCCGCGAGTGTGAGTATTTTTGCTCTATTTCAGACTCTAACCCTTCACCCTGTGTTGCATTCTGTCGGTGAGTTATATCTGGGATAGTCACCTTCCAAATTCTTTACATGTTCTTTTATGTTTTATGTGCATCAGGGTATGAAAGTTTGAATCTATTGTTTGTCTGTGTGAATTTGGATGTCTGGCAGGGACCGTGCAGCCAAGGTCAGAGGATATGTCCTTATTTGTCTCTGTTTAAAGCAATGCTAAATAATACTCTGTCCAGATTGTATATGTATAATTACCCTGATATGTCAACTGATTTAGATAGTGAAAAAGGAGGACAACAGTGGTTTGTTCTGAGGTTACTGAATCGGGGGACGCCCCACTCGGTGCTGAAAGTGCAGACTCAGGAGTCTGGGTGGAAGGATTTGATTTACTGTAGTGTGTATGTTGTCATTTTTGGGTTTCTGAAAGGCACCAGGGGAGACTCAGGCGTTAAGCAGTGTCTCGCATCCTCTTCATAGTGTGAATTGAATAGACCATAAGGGAGATATAGCTTTGATGGAACATATGTTGTCATACTGAAAGATCTGTGCAAACCACAGATCAGTTCTCAGATTGCCTCAAGGAGGTAGAGAACTTTTATTGACTGATTTTATGATAAGCAATTAAAGGGAGTCATTTGGCTCCCGGAGCTATAAGGGAATTTAGCTCCAGAATTTATAAGGGCATCATAAAGTTAATTTGACCCCCAGAATCATAAGGTTACTTTGACTCGAGGATTTCTAAGGGCATCATAAGGTTAATTTGACCCCCTGAGTCATAAGGTTACTTTGACTCGAAGATTTTTAAGGGACCATAACGTAATTTGGTTCCGCAAGAAAGGTCAAAACAAGGGACTGTTTTTGACCATGGGGAGCCGAGAGAGTAAGACTGAGCCTGAGGGTACTGCTGGTCAGGTCCTTAAGAAGCTTTATGGAGGGAATAAGGCTGATAAGATAATGAAGATGTTCCACAAGGCTAATGTCCCTGAAAGTGCTTGGTTTAGTCACCACAAAATGATGGATATGAGAAAGAGAAACGGGTTTTGTTAATAGTTATGATTTGAATGACACATTAGATGATGGATTGATAAGTGCAACAGACTTGAATTTGAACGGGAAGAGGGACAGGATAAGGCACTTATAGATCATCTGACTCACCGCTCATGGCAGATCAAATTCTGAGCTATGTGCAGAGACCACAGGAAAAGCAAACCTGGAGATGTGATTGTAAAGGGTGTCATTATTGGACTGATAGACAATGTACTGTCTGTAAAATAATGAGAAAGGACAGACAAGACAAGCAAGACAAGAAGGCTAAATTAGCACCACAGCCTATTTATGTTGTGCAATCATCAGGAAAGCGACAACAGTGCCTTTTGGCAAAATACTGGTATGCGTTTAAAAAAATATATGCTAACAGCGTCACCTGCTGCTATAATGTTATCTAATTTTAAAATTAGTCAAAGATCCCAAACTTATATGTAGAATGGTTTGTGATTTCACTACCCTCGTCTCAGTGAACCCATAGCAGAACACACAGACAAAACAAGACATAGGAGTTCAATTCTAAATACCTCTATTGAACATGTAGACAGTTCAATGTGTAATAATCCAAATACCCATAGATCAAATAGACCTAGGAAGAATAAAGTTAATCCACAGACAGCTCAATACAAGGAACTATCTTTCTGTTGTGGGAGGAGGGGGCATATATAGAGGAACTATTATGATTTTCATGACAGCCCAGACGCTCCTTCATACAAAGCGACCCACAGCATCAACACACAAGCAGAATTAAGAAAATGTTACACTTACGAGAGATAAGATGTATGCTTGGTTGGCTAAATTCTTAGCAGCTGTGCATGGGTGTAGACTGTGTAGGTGCAGAAATTGAATGGTCAGACTGCTAGTTCTGAGTTGGAAAGTACTGTAAATTTAAAAGTGTACATGTAATAGTGTAAATAGATATGCAATACTCAGATTAGGACAATGTTGACAGCTTCCCTTTAAGAAATTCCATAGGCAGAGTTGAAATTGCAGTGATAAGATGCTGATTTACATTGTCCAGCGAGGCGGTGTGAAGACGGACAGGATGAGACACTCATTGACCCCTTGACCCAATTGAATTTGGAAGAATGTTGCATTTTAAATAAACTAGTAGTTTTTTTCAAAACATATTTTTATAGTACTGCTATTGCAGAACCATTAGCTTTGTATCATGAATAGAGTTTCTATTACGCTGTTCTGATAACAATGGAATGGTTGGAATGCAGAGAAACTGTAAGTGCTGTGATGAAACAAATGTTAGTTTGTACGGTGTAATTACCTAATGTATATATGTGAGCAGAGAAAGTCAAGTGGATCTATAATAAATTTTTTTATTTGTTTGCATCAAGTTATATCGATCAGCTGTGAAAAGAGAGAGCTTAATTGAGGCTGATGCAAAGGGATATGATTTTTAACGTGTTGGGAGGGGTGCTCTCAATACAGAAGGTTTTACAAATGTTTCGCTGTGAGATATAGTTCTATATGACAGGAAATCAGGAAGTATTCAAGTACCTATTAAAAAGGGTGGAGCCAAGTGAAAGGGTGGGCATGATGCCTGCTACATTGCCTGATGAAAACATGGGAGTTACCACAAGCCAGTAGGTGTGAGATAGGCAGGAGTGCAAGTATAGCACATGCCCCTGCAACAAGCAATGATCAGTTTGAAGAAATATATTAACATGGTGTAAAGCACTAGCTGTAATTGTAAAATAAAACTGGTAAAGGTAATTTTCAAGCAGCAAAAAAAGAAGGGTTAGTACATAGTGAAGTACAACTGTTTTATAAGCTGACTAGTAGTTAATTAATGTAGATTTTTGTAAATAATAATGAAATTTAGATTCCAATGTACTTCTTGACAAAATCTTTTATTGGTTAAAGGATTATAAAATAGCTGAATGATGTACGCCTACAAAAAAAGATGTTAAATTGCTTCAGAAAATGTTTTTACAAATATAGAATATAGGCAGGAGAAGAGTTAATCAGTACAGGACTACTGTGATCTAATACTATAAGAATTTCAAAGCATTTACTGGTTTAAATGTATTTCTCAATTGATTTATGTAATGAACATCAGATTCACCAAGTATACAGTAGTATTACTTTAATATTACTATCCAAGGATGTACAGGTTTGAACCAAGCTATTTTATTATTGCTGAGTTCAAAAAGAGGGGAGAAGAGAATTATGGCATTTATGAGACAAAGGATTCAAATATGTAACTTTTTTAACCTTTCCTTTGATAAGGTCATGTTATTATGAGTTACACATAGAATATGTAGATTGCATTAGATTCATGTTTGCTGCTTTTCAATTGCCTACAAATGTAGCTGTAATTTAAGGTCAAAAGCACACACCAGAGAAAATACCCTAGAGGTAAGAGACAATGCCCTAGCAGACCAAGCTGCCAAATAGGCTGCAGTAAAACCCCTACCTGATATTCTCAAACTGGTGTCCATGAAACCAGAGACATTGGACCTGGACCTTTTTAAACATTTACAGGCCCAGGCCTCCATAAAAGGAAGTATAAACCTGGAAAATGCTAGGTGCACAACTTCAGGGTGATGGATGGATGGATGATTGAGCACCATCTCTGTCTGCCATGTGCACTGTTCCTGGTCTTAGCCAAGAAACTTAATGGAAATACTCACCAGTCAAGAGATACTATGGTGAGGGTGCTAAAACAGCATGGGGTAGCACCAGGCTTCAAGGCCACATAGGCCTACCCTCCAATTGTTACAGGGTGTGTAATCTGTGTTTTGCACAACCCAGGACAAGTAGTCAAGGTACTAGTAAAGAGTATCCCACAAACATGTTATCCCTTCCAGAGATTACAGATTATTTTTATCCAGTTATTTAAAGTGTTCTGGGTATTATTATGTTCTGTGCTCTGACCTCTTGTTAAATTGATTATGGTTTTCAAAGGTAGCAAACACAAAGGAATTAAAAAGAAATAAATCACATAAGTAATTTGTATATATAAAGCACTTGAGGTAATAGAGAGTGACAAAGGTACACATTTTACTTAAAACATTTTGGGAATGTATCTTGGAGAAAGTGAGGATAAATAGTTTGCAAAGCAATGATAGAGTGTAAAGAGGGAACTATACAGTCAAATTGAATTATAAAAAGTTTGTTAGAATGTTTATTTTACTATGGTTTTTAGTCAGGAACTTTCCCAGTGGGAAACGTAGGATGACAGCTTATGAAATAATATTTAGTATTAGACTTCCTAACAGGTGCTTCCTACAACAGTTACGATATGAGCATGGTGACTTGATTCAATATGTGATGCATATATAATAGAAACTAACCAAAGTCCACCACCAGGTGTTCTCTTATATTCTAGATCCCAATTCAGATTGCAGCACCCACAAACTGCAACCAGGTGATTGGGTCGTGATAAAGAAGCATTTGAGGAAAAGTCCTAGAACCCAGATACGAGGGTCCTTATCAAGTTCTCCTAACTACTCCAATGGCAGTAAAGGTGGCAGAAAAGAGTACCTGGATACACGCCTCACACTGCAAGATCTTCATACAAGGGGAGTTGGAGTAATTGGAAATTATGAACAAATATATGTTGTTAGGCCCAAAAGCCAGACAAAGGCTTGTGGGAATATATACTTTGCTTTGATTTGTTATAGTTTTAATTTTAGTTTTAAACTCTGAGTTGTTATTACAAGTATTAAGATGAGTAACTGCATAAGTAGTGGTATATCAAGAGACAGGAAGCAGTAACAACATCTATCGGTCGTCCTGGGGCTCCCACAAACAGAGGGGCCCCCACACAGGGTCGATGTGACCCTGCCGAGAACAGGTGCCAGCAGCACCTGTTCCCGGGAGGAGGCTCTGTGGACACATCTATTCTACTGCATGCAGCAGCACAGTCAGTGCTGCTGCATCAGCTTTCTAAGGGGGAGAAGGGGCCACCGGCTTTACACTTATTCCCCTCCTTACACTGCCCGCATTGGGGGCGGAGCCAATAAGGCAAGCCCCGCACCCATATTTCCGCAAATTGCGGCATACGTCATGGGGGCGGGGCCTAATGAATCAAGGAGTTGCCCTGGTCCTTTTGCAGCCTGTACCAGCAACAATTGCTGCATCAATAGTAAGAATGTATGTGTACTGCTTTAGTGTGTGTATATATGAATGTGTTATTGTGTATAAGTGTAAGTGTGTATACTGTGTATGTATGTGTCAATGTGTGTATATATGTTAGTGTGGGCATGCTGTTCATGTGTATGTGTAAGTGTATGCCCCTGTCTTTATGTGGCCTGGGGGGGCCTTCCGTGTGGATCTTTCGGGGGGGGCGATGTAAGCTCGGCCCAGCTCTGTGTGGCTTGAAGGGGGCCCCCACAACTTAGTTGCCCTGGGGTCCCACAAGCCTTAATCCGGCCGTGAGTGACTACCACCTTTCTTCTCATAAGGAACAGACCATAAGGCCAGGGTTGGCAGTTAAAAAGTTGACAAACCCTTTAAAAACATAAAACCCTAATCACGATTGTCTATATTTTTTTTATTATATACATTTATACTATCACCCTATAAAGAAAACCGAAAACTATTATATACATGTGTTTCTTTATTTTCTTAATGCTTGGGTGAAAGAATTTAATATATAAGAAAATGTATAAAATTACTGCAATAGTACTTATACTGTAAGTATGAAAGATATATACTGAAACAGAAACCAAAATCTCATGTGCCTTTACAACATGTCATTCTAGG
This sequence comes from Taudactylus pleione, assembly GCA_031769625.1. Taxonomy (NCBI): domain Eukaryota; kingdom Metazoa; phylum Chordata; class Amphibia; order Anura; family Myobatrachidae; genus Taudactylus; species Taudactylus pleione. Next base: position 2,683,126 of record JAUIMM010000364.1, on the reverse strand, counting down.
ATACATTTTACACATCAGATTGTAAACAGCCATTGTGAAAGTTTCCCCAATTTGTCATTTTATACTGTTCTAACATGGAGAAGAGATTTCTTATGAATTGCTGACTTTCTTCAGATTTCTAGAAAGGAAAGGTTGACGCCTTTCATACAATCCTTGTAAATCTTTTCAAACTCTTCATCCTGAGCAGGAGTAAAATATTGCTTATGATCTCCAGAGATACCTATGAGAAGAAAATGTCTTTACGTGAATGTGTAAGCATTGGTAAAGTTCATATTGTACAATCGATATTGTTGATGTTCTGTTCACTACAGTTCTACATGTAATGTAGATACCAGTATTCCCAATGGAGAAAATAGCACTGTTGGAAACGTGTTTTTTTTTTTTTTTGTGGGGGGGGGTGCCAGATAAGCACATTGACAAATAACAGCGTAGTAGCCCATACTTTTGCAGATTCCTAGGTAAATTGTGATATCACTCAGCACACAATGAATAATGCTATGGGCTCTGTTCATTAACATTATTTTTAGTAAATTAAAGTGAAAAAGGGTGTTTTCACACCCATTTCACATTATTTTAGTATCACCTACAGTTATTCATAGCAGCTGCGAGCAGTCTCCCAGTGCAGCCCAGCAAACAGCGTGTGCTCAGCTGCTGTGATGAAAGAGGGGGGAGGGAGCGGTACCGGACCCGGGCCCCCGCTGGGCCCCTGCAGCAAGCCCGGGCCCGGGTAATTTGTACCCGCTCCCCCCCCCTCGGCGCCCCTGGTTATGTCACCAGCATCATTGAAGCCTGAAGGTCGGCCAATCACTGACCGGACTTCTTCTGTGAACCGCCACCTGACGCTGCGGCTGATGGGGCCGGATGGGGAGTGAGGAGACAGACGCAGTGTGCAGCACTGATGCTGCAGTCACACTGTCTGTCCATAACAGTGCGGTGGCCGCGGGAGGCTTTACAAGTGCCGCAGCCACCGCTCAGACATTACAGGGGCGGCCAGGCCATTAAAGTAATACACTGTGTGTCTGGACATAGCGGTGGCTGCGGTTGGCTTTACAAGTGCCGTGGCCGCCACTCACAATTTACGCAGGGGCCGGCCATTATAGATAGCAGTAGTACACTCCCCATTACTAACAAAACAGGGCAGTGAGTGGCGCCCCTAAGCAGCTGCCTAACTGTAGCGCTGGCCCTGGTAGTAGCCCATACTTTTGTAAGGTACTGTGACTCATGCCACCTATCCACCATTACTGGTTATAGAACAGATACAACATCTTAATGCCTCAACTTGTAGTCTTTGAAACCAACATTCATATTTGTGAATTATGCCTTTGCAATTATATGATGTCACATTCTAAGCAGAAACAAGCCACAGTCATTTATTTCTACATATATTGAATATCCTAAAGTGCAAAAGACTAATTTAATCTTCTAGAATGCCATCTGCTAGATAGGTCTCATCCTCTTGTGTACAGATGGCTCTCTTGCAGCAGGGTTATGGTTGGTACACATGCAGATGGATGGGGGCAGTGCAGTTGCATAGATGGGGCTGACCCTGAATACAGTTACATGCAGATATTTGCTTTTATTTGTGACTTTGGGCCTGATTCAGAGGTGGATGCAGAAGCGGCCTCAGCCGCATCTATTGAGTGGTCGGCCATCTGCGACTTTATGCAAATTCAATATGTACATTTGTGTATTTGAATGTTCAAGGACTGAGGCATCAACTTTTTTTTACAAAAATGTACAAAAAAAGCTATAATCACATAATTTGGGCTTTTTTTTGTTCCTAGAGTATTAATAACCTCAATAACATTAATTTCCAGTCATTTACAGTCAATTTAGACCACCTCACAGCTCGCAAAATTGTTTTCACCATTACTGGCCAAAGGTTGCAGTGAGCTGGCTGGTTACTAAGCGACAGAGCAGCGGCACAGACACCACAGTTTAAAGCACATCTATGACACATTGCCACACAGCAGTGGCAGAAAACAAAGGTAGTGCAAGATGGAAGTGTCATTGGCCCCTCACAGTGAGCGGCGTATAATATAGAGAGTGTCGCAGTGAGAGCCATATAATGCAGAGAGTGTCACAGTGAGCGGCATATAATATAGAGTGTCACAGTGAGCGCCATATAATGCACAGAGACCCGCAGTGAGAGCCATATAATGCAGAGAGTCGCAGTGAGCGCCATATAATATAGAGAGTGTCGCAGTGAGAGTCATATAATATAGAGAGTGTCGCAGTGAGAGCCGTATAATATAGAGTGTAGCAGTGAGCGCCATATAATATAGAGAGTGTCGCAGTGAGCGCCGTATAATATAGAGAGTGTCACAGTGATAGACATATAATGCACAGAGACCCGCAGTGAGAGCCATGTAATGCAGAGTCGCAGTGAGCGCCATATAATATAGAGAGTGTCGTAGTGAGAGTCATATAATATAGAGAGTGTTGCAGTGAGAGCCGTATAATATAGAGTGTAGCAGTGAGCGCCATATAATATAGAAAGTGTCGCAGTGATAGACATATAATGCACAGAGACCCGCAGTGAGTGCCATATAATGCAGAGAACATCACTGACCCTCATATAATTTATAGCAGAGATAACATGAACAAACCCCTCACATGCACATAGCATTAATACAGCCCCCACCCCCCCACACTACATTAATACACCCCACTCACACACTACTACATTAATACTCCCCCCACTCACACACACTACATTAATACACCCCCCCCACACTCACACACATTACATTAATACACCCCCCCACTAACACACTACTACTACATTAATACACCCCCACCACAGACAGTAAAACACACTCCAACCTCCCTCCCCCAGAAAACAAAAAACAATACACCTCTCCCCATTGCATGCAGATACCACCCCCTAGATTGGCACTTACCTGTCCTGGAAGAGGATGTGTGGTCTCTGCTGGGGCTGGTCTCCATGGCACATGATGACAGTCACAGGAGAGGAGAGGCTGTGACAGAGAGGACTAGACTACAGGAAGGGGCGGGGACCCGGGGTTAGGGGGCGGAGTCTCAGGCAGGGAAGTACTGTAGGAATGTGGAACAAATGAAGAGGGGGCGTGGACTCTGGGGGCTGGGCTGGGTCTCAGGCACTCAGTCTAATGACAGACTGGTCATACAGTGATGGTAAGAGAAGCCCCCCTCCTCCTCCTTCCTCGGTACGTCTCTCTGCCAGCCACAGGCAGCGCAGAGAGAGTGCTGTAATAATGAGTCAGTGTGACTCATTATTAGTACTGCTGGGCTGCCAAGCAGCGGGATGCCCCTAAGGCATTGCAAATGCCCTAGGCATTTGCCTGCTATGCCTATGCCTAGGGCAGGCTCTGGATCTAGTCACTGAATTAAAAAAGACAGAGATCAAATGGATATATGAATTGAGTACTCTAACATCCAGGGGCTCAACATAGATATTAAACCCAATGCCTTTTTCTATATCATATATTATTCAACCCTTTTAAACATCTCATGCATCTGTACATATATTTTTATTTGACACATATTTTAAATATTGTTAAAAGCAATGCTGAAAAACGTATTCACAAACTAACTTATGCACAAACTAACATGTGCTTGCCGCCTCTGTGGACCAAGATCCGGTTGAGGACTTCCACTTTTTAAAGAAAACGAAATAAAGTTTTTTTTTTATTTCTTCCATGAATATGGACTCCTCACAACAGAGAGTATACTTGACAAAGTACATAGCATAAAATGTGTTTGGTACTAGGAAATTGGCATTCATCAAACCGAAAGCGACATCATGTACCACTTCTAGCAGGATGGACAGCTCTGGCGGGGAACAAAGGACGCATTACATCGGCCACAAGTGAGGATGTGATCAATGCCAGGTGACAAAGGTAGGAGTAGAGACAGATAGTTAGAGGCTCCCTGCATCTCCAACATCAAGCACAAGGCACTGTCCTCCCTAATTGCACCACAAAGCTATAAACATTTATGCCATATTTGTTTTATATGTTTATTTTATTTTCAGGTGTATCAGCATTGCACACTTTTTTTTTCTGATCCCGCATCCCAACAAGCACTCCTTTCACATTTTACCAAAGCTGAAAAGGTCTTCCCAAGTATATGAAAAGCATTTTCTATATCTGGAGTTAACATCTGGCTGACACTAAGGCCATCTACAATTTCATGTACGATCATGCTCATCGATTTACTTCTAGCCAAATAGTCTAAGAGCCTACTGTTATCAGCTTACCCAAATTAAGAGTGAGTTACAAAAGACAAACTACATTTAGATTTATCTAGACTGTGATCTGTTCACTCTGTATGAGCTACCAGTCACTCTAACATATTCACAGCAAACTGGCTAGCAATGTACTTTTCTTCCAAGAGAAGCATTTTTTTGCACAAACCCCTCTGTTTTTCTAATAAATTTATTGATCTGCACTACTCTTGATATTAAGGTACCTTTGAGAAAACCTTTAATTTGTCCCAGAGAAGTATCCCTCTTATGCAGCCCAGAACCAGCTCCCATCCAAGAGAGCCAGAATGGGTTAAGACTCTAAAAGCACTCAATCCAACTGAAGTTTAGATTGATATCAACTACTATGTAAAACATTCATCCCAAATGTCTGTAGAGGAGCAGTTTGGGTAGATTTTGAGCAGTAAGTGATATGCTCCTTCAACATTAAATTGTGATGTACAGTAAATGTATACCAAATTGTTGTACAAGCCAGTTTTCTATGAATTATTTAGGCTTTGGTCCTTCAACCTGTTCATGGAGACCAAGCAAGTGGATATTATTTTGCATCAAAAACTCTCTGACATTAAACTGCGACTTAGGAACATTTTATTGCCTAAGTAGCAGTTCAGTGTCAGTGAACTTTTGACTACAGGTCAACAGAATGATTCCAGGATAGAAACGAGGTTCAATAAATAAGGTAACAATACCTTTCATTACTTAAATATATTCAACTCGTACATATATATGTGTAATCAATAGTACAGCCTTGGTACACATTATTTTTCCACATACTTGTTTAAGCATTTGTTCCAATGGTACACCAAGGCATCTTTCCTGACATAGAAGAAACCAGTGTCAAGTGCCTGAAGCCAGGATATGATGGCTTGCTGAACTTCACCATTGTTTGCGAATCACCTACCACCCAGGTACTTCTTAGATGGTCCAAAGAGATGAAAATCATTCAGTACAAGGTTAGGGAGGATGGTCTAGTACTTCCCAAATGGTAGTGCCTTAACAACTCACACGTGCATTTGGCTGTGTGTGAACTGGCATTAGCGTGCAGCAATTCACAGCAGCTCAGGTCATTTTTGACAAATTGCCCTATGCACCTAGCTCAATGTGTCACAATAATAGACAACATTCATAGTATCTCCCTTGGTGAGGAAGTCAACAAGAAGCTTGCCCTTGTGGTCCCAAAACATGGTCGCCATGACCTTCTTTGCTGATGGAGTTGCTTTGAATTTCTTTCAAAGTGGGGATGATTGTGTTTCCATGTAATGGATGTTTGTTTCTTCTCCGGTGTCACATAATGCACCCAAAATGTAATTGCCTGTAACAATATGCTGCAGAAAGTGCACTCCTTCCTCATAGTACTGCGTCAAGTGCATGAGAGACAATCCTATCTTATTGGTTTTGTGAACTTCTATGAGTTGCTTTGGTACCCAGCATGAGCACTTTTTCCTGTACCTTAGTTGCTGATGAACGATGTTGTGCACAGTACCCACTGAGATGTTCAGTTTACCAGCAATATCATTAACTCGAAAGAGCCTGTCCTTCTTAATCAGACTTTCAAAGCAGCACAAATTGTAATCTGTGGTGGACGTGATGGGCCGGTTGGATTGCTGCTCATCTTGAACGTCTGTCCTGCCATTATCAAACGCAGTGTACCAAACCTAAACCATTTTCCATCACATGACGTTACACCTCTACAAGTTGGTGATGACTTCAGCTCTTACTGTGCCCTTTAGATGCACAAATACAATCACATGACACACCTCAATATTTGACCCAACTAATGTCGGGACAGTATGACTGATATGAGGCGCAGTCTAATGGCTGTGAGGGGAAGCAGTGGTCTAACTGCTCTTGCCTGGCAGGAAATTAGAATGAAATAGAGAACATTACACATGTGAGATATTTTGTTACCTTACTTATTGAACCACCGTGGTATTTTTCCCTTCAAAGAAGCACTGCATCCTCTAATGTGGATATATAGAATTTTCTGTTACACCTACTCTCTCCTGTATTTTTTGCATATCATGGATAATCACAGTTATTTCAGTTTGTACTTCAGTCTTGTCACTCTTTTATCACGTGTTAATGCCTGCAGGAGTTATGATCTCATGTTACCAGTATGTTCACCAGATACAGGAGGAGATGTGGGTTGTAAAGGGCATGGTGTGCTGCTGGTAGTCATGCAGGGGAATCTCTCCATCCATGCTTCTGCTGAGGCATGGGAATGTGTGCCAATTACGGGAATATACTGTATAAAGGGTCAGTGCAGAAATACTGTAATGAAAAAGAAGTACTCCAATATAGCATATAGAAGCAATGTCACCTCAATGTTATAGGGTCAAAAGATCAATAATGCTCATGCAATGCCCTCATGCAGCAATATGCTTGTTCCACCATGCATAAATAAATGTGGCCCAATTTGCATACTGCAAGTCCCAAATAATTCACCTCACAGGACAGAGGGCCTGATTCAGACCTGCTCGCAAGCGCTATGCGCTCGCAAGTGGATGGATGGCCGGGCAGTGCGCACACACTACAAATGAGGCGGCTGTCGATGTTGATCGACAGCTCGCCACGTTTTGTAGGTGGGGAGAGGGGTGGCTGGCCAAACGGAGGCGTTCCCGAAGGAACGCCTGCCATTTGGGGGCGGCCCTATTGACATAATGAGTGATGTCAGTAGTGAGCTTTCAGCTCTATTAGAGCCGGAAGCTCACTGGGGCTACCACAAGGGTTTCGTCGCAAGCCCAATGGACTCGATGTTCGCTACCATCACCTGGCCGCTTGCAAAAGCTGTGGGTGGTCACCCACAGCTTAGCGAGCGTGCAGAAGGCCGGACTCAAAAAAAAAAAACGCCCTTTAGACCTGCGAGCTGCCTCTGGCAGCGAGCGGGTCTGAATCAGGGCCAGAGTTTAATAACTACATAAGAGTATTTGGGCTTAAGGGACCACCAGGAGAAAAGGGCACAGGGCATGCTATCAATGATCCAGCTGCCGTAATGATCTCAAAATGGCACCCAACAAGAAGAGTACAGAGAAGACCTGCAAATTGTGTTCACTCACCCCTACACTGGCAACAAGAGGGGCACAGGACAACTTCCCTGCTGATGCCAGGTGTAAAATCTGCAATGTACGGACTGGAGAGCTTGGAAACACAGATCTACTCCATGCCTGTACTCACAATCCAATTGCTGCATTTTTTTTGAGGGGGTGGACCAACTGTACTGTTGAAAATTTACTCTGGATCTGTAATGCCAAGAACTTTCTAACTGCAGGTATAAGTGGAGTTTTCATTTGTTTTCTGCTTCTGGTACTGCCAGACAATGCAATAATGAATAGCGTTTAGTATTTTTCCTACCATTAATGTTTATATTTGTCTTTTATATTATGCTGTAGTGTATATACAATATGGCACGCCTCCAAATAGCATCAGGATGGTGGTAAAGCCCAGCCCTCCATCACTGGCTGGGCTTCCCCCAGCCCCCTGCCGTCAGTGAATGGATGCCGTGTGCACGGCATCCATTTACACTCCGGGGATCCGACACCGCTGCACAGCTGCGGCAGTGGGGGTCCCCAACCTCCTGATTTGACCACCCGCGGGCGCACAGGTGGAATAGAGAGACAGTACTGTCCCACTGAAATCGGGATGTTGGGGAGGTGTGCGCCCCTGTGCGACCGCACTGGTCGAACACCGCTAGAGCCGACCCTGGGTGCAGTGTGTGCGGGGCACATGGGCCCCTGGGTCCAGGGAGGCCCCGCACCGCACACCCTGCACCCATATTATTTTAAACTTACCAGTCCGTGGTCCCGCAGCGGATGTCAGCGCTGCTCCGAACAACGGAAAATGGCCGCTGTGGCCATTTTCCCGGTGTTTTGCACATGCGCAGTAGACTCTGGACACACTCTAGTGCCCGGAGTCTATTAATGCTCCAGTGGTTGGCCAGCCGCATCAGTCGGCTACCGGCAACCTGGAATAGAGGAGGGGGCCCCACACGTCGAGTGCACATGGACCCCCTCCTCTCTTAAGACGCCCCTGGGACCGTGGATGGGAACCCCTGCTTTAGACTACAGGTTCTCAAACTCTGACCTCAGGACCCCAACCAGTGCATGTTTTCCTAGTCTCCTCACAGAATCACAAGTGAAATAATTAGCTCTTCCTGTGGATCTTTTAAAATGTGTCAGTGAGTAACGAATACACCTGGGCATCTGCTGGGTGACCTGGAAAACATGACCTGTGTGGTGTCCTGAGGATCGAGTTTGAGAACCTCTGCTCTAGACTAATGCAAAACATACAAAAGAGAAGTAAACTGCGCTCAGCTAGAATAGATTAGAAATATGAATGATATTCATGCATAGAATGCATGGATCAGTAGCTAACCAAATGTGACAATAAACACATATATAATCCCATTGGTAATGTGATATCACCTAACCATAAAGACCCTACCAAACGATTGCAATATTGATGTAAAAGAATTTATTAATATGAAATAGGCTAAACCATAAACATCCAGAAATGCTGCACATGCAAAAAGATTGGTGTACTTTCCGTCCAGGGAAAGAGGGGAATAGGGGGGGACAGGAAATGGAAACTGGTGTGGATAAGTGATCGGACTGACAAAATGGGATTCAATCCACTCTGAATACAGCGTCCAAAGTCAAATGAAATATTGATATATTGGCCTGATGTATTATATAAGCGGCGTCCCGCTATCAAAATGTTATTAAGTATGGGTAGTGATGCCCAGGATGGTCTTCTCGGGGCAAAGAGTACGGTGTACCCACTGTGGAGAGGTAGCCTCCCGGCACCGCGTACACTACCCAGCAACAAGCGTGGGGAGCCGCCTGAGTGAACCTGCAGCCTCCGATTGCGAGCAGCTGTGGGGGACGCTGATGTGAACGGGAGATACCTGGCACCACCGCTCTCTAAAGCAGCATGCCGTGTGCCTCCCCCCAATACCGGGGACTTACCTGTCTCACTCTAGAGGGCACTGCTCCTTCCCCTGCCGGCTCCGTTCATCCCAAACGTGTAGCTTGATTGCAGTTCCACTGATGTGTCACGTGACCGGACGGATACCTCGTGATCGTCCCAGATGATTCTGTCCGGATCAGTCTTTTTTGCAATGTGCACACTTGGTTTGAAGGGGTAGTCAAATTGTTAGTATAAACTCTTGAGGTGGGGATATAACTCCAACGCGTTTCTGCCTTAACAGGCCTTTATCAAGGAGTGAATTGTGTTGTTATTCCTATAGTTAAATAGGGAAGCGTCCTCTTTCTGATATCATTTTTATTTTTCTATTCCATTTAGTTTAATTTAATTTTGTTATTTTTACTTTATTTTATTAATATATATTTTTTCCATTTTCATTTTAATTTATTCCTAACCAACTGATTGGATCCTCATTTGCCACATGCGATCGGTTATGGTCCGTGTTTTAGGACAGATCAACCTATTAAGCTCTTTTTCCCTGTCTTCTTCACACAAGATCATTAAGACCCTCCCACTGTGCTATGACCTATCAGAAAGAGGACCCTTCCCTATTTAACTATAGGAATAACAACACAATTCACTCCTTGATAAAGGCCTGTTAAGGCAGAAACGCGTTGGAGTTATATCCCCACCTCAAGAGTTTATACTAACAATTTGACTACCCCTTCAAACCAAGTGTGCACATTGCAAAAAGACTGATCCATACTGAATCATCTGGGATGATCACGAGGTATCCATCCGGTCACGTGACACATCAGTGGAACTGCAATCAAGCTACACGTTTGGGACGAACGGAGCCGGCAGGGGAAGGAGCGGTGCCCTCTAGAGTGAGACAGGTAAGTCCCCGGTATTGGGGGGAGGCACACGGCACGCTGCTTTAGCGAGCGGTGGTGCCGGGTATCTCCTGTTCACATCAGCGTCCCCCACAGCTCTTCGCGATCGGAGGCTACAGGTTCACTCAGGCGACTCCCCACGCTTGTTGCTGGGTAGTGTACGTGGTGCCGGGAGGCTACCTCTCCACAGTGGGTACACCGTACTCTTTGCCCCGAGAAGACCATCCCGGGCATCACTACCCATACTTAATAACATTTTGATAGCGAGATGCCGCTTATATAATACATCAGGCCAATATATCAATATTTCATTTGACTTTGGACACTGTATTCAGAGTGGATTGAATCCCATATGGTCAGTCCGATCACTTATCCACACCAGTTTCCATTTCCTGTCCCACCCTATTCCCCTCTTTCCCTGGACGGAAAGTACACCAATCTTTTTGCATGTGCAGCATTTCTGGATGTTTATGGTTTAGCCTATTTCATATTAATAAATTCTTTTACATCAATATTGCAATCGTTTGGTAGGGTCTTTATGGTTAGGTGATATCACATTACCAATGGGATTATATATGTGTTTATTGTCACATTTGGTTAGCTACTGATCCATGCATTCTATGCATGAATATCATTCATATTTCTAATCTATTCTAGCTGAGTGCAGTTTACTTCTCTTTGTGCGTATCTTTTAGGGATTTAGTCAGTTATCCTAAACCGCAGCTCGCTCTATTTAGTTAGTGCCCATTGTTTCAGTGCGCTAGCACTTTCCCTATTTGTTATACGAGTAATGCAAAACATGAATGGGCATGCACTGAGATTTTTCACATACTTACATAATATCAATACTTCTTAATTTGTAAATTATTAAATGCAAAATATTACCTCTCATTTTTCTTAATTTACTAATTACAAACTATGTGAACTCAATTCAGATATTCCTGCATGTTGCATTCTGAAGTGGGTGGAATATATTTACCCTACAGCAGTGTTTCTCAAACTCGGTCCTCAGGTCACGTTTTCCAGGTCACCCAACAGGTGCACAGGTGTATTCATTACTCACTGACACATTTTAAAAGATCCACAGTTGGAGCTAATTATTTCACTTGTGATTCTGTGAAAAGACCTAGAAAACATAAACTGTTTGGGGTCCTAAGGAATGAGTCTGACAGCCATTGCCCTACAGTATATAGACATGACAGTTACGGATAGATATATAATAATGGGTGGGTTGTCATTTATTAATGCTAAACAAGACTAAATTAGCATTGATTCCTGTTGTCATTTTAGAACTATCAGTCAAAGCTTTCAATGATTGGCAGCTTTAACAATCCATGCATTAATAAATATTAGAGATGTGCTGTTTGGTTCTCCAGAAATCCAAATCCACCTGAATTTCGCGAATCCGGACAGATCCAAGTGTGCACCTGAGGAGATGCTGACAGATTCGAGTTGTGATTCTGATCTTCCTACAGTTCAGAATGCGGATTTTAAATCCAAATTTCAGGCTTTGGATTGCAAAAAGTACATGATTTTAGCGGTTTTAAAAAACGTTTTACTTTGAAAAAAGAAAAACTAGATCCAAATCCAAAACACTTGAGGGTGGTTATGCAAAACCAAAACACGAAGATGAATTCATATCCAAAACCAAAACATGGGGATCTGCACACATCTCTAGCAAATATACCCCATAATCCCTTAGCCAGTTCTTTATTGCCTGATCCACAGCAGTACTGACCATTCGTAAGGGAAGCAATCGGAAAGCCAACTGCCTAAATCCCGGCAGCCGGCTTCCCGACTGTCTTATCCCGGCAAGGGTGAAATGCCGGGCGTCCAGATGTAGACGCACGCATTTCCCCGACGCCGGGAGACCGGCGCCCGGCATCACGATCGTAGTGATGCCGGGCGCCGCGAGCGGACAGCCGCGGGGGGGGAGGGTTAGGTTTAGGGCTCCCGGGGGGGACTTAGGGGTAGGCACCCCCCGGGAGGGTTAGGGTTAGGCTAGGGGGAGGGAGGGTTAGGCACCCCCGGCGGGGACTTAGGGTTAGGCACCCCCCCGGGGGATTTAGGTTTAGGCAGCGGGGAAGGGGGTGGTTAGGGTTAGGCACTTGGGGGGGAAGTTAGGGTTAGGCACCCCTAAGGAGGGTTAGGGTTAGGGGGGTTAGGTTAGGTTAGTGGATACTTACCTATCCACGATTGGGATTTCCAGCGCTGTCGGGCTTCCGTTGCTTCACACTCTGCTCCTGTCGGGCTGCTGCTGACGGGAATCGAACCGCCGGCCAATATGCATCCAACCATACCCATTATTCAAATGATGAAAAGATGGTTCTGTTTCCATGATAACGTTCTTTTTATAATTTTTCTTCAGGCAAATCTAATACCAAAACTCACAAAAGATTCTGGATCATTCATGCACATAATGACCACGATCCTGTACTCTACCTTTTCTGTAAAAGGATCCAAAATTCTTGTTGAAGACTGTGTCAGGGACGGAAGAGTAGTTGGACTTTTCATTTGACTTCATAACTTGAAAAGAGGAATTTTCTACAATAGAGTCGATTACAGCATCATCCAGCTCTTTTCCAAGAAACTTGCAGAGTTTAATCACATTGACTTTTGGATCCTAGTGGAACGAACAAATGTATTTTAGTTTAGCAGTTTTTTTCTTTTATTCTAAGATACCAAAACTATTCTGTGAATTGGACCTAATAGTAAAATCATACATCTAGTAGCCATACTGTATTAAATTAACTGAATGTAGTTGTTACTGTTGTCCGGAATGCCAGCCGCCAGAATCCTGACATGGAAAGCCAGACTTGGGATTAAAGATAGGCATTGAAATACTGACACCAATCTTTATTCCAACACCGAGATCCTGACAGACAGCATCCCGAACAAAGGTAAGTGGGGACAAGTTAGCATTAGCCGCGGGGGGGGGGGGATTTGGGTTAAGGGACCCCAAGGGAGATTAGGATTAGGCAACCCCTGGGCAGGGTTATGGTTAGGCTAGGGGAAGGCGGGTTAGGGTGAGGCACCACCGGGGGAGGTTAGGGATAGGCACCCCCCTGGGAGGGTTAGGTTTAAGGTGCTGGAAGGGGGGGCTAGGGTTAGGCACCTCCGGGGGGGAGGTTAGGGTAAGGTACCACTAAGGGAGGGTTAGGGGTGGGACAGAGGAGGGTTTGAATAATTACCAGCCCCAGTCGGGATGTAGAGCCCCGGTCTTCTGGCGTCAGTATTTAATCTGGTGGTTAATCAGCCGCCGGCATTACATACCGATTCCAAATGTTAAAACAATGACCACATAACAATCCACCATATAGGTGACATAGCTACAATATGATTATTTGTTATCACATAATTAATTATATAGAAGTGTCCTGCTATGATATTATTACTGTATATAATATGTGACTAGTGCATTTTATTTTACCTGCTTATTAATGACATGTGCTATCAGAAATGTGTCCTCTCAGGATGTTTATGATATGCTGAAATGGTTTTATCAAAGTTTATCTAAACAATATGTTTCAAATATTTCTAATGTTGTGCAGTACAGGGATACATTTGATTATGTCCCTCTTCCTTTTTGTGTGGAAGATATATTATTAAACCTGTTTATAATGGTTTAAAACTTTTGATGGAAATTATGGAAGCTAAGCAAAGCTGGGCCACTAAAATGTTTGACTAGGGGTGTGCATTGGCCACTTTTCGTGTTTTGTGTTTTGGTTTTGGATCTGGATCTTTCTCCGTGTTTTGTATCTGGCTTGGTTTTACCAAAACCACCCTTCCATGTTTTAGGTTCTGGGTTTTGTGTTTTGGATCTGTATTTTTTGGAATAAAGCATAAAAACAGCTAAAATCACAGAATTTGGAGTTTTTATTGTTCCTACGCTATTATTAACCTCAATAACATTCATTTCCACTAATTTCCAGTCTGTTCTGAACACCTCACACCTCACAATTTTGTTTTTAGGCAAAAAGGTTGCACCAAGGTAGCTGGATGACTATGCTAAGCGACACAAGTGGGCGGCACAAACACGTGGCCCATCTAGTAGTGGCAAAGCAGTGGCAGACAGGATGGCAGTTTGAAAAACTAGGCCCCAAAGAGTACATACTTGGTGCTGCTACTTTGTTGATGCACGTGCGACTAACGTGCACACAAACACAGAAAAGTAAAAAAAATAAAAGTTTTTAATTCTTTCAGGACTTTGGGGGTTACACCACCCTTCAACAGACCAGCCGGCCCTTGACTTATGACACAGGATCACGCTTGGCGCTGTTACTTTGTTGATGCACATGCGGCTAATGCACACACAAACAAAGAAAAATAAACACTTTTAAAATGTTTAAATTTTTTGGGGCACTTTGGGGGTTACACCACCCTTCAACAGACCAGCTGGCCCTTGACTTATGACACAGGCGTACGCTTGGCGCTGCTACTAATATTTTTTTTTGCACTTGGGGGGAGCACCCCCGATGGAAAGAGCACCCCCTAGACAACACTACAGCACCCCTTTAGGACTACAGTGACACAGGAGCCACTGAAGCCCCCCTCTTCTGTCTGCACACAGCTCCTATGGACAACACAGCCTTTATGGGACAACAGCACTGCACAACACAGCTCAGCCAGCCCCTATGGACTTTTGACATAGCCCCTATGGACAACAGCAGCACCAGCACAGCAACCCCCACCCTCCCTCTTCACTATCCACAGCCGGAGTGAAAAATGGCGCCAACATGGGGACCTTTTATAGAATCCAAAACCCGCGAGAATCCGACAGCGGGATGATTACATTTTGACTCGATTTCAGTTCCGAACAGGCAGGAAAACCTGAGCCTGACTCGGTTCCCAGGTCGGATCAGGGGGGCTCGGGGGGGGATTTCTAAAATCTGAACCCGCTCATGCCTAGTTTAAACTACTTCAAAAATCTTTCCTGAAAACACAGATACACCTTTCGCACTGCCAGCAATAACCCAGGTTATGATTTCACATGAATGCGCAGCAACCCGGGTTAATGTGCAGTGTGAAAGGGCCCAGTTGACATAACCTGGGTCCAGTGACCTGGCATTTCAACTGTGGTAATGAGCAGGGTTGATCATGGGTTAAAACCAGCTCACGGTGCTGTGTGAATGGGTAACCCGAGACCCGATGTGACCCGAGACCCGTTCACAGCATAGGAAGAGCCGGCGCTTGTATTTGATCTAATCTCCAAGCACTGGCTCACAACATGCCTTTGGTGACATTATCAACCTGGCAATAAGCTGGGTTGGACCTCCAGTCTGAATGGGGTGTAACTGACCTCAATATTTATAACTTGGAGTAGATAAGGGAGATGGGGAAGTGATTAAAGCTTTCCAATAGAAATTAATAAGGGTTATAACAAGTGTGATAACTTGGGGGTAACTAGCTCAGTAGATTGGTGTCAGTGGTGCAGTGATTAGGTGCAGAATTAGAGTCCACACATGGCATTCCAGTAAAATAAATGAAAATGGTGCTTTTACTTCCAGCATGCAAACCAGGAAATAGATAAAGAAAATAATAAACAACCTAGCCCCTATTTAGGGTGTCTAACTCACTTCTTGAACCCTCTCTATAAGAGTGCAGCTAATCTTCCAATAAAGTCTCAGCCTGCTTCTCTGCAGGTCTATCGCCGGCTCCAGCCTGGCTTGGCTGCCACAGCTATACAAACACAGTCAGTCTCTGTGCCTTCCCTGTATCCTACAGGTATACAGTAGACCCTGGCTTCCTCAGCCTGCAGCCTAGCTGCTTCAATGTCACACAGTCTGAGAGTTTTGTGGTCCCCCCTGCCTCCTGCAGGTACAGACCCAGGCCTCATGGCCCCCAATGGCTTCCTCAGCTTCACTGGGCTCTCTGGCTGCCACAGTCCCACATAGACTGTCTCCAACAGCAGCCTGACTGGTCTACCTCCTCATCAGCCCACACCTGAGCTAGCTCCACAAGGCAGCCTTTACATATCTTCCCAGAATCCTTTTCTTCTCTGTGTGGGCGGATCTCTCCTGCCCCACTCAGAATCTGTTGCTCACCTGTGGCATCTCTGGTGATACTGCCGCACAAGATATAGATGGGAACACTCTACAGAGGATTAGAACTATTAGAACAAGATGACAGGGTAGCAAGTTCAAGGGGAAAATTGAGTAAGAAATGCTTTACAGAAAGATAGGTGTAATAGAGGTGGTAGAGGCTAAAAGACTAATATAGAGTTGCAGATACCAGTATCCCTGCTGTTGGGTTGTATATTCCATATTTTTACACTGAATATGCTCCAGAATAAAGAATATGCAATCACGGGTGATGCAGAGTTGTATACATTTTAGTTGCACATCCACTTGCAACGTTTCCGGCAAATAATTTGCAGCAATTATAGACTGGTATTAGTGTGCCCTGATGGTGATGCGTACAAACAAAGATTAATAAGTGGTGTGTGTGCGATGTAAAGATTTGTACAGTTCTGCATACATTCAAATTAGAGATGAGCCGTTCGGATTCCTTGGAATCCGAGTCAAATCAAGCGGAAGCTCGGGTCTACCCACCTGAATTGGATTTTGCTTCGAGGCAAAACGTCATCCTCATGGCATCGTATTCTCGCAGGTTTAGGATTCTATATGGGACTCGTGCCATTTCTTTGTCAGGCACGCTGCTGTATGCTGCACTTAACTCTGCTGTATAGACTGTGCTGTGTCCAAGCTCACAAGTGGCTGTGCTGCTTAGGGAATGTGTACAGGGGGTGCACGCTTCTGAATGGTATGCTATACTCTGCTGTACAGTATAGGCTGTGCTGTGTCCAGACTCACAAATGGCTGTTCTGCTTAGTCAATGACTGTGTATAGGGGGTGCACGCTTCTGTATGCTGTGCTGTACTCTGCTGTATAGGCTGTATCCAGACTCACAAGTCACAAGTGGCTCTTCTACTAAATGAAAGCTGCCTAACACAGTATTCACCACTAGGAACTTCACCAAGTTCCAATAGAGCATATGAAAAAAACTAAATAAGTGGGATTCAATATGTCAGACGTTATAAAATACATCACAGAATAGATATGTCCCTTGTAATGGAGATCAATGATGATTAAGTCTGGTAAATCCTTTACAGTATATCCTCCAGTTAATGCGTGGTGTCATGGCAAAAAAATATATATACATATGTATAAGGACTGGTACATTTTCTTTAGTGATTAGTGATGGTATAAATGAACGTCTTCTGTTGGAAAAGAGGAAACCAATTGTATTTCACGCATTGACTTGAGGATATTAAGGACTTACCAGATGTACTGTAATCATCATAGATCTCCATTGCAAGGGACATATCTATTCTGTCATGTATTGTATAGCGTCTGACATACTGAATCCCACTTATTTAGTTTTTTTCATAAAAAAAAAAACAACTCTCTGCAAAACAATCCTTTGCAAGGGGAGGCAAGTATGACAGCAGTCACCCAGTCGCACAGCAGATCTCAGATGCAGTCATGGCTATGCTAGTATTAGATCTGCATCCAATATCTGCCATTAATGCAGTGAGTTTCACACAGTTAATTGAGGTCCTGTGTCCCCGGCACCAAATTCCATCTCTGTTCCATTTTACCCAAAAAGCCTTTTCTGGGATTTTCCAGGACATTAAAAAAACCTAATTGTTGGCCTAGAAAATGCCAATGTACCCACTATCCACCTAACCACAGATATGTGGACAAGTGGTAGTGGGTAAAATAAATATTACATGACTGTAAGAGCCCACTGGTTTGGTGATTCGTCTTTAGCAGCAATAGCAGCAATATCTAGCAAACAGCACCAGCTCATTCAAAGGCAGGCTACTTCGTGTATCACAGGCTTCTCTAAGAGGCATACTGCTGACAACATCTTAGAAAACAAAGGTATGTTATAGCAAAATGGCTTACCCCACTTGGACTCTCCTCAGGATTTGTGACACCTGACAATGCCACCAATATTGTGAGATCATTACAGATGGGTGAATTCCAACACATCCCATGTTTTGCTCCCACAATCAACTTTGTGGAACAGGGTTTTTTTAAAAATGACAATGGCGTGCAGGAGATGCTGTCTTTGGCCCTAAAAATTTCGGACATTTTCGCCATTCAGCCTCAGCATGCAGAAGATTGCAGCAGCTGTAAAAACAGTTGAATTTGCCCTGCCACCAACTGAAGCAAGAGGTGGTAACCAGGTGGAATTCCACACTATATATGCTTTAGCGGATGGATGAATAGCAAAAAGCCATCCAGGAGGGGGAGTGTTCCTTAGTCCAGCACGTGGAGAATGCTTTCCGTCTTGTGCAAGGTGCTTAAACCCTTCAAAGTAGCCACCTGTGAAGTGAGTTCAGACCCTGCTAGCTTGAATCAGGTGATTCCCCTAGTTAGGCCTTTGGAAAATCAGCTCGAGAAATTGGAGGAGATTTTAAAAAAGTTATTCCACTAGGTATGTCGGACTTGAAGATCAAGTCCTTTGTTCACTTCACCAGGATCCAAGGTTTGCCAATATCTTCAAATCAGATCACTACATTTTGGGGCAAGAAAAAGAACTAACAAGTAGATTCTGTATCAGGCGCTGCCTAGGGTAGTGTTTCTTAAGTTGCTGTAGTAGATGAGGCTAGTCAACCTCAATGTGATAAATCTTAAGAAGAGTATAAACAGTGCTAAAACTTAACAAGTAGATGCATATACAAGATGGAATGGATTAGACAGTAAGTATTTAATAACTATGATAAATAGTATTCATATCTTGGTAAACAAAATTAACATATTACACATGAATAAATATAAAAACAATATCTATATATGATAGACATATGGGACAATTGACATTTAATAAAAATAGAAGACACCTGTTCCTAGTATAGCCTCTTAAAGTGCTGGAATTGGTTGGATGATGTCACATTATTATATAGACACAGTCTCGTATAGTTTCCATTATGCTCCAAAATAGAGGGGTCTTCAGCAGAGATGTCTTGTATGCTGGTAGTCCCTTAGTAGAGTTGGACCTTCATGGATGGAGTTGCTGAGTGTGTTGTTAGTGACAAAAAACCACCATATTATATTCCGTGGGTAGTAAGAAATCCAGGGCTTGGTTCAGGTGTACCGCGCTGAAAGTATAGTCCCAATGCAAGGTAAAGTCCAATACAGATGCTTCCTGACTACATTTTGGAGACTGTGGTTGATCGTAGCTTTAAGTCGTATATTGTGCCTTTCTTTCCAACTGATCCAGATCTTAAGAGATGCAAAGAGCTCCTGATGAGCAAGTTGGCAGCTCAAGTGGTACACGACACAATGGCATCTCCTTCAGATTCTTTGGTAGCTGACAGGAAAAACTCAGCTTTCCCAAAAGACCCAGTTGTGATGCAGAGGAGTCAAAACAACATTGTGACAAAATTAGTTACACCACTACCATGATCTGATAGGGTCACCATCCAAAGATTTGGGGAGGATTATTTTCATGACACCGTACAAATAGGCATGTCACAGAGTCCCTATGACTACAGGAAAGACAAATAAAATATTTGGTGCCCACTCTCCAGTGTGTACTCAGAAATAGTTTTCAGCACAGTCGGGAACCTTATAAGAGATCGGCGTACGAGGCTACTTCTTCAAAATGTGGAAAAGATGATGTTCATCAAAATGAACTGGAAATTCCACTAGGAAGACCTTTACTGCCAATTACATCAACAAAGGTACTGTACCTGTAATGGTAGATTCCAACAGGGGTGAATTAATATTGTGTGAGGATGATGTACACACTGATGAGGGTGAGGAATCAGATTAGGAGAACTACATCTTCCAGTTTCAAATGCAGAGAGGATTAACAGTACTGGTAGCTTTCCTATGCCCATTGGTAGCTTGTTTCACTTCAGCCACATGTGGAGTTCCTGTTGCTGAAGTGCATGTCCTGTTTAATATATACAACGTAAGGGCTGATGGAAGGACAATTTCATCTTGCATCTCTTTTCTTTGCATTATGCACTGTTTGGGGCATTGCTGACAGACATTGTTATAGTATATTAAACTGCCATCCTGTCTGCCACTGCTGTGTGTTTGTGCCGCTGCTCTGTCGCTTACTTTTCTTTGTTTCATACTATATTTATTTCAACTAAAATCACAAATAAATATACTTGCAAAAATACTCTTATGCCTTTTTCAACCTTGATTTTTAGATACCAATCTGGTTGCCTTTTTTCTTAAAAAGCAGATAAGTAGCTTGACCAAGGTCTGAGAACTATGATCTTGGGAATCAAATAAAAAAATGTAATATGTTAACCTCTATTTAGTCTTTAGAATCTTACATATTACTATTTTTTTTCACTGCAAGTGACTAGGGTAATGTACCTTGACGTATGCGCAGTGCGACTCAGACGCATGCGCAGATGGCCGATAATCACTCAACTGCGAAACATTGGCATATTGTAAGACTATGAATCAGGCACTAAATCCCAGCTGTAATCTCAAATCCAAACCAAAAACACATTCTGCAAATTTGTTGATTAATGTTTGACTGATTTTGTCTCTCCAAATATAAAAAATGTGAGAAACCATCCTACTGTACAGTAGCTTAATATTTGTACCTATTGAGCAAAAGGAAATTTTTATGAGAAAACATTAGTATAAATTTTGGGATATTATTGCAAGTTACCATTAAAGTTATAGGGTTATGGAGGGCCCTGTAATGTGAGCCTTAACGTAGACCCACCAAAAGGATTCTGACAGCCATAACCATGATCTACTACATAGTTACAATCAGATCAATATAAATGATACAACAAGAAACTCAATTATAGTATACCTTTAACATTTCATCATATGACATGAGAAAAAAGTTTGGGTTGTTCTTCATTGATAGCCATCCTTTAACATGTTCAAACCATCCACCGAAAATAACTAAAAAAAATAAAAATATATAACATTAAAACAAAACTGTATGCCTTTAGTTTGCATGTTCCTAAAGTGTTTTATTTTTCCTTTGGGATTTTGCACACCAGTGTCAGATTAGCCTACTGGAAAACCATTAAAACCCCTGGTGTCCCTAATGCCTGAAGGCTTACCATACTCCTCTATTCTCTTTTGAACCTAAACACAGGAGCATGAGTCATAAAATGGACAGGGAGGAACATGGTTATTGGAAAGTAAACTTGGTTTATATAAACAGGATGCAATCGGGAAACCGGCTGTCTTAATCCTGACAGTCGGCTTCCCGACTGCTTTATCCCGGTGGGGGTTAAATGACAGGCGTCTATATCTAGATGCCTGTCATTTTCCCGATGCCGGGAGACAGGTGCCCGGCATCCCGATCGAAGGGATGCTGGGCGCCGCGATCGGACAGCTGCGGGGGGGGGGAGGGTTAGGTTTAGGGCACCCGGGGGGGACTTAGGGTTAGGCACCCCCTGGGAGGGTTAGGCTAGGGGAAGGGAGGGTTAGGGTTAGGCACCCCTGGGGGGGACTTAGGGTTAGGCACCCCCCGGTGGACTTAGGTTTACGCAGCAGGGAAGGGGGGGTTAGGGTTAGGCACCTACAGGGGGGATTAGGTTTAGGCACTTGGGGGGGAGGTTAGGGTTAGGCACCCCTAAGGAGGGTTAGGGTTAGGGGGTTAGGTTAATTTTTACTTACCTGCGGATGATCGGGATTTTCCAGCGCTATCGGGCTTCCGCTGCCGGGATCTCTGCTTCTGTCGGCCTGCCGCTGCCGGGATTCGAACTGCCGGCCAGAGGGACGGCGGTATTTACCAATTCCTTATAAACTGTACATGCCTCTTTAAGTGGAACTTCATTTAGTGGCCCCTATTTCCTTTGCTGGGTCCTTCATACCCCAAGCCAGCACTCTCGTATACAGGTATCTCTTGTTCAATTCTCTAAGCTATGAATGCAGAAAAGATGGCAGAATATCCCTATAGAAACTACACTAAGGGGTAAATTTATAAAGTGATGGCTTCTGGTGTGTTTAAGCAAGACATTTAAAAGGTCAATACTATTTGTATTTAAAGCAAATCACTCCACAGCTTAGTAAATTTACCCTTTAACATGCATGGGGAGTTTTTTGTGTAATGTATGATGGAACATTGACAAGAAATAGTAAAGCAAGTACTTGGACTTTTCATGCCCAAGCTTTCGAGTCTATGCAACTCTGTCTATTCTGGCTTCAAATTTTATCTGGATATCACATGATCTGAGATAATATTTATCCTAAAACAAGGTAGAGATTCTAATACTTGTTATAACTACAGTCCTATTTTTTTTTATTGAATGTTGACCCAATTTACTGTTAATCCTAGGTTAGTTAATAACCTAAACATAGTTATTACTTCTCTTATATACTCAGACCAGGTAAGTTTTAGACCCAGTAGACAGGCTTATGATAGGGCCAAATGAGTAATTGATTTTATTCATCTAATTTCCAGCTGTAATGATAACTTTAGATGCAGAAAAAGCTTTTGAGATATTTGGTTGGTTTGGTTGGATATGGGATGCTGGCAGTCAGGATCCTGGTGGTCAAAATCCTGATGCCGGCACCCCAATAGGGTTCAGATACCAACACCTGTCGGTAGGTATCCCAACCCTCTCCCTACTCAGTGCCTGAACCTAATCTCCCCCTCTAGTACCTAAACCTAACCTCCTTCTCCCTGCACCCTAAACCTAACCCTCTCACCTTAGTGCCTACCCCTCCCTCTAGTGCCTAACCATAACACCTAATCCCGCTACTTACCTTTGGTATGCCGATGGTTGGGATGCCGGTGACGGAATTCTGACAGGTGATGGAATTCCGGCACCGGTAATCTAAGTGCCAAGATACAATGTCCCCGGATACTAACCATATCCCGGTTTGTCTTACTTGGGACAAATGGCATTGGGATCCATTCCTGGGAGGTGTTGGTGCTCTGTATTTCAACTTGACAGCTGTAGTTTTTGCTAATTGATTTCAGTCATTATTATTTGCAATTTACAATGGTATAAGGAAGTGTTGGCCTCTAAATCTGCTAATTTTTGCCCTCATGATGAAGTAAATGGCTGCAAGGATTTGTTTAAATACTAATATGACAAGTATAAAAGTTGGTCCCCAAGAACAAAAACATTCTCTGTATGTGGATGATAATTTGATGTCCACTTCCACAGGAATTAAAACTTTTTAGTAGAGTCTCTAATTTTGAACTGAATGTTACTAACTCTGAAATACTGGATCTTTACCTTCCTCGACAAAATGTTTAATTTTTTTTACATTTTGCTGCAAGTATTGTTGACCACACCATAAACTGAAATATTTGAGAATCTGACTAATGCTTACAACCA
Source organism: Taudactylus pleione (assembly GCA_031769625.1). Lineage (NCBI taxonomy): Eukaryota > Metazoa > Chordata > Amphibia > Anura > Myobatrachidae > Taudactylus > Taudactylus pleione. The sequence goes on along the minus strand of JAUIMM010000364.1, from coordinate 2,659,770 downwards.
ATTATACACTGCTGATTTTCCACCCTTGTGTGAAACAATGGAAACCGACTAAGCCAAGAAGAACAATCTTCTGCTATCTGGGACTGGTAGAATTGCATCTAACAATAGGAGGCCCTGCCTGTGCATTTGAAACTCTACAACTTGTTTCCAAATGTATTTGTTGAGTCACAATGACATGCATGTAATATATTATCAAGGACTGATTAGTTGCCTCTAACTTTCTCAAATATTACAGAGCTGCCTATTTAACTCAATGGAGTATATTCATCATCCCTTAATTTTTACTAAGTAGGTGAAAATTAAAATTCTCACCTACTTTTGTAGAAATTAAGTTACAGGCTCATTCAATGCAGAAGTTATCACTGATATCTCCTGGTAACAATTGTTCCCCCATATTTTCCATAGTTTCCATACTTTAGTATGGAGACATAGAAATTATGTAATTCATCAAGTACCGAAAAAACATTCTGAGATGGTATACAGTCCCCAATACCCATCAGAAGATGCCTTTTACACTGCATCTGCCGCCGCTTGGAGGGAGACCTTGAGTCAGGAGGGAGGGTGATGTTGGTGAGCTGGCTCCTGTCCTGCAGTCAAAGCAGGGTTGTCGGGAGCTGGGAGCTGGCACCGCTGGAGAGTAGCTGGCATGAGAAACCAGACCCAGCAACATGAAGGGGTCAGGAATTGTGCACCAAAGAATAGCCAGATAGGGGATGCCCGGCAGCAGACGCAGCAGTGGGCAGTGTGGGGGGGGGGTTGGGAGACAACAGAGCAGAAGAGGCGATAGGAGGGGTGAGGCACCGTTGAAGATGAGCCAGCAGCACGGGGTGGGGAGACACCGGAGAAGAGGAGCTAGGAGCAGGGGAGTGACGTAGGACCAGTGGAGCCAGCAACAGGGGAAGGGTGTGCAGAGACACCGGTGCAGAGGAGCTGGCAGCCAGAGTGGGGTTACCAGTGAAGACAAACGAGCGGTGTGACAGAGAAGCCAGCAGTAGGGGGGAGAGACACGGGAGCAGAGGAGCTGGCAGCGGGGAAGGGGGGGAGACTGGAGCAAAGGAGCCAGCAGCGAAAAAGGGGGGGTCACACTGGAGTAGAGGACCCAGCAGTGGGAAAGGGGGGAAGACACCGGAGAAGAGGAGGTGGGGAAACCAGTACAGAGGAGCCGGGAGCAGGGGGGATTGGATGTGAAACACCGGAGGAGGGAGGAGGGATTGCGAGGCACTGGAGGAGTGGAGCCAGCAGCAGGAGAGGGCAGATTGGGCAGAGGATGCTGACCTAGAACAAGGACCCTGGAAAAAGAATGTGCGGGTGGAGAGCGCTGGACATTGGTGAGAGAGTGCGGGCAGGGAGTGCAGAAAGCGGGGACACTCACAGCTCATGGCTGTCAGAATAGGCTGGCATACAGTATCTAGTCGGTAGTAGGACAGTCCAGCTGAAAGAGATAAGTATCACATTTCCGAAAAGCTCTCTCTGTAGAAATAGCAGCTTTTTGGAAGTGATACTTTAACAATGAAATCGCAGTGAGTTCAAAACTAAAGTATCACTACTTAAAATTTTATCATGATGAATATGGCCCAATGTGTCTTATTATTACACACTTCACCTCGTGCAAGAGTCTGGGTGGATATAAAGACCAATGCACTAACCTCTACTTGGTCTCAACCTTCTTTTGGTCAAATCCTCAGCACAGCATCAGCTTAAATAATTGGTTCCATACATATGTATCAAACTGATTGTTACATAAAATTATCAACCGGAGAAGTTTTTCACTTCTGTGAAAGACTTTTACAATTTGCCGAGGATATAACTCGCAGGGACAGCGGTTACCGCAGCCGCTGTCCCTGTGAGCTCCCCTTGGTACATAGCGGGGATATTTTCATTAAAAATAGGAATATGACCTGCAGGATGAATACATAATAATAATCATTTCAGTACCATGATTATTAGTACATAGACCCCTAATGCTTGCAACTTTTTCTCTTAGGTTTGGCATCTACTGAATCTCTGCTCTGGAAAAATCCCTTGTTCTCTGCCTCTTCTTTATCCTACTGAAAAAAAGGGTGGATGGGGAAGGGCTAGATGGAAAGCAGTTGTAATCATGTAAAGCAGGTGAAATGTTAAAATAAATGGTTTCATTTGCAGACCTCTAAATTCAGTCCCCAGTCTCCAACTCATGCCATTTCCAATACCTCCAATTGAGAATTTTTGCACTGCCACTTGTCTTTCTACATCAATCCCCCTCTGGAAAGCTTCTGTGCCAATAAATCTTCTTCTAGAGGAATTATATCATCATTTTGCCACATAATGCTGATTAATAAGCACCGAATAAAAGATTCTTATGATCTAGTGGGAAGTGGACATGAGGGATGCACATTGGATACAATATTTGTAGAACCTTTAACAGGGTTAATATAATTGAAAATGCTTATTATACTGTATATATTACTATTGGTGCCTAGCACCTAAAACAGTTCAGACGATCTTCCTCATGCTTCTTCTTTGTTTTGGAGATATTGCAGAGAGGAGGGAACTCAGGGGCCTATTCATCATCAGGGGCCACATGGCTGCGGGGGATACTTAACATCGGAGCAATTCACCATTGTCTCAGTGTGGGGACATCTGCTCCAGAAAGCAGCTGTCTCCGCGATTAGTAGCGCAGCGACAGAAGTAGCTGTGTTACTTACCTGTCCTCATGGCCGGCTTCTGTGCATGCATGTCCTGAGGCCACGCAACCTAAATATGCGGAAACTATTGTGTACGCATGGTTAACAGGCCATTTCTCATATGATGAATAAGACTCATATTTACTGTAGTGGCATTGTCCTAACCTACTCCCATTATGGACATTGGTGCATTATCTTTTAGAACTTATTATAGACATTGGGATGTATGACTCTCTCATTTTCACTCTTACCCCATCTTGAACCAGATGTCCCTAAATATATTCAGTGATTAATAACACATCTCGGTTGGGTACGGGATACTGGCGCTCAGAATCCCGACGCCGGCATCCCAACTTGGTTACAATGCCAACACCTACATGTAAGTAGGCTACCCCTACCCCTAAACCCTCCCTCCCCACAGCTTAAACCTAACAGCCCCCTCCCCCTCTCAGCCTCAACCTAACCATCCCCCTTACAACTTAAACCTAACCCTCCCCGCTGCAGCCTAAACCTAACCCTCCCCCTCACAGCCTAAACATATCCCTCCCTCTAGTGCCTAACCCTCCCTCCCTGCAGCCTAAACCTAACACTCCCCCCACAGCCTAAACCTAACTCTGCCCCCCAGAGCCTAAACCTAACCCTCCACCACACAGCCTAAACATAACCCTCCCCCTCACAGCATAAACCTAACCCTCCTCCCCAAAGCCTAACACTCCCCTTCCCCTCACAGCCTAAACCTAACCCTCCCCCTCACAGCCTAAACCAAATTCTCCCCCTAGTACCTAACCCTCCCTCCCTGCAGCCTAAACCTAACCCTCCCCCCCACAGCCTAAACCTAACCCTCCTCCCCGCAGCCAAAACATAACCTTCCCCCCACAGCCTAAACCTAACCCTCCCCCCCACAGCCTAAACCTAACCCTCCCCTCGCAGCCTAAACCAAACCCTCCCCCTCACAGCCTAAACCTAACCCTCCCCCCCAAAGCCTAACCCTAACTCTCCCCCTAGTACCTTACCCTTTTGGATTTTACTCTGTCCTCAGGATAGACAAATATACATAATAGAGATGTGCAGGTTCAGTTTCCTGGAAAGTCGAACACACCCGAACATAGGGGAAACGAGTATTCTGAGTTCCAGCTTGGGTCTTCCCTCAAAGTTCGGATACCAAAATGGGGCAGTGTCATCTTTCCGGCGTTGGATCTCGCTTGTTTTGGATTGCATATAAAAGTCCCTCCCTCATGATCGTGTGCCATTTTTTTTTGTTAATTCTTTTTATTGAGATTTCAAATAAAGAAGACATTATGAATAGGCAACATTGTAAAATAGCTGTGTAACTATTATAACGTCATTGAGATATAACAACGACAATGACAATGTTAGTGTACTGAGACATTAAAGTAATTGAGAACAACCCTCTATAGTCGATAATAAAGCGTCTTAGTCATTTTAAAGAAATGCACGACTGCCGTAATATATATATATAAACCTTGAGGGATGTAAATCTTAGTACACTCAAAAATAATAAGGAAAACATTCCGCCATAAACAGTTTAAACAGAGCTATATCATAAAGAAGAGAAAGAGAATGTATATATATAAGGTGAGGGGGAGGGTGGAGAACATGAAGGGAAGGGAGGTGGTGGTAGAATTGATGAATACGTTTTCAGTACAATCAAAAGCTTTGTCTGTGACATAGGAGACCTCTGAGAATAGAATTATGATATGGATGATCACGGGTTCAATAGTATTTGTCTATGAAGATACCATTCCGTCGTTTCAAAGATCTTAAAGATTTGAGATTGGGTGGTTTGGTCTAGACTTTCGATATATATACCCCATTTCTTGTAAAAAGTCACCACTCCTTTTTCAATATGTGGTTGGGCAGATTTTCTATCATAATATAGAAATGTTAGCAATTTTGCTTTGACTTTTGCTAGAGAAGGAGAAGATCTGGAGATCCAATGTGTCAATATAGTTTTTTTTGAAACCGTGACAATAATGGTAATAATTGGGATAGTGGAGGCTTGTAAAGACTCTAGGTTCCAGTTGGAGAAATTTGTGAATAAACATGCTAGAGGGTCTGGTATTAAATGTGTGGATAATAGGTCATTGATAAAGGCTATAACTTTATTCCAGAAATGCTTAATTTTCCGGCATTCCCAGAAACAATGGAAAAAGGATGCAGACGCACAGTGACATTTTGGGCACTCTCCAGTCATATGTGAAGAAAAATGAGCACGTTGTGAAGGCGAAATATATGCCCTCTGCACTGTACAGAGATGTACTTCTTGTAGATAGGGAGAATTAAGAATCTTCATTGTGGAATTATAGTGACTAAATAATTGATCTGGGAGGGTTAGGGTCGGAATATCTTTCTGCCACTGAGCAACTATTCTGGTCCCACCAATCTTGGAGAAGATGTCTACTAGTGGTAGGTATATGTATTTAATTCAGTAAGTGACCTTATCACATAGAGTTATAACTGACTGTAGGAGAGCAGGTTTAGAGGATAATGTGTGTGCATTAGTATGTAGTGAAAAGAGATAGTCTCATCTGTAAAAACATGTAAAAATGTGATTTAGGTAGATCGTATCTCTCTCTAATATCTGAGAATTGGTATAGTTGCCCCCCTGGATTGAAGACTTTGGATGAGTCCGTCAAGCCTTTCTATCCCCAGGATAGAAAGTTAGCATTGGTCAGAGATGGGGGGGAATGCTGGGTTTCTCCAGAACGGGACATGGGAGGAGAATTATGGGGATCTCTTTAATCCTTTATTTAGTGTGAGCCACGCATAGTATATATCGTGGTATAATAAATTCCGAAGAGTGTCTAGTGGAATCTCTGAGCATTTCAAAAGAAGTAAGGCACTTGGGGAATATGGGAAAAAAAAGAGCCTTATCCAGTTTAGTGTCTGTAAATGTGTTTTTATCTAAAATCCAGTCTATTGCATATCTAAATAGTACAGAGAGTGAGTAAGAGGCAAAATCTGGTACCCCTGAGCCTCCCGCTGCTCTAGGTGTTATAAGTTTAGTGATAGCAATCCTTGGTTTTTTAGCCTGCCAAATGAAAGTAGTCATTGCCTTATGTAATTTAGCGATATCTTTTTTGGTCAGGGAAATTGGTAACATTCGCATTAAGTAGAACATTTTCGGGAATATAATGCTTTTGAGGACTGCTACTCTGCCTAATATGGAGAGTGGGAGTAGGTTCCAACTAAGTAACAATGGCCCTCATTCAGAGCCGCTTGTTAGCGGCAGTACGCTCGTTCGGAGCGATGTTTGCACATCTGCGCATGCGTACGGTTTTTAGTACGCATGCGCGAACCAGTCAGTGCGGCCGAAAATCGTTTGTACGCTATATAGCGAGTGCCTGCTATTTTGAGTGACAGTATGAGGCGTATGTGGGTGGTAACAGGGGAAGGTGCTTGAAAATGGGGAGTGGAGATCCGAACGCAGGCGTGCTTAAAGGTCAAAACGGGCGTTTTATGGGTGTGTATATTTAAAACAGCAGCGTCATTGACCACGTCACTGGGTTATTTTAGAGCCAGAACTGCTCGCAAATTTGTGGTAGCAAACACCAACCACAAGAATAGCGAGCAGTTCATACGCTGGTCTATGTACTCGATTAATCTAATAAATAGCGGACATGACGTATGGTGCGAGTGGCCAGGGGGCGTTTTTAACAAATAAACGAGCGTATGTTTTGCTCGTTCGTTCAGACTTAGAGGTGTGAACAGACTGCAATGTGCGTACGGATCATTTGAATAGCCACCCCTTGTTTTTAAACGAACGACCGCAAATAGGGGAAAAATTCTCCTCATATAGTTTTTAATGGATCCGCGGTGACCTGTATCCCTAGGTAGGTAATTTTGGAGGGGGCGATTTTGAATGAAGATAATGATGCATGTGTAATAGGTGTAGAATCGTGTTTATTCAGATGGAGTATCTCCGACTTGTTGATGTTGATACGATATCCGGCCTTCCTACCGAAAGAATCAATTAAATTTAAAATCTCTGGTATTGAAAAGGCTGGGTTGGAGACGAATAGAAGCATGTCGTCAGCAAACAGGGATACTTTTAGTTTCACATCCCCAACTGTAATGCCTTGAAAAAGAGGTGAGGTTCGTAACGCTATTGCCAGGGGTTCTAAAGCAACGGCAAATAAGAGAGGGGAGAGGGGGCAGCCCTTCCTTGTTCCTTTTTGTATAGAAATGAGGAAGAGATAATTCCATTACCAGAGATTTGGGTCTGGGGTTGAAAGTATAAAGTATTTCAGAATTTCAATAAAGGGTTCTGGGAATCCAAACCAGGCAAGAGTCATGAATAAATGATCCCATTCTAATAGATCAAATGCCTTTTCGGAGTCTAGGGATAAAATCATGTTTGTTTAAGGACATTGGTTAGAGGAGGAGGTACGTATAGCTGATATAACTTTTCTTAAGTTGACTTCCGGATGTCGGCCCCATATGAATCCCATTTGATCAGTGTGGATTATATGTGGTAGAATGACTTTTACGCGATCTGCTAGGATTTTGGTTAGCAGTTCGAAATCCAAGTTTAACAGGGAAATGGGGCAATAGGAACCAAGGAGTGAAAGATTTCTTCCCGGTTTCGGAAGGTCTTTCAAAATTGCAGAGTAAAAATGAGGGGGTAATTCTACCGAATTAAGCAGAGAATTAAGCACTAGTACTAGGGAGTCTCCTATTCTAGGGAGTAGTATTTTGTAAAAGTCTCTGCTGTATCCATCTGGACCGGGGGCTTTGTCACTCTTAAGCTGGCTAATGGTATGTTGAATTTCCTCTAAAGTTATTGTGGTTAGGAGTGATTGAGCCATCTTTCGTGTAATTCGGGAGCAAGGTAGGGTGTCCCAAAAGCCTGGGGTAACCGAGGTAGATGGGGTGGCTGGAGGCATCGTGGGCGTATTAGCTATAGGAGAGGAGTAAAGATTGGCATAGAAAGATCAGTGTTTCAACTATCTCTTCATTAGATGATGTAAGAGTACCCTGGGAAGTTTGAAGTGGGTGTGCGAGAGCCATTGAGGAAATTAGTAATGAGTTTTATTACCGAATTTGTAAAAGCGGTGATTTACAGAAAAAAGATATCTGTTCCCCAATCCTTCCATATGTTCATCAAAGTGTGTCTTAGCAAAGGCATAAGTTTGTTTAGTGTGGGGGATTGGGTTGGTTTTAAATTGTTGAAAAGCTATTAAGTGCCGATTGGAAATCTAGATAATGTTTTGCATATTTTTTGTTTGTGGCTGCAACATAAGCGATTATCACGCCTCTGATAACAGCTTTAGCTGTCTACCAAAACAAAAGAGGATTTGAGTCTAGGGGGTAAATTTACTAAAGTGAGAGTTTTTAGAAGTGAGTTTTAAAAGTGGTGTTGCCCATAGCAACCAATCAGATTCTAGCTATTAACTTCTAGAAGGTGCTAGTTAAATGTTAAGTAGAATCTGACTTTTAAAACTCACTTCTAAAAACTCTCACTTTAGTAAATTTACCCCTAGATGTGAGATATTGTGAGTTTTATATTCCTCCCATGCAGTCTCTAGTCTATTCCTAAATTTATTGGATTTGGAGAGGTAGGACGGGAACCTCCAAAGTTTTGAAGCACCAGAAAGCTCAGGAATACATAGGGTGGCTAAGACTAACGCGTGATCAGACACTGCAATTGATTCTATTTGGGAATTGGCAATATTAGGAAATATGGTTTGTGATACGAAGATATAATCTATCCGGGAAAGAGTGTGATGTGCAGCAGACAGGCATGAGTATTCCCTCTCAATTGGAAGGAAGACTCTTCAAACATCTATTAGCTGAAGGTCCCTTGACATAGAGGGGATTCCCATCTTGGGCAAAGGAGGCATGTGGCGTGTTTGTTGAGATTTGTCCAAAATCTCTGAAGATATAAGGTTGAAATCTCCGCATAGAATTAGGGGAGTTTGAAGGAGAGGCGTTAAATGAGCCAGTAGTTTTTGGAAAAATATTTTAGAATACTTATTTGGGGCGTAGATGTTAGAGAGTAGATACGGGCATCCCCTGATTTTGAGTGGCAATGTCACAAACCTACGTTTTGGGTCAGTGTGTGTCTGCAAGACCTCTACTGGGATATAAGATTTAATCAGAATGGCTACACCCCGTGCTTTGGAGTTGTAAGAGCTAGATCCCAATACATGCCAATTGAGAATATTAAGTTTCCTAATCTCCTCAGGAACCAGATGTGTCTCTTGTAGAAATGCTATGTCTACTTTATGTTTATTGAGATATAGGAGTATCTTTCTCCTTTTTGCTGGCGTATTGAAACCTCCCACGTTTAAAGAACCTATTCTCAGATCAGCCATAAAATATCAGAAGATGCATGTATATCACAGACAAGCCACATCCTAAAGTGTGCATATTAAACCTGTAGGAGTGGGTGGGGGGGGAGATGGGAAGGGAACATCCAGGGAGGTTAGGTGACAAGACAGGGGGAACAAAAACATAAACAATACCATATGCAAATATGGTAACGCAATTTTTATAGTGACACGGTATCAATACTGTACTTCCAGGATGCTAATCTGTGTGCAAGCAATAAATCACCAGCTAGGTGTACCAACCAGTAGTCGTGAGAATGAGCGCCGGCAGGATCGCCAGGACTTCAGACAACATTTGAACTAGTATCATTAAATTGAGCCCATTTGTACTAGGAGCATTTTATAACTATGACAGTCTAGGCTGTCTTAATATTGAGTGGGTTAAACCCTAAAAAGTTGCTAGATATGTATAACAAACAGTTTAAATAACAAAATAGTCATTAAATAACACATATCACTGAACCTTGCCCATCCGCAGAAGATCATTCTACAGATGAGACAGCTAGCGACATCTTAACAGTAGGAGATGGAGGATAGAGATCTATTAGATGTGAACACTAAACAATTCAAAACGATATAATAAACCGTATGTAACTCCTCTGAAATATCAGGGGAGGTTATGAAATAATTTGAATATGCATACAGAAATAAAATAAAAGAGAAAATATGTGAATGGCAATGTGAGGATTATCGATGGACTATGAGATCCATCGTTCACCAGTGAAGGATCCGTAAGGTGAGTTTATTAGTATGTGGCTCAGCCATTGGGGGAATCAGCAATGTCAGCATGTGTAGCCTGGGTTATTTCTTCCAAATATGCTGTCGCATCAGCTGGAGAAGTGAAATCTGTGTGAGAAGATCCATCATAACTGTGAAGGCGAGCCGGATACATAAGGCTAAATTTACGGCCTTCTGCAATCAAGTTCGAGCATGTGGGCAAAAACACTTTCCTGGCCTTAGTTAGTTCCACTGAATAATCTTGGAATACATAAAGTCTGTGACCTTCCCAAGTCATATTTTTAAAGCGATGTGAGGCTGTCCAGAACGTAACTTTGTGTAGGTAATTCAGGCATTTGAAGAGTGAGACTCTGGGACGTGGTTTATTCGGGAAGGGGGGTGGTCATACCCTGTGTACTCTATCGATGACTAAGTCACTGCATTCTTATTCAATCCCCAATAGTAAAGGTAGGGTATTACGTACAAAATGTGCTAGGGAACCTCCCTTTACCGGTAATCCTACCAATCGAATATTGTTCCTGCGAGAACGATTTTCCATGTCATCTAATTTGTTGTGAATCTGATAGTTCTCTGTAGTGAGCTGTTTAACAGCTTGTTTGAGATTTTCTACCTCATGTGCTGTTGCTTCTATGTGATTCTCTACGTGAGAAACCCTCTGGGAGAGCTGGTGCATTTGCTGTGCTATGTCCTGCACAGCTTGTGATAGGAGTGGGGCCATGGTGGACTGTATTGCCTCCACTATATTCCCCATATGTAACCGGGGAGTCCGGCAAGCGGCATACCTGTGACCCTGCAGTGATGTCTGCCTCTGCCACAGGCTTCTTGGAGCTGGGAGTAGCCGAGTCAGGACCCGCATCCGGCGCCATATTGCCTGGTGTGCGGCGTTTTTCCTGGTGTGTCTGCTGCTGTGAGTTCAGGGGGGTGGAAGTGACAAAGCGGTCCATGTCACTCCAGCTGCAGCGGGGAGAGGAGAGAGGGGCACTCGGGGGCGACTGGAGGCATATGAATGCCTTTAAAAGGTATGTCCCGGCGATTGATGACGGAGCTCAAGCCAGCGGCTCCTCACTCCATGAGACTGGAACCGGAAGTCTGATCGGGTGCCATTTAATCAAGGAAGAGCAGAGGAAGAGGGTGTGGGTCTGTGGGCTGGACCACTGCGAGGCACTGTGTCAGGGTGCCTTTAGCATTAGGTTAGGAGGAGTTAGGTTTAGGAGTTTAATAGGTACAGTAGAACTGAAGACAGGAGTAGGTGTCTGGGAAGTGTGACTGCAGGCATAATTGCCACTTGTCAGTGTATGTGTGTTTGTCACACACAGGGGCGCATCTATAATGGGTGCAGGGTGTGTGATGCACACAGGCCCCCAGGACCAGGGTTGCTTGTATTTGTAGTCACAGCAGTGGTGTAACTAGGGTATTTGGAGCCCAGGGCAAATGTGAAAAGGGAGACCCGCCCTAATATCCCGATATGTGCACGCGTCGAAGGCGCGTGCGGGGAAAATGGGCGTGGTCACTTAAAAATGGGGCGTGTCAACATGACACACCCCTTTATTTTCACGCTGAACATTCATATCCATATGCACCTTAACCCCAGTAGTACCCCTTATACAGTACCCCCAGTATGCAGTTGTGGTCCCTCTTATGCAGGCCCATAGTAGTGCCCCTTATACAGTATCCCCAGCAGTGGTCCCCCTTATACAGCCCCCAATTAGTTCCCCTTATGCAGTGCCCCCAGTAGTGGTCCCCCCATATACAGCCCCCAATTAGTTCCCCTTATGCAGTGCCCCCAGTAGTGGTCCCCACAATGCAATGCACCCAGTAGTGGTATCCCCTTATGCAGTGCCCTTTCTTTATATAGTGCCCCCAGTAGTAGCCCCCCCCTATGCAGTGCCCTTTATATAGTGCTCCCAGCAGTAGTCCCCCCCATGCAGTTTTCCCAGTAGTGGTCGCCCTTATGCAGGCACCCAGTAGTGATCACCCCCTATATAGTGCCCCCTGTAGTGGTCCCCGCAGTGCCACTAGCAGTAAGCCCCTTATATAGTGCCCCCAGCAGTAGTCCCCCCCTCCAATGCAGTGCCCCCAGTAGTGGTCCCCCTGATGCAGGCCCCCAGTAGTGACCCAACCTATCCAGTGGTCCCTGTAGTGGTCCTTCCTGTTATTGCCCCCAGTTGTGGTCCCCCCAGTGTAGTGCCCCTAGTAGTAGGCCCCTTTTATAATGCCCCCAGTAGTAGTTCCCCCCCCAACTAGTGGTCCTAAGTTGAGGTTCCCCCTCCCGATTAATTGCCCCCTGAAATAGCCCCCCCAGTAGAGGTCATTCCAATAATGGTGCCCCCCAGTAATAGCACCCCCCCAGTAGAGGTCCTCCCAATAATGGTGCCCCCAGTAGTAGCCACCAGCCCCCGTTGTGCCCCCACCCCAGTAGAGGTCCCCCCAGTAGTAGCCACCCCCCTCCCCCCCATTGTGCCCCCAGTAGTGCTGACAGGTTTTAAAAAATATATATATCAAAACATACTTACCTGAATCCACGCTGCTGCTCCGGACCGCGACACCGCTCCCGCCGCCGCCGCCGCCAGTCCTCCCGGGCTGGCGCACTCAGCATAATGGGAGAGACGTCATGATGTCACATGACGTCTTTCCCATTACCCACTGCAGGAGCTGGATGGAATTTGCCGGGGAAATGGCGCCGCACCATTACCTCGGTGATCTGCGATTGCACAATAGACTCCAGGCACACTCTAGTGCCCAGAGTCTATTGATTCTGCGGTGACCAGCCAGCCGCGTCAGTCAACTGCCGCCTGCCGGAGTGAGAGGCGAAGGGCAGTGACGGGGGACGCACATGGGCCACCTCCTCTCTAGAGACCCCCCTGGTCACATACACTGCACACTCATACACCACAGGGCAAACAAACAGGCTAGCTACTGTGTACTGTTGCTGTTGATTTTTTTTGTTTCTTAAAGTGAAACTTCACTTATTATTTATCTGTTCAAAAAATACTCTACTATGTCTGAGGCTCCTGCATCCCATATACATACAAAAAAAAAATATATATATATTTTTTCCTGCTTAGAAAAAAACCTGCAGTCTTTTCTAACTGAATTTATAAATGACAGAGTGTATTTCAAAGGGTGTGTTCAGTTCAGAAGAGTGATGCAGAGTATACAGTATTACTGTTCTGTGGGCAAAATCGCATGCAATGCAGCTGCGAAAATATGCTAATGCCTGCCACAGCGCAACCTGCATAAACACACCCACTGCTGCTTCCTCGCATCCGTACTTCCTCGCACTTCTACATATATATCGGAACCATTGATGCACACCGGCAGATCACGACCATTTACAACTGGTCTGACCAGCCGCAGAAATTGCAAGCCTTGTCGCACGCTGAGAGCTTTCGTGCCGCATAAGCAATTTGTGCACATTCATGAAATGACGTTCAACTGGACAGGAGGCACGTCTGCGTTTCTCCAACCATTCCCCCCTCACCACCCCCAAATGCTGACATCCTGTCACTCACTCTGCGATGGATTCCTTTGTGCGTCCGTAATCATAATACAACCACTGAGCATGCGCAGTGTGGCTTGAATGCATAAGCAATGGCAAACAATCGCACGACTGCATTTGATATCGCTGTTGTGCATGCTGCTGAATCAGGCCCTATATGTGGTGGTGTCTTACTTTAATCTGCACCACAAAACAATTCTTACAATGACCTTTTCCTCCAAGTGCATGCAAACAATTGCCAGTGTTTTTTTGTATATAAACAAAGTCATTAGTGTACAAAAAAATAGCATAGTGTGTTATCCTTCAAGTGTAAGTGACGGTGCGTGCAGTTTTGTCCCACCCTTAATCTCCCCCTTCAAAACCAGTTCTTACAAATACCTGTTCTTCCAAGTGCATGCAAACAATGACCAGTGTTTTTTGTGTAAAAAACAAAGCCATTAGTGCAAACAAATTTGTGTAGTGGTGGTGCCCCACCCTTAATCTGCACCCCAAAACAATTCCAAAGTGTATATATATAATTTCTTATCAAAAATAAAACCAATCATGGATCAGTTGCTAAAAGAGCAGGAGCAGCAACTCAGTACTAGTGCTGCGGCTGCTTCCAGTCATAATAGTACTTCAACATCTACGAAAGGTGGTCAAGGCAAAAGAGGAGTTAAGAAAGGACACCTGAAATCTAAACAATATGTAACAATGTTAAAGAAAACATCACCTCTAACAATAAAGGTAGAACTTACTGCCAAAAAATGTAAAGTTACCAGCTTGCCATACACCACATGCAGTGGCAAGAAAACACTATATGCATGCGCTTGCAAGTGGCCCGATGATCTGCGTACGCGCATGCGCACGCTTCGTTCTCAGCATGCACAAACTACTCACTGCGATCGCATACCGCTCACTCACCCTGCAAAGACATCCCAGTGTAATGAGTAACAGGAGGCCGTTTGTTGGTAGTAACAGGGGCAGGCATGCCAGAGTGTTTCAACGCAGTTTTAGAGGCATGCGTAATTAACAGGCAGCATCATAGTACACGTCACTTGCTTTTTTTTACACTGATTTCCTCGCAATGCTTGCGGTAGGGTAAAGCTACCTCAAGCACTGCATTCACATCCAATGGTGCTCGATGTACCAAAGTTTTAATACACTTCCTGGAGATGACGTGGTGCTGGTGGGCGGCTCTGCCTGTGCGATTGGGAGTACGCATACACAAAGTGGCCGCTCGATAAGACATGGTGGGCAGGTTTATGCCTTGGTGAGCGATCGCTTCCCGTGGCAACACTTTGACAAATTTGCATACGCATCCAGCGAGTGTACGCAGATAGCGAACGGGTCTGAATCAGGCCCTTAGAGGGATGTTTGTATATCTGATGCTACTGAGGATGTAGATAACTAATGTTTTGGACAAAAAGTTGATAAAATTAAGGAGGAGGATGTTGTTTGTATAAAAGTAAGTCAGCCACCAATGGCAGCATTTCTTGCCCATGACAAGAAAAAGGCCATTGTCCTGCCTGGCAATAAAACTAAAAAAGCCACCTCTTTTGTGTGGAATTATTTTAACAAAATCCTGACATTTGTCAAGCCAGCTATACCATTTGTGAGGCTTACATCTATACCATTTGTGAGGCTTACCAAAGTAAGTAGAGATAGGGTTGTTAATCATCTAATACTTTTCCTCTCTGTTACATAATTTGCAGTGAATTCATGAAAATTATTTGAGAAAATGTTAAATATCCTGTAAAATAATATCAAGCAGTCCAGCATCTACCAGCAGCATGAATAGATCCCAGCGCATGCAATCGCCACAGCCAAAACCTTCATCATCAATCTGCTCATTGATAATCAGGGTTACTCCTTCTGCATCCAATTTGCTAAGAGTTAAGGCACACATCCACAAGACAATTAAATTGGGCGATTGTACGAAAACTATATAATCGCTGGTCATTTAGACATCTCTTAATCGGGCAAACATGTTGTACAACCTGACGATAACATCAGGTACAACATGTTTGCAGATGATTGATGTTCCTACACTGAACGACTTCTCATTCAGTGCAGGCTCATCACAGACTGACAAACGACTGCACGATTGCAATGTCGTAAATGTGCAGCTGTTTGCCTGTCTTTTAGAGGATGTGTGCCTTAACTGACTATATATTCTCCCCTATCCAGGATTCCACAGAAGAAACATAGCATGCTACGGCTGCTGCTGGGATTTAATCATCACAGAAGGGGACCAAAAAGACTAGTAGTTTAAAAAAACTATTATCTGGGAAACAATCCATTGGAAGAGAAAGCAAGTATGAAAGCTGCTATCCAGTTACATGGTCACTGAAGCCATGATGCGTATACTAGCATTAGATCTGCATCAAATTTCCACCATCAATGCATCTGATTTTAAACAGTTAGTTGAAGTCCTGTGTTCCTGCTACCAAGTTAGATCTCAATTCCATTTTACCAAAACAGCAATTCCTCGCCTGTACCGGGATGTTGAAAAAAACTTTATTCTTGGCCTTAAAAATTCCATCATGCTGCATATCCACTTAACTACAGACATTTGGGGAAGCGGCACTGGTCAAATGATGGATTACATGACAGTGACATCCCACTGGGTGGGTGTATCACCTTCAGCAGCAGCAGTAGCACTATCTAACACACAGCACCAGCTCATTCACAGGTAGGCTACTATCTGTGTCACCTGCTTCACTAAGAGGCATAACAGTGTCAACCTGTTGGAAAAACTCAGGTATATGATAGGAGAATGGCTTACCCCACTAACACACTCCCCAGGATTTGCCATTTCTGATAATGTAAGTAACATTACACGAGCACTAGGAATATGAACACGAAACATGTTTTGCACACACAATAAACTTGGTGGTTCAGAATTTTGTGTGAAAATGACAGGTGCATGCAGGAGATGCTGTCTATGGCCCATAACATTTTGGGGCATTTTCGGCATTCATCAACCAAATGTAAAAGATTGCAGCAGCAGCAAGAACAGTTCATTTTACCATTCCACCTACTGAAACAAGAGGCAGTAACCAGGTGTAATTTCGCTATTTATATGCTTCAGTGATTGAAGGATCAACAAAAAGCCACCCAAACCTAAACTGTAAGCCATGACATAGGGAGAGGAGGGGTAATGAACCTTACTCCAGCACATTGGCAATACTCTCCAAGGGCAGCACAGACGGTGTAATGGTTAGCATTACTGCCTCACAGCACTGAGGTCATGGGTTCAATTACCACCACAGCCCTACCTGTGCAGAGTTTGTATATTCTCCCTGTGCTTGCATTGGTTTCCTCCGGTTTCCTCCCACACTCCAAAAATATACTGGTAGGTTAATTGGCACCTAACAAAATTAACCCTAGTGTGTATGTGTGTGTGCATGTGATAAGGAATATAGATTGTCAGCTCCACTGGGGCAGGGACTAATGTGAATGGCCAAATATTCTCTGTAAAGCACTGCGGAATATGTGTGCGCTATATAAATAACTGATAATAATAATTATTATTTTATGCAAGTTACTGAAACCATTTGAAATAGTAACCAAAGAAGTGAGTTCAGGCACTGCCAGCCTGAGTTAGGTGATTCCATTAATTACACAACTGGAAAAGCTGCTAGAGAAACTGAAGGAATGTTGGACTTAGTTAGATCAAGTTCTTTATTCCCTTCACCAGAACCAAAGGGTTTGCAACATCTTGCAATTGGACCACTATAATTTGGCAACCTTGATTAATCCTAGATTTAAGTCCTACGTAATGTCTTCCTTTCTAACTGACACAGATCTTAAGAGAAGCAAAGAGCTGCTTGTGAGTGTCACGATTGTTGTCTCAGCATTACCTGACTCAGGTGTTGAACTGGATTCAGCAGAGACCGGCTTTATTGGAACCATGGATAATGTAATAGTTCTGTTTGTATAAGAATTATATGGCAGTGAGAACTTCCTTTGATGATAAATAACAGGAACAGGTAACGCTGGAGTGGAACCAGAGGGAGCTGGATGGGATATCAGTAGGTAGACTTGGTGCGGCTGGGAAGCCATATGGAGAATGAACTTGGAATTGGCTCGAGACTGGAATAATGTGGAATGAACTTGGAACTTGGAATTGACTCCGGGCTGGAGTAATGTGGAATGAACTTGGAACTTGGAATTGACTCTGGACTGTAGTAAAGTAGACTGGAATGGATAACTTGGAACTTGGATCTGACTCTGGACTGGAGTAGAGTGAAATGGGTAACTTGGAACTTGAATCT
Organism: Taudactylus pleione; assembly: GCA_031769625.1. Lineage (NCBI taxonomy): Eukaryota > Metazoa > Chordata > Amphibia > Anura > Myobatrachidae > Taudactylus > Taudactylus pleione. Next base: position 2,642,258 of record JAUIMM010000364.1, on the reverse strand, counting down.
GACTCCGGACTGGAGTAGAGTGGAATGGGTAACTTGGAACTTGAATCTGACTCCGGACTGGAGTAGAGTGGAATGGGCAACTTGGAACTTGGAACTTGGATCTGACTCCGTCCTGGAGTAGAGTGGAATGAACTTGTAACTTGGAGCTGATTCCGCACTGGAGTAGCATGGAGTGAACTTGTAACTTGGAACTGATTCCGCACTGGTGTAGCGTGGAATGAACTTGTAACTTGGAACTGACTCTGTACTGGAGTAGCGTGGAATGAACTTGTAACTTGGAAGCAAAAGTTTCACACTAGGAATTCAGGAACACAGGTCATGCTGCAGCAGGACCTCTGGATATACCAGGTATTGCTGTTAGCAGGATTTCCGAATATGCCAGGTATTGCTGTAAGCAGGATTTCTGGATATACCAGGTATTGCAATTAGCAGGAATTCTGGATTTACCAGTATTGCTGTAAGCAGGATTTCTGGATATACCAGGTATTGCAGTAAACAGGATTTCTGGATATACCAGGTATTGCCGTAAGCAGGATTTCCGGATGAACTGGTCTAGGAACCAGCAGGAGCAGGAGCCTGGGATACCCTTGTACTCAGAAGTAGCACAAACTATACACCACCGGAAGTTACCCGATGTTCAGGCCCAGAATGCTATCAGAGGAGGATGTATATACCCTGGGTCTGGCAGGACTTGGTGTATATGGTCAGGTGGTCTGGTAGTAGCACTCTGAATGGTGGAGGGCACAACATGCAGAAGGAGTAATCATCTCTGCAGTGCTGGGAGTCAGACCTACACCTGCGATTCAATCAAGGCTAGCAGTGTTCACAGACAGAGGAGGGCCCAGGTGAACAATCACTGTGGAAAGGAGAGCACAGTCCAAACGCATACAAAGAAGTGCTGCAGCCAGCATGATCAGGACAGATCTCCCTGGTGAATTAGACATACAGATGCACGGGATAACTGACAGGGGTAAGTCTCAATGCAAAAGGTGAAAAACTAGCCAAGTGAAATGAACTTATATTGTGTGATGATAATGTTAACAACACTGATGAGGGTGAGGATGATAATGGCATCTTAGTACTATAGAGATGATTAACAATATTATTAGTCACCAGCCCATTGATAGCTTGTTTTGTGGGGGCCCAAAAAATTTAAGTACTTTAGCCACAAAAGTGGCAGTCCCTGTCGCAGAAGTACTTGGTTTTTTAAACTATGCATGTCCTATTCAATATGCAACACAGAAGTAGATGGGAGCACCCAAGAACAATTTCATTGTCCGCCACTTTTCATTATGGACTTTGCCAAGATTGTGTATGTTTGACTGACAGTGTATGTTACTGTACTTTACTGAAACATTCATGTTTTTTGTATTTTTCAGTGCCATCCATTTATTATGCTTGATTTGTAACAGCATTTTACATTTCTTCGATTTGTTTTTTATATTTGTTATATTAATTCTGTAATTAATCAATCAATCAATCATCAAACCTTTACCTGGCTTCCACTAAATACCCCTCCTCTATTTTCCAGTGCTGGCATTGGGCTTCTAATCTAGATCTTGATTAATGAAAACATGCTATATTAAAATACCATCCTGTCTGCCACTGCAGTGCCACTCTGTTTCCTAGATGTGCTATGCTCTTTTTTAAACTTCCATGTGTTTGTGCCACTGCTCTGTAACTTAATTTAGCAATTCAGCTCACTGCAGACTTTTGTCAATATGGGCGAATACTGAAAACAATATTGTGAGCTGTAGGCGGTCAGAATTGACTGTAAATGAATGTGATTGAGATTAATAATACTGTAGGAACAAAAACAGGTCCACATTACATGATTTTAGTTGTTTTTATCAATTTAAAAAACAACAGATCTAAAACCAAAATAATTGAGGGTTGCTTTGGCAAAACCAAAACATGATGATGAATTAGAAGCAAAACCAAAACAATTTGTGTTTCCCTCTTTTGGGGCCTCTGATTAGGATTATGTGTAAAACTGTAAATCCAACCTCCATTTAAATTCCACCTCCAGCAAATGTCTACTGAAAGTGGCCAAGAGCAGGCAATTATGGAGGAAGAAATATAAACACACTGTTTTCCTCCACATTTGTCTGTGAATGGATTCTTTAATGAGTGTTAAAACACAAGTGTATTTTACTGAGCTTTAGCACATTTTATTCTTCAGGCAGTGTTGAAATTAATGCAAACCAAAGGCATTCCAGAAAGTATGGACATACAGGTCAATTTGCTTACATAATTTTTTGACTATTAGCATCAAAATATAAGTTATTAGTACAAATAATAGTAATAAAAATGCTCAAAGTATACACCCATATTATAAGCCATATTTTTTCTGAATAAATGTAAACCTTAATTTGCTGGATAGCCATGTTACATTTGTTAGAGAGCAGTGCACTCCACTGTCTCTTCTCTCTGCTATACATGGTGGGTACTAGGACCCAGAGTCAGAAGGATGTGCGACCTATGACCTGATGTCACCGCTGGGACACTGCTCATGTGCAGCTGGTGCCATCTTTACTGGGTAGAGTGTCTCATTACTGTGCAGATGCAAAGTACTAAGGTCCTGAGGTGAGACACCTAAATATCACTGTTAACCCCTGCAATACTGTTATTCTGATTTTCACTGATACCTCTGTGTTACCACTGTTACAGCATACTGGTTAAGGACACATTTTTCAAGAAGAAAGAAAGCATCCTATACAGTGCACTCTGAACCAACTTATTCTAAAACTTATACTATTATTGATATATAATAAAATAACATATGAGAATCGGTGAAATATTAAAATAGGATAGAAGTGTAAGGAAAAATAGTGTTTTTAAAATTTATCGGCTGCTATTTGAAAACATGTGAATCTGTTATATCTTTTATTCTAGGCTCAAGTGCTCTATTACCTGCACTAATATGTGAAATGTTGAATTGTCACAGTAGGATACTCTGTTTAATGACAAGTTGTTTCAAAATACACTGATACAAAACTAACTAAATTAAATTGTATCCTATGATCTACATAGAAGATATATCACTTTTTCATTGTGTCCCTCAATATCTCTAGCATGTGTAAATAATTGGTGTAAGTACACCTAGCTAATAGCTGATGTTTATTAATATATAACGTCACTTAATAGTGACTGATATCCTATGAGCTGTAACCTAATATATATGTTTGGAATAACGGGAGACTGATTAAATATTTCGATTACAGACTTTATTTTTCTAATACATAGGGCAGCTCATCAGCAGCTGTTCCCTAATTTTAATTAATGCCTGTCACGGTAATTAGTCCTTAACCGTTACTAGGACACAGCTGATTTTATAAAATACAATGCCGCTGCTCAGTAAATGGTCTCCTATTGTGGCTATCAGTTATCACGGCAATAGACGCCTGGTTATAACATATGCTTAGGAGGCAATACTATAATGCAGCTTCTCATCGGTTGTTCCGCTGTTTAAATCATTGGCCTTCATACCAGCAATTACGCCGCTAGCTGCCACTGTATATATAGGTTATCACGCTGCTACTCAGCGAGTGGTCTCATATTATGGCTGTTAGTTGTCACGGCAATAGGCACCAGATTATAACTAATGTTAGGGAAACAAGATAGAGAATCCCGCTTGCAGCCCGTATTTTACTATTGTGAGATGACGCTGCTCGGCGGTTCTCTCATATTAACTTGTCCTAATCCAAGCGCTGAATACCGAGTTTCAATGGGACACAACACATAACAACACTTTCACATTAGATGCAATATGATGCAGTATAATATCACATAGTTTATAGCAGCCGTTTAAGACGCCGACGGCCGTTTCACCATAGGCTTTCTCAAGGCTCATAGGATATCAGTCACTATTAAGTGAAGTTATATTTTAATAAACATCAGCTATTAGCTAGGTGTACTTACACCAATTATTTACACATGCTAGAGATATTGAGGGACACAATGAAAAAGTGATATATCTTCTATGTAGATCATAGGATACAATTTAATTTAGTTAGTTTTGTATCAGCGTATTTTGAAACAACTTGTTATTAAACACAGTATCCTATTGTGACAATTCAACATTTCACATATTAGTGCAGGTAATAGAGCACTTGAGCCTAGAATAAAAGATATAACAGATTCACATGTTTTCAAATAGCAGCCAATAAATTTTAAACACACTATTTTTCCTTACACTTCTATCCTATTTTAATATTTCACCGATTCTCATATGTTATTTTATTATATATCAATAAAAGTATAAGTTTTAGAATAAGTTGGTTCAGAGTGCACCGTATAGGATGCTTTCTTTCTTCTTGAAAAATTTGTCTATGTTATATAGCATCAAGGTAGCACCCTCAGAAATTTGAAAAGAGTAATATAGAAATTTATATTGGAGGCAATCTATTTCCCATTTATATTAAGATTATTGGAATTTATGAGGTTTTGAACCTAAGGTAATATAAGATAATATATTATATATCTAGGTTTCTGGACACTGGTGCGGGATTTTTTCACAAGTTTCTAATACTGGTTAAGGACTCTGGACCTCATTCAGAGTCGGACGAAGCGGCCGCACGGTCGTACGCCACTGATGTTCGCTATACTGCGCATGCGTAAAGATCGCAATGCACATGCGCAAACTAGCCGCTACGTTCAGAAATTTCTCTATCCTTTAACACAGCCAGGTCGGTAGTTTGAGTGACAGATTGAGGCATTTGTGGGTGGTAACAGGGGAAGGTGCTTGAAAACGGGGGAGTGGAGATCTGAACGCAGGCGTGCCTAATTATGCGAACGGCATTTTATAGGAGTGCATACGGTTTATGGGAGTGCATAATTAACAAAGTAGCGTCATGGCACATGTGACATGGGAGGTTTTTACACTGACATGATCGTAGAGCTTAAGAGAGGGTATGGTCAACCTTAAGCTCTACGACCAGTTCCGATGGTTCCCGATAGTCTCGATTAATCCTTATATGCCCGGAGATGACGTGTAATGCGTACGAGAAAGGGGCGTATTTTTTTGTCTTCCGGCCGCTTCCTCCCCTTGGTCAGCCAGCTACCGATCCAAACTTAGGGACGCAACTTGCGAGGGATTCATTTGCATATCCGGCCCCTTTTCCCGTACGACCGTGTGGCTGCTTTGACCAACTCTGAATGAGGTCCTCTCTGTGTGCATAGCAGTCACTTTCACATTTCGCCTGACACCTATTGAGACCACCATCCCAATTGGCTATATCAATAGGTTATGGGCTCTGGCACTCTAAATATGAAATTAAAGTTGCAGTATTTGAGTCACCATATACAGAAAAAATTTGCAGTGCACCTTCACCAAACTGATAGGTTCAGAGAACTACGCCACGTGGAAGTTTCCTATGGAGATGCAGCTAAAGTAAGTGGAAAATCACAAATGATTCAGATGACAATCCAAATCCTCATGAAGTGGATAGGGCCATGGGGTCCATAGGTTTAGCTATGGAACAGCAAGTATATTTCATAATTCACTAGAAAGTGACAACACTTGGCATGTGGATAGAAGAAAAAAACCTGAGGTGTACACTGTACAGTACCATACTGAGTGCATGCAGAGACATGAATAAGTAAATTAACCAGATATTATCCATATCTCAGAAATTGACACCTGTAGGAAACCTGGTGGACGACAAGGAAGTTGCAATGGATAAACTGCAGAATCTAATGCCTGGATTTTACTTCTTAGTGGTTGCTTTAGAATCCACTGTGACTAAACTATCAACAGAGATTGTGAGAACTAAAGTGCTGCAATTCCAAACATGCATACCTGTTGAGACTAATGCTAAGAGTTCTGCATTACTCACAAGTCTAAAAAGCCTATGTACAAATATTTTCTATATCACAAGGTAAGAAATAAAGCTTCTGAATGCAGACTGAGAGATGAATATTAACAATTGAGAGATGAAAGTTAACCACATGCCCGAAAAAAATGGTGACAGCGAGCGTGCAAACCGTACAATTGTGGAGAGAGTGTGGACTATGCTAAGTGACGCTTGCCAAGTAAAGTGTTTTTGGGAAGAAGCAATGTCGGCAGTATATTTAAAGAATTGTGCACCCACAGTTGCTGTAAAAGGCAATATACCATTGGTATTGTGATCTGGAAGCAAGCCGAATTTCAATCATCTCAGAATGTTTAGATGTAAAGCTTATGCCCACATTCCAAAAGAAAAGAGATGCAATCTGGATCCAAAGTAAGTTGAATTTATCTTGCTTGGATACTGCCAAAAATGCAAGGCATACAGCTATGGGACATGACATATAAAAAAATTATAAAGTCCAGGGATGTAGTGTTCGGTGAAACAGTACCACCTAATGAAAGGCTGTAACAAGAATCACAGCACAAGTTTGTTTAAATTGATATGCCTACAGTTGAAAATGTGTCTGAGTTGAAGATTGCCAGTGAGGATACCCAATTGCAGTACAGAAGTTTTTTAAGAACATAAAAGGAAATCCCCCAAGATATAATGAGGAGTTTGCAAGTTTTGCTTTCTGTGAACCCAAAAGTATCCAAGAGGCAAAATCAAGCAGCGACTGGAAAAAATGGAAATCACCAATAGACAAAGAAATGTCATCATTGTTTGACAATTATAAGTGGAGTCTTTGAAACAGGCTGAGTCACTGCAAGACTATCAAGAACAAGTGGGTCTTCTGTAAGAAGTTAAATGTTAAATGGAGACAGAACTGTTGCCCAATACAAAGCCTGTCTTGCCGCTAAAGGATATATGCAGAAATTCGGAATTGACTAGAGTCTCATCTGTGGCAATGTACAGTACACTACAGTTAGTCATAAACATTTTTTGCTATGTATGATTTATTGCTGTACCAGTTAGATTTGGATTCCACTTTCCTAAATGGAGAATTAGATGAAGAGATTTATATGGAACCTCCTGAACATTATAATGGTGACATGTTCCTAGAAGAAAAAGTCTTTATTAAAGAAAGCATTGTATGATCTGAAGCAAAGTAGCCGCTGCTGGCACATTAAGTTAGACACAGTACTTTTGCAAATGGACTTTGTATGTTCAGAGACGGATAACTGTATATACCACAAAACAATTAAGCAAAAACTATTCATAATTGTTGTGTAAATGGATGACTTGTTACTAGCAGGTCATGACAAGCACATACAGTAGCCAGTGTCAAATATCTGTTAGATCAGAAGTTCACGTTGAAATACTTAGGGCCTGTCATCACCTGCTAGGCTTAAGAATCTGGCAAAACTTGACTAAAAGAACTGTCACAGTTGATCAGCAAGGACATATTGATACAGTACAGTACTTAACAAGCATGCAATGTCTGATGCAAAGCTAGTAAATACTCCTGTCAAAATCAGCCTATTCACAGATACATCAATCTGAAACCACTGTCAGTGACTTTGGCTTACTCAGCATTCACTTGAGTCTGTGTGACATGGTTTGATATAAAGCTGATCAAAACAACCTCCTGATCTGTTAAACAATGATTACACTTCCACAATATCAATGGCACTCATGTTGAATATCAAAATTCTCATTGCCACCACAAATATTGGTTCAAAATTTAGTTACCCCTGACAGGAAGTTTCTGGTCTATCTATAATTCACTGTTATTATTACCAAAACAATAACCTAAAACATATATAGCATGTACCTACAGTCCATAAGCTTATGGATCCATTTCAGTATCAGCACACACCAAGCTAATTAAATGAAATATTTAATTTTAAAAAGATTTTTCATAATGCTTAAACAGTAACAAAAGTTATGAATATAAGGTTTACACAATACTTCAAGGAACTTGTTAGAAGTTTCCACATAACTTAATGCACAGGATGTCAGGCTGCATTATCAATATGTATGAGTGTAGGTGACAAATTGATCTTCAAAAGGGCTATTGAAGTAATGATGAGGTAAGGAGATGGCTCATAAATGAGACCTGGTTTTGGGGATTTACAAAAAAAAGAAAGTAATCCCTGGCCGCAAAGACCATATATAGTTATCTGCAGTGGCGTCACAAGGCGGGTGCGGGGGGTGCGGCCCGCACCCGGGTGTCACCCGCCGAGGGGTGACACCAAGGTGCAGGATCCCCCTCAGTGACAGGAGCCGGGTGCTGCACTATAGCATTAAGTGCAGCACTCGGCTCCTGTCAGTGAGGGAGCCCGCACTGCCCATGCCCGCACCTCCTGCACCCCCCGCCGGGCATCACCCCATTGATACCTAATGTATCATTTTGTTAACCACGGCCACGAGCCGTGTTCGCGCCGCGAGGCCACGCCCCTCCCGAAGGCCCGCCATGCGACACCACGCCTCCAACACACCCCCTCCCAAAGGCCACGCCCCCATTTCGGCAGGTGCCGAGCGCATGGCGTCCCTCCCCGCACCGGGTGTCACCGTGGGGAGGGACGCCACTGGTTATCTGCTTCTTTCTGGCCTGCGCTTGGCTTCAAGTAGGTCAAAGACTGAAAAACTTATTTTTACAAATAACCACCTCTGAACATGGACCAACACAAGGGCAGAAGGCAAGGCAACATGACCCAGATACCACAACACTCCCGGCATCTGATGTCATCAATAACCGCCACAGCAAAATCATTATCGCTTCCTTGCAAGACATCGCCTTGTAGAGGAAAAAAGCTGTCCTAGCCCAGTATAGGACAAGTTAGGGACAGCACTTCCACAACACTGGACCATACCGGCAATTGCCCCCCCAACCAGTCCCTAAGAGGCTATAACCATTGTGGTCATATGACCCATTGTTTTTAATTCTCTGGCTTTTCACTCTTTCTATTCTCATCCCCAGTCTTAACCCTTCCCCATCCTTACTTCTACCTTTTGTTACTTCAATTCTTTTTACTTGAACTCCCTTTCACTCACCCCCGTTTTTAAAAACCTTATTTTTGTAACCTTTTTTTTGTAACCTTTTTTTTTTGGTGGATTTAGTCTAGCGCTCAGTCCATAGCCGGAAGGCTGTAGTGCTTTTTAAAGTGTGATATATGGTTTTATGTAACCAGAGATAACATCAGAGCAAGGGGTTGTTAGAAAGCAGTGCACTCTGGCACTATCTCCTCTCTCTACTATACAGTCTGGGTACTAGGACTGACACCTGATGATGCTGCCGCTAGGCTACTACTTATGTGCAGCTGGCACCATCTATACTGTCTATAGTGTCACAGTATTGTGCGGATGCATCTTGCTTAGCTCCTGAGTTAAGACACGTGAATACCGCTGTTAGCCCCTGCAATTAGAGATGTGTGCAGACACCCGTGTTTTGGTTATACTGTAAATCATTGTCATGTTTTGGTTTTGGCAAAACCACCCTCAGGTGTTTTGGTTTCGGATTTGGATTTCTTTAAACATTGACAAAAACAGCTAAAATCATTTATTTTGGGTCTGTTTTTGTTCACACAGCTAAAAATACTGAGCTGGCTGGTTAAACTAAGTGACAGAGCAGCGGCACAAACACATGGCTGTCTAAAAGAGTATAGCACATCTATGAAACATATTGGCACAGCAGTGACAGACAGAATGTCAGTTTAATAAACTATACAACCATATGTTTTCATTAATCAAGAATGAATAGCCTAAAAGTAAAAGCCTAGTAGAAAAAAGTAATGCTTGTTACTGTTCCTCCAGTCACTAAAGCATAAAAACGATGAGAATCCACCTGGTTATTACCTCTTGCTTCAGTTGATGGCATGTCAAATTAAACTGTTCAAATCTTCAAAATGCAGTTTATGAATGCCGAAAATGCACAGAATTTTTCGGCCCACAAACAGTATATCCTACACCAAGCTTGCCTACCCTCCCGACTTGGTTGGGAGCCTCCTGAATATCGGGTGCTGCTCCTGACCCCCCAGAAAGGCAGGCAAGCCTCCCGGCTGCCACCTGCCCCCCAGACTACTACTAGAAACCCCCGCAGTGGGGGTGCCCGATGACGTGATTCGCACTGAATCCCGACATCATAGCTCCGCCCCCTGCTTCACAGTGCCTTTATTTTTGCCATTGTGAAGAGGGGGCGGGGCTACATTGATGCAATCGCATTTGCTTGCCCCCTGACCCTGCCCCCATACAGAGTCAGTGCCCAGCCACGCCCCCCGCTGTATGCAGGCATTCAGCTCCCTCCCAGAAGGAGGGAGCTGAATGTCGGCAAGTATGTCCTACACGCATCTATAATTTTTTAGGAAATTCTGAACCACCATGTTAATTGTTTGCACAAAACATGGTATGTGTTAAAATTCACCCAGTTGTAATACTCTTAAGCTGGCCACACATCTAAAGATTAACTGTCCAACCAGCCAACTAGTTGATTGGTTGGAATGAAAACCTGGTAAGGTATGAAAGCAAATGACAATCAGCAATTTGCTCCCAAACGCTGGAAAATGGACAAAAACTGTTTGAACAAATTGTTTAAATCAAACATTTAACAAACTTGTCTGACCGACCATTTTCATCTGTTTTCTGGCATTTAGGAGCAAATTGCTGATCAACAGTTACTCCCATCCGTTACCAGATTCTCATTCCAACCAATCAACTAGTTGGCTGGTTGGATGTAAGTTGGTCTAGTGTGTGGCCAGCTTTACAATGTTACTTGCAATATAGGAAATTACATATCCTGAGGAGAGTCTTAGTGGGGTAAGCTATTTTGCTATCACATCACTGAGTTATTCCAAAAGATTGACACCAGGATGCTTCTTAGTGAAGCCAGTGATACAGATAGTAGCATGCTCGTGAATAAGATTGCATTGTGTGTTAGTTGCTGCTTCTGCAGAAGGTGATCGACCCACTCAGTTGGCTGTCATTGTCATATAAAATCATGTCCCGGTACAGGCGAGGAATTGCTGTGCTAGAAAAATAAAATCTAGATGGAATTTGATAGTGGGGACACATGACCTCAACTAATCGGCTAAAGCTAGATGCATTAATGGTGGATTTTGGACACAGATCTAATGCTAATATAGCCGTCATTGCTTCATTACTTGATTCCTTTTGGAAATGATTCACAAATCAATTGTTGTTTGAAAATACTAGTCTCCTTGGTCCCCTTCTGTGAAGATTCATCCTCAGCAGCATTCTTGGGATTCCTGGAAAGAGGATTCAGTTTGTCTTTGCAAATTGTAGGACAGGACAACCTCCAATTGCTGAAGAGGAGCTTGATGATGAAGTTATTAGCAATGGAGATTGCATGTTCTGGTATCTAACAATGCTGCTGGTAGCTAATGCTATACTGCTTGTTATTAGATATAATTTTTCAGATTTTGGTAAAAAATTTAAGAGAACTTGCTGCAAATATTGATGGTTAAAGTCCCTACCTCTGCTTATTTTGGCACTATTTTGGCACTACAAATGGTACAGATGAATTGACAAATGTTGTCAGGATTTGGGTAAAACAGTTTCCACATTGAAGTGGTGGCTTTTTTGGTCTTTTTCCCAGGCATGACAGCATGCTTCTTATCACAGGCATGAAGTGCTACCACTGGTGACTGACTTACTTTGACACAAAAAAATAATTCTACAGAATTGTATCAACTTGTTCTTCTTGTCCAACCAATTAATCACTATCATCCTCCTCATTATTGTCAGATACACAAATATCCCCCCAATCATGTTGCACTTAAGAAGTAGCATCAATTTATATGTAGAAACCATCACCATGGAATGGTGGAAGTCTCTAGGTGTACAGTGTCAGAATTAGAAGTCTCAGATTCACACATAGCACTTTGTGGACACCTTTAGACTCCTTTTTAGACACCTTTGTGGAATCCTCAGGGATCTGTAAAGTTTGTGAACACATTGTTTCCTCATTGGCTTTAGTGTTATTTTTGCACTTATTTGCCTGTGTTAAAGGTGACACATCTAGACTCAAAGCAAGAAGGTGGTGCATGCAAGGTTACTGAAGTTGCCTGACTGTGTTTGGCTCTGGCATTCATAATTGTCATTCTAGTGCATGAAAGAAGAGCAACAGGACCACAATTTGCAAAGAAAAACCATAGTATGAGTCATCCCTTGCCACTTTATGTGGTGTATGACATGTTGACAATAATGCAGTTTTCGGCAATAACCTTTCCCTTCATTGTTCAAGGTGATGTTTTCTTAAAGATTTTCAAACATTGTTTAGATTTGGAGTGCCATTTCTTACACTTTCTAACCCCTTGACCTTCTTTAAAAGTAGATGTTGAAGAAGTACTATGACTGCCAGCACTGGTACTACGTTTCTCCTTTTCTTCTATAGACTGATTCATGATTGGTTTACACCAGCACATGAGTAAATCTACTGTACTTGAACTTGCAACTGCCACAACACCAAGTGAATGTACAATAAAATATGGAAATAAGTGACTGTTACCTTTACCATGCAGTTTTATTAGACTTTAAAAAAAAAAATTCAACCAAGGGCTGCAACACCCAGAAAGTACAATAATATATTCTAACTCTCAATTACATGTAAACTTTCCTTGATATATCTTAATTGAATTAAAATTTACTATTTATTTTTAAACCAGAAAAAAAATATATTATTTTTAGGGTATAGCTGATAGAGACATGAATACACCCAATACGTACATTAATATACACTTTATCTCCAATACACAAACTCTTGAAATATGATTCTTATTGAATTCTGAAAGACTTCATGGGGTAAATGTAATAGGGTTCGAGTTTTAGAAAAAATCCAACTTGCACCTTCTCGCAAATGTAGTAGCTTGCGAACTTTTGAGATTGAGGCTACTACACTATGTGAATCTGTGCAGGTATTTTCCTATGTAAACTCATACCTTTTAATGTGACTAGCATTAAAAGGTGCGATTTATACAGAAGTCTTCACATATCAGTAAGATCCATGAAGGCTTCTATCTATGTGCTAAAAAAAGATGTGCACCCCCTCCCCAGAAGCATAACCAGCCCTGGTCTCTGTAAAGCCTGTGCTGGCTATTTAAAGCCTGTCCTGGTTCTAAAAATACAGGGGCTAAACTGCATAGGAGGCCCCTGTATTTTAAGCACCAGCACATGGCTTTTCTGATCTGGTCCTGGTTGTGGAAAATCAGGGGACAAAACGAGTAGGGGTCCCCTGTAATTTCCATAACCAGCATCGGACTCTTTCTAATGGGTGGGTAATGCCACAGCCAGGGAAACCCTTTCACCAGGTTCCCCAGCCAAAGCATTACCCCTGACCACTTGTCAGCTCAGACCGGGGATCCCTGGGGAGGTGGGGACCCCCCCAATAAAGGGGTCCCCATTTCCAAGGCACCCCTGGCTGGTGGGTGCCAGGTTGATAGTGTAAATGTGTTGTGAAAATAGAACTGTAAATATTATCTATGGTGGGAACTGCTACATTGTATCCAATGATGTAACCGCAAGGTTACTTGAGGTGAACCTTGCGGTTACATCATTGGATACAATGTAGCAGTTCCCACCATAGATTTCAATGGAGATTTCACACCACTGAAGTCTATGGAGGAGACAGACTAACCGCACATAGCCAATCGGTGGCCAATTCCAAGGGATACACCCGCTGATTGGCTAAAGGGTAAACACAAACCCTTCCTCCTGTCCGGCATGGTTTCAGGATTTTCCATTTTTTTAGTTTTAACCACCTGGATGCCTACAGGGACCGAAGAGGACAGGATCATCGCTTAGGAGAGGTGTATGATTTTTTAATTACAAGTACTCTATGGAATCCTGCTGGACAAGGGGACATGATGGCTTCAGGAATACTAGATGAGTATGTGTGTCAGTGAGTGTGAGTGTGCATGTGTATTTAAATAAAATTGTACTTTCAAAGTGTGTCGTCTTTATTTTAATATTTATTTTGCAGTGGAACTACATGTACCAGAGGGTCCGTAATACCCTGCATGCTGGTATTTGTGGTTCTCCAACCACCAGCATGCAGGGGAGGCTTGATGGGACCTGTAGTTCTACAGCAAAAGACAATATTTACAGTTCTATTTTTCACAACACATTTACACTATCAACCCGGCACCCACTGGCCAGGGGTGCCGGGGATAGCCCCGGGCTATCAGCCTAGGCCTGGGGTGCCCTGGAGAGGGGGACCCCTTTATTGGGGGTCCCCACCTCCCCAGGGATCCCTGGCCTGAGCTGACTAGTGGTCAGGGGTAGTGCTTTTGCTGGGGAACCGGGTGAAAGGGTTTCCCTGGCTGTGGCATTACTTCCCGGCTAGAAAGGTTTATGGAAATTACAAGGGACCCCTACTTGTTTTGTCCCCTGTTTTTCCACAAAAAGGACAGGATCAGAAAAGCCCTGTGCTGATGCTTAAAATACAGGGCCCCCCTACGCATTTTGGCCCCTGTGTTTTTAGAACCAGGACAGGCTTTTAATAGCCCGGTGCAGGTTCTTAAAATACAGGGCCCTCATACACATTATTACCCCTGTATTTAAAAAACCAGCACAGGCTGTACAGAGCCCGTGGGCTGGTTATGTTTCTTGGGAGGGGGAACACATAATTTTTAAAAATAACAGTATTTTCATATGTACACACAGAAACATGCACGTATCTCATGGATATGTGCATGTTTCTGTGTTACCCTGACCTGTTCAGGATAAACTTGCTATCCTGAAGCTGGTTTATTGTGTTTGTAAGTTCTCAGGCAGTAATATGTGCGAGTGAAGCACTTGCGCTCTATTACATTGCCCAAGTTCTATCTAGTGAATGGGAAAACATCTGGATGCAAGATGTTTTTTGCAAGTTATAGTAAAGACTGAAAAATACGAGTTTTACTATAGTCACACCCTATTACATTTGCGAATGAGTAAAAAATGCAAGTTCAGTGCAAAACTCACTTTTTTAACTAATTCACAACCTATTACATTTACCCCCATATGTTTATTGACACCAGAAAAACTAATTTTTTGCACTTATTATTTTTGAGGTGTAGCTGATGAGGACTTTTGATACTGGAGAAAAATTTATTTTTTTGCACTTTGCACAATATTTTTTAAATACAGCTGACAGGGACACGACCACACCCAGTAAGTAGGCCGTCTCTCCAAAATGCATACTCTTGAAATATGAAAAAAAATAATTATAAAAGACTTTGTGGTACAGCTCATACAGACGCAGCACAGTATTTTTTGGACAGCTAAGCTTGAAATCACACTGTATCTGCCCTTATACACAAGTGACAGTATATACTGCAGTATAGATAGATATCCTTGTGAAAAACAATTATATGTGCAGCTCACTTCAAGTTCACTTCTAACAAACAATACAAAAGAGTATATTTTGCACTGGATTGCAGGTGCTACTAATGTGTCTCACAAACAAGCACACAGTGACAATAGCCAGTTTGCAGTTTCCATTGGATTGCAGTTGCTAGCTAACACACACACTCAGTGACAAAGATACCTGTAGTCCAGAGGTTCCCAAACGCGGTCCTCAAGGCTCCCCAACAGTTCAGGTTTTATAGATACCCATGGTTGAGCACAGGTGGCTTAATCAGTACCATAGTCAATTTGATTTAACAACCTGTGCTCAACCATGGACATCTCTAAACCTGAACTGTTGGGGAGACTTGAGGACCGCGTTTGGGAACCTCTGCTATAGTCTTTTTACACCCTTCTCCATTTACTTACATCTTGCTCAAATGGCTTCTTTAATGGCATCTATTGAAGCAGAACTACAGCCCATACACTCTCCTGTATGAAATGACGCCTGATCACCAGGGAGAGACATTTATATGCAATCCAAAACACGCCTCGCTTTGAGAACTGAACTTGGCTGGAAAGACCCAAGACAGGACTCGGTTCCACTTAGAACCCCCAAGTTCGGATGTGTAAAACCGTATCACTCATCTCTATCTGCAATACCAATGATTCTGCTTACCAATGATTCTGCTGTTATCTGTTACCCTGTTGATATCAATAAACCCAGCATCCTGGATTTGGACTCTCTGTGTGACCTAACAGTCGCTTTCACATTCCGCCTGACACATGCTGTGACCATCACTCTAATAGGCCATATAAATAACATTGGTATGTACAATGACAGTAAATCAGTTTAGGTTACCTGGAGTGCATTCTTTGGTATCTTTTCATTTCAAAATAAACTCTCAGTGGAACCAGTGGAGAATGTCTGTAGAGACTGTATTTTTGTTATTCTGGTTACTGAAGTTTAATCTGGAGTGTTGGCTTGCAGTTACAGTTATTATTATATATGTGTTTCTAAGAACTGGTGTACATTTTTTTTTTTCAAAAAGTCATGTAAATGTTAATGTCTTAACCAGCGATACTCACTGTCCTTACTAAGAAACAAAGACACAAAATCCTGGAAGTCTTCTCTGCATTCCATGAACTGAGCAATCATGGAGAAGTGATAAAGAGACACACACAGATCTTTAGGATGTCGGACTGTGTAAATCACCTAAAGGAATAAGATGGAAAAATAATCATCATTCATTAAAATAGTACAAAAGACAGAGAATCCACTTCTGGAACTGAAAGTGTACTATATCCACCAACTACATAATTAAAGGTATGTCAATTAAAGATGATATTATCATTGGAATATTTTATTTAATTTAGAAATAAATGAAATAAATACAAGGGTGGTTCAATAAGTAAGGTAACAAGACTTCTCACATGTGTAATGTTCCCTATTTCATTTTAATTTTCCACCAGGCCAGAGCAGGTAGACCACTGCATCCCCTCATGGCCATAGACTGCACCTCATATCAGTCATACTGTCCCAACATCAGTTGTATGATGGCGGGGCTGGAGGAAACATGGTTCATTGGTGTGTAGTTGATCAGATTTCTTCATCTAAAGGGCACATCAGCAGCTGAAATTAATCGCCAGCTTATCAAGGTGTACGGTGGTATTGTCATGTCACAGAAACAGGCTTGGGTTGGTGCACTGCCTTTGATAGCTGCAGAACAGACATTCAAGATGAGCAGCGATCTGGGCGGCCAAGCCACCAGATGACAATTTTTGCCACTTTGAAGATCTGATTCAAGAGGACAGATGCATTTGAGCTAGTAATAATGCAGACAAACTGAACATTTCAGTGGGTACTGTGCACAACATTGCTCATGAGCACCTGTGGTACAGGAAAAAGTGTTCACAGAATGGGATTGTCTCTCGTGCACCACGAGGAGGGTGTGCAGTTCCTGTAGCGTATTGTTACAGGCAATGAAACGTGGGTGTATTATGTGATGCCTGAGATGAAGCAAGCATCCATTACATGAAACAATGTATCGTCCCCACCTGCAAAGAAAGTGATTTCCTTCTCTTTGGACCATTGAAGAAGCACCTGGGTGGAAGGCAATTTGCATCCGATGCAAGCTGTCATGTCCTGGCTTCAGGGGCTTGACACTGGTTTCTTCTATGTCAGGATAGATGCCTTTATGTACCATTGGAACAATTGCTTAGACAAGTATGTTCACTATGTGGAAAATAATCTGCACCAATGCTATACTATTGATTACATGTATATGTAGATTTGAATATATTTACGCAATGAGAGGTCGTGTTAACTTACTTAAACCACCCTCATACATATTTTAACTATAAACCTAAAACACAGTGTTATATTTTGCTTGTACAGAGGTGGAAATCCTCCTATGAGGAAAAGTGAGAATTTATGCAGGAGGGTTCACAATGTGACACCAAATACCAAAGTTTCCTTCTGAAGCCGCAATATTTGCAGCAAATTGACTGTCAGAATTGACCAGTATATCTATTATTAACACTGTCAGTCAAAAGGACAAGAAGAACCAATCACACAGGTCATATATATATATATCCACATCATAGGTAAATAATAAAGAGGATATATATTAACCCTAATAAGGGCATTAAGTTATACCCTCATCTCCCAAAAAACAGTGGTTACATGATGTTGGTGCAAATGAACCTATTCATTTTAATTTCTAGAATTTAATTGTTAATGTCTGATATAATCTTTAATTGTGAATATCTGATACAGTCTTGATTACAAGAAATATAAACCTTTTTTATGTGTAACAGATTTGTTACCTGTGGTATACATTATGTAACAACATTAAGACACCAGACACATTGTGTTATTTAATGGTTATTGTACACACAGCAACGGCAATCCTGCACACATTGATTTTATTCACTATTTTTTTCTATGGGTAGCATACTCCCAGAGGTTGTGTAGTCAAAGCCGGCAATCATGTATGATGTGTTATTCCCACTAGTCATTGGCTACTATTATCTGAGGACATTTTATGATTAATATCAGGCTTGCCTACCCTTCCGATTTTAGCGGGAGGCTCACGATTTTTAGTGAGCGCTGAAAATACAGCTGCCTGTTTGAAAAATATATCAATCAGATGTTAATACATTGTTGAATCTAATATTTAAAACCTCATCTGGTAACATAGAGCCATTTGCTGTTATTTAATAATAAAAAAAATACATATTAACCATAACATGTCCTCAGACAGTAGTAGCCAATGATTAGTGTTTGTAGAAAGGTACTCAGAGGGCAGCTGTATTTTCAGAGCTCCCTTATTTTGATATATCCCATCACAGGCATTAACTGCACTCTGAAAGGGCACTCACTGACAGCCAATAAATAGATGGCTTTCAGTGAGTGCCCCTTCAGAGTGCAGTTAATGCCTGTGACACTCAGCAGCACTATCCACCTTGGACTATATATATAATATATATGACACAGTTCACTCCACTTTTTAATTCCTAACATTTGAGGCCACTGTGGGGGAAGAAGAGACCACCACTACTTCTGATGCCTGACACCTGCGCTGTTGATTAGTGCAGCTGCTTATGCCGCTGTGTCCAAGCACACTCTGCCTGCACTGCTGACTTGACGGCCACCGCTACCCAGAACCCAGCGGTGGCTGTCCTTTAAGTAACATGGCGTCATGTGTCGTGATGTTCCGGTGCAGGCCCCATCCCCGCCATTTCCGGACTCATGCATGCGCAGTCCCATGTGTCAAAAACCGTTGATGTTCACTTTGCAGGGCAGTGGGAGGCTTCATTAACAATAGGGAGCCTCCCGCTAAAATCAGGAGGGTAGGCAAGTCTGGTCTTTTTGTAACACTGTCAGTCACTACACTAATATAGTACATACAAAAAGAAACGGGTGCTTGGTGTGACATTGCACTTCCTACATTATCCTGGTTGCTTACCAATTACTGTACTCATATTCTGGTAGCCTAATGGAGCTGTCTGGGAGCCAAAAATGTAATTGAGTCCTGTGGCTTGCCCCTTCAAAGGGACTGGGCACACTCCTACTTGTGCCAAAGTTCAGCCCATGGCTGATTCACCTATTTTCCCCCCCTGCATCCAACCTGTGCAGCAGAGAACATGTGCTGGGCTACAGTGGATGCAGGTTGGCTGCTGCGTCCCCTGATTAGCAGCAGCAGTCTCTCCTCTGGCTGTGTGGGGAGAAGGGGGGAGAGAGCACACTGAACTTACCCCCTCCCCCACCGCAGATTTTCTCCTGGCTGAAGGGTACAATGGCACCCCCTTGTGGAGCAAAGTGATGCCACAAATATTTTTTTGTTTATATTTTTTGTAAGGACATGTGGCCACGCTTTATATTAGGTATCGCCTCTTGGCATTACCTGTGCCTGACTAGTCTGTATATCGCCCTGCCTACCACTGCCAGTGTTATAAGCTGTGAGTTCTGAGTAGAGATGTGAGGGTTCGGACTACTGAAATTCGAACACAACCGAATTTAGGGTCTCCGAGTAGAACCGGCTCAAGGTCCGGATTCACTTTTGTGACCCAGTTCGAACTGAGGGCCTGATTCAGACCCGCTCGTGAGCGCTGAGCACTCGCAAGTGGGTCGATGTTGCCCAAGTGCACATTTGCACGACGGAGGCGGCTCCGTCGTGCACATGCGCGAGACCCGAATAACGACGGCTAAGCCGTCGTTATGGGTCTCGCACCAAAGGGGGAATGCTGTCGATGGTGATTGACAGCACGCCCCCTTTGGTGGGCATGCAGGGGGCATGGCTGCGCAGACGGAGGCGTTCCCATGGGAACGCCTACTGTCTGGGGCCGGCCCCACTGACATCACTCTTCTTCATTGAAGCTCAGCCATTGAAACTCAGCCAACTAAATTGAAACTCAGCCAACTAAATAAATTCATCACTAGTGATGTCAGTGGGAGTGCTTTTGGCTCTGATAGAACCAAAAGCACTCCAGGGCTTGCTGCAGCGAGACCCTACCACAAGGGTCTCGTCGCAAGCCCAATGGTCACGATGGTCTTGACCATCGCGACCATCATTTTGGCCACTCGCTATAGCTGTGGGTGGTCGCCCACAGCTATGCGAGCGGCCAGGAGGCCGCTCCAAAAGGTAGGAGGGACGGCCCTGATTCAGAGCGAGCGCTCTGTCAGAGCGTCCGGCTCTGAATGAGGCCCTGAGTTCCTGTTCAGATTTGTTGTTGGTTCAGAACCTGGATTTAAAAACTGAAAGTTTTGGATTTGGACATTTTAGCTGTTTTTATCAACTGTTCCGGGAGTGGCAAGGCCAGGATATGCATCCACGGACACAGTTTCCTGACCTCGCAAGCCGGCCAGCCTGCATAAGCTGAGGCTCACTCAAATGGCCAGTGCCATCCACCATTGTGGCCGATGGTCATGATGGTTACCTACGTCGCAGTGCAGGGATTGCAAATGCAGCAGGGGTGTCAGACACATCATGCTTTATTTTCATATTTGCTAGGGAAATTTTATTTTAAGTTAATCCTGCATTCATTTGTGTTATTGATGCCTAAAAGCCAATTTCATAATTTTCTATGGCCACATTATGTTCTCAATTGCCCCTGCTCAGTTATTATATAAAAGACAATCAGAAGCTAATAAAGCACGGTCACGAATAATTAATTGTTATATAAATGATGTTTGGATGGTCGAATTCTCGTACTTTTGCTTCAAATTCTGTTTTCATATATACACTTATACAGTAGTAGGTGACATTACCATTGAATATTTTTTTCACTTGTTTATTACAAACCTTAGCTTTTGTTTTGTTGAATGACTGTGGAAACAACTGTATAGGAAGATGAGTTGTGATAAGTCGGGGAGATTGTAGAATTGCAACTCGAGCTCTTGAATCACACTGCTCGAGCCAGGGTACACGATCCCAGCTATACTGTGTTTTCAATGGTGTAAGGTCTCCATTGCTATAAATTAGGGTTAGGATTTCTTGTAACCATGTAGTGCCTGCAATTACAATGGACATATTAAAAACAATAAGAACAATATGACAATTAGGTGCTTCAGTTGTTATTATTTGTATAAAAAAATATCATTAATTTTGTATACCGGTGAATACACGCTATGGGTAGAAAGGTAAACCACACATAGTAGTTTCCAATTTAACACACATTTAAATTAAAGTATATTAGAAATTAATCCCATATGAATAAAATCTCATATATACTGGCAACAGTTAATTAATCTCACTTAAATTCCATAAAGAGATACCTTAACTATAAAA
Source organism: Taudactylus pleione (assembly GCA_031769625.1). Taxonomy (NCBI): domain Eukaryota; kingdom Metazoa; phylum Chordata; class Amphibia; order Anura; family Myobatrachidae; genus Taudactylus; species Taudactylus pleione. Next base: position 2,620,795 of record JAUIMM010000364.1, on the reverse strand, counting down.
AAATCATTGGGGAAAATGGAGTAATGCTCTTAATTGGATATATTAACCTTTTTTAGAAAGTTTACTTCACTGAAGAGGTAGCTGTATCATAACAGCACAATAAATTCCTTTTTGCTGAATATAATTTGACAGGTTTATTACATTAAACTCATGGTGTCTTCAACTGAAGAGGTGCCTACATGTCGGCAGCACAATTTAGTCCTCCTTTTGAAATGAGTTTTTATATATATATATATATATATATATTCCATAGATAAAGAACCTTATAGTTTCACATGTCCCATTAAGACTTCTTAGACATCATCTGAAATTTCACAAGACCTGTACTTACACCTTAATGGACGTGTTTCTTGCGCAATACAAATATGGTATGCCAGCAAACCCTGGGGTTAACTGCAGATTCAGCACTCTCTCAGAGTGAGATTGCTGTCACTCACAAAATGGGGGAGCTGCTAAGTCACAGAATTGTGTGCTCATTGAAATACACACATGTAGTCTATGCAACTGAGGTCTGAGCAGTTATGTGGCACACACATCCCACTGAGTGCCCACAATCTTCCCATTCATTCTCCAACATCCTTCTCACTCCATACATCCATTTCATTCAGAATACACATTCAGTTCCCTAATTGCTAAAACTATCATACTCTGTCTATGCATGTACACTATCTGTGCCTCCATGATGCTATAACTTCCCCAATTCCTACAGCTGTGTGGTCTCCTAACTGTGCTAGTTCTTTATTCCCTCATCCACACCAATCTGTCCTTCCCCATCCATGCTGCCCTGTCTTACTGCATTTGTACCACCCTGTTTCCTTCCATCTGCACCACCCCCTTCCCTCTAGTCACACCAATTTTTCTTCCCCTCATCTGTGCCACTCTTTATTCCTGTATCTGCACCACTCTGCCCCGTCCCCAATCATGGGAATCTGTCTTCCCCCCTATATGCACCAATCTGTCTTCCCCAATCTCTACTGATGTGTGTTCTACCATTGTGTTAGTATGTATTCCCTCATCCATATCAATCTCTTTTTACCCATCTGTGCTGATCTGTCTTCCCGCATCCATGCCTTTCTGTACCCCCATCCACGTCGCTGTGTTTTCCCAAACCGTGCCACTCTGTGTCCCCTGCATCCACCCCTCTGTTTACCAATTATCTGCATCACATTGTACCCCCCATCCACACCATTGTTTTTAACCCATCAGCATTACTTTTTCCCATCAGTGCTGCTTAATCTTCACCCCCTCTCCATGCCTATATGTCCCCATCCACACTGCTCTGTTTCTACCCCATCCACTCCACTCTTATCCCATCTGTGCAGCTTTATCTTCTGATCAGACTCCAGTTGCATAGACTGCATGTGTATATTCCAATGAGCACACAATTCTGTGAATTAGCAACTCCACCATTTTGTGAGTGACAGCAATCTCACTATGTGAGAGTGCTTAATCTGCAGTTAACCACAGGGTTTGATGGCATACCATATCTATATTGTGCAAGGAACATGTCCATTAAAGAATCAGCCTTAATGATCATAATTTCATTGAATTTTTAAGTTTGAGTGGCACAAATTCAGTAGGTTTTGTGAAATTTCAGATCGTGTCTAAGAAGCCTTATTGGGACATGTGAAACCGTGACGTTTTTTGTCTATGGAATTTCAATGCTTTTTTAACCCTGAGAAAAACGGGCCAACTGCAGGGCAGAAGGACAACAATTAGGTACACTAACATGGGTGGAGGAGCAGACAGCACACAGGAGGTGTTTTAATGGTGCAGAGGGAGAGACGGTTGCGGGGGCAGGCTGCAGGTGTGTGGGGCAGTGGCAGCAGTGGGGGTGTGGAGCAGTGGCAGCAACAGGACCGTGCACAGAAGCATCAGCAGGCGATAGAGGGACTCACTTGTGCTGGGCATGCATCTGAGAAAATCAAATCAATAAGACACAGGTGCATGGATGTGAGATCTATCCATGCATTGTTTTAAAAAATTAATGTGTAATATAAAAAAACTTATGTGCCCCCACAGCACAACCAGCATCAGGCTTTGGAGCCCCAGTGCTGGATGTGCTAAACACAGGGGACAAACAACATAGGGCTTCCCTGTATAAAGCACAACCGATGCAGGCTCAGATCTGAAAGATCCGTGATACCTACATCTGTGTACAAATAAACACAGAAGCATGGACGGGATCAGTGAGACTCATTTGTGCTTCTGTGTTTAAAATAAACCTATGTAAAAAAATAAAGCGTGGCCCCGCCCCCCAAAGACAACCAACTCTGGGCTTTGGAGACCCAGCACTGGTTGTGCTAAATACAGGGGACAAACTAAATAGGGGTCCCCTGTAACCAGCACCAGGCTTTTCAGAACCAGTCCTGGTTCCCAAAATATGGGGCCAAATGAAGTAAGGGTCCCCCGTATTCAGCACAACCAGCACTGGGCTCTGAGCCGGTCCTGGTTCTGAAAATACAGGTGAAAAAATGCGTAGGGTCCCCCTGCATTTACCAGAACCAGCACTGGACCCTTTCTAGCAGGGGGGTGATGCTACAGCCAGGGGATCCCTTTCACCGGGCCCCCCAGCCAAAGCATCACCCCTGACTGCTAGTCAGCCCATGCTGGGGATTCCTGGGGACCCCCCAACAAAAGGGTTACCTTCTCCAGAGCACCTCAGACCCAGGCTGATAGCCCGGGGCTATTCCCAACACCTCTGGGCGGTGGGTGCTGGGTTGGCTGTGTAGTGTGGTGCATATGAAAATATAAATATTGTCTTTTGCAGTAGTACTAGAGGTCCCAGCAGACATCCCCGCAAACTGGTACTTGGAGAACCACAAGTACCCGCAGATGGGGCATTAAGGGCCATCTGGTACCTATAGTACCCCTGCAAAATAAATATTAAAATAAAACAAAGAGACAGTTTGTATTAATATTTTATTTTTCAACACCTTCACCTGGGGGGCGGCAGCTTTTATGTTCTTTTACATGGCTGCTGCATCCCCCAGGACTTCAGCGGCATCTTCACCTGGAGGGCGGCAGCCTTTAAGCTCTTTAGCATGACCGACGTCCATCCAGGGATTCCGCAGCATCTCCTGCTTCAGCTGGTCTTCTCTCCAGCTACCCGGACGACGGACTGACTGGATGGCACCTGGCGCTGGCTTTATATAAGCCAACCGAGGGGGCAGAGCGATTACGTCACAAGCCGTGGTTGGCTCGTGGCTGCCATATTTAAATTTCAAAAATGGAGCTGAGGTGCCATTTTTGAAAAGGGCATGCTTGGTTTTCACCATTGAAGTCAATGGTGAGAACCGCTCACTGGCTGAGAGGCAGAAGGCTCACCTTTCTCAGCCAATGAGCGCGCCGCACTGGGATTTCTGTTCTGAAATCCCACGGCGGAGCTGTCATTTGGGTAGTAGTATTCTTAGAGGACACTACTAAAGTTCGTGGTTCTTGTTTTTGTGGGGTTTGTTTTGCCAAGACCCTGGATTGCCTACTTTGGAACGTAGAGGAAAGATCCACACATAGGAGGAGGTGAGTATGGATTTGTTATTACAGGTACTACATCAGATAATCTACTGGAGAAGAGGACATATTGGCTACAAGGATACATAGGTAAGTATGTGAGTTATTGTGTGTACATGTGTGAGTACATTTGTGTGCATGTATGTTACTAATTTTACTTTTCTATGGTGTGTGTGTTGTGTGTTTTTTTTAATATTGCTTTTACTGTGGAACTACAGGTACCAGAAGGCCCGTAATGCCCCACATGCTGATACTTGTGGTTCTCCAAGCACCAGCATGCGGGAGAGGCTTGCTGGGAACTGTAGTTCCACAGCAAAAGCCAATATTTTAACTTTACTTGTATCACTTTTTACAAAATCAAGGGTGCTGGGGATAGCCCTGGGCTATCAACCTGGGCCTATGGTGCCCTGGAGAGGGAGACCCCTTTATTGGGAGTTCTCCAGCTCCCCAGGGATCCCTGGCCTGGGCTGACTACAGGTCAGGGGTGATGCTTTGGCTGGGGGGCCTGGTGAAAGGGCTCCCCTGGCTGTGGCATCACCTCCCACCGCTAGAAACGGTCCGGTGCTGGTTCTGGTAAATACAGGGTGACCCTATGCAGTTTTACCCTGGTATTTCCAGAACCAGGACCAGCTCAGAGCCCAATGCTGGTTGTACTGAATACGGGGAACCCTTACCTCATTTGTCCCCCATATTTTGGCAACCAGGACCGGTTCTAAAAAGCCTGTTGCTGGTTGTGCTTCATATGGGGGACCCCTACGTTGTTTGTCCCCTGTATTTAGAACAACCAGCACTGGGGCTCCAAAGCCCAGAGCTGGTTGGTTTTTGGGCGGTGGGGCCACGCCATATATTTTTTTCTTTTACACAGGTTTTTTTTTTAAACACAGAAGAACAGACGGGTCTCACTGATCCCGTCTGTGCTTCTGTGTGTGTTTATTTAAACACAGATGCAGGTATCACGGCTCTTCCAGATCCGAGCCTGCATCTCTGTGCTGCCTCCTCCCCCGTGTCCTAACACCTGTACCACTGCCACCCGCACCACCGCCGCTAATGCTCGGGAGCTAACGTCCGCTACCCCTCCCCCAGCAAAGGCCGGCTTCCTTCCCCCTGTTCCTGGCCTCCGCTACCGCCGCAGAAACAATCTTGGTGAAGCCAAGTGAAGCCACAGTGAGTACACCTGCTGAAGACTCCTACTGAGGCTGCACAAGGAATTGAAACTTCCTATCTCTATAATGGCAGATTCGTAACATATTAGTTTAAAAACTGTAACTTTCTCAATTACCTGAACCCTAAAAGGCCCTATTCTGGAACAATAGCTACCTAATAAAACAAATCCCCAAGACTAAATTCGCCCCCTAGCCTGAGTTATGCCTTCCCAAAAATCCCCCATAGAGAATAGCAGAAAAGTGGTCCTAACTGAGAGTGTCAGAAAAAACTGACAGTTAGAAATTTAGATTATTACCAAATCCTCATTATTTATGTTTTTGGCCTGAAATTTGGCATGCAGCACCGAGCGACAGTTCTAACCGCCCGTGCCAAATTTCAGCCCGCTACCTCAATTAGCTTTTGAGGTGTAGCCCCTTAAACACCCTGCCCCCCTTCAGAATTCTCTGTGGAGATTTCCGTTTTTTTTCGATTCAGCCTTAATATAAGGGCACGAATGTGCCCTTATAATTTATATTTATAACGGTTGGCCACCACTTAGTGAGGTCAAATAGAACAAGAGATACAAGATATACCGAGAGGGCACATCAACACTAAAGAATTAAAATACACAAGGAACACTTTGACATTTTTAACGGTAAAACTTAGAAATGTTCGGGAGTCAATGACTTTTCATAGCCACGATTTTACCAATGGCAGAACCTTTCCTTGAACAGCTTTGGTATAACTTCAGTGAGATTATCAATCACACGGATATTATTAGGAATAAACCCTTTTAGCCAAACATAATAACAATCTTTTTAATAAATAAAAACAATTTGTTATACAATAATTACAAATGTGCTAAAACAATTCTTAGATGCTGACAAGGATACAGAACACTCTGGGTAGAGCTTCCCAACCACTTAACTCCCCCATTTATAGGGGTTTGAGCTTGTGACAGTGGACCCTTTAGGGTGGAACCTTGTAGAACCCTCAGCAGCATATCAATTTGACACGGTCTGGATTTTATGTAGATCCGGCTTGGGACCCTTATGTATGATGAATGTGCATAGGAAACGAGGTGGCTTGATAATACTTTGGCTCATGGGTATGACCATGAGCAAGGTACGCTAGTGACAGTGTAAGAACCACAGACTTGTTATATACAGGATACTGGACTGGAACCAGAGTGAACAGACCAGACGCACTGGGCAACCTCTCACTATGTGACCTGTTAAAGCCAGAAAGACCAGAAATATAATCCAGGGACCTGGGTGACCCTCGGAACTCAGAACAGTATAGTACTGGTAGATATGAACTCAGAACTCAAGCCAGGAATCTGAGTCTTATGTAGTCAGAGTACAACTTGCGGAAGCTGCAACTCTGGTACTGCTCCAATGCAAGACCTGGAACTGGAACCAGTGAGGAACTCAGAAACTGAGACTCAGGCTATCAGGATTAGTAATACAGCTTTCTGAACAGCTCAGTTTACAGACCGTATACTACACACTTTACCCTAGCCCTGGAACCAGCACCCTTCTCTGGACCAGTCCAAGACAATAACACACAGTGCAGGGAAACCAATACAAGGTCAGCACAATAGTATAACTGTCCCAGCGGTATGATGGAAAGAAGACCACGGTTGTACTTGCCGTCTCTGCACTGAGGTTGGTATACAGCGTGGAAGCTGCCGTAATGATAGGTAACGGTACACAGTAGCAGATGGAAGGCAGTATACTTGCTGGCTAAGACAAAATGGTTGAAGCAGGTCTGGATGCAGCATGGGAGCTGCGGCATTTACAGGTATCGGAACACAGCGGCAGATGGAAGACAGGTCTTTATGTGGTGTGGAAGCTGTGGTGCTGACAGGTGACACTACACACATGGTGGTAGATAATTCAGAGATCTCAGGTGCATATGTGGCCTCCAGGCCACATCACGGCATCTCTGATGCTGGAGGTTCCTACTTCTAAGTCAAAGTCCTGGGTGTGGAACCCCAAAAGAGCAGCGAAGGCCAGCCACCCCAGGGCAGCAAGCCAGTGAAAGACTAAGGTGTTAGTAAGTGTTAATAATAATATTAATAAATCAAAAGCTATGTGGTAAAGGGTGATACACAGGTGAAGAGTGTAATTAAAATGCTAAATAAAGTAGTATTTGTAGAAGTGTTAATAAAGTGCTAAATAGAGTGTTCTAGTGTGCCACCCCAAAGTAGTCCAGCCATACCAACCCAGGGAGCACCGCCATAACATAAAATCTGGGGCATATAATTGCCCAAATTTGGGGCCACATGATAATGGCACATACAAAAGCATATCTAAAATGAGAGCCAGCTCACATTGGAGTCACCTCTAGGTGCTCCTAATGGCACTACAGGAACCAGCATGCCCTCCAAACGCTGGTCCCATCTATGCCTCTCAGAACTACAATGCATATTGGTAGATGCTCAATCACATTAGTAATTTCTCTCAGGTGCATTATCTACCACCATGTTGTTTATCAAGTCTTATTGCTGATATCATTCCGACTGCTGGGGGATAACTAGGGGTGTGCACAGGACACGTTTCGTGTTTTGTGTTTTGGTTTTGGATCGGAATCTTTCTTCTTGTTTTGGATCTGGATTGGTTTTGCCAAAATCACCCTTCCGTGTTTTGGGTTCTGGGTTTTGGATCTGTATTTTTTTTTTTTTAAAAGCATAAAAACAGCTAAAATCACAGAATTTGTGGGTTTTTCTGCTCCTATGCTATTATTAACCTCAATAACCTTAATTTCCACTCATTTCCAGTCTATTCTGAACACCTCACACCTCACAATAGTGTTTTTATGTCCAAAAGGTTGCACCGAGGTAGCTGGATGACTATGCTAAGAGATACGAGAGGGCGGCACAAACACGTGGCCCATCTAGGAGTGACACTGCAGTGGCAGACAGGATGGCAGTTTGAAAAACTAGGCCCCAAACAGTACATAATGCAAAGAAAAAAAAGAGGTATGATGGAATTGTCCTTGGGCCCTCCCACCCACCCTTATATTGTATAAACACGACATGCACACTTTAACAAACCAATGATTTCAGCGCCAGGGTCTGCCACACGATTGTGGCTGAAATGATTGGTTCGTTTGGGCCCCCACAAAACAAGCTGGCAATTAATCTGTCTCTGCACAAACTGGCTCTACGGAGGCAAGATGTCGTCCTCATCCTCCTCATCCACCGATTCCTCACCCTCTTCAGTGTTGTGTACATCCTTATCCTCACAGAGTATTAACTCGTCCCCGCTGGAATCCACCACCACAGGTCCCTCTGTACGTTCTGGAGGCTGGTCTCCCTGGAAGAGTTGATAATTAATTTTTATGAACATCATCTTCTCCACATTTTGTGGAAGCAACCTCCTACGCCTTTCGCTGACAAGGTTCCCGCCTGCACTAAACACTCTTTCGGAGTACACACTGGAGGGAAGACAACTCAGGTAAAATAGATCCAGTTTGTACAGGGGCCTCCAAATTGCCTCTTTTTCCTGCCAGTACAGGTACAGACTGTCTGACATGCCTACTTGGATGCTGTCACCGATGTAATCCTCCACCATTCTGTCAATGGTGACAGTATCATATGCAATGACATTAGACATGTCAGAAATTGTTGCCAGGTCCTTCAGTTGCCAGATGTCCAAACTTGGTCCTGCCTGCCCTGCATCACCGCCAGCGGGTTGCTTAGGATAAATACGTTTTTTCCTGGCAGCCCCAGTTGCGGGAGAAAATGAAGAAGGAGCTGTTGACGTGTCACGTTCCGCTTCAGCTGACAGTGTTTTCACCAGCAGGTCTTTGCACCTCTGCTGGCTTGTGTTGGCCGGAAAGAGAGACACCACATAGGCTTTAAACCTAGGATCGAGCACGGTGGCCAAAATGTAGTGGTCTGATTTCAATAGTTTGACCACCCCGGAATCCCGGCAAAGCGAATGAATGGCTTCATCCACAAGTCCCACATGCTGAGCGGAATTGCTCCATCTTAGCTCCTCCTTCACTTTCTCCAGCTGCTTCTGCAAAAGCCTGATGAGGGGAATGACCTGACTCAAGCTGGCAGTGTCTGAACTGACTTCACGTGTGGCAAGTTCGAAGGGCTGGAGAACCTTGCACAACACGGAAATCATTCTCCACTGCGCTTGAGTCAGGTGCATACCCCCTCCTTTGCCTATGTCATAGGTGGATGTATAGGCTTGAATGGCCTGTTGCTGCTCCTCCATCCTCTGAAGCATATAAAGGGTTGAGTTCCACCACGTCACAACCTCTTGCCTCAGGTGATGGCAGGGCAGGTTCAAGAGTGTTTGCTGGCACTCCAGTCCTCGGCATGCAGTTGCTGAATGGCAAAAGTGGGCAGAAATTTTTCGGGCCACCCAAAGCGTCTCCTGCACGCCCCTGTCGCTTTTCAGAAAATTCTGCACCACCAAGTTTATTGTGTGAGCAAAACATGGGACGTGCTGGAATTTGCCCAGATGTAATGCCCGCACAATATTGGTGGCGTTGTCAGATATCACAAATCCCCAGGAGAGTCTAAGTGGGGTAAGCCACTGGGCGATGATTTCCCTCAGTTTCTCAAAGAGGTTGTCGGTGGTGTGCCTCTTACAGAAACCGGTGATACACAGCGTAGCCTGCCTTGGAACGAGTTGGCGTTTCTGAGATGCTGCTACTGGTGACGCTGCTGTTTTTGCTGCGTAAGGTGATACATCTACCCAGTGGACTGTCACATTCATATAGGACCTCATTCAGAGTCGGTCGTTGTGGCCGCATGGTCGTACGCCACAGATGTTTGCTGAACTGCGCATGCGTAAAGTTCGCAATGCGCGTGTTCAAGCTAGCTGCTATGATCAGAAGTTTCTCTCTCCTGGAACACAGCCAGGTTGATAGTTTGAGTGACAGAATGAGGCATTTGTGGGTGGTAACAGGGGAAGGTGCTTGAAAACGGGGGAGTGGAGATCCGAACGCAGGCATGCCTAATTATGCGAATGGCGTTTTATGGGAGTGCATAATTAACAAAGTAGTGTCATGGCACACGTGACATGGGATGTTTTTACACTGACATGATCGTAGTGCTTAAGAGAGGGTATGGTCAACCTTAAGCTCAACGACCAGTTCCGATGGTTCCCGATGGTCTCGATTAATCCTTATATGCCCGGAGATGACGTGTAATGCATACGAGAAGGGGGCGTATTTTTTGTCTTCCGGCCGCTTCCTCCCCTTGGTCGGCCAGCTAACGATCCGAACTTAAGGACGCAAAATGCGAGTGCAACATTTGCATATCCGGACCCTTTTCCCATACGACAGTGCGGCCGCAAAGACCGACTCTGAATGAGGTCCATAGTCCTTAGTCTGCCCTGTTCCACTTTTCCACATGTCCGTGGTTAAGTGGACATTGGGTACAACCGCATTTTTCAGGACACTGAGGACACTTTTTCTGACGTTTCTGTACAGTCTCGGTATCGCCTGCCTAGTGAAGTGGAATCTAGACGGGATTTGGAACCGGGGACACACTACCTCCATCAATTGTCTAAATCCAACTGCACTAATGGTGGATATCGGACGCACGTCTAACACCAACATAGCAGTCAAGGCCTCAGTTATACGTTTTGCTTCAGGATGACTGCTGTCATACTTCATCCTCCTCGCTAAGGACTGTTGGAGGGTCAATTGTTTAGTAAAAGTAGTGGTGTTCCTACTTCCTCTCTGGGATGATGAACAACTCCCAGCAGCAGCAACAGCAGCAGCGGCTGCAGTAGGTGTAGCAATGCAGGATCCTCTGGAGGAATCCCGGATAAGAGAGTCAGTCATGCCATTGACATGGCCTGCAGGACTACTTCCGATCCTGACGAGGAGGGAGTTGACGGTGTGGTTTGCAGGCGCTTGGATACAACAGGACAATGGGATTTAGGTGTCCCTGGACTGCTTACGGTCTTAGCCAAAGTTTTTGAACTTGACAGTAACTTTTTATGAATGCGCTGCAGGTGCCGTATAAGGGAGGATGTTCCTAGGTGGTTAACATCCCTACCCCTACTTATTTCACCGTTACATATGGTACATATGGCAAGACAGTTGTTGTCCGGATTTGGATAGAAATATTGCCAGACCAAAGAGGTGGAATGTTTGGTCTTCTGCCCAGGTATGACCGTGATGGGCTTTTTCATCCCACGGACAACAACTGTCTCCCCTGGAGCCTGATTTAAACAAACCAGATCACCATCAGAATCCTCCTCGCCAACTTCCGCCAGCTACACCAGTATCCTCATCCTGTTGTACTTCAACAGTGACATCTTCAATTTGCATATCAGCAAGTGGACTGTGGGTGCTCCTTTCAGCACTTGCAGGGGGCGTGCAAATGGTGGAAAGAGCCACCTCTTCCCGTCCAGTGCCGGAAAGGTCAGGCATCGCAACCGCCACCACACTTGGACTCTCCTTGGGGATTTGTGATATCTTCTTAGAACGCACAGTTCTTCGCTGTGCTTTTGCCAGCTTAACTTGTTCGATTTTTTTAGCAGGAGGAGGGCTTTCATCGTCATGTGAAGTTGAACCACTAGTCATGAACATAGGGAAAGACCTTAGCCGTTTCTTGCAACTCCGTGTCGTAAATGGAATATTGGCAAGTTTACGTTTCTCTTCAGATGATTTAAATGTTTTTTTTAAGGTCATTTTCCTGAACTTTGTCATTTGGGATTGTATGTGCCCTTTACTATGACATTGGGCATCGGCCTTGGCAGACGACGTTGATGGCATGTTATCGTCTATGTCAAGACTAGTGGCAGCAGCTTCAGCACTAGGAGGAAGTGGTTCTTGATCTTTCCCTATTTTATTTTTATCGGAGAAAGTTTGGTCCTCCATTTATGTTATATTGATATATAACAATATTTTCTGTGTTTGTGTGAGGCGCACACAAACACAGAAAATATTTTTTTATTTTGGTTGGAGACACCCCCTTTAAGAAATGAGCCAGCCGGCTCTTTACTTATGGGACACAGGCGCACGGTTGGCGCTGCTCCTTTGTTGATGCACGTGCAGCTGCAGCCCACACAATTCACAAAGACAGAAAAAAAATAATTTTTTATTCTTTGTGGAGCGCACTTTGAGGGTTATACCACCCTTTAACAGACAGACACACGTTTGACGCTGCTGCTTTTAGGATGCACGTACAGTGCAGACAATTCACAAACACAGAAGAAAATGTTTCATTTTTGTTGGAGTGCACTTTGGGGGTTACACCACCCTTTAACAGACAGATGCACGTTTGGCGCTGCTCCTTTGTTGATGCACGTGCAGCCACAGTGCACACAATTCACAAACACAGAAAATATTTGTTTGGAGTGCCCTTTGGGGGTTACAGCACCCTTTTAACGGACAAGCCAGCCGGCCCTTTACTTATGGGACACCGGCGCACGTTTGGCGCTACTTTGTTGATGCACGTGTGGCTACTGCGTACACAATTCACAAACACAAAAAAATATATTTTTTTATTTTGTTTGGAGTGCAATTTGGGGGTTACAGCACCCTTTAACGGTCAAGCCAGCCGGCCCTTTACCTATGACACAGGCGCACGCTTGGCGCTACTTTGTTGATGCACGTGCAGCAACTGCACACACAATTCACAAACACAAAAAAATATATTTTTAAATTTTTTTTGGAGTGCACTTTGGGGGTTACAGCACCCTTTAACAGACAAGCCAGCCGGCCTTTTACTTAATGGACACAGGTGCACGCTTGGCGCTGCTCCTTTGTTGATGCACGTGCAGCCACAGTGTACACAATTCACAAACACAGAAAATATATATTTTTTTGTTTGGAGTGTACTTTGGGGGTTACAGCACCCTTTAACAGACAAGCCAGCCGGCCCTTTACTTATGGGACACCGGAGCACGCTTGGCGCTGCTCCTTTGTTGATGCACGTGCAGGCACAGTGCACACAATTCACAAACACAGAAAAAATATAAATTTTTTTTGCACTTGGGGGGAGCACCCCTGATGGACAGAGCACCCCCCGGACAACACTACAGCACCCCTTTAGGACTGGGACACTGCACAGGACTTTGGAGTGGACACAGTCCCTATGGACAACTGACTGCACAACACAGTCCAGCCAGCCCCTATGGACTTTGGAGGAGTGGACACAGCCCCTATGGACAACAGCAGCACAGCGCAGCACAGCACAACACTACACTGCACTACACTACACTACACTACACAGCCCAGCCAGCCCTAACTCCCACCCTCCCTCTTCACTGTCCACAGCCAAATGACAAAAATGGCGCCGACGCGGGTACCTTATATAGGATCCAAAACCCGCGAGACCCGGAAGGCGGGATGATAACGTTTTGCCTCGATTTCAGATCCGAGTCAGGAGGGAAAAGTCGAGCCTGACTTGGATCGGCCTCGGAACGGGGGGGCTCGGGGTGGTTCGGATTTCAGAAATCTGAACCCGCTCATCCCTAATAAAAATAGAAGAAAAGTTACAGCAAGATCCCCATCAACAATGGATCTACAACTACCCTACGTAGGATGGCAATAATTAAAAAAATAGATATTTAGTAAATCCCGAAAAACAATTATTAATATGTGTGAAGAACAAAAATGTCATAAATCCCACTCCAAATGAAAAAAAAAAGTCAAACATATCCTAGAAGGCCAACACTCATGTCACAGACATAGGGCCTGATTTAGAGGCAGAAGCTAATCCCTTCACTGCTGCATCTTTGCATGCAGCAATACTGAGAAGTTATTCTAACGCCGCAGCCACTGTATGTACAGAAATAGCCACTGCCTACGTCTGTGATAAACCACTTGCTTACAAAAACTCAACACTGTTCACATATCGATAGCACCATCAAACTTCTGAGAAACCCTATGGCTGCTCAGAATATTCATCAGAAGTATGCAGCTGGGGCCAGTTAAGCTGTATGCAAAGATGCAGGTGCAATCTGCGGCACCCACAAAACACTTGTGACACTGCTGTGTTTGACTAGTCACCACCCGCTACCTCCCAAATACTCACTACAACAGCACCAGTAAACACTTGTGACATAAGAGCAGTGCGAATGAGATGCATATGCATTACAAAAACATTGACCAAATGCGCAATCATTGGCATACAGTACATTAGCGTCCACATTTGAATAAGACCCATAGTCATAGGAGTGCAGCCTGGACCAGGTTGAATTAGCAGATTTGAATTGCAGAAATACAGTACTGTAAATGGGCTGTTTGGTGGCTTTGAGGGATCCGCCGGTGTATACCATTACTCTGCCATTACCATCTCCAACAGTACACATATACCTCAACAGGTTATTGGCATAGGTAAACAAGCAACAGATGAACAGGTCCCAAGCACCTAAAATGCCCAGCAGTTCACAGACACCTGTAGACATGTATAGGCACAAAGTGAAGATAGCACCCATGTGAAGTGTTTCCAGCACCCATGATAGGATTAACTAAAGGTACAGAAAATGACACAACATGGAAGTTTTAAAGGAAAATGTAATTAAAGTAAAGTATATTAGATTGTGGAAAGTTACAGTTTACCCTGGTGGCGGCCCAAGTCCAGGTGATGTAGAACAATTGATTTAAGTGTTGAGCAATATGTGAATTCTATCATGTATGGAAAAGTGTCAGCAAAACACACATGGACAGCACTGCAAGCAGCATATGAGGATGCGGTCTAATGAGAAGAATGAACCTGAGGCATGTATTGTATAATACAAAGTTATGTAACTGAACAAGTATGAGTGACTACATTGACAAAATGATGTCCATTACCCAGCAGTTAACATCTGTAGGAGTCCAGGTAGATGATGAGGGGATTGCCATGGCAATGCTACAGACCTTAATATCTAAGTTTGACATTCTGGTAGTGGCTTTTGAAGCAAACATACCAAAGCTAACTACAGAGATTGTTAGAACAATACTGTCACAGCTCCAAGAACATGTGCCAGTTGAACTGAATGCTGAGAATAGTGCATTGCACGCTGAAAGTGAGAAGCCTAAAAATTTTGTAGAAATGCTATATACTTTATGTCACAAAATAGGTCTGCTATACATAATATGAGGTGCAACAGCTGATTCAGCATTGAATGTCACAGATAGCTGCAGAAAGCATTGCTAGTATACTCACTCAAGTGCTACCAGACATTTCAGCTGCAATGATTAATGGTTCACTATCTTAGCCACATGTGATCATATAACAATTAAAGGAACTGGAAATGAAGTGCTTACAGCTACAAAAGTTGGGACAGTCACTACATATTTAAAAAATGGACTTACACTAAGAGTAAATTAAGGGTAAAGTAAGGTATATTACCGCACACAGTAAGAACAGTAATATACGCTGTGTCTCAAAAACTCAAACTTCTTTGAAAATGCTATTTAAATTTAATTATAAAAGACAGCAGGTTTTTTGTTTGTAGACAGAAAACAATGCCTTTTTTTAATAACAGGAAAAGTGGTCTTGTTGGGGTGTAGTTCACAGGCACACCAAGTATTTTGGGCATATAATCTTGAAATCACACTGCCCCTGCCCTTACACAGTGACAATATATATACTGCAGTGTTGATACGAGATAGATATCCTTGTGGAACAAAGCTGCATGTTCACTTTTTAACAAACAATAATACAAAAGAGCCTATTTGTAGCATCACACAGTAGCCTGCTTCTAATTTGCAGAGCACTGGATTGCAGTTGCTGTCTTAAACATATACAAATAAATAGTTTCAAACAACATAGAGGGCAATAAATTCTAGAATTAATTTTTATTTTTAATTGTATGCAATCTATAAATTTTGCTTAAAAACACATAATACATACAAAGAGAAAAAAAACAATATAAAACATACTAAGTATACATAATCATTGATCCAACATCAAAAAATATATATGAAAAGAAAGAATCCTCCTACAGAAGATAGGTAGTCCCAATTAGGAGATATCTTTATAGGCAATGAAGAAAAGTCAGGCAGCGACCGACTCCATTGTCTCTGGTACTTCAGTCGCTGTATCTATGTATGTTATGACTTTAGTTAATCTGACATTTTCAAAACTTCACATGAAATAGTCAGAAAACTTCATCAAAACCGCACATTTTGTCCAAATTTAGACTCAAATGTTAAAATAATAATACAGTTTTCTTGCAATACATAAAACAGTAAAGTATTACCTGATTTGGGATATGTTACGTTAAAAACATCATCATCAAGTACTTGAAATTCCTTCCATGCATAGGTTAAGCTTTCTTTCGAATGTATAGAAAGGGGTACTTTTAGCCCTTCAAATTCAAAATACTCTTGTGTGAATGCCATTATGAACAGACCTTGAGAGATAAAAATAAGTATTACCAAAGGTAGAAACATTTTAAAATAAAAAAAATTCTGACCATAGCCTTAGTACTAATTTATTTAATGAAAATGAAACACAAATTTTTAATGGATTCAGCATGGAGTGCTATATAAAACTACATACAGCCCCGTAATAAGAGTGGTAAAACTTGCCATAGTGAAATACAGGAACACAATAGCCAGACCTTACCAGAAAACAAGAGATTGACAGAGTATTGTTTTATAAATTGTTTTATAAATATTTAGAATGCAACTACTTATCTGTGCACTGAATAACTTTTACTCTGCATTACTATGGTTTATCTCACACTTGCCAACTCCTGAAAATTGGCCAGTGCTCTGTGACTGGCCCGGATGGCTGATGATATGATTGGCGCTGAACTGTGTCATTGTGGAGCTGCCCCCTATCTCAATGCTGGTAATTCTGGCATTGCCTAGTAGGGAGTGGGGACATGATAATGCAATCACACCATCACACCTTCTAGCTCCACCCACTTGCCCATGCCAAGCCCCTCACAGTGCTGAACCGGCTGGCTCCTCCCAGAGGGGCCAGCACAAAGGTTTGCAAGTATGGTGCATCTATAATACAGCAATCACCAGTAAACAAATGGCTTTATGTATGTACTTTACCATACAGAGTGAGTTCTACATGCTAAGAGGCCTAGTTATTTATTGTACAGTATCACCTCCAATGATCATGCGCAAATGTAAATGGCAGGTGTTAAATTAATGCATACGCCAAGACTAGAATGTGAATAGTAAGAAATAGAATCAGTCAGAGCAATACCTGAACTATACTGTTGTATTCTCCTCTGGGAGAAGCCCGATGAGGGGATGAACCTGACCCTTTGAGTGTGGAGTCGGGTTCATTATGTCATTAGCGTCACCCCAGTCTCAGCAAAATGTATAATTTTAGCCCCCCTTCAATTCCCTACTGACCTGTGATTTCGGTATTATCTGCCCATCCTGCCCACTTTTCTGGGGGTCTTGGCGACTACCTGTGAGATTGTGAGTCTTCTGCACCATCTGTGAGTGTAAGTGAGTATGACCTGAACATATGGCCTAAACCAAACATTGGTTTTGCCAAAACCACCCTCAAAGGTTTTGGTTTTGCCAAAACCACCCTCACGTTTTCTGGTTTGAGGTTTGAATCTGGATTTGTTTAAAAATTGTTAAAATGGCTAATATCATGTAATTAGGGATTTTGTTCCT
Source organism: Taudactylus pleione (assembly GCA_031769625.1). Lineage (NCBI taxonomy): Eukaryota > Metazoa > Chordata > Amphibia > Anura > Myobatrachidae > Taudactylus > Taudactylus pleione. Next base: position 2,603,578 of record JAUIMM010000364.1, on the reverse strand, counting down.
ACAGTGTTATTAACCTCAATAACATTAATTTCCAGTTATTTCCAGTCAATTTTGACCACATCACAGCTCACAAAGTTGTTTTCAGTTTTCACCTACAGTATATTGGCCAAAGGCTGCAGCAAGCTGACTGGCTAAACTAGTTACAGAGCATTGGGACAAACACATGGCTGTTTAAATAAGAATATAGCATATCTAGGACCCATAGTGGCACTGCAGGCCAGCACACGTATATGGAGGTGGATTACTATTTAGTGGAAGCCAGGTAAAGCATTTATTGATTGATTAATATTAATAAGTTAAGCATAAAAAGTAAATCAGAGAAATGGAAAGGACTGTAACAAATCAATCATCTAAAATCCCAAAGGTTGATTGATTGATTGATTGATTGATTGACTAAATAATTTAACTACAAATTAAAAATAATTGAATACATTGATAAATGGAACAAATCATTAAAAACAAGAATCCATATTATATTGATTGATTGACAACAGAGTATAACTATAACAATTTTTATAAACTGAACAAACCATTAAACAATGGGAATTCAAAAGAGATTGATTGTCAAAGCATGCCATCAGATGGCGCTGGTCAATGACAGGGTACTGTATAGTCCTTCTTCTCCTCCAGGCATCTGGCGGCATGGTGCAGGCAGCTTCAGCTCCCCTGGGTGGCATAAAGTTTAAAAAGCCAGTCCCTCCAATTGTGTCTTCACAGGAGGCTCCTAATTCAAGCCCGTTTCTATATTAGGAAGTCCCTGGGAGCATTCCTGTGCCAAAGTATAGGCTCCCAAACCATACTCCAGCATTCTGAGTGATACCTTCTGTCTTTTTCTGATCTTGGCTTTGTTTGTGACCTGCTTCTGTCTCCTCCATGGTACTTCACTTGGTATTCCGGTTTTAACCTTGGCTCTCCTCCATGACCTGCATACATCTGCTCCCTGGTACCGTCTTGCCCGATAGGTTCTGAACTAGCTTGACGACCACGCTCTACATCTTCATCATACTCCACTCCATCCAGAGTAAACCAGCACCTGTATTAGAAAACCTAATCTGAGGGCCAGATGCAGCTACAGTAAGTCCAAATCTCCTTGTGGGGGTCTCTGGTGAATAACGCCGGCATATTAGACTCCACGCCTCAGTAATAGGTCTCGCCAATCCCAAAATACAGGTTAGCATCCACTACCCATCCGTGAGTTGGGACATCGATTGATTAGTGTAGAGAATAAAACAATCAAAAAAAGTAAATTGGAGAAATATAAAATAAAACACTACCAAAAAACAGGCATCCAAAATCCCAATGAGGTTGATTGATTAACTGAATACAGAATATAACTATAAATTAAAAATAATTTGATAAAAGGCGCAAATTATTAAAAACCAAGAATCCAAATGTGATTGATTGATTGATTGACTGATTGCATAAAATAACTATAAATAGAAAAATTTAACAAACCATTAATAAATAAGAATCCAAATTAGATTGATTGATTTATTGATAGTAATTCATTGATTAGTGTTAATAATTTAACTATAAAAATAGTAAATCAGAGAAATGGAAAAGAAAACACTACCAAAAACAAGCATCCCAATAAAATTGATTCCTCAGGATTTAAGGCAAAGTAACAGCCTAGTCAAATTGAATAATTATTATATAATTTGATGATACTAGTCTGTATATGCTGAAGAGCTAAAAAAGAAAGAAAACAGAAAAAGAAACTCTGTTGTGCGAGCACTCTTATACTAGATTATCAAAGACAGGACATAGAAGTGTGTCCTTAAAAATTAACCTTTATTATATGTCTAAAAGGAACCATAGAAATGTCCACTAGATATCCAAATAAGGAAACATATCCACATACACATAATATAGATACAATTTAAAAATAGAAATAGATAGCACCCTGAGACTGGCGAAATATTGGTATAATATATACAATATAATAAGATTAAATTCCAGTAAATATACGTGTAATCTTATAGCAGTAGTAACTGTAAATGCTTTTATTCAAAATGAGTAGTGGGTATAAGAAAATTCAGTAAAGTCCAGGCGTAGGGTTGCCTCTCCTCATTCTACTGCTCCTCACCTGCTATAAGCTATCTATGAGGAGTGAGAGATTACTGGAGGACAAATTGCCTGTGGAAACAACAGACTAACAGGGACGTTGCTCATATTTCATTTCTGCTTTCGAGTGTCATACATAAAGCATCGGACACACAATGAGAGAATTACTTTGATGAGATAGCCCGCAGTTAATAGAAATTTCAGAAGTACAGACAATGTGGATAGGATGTCACAATAAGTCATGTAATTACCACTTAATATAAGAATATTGGTCACAACCACCTTTCCCACAGATGACTAATTATTCATATATTCCTGAAAAGACTTTCCCCATTAGCTGTATATTTAATCCACAGGTCTACTGAATATTTAATTCATCATAGACAAAAAGATGAATAATGACAAAGAAAGCAACTGTGATACATACAATTCACACATAAAAAACACAGGTGCTATAAACAATCTGTGGCCTCTGTTGATTTCAAAGGCAAAAATACCCACATCTGAAATTTTAAATATATAACATGTGATGAGGGTATCTCATTAGGCGTCTGCAGTCTGCACTCTTTTATAGGACGACAAATCTCATAGATATATATATTGAAACCGATATGAGTCGCTCATGTCAGTAGGAAGTAGTTTTAGTTAAATAATTGGATAAAAATGTCCTGTTTTAAACGTATAATACCTGCATTTGTATGTACATCAGCAGACGCAATGAATAAATAAGTAAGTTCTTGTCACACAGTGTTGTCTATAATGATGGAAGATAGTACTCTGATACCATAAACTTAATGGGAGTATCATATACTCTGCAAGGGTATCAAGAAATGATAGATACAGCTACCACATATAATTCTTTGTACATTAAATATGATATAATCCTCTTTAGCATGAAGGGGTAGCATTAGTGGATGTATATAAGTTCAGTAATATCCATGTCAGGATTAAATATAAGTGATACAAAAGAGAGTTAACAGCGCTCTAGAGGGAGAAATGTCTAGGTATCTCACTGGTGGCGGCTCGGCAAGTGGGCAGTCCTACCCACGTGTAATAATCTAAATCAATCAAGTTCTATGACAAGCGCTAACCTCTGAGGGTCAGTAATCGTACATACAGTGAGTTGACAACCCATTAACAAAAATGGTGCGAGATAAACCCATTCGTTGTGAGGGTTTGTAGTGGGATGCAACTATAGGATGAAGGTATATGTCTGTTGATATGAAGTGATGGTATTCTAGCAATCCTATTGGTCCTAAGGACTGGAAAAAGACGTACTTATGGTTACAATATATTTATTGTTAAAATGTCACAGGGTATGTGTGCACATCTGTAAAATCCTGTACGTGGTGACCGGATGTGATAGTTATGTCCAAATGAGTCACTTGAGCACACTTTGTATGCCTTGTGTGGTGGTGAATTATAGTCTATAGAGATGCGGCGTCCCGCAATCTCTATGGGCTGATTGTCTGATATTAAATTAAATAAAAGAATGGAGTGAGGATGGTCGGTGGTGTAACGTTGCCCGGGATGTCTTTGGGCTAGAGGGGGACGCACACGGGTCCGACCGGTGAGTCCCGGATCGTACTGCCCACAACGTGGATCTGTTCGGCCGTGCACTACTGTGAAAGTGCCGGTCGCTCAGTCCAACCTCGTGGGTAAGCAGAGTCTGGGAGGAGGCAGACCGGCTCAGGTGTGTGAACCTGGCATTGGAAGCCCCCTCCACTGAGCGGGATCTCACCTGGTCTGACCGCTCGTGAAACGTCCTCACTCCTCCGCAGAAGCCCTCTCCGTTCCGTCCTCTGTTGTGACGATCCACTTGCTTCCCATGGGCACCCTGTAGCATTGTTGTTTGTTCAGCACAGTCTGGTCTCCGTCCCTGTGCGCATCTAGTCATTGTTGTGATAATTATTTTGGGGGGGAGACTACCACACACACACTGGGCCTGATTCAGACCCAGTCGCAAGTGCTGTGCGCTCAGAACCAGGTCGGTGGTGGGCCAGTGCGCATGCGAGAGAACCGGATAGCGACGGGCACTCTGTTTTTTAGACATAGACAACACTGACAATTGTTTGCATGCAGTTGGTGGAACAGGTCTCTGTGAGAATTTTTTTGGGGTGCAGATTATACACCACTGCACACAGAACAGCAATATACGCTATGTCACTCGTCTGAACAAACATCTTGAAATACACAATATAATTTTAAAATTGAATTATAAAAGAGTTTTTTGTTTTAAACAGTGACAGCTCGCCCCCTTTGGTGGGCGGGCCGGGGGAGTGGCTGCCCAAACGGAGGCGTTCCCATGTGAACGCCTCCGTTTGGGGGCGGCCCCGTCAGTGGGAGAGATTTCGGCTCTGTTAGAGCCAAAATCTCTCTGGGGCTTGCGGCAACAAGACCCTACCACATGGTCGCGATGGTCTTGACCATCACGACCATCTTCCTGGCCACTCTCTATAGTTGTGGGTGGTCACCCACAGCTATGTGAGTGGCCAGGAGGCCATTCTAAAAAAAAAATAGCCCGGGCCTGATTCAGAGCGAGCGCTCTGTCAGAGCGTCCGGCTCTGAATCAGGGCCACTGTCTCTTACAATAAAGGAGTACCCACTATGCAATATTATTTGCACTAATGACTTAGACAGAGACAACACTGGCAATTGTTTGCATGCACTTGGAGGAATAGGTCTTTGTGAGAATTGTTTTGTGGTGCAGAATAAGGTTGGGACAATACTGCACACACTGTCAATGTCAGTTACACTGGAAGGGTAACACACTATTTAATTTTTTGGGGGATTAAGGTATTTGTTTGTTTAGACACAGATCACACTGGCAATTGTTTGCATGCACTTAGAGGAACAGGTCTCTGTGATTGTTTTGGGCTGCAGACTAAGGGTGGGACACCATTGCACACACAGGGCCTGATTCAGAGCCGGACGCTCTTTCAGAGCGCTCGCTCTGAATCAGTGCCAGCCTATTGTATTTTTAGAGCAGCCTCCTGGCCGCTCGCATAGCTGTGGGTGACCACCCACAGCTAGTGCGAGCGACCAGGATGATGGTCGCAATGGTCAAGACCATCGCGACCATTTGACTTGCGACGAGACCCTTGTTGTAGGGTCTCGTTGCCGCAAGTCCCAGTGGACTTCTTGCTCTTACAGAGCAAGAAGTCCTCCCACTGACATCACTTGTGATGTCAGAGGGGCCGGCCCCAGACGGTAGGCGTTCCCATGGGAACACCTCCATCGGGGCAGCCACGCCCCTGGCCCGCCCACCAAAGGGGGCGTGCTGTCACTCAACATCGACAGCATGCCCCCTTTGTAGCGACACACCGGTCTCGCGCATGTGCATGATGGAGCCGCCTCCGTCGTGCGCATGCGCACTGGGCCAACATTGTAAGATGCAATAATAGCACCCGAATGAGCCCGTCCCAGGGTTATGCCGGGAGTAAAGTGACTGCATCAGTGATCTCTTCACTCCTGTGCCAGGGATACTGCGCATGCATGGTCTACTAACCACACATTTGCAGCCGCCATAGCCGGTTCGGGGTTCCTCTGGAACCTGTCCCAGCAGTTCTTGTGATGTGTAGCCCATAGGCTACAATGCATTGTGCCATTCCGGAGCTTGGTAAATCTATTAGCATTGCACTCCCCATAGATACCTATGGGGTGGTTGTGGCTGCTGTTGGAAATGGAGGGAACGCAGCAAATATTGGAGATATCAGGGAGATAATAAATATTTGCAGTTATCCCCCCAAAATGGGTGTTTTCGGGAAACGGTGCAAGTTTTTATTGGTAAATAGACCCCTTTAACCTAAACTTAACTAACTCCTCCTCACCTAATTGCACACAATGGTGCCCTGATGGCTTGCTAAAGCATTTTTTTCAGAAAACAGTGCCTCACAGTGCACCAGGCCATGGTCCCACACCCTCTCCCTTTGTTCTCCTTTGTGAAATGGCACCTTACCAAGAAGGAGAGACTTTTATATGCAATCCAATACATGTGAGACCTGACGCTGGAAGTTATCTGGAAGACCCGAACCGGGACTTGGATACACCCATTTCGCTCGCTCTGAATGAGTGCCCACCTATTGTATTTTTAGAGCGGCCTCCTAGCCGCTCGCATAGCTGTGGGTGACCACCTTCAGCTAGTGCGAGCGGCCAGGATGATGGTTGCAATGGTCAAGACCATCGCGACCATCGGACTTGCGACGAGACCCTTGTGGTAGGGTCTCATTGCCGCAAGTCCCAGTGGACTTCTTGCTCTTACAGAGCAAGAAGTCCACACACTGACATTACTTGTGATGTCAGTGGGGCCGGCCCCCGACGGTAGGCGTTCCCATGGGAACGCCTCCATCTGGGCAGCCACGCCCCCGGCCTGCCCACCAAAGGGGACGTGCTGTCACTCAACATCGACAGCATGCCCCCTTTGTAGCAACACCCGGAGTGACGGGTTTGCCCGTCGCTATCCGGGTCTCGCGCATGCGCTCGATGGAGCCGCCTCCATCGTGCGCATGCGCACTGGGCCAACATCGACCCGCTTGCGAGCGCTCAGCGCTCGCGAGCGGGTCTGAATCAGGCCCACAGTCGCTTACATTGGAAGGATCACACACTATGCAAATTTTTGGTAAATATTGTCTTTGTTTTTTAGACATAGACAACACTGACAATTGTTTGCATGCAGTTGGTGGAACTGGTCTCTGTGAGAATTTTTTTGGGGTGCAGATTATACACCACTGCACACAGAACAGCAATATACGCTACAACACTCGTCTGAACAAACGTCTTGAAATACACAATATCATTTTAAAATTCAATTATAAAAGAGTTTTTTTGTTTTAATCAGTATATATATATATATATATATATATATTGTTTTTTATATATATATATATATATATATATAAAACTGTGAATAAACTGAAAGCAAAGTGGTCTTCTTAGGATGCAGCAGCCTCAGTACACACAGTAGAGTATTTGTTGGACAGATAAACAATATTGTATACTGCAGTGCAGGGCCAGATTAAGGCTTGTGGAGGCCCCAGGGCAACTAAATTGTGGGGCCCCCTTCAATCCACACGTAGCCTCCCCCTTCCCCTTAGCCACTCTGAGCCTACTGCCCTCCTACCCCCAAAGCCTATTGCTCCGCCGCTGACTTACCTGAGTGACAGCGTGGGGGCGTGACCTCCCAGCAGAGCTGCTCCCTGGTCCTCTCATCGGCGTTGTTGATGTAATGTGTCACGTGGTGCTGGTGAGAGGACTCGGGAGCCATTCTGCGTTGTATGCAGCGGCACTGACTGTGCTGCTGCATACAGTAACAGTGGATCGTGGCAGTGAGCCTCAATCCGGGAACAGGTGCCACTGGACACCTGTTCTCAGCAGAGTCACACAGACCCTGTGTGGAGGCCCCTCCATGTGTTGGGGCCCAGAGATGACCGCCTCTGTCACCCCCTTAATCGTGCCCTGCTGCAGTGAGAAAAAAAACAATTAATAGCAACACAGACAGTACCGTTTGCTTGCACTGCAGTGTGTGAGTGTGCAGTGTGTGTGAGAAACACACATACACTGAGTGACAAGTGACAATGATGCCTGCACTGCGATCACACTTCCCAGACACCTACTCCTGTCTCCAGGCTTACCTGTTAGGGGCCCATTTATTAAAATCGAATTTACACTGCAATCTTGGCATGATATTAGCACCCATGATAGTATTGCAAGATGCAATAATAGCACCCGAATGAGCCCGTCCCAGGGTTATGCCGGGAGTAAAGTGACTGCATCAGCGGTCTCTTCACTCCTGTGCCAGGGATACTGCGCATGCATGGTCTACTAACCATACATTTGCAGCCGCCATAGCCGGTTTGGGGTTCCTCCGGAACCTGTCCCAGCAGTTTTTGTGATGTGTAGCCCATAGGCTACAATGGATTGCGCCATTCCGGAGCTTGGTAAATCTATTAGCATTGCATCCCCCATAGATACCTATGGGGGGGTTGTGGCTGTTGTCGGAAATGGAGGGACCGCAGCAGATATTGGAGACATCAGGGAGATAATAAATATTTGCAGGTATCCCCCTAAAATGGGTGTTTTCGGGAAACGGCGCAAGTATTTATTGGTAAATACACCCCTTTAACCTAAACTTAACTAACTCCTCCTCACCTAATTGCACCCAATGGTGCCCTGATGGCTTGCTAAAGCATTTTTTTCAGAAACAGTGCCTCACAGTGCACCAGGCCACGGTCCCACACCCTCTCCCTTTGCTCTCCTTTGTGAAATGGCACCTGACCAAGAGGGAGAGACTCTTGTTTTACTTACAGTATATATACTGTAGCAAGAAAGTGAACTAAAAGCAAATATGAGTATGTTGTTTATAAACAATTCAATCAGGGGCGTTTCTAGAGAGGAGGGGGCCCGTGTGCAGTCTCCTACACGGGCCACCTCCTTTCCGCCCGGCGGCCGGCAGTGCACTGAGCTGTGTGCAGCCAGCGCCGGAGTTATAGACTCTGGGCACTAGAGTTTGCCCAGAGTCTATAGTGTATGCACAAGGCACCTGGAAAATGGCCGCGGTGGCCACTTTCCCTGTACTGCGCATGTGCAAACGACGGGAAAATGGCCGCCGCTGCCATTTTCCAGTCGTTTTACAGTGCTGGATCCCCACGCCGACGTGGGACTTCGGAGAGGTAAATAATATTATGGGTGCAGGGTGTGCGGTGCGGGGCCCCCCTGGACCCAGGGGCCCGTGTTCTCTGCATACCCTGCACCCATTATAGATATGCCCCTGAAGTCAATATATTTTGTGCTTCTTGCTTAAATCCACCTTTCCAAAGAGCATTATTCTACACATAGGTTGTCACTATAAAATCACATGAAAATGGGTAGCATGGATGATGAAATGTTTAGTATTACTGCCTCACAGCACTAAGGTCTTGGGTTTGATTCCCACACTATATGTGTGGAGTTTGTATGTTCTTCCAGTGCTTGTATGGGTTTCCTCCAGATGCCCCAGTTCATAATTGCCTACTCTCCCTAGTCACGGGAGGCTCCTGATTTTTCGGGTAAACCCCCCGCACCCCCCGGAATAGTAGGCAGATCTCCCGCATCCTGCCCACTTCCTAGCAGTGGGCAGGATGGGGAGATTTTCCGTGAAATTTGCGGGTCCGTAGGGAAAGGGGCAGGGCTAAATGACACGAATCGTGTTGTTTAGCCCCGCCCCCGCTGTGCGGACCCGGAAATCGCGGGGGGTTTCATGTAAAGGGGGCAGGGCCGAAAGCCAGCAGTAGTAGAGAGAAGATGGTCTTCTTCGGCTGCTCCCGGAATGGAGTGAAAGAAAGTCAGTTTCTTCCCATAATCCAAAAATATACTGGAAGGTATACTGACTTCTGTCAGAAATGAACCCTAGTATGTATGTGTGTGTACATGTGGTAGGAAAATAGGGCCTGATTCTGATGTAGATGGTATTACACAGTCGCAGGGAAGCGGCTGTGCAATATTGTAAAACTAAAAAGCAAATGCATCAGGCGGTGTCTGTAGGAAATAGATGCCTCATGCATGCATCTGCGATCCAAGTTCTGCAACCCTCGAAGTCGCAGACCCTGGGCACAGCATACATACAAAATGGGGCCGACATTCCCCCATTGTAGTGGGGGGTGGGGCCACGGTGATACAATCATGCCATCCCCTGCACTGCCCACCTATGCAGCACCACCACCACCCATTTTCCCACTGTGTGGACCTGGCTCCCCCTTCCGCAGAAAGAACGCACCGGAGAGCTCAGCAACACCAAAAGACCCGGAAGACCACGGAAAACAACTGTGGTGGATGACCGAAGAATTATTTCCCTGGTGAAGTTGGCCCCTTCGCAACAGTTGGCCAAATCAAGAACACTCTCCAGGAGGTAGGTGTATATGTGTCAAAGTCAACAATTAAGAGAAGACTTCACAAGAGTGAATATAGAGGGTTCACCACAAGATGTAAACCATTGGTGAGCCTCAAAAACAGGAAGACCAGTTTAGAGATTGCCAAACAACATCTAAAAAAGCCACTACAGTTCTGGAACAACATCCTATGGGCAGATGAGACAAAGATCAACTTGTACCAGAGTGATGGGAAGAGAAGAGTATGGAGAAGGAAAGGAACTGCTCATGATCCAAAACATACCACCTCATCAGTGAAACATGGTGGTGGTAGTGTCATGGCGTGGGCATGTATGGCTGCCAATGGAACTGGTTCCCTTGTATTTATTGATGATGTGACTGCTGACAAAAGCAGCAGAATGAATTCTGAAGTGTTTCGGGCAATATTATATGCTCATGTTCAGTCAAATGCTTCAGAACTCATTGGACGGCGCTTCACAGTGCAGATGGACAATGACCCGAAGCATACTGCAAAAGCAGCCAAAGAGTTTTTTAAGGCTAAAAAGTGGAATGTTATGCAATGGCCAATTCAATCCCCTGACCTGAATCCGATTGAGCATGCATTTCACTTGATGAAGACAAAACTGAAGGGAAAATGCCCCAAGAACAAGCAGGAACTGCAGACATTTGCAGTAGAGGCCTGGCAGAGCATCACCAGGGATGAAACCCAACGTCTGGTGATGGCTATGCGTTCCAGACTTCCGGCTGTAATTGCGTGCAAAGGATTTGCAACAAAGTATTAAAAAGTGAAAGTTAGATTTAGGATTGTTTAGTTTGTCCCATTACTTTTGGCCCCTTAAAAAGTGGGAGGCACATATAGAAACCGTTGTAATTCCTACACCGTTCACCTGATTTGGATGTAATTACCCTCAAATTAAATATGAAAGTCTGCAGTTAAAGCACATCTTGTTTGTTTAATTTCAAAGCCATTGTGGTGGTGAATAGAGGCCAAAATATGATATGAAAATTCTGTCAATGTCCCAATATTTATGCACTTACATAAAATCAGATCAGGTCTTGTCATTTATGCAATATATTTATATACATAGAAATATTTCAAATATTACAGCACTATTTTCTCTCCAGTTAAATTCTACAGTATTTGCAGAATTGCATTCAGCAAGTTTGCAGACATGAAATATAAAGAATACATATATTTCAGAGTTGTTCTGCTTCTTACCTTAAAAGCTGTTTTCCGGCAGCTAAAACAGAAACTACAGTTAGAGAGCACAGCTGGAGCAAAAGCAATGCTGGTTTATGTAAATATGGTCCTTCATACTGGGGAGACTTTTACAGAACTTTATATAGGAGTTGTATTAGAATATGTAGGGGTTTAAGGTCACTGCGTTCTCATTGGTAGTTCTGTGAGGCAGAAACTCCTTCTGAGGTTACAAAGTATGCATGACATCATTGTCAGCACTATACAATCTTGAAGAGAAACATTTCTCTAGCACTAAAATGAGCCTCTGTGTTTAGACTGTGGGCCTGATTCAGCAAGGATCGCACGTGCAAAAACGCAGGCACCCAGTCGATTGTTGAGGTCTGTGCATGCGTATGTATTGCAGTGTGCAAAACAGCCACTGCGATAGGAACTGCGATCACAGTGACTAAGCAGACCAAACGCAGAGTGGCAGACAGGATGTACCATTTAAGGTGGCGACGGGGGGGGGGGGGGGTCAGAGAAACGCAGGCATGCCATTGTGTTTCAACGCCGTTACAGGGGCGTGCATAATTAAGCCCCTGCGTTGGCATACACAGCCTGAGCACTAGATACTGACAGGAAGCTTAGAAATTTGTGAGTGAGGCCTGACCTGCTTTAAATATGTGTGAGGCTCTGATGGTACTTGATGGTACTGGTGTTTTGCAGACTTGCAATTTATTATGGATGTAAGTAAAGGGAAGTGGGCGTCTTTATGTTGTGCTGCGGTGGCATTGTGATCTCAGTCATTTGCATACTTTTGCAGCAGAACTGCGTAACTAATAAAATGAAAATATTTTCTATCCTCCCTATCCCACTACACAGTGGACTGTGGTGCAGGGACCCATGGCCGCCTGCATCTCCTATAGTGCACAGCGGGAGGACAGAGGAGCTGACGGCGGTGGGCACAGGAGCAGGGATTCAGGTAAGTGTTGTTTTTTTGTGTGTTTGTCTTATATATGTAGGGGAGGTCACTACTGGCGGCACTGTATAAGAGGCACTACTGAGGGCACTGCATAGGGGGACCACTACTGTGTGCACTGTATATGGGGCACTACTGGGGGCATTGTATAAGGGGCACTACTTGGAGCACTGCATAGGGGAGACCACTACTGGGGGCACTGTATAAGGGGCACTGCATAGGGGGGACCACTACTGGGGGCACTGCATAGGGAGGACTACTACTGGGGGCATTGCATAGGGGGACAATTTCTGGGCGCACTGTATAAGGGGCACTACTGGGAGCACTGCATAGGGGGTCCTCTACTGGGGGCACTGCATAGGGGGACCACTACTGGAGGCACTGTATATGGGGCACTACTGGGGGCACTGTATAAGGGGCACTACTTAGGGTACTGTACAAGGGCCACTACTGGGGGCACTGCAGAGGGGGACCACTACTGGGGGCACTGCATAGGGGGGTCCAAAGCATATTCTTGCACCTGGGCCCACCACTCTCTAGTTCCGCCACTGCCACTTCATTTCTTTCCCTCTGTGCCTCTCTGTCTCTATCTGTTTTACTGTTTTCTCATCTCCTCCTCTATGTTTCTGTCTCTCTTTGAAAGCTAAAATCTACAGTGCTGGACAGTGAGTATAACAAACAGACATAAAATAAATCACAAATAAGCAAAATCTTACATAAAATCAGAACAGGTCTTGCCATTAGTGTTGTGTAAGTACTGGCTGTTTCTAAATCTATTGGGTTTATCAATCCTAAAATATCTAGGTTATTAGTATTCGTATCAATCCTTGCAGTCAGGGCGGGTGCAAGGTTTCAGGGCGTCCTAGGCAAAGGTTCACAATGCCACCCCCGTTTTCCCCCAAACCCTCCGCCCAGCTCACAGACACATACATAGCGCCCTAATAATATTCACATGACCCGAATTAGAGGGATGATTCCCCCTGCAGTGCCCCCAGTAGTAAGGGCCCCTGTAGTGCCCCCAGTTGTAATGCCCCTGCAGTGCCCCCAGTAGTAATGCTCCCTGCAATGCACCCAGTAGTAATGCCCTTGTAATGCACCCTTAAACCCCGCTCCAGTGCCTGCTGCCGTCCGTCCCCGGCGCCCGCTCCTCGGAACTATGGAGTGACGCCATGACGTCACTCCCATAGTGCACTGCGGGACCCAGAAGCCGGAGCTCAGAAGTGAGCTCCGGCTGCCGCTGGCACCAGGGGGAGAGAGAAGCAGCCGGGCGCCCGCTGGTAACACAATCTCAGCGGGCGTCCGGCCAATGGAGGGTGCAGGGGGTGTGATAGCTGGACCGGCTGGCTCCTTAAGTAGCAACTGCACCCCCTACACCCTCCATAGTTAGGCGGACTCAGAAGCACCCTCTAGTGGCCGGCACCCCTAGCTAAGCTTGCCTAGTAGTAACGCCGGCTCTGCTTGCAGTGCAATCCACGCGTCGGCATTACGCTGTGTCCCCTTGGCCAATTGAAAGAATTATACCTGACTGAAAGATGTGTAATATGTAGTGTTAAACCTGATATCGATACTCAATGTGTAAACTGACTGCAATACCGTGCAACAGTGGATAGCGTATGTGTGACTTAGCCGATTTATACTGACTACATGTTTGCTGTCTGTGGTTACCTAACTGGACAATGCACTCTGAGACAATTCCCACTATAGTAGCCGCTAATGTCCTGCAATATTAGTATATCTAAATGAACTGATTCTGTTAATAGCAGGTCGGAATATACAGTATAGAGTCATTTGATACGCTAGGTCTAATTACGCATTACATAGCAGCCTAATAATGTGTGTATAATTAAGCTAATGTGTATACACTGCACGCTTGTTAACCACAGCCTTTTAACAAGGCAGCGTGTAATTTCTTTTACTATTGCAAAATGATGCACGTCGGTCAGGTACTGCACCAGCATCTCCTGCTTGCTTAACTGACTACGAGGTTAATTATACTCAAAGACGTGACACAATACAACCCACATTGATGTGTTGTTCATGATAAAGGGAAGATAAGTCCTTATCTACTGGTATTAGGGTTTACAACCAATGACATGCACAGTGTGGATGCTGCCGTATCTGAGACTGAACAGGATAAACCCTATAAATGCCAGTAATAAAGGCTAAATTAGTGGCACTTGATATTTTATTTACAAACAAAAAATATATTAACATATGTAACTAATGGCTTATTAATAGAACACAATAGATATATACTGCTGAGAAGATAGTTATATTCCCTTATATTAAGACAGACAAGGGGTTACTTTACAAGTTTAGTTAAAAGGCTGTCTGTACGATATCAACGGAAAAGGCTGTCTGTACGATGCTATTATTGCTACATATCTAGTGCTCTGTGATACTCTTGTGTCAAATTTTTTTTAAACAAATGTATTAACTGACATGGTCGTACGGGATGCGAACGCAGCCAGTTGTGCTTTAGTTGAGAAGGTGCAACCGCGCCACCCTGCAGTGTTTTTGAAGAGAAAATTTGTTGTACATGGGTGGAGAACAGATCTCTTCTGACTCCCCATTCTCCTGCGGACCCGGCAATTTCTGACCGGGTTTGCTAGAAAAATCGTCAGTTAAGTGGCTAAGAAACAGTCTGTGCACTGCAATGATTTATATGAGTACTAATAACCTAGATATTTCAGGATTGATAAACATCTTGTATCATACATATTGAAATGAGGCATTCAGGTTCATATCTAGAATAATAAGACCAAATAGGGCACACAGTGTATTATAGACACATTTTTTCACACTTATTTGCACTTTATTAATTTTATTTATTAATTAATATTTTTGTCACACATATTTAGCTATTTTTTTATTTTTTTTTGCTCTGCTAAACCAGGGAGATCTGGATATGATGGTTTTTTTTTTTACCAATTATATTTTTATTAGATACCGTAAATAAATTGAAATATTATAATAATCTCAACAATAACATATACAAAAAATAAAATAAAATAATATTTAAAAACACAATAAAATAAAAGGAGGGGGACAAAAGAAAAAAAAGTAAATAGCTAAATTTTTGATACTACACACTCAGAAAATACATACAAATATCACATTTTCAAAACGGTATTGTATAGCCCAGTTCTATATCGACAAAACAATACACTTTTGGAACTCAAGAGACAATATTATTGGAAGGAGAAGGAGAATGTAGTATTCCAATATCAGTTGGGCCAGGTCTCAAGGGATTTCCTCCCAGACTATCCCTATATTCTTTCCATTTAAACCACAGCATATGGGGCGAAGAGACCGCAGTAGAATAGTTACTGTCCGCTGTCTCAAAATCACAATGGCAATTTACTTTATTTATTATATGACCTAAGCTGGGCACACAGTCTGTTCTCCACAATTGAGCAATAGCAGCTTTTGCATAAATCAGAATGTGCCCCAATATATATCTATCTCCCTTTGATAAGTTCCCCGGGAAAAAATGAAACAGAGCAATAACCGGGTCCAGTGGTATCCCCACTCCCGCAATGTCCCCAATCAAGGTGAACACTTCGACCCAAATAGGTCTCAGTAGAGGGCATGACCAAAATACATGGAAGATACTGCCCACTTCTCCACACTTTCTCCAGCAAAATTTAGAAATGGATGGCCAAATCTTATGTTGTTTCTCAGGGGTGAAATATGATCTATGGAGCAATTTTAAGAACATTTCTGAGTGGTTCATACAACGGGACATCTTATAGCAGGTTCGAAAAACCATTTCCCAATCTTCCTTTTCCAATGTTCTTGACCAATCCTTCTCCCATTTTTTTAATGATGTGAATTTGTTTGGTCTATTCTCCGTTATTAGCTGTTGATACCACCATGTAATGCCACCTTTTTGAGTAGAGGACTGGAATTGTTTTAGTATATACCCAGGTAAGGAACTGTGTTGGAGATTGAGGGAGGGTAGGCTCTGAACCCAATGCCGCATCTGCAAGTATTTCATATTTAGCTATTTTAATTATATCTATTTTAGATAGGTTTCATTAAAAATTATATTTTATTTAAGTGCGCCATATACAGATTCTTCTCCCTCTTCCTTTTTTCTTTCGAAATTTACCTGTGGCAGCTGGCAGCACCCCCTACTTATAGATTTGATTAAATTATGTAATAGATACTGAGATAGTATATTCTTTGGGGTCCTCTTTAAAACAAATAGTCATCACAATCTTTTCCTGTGCAATAGAAACCTTTCTTTTACTCAACCTAGAGTTAGGATTAGACTGCAGTTAGGGTAGAGTTAGGGTTAGGCTGCATTACTATGTAGTTAGCGTAAGGTTAGGATAAGGCTGTGGTTAGAGTTAGGCCGAAGTTGGGGTTAAGTTTAGGCTGCAGTTAGGGTTAGGCTGCAGTTAAGGCACAGTTAGGAATAGGCTGTGGTTAGGCTGCAGTTAGAGTAGAGTTAGGATTAGGCTTCTGTTACCATTAACATCCAGTTAGGGTAGAGTTAGGATTAGGCTGCTGTTAGGGTTACGCTACAGTTAATGTAGGTTAGGCTGCAGTTAGATTGAGGTTAGGATTAGGCTGTGGTTAGGGTTATGCAGCAGTTAGGGGAGGGTTAGGATTAGGCTGCAGTTAGAGTAGAGTTAGGATTAGAATATGGTTAGGATGTAGTTAGGGTGAGGTTAGGATTAGGCTGTGGTTAGAGTTAGGCAGCAGTTACGGTGAGGTTAAGATTAGGAAGCGGTTAGGGTTAGGCTGCAGTTAGAGTAGTGTATTATTAGGCTGCAGTTAGGGTAGAGTTATGATTAGGCTGCAGTTAGAGTAGAGTTAGGATTAGGCTGCAATTAGGGTTAGGCTGCAGTAAGAGAAGAGTTAGGATTAGGCTGCAGTTAGGGTTAGGCGCAGTCAGGTTAGGCTGCAGTTAGGGTAAAGTTAGTATTTGGTTGTAGTTAGGGTTAGTCTGTAGTTAAATTAGGGATAGGCTGTAGTTAGGGGAGGGTTAGGATTAGGCTGTGGTTAAGGTTTGGCTGCAGTTAGGGTAGAGTTAAGATTAGGCTGCGGTTAGGCTGCAGTTAGGTTAGGCTACAGTTAGGGTGAGGTTAGGATTAGGCTGCTGTTAGGGTTAAGATGCAGTTTGGGTAGAGTTATGGTTTAGGCTGCGGTTAGGGTTAGGCTGCAGTTACTGTAGGTTTGGCTGCAGTTAGGTTGAGGTTAGGATTAGGCTGTGGTTAGGGTTATGCTGCAGTTAGAGTAAAATTAAGATTAGGATGTGGTTAGGATGAGGTTAGGATTAGGCTGTGGTTAGAGTTAGGCTGCAGTTAGAATGAGGTTAAGATTAGGCTGCAGTTAGGGTTAGGCTGTAGGTAGATTAGGGATAGGCTGTAGTTAGAGTAGGGTATGGATTAGGCTGCAGTTAGGGTAGAGTTAGAATTAGGCTGTGGTTAGGCTGCAGTTAGAGTAGAGTTAGGATTAGGCTGTAGTTAGGATTAGGCTGCAGTAAGGGTAGAGTTAGGATTAGGCTGCAGTCAGGGTTAGGTTACAGTCAGGTTAGGTTGCAGTTAGGGTGAATTTATGATTAGGTTGTGGTTAGGCTGTAGTTAGGTACAAACCAGAAATCCAGAGCCTCTCACAGTCCTGTTGTTTCCATCTTAAAAATATTTCCAAGAGTAGACCCTTTTTCACCCAGGATAACACCAAAACCCTCATGCACTCACTGGTCATATCCAGATTGGGCTACTGTAACCTCCTCCTATCTTGCCTCCCCAACTCCCATCTCTCTCCTCTCCGGTCTGTCCTCAATGCTGCTGCTCAACTCATCTTCCTCTCCAAATGCTCTACATCTGCCTCCCCTCTCCTACAAGCCCTCCACTGGTCCCCCTTCCCTTTTAGAACCCAATTCAAGGTTCTCACACTCGCTTACAAAGCCCTCACCCATTCCTCTCCCATTTAAATCTCTGACCTCATCTCCCTCCACTCTCCTGTCCACCCCCTTTGCTCAACTAATGCATGCCACCACTCATGCCAACTGATTACTTCCTCCCACTCTTGCCTCCAAGATTTTGCCCATGCTGCTCCCGACCTTTGTAACTCTCTCCCTCTCCCTATCAGACTCTCCACCTCTTTACAATCCTTCAAACGGGCTTTCAAGACCCACTGCTTCATCAAAGCCTTCCAGCTTCCATCCTAACTTGCTCCAACATGCTCCTTCCTCCCTGTTCACCCCATCTGTGTCACACCTGTTTGTCTGCCCCTCCCCTTTAGAATGTGAGCTCTTAAAAGCAGGGCCCTCTACCCTCTTGTGCTTCTCCTTACTTATACTTTCATCTACTTCTTACCCCCCACCAGGACACCTAACACTTGGTTGCTTATGCTCTGTTGCATATTTAGGTGTTACGGTCACTAATGTACAGTAGCAATGTATATTATCCATGTCCTTGTCCTATATTGTAATGTAAGTCACTTGTCAAATTATTTGTTTATGTACTTTTTAAGGCGCTGCGGAACACTTGTGGTGCCATATAAATAAAGGATAATAAATAATAATTGGCCCACCTGTCAGGGCTCGTTATACTGTAGTGCCATCTCCATCCACCGCTATTGTATTCAGGGCCTGATTCAGACCCGCTTGCAAGCGTTATGCACTCGCAAGCTGGTCAATGGTGGGGCATTGCGTATGTGCCTGCCATTTGTGGGCGGCCCTACTGACATCGCTCGTGATGTCAGTAGTGAGCTTCCTGCTCTATTAGAGCAGGAAGCTCACTGGGGCTTGCGGGAACGAGACCCTACCGCAAGGGTCTCATCGCAAGCCCGATGGTCGTGATGGTCACGACCATCACCTAGCCGCTCGCAAAAGCTGTGGGTGGTCACCCACAGCTTAGCGAGCGGCCAGGAGGACGGGTCAAATAAAAAAGCGGCCGCCCTGATTCAGGCCCTCAGTTCTGTAGTTTTAATTAATGGCACACTGGCAAACCAGTAGTTAAGCTGTGTATTGCATGCCATAGATCCTCTCATGTTTCACCGCGCCAACCCATGGAATTTTCATGCCGCGACTAAGATGCAGCAGCGATGCTAACAGTATCCATCTCTGAATCAGGCCCTAAGTGCATTAACTACAGTCATCTTGTGTGCATATTATTGTGATGCAAAACAGACGGGTATGTGTACATCTCTGAATGAGGCCCTTAGTAAAACCTCTTTACATAGTTAAGTGTACAGAATCCTTCATCTCTATCCTTTCATAGAGGATATTTTTTTTAGTTCTTGTGGAACATTTCATGTTCCTTAAAACTTAATTTTCTATAACTTCTACTTCCTTATTATTATATTGTGCACATGACAAATCAGTGTAGCCTAAAGTAAAAATGACATTTTAGAAAAGAATCTGATAAAACAACAGTATTTTGGCAGCGGTTTTTCAGTGTTGGAGTCTGACTTCTGTTACATAACTAAAATAAATAATTTTTACATCTTTTAGGGTCTGTTTTCATTAACAATTAAAAAGAAAAACTCTTAATAAAAAAGAATACAACTGTGCCTTGTAGCAGCAGCTATCAACTTAATAAAAAACTCCTAGTTTTTTGTTTATTTTAATACACATTTTCAGTTGAAACATATATCATAGTTTATCTTATACTGAAGGACAACACCCAGAATACTGTATAGAACTAAAATATAGAGGGACTAGTTATTAGCATGCAGAGTAATCTGTAACAACACTCTGGCCTCATAACCTACAGTATTGGCAGAGTATAGAATTAACACGATGCTAAAGATCTGGGCACTGAGCCTATGACCTGTCAGCAGAGTGTGAGGTGCGAGCAGACATGTTGGGTAGAGTCAGGACCGGCGCTACCATTAAGTCACCCACACACTTAACGATTCACTCCATGAGCGATATCGTTAAGTGTTTGCCAAGCTCGATGTCGTTAACGACAATGTGAGAATGGACTGACCCAGGAGACTCACCAGCCGCAAAGCTCTTACTGTACACTGCAAATACACTGTATGATCACCGGTATAGTAGGGGGGCAATAGTGCTACCATCTGCCAGTGTATTTACTACTATCACGCCTGATGCACTACAACACCCAGAAACACCCTGACTCCAGTCTGCTCTTTATGCATTGGGTTCCATTCATTGACTCAGGAAATGTGCAGCCTAAGTGCAGTAGCACACATCAGTCGTTAGACCTGTCTAGCGGAGCTCTGGCGGATCCTAATGACTGCTGGGTCAGCTTACTGTACCGTGCAGGGTACTGGGTAGGAAGCAGTGCAGGAGCGAACGCCTTATATAATTAGTAACTTTACAACAGCTGCAAATCCATTAGTAATGAATCCTTTTTTTAAAGTAATTGTATTTATGAATCTGGTGTTCCGCTGTCTTCGTCTTCAAAGAGCTGATGCCTTAATACCAGAAACTTTATATATTAAACTTTATTAATTACAAATATGATTTTAATAGGCTGTAACAGGGAGTGAAGTGTCAGTAAGGTCCACAAAAAATCAAGTTAATTGTGCATTTAAAAGTGTGCTCTCTAGGGCTTCTTATTTCAGCATATGCACGATCCCTGTGGGGTTACTGTATTTCAGCACAACCTACAACATCATGGAAAACTGGAATATTTAATTTAATTAGAGGACTAAGGGCTCTATTTATTAACATTATTTTTACTAAAATAAAGTGAAAAAAGGTGTTTTCACACCCTTTTCACATTATTTTAGTTTCACCTGTAGTTACTATAGGGCAATTCAAGTAGAATTAGTAAAATTCTACTCCAACCCCTAAGTATCACTTATTTTTAGAAAAGCAGATTGGGTCCCAGTGCAGTATGGGAGATCACCTGATCGGGAAGCCCGGAGGAGATCACCAGAGGCCAGGAGGATGCAGGTAAGTGTAATGAAGGGAGGGGGGGTCACGGGGGTCCGCGATCGCGGGGGGCGGGGCTTAGCATCAGTGGGGGGTAGCAGCGACGGTGGGTCGGCGCATGCGCGGGCTCTTAGTCGCGGTATTTTTTCCGAAAATACCGTGACTAGAGTGCGGATGGGATCCGCAGGGACAGAGCTTTATCGCAAGCTCTATCCCTGCAAGGGATTTATAGTAAATCCCTGTGATATTGCCTGAATTCGCAATGCGAATTCACTCGGTAATATCACACTACAATCCACATTCAATATGCGGATTGTAGTAAATAGAGCCCTTTGTGTGGCCATTGAAGTGGAGATTAGCAGGAAAGAGATGTTCTCTTCCTGCTTCCTTGTACAATTCAGCGCACCCTTGGCTCATGCCCACCAATACCACCACATGTGAGGCAGTACACAAAATCTGAGCATGTGCGAACTGAAACATGTGCAGTACTGAAAGAAATACATTAAAAAATCTTTCACATTTGCAAAATAGATGATAAAACTCTTTACTGGGACAGCTCTTTATCACATGGACTGTCCTGGCATATGTTTTCCTGTAAATATAATGAATATTAAAATTTAGAATAGACATTTGTTGTAACCCCATAGTTATGGGATGTGGTTTGCGTAAATCAGCCACCAGTGGCAGCAGTTCTTGCTAATGTTAAAAAGAAAGCCAGAAAAGCAACGTCTTGGGTGTGGAATTATTTTAATCTAAATTCTAGCAACAGTTGTGAAGGCATCTGTTCCATTTGTAAAGCCAAAGTTAGCAGAGGAAAGGACTTTAACCATCTAGGCACCTCCACCCTGTTACGTCATTTGCAGCGAGTTCATACAATTTGTTTAGCAAAATTATAATTTGTAATCCGTAATCTGTAAATTTGTAATTTGTAATAATTTGGGATCCGCAGGGACAGAGCTTTATCACAAATCCCTGTGATATTGCCTGAATTCGCAATGCGAATTCACTTGGTAATATCACACTACAATCCGCATTCAATATGCGGATTGTAGTAAATAGAGCCCTAAGAGATATTCCAGGAACTCAGAATTTATAATGTTCCTCTAAAAATAAGCAAGCACTTTTTAGGCAAGGTTTACATTTTCCAATTAGGTAGGACCGCCTACATTTCTCAGGGAAATATGTTTACTGTAAACCCCTAAAATAGAATGTTATCTTCCCAAGAGGCAAACACCTGATGACTTTTCATTACTGGGAATAAATACAATGTTTCTTAACTGTATGTTTCTCAGACTTGCGGCCCCTTACGCCCAAATAGGCAGAAAAAACATCACAGAAACTGCAATTTCTGGGTTTGACTGTACATAACTTGTAAAGTAAAGTAATCAAAATAAAACACATTACTGTTATTACTAACAACACAATTCCAATACTTAACATGGGTAGAGGGTAGAAAAAGATTTTAAACCTCTCATATGATGGTCAGGTCTGGATTAAGGTTTGTGGTGGCCCCAGGGCAACTAACTTGTGGGAGTCCTACTAATAAAATTGTCAAAAGTATATATTGGCCATGTTATTAAAATTACTGAAAAGTATAATGTGTAAATACTTTCAGCACTGCAAAGATGTTGAACACACTGTAGTGCACACAGGACCTGATTCACATTTGGGAATAGAGTATAATAAAGCAACTAGCTGTGGGCCTGATTCAGCAAGGAACGCATGGATGCAGATGCACGCACCCATCCGCTGCGAGAATATGCTAATCAATGCACACGCACGGAGACCACCAGAGCCAGCCCTAGGCATAGGCATTATAAGCAAATGCCTAGGGGCGACTCAGAATGCTAGGGGCATTCCAGGGCTGAGCTCTGCCTGTCCGTGTTCCCCCCCCGCCGCTGCTGCCGCTGCCTGCCGCTAGCCGCTGCTCCCACCTACCCCAGAGCCGGCGCAGCTACCCAGTGACTCTCTCCCCCAGAGCGCTGCTGCGATCGGAGCTCTCCAATTGGGCAGCGCAGCGGATGTCCAGGCCGGTCATGTGACCCGGATCCGCATTCGCCCGGCCCTTAGTCAGAATGAGCTTCTGCATAGAAGCTCATTCTGACAGTCTACAGGACTGCAGTGGCGGATCCAGGGGGGGCGATAAGGGTGATCGCCCACTGTAATACACAGAACTAGCCCCGCCCACACACTAATCCTGCAGGCAACGGCGCAGGTCCGGGCAGTGCAGAGGCTGGGGTGACCTGAGCTGTGGAGGAACCTCCCACCCGTCGCCACCACTGACATCCTCTCTTACTACTGCTGCCTGTGCCTGCTTCTCCGATGGACAGCCTGCTGCTGCTGTTCAGAGGCTGAGAGAACTAAGGGGACAGGCACAGGCAGCTGTGGCCCACGCATACACAGTCTGCCTGTCCTGACTCACAAGTCTGAGCCTTAGCATGGCTCTATGTGGAGGAGGGCGGAGGGCGGCTGCGCTGTGGCAGTCAGTGCACATGGCTACAATCAAGGAGCCATTCAGGGGATCCTGGCGGCGACTGCTCTGTGAGAGGAAAGGAGAAGACTGTAACTGCTTCCTCTGAGTCTGCACTACACGCCAAGCAGACACATGGAGGATGCCACAGCAGCCCACCCCAAGCTCACAGTCTGAGGCTGACAGTAAGTAAGATGAATATTGATTGAAATTTTTTATTTGATTTTTTTTTAATGTGGCAGTATGTGTTTTTTTTCTTATATGTTAGCTTATAGATGTTTGTTTTTATCTCATGTGGGAGCCTGTTCTGTGTGTTTTTATCTCATGTGGGGGCTTGTTCTGTGTGTTTTTATCTCATGTGGGGGCCTGTGTGTGTGTTTTTATCTCATGTGGGGGCCTGTGTGTGTTTTTATCTCATGTGGGGGCCTGTTCTGTGTGTTTTTATCTCATGTGGGGGCCTGTGTGTGTGTTTTTATCTCATGTGGGGGCTTGTTCTGTGTGTTTTTAGCTCATGTGGGGACCTGTGTGTGTGTTTTTATCTCATGTGGGGGCCTGTGTGTGTGTTTTTATCTCATGTGGGGGCCTGTGTGTGTGTTTTTATCTCATGTGGGGGCCTTCTTGCACCAGCCATGCACACAGTCAGGGGGAGGGGAGCAGCAGACATGAACACAGTCAGCGAATGGGTGGGTAGGTGTATTGCTTTGGCCACATCCTTTACAGCTATTAAGGGCCCTGGTCATATTTAAAGTGTTTATGTATGCCCCGTATGCAGGTGTGTTATCCAGCGGTAGAGACAAGTGTGCCCTCAGATTGCTGGGGAAAGGGATGCATCGTTATACGTCTGTCATAGTGATCTGTGTCTCCAATGTAGCGCTCCCACCCTGGCTCACTGTGTTTGTGTGCTCAGTAACTTTGGTGAGAGCACAGGCTGATCTCTGATGTGTCCTCACAAAGATAAAGATTGCAGTAATTGTAAAGCTTGCTCCCCAGGGTGATGAGCATAAACTATATTAAGACAAGGCATAATGACAAGGGAAGAAGAGTGTGAAATATGAAATGAAAGGGGAAAAAGGGATAGAAGAAGCAAAAAGATAAATAAAGACAGGAATGGATACACAAAGCTAGGTCGTAAGGTTATTGCCTCAAAAATGGGAGGAGACAGGATTGGAGGTGGGAGGAGGATTAAGTAGAGAGGGGAGGAGTCATGATTCATTCTTAAACCGCCCCCACCCCTAAAAGAAAAGTCTAGATCCGCCACTGTACAGGAGGAGCCAAGATGGCTACGGGAGGGCATGCTGCACATGCCCTGTCGCTGCCACACCTCCCATGGGCCTTTGCGGAGCAGAGCAGTGAGTAGCAGCTCACTATATATGGATATATATAATGTGTTATTTTTGGCGTCCGCCTATAAACGATAAGATTGGTGGTGGGATTATATGCTAGGGGGCACCAGTCAAAATTTTGCCTAGGGCACCAAATTGGCTAGGGCCGGCTCTGGAGACCGCAGCACAAGATGCAGACGCCCAGCCCCATATTAAGCCGCCCATCTCACTTTACTCACAGCCTGATCAGCACGCAAGATAGTGTAAATATCAGTAACACCGAGAACCATCGGACCAATTAGCATAATAGTGGGTGACCTGACCTGCCGCAGGATTTTGGGCGCTTCCTGTTTACAGCTTACGATATGGCTGCGTATGCCGCCACACTGCCTTAATTATGCACGCCCCTATAACGGCGTTATAACACCTGCATTTTCCTGACTACCCCCTGTCATCACCCACAAATGCCACTTCTTGTCAATCAATATCGGAAGGGTCTGCGTACACACTGCATGTAGTGCGATGCATACGCATGCGCAATGCGAAAACATGGGCCAGGTGCGTGCGTTCTCTCCTGTGCGTTCCTTGCTGAATCAGGCCCTGTGTACCTGGACAAACAATGCTGCAATGCGAGGGGTGCAAATACATAAATATTTTTGCATGTGGGGTAAATACTGTCTGCTATTGCATGTAGCCCACAAATGGTGGGCAGATTTATTTTTACAGTGCAATTTAGATTTAAGTTTGGACACACATCTCCCAAATCTAAATCTACCTGCACATTATTCTACCCCACCTATAGTGCAGCATGGTTTTACCAAGATGCACAGCAGGGACGTGCGGTCACTTGAGGCAGAGCCTTCCCTGTCATACTCCTAAGATTTGATATAAAATTATTAGAATAATACAAAAAAGATATTTATAACTTATAAACATTATCTTTGTTTATTGTAATCATATTTATAGTAGGGGTGAGCGGGTTCGGATTTCTGAAATCCGAACCCCCCCGAGCCCCCCCGATCCGAGTCCGATCCGAGTCAGGCTCGACTTTTCCCGCCTGACTCGGATCTGACATCGAGGCAAAACGTCATCATCCCGCCTTCCGAGTCTCGCGGGTTTTGGATCCTATATAAGGTACCCGCGTCGGCGCCATTTTCTCACTCGGCTGTGGACAGTGAAGAGGGAGGGTGGGAGTTAGTGCTGTGTAGTGTAGTGTAGTGTAGTGCTGCTGTTGTCCACTACTTCAAAGTCCATAGGGGCTGGCTGTGTTGTGCTGTGCTGCTGTTGTTAATAGGGGCTGTGTCCACTACTTCAAAGTCCATAGGGGCTGGCTGGACTGTGTTGTGCAGTCAGTTCCAAAGTCCTGTGCAGTGTCCCAGTCCTAAAGGGGTGCTGTAGTGTTGTCCAGGGGGTGCTCTGTCCATCAGGGGTGCTCCCCCCAAGTGCTAAAAAAATAATATATTTTCTGTGTTTGTGAATTGTGTGCGCAGTAGCCGCACGTGCATCAACAAAGTAGTGCCAAGCGTGCGCCTGTGTCATAAGTAAAGGGCCGGCTGGCTTGACCGTTAAGGGTGCTGTAACCCCCGAAAGTACACTCCAGTCCAAACCAAAAAAAAAATTATTTTCTGTGTTTGTGAATTGTGTGCGCAGTAGCCGCACGTGCATCAACAAAGTAGTGCCAAGCGTGCGCCTGTGTCATAAGTAAAGGGCCGGCTGGCTTGACCGTTAAGGGTGCTGTAACCCCCGAAAGTACACTCCAGTCCAAACCTAAAAAAAAATTATTTTCTGTGTTTGTGAATTGTGTGCGCAGTAGCCGCACGTGCATCAACAAAGTAGTGCCAAGCGTGCGCCTGTGTCATAAGTAAAGGGCCGGCTGGCTTGACCGTTAAAGGGTGCTGTAACCCCCGAAAGTACACTCCAGTCCAAACCAATAAAAAATTATTTTCTGTGTTTGTGAATTGTGTGCGCAGTAGCCGCACGTGCATCAACAAAGTAGTGCCAAGCGTGCGCCTGTGTCATAAGTAAAGGGCCGGCTGGCTTGACCGTTAAGGGTGCTGTAACCCCCGAAAGTACACTCCAGTCCAAACCTAAAAAAAAATTATTTTCTGTGTTTGTGAATTGTGTGCGCAGTAGCCGCACGTGCATCAACAAAGTAGTGCCAAGAGTGCCCCTGTGTCATAAGTAAAGGGCCGGCTGGCTTGACCGTTAAAGGGTGCTGTAACCCCCGAAAGTACACTCCAGTCCAAACCAAAAAAAAATTATTTTCTGTGTTTGTGAATTGTGTGCGCAGTAGCCGCACGTGCATCAACAAAGTAGTGCCAAGCGTGCGCCTGTGTCATAAGTAAAGGGCCGGCTGGCTTGACCGTTAAAGGGTGCTGTAACCCCTGAAAGTACACTCCAGTCCAAACCAAAAAAAAAATATTTTCTGTGTTTGTGAATTGTGTGCGCAGTAGCCGCACGTGCATCAACAAAGTAGTGTCAAGCGTTCGCCTGTGTCATAAGTAAAGGGCCGGCTGGCTTGACCGTTAAGGGTGCTGTAACCCCCGAAAGTACACTCCAGTCCAAACCAAAAAAAAAATTATTTTCTGTGTTTGTGAATTGTGTGCGCAGTAGCCGCACGTGCATCAACAAAGTAGTGCCAAGCGTGCGCCTGTGTCATAAGTAAAGGGCCGGCTGGCTTGACCGTTAAGGGTGCTGTAACCCCCGAAAGTACACTCCAGTCCAAACCAAAAAAAAAATTATTTTCTGTGTTTGTGAATTGTGTGCGCAGTAGCCGCACGTGCATCAACAAAGTAGTGCCAAGCGTGCGCCTGTGTCATAAGTAAAGGGCCGGCTGGCTTGACCGTTAAGGGTGCTGTAACCCCCGAAAGTACACTCCAGTCCAAACCTAAAAAAAAATTATTTTCTGTGTTTGTGAATTGTGTGCGCAGTAGCCGCACGTGCATCAACAAAGTAGTGCCAAGCGTGCGCCTGTGTCATAAGTAAAGGGCCGGCTGGCTTGACCGTTAAAGGGTGCTGTAACCCCCGAAAGTACACTCCAGTCCAAACCAAAAAAAAATTATTTTCTGTGTTTGTGAATTGTGTGCGCAGTAGCCGCACGTGCATCAACAAAGTAGTGCCAAGCGTGCGCCTGTGTCATAAGTAAAGGGCCGGCTGGCTTGACCGTTAAAGGGTGCTGTAACCCCCAAAGTACACTCCAGTCCAAACCAAAAAAAAATTATTTTCTGTGTTTGTGAATTGTGTGCGCAGTAGCCGCACGTGCATCAACAAAGTAGTGCCAAGAGTGCGCCTGTGTCATAAGTAAAGGGCCGGCTGGCTTGACCGTTAAAGGGTGCTGTAACCCACAAAGTACACTCCAGTCCGAACCAAAAAAAATTTTATTTTCTGTGTTTAGCCGCACGTATATATCAAATCGATATAACATAAATGGAGGACCAAACTTTCTCCGATAAAAATAAAATAGAGAAAGATCAAGAACCACTTCCTCCTAGTGCTGAAGCTGCTGCCACTAGTCATGACATAGACGATAACATGCCATCAACGTCGTCTGCCAAGGCCGATGCCCAATGTCATAGTAGAGGGCACATACAATCCCAAATGGCAAAGTTCAGGAAAATGACCTTGAAAAAGACATTTAAATCAGCTGAAGAGAAACGTAAACTTGCCAATATGCCATTTACGACACGGAGTGGCAAGGAACGGCTAAGGTCGATCCCTAGTATGTTCATGACTAGTGGTTCAGCTTCACATGACGATGGAAGCACTCCTCCCACTAAAAAAATCAAAAGAGTTAAGCTGGCAAAAGCACAGCGAAGAACTGTGCTTTCTAAGAAGATATCACAAATCCCCAAAGAGAGTCCAAGTGTGGTGGTGGTTGCGATGCCTGACCTTCCCAGCACTGGACGGGAAGAGGTGGCTCTTTCCACCATTTGCACGCCCCCTGCAAGTGCTGAAAGGAGCACCCACAGTCCACTTGCTGATATGCAAATTGAAGATGTCACTGTTGAAGTACAACAGGATGAGGATACTGGTGTAGCTGGCGCTGAGGAGGAAGTTGGCGAGGAGGATTCTGATGGTGATGTGGTTTGTTTAAATCAGGCTCCGGGGGAGACAGTTGTTGTCCGTGGGATGAAAAAGCCCATCACGGTCATGCCTGGGCAGAAGACCAAACATTCCACCTCTTTGGTCTGGCAATATTTCTATCCAAATCCGGACAACAACTGTCTTGCCATATGTACCATATGTAAAGGTGAAATAAGTAGGGGTAGGGACGTCAACCACCTAGGAACATCCTCCCTTATACGGCACCTGCAGCGCGTTCATAAAAAGTTACTGTCAAGTTCAGAAACTTTGGCTCAGACCGTAAGCAGTCCAGGGACACCTAAATCCCGTTGTCCTGTTGTATCCAAGCGCCTGCAAACCACACCGTCAACTCCCTCCTCGTCAATTTCCTCCTTAGTCAGGATCGGAAGTAGTCCTGCAGGCCATATCACTGGCATGACTGACTCTCCTATCCGGGATTCCTCCGGAGGATCCTGCATTGCTACGCCTACTGCTGCCGCTGCTGCTGTTGCTGCTGCTGCTGGGAGTCGTTCATCATCCCAGAGAGGAAGTAGGAACACCACTACTTTTACTAAACAATTGACCCTCCAACAGTCCTTAGCGAGGAGGATGAAGTACGACAGCAGTCATCCTGAAGCAAAACGTATAACTGAGGCCTTGACTGCTATGTTGGTGTTAGACGTGCGTCCGGTATCCGCCATTAGTGCAGTGGGATTTAGACAATTGATGGAGGTAGTGTGTCCCCGGTTCCAAATCCCGTCTAGATTCCACTTCACTAGGCAGGCGATACCGAGACTGTACAGAAACGTCAGAAAAAGTGTCCTCAGTGTCCTGAAAAATGCCGTTGTACACAATGTCCACTTAACCACGGACATGTGGACAAGTGGAACAGGGCAGACTAAGGACTATATGACTGTGACAGCCCACTGGGTAGATGTATCACCTTACGCAGCAACAGCAGCAGCGTCACCAGTAGCAGCATCTCAGAAACGCCAGCTCGTTACAAGGCAGGCTACGCTGTGTATCACCGGTTTCAGTAAGAGGCACACCGCCGACAACCTCTTAGAGAAACTGAGGGAAATCATCGCCCAGTGGCTTACCCCACTTAGACTCTCCTGGGGATTTGTGATATCTGACAACGCCACCAATATTGTGCGGGCATTACATCTGGACAAATTCCAGCACGTCCCATGTTTTGCTCACACAATAAACTTGGTGGTGCAGAATTTTCTGAAAAGCGACAGGGGCGTGCAGGAGACGCTTTGGGTGGCCCGAAAAATTTCTGGCCACTTTCGCCATTCAGCGACTGCGTGCCGAAGACTGGAGCGCCAGCAAACACTCTTGAACCTGCCCCGCCATCACCTGAAGCAAGAGGTTGTGACGCGGTGGAACTCAACCCTCTATATGCTTCAGAGGATGGAGGAGCAGCAAAAGGCCATACAAGCCTATACATCCACCTATGACATAGGCAAAGGAGGGGGTATGCACCTGACTCAAGCGCAGTGGAGAATGATTTCCGTGTTGTGCAAGGTTCTTCAGCCCTTCGAACTTGCCACACGTGAAGTCAGTTCAGACACTGCCAGCTTGAGTCAGGTCATTCCCCTCATCAGGCTTTTGCAGAAGCAGCTGGAGAAAGTGAAGGAGGAGCTAAGACGGAGCGATTCCGCTCGGCATGTGGGACTTGTGGATGAAGCCCTTCATTCGCTTTGCCAGGATTCCAGGGTGGTCAATCTGTTGAAATCAGACCACTACATTTTGGCCACCGTGCTCGATCCTAGGTTTAAAGCCTATGTGGTGTCTCTCTTTCCGGCCGACACAAGCCTGCAGAGGTGCAAAGACCTGCTGGTGAACACACTGTCAGCTGAAGCGGAACGTGACACGTCAACGGCTCCTTCTTCATTTTCTCCCGCAACTGGGGCTGCCAGGAAAAAACTTAGGTATCCTAAGCAACCCGCTGGCGGTGATGCAGGGCAGGCAGGACCAAGTTTGGACATCTGGTCCGGACTGAAGGACCTGGCAACAATTTCTGACATGTCTACTGTCACTGCATATGATACTGTCACCATTGACAGAATGGTGGAGGATTACATCGGTGACAGCATCCAAGTAGGCATGTCAGACAGTCCATACCTGTACTGGCAGGAAAAAGAGGCAATTTGGAGGCCCCTGTACAAACTGGCTCTATTTTACCTGAGTTGCCCCCCCTCCAGTGTGTACTCCGAAAGAGTGTTTAGTGCAGCCGGGAACCTTGTCAGCGAAAGGCGTAGGAGGTTGCTTCCACAGAATGTGGAGAAGATGATGTTCATCAAAATGAATTATCAGCTCTTCCAGGGAGACCAGCCTCCAGAACGTACAGAGGGACCTGTGGTGGTGGATTCAAGTGGGGACGAGTTAATACTTTGTGAGGATGAGGATGTACACACTGAAGAGGGTGAGGAATCGGTGGATGAGGAGGATGAGGATGACATCTTGCCTCCGTAGAGCCAGTTTGTGCAGGGACACATTAATTGCCAGCTTGTTTTGTGGGGGCCCAAACGAACCAATCATTTCAGCCACAGTTGTGTGGCAGACCCTGGCGCTGAAATGATTGATTTGTTAAAGTGTGCATGTCCTGTTTATACAACATAAGGGTGGGTGGGAGGGCCCAAGGACAATTCCATCTTGCACCTCTTTTTTTCTTTGCATTATGTACAGTTTGGGGCCTAGTTTTTCTAACTGCCATCCTGTCTGCCACTGCAGTGTCACTCCTAGATGGGTCACGTGTTTGTGCCGCCCACTCGTGTCGCTTAGCATAGTCATCCAGCTACCTCGGTGCAACCTTTTGGACATAAAAACACTATTGTGAGGTGTGAGGTGTTCAGAATAGACTGGAAATGAGTGGAAATTAAGGTTATTGAGGTTAATAATAGCATAGGAGCAGAAAAACCTACAAATTCTGTGATTTTAGCTGTTTTTATGCTTTTTTTCAAAAAAATACAGATCCAAAACACAAAACCCAGAACCCAAAACACGGAAGGGTGGTTTTGGCAAAACCAATCCAGATCCAAAACACGAAGAAAGATCCAGATCCAAAACCAAAACACAAAACACGAAAAGTGGCCGGTGCACACCCCTAATTTATAGTTAACACTCACCAGCTTTGTGGAGCTCCCTGGGACTGCAGGGAGATGAGAGATGAGGCAGCAACAGCTCAGCCGCGCTTCTGTATATTCAGACACTGCTTGCAGAGCTGGGTGTGGGGCAGTAAGCTGCACAGAAAGATAACTAATAAAGGCATGCCAATGAGTATGAAGGGCGTGCCTGGAGCACTGAGTGCACTGCAGTGTTTAGAGATAGGTGCTCAGTCAGCAGCAGAAAGAGAAGACAAAGTGATGCAAGTAGAAGAATTAATATACACTGAAGCTTAGTGTAGTGAGGGGAGAGTTACAGTGAGTAGGGGATGAGACAGGGTCCCAGCATTCAGACTCATCTCCATGTGTGCCTCCCCAGCCATTGACCTCACTGCACGACACTGATCCACAGTTATTGCTCTTTCATTCTCAAATCTGAATCAAACCCACAGTTCACATTTTGAGACACATAACTCCCTGTTCACATTATGCCACAGGGCCACCACACTGGTCATGTATCTAAAGGTACCCCTTGCCCCCATCCTCCCATGTGTGGGGGTCAAAGTGCAACCTCTCCAGATGGTCTGTTGTTAATCTAACACTGATGATGGTTCTATTGCATACACCTATAAAATGTATCTCAAACAACCTTTTTACTTCTGTTTGAAGCGCACCTGCAGCTCTCATCCAGTTGTAGAGATATCGCATGGTGCCTCAGGTGATACTAGTCACTTAGGGCAGCTTCTAATTTTCTTTTATTAGTATATTGTCCCTAACTGGCCTAGCCTATAGGCCCCGCTAACAACTGTCTAGTAAAAATGGCATAATTGGAGAGTTCCAACTGTGCAGCTGCTTTTATAATACTTGCAATAATTTGATGAATGTCATGGTCTGGTCGTCATGCCTGAGGGATGGTTTGGGCTGGAACAAGCATGGGAGGCTGAAGAGAAGACTTGGGAGCTGTGATTAAAACTGGATGGCTTGAGCCAGGACTTCCTCATGTAATGCTGTGAAGAGGTAGAGGAGCTGCAGAGGATGATGGTCCCAAAGGCAAGAAAAAGAATAGAATGTCTTTATTAAACTGGAGTTAGAACTAAAGAAGATAATATTGAATGAATGAGGAGAATTGGATTGGAACCAATGATGCTGGATTGAGAGCTGGATCGGTTTGAGACCGATGATGATGATGATTTGAAGAACTTGATGTATTTGAATCCGATATTGAACAATTGATTAACTTGATCAGTTTGAAACCAATGTTGATGAATTGAAGAAGTTATCTGATAAGAGTCTGATGTTGATGAATTGAGAAACTTTATTCATATGAGTCTGATGTTGATGAATTGAGGAACTTAATGGACTGGAGTCCACTGTTGGAAGCATTAGATGAGACCGATGGTTTAAGGTATCGGCTGGAACCGATGGTGGCTGTAAGAACAAGTCTCAGTGGTAAAAACCAGACTGGTGTGCAAGATGGTATAGGAGACTTGTTTACCAGATAAAGGAACTGGATATAATAGACTGGAATCATTCAGATACAGAATACCTGGGAGCTCAACACTGAGCTGTAACTTCAGCAAGAAGCGACGTTGTACTGGCAACAGAGGCCAGTTTGGAAATGGAATTTATAGGGTAGGATCCCCAGGGGTTGGATGCAGTGATCAGCTTTTCTGGGAGCAATGCTCTAAATGAAGGAAGAGCGTCTGTCCAACATGGCTGCACCCATACTGTTGTTTAGGAGAGAACTCTGGCATGCAGCCTGAGTGCCATCATGCTGGGAAGACACACTTTGAGCAAGAGGCTGCGGAGAGCCATCTCCATGCTCAGTTAAAGGACACTGAGCGGACGGGGCAGGAGCAGCACAGACAGACCTCAGCACCAGCCGGGAGCGATGTGCAACGTGAGTGGACCTCTGTGCTATCCTGGACAGGAACCGGAGCTGTAAGAAAGTGTTTTTAATAGTCCGAAGCATGACACTGGTTTAGTGAAGTCCACAATGCTTCTTACATGGCTAATAGTCTTGGCTCAGTGTTCAGGGTTATGATAGAATGCAAAGAGGGTGATTTAAAGACAATCGCTTTCTTCTATCTCCTCTGCAAATAGGACACCAGAGATCAGTCATCTGTACAGATCCAACATATCCAGATACAAAAATGTAATGAAGCCTACTGTCATGAGGCTGTATTCTATACATGGCTCAAAACCCATTTCATACATACACTGTTAACCCAGGTTCTACAGGTCTTAGTGGCTGTTCTGGCACAGTTTCTATATAAATGAGAGAAACCATATCTTAATGGTGTTATGTTTCTTTGTGTGGCCATTGAAGTGGAGATTAGCAGGAAAGAGATGTTCTCTTCCTGCTTCCTTGTACAATTCAGCGCACCCTTGGCTCATGCCCACCGGTACCGCCACATGTGAGGCGGTACACAAAATCTGAGCATGTGCGAACTGAAACATGTGCAGTACTGACAGAAATACATTAAAAAATCTTTCACATTTGCAAAATACATGATAAAACTCTTTACTGGGACAGCTCTTTATCACATGGACTGTCCTGGCATATGTTTTCCTGTAAATATAATGAATATTAAAATTTAGAATAGACATTTGTTGTAATAACCCCATAGTTATGGGATGTGGTTTGCGTAAATCAGCCACCAGTGGCAGCAGTTCTTGCTAATGTTAAAAAGAAAGCCAGAAAAGCAACGTCTTGGGTGTGGAATTATTTTAATCGAAATTCTAACAACAGTTGTGAAGGCATCTGTTCCATTTGTAAAGCCAAAGTTAGCAGAGGAAGGGACGTTAACCATCTAGGCACCTCCTCCCTGTTACATCATTTGCAGCGAGTTCATGCAATTTGTTTTACAAAATTATAATTTGTAAATTAATAACAAGCAGTCCAGTATCAGCTACCAGCAGTTTGGACTAGCACATGCAATCTCCACCACCAACACCCTCATCATCAACCTCCTCCTTAATAATTGAAGTGTCAGTCCTAGTGGCTAAAGTGCTTGGTTTGTTAAACTGTGCATGTCCTTTTTAATATCCCACATAAGAGTGGGTGGGAGGGACAATTCCATCTTGCACCTCTTTCCTTTACATTTGGCACAATTTGGGGCATTGCCGACTGACATTATTATAGTTTATTAAACTGCCATCCTGTCTGCCACTGCTGTGTGGCAATGTTTCATAGATGTCCTATATTTTTTTAAACTGCCGTGCGTTTGTGCTGCTGCTCTGTTGCTTACTTTAGCCAGCCAGCTCACTACAGCCTTTGGCCTGTATTGGTGAAAAATAGTGAAATCAATATTATGAGTTAATGCCTAGAAATGCTTGAAAATGATTGTTATTAAGGTTAATAATACTATAGGAACAAAAATAGGCCCAAATAATGTGGTTTTAGCTGTTTATATAATTTTTTGGAAAAAATACAGATCCAAAAACAAAACCTAAAAACAAAACACCAAGGAAAAAAATCCAAAACCAGATTCAGATCCAGATCCAAAACCAAAACCAAAACACGGGGGTCGGCGCACATCTCAGGGACATGTGTAATAAGCGTGGATACATAGAGGGGAATTAAGTAACCTGTTATTTACTTGCCGACCTCTTTGATCTCCTGTCTGAGAGATATCAGAGGTGAGATACAAGTGACACAACACATATTATTAGCTGGTATGACTATGCTGCATACCGGATTCTGTATAACAGACTCACTATAACTGGACTGAATCCAACAAGCAACATTCAACCCAGATCACAGCAGTTTTAGTACATACAACACAGTTATCCCTGATAAAGGAGAAAACAGCTCATATAACGTTTCCCTAGATAAATGTACACACTGCTCGGTATGATGGCTCAGAGGACCTTGGGCTACAACCACTGTACTAGCAGTGGGGGGTTTCTGAGTTCCCCTGTTATCTGTGACGGTCACTCCCAGTCCTAGAACAAACTGGTGAATGTAATGGTCTCTAACTAAATAGTGGCAGTGACTGAGCGGCAGCTCTGTCCGTCCACAGCCCAGCAAAAGTGTTTTATTTTGCAAAACTAGAACTTAAAGAAACACACAAAACTACATGGAGGTGGGACCCATTTGTTCCATTAACTGACCATGGAGAGGTTCTTCACAGATATGTCTGAGGATGGAATGACCTGGGCAGGCAGTGACTCTGTATTCTGTTCTGTGTCAGGACAGGCAGGGCTACAGAACAATCATTGTGCTGAATCACAGCAACCAATCAGACACTTTCTTCCATGGTCTCACTAGTTCACTAATGTTGGAAAATGAGTGTACAATGGGCAGTTGCTTAACTTCATCCCAGGTGCCCGGAGGCAAGATAAATGTCGGTGCCCCCCCAAATTAAAATGTACCACCCCCCAGCACCTATGCCAGCACCTATGCCAGCCCCAGCTGCCGCCCCCCTATGCAGTTCCCCCAGTAGTGGTCCCCCTGTGCAGTGCCCTCTGTAGTGGTCCCCCTATGCAGTGCCGCCTATATAGTGCCCCCCAGTAATGGTCCCCCTTTGCAGTGCCCCAGTAGTAAGGGCCCTTGTAGTGCCCCCAGTAGTAAGCCCCCTGCAGTGCTCCCAGTAGTAAGCCCCCTGTAGTGTGCCCCCAGTAGTAAACTCCCTGTAGTGCCCTCAGTAGTAAGCCCCCAGTAATT
Source organism: Taudactylus pleione (assembly GCA_031769625.1). Lineage (NCBI taxonomy): Eukaryota > Metazoa > Chordata > Amphibia > Anura > Myobatrachidae > Taudactylus > Taudactylus pleione. The sequence goes on along the minus strand of JAUIMM010000364.1, from coordinate 2,566,997 downwards.
CCCCTTGTAGAAAGCCCCCATAATGCCCCCTGTAGTAAGCCCCCTGTAGAAAGCCCCCTGTAGAAAGCCCCCAGTAATGCCCCTGTAGTTAGCCCCCAGTAATGCCCCCTGTAGTAAGCCCCCTGTAGAAAGCCCCCAGTAATGGCCCCTGTAGTAAGCCCCCAGTAACGCCCCCTGTAGTAAGCCCCCTGTAGAAAGCCCCCAGTAATTCCCCCTGAAGTAAGCCCGCCTGTAGAAAGCCCCCAGTAATGCCCCCGTAATGCCCCCTGTAGTAAGCCCCCTGTAATGCCCCCTGTAGTAAGCCTCCTGTAGAAAGCCCCCAGCAATGCCCCCTGTAGTAAGCCCCCGTAATGCCCCCTGTAGTAATGCCCCCTGTAGTGCACCTGTAGTAAGCCCCCAGTAATGCCCCTGTAGTGAGCCCCCAGTAATGCCCCCTGTAGTGAGCCCCCAGTAATGAGCCCCCAATAATGCCCCCTGTAGTGAGCCCCCAATAATGCCCCTTGTAGTGAGCCCCCAATAATGCCCCCTGTAGTGAGCCACCAATAATGCCCCCTGTAGTGAGCCCCCAATAATTCCCCTTGTAGTGAGCCCCCAATAATGCCCCCTGTAGTGAGCCCCCAATAATGCCTCCTGTAGTGAGCCACCAATAATGCTCCCTGTAGTGAGCCCCCCTGCGAGCGCACACACCTACAAAAAAAAAAACTACTTACCTGAAACCCCGCTCCAGTGCTGCTGCCTTCCGTCCTCGGCGCCTGATCCTCGGAACTATGGGAGTGACATCATGACGTCACTCCCATAGTGCATTGCGGGACCCGGAAGCAGAGCTCAGGAGTGAGCTCCGTTCCTCCGGCTACCGCCGGGGGGAAGCAGGTGCCAGGCGCCCGCTGGTAACACACTCAGCGGGCGCCTGGCAAATAGGGGGTGTCGCACCCCCCCATATTGGCGCCGCTTGAGGTGCAGCGCCGATCAGCGGCGCTCCATCTCCATAGCAGTGCCCGGAACAGCCCGGGGGACAATGGAGCCAGGTGCCCCCTTAAGGGCTGGAACCCAGCGGCAAATGACTCCATTGTCTCCGGGAGTTCTGCCACTGACAATGGGCCTGATTCAGAACCGCTCATAAGGGCCGGCCGCTAGCAGGTCACGTGGGCATTTTTATTTTTTATTTTTTATTTTTTTTTGTCTCCTGCTGCTTGCATCGGCCTTGCGACGAGACCCTGTGGTAGGGTCTCGGTTGCCGCAAGGCCGAGTGGACTTCCTGCTCTAATAGAGCAGGAAGTCCCCTACTGACATCAGTTGTGATGTCAGTAGGAGCTCCCTCAAACGCCAGGCGTTCCTAAGGGAACGACTGCGTTTGGCCAATCACACCCCCTACACGCCTACAGAACGGGGAGAGCTGTCACTCACCATCGACAGCCGCCCTGTCTTGTAACGAGCCCAGTAGTGACTGAACTGCCGCGAGTGGCTCTGAATCAGGCCCAATGTGTATAAGTGCGGCTGGTGGATGAGGAGGAGTGTAGCAATAGTGCACCCTCAGGCTCCAGTGATGGAAATCTGGTATATCTGATCTAAGTATAGAATATGTAACACACAGGTAGCCCTGTACTATGTAACACGTCTCTCTAATGTCACAGTATGAGTAACTTGGTAATGGTGACCTCTCCTACACACTGCCTGAGACACGTTCTGTTGTGTACCCTGCAGGTGTCACCATTATCTTTGCTGTCTGTGTAGAGGTTATAGTCACTGATATATACAGGATAATACAGGATATTCTGCACAAATGCTCTGCTCCAATACACAACAATGTTTAACAATACACAACAATGTTTAATTTGATTTATTTCGATATAACTTGTTAAACATATATACAGTATTGTACTTATGGTTTCTTTTTAAGGCCACATACACAGTAGTAACACACAATCAAGATAGCAGATACCACAATACATGATCAACTGTAAAACCAGATATTGGATCATAATGGTAGCCTAATCCTGATACCATTTTTAGGCCTCAAAAATAATGTTCCATGTTACGGTATAGTATGAGGGTCAGTATGCATATACCGAGCTGCCCAAATAAATATGTTATATAAAATGTACATATCTCTCCTTCCAGCTGTTCCCAAAGTACCAGTGCCTCCTGTACAGCCCAGAGTACCAGTGCCTCCTGTACAGCCCAGAGTACCAGTGCTTCCTGTACAGCCCAGAGCACCAGTGCCTCCTATGCATCCCAGAGTACCAGTGCCTCCTGTACAGCCCAGAGTACCAGTGCCTGATGTACTGCCCAGAGTACCAGTGCCTCCTGTACAGCCCAGAGCACCAGTGCCTCCTGTACAGCCCAGAGCACCAGTGCCTCCTGTACAGCCCAGAGTACCAGTGCCTCCTGTACAGCCCAGAGCACCAGTGCCTCCTGTACAGCCCAGAGTACCAGTGCCTGATGTACTGCCCAGAGCACCAGTGCCTCCTGTACAGCCCAAAGTACCAGTGCCTCCTGTACAGCCCAGAGTACCAGTGCCTCCAGTACAGCCCAGAGCACCAGTGCCTCCTGTACTGCCCAGAGCACCAGTGCCTCCAGTACAGCCCAGAGTACCAGTGCCTCCTGTACAGCCCAGAGCACCAGTGCCTCCTGTACAGACCAGAGTACCAGTTCCTCCTGTACAGCCCAGAGTACCAGTGCCTCCTGTACTGCCCAGAGTACCAGTGCCTCCTGTACTGCCCAGAGTACCAGTGCCTCCTGTACAGCCCAGAGCACCAGTGCCTCCTGTACAGACCAGAGTACCAGTGCCTGATGTACTGCCCAGAGTACCAGTGCCTCCTGTACAGCCCAGAGCACCAGTGCCTCCTGTACTGCCCAGAGCACAGGACATAACGTAAGTACTGTACAAAGTATTTATTTTATATATTTTATTCATTATTTATCTCCACACAGACATGGCTACAAAGCTGTATCTGCTGTGTTACACTCCTGCATCATTACACCACATACTCCCAGGATCACATAGACATGGCTACAAAGCTGTATCTGCTGTGTTACATCCCTGCGCCATTACACCACATACTCCCAGGATCACACAGACATGACTACATAGATGTATCTGCTGTGTTACATCCCTGCGTCATTACACCACATACTCCCAGGATCACACAGACATGGCTACATAGATGTACCTGCTGTGTTACATGCATCCCTGCGTCATTATACCACATACTCCCAGGATCACACAGACATGACTACATAGATGTATCTGCTGTGTTACATCCCTGCGTCATTACACCACATACTCCCAGGATCACACAGACATGACAACAAAGCTGTATCTGCTGAATTACATGCATCCCTGCGTCATTATACCACATACTCCTAGGGTCACACAGACATGGCTACACAGCTGTATCTGCTGTGTTACATCCCTGCCTCATTACACCACATACTCCTAGGGTCACACAGACATGGCTACACAGCTGTATCTGCTGTGTTACACCTATACATCAATACACCACATACTCCCAGGATCACACAGACATGGCTACACAGCTGTATCTGCTGTGTTCCATCCCTGCGTCATTACACCATATACTCCCAGGATCACATAGACATGGCTACACAGCTGTATCTGCTACGTTACATCCCTGCGTCATTATACCATATACTACCAGGGTGGGAGGCAATCGGGAAGCCGACTGCCTAAATACCGGCAGCCGGCTTCCCGACTGTCATTTCCCGGCAAGGGTGAAATGCCGGGCGTCTAGATGTAGACGCCTGCATCTCCCCGACGCCGGGAGACCGGCGCTCGGCATCCCGATCGTAGGGATTCCGGGCGCTGTGAGCGGACTGCCGCTGGGGGGGAGGGTTAGGTTTAGGGCTCCCGGGGGGGACTTAGGGTTAGGCACCCCCCGGGGGACATAGGTTTAGGCAGCGGGGAAGGGGGTGGTTAGGGTTAGGCACTTAGAGGGGGGATTAGGGCTAGGCACTTGGGGGGGAAGTTAGGGTTAGGCACCCCTAAGGAGGGTTAGGGTTAGGTGGGTTAGGTTAGATTAGTAAATACTTACCTATCCACGATCGGGATTTCCAACGCTGTCGGGCTTCTGCTGCATCGCACTCTGCTCTTGTCGGGCTGCAGCTGTCGGGAATCGAACTCATATTAATTCATACCAATTCCCCCAGGGTCACACAGACATGGCTACAAAGATGTATCTACTGTATTACATCCCTGCGTTATTACACCACATACTCCCAGGATCACACAGACATGGCTACAAAGATGTATCTGCTGTATTACATCCCTGCATTATTACACCACATACTCCCAGGATCACACAGACATGGCTACAAAACTGTATCTGCTGTAGGGGTAAGCGGGTTCGGATTTCTGACATCCGAACCCCCCCGAGCCCCCCCGATCCGAGGCCGATCCGAGTCAGGCTCGACTTTTCCCGCCTGACTCGGATCTGAAATCGAGGCAAAATGTCATCATCCTGCCTTCCGGGTCTCGCAGGTTTTGGATCCTATATAAGGTACCCGCGTCGGCGCCATTTTCTCACTCGGCTGTGGACAGTGAAGAGGGAGGGTGGGAGTTAGGGCTGGCTGGGCTGTGTAGTGTAGTGTAGTGTAGTGCAGTGTAGTGTTGTGCTGTGTTGTGCTGTGCTGCTGTTGTTAATAGGGGCTGTGTGCCACTCCTTCAAAGTCCATAGGGGCTGGCTGGACTGTGTTGTGCAGTCAGTTGTCCATAGGGGCTGTGTCCACTCCAAAGTCCTGTGCAGGGTCCCAGTCCTAAAGGGGTGCTGTAGTGTTGTCCAGGGGGTGCTCTGTCCATCAGGGGTGCTCCCCCCAAATGCAAAAAAAAATAATATTTTTTCTGTGTTTGTGAATTGTGTGCACTGTGGCTGCACGTGCATCAACAAAGGAGCAGTGCCAAGCGTGCGCCTGTGTCCCATTAGTAAAGGGCTGGCTGGCTTGTCCGTTAAAGGGTGCTGTAACCCCCAAAGTACACTCCAAACAAAAAAAAAAATATTTTCTGTTTGTGAATTGTGTGCACTGTGGCTGCACGTGCATCAACAAAGGAGCAGCGCCAAGCGTGCGCCTGTGTCCCATAAGTAAAGGGCTGGCTGACTTGTCCGTTAAAGGGTGCTGTAACCCCCAAAGTACACTATAAACAAAATAAAAAAAATATTTTCTGTGTTTGTGAATTGTGTGCACTGTGGCTGCATGTGCATCAACAAAGGAGCAGGGCCAAGCGTGCGCCTGTGTCCCATAAGTAAAGGGCCGGCTGGCTTGTCCGTTAAAGGGTGCTGTAACCCCCAAAGTATACTCCAAACAAAATAAAAAAATATTTTCTGTGTTTGTGAACTGTGTGCGCAGTAGCCGCACGTGCATCAACAAAGCAGTGCCAAGCGTGCGCCTGTGTCCCTTAAATAAAGGGCCAGCTGGCTTGTCCGTTAAAGGGTGCTGTAACCCCCAAAGGGCACTCCAAGCAAAATAAAAAATGTTTTTCTGTGTTTGTGAATTGTGTGCACTGCGGCTGCACTTGCATCAACAAAGGAGCAGCGCCAAGCGTGCGCCTGTGTCCCATAAATAAAGGGACAGCTAGCTTGTCCGTTAAAGGGTGCTGTAACCCCCAAAATACAAGCCAAACCAAAAAAATATATATTTTCTGTGTTTGTGAATTGTGTGCACTGTGGCTGCACGTGCATCAACAAAGGAGCAGCGCCAAGTGTGAGCCTGTGTCCCATAAGTAAATGCCCGGCTGGCTTGTCCAGTAAAAGGTGCTGTAACCCCCAAAGTACACTCCAAACAAAATAAAAAAATATTTTCTGTGTTTGTGAATTGTGTGCGCAGTAGTCGCACGTGCATCAACAAAGTAGTGCCAAGCGTGCGCCTGTGTCCCATAAATAAAGGGCCAGCTGGCTTGTCCGTTAAAGGGTGCTGTAACCCCCAATGGGCACTCCAAACAAAATAAAAAAAATCTTTCTGTGTTTGTGAATTGTGTACACTGTGGCTGCAAGTGCATCAACAAAGGAGCAGCGCCAAGCGTGCGCCTGTGTCCCTTAAGTAAAAGGCCGGCTGGCTTGTCCATTAAAGGGTGCTGTAACCCCCAAAGGGCACTCCAAACAAAATAAAAAAATATTTTCTGTGTTTGTGAATTGTGTGCGCTGTAGCTGCATGTGCATCTACAAAGGAGCAGCGCCAAGCGTGCACCTGTGTCCCATAAGTAAAGGGCCGGCTGGCTCATTTCTTAAAGGGTGGTGTAACCCACAAAGTGCACTAGTCTCCAACAAACATAAAAAATATTTTCTGTGTTTGTGTGCGCCTTAGCCGCACGTATATATCAATATAACATAAATGGAGGACCAAACTTTCTCCGATAAAAATAAAATAGGGAAAGATCAAGAACCACTTCCTCCTAGTGCTGAAGCTTCTGCCACTAGTCATGACATAGACGATAACATGCCATCAACGTCATCTGCCAAGGCCGATGCCCAATGTAATAGTAGAGGGTACATACAATCCCAAATGACAAAGTTCAGGAAAATGACCTTAAAAAAAAACATTTAAATCATCTGAAGAGAAACGTAAACTTGCCAATATGCCATTTACGATACGGAGTGGCAAGGAACGGCTAAGGTCTTTCCCTATGTTCATGACTAGTGGTTCAGCTTCACATGACGATGGAAGCCCTCCTCCTCCTAAAAAAATCAAACGAGTTAAGCTGGCAAAAGCACAGCGAAGAACTGTGCGTTCTAAGAAGATATCACAAATCCCCAAGGAGAGTCCAAGTGTGGTGGCGGTTGCGATGCCTGACCTTCCCAGCACTGGACGGGAAGAGGTGGCTCTTTCCACCATTTGCACACCCCCTGCAAGTGCTGAAAGGAGCACCCACAGTCCACTTGCTGATATGCAAATTGAAGATGTCACTGTTGAAGTACAACAGGATGAGGATACTGGTGTAGCTGCCGCTGAGGAGGAAGTAGGCGAGGAGGATTCTGATGATGATGTGGTTTGTTTAAATCAGGCTCCGGGGGAGACAGTTGTTGTCCATGGGATGAAAAAGTCCATCACGGTCATGCCTGGGCAGAATACCAAACATTCCACCTCTTTGGTCTGGCAATATTTCTATCCAAATCCGGACAACAACTGTCTTGCCATATGTACCATATGTAAAGGTGAAATAAGTAGGGGTAGGGACGTTAACCACCTAGGAACATCCTCTCTTATACGTCACCTGCAGCGTATTCATAAAAAGTTACTGTCAAGTTCAGAAACTTTGGGTAAGACCGTAAGCAGTCCAGGGACACCTAAATCCCTTTTTCCTGTGTTATCCATGGAATCGGTGGATGAGGAGGATGAGGACGACATCTTGCCTCCGTAGAGCCAGTTTGTGCAAGGACACATTAATTGCCCGCTTGTTTTGTGGGGGCCCAAACGAACCAATCATTTCAGCCACAGTCATGTGGCAGACCCTGGCACTTAAATGATTGGTTTGTTAAAGTGTGCATGTCCTATTTATACAACATAAGGGTGGGTGGGAGGGCCCAAGGACAATTCCATCTTACACCTCTTTTTTTTCTTTGCAGTATGTACTGTTTGGGGCCTAGTTTTTCAAACTGCCATCCTGTCTGCCACTGCAGTGTCACTCCTAGATGGGCCACTTGTTTGTGCCACCCACTCGTGTCGCTTAGCATAGTCATCCAGCTACCTCGGTGCAACCTTTTGGCCATAAAAACAATATTGTGAGGTGTGAGGTGTTCAGAATAGACTGGAAATGAGTGGAAATTAAGGTTATTGAGGTTAATAATAGCATAGGAGCAGAAAAACCCTCAAATTCTGTGATTTTAGCTGTTTTTATTCTTTTTTAAAAAAAAATACGGATCCAAAACACAAAACCCAGAACCCAAAACACGGAAGGGTGGTTTTGGCAAAATCAATCCAGATCCAAAACACGAAGAAAGATCCAGATCCAAAACTAAAACACGAAAAGTGGCCGGTGCACACCCCTAATCTGCTGTGTTACATCCCTGCGTCATTACACCACATACTACCAGGATCACACAGACATGGCTACAAAGCTGTATCTGCTGTGTTCCATCCCTGCGTCATTACACCACATACTCCCAGGATCACATAGACATGGCTACACAGCTGTATCTGCTGCGTTAGACCACTGCGTCATTATACCACATACTCCCAGGATCACACAGACATGGCTACAAAGCTGTATCTGCTGTGTTCCAACCCTGCATCATTACACCACATACTCCCAGGGACACACAGACATGGCTACAAAGCTGTATCTGCTGTGTTCCATCCCTGCGTCATTACACCACATACTCCCAGGGTCACACAGACATGGCTACAAAGATGTATCTGCTGTGTTACATCCCTGCGTCATTACACCACATACTCCCAGGATCACACAGACATGGCTACAAAGCTGTATCTGCTGTGTTCCATCCCTGCGTCATTACACCACATACTCCCAGGGTCACACAGACATGGCTACAAAGATGTATCTGCTGCGTTAGACCACTGCGTCATTATACCACATACTCCCAGGATCACACAGACATGGCTAATAAGTAGGGGTGAGCGGGTTCGGATTTCTGAAATCCGAGCCCCCCCGATCCGAGGCCAATCCGAGTCAGGCTCGACTTTTCTCGCCTGACTTGGATCTGAAATCGAGGCAAAACGTCATCATCCCGCCTTCCGGGTCTCGCGGGTTTTGGATCCTATATAAGGTACCCGTGTCTGCGTCATTTTGTCACTCGGCTGTGGACAGTGAGGAGGGAGGGTGGGAGTTAGGGCTGGCTGGGCTGTGTAGTGTAGTGTAGTGTAGTGCAGAGTAGTGTTGTGCTGTGCTGTGCTGCGCTGTGCTGCTGTTGTCCATAGGGGCTGTGTCCACTACTTCAAAGTCCATAGGGGCTGGCTGTGTTGTGCTGTGCTGCTGTTGTCCATAGGGGCTGTGTCCACTACTTCAAAGTCCATAGGGGCTGGCTGGACTGTGTTGTGCAGTCAGTTGTCCATAGGGGCTGTGTCCACTCCAAAGTCCTGTGCAGTGTCCCAGACCTAAAGGGGTGCTGTAGTGTTGTCCAGGGGGTACTCTGTCTGTCAGGGGTGCTCCACCCAAGTGTTTGTGAATTGTGAGCACTGTGGCTGCACGTGCATCAACAAAGGAGCAGCGCCAAGCGTGCGCCTGTGTCCCATTAGTAAAGGGCCGGTTGGCTTGTCCGTTAAAGGGTGCTGTAACCCCCAAAGTACACTCCAAACAAAAAGAATATATATTTTCTGTGTTTGTGAATTGTGTGCGCAGTAGCCGCATGTGCATCAACAAGTTAGTGCCAAGCGTGCGCCTGTGTCATAAGTAAAGGGCCGGCTGGCTTGACCGTTAAAGGGTGCTGTAACCCCCAAAGTACACTCCAAACCAAATAAAAAAATATTTTCTGTGTTTGTGAATTGTGTGCGCAGTAGCCGCACGTGCATCAACAAAGTAGTGCCAAGCGTGCACCTGTGTCATCAGTAAAGGGCCGGCTGGCTTGAACGTTAAAGGGTGCTGTAACCCCCAAAGTACACTCCAAACTAAATAAAAAAATATTTTCTGTGTTTTTGAATTGTGTGCGCAGTAGCCGCACGTGCATCAACAAAGTAGTGCCAAGCGTGCGCCTGTGTCATAAGTAAAGGGCCGGCTGGCTTGACCGTTAAAGGGTGCTATAACCCCCAAAGTACACTCCAAACCAAATAAAAAAATATTTTCTGTGTTTGTGAATTGTGTGCACAGTAGCCGCACGTGCATCAACAAAGTAGTGCCAAGCGTGCACCTGTGTCATAAGTAAAGGGCCAGCTGGCTTGACCGTTAAAGGGTGCTGTAACCCCCAAAGTACTCTACAAACAAAATAAAAAAATATTTTCTGTGTTTGTGAATTGTGTGCGCAGTAGCCGCATGCGCATCAACAAAGTAGTGCCAAGCGTGCGCCTGTGTCATAAGTAAAGGGCCGGCTGGCTTGTCGATTAAAGGGTGCTGTAACCCCCAAAGTACACTCCAAACAAAATAAAAAAATATTTTCTGTGTTTGTGAATTGTGTGCACAGTAGACGCACGTGCATCAACAAAGTAGTGCCAAGCGTGCACCTGTGTCATAAGTAAAGGGCCGGCAGGCTTGACCATTAAAGGGTGCTGTAACCCCCAAAGTACTCTCCAAACAAAATAAAAAAATATTTTATGTGTTTGTGAATTGTGGGCGCAGTAGCCACAAGTACATCAACAAAGTAGTGCCAAGCGTGCGCCTGTGTCCCATAAATAAAGGGCCGGCTGGATTGACCGCTAAAGGGTGCTGTAACCCCCAAAGGGCACTCCAAACAAAATAAATATTTTTTTTCTGTGTTTGTGAATTGTGTGCACTGTGGATGCACGTGCATTAACGAAGGAGCAGCGCCAAGCGTGCGCCTGTGTCCCATAAGTAAAAGGCCGGCTGGCTTGTCCGTTAAAGGGTGCTGTAACCCCCAAAGTACACTCCAAACAAAATAAAAAAATATTTTCTGTGTTTGTGAATTGTGTGCGCAGTAGCCGCACGTGCATCAACAAAGTAGCAGCGCCAAACGTGCGTCTGTGTCCCATAAGTAAAGAGCCGGCTGGCTCATTTCTTAAAGGGTGGTGTAACCCACAAAGTGCACTACTCTCCAGCAAAAATAAAAAAATATTTTCTGTGTTTGTGAACTGTGTGCGCAGTAGCCGCACGTGCATCAACAAAGCAGTGCCAAGCGTGCGCCTGTGTCATAAGTAAAGGGCCAGCTGGCTTGACCATTAAAGGGTGCTGTAACCCCCAAAGTATACTCCAAACAAAATAAAAAAATATTTTCTGTGTTTGTGAATTGTGTGCGCAGTAGCCGCACGTGCATCAACAAAGTAGTGCCAAGCGTGCGCCTGTGTCCCATAAATAAAGGGCCAGCTGGCTTGTCCGTTAAAGGGTGCTGTAACCCCCAAAGGGCACTCCAAACAAAATAAAAAAAATCTTTCTGTGTTTGTGAATTGTGTACACTGTGGCTGCAAGTGCATCAACAAAGGAGCAGCGCCAAGCGTGCGCCTGTGTCCCTTAAGTAAAAGGCCGGCTGGCTTGTCCATTAAAGGGTGCTGTAACCCCCAAAGGGCACTCCAAACAAAATAAAAAAATATTTTCTGTGTTTGTGAATTGTGTGCGCTGTAGCTGCATGTGCATCTACAAAGGAGCAGCGCCAAGTGTGCGCCTGTGTCCCATAAGTAAAGGGCCGGCTGGCTCATTTCTTAAAGGGTGGTGTAACCCACAAAGTGCACTAGTCTCCAACAAACATAAAAAATATTTTCTGTGTTTGTGTGCGCCTTAGCCGCACGTATATATCAATATAACATAAATGGAGGACCAAACTTTCTCCGATAAAAATAAAATAGGGAAAGATCAAGAACCACTTCCTCCTAGTGCTGAAGCTTCTGCCACTAGTCATGACATAGACGATAACATGCCATCAACGTCATCTGCCAAGGCCGATGCCCAATGTAATAGTAGAGGGTACATACAATCCCAAATGACAAAGTTCAGGAAAATGACCTTAAAAAAAAACATTTAAATCATCTGAAGAGAAACGTAAACTTGCCAATATGCCATTTACGATACGGAGTGGCAAGGAACGGCTAAGGTCTTTCCCTATGTTCATGACTAGTGGTTCAGCTTCACATGACGATGGAAGCCCTCCTCCTCCTAAAAAAATCAAACGAGTTAAGCTGGCAAAAGCACAGCGAAGAACTGTGCGTTCTAAGAAGATATCACAAATCCCCAAGGAGAGTCCAAGTGTGGTGGCGGTTGCGATGCCTGACCTTCCCAGCACTGGACGGGAAGAGGTGGCTCTTTCCACCATTTGCACACCCCCTGCAAGTGCTGAAAGGAGCACCCACAGTCCACTTGCTGATATGCAAATTGAAGATGTCACTGTTGAAGTACAACAGGATGAGGATACTGGTGTAGCTGCCGCTGAGGAGGAAGTAGGCGAGGAGGATTCTGATGATGATGTGGTTTGTTTAAATCAGGCTCCGGGGGAGACAGTTGTTGTCCATGGGATGAAAAAGTCCATCACGGTCATGCCTGGGCAGAATACCAAACATTCCACCTCTTTGGTCTGGCAATATTTCTATCCAAATCCGGACAACAACTGTCTTGCCATATGTACCATATGTAAAGGTGAAATAAGTAGGGGTAGGGACGTTAACCACCTAGGAACATCCTCTCTTATACGTCACCTGCAGCGTATTCATAAAAAGTTACTGTCAAGTTCAGAAACTTTGGGTAAGACCGTAAGCAGTCCAGGGACACCTAAATCCCTTTTTCCTGTGTTATCCATGGAATCGGTGGATGAGGAGGATGAGGACGACATCTTGCCTCCGTAGAGCCAGTTTGTGCAAGGACACATTAATTGCCCGCTTGTTTTGTGGGGGCCCAAACGAACCAATCATTTCAGCCACAGTCATGTGGCAGACCCTGGCACTTAAATGATTGGTTTGTTAAAGTGTGCATGTCCTATTTATACAACATAAGGGTGGGTGGGAGGGCCCAAGGACAATTCCATCTTACACCTCTTTTTTTTCTTTGCAGTATGTACTGTTTGGGGCCTAGTTTTTCAAACTGCCATCCTGTCTGCCACTGCAGTGTCACTCCTAGATGGGCCACTTGTTTGTGCCACCCACTCGTGTCGCTTAGCATAGTCATCCAGCTACCTCGGTGCAACCTTTTGGCCATAAAAACAATATTGTGAGGTGTGAGGTGTTCAGAATAGACTGGAAATGAGTGGAAATTAAGGTTATTGAGGTTAATAATAGCATAGGAGCAGAAAAACCCTCAAATTCTGTGATTTTAGCTGTTTTTATTCTTTTTTAAAAAAAAATACGGATCCAAAACACAAAACCCAGAACCCAAAACACGGAAGGGTGGTTTTGGCAAAACCAATCCAGATCCAAAACACGAAGAAAGATCCAGATCCAAAACTAAAACACGAAAAGTGGCCGGTGCACACCCCTAATCTGCTGTGTTACATCCCTGCGTCATTACACCACATACTACCAGGATCACACAGACATGGCTACAAAGCTGTATCTGCTGTGTTCCATCCCTGCGTCATTACACCACATACTCCCAGGATCACATAGACATGGCTACACAGCTGTATCTGCTGCGTTAGACCACTGCGTCATTATACCACATACTCCCAGGATCACACAGACATGGCTACAAAGCTGTATCTGCTGTGTTCCAACCCTGCATCATTACACCACATACTCCCAGGGACACACAGACATGGCTACAAAGCTGTATCTGCTGTGTTCCATCCCTGCGTCATTACACCACATACTCCCAGGGTCACACAGACATGGCTACAAAGATGTATCTGCTGTGTTACATCCCTGCGTCATTACACCACATACTCCCAGGATCACACAGACATGGCTACAAAGCTGTATCTGCTGTGTTCCATCCCTGAGTCATTACACCACATACTCCCAGGGTCACACAGACATGGCTACAAAGATGTATCTGCTGCGTTAGACCACTGCGTCATTATACCACATACTCCCAGGATCACACAGACATGGCTAATAAGTAGGGGTGAGCGGGTTCGGATTTCTGAAATCCGAGCCCCCCCGATCCGAGGCCAATCCGAGTCAGGCTCGACTTTTCTCGCCTGACTTGGATCTGAAATCGAGGCAAAACGTCATCATCCCGCCTTCCGGGTCTCGCGGGTTTTGGATCCTATATAAGGTACCCGTGTCTGCGTCATTTTGTCACTCGGCTGTGGACAGTGAGGAGGGAGGGTGGGAGTTAGGGCTGGCTGGGCTGTGTAGTGTAGTGTAGTGTAGTGCAGAGTAGTGTTGTGCTGTGCTATGCTGCGCTGTGCTGCTGTTGTCCATAGGGGCTGTGTCCACTACTTCAAAGTCCATAGGGGCTGGCTGTGTTGTGCTGTGCTGCTGTTGTCCATAGGGGCTGTGTCCACTACTTCAAAGTCCATAGGGGCTGGCTGGACTGTGTTGTGCAGTCAGTTGTCCATAGGGGCTGTGTCCACTCCAAAGTCCTGTGCAGTGTCCCAGACCTAAAGGGGTGCTGTAGTGTTGTCCAGGGGGTACTCTGTCTGTCAGGGGTGCTCCACCCAAGTGTTTGTGAATTGTGAGCACTGTGGCTGCACGTGCATCAACAAAGGAGCAGCGCCAAGCGTGCGCCTGTGTCCCATTAGTAAAGGGCCGGTTGGCTTGTCCGTTAAAGGGTGCTGTAACCCCCAAAGTACACTCCAAACAAAAAGAATATATATTTTCTGTGTTTGTGAATTGTGTGCGCAGTAGCCGCATGTGCATCAACAAGTTAGTGCCAAGCGTGCGCCTGTGTCATAAGTAAAGGGCCGGCTGGCTTGACCGTTAAAGGGTGCTGTAACCCCCAAAGTACACTCCAAACCAAATAAAAAAATATTTTCTGTGTTTGTGAATTGTGTGCGCAGTAGCCGCACGTGCATCAACAAAGTAGTGCCAAGCGTGCACCTGTGTCATCAGTAAAGGGCCGGCTGGCTTGAACGTTAAAGGGTGCTGTAACCCCCAAAGTACACTCCAAACTAAATAAAAAAATATTTTCTGTGTTTTTGAATTGTGTGCGCAGTAGCCGCACGTGCATCAACAAAGTAGTGCCAAGCGTGCGCCTGTGTCATAAGTAAAGGGCCGGCTGGCTTGACCGTTAAAGGGTGCTATAACCCCCAAAGTACACTCCAAACCAAATAAAAAAATATTTTCTGTGTTTGTGAATTGTGTGCACAGTAGCCGCACGTGCATCAACAAAGTAGTGCCAAGCGTGCACCTGTGTCATAAGTAAAGGGCCAGCTGGCTTGACCGTTAAAGGGTGCTGTAACCCCCAAAGTACTCTCCAAACAAAATAAAAAAATATTTTCTGTGTTTGTGAATTGTGTGCGCAGTAGCCGCACGCGCATCAACAAAGTAGTGCCAAGCGTGCGCCTGTGTCATAAGTAAAGGGCCGGCTGGCTTGTCGATTAAAGGGTGCTGTAACCCCCAAAGTACACTCCAAACAAAATAAAAAAATATTTTCTGTGTTTGTGAATTGTGTGCACAGTAGACGCACGTGCATCAACAAAGTAGTGCCAAGCGTGCACCTGTGTCATAAGTAAAGGGCCGGCAGGCTTGACCATTAAAGGGTGCTGTAACCCCCAAAGTACTCTCCAAACAAAATAAAAAAATATTTTCTGTGTTTGTGAATTGTGGGCGCAGTAGCCACAAGTACATCAACAAAGTAGTGCCAAGCGTGCGCCTGTGTCCCATAAATAAAGGGCCGGCTGGATTGACCGCTAAAGGGTGCTGTAACCCCCAAAGGGCACTCCAAACAAAATAAATATTTTTTTTCTGTGTTTGTGAATTGTGTGCACTGTGGATGCACGTGCATTAACGAAGGAGCAGCGCCAAGCGTGCGCCTGTGTCCCATAAGTAAAAGGCCGGCTGGCTTGTCCGTTAAAGGGTGCTGTAACCCCCAAAGTACACTCCAAACAAAATAAAAAAATATTTTCTGTGTTTGTGAATTGTGTGCGCAGTAGCCGCACGTGCATCAACAAAGTAGCAGCGCCAAACGTGCGTCTGTGTCCCATAAGTAAAGAGCCGGCTGGCTCATTTCTTAAAGGGTGGTGTAACCCACAAAGTGCACTACTCTCCAGCAAAAATAAAAAAATATTTTCTGTGTTTGTGTGCGCCTTAGCCGCACGTATATATCAAATCGATATAACATAAATGGAGGACCAAACTTTCTCCGATAAAAATAAAATAGAGAAAGATCAAGAACCACTTCCTCCTAGTGCTGAAGCTGCTGCCACTAGTCATGACATAGACGATAACATGCCATCAACGTCGTCTGCCAAGGCCGATGCCCAATGTCATAGTAGAGGCCACATACAATCCCAAATGACAAAGTTCTGGAAAATGACCTTAAAAAAAACATTTAAATCATCTGAAGAGAAATGTAAACTTGCCAATATGCCATTTATGACATGGAGTGGCAAGTAACGACTAAGGTCTTTCCCTATGACTAGTGTGTGTCATACTAGTATGACTAGTATGTTCATGACTAGTGGTTCAGCTTCACATGACGATGGAAGCCCTCCTCCCGCTAAAAAAATCAAACGACTTAAGCTGGCAAAAGCACAGCAAAGAACTGTGCGTTCTAAGAAGATATCACAAATCCCCAAGGAGAGTCCAAGTGTGGTGGCGGTTGCGATGCCTGACCTTCCCAGCACTGGATGGGAAGAGGTGGCTCTTTCCACCATTTGCACGCCCCCTGCAAGTGCTGAACGGAGCACCCACAGTCCACTTGCTGATATGCAAATTGAAGATGTCACTGTTGAAGTACAACAGGATGAGGATACTGGTGCAGCTGGCGCTGAGGAGGAAGTTGGCGAGGAGGATTCTGATGGTGATGTGGCCTGGGCAGAAGACCAAACATTCCACCTCTTTGGTCTGGCAATATTTCTATCCAAATCCGGACAACAACTGTCTTGCCATATGTACCATATGTAAAGGTGAAATAAGTAGGGGTAGGGACGTTAACCACCTAGGAACATCCTCCCTTATACGGCACCTGCAGCACGTTCATAAAAAGTTACTGTCAAGTTCAGAAACTTTGGCTAAGACCGTAAGCAGTCCAGGGACACCTAAATCCCGTTGTCCTGTTGTATCCAAGCGCCTGCAAACCACACCAACAACTCCCTTCCCGTCAATTTCCTCCTTAGTCAGGATCGGAAGTAGTCCTGCAGGCCATGTCACTGGCATGACTGACTCTCCTATCCGGGATTCCTCCGGAGGATCCTGCATTGCTACGCCTCCTGCTGCCGCTGCTGCTGTTGCTGCTGCTGGGAGTCATTCTTCATCCCAGAGAGGAAGTAGGAACACCACTACTTTTACTAAACAACTGACCCTCCAACAGTCCTTACCGAGGAGGATGAAGTACGACAGCAGTCATCCTGAAGCAAAACGTATAACTGAGGCCTTGACTGCTATGTTGGCGTTAGACATACATCCGGTATCCGCAATTAGTGTAGTGGGATTTAGACAATTGATGGAGGTAGTGTGTCCCCGGTTCCAAATCCCATCTAGGTTCCACTTCACTAGGCAGGCGATACCGAGACTGTACAGAAACGTCAGAAAAAGTGTCCTCAGTATCCTGAAAAATGCCTTTGTACCCAATGTCCACTTAACCACGGACATGTGGACAAGTGGAACAGGGCAGACTAAGGACTATATGACTGTGACAGCCCACTGGGTAGATGTATCACCTTACGCAGCAACAGCAGCAGCGTTACCAGTAGCAGCATCTCAGAAACGCCAGCTCGTTCCAAGGCAGGCTACGCTGTGTATCACCGGTTTCAGTAAAAGGAACACAGCCGACAACCTCTTAGAGAAACTGAGGGAAATCTTCGCCCAGTGGCTTACCCCACTTAGACTCTCCTGGGGATTTGTGATATCTGACAACGCCACCAATATTGTGCGGGCATTACATCTGGGCAAATTCCAGCACGTCCCATGTTTTGCTCACACAATAAACTTGGTGGTACAGAATTTTCTGAAAAGCGACAGGGGCATGCAGGAGACGCTTTGGGTGGCCCGAAAAATTTCTGGCCACTTTCGCCATTCAGCGACTGCGTGCAGAAGACTGGAGCGCCAGCAAATACTCTTGAACCTGCCCCACCATCACCTGAAGCAAGAGGTTGTGACGCGGTGGAACTCAACCCTCTATATGCTTCAGAGGATGGAGGAGCAGCAAAAGGCCATTCAAGCCTATACATCCACCTATGACATAGGCAAAGGAGGGGGTATGCACCTGACTCAAGCGCAGTGGAGAATGATTTCCGTGTTGTGCAAGGTTTTCCAGCCCTTCGAACTTGCCACACGTGAAGTCAGTTCAGACACTGCCAGCTTGACTCAGGTCATTCCCCTCATCAGGCTTTTGCAGAAGCAGCTGGAGAAAGTGAAGGAGGATCTAAGATGGAGCGATTCCGCTCGGCATGTGGGACTTGTGGATGAAGCCCTTCAATTCGCTTTGCCGGGATTCCAGGGTGGTCAATCTGTTGAAATCAGACCACTACATTTTGGCCACCGTGCTCGATCCTAGGTTTAAAGCCAATGTGGTCTCTCTCTTTCCGGCCTGCAGAGGTGCAAAGACCTGCTGGTGAACACACTGTCAGCTGAAGCGGAACATGACACGTCAACAGCTCCTTCTTCATTTTCTCCCGCAACTGGGGCTACCAGGAAAAAGTTAGGTATCCTAAGCAACCCACTGGCGGTGATGCAGGGCAGGCAGGACCAAGTTTGGACATCTGGTCCGGACTGAAGGACCTGGCAACAATTTCTGACATGTCTACTGTCACTACATATGATACTGTCACCATTGACAGAATGGTGGAGGATTACATCGGTGACAGCATCCAAGTAGGCATGTCAGACAGTCCGTATACTCCCAGGATCACATAGACATGGCTACAAAGATGTATCTGCTGTGTTATATCCCTGCGTCATTACACCACATACATGCAGCAGTATGAAAGCTTCCAGTGTGTGTGAGCTGGAGCTATGAAAAGAATGACTCTATGACGTGGGGGCAGCACTTTCATCTTCTTTGTCTTTTAATTTGTTAGTGACCATGTTTCTGAGCCAACCACCAACATGATCTCCTTCAGGCATCGGCATTACATCCAGCCACAGGAAAGTGTGGTGAAGGTAAGAGAAATGAGACATTAGTGACATGGGGCTCTATTTACTACAATCCGCATATTGAATGCAGATTGTAGTGTCATATTACCAAGTGAATTCGCATTGCGAATTCAGGCAATATCACAGGGATTTACTACAAATCCCTTACAGGGACAGAGCTTGCGATAAAGCTCTGTCCCTGCAAATCCCCTTCGGAGCCCTATCATGGTATTTTCGCCAGTGCTACCCCCCCGGCGCAAAGCCCTGCCCCCAGTGCTAAGCCCCGCCCCTGTGATCACGGACCCCCCCGCGACCCCTCTCTCCCTTAATTATACTTACCTTCATGTTCCGGGCCTCCGGTGATGTTCTCCATTCCTCCGTTCAAGTGATCTCCCATACTGAACTGGGGCCCGATCACCTGATGACCGGGCAGCAGTGCAGTATGGGAGACCAGCAGACCAGAGAGGGGGGCATCACCGGAGGCCCGATCACCGGTCCCTGGAGTCAGGTAAGTAAATTTTTTTTTTACTGTTTTTTTTTCTTCTATTTTTTACAGTAATCAGCTTGCGGTCTGTTTAGACCACACAGCTGATTATTGGGACCGACTCCCGGCTCTGCTCTCCCCGTTAGAGCAGGGCAGGAGGCCGGTAACCGGGGGAGACCCTGGATAACGCCACCTCCAGGTGGCGTTATTATCACAGGGCTTTCTCCGATATTTTTTCAAATTTTATTTTTAGTAACTCTGGTCGGATCACATTTCCCATTACAATTATGGGAAATGCGATCTGCTTTACTTTAAATAAGTGATACTTAGGGGTTGGAGATTAATTTTACGAATTCTACTCCTATTGCCCTGTAATAACTATAGGTGATACTAAAATAATGTGAAAAGTGTGTGAAAACACCCTTTTTCACTTTATTTTAGTCAAAATAATGTTAATAAATAAAGCCCAAGGGGAGAATACAGACTGCAATGCAACATATGTAACACCCTGGTCACTATACTGTGTTATTCCTGTCCCTTTACCATATACCTCTAGCTTACCGTATGTCCTTTCTTACCCTGCATGGGTACTAAAGCTGCTGCTAGTCACTGCCCATAACCTGTGTTATCCTGCTCACTTCTCTCTACTGACCACATTTTCCCAACTCTCTCATTGTCTTAAGGTGCCCACACATATAGCGACATTTTACACGATCTGGCTGATTTCGACGAATCGTGACGACGAATCGGGTAAAAAAAGTACAAATCATGAGTTTATACTCACGAGCACGATGCCGATGCGCGTCCTCGTTCGTCGTATATATCGCATCTTCTGATCTGCCGTGCTGTAGGGCAGATTAGCCAACCATGAACACGATGGAAGCAGATCATGAGGGTTTTTCCCCTCATGATGAATCGTACGATTCATCACACAATGCGGAATTTGACTGACAGAAGCCTGGACACGCCCCATCGCCATCTTGTGCAGCATCGTGTATGGAGCAACACAGTCGCACATTGAGGAGCCTGCACACTGGATTCTTGTTTTGGACAAGTTTTGCTGAGTATTGGTACAGTTTAAATACAACCACACTGACCACCAATATGTGCTCCCCACTGCCCACCAATGTGTGCCCTCAGGTAATAAATGCATGACCCAGCCACCGCCCACCGTATTGAGGTGGGGGGTGGCTGGGTCATGCATTAAGCTCCCACTGCCCACCAATGTGTGCCCCCAGGTAATAAATGCATGACCCAGCCACCGCCCGCCGTATTGAGGCGGGCAGTGGCTGAGTCATGCATTAAGCTCCCACTGCCCACCAATGTGTGCCCCCAGGTAATAAATGCATGACCCAGCCACCGCTCGCCGTATTTAGGCGGGCGGTGGCTGGGTTATGCAATAAGCTCCCCCACTGCCCACCAATGTGTGTAATATAACAAAAAAATAAATAAATAAACGCATATTTTACAAAAAAATCACCATACATTACATATAAAAACACACATTTTTAAAGCTGGAGGTCTTCTACCTTACGGTCTCCAGCTGTTGTGGAACTACAGATCCCAGGATGACCTGCCACCCACCTTTGAGACTGTTTTTAGGGCATCCTGGGATCTGTAGTTCTACCACAACGACAGGCCCAAAGGTGGAAAACCCATACTGTCAAACAAAGAAAAACATTATATTACCAAGCAATAAACACATGACATTCCTGTAAAAGAAAACACGATTAGAATACCATAACAAACCTTTAAAAACCTGTAAAAAAGATAATATTAAAACATTAAAATTGTGAACTATAACAACATTACATTTAATGGAGCATACACACGGTCAGATTTGTCAGATGAACGATTGAACGATTTGAACGTTTTTACCAGTTTTGACTGCATTAAAATGAATGGAATCGTCCAAGTCTGACTGCAAACACATCAGATGTCAGATATCGTTATCTGACAAACGGGAACGCACATCATTCATCGTCCATCGTTCAGGCATGTCAGATATGTCAGATTTTCCTTCAGATATGAACGACTGAACGATTTTTAAATCGTTATCGTTCAGATCTGAAGGAAAAATCTGACCGTGTGAATGCACCATAACAAAACTATATACACAAATATTTAAATGTCCTTTTTTTTCTTATTCATAGATAATGTCCATGGATTCTGAACGTGAATTTGTTACAGGATTCATTGAGATCCTGCACTCGAAAGAGTGTCTGTGGAAGGTCAGTTCTCGGAAGTACCACAATAAGTCGCACAAGTTGGCCGCACTAGAGGAACTTTTGGTGTATACGAAAAAATACATATCTGGTGCAGACCTGAAAACTGTACGGCAAAAGATTCAAAATCTCAGGACAGTGTACATCAAAGAAAAAAAGAAGGTGGATGACTCCAAAAAATCAGGAGCTGGCACAGATGAAATATATACTCCTGCACTGTGGTACTACCATATGATGTCATTCATCAGTGAACAAGAGCCTCAAAGGGAATCAATCATCTTGATGTCTGAGCGTGAGGGAGATGAGGAGGTTGCAGAAGTCTTGGTAAGTAGTGACACAGTTTAAACCAAAATCCTTAATGTTTTTGTTGTTAAATCCCAAATGTCCAATTTAGTCAGTAGTTCACAGACAGTCCTCCTGCCATGGTACAACACCTGGTCCATTGAAATAGGTCATGTACTCCTCCCACACTTCTTTGGCACGTGCGGTGGATGTTGTTGTAATTGGTGGTGCAGACATAGATGTCAAATGTTCAATGTCCTCCAGGGGTCCTACATCTTCTGCTCTAGCTGGGACAGGTCCTCGTTGAGTAGATTTTCTTCGCAGAAAGTTGTGCAGCACACAGCATGCCATCACGACCCAGTCTATCTTCTCCACATGTAGATTGATGGTGGTGTGGAAAATGCGGAAGCGGTTGCTCATTATTCCAAACGCATTTTCCACAATGCGCTGTGCCCGGGATAGACGGTAGTTGTAGATCCTTTTCTCTCTGGTCAGGCCCCTGTGTGCAAATGGCTTCATCACATGTTCATGTAATGCAAAAGCCTCGTCTGCAACGAAAACGTAATTTAGGCCGTGCTTTGTCTGGTCCAGTGAGGGCAAGTTGAGGGTTTTGTTGGCGAGTCTCTGGTAGAAAGCCGTCTTTTTGAAGGACCCACCATCCGAAGCACGGCCATTCTTGCCGACATCCACAAACAGAAATTCGTAGTTGGCATTCACCACTGCCATGAGAACGATGCTGAAGAATCCTTTGTAGTTGTAGTAGTATGATCCGGTGTTGGAAGGTGGGTTGATGCGGATGTGTTTCCCATCGATGGCTCCTCCGCAGTTAGGGAAATTCCAACGTTGTTCAAAATCTTCCGCGGTGCTGGTCCGCTCCTCCACGGTGTTAGCAAACTGTAAAAATAGTAAAAAAAGGGGTTAAAACATGACTATAATTTTTTTTAATATCTTTTTTTCCTATATAGACTCCCACCCAACACCCTGATTTAGCATCCACACCGGACCTCAGTCTGCTCGGTGGTGACAGTGATCCGGAGAACAGCACACAAGTGGAAACTCCACTTCCACCTGGACCCTCATCTTCTCAACAACCCCAAAAAAGAAAAAAAAAACAAGGGAGAAAGGAGAATCTTACTGAACGTGAGGACCATTTTTTACAAAACGCAGAACGGCTGCTGCAGAAACCCCCAGATGCAATAGATGATTTCACAGCTCAAGTGAACAGCACATTGAGAAATATGGATACAGATATCCAAAGAAATTTTCTAAGGTTAACCCACGACCTATTGAGTCGCTGTATAAGCAAAAATCTCACAAATTCTACATACATTGCAGATCCAATGCTATTTTCCCCTGCCCCAAATAGGTATGTCCGTCCCCCCCCTGCCTAGTTAGATATTACTCCCCCTCCAAGCACCCCAAGCACCAGCACAACCTTGTATGATGCTGTGCTGGATGCAGCAGATGACTCACCCTAATATACAGAGATGTGCATTTATTTGATATTTAATTTGGTTGTTTTTTCTGTCTTGCTTTTAATGTGACCACATTTTATGAATTCTAATAGGTGCTTGCTGCATGGGATAGGGTGGTGATCACGCCATTTGGACAAGGTCACTACGCACATGGCACAAGTACACATTGCTGGAAGCCGGGGCCACAATGTATACTTGCGCCATATGTGTATTGGCCTGTTCAAACTGGCGTCTGACCCACCCTATCACATACAGCCGGCTACCTATTGGGATTCATAAAATTTGGTGATAATGTTCTTTTGTAAAATTGTTATAAAAAAAAGGATATTGCACACAGTTTAGTGCACACTTTCAGTTGCCTGCAGGTCAGTGCACATTGTACTAAATGAAGGCTATTTTTTGCTTTATGTTGAGTAAAAAAAAATAAAAATGTTTTTCTTTACACAAGAAAACAATGTGTGGTGTTTTTTTTTAACTTACCTTGCAATAATGGTACTGTAGCACTTTTACGATGGCTTTGCAGGTCTCCGGAATGATGACGCCCAAGGACTGAGGTGAGATGAGTGTCCCAAACTTTAGGTCTTCAAGTCACCTTCCTGTAGCCAGGTACCTTAGGGTAGCCACCAGTCTGTCTTCAGCAGGGATTGCCCTCCGCCACCTTGTGTCCTGTCTCTGGATGTGGGGGGTCAACAGATGCAGCAATTCTTGGAAGCTGGCGTCATCCATGCGCAGGTAGTTCCGATTGTCCTCCAGGTTGTTCTCCTTGATCTCCATCAGCAGGGACATGTGAGAGCGGGTATCCCTTTGTAGCAGCCACTCCTTGGTCCAGCATGCTCTCGTCCTTTTTCGCTGGGCCCTCTTCCTAATCTCCCGGACCCCAGCTTCAGCGACCAACACTCTATACTAGGGGTGTGCACCGGCCACTTTTCGTGTTTTGTGTTTTGGTTTTGGATCTGGATCTTTCTTCGTGTTTTGGATCTGGATTGGTTTTGCCAAAACCACCCTTCCGTGTTTTGGGTTCTGGGTTTTGTGTTTTGGATCTGTATTTTTTTTTTTAAAAAGCATAAAAACAGCTAAAATCACAGAATTTGTGGGTTTTTCTGCTCCTATGCTATTATTAACCTCAATAACCTTAATTTCCACTCATTTCCAGTCTATTCTGAACACCTCACACCTCACAATAGTGTTTTTATATCCAAAAGGTTGCACCGAGGTAGCTGGATGACTATGCTAAGAGATACGAGTGGGCGGCACAAACACGTGGTCCATCTAGGAGTGACACTGCAGTGGCAGACAGGATGGCAGTTTGAAAAACTAGGCCCCAAACTGTACATAATTCAAAGAAAAAAAAGAGGTGCAAGATGGAATTGTCCTTGGGCCCTCCCACCCACCCTTATGTTGTATAAACAAGACATGCACACTTTAACAAACCAAACATTTCAGAGCCAGGGTCTGCCACACGACTGTGGCTGAAATGATTGGTTCGTTTGGGCCCCCACAAAACAAGCTGGCAATTAATCTGTCCCTGCACAAACTGGCTCTACGGAGGCAAGATGTCGTCCTCATCCTCCTCATCCACCGATTCCTCACCCTCTTCAGTGTTGTGTACATCCTCATCCTCACAGAGTATTAATTCGTCCCCACTGGAATCCACAACCACAGGTCCCTCTGTACGTTCTGGAAGCTGGTCTCCATGGAAGAGTTGATAATTCATTTTATGAACATCATCTTCTCCACATTTTGTGGAAGCAACCTCCTACGCCTTTCGCTGACAAGGTTCCCGGCTGCACTAAACACTCTTTCGGAGTACACAATGGAGGGGGGGCAACTCAGGTAAAATAGAGCCAGTTTGTACAGGGACCTCCAAATTGTTTCTTTTTCCTGCCAGTACAGGTACGGACTGTCTGACATGCCTACTTGGAATGCTGTCACCGATGTAATCCTTTAACAGACAGACGCACGCTTGTCGCTGCTGCTTTAAGGATGCAGGTGCGGCGACAGCCCACACATTTCACAAAGACAGAAAATAAAAGAAGAATATTTTTATTGTTTGTGGAGCGCACTTTGAGGGTTACACCACCCTTTAACAGACAGACGCACGCTTGTCGCTGCTGCTTTGAGGATGCAAGTGCGGCTACAGCCCACACAATTCACAAAGACAGAAAAAAAAGAAGAATTTTTTATTGTTTGTGGAGCGCACTTTGAGGGTTACACCACCCTTTAACAGACAGACGCACGCTTGTCGCTGCTGCTTTGAGGATGCAAGTGCGGCTACAGCCCACACAATTCACAAAGACAGAAAAAAAAGAATAATTTTTTATTGTTTGTGGAGCGCACTTTGAGGGTTACACCACCCTTTAACAGATAGACGCACGCTTGTCGCTGCTGCTTTGAGGATGCAGGTGGAATCTAGATGGGATTTGGAACCGGGGACACACTACCTCCATCAATTGTCTAAATCCCACTGCACTAATGGCGGATACCGGACGCACGTCTAACACCAACATAGCAGTCAAGGCCTCAGTTATACGTTTTGCTTCAGGATGACTGCTGTCGTACTTCATCCTCATCGCTAGGGACTGTTGGAGGGTCAATTGTTTAGTAAAAGTAGTGGTGTTCCTACTTCCTCTCTGGGATGATGAACAACTCCCAGCAGCAGCAACAGCACTAGGAGGAGGAAGTGGTTCTTGATCTTTCCCTATTTTATTTTTATCTGAGAAAGTTTGGTCCTCCATTTATGTTATATTGATATATACATGCGGCTAAGGCGCACACAAACACAGAAAATATTTTTTTTATTTTTGCTGGAGAGTAGTGCACTTTGTGGGTTACACCACCCATTAAGAAATGAGCCAGCTGGCTATTTACTTATGGGATACAGGCGCACGCTTGGCGCTGCTCCTTTGTTGATGCACGTGCAGCCACAGTGCACACAATTCACAAACACCGAAAATATTTTTTTATTTGGTTTGGAGTGTACTTTGGGGGTTACAGCACCCTTTAACGGTCAAGCCAGCTGGCCCTTTAATTATGACACAGGCGCACGCTTGGCACTACTTTGTTGATGCACGTGCGGCTACTGCGCACACAATTCACAAACACAGAAAATATTTTTTATTTGGTTTGGACTGGAGTGTACTTTGGGGGTTACAGCACCCTTTAACGGTCAAGCCAGCTGGCCCTTTAATTATGACACAGGCGCACGCTTGGCACTACTTTGTTGATGCACGTGCGGCTACTGCGTACACAATTCACAAACACAGAAAAAATATGAGATATGGTAAGAACTTACCCTTGTTATCTCTATTTCTACGAAGTCCATAGGGTTCCACAGGATACCTTGGGGTATAGGTGTGACGTCAGTCGCAGGGCACCAAAGAGTTAAGCTTTCAGCCTCCCAGGATGCACTAGGTCCCCCTCCTATACCCCGCCCCCGGGCCAAGGCACCTCAGTTAGTTACCAAGCCATAGGCCAGAGGAGGAGAAGGAAGAGAGAGAACAAAGATCTGGACACATACAAGAATCACATTCTCACCAGAGGGAGACGGAAAACCGGTGACCAGAGCAAAGCCCATCTGCAGCACAGGTGCGACAGGGCGGGAGTCCTGTGGAACCCTATGGACTTCGTAGAAATAGAGATAACAAGGGTAAGTTCTTACCATATCTCATATTTTCTACTTCAGGGTCCATAGGGTATCCACAGGATACCTTGGGGATGTCCCAAAGCAGTATCCTTTAAGGGTGGGGACGCTCCTGTGCAGAAAGGAGAATCCGCCACCCGAAGGAAGCATCCTGAGAGGCGAAGGTGTCAAACCTGTAATACCTCACGAAGGTATGGACAGAAGACCACGTAGCAGCCTTGCAGATCTGAACTGCCGAGGCACCACGTCGAGCTGCCCACGAAGGACTCACAGACCTAGTGGAATGAGCCTTCAGAGAAGGAGGGACCGGTAGGCCTTCATGAAGATAAGCTTCAGAAATAGCCATACGGATCCAGGCTGCCAAAGTTTGCTTTGAAGCAGGCCAACCCTTTTTACGGAAGCCAAAGAGGACAAACAAAGCGTCCGACTTCCTAAACGAAGAAGTGCGGTCAACATAAGTCCTTAAGGCCCGCACAACATCCAAAGAGGCCTCACCCACGGAAAGACCCGGTGAGTTAAAGGCCGGAACAACTATTTCCTCGTTAATATGAAACTGGGAAACAACTTTGGGAAGAAACTCGGGCCGAGTGCGGAGCACTGCCCTGTTCCCATAAAAAACCAAGAAAGGGGGTCTACAAGAAAGAGCCCCTAACTCAGAAACACGTCTGGCCGAAGCAATGGCCAGAAGGAAAACAGTCTTAGCTGTTAGCCATTTAAGATCCACTGAGCCCAGTGGTTCAAACGGCGGTCCTTGGAGAGCCCTCAGGACCACAGCCAAATCCCAAGGCGCCACAGGTGGAACAAAGGGCGGCTGAATGCGGAGAACACCCTGCATAAAGGTGCGCACATCCGGGATTGTAGCAATCCTACGGTGAAACCAGACAGATAGGGCCGAAACCTGTACCTTCAAAGAAGCAAGGCGAAGCCCATGATCTAGTCCCGCTTGCAGGAAGGCGAGAATCCGAGACAGACGAAACTCCCGCGGTGCATAACCTCTCGGTCGACACCACTGGAAGAACGTATGCCACACGCGATGGTATATCCTCGCGGAAGACGGTTTCCGAGCTCGCAACATGGTACGCACCACAGAGCTGGAAAACCCCCGGGACCTCAGCATGGCCGTCTCAACAGCCACGCCGTCAAAGACAGCCGAGTCAGGTCCGGGTGAAGGCAAGGACCCTGAGACAGAAGGTCCGGTCGTAGCGGCAACCGCAGAGGAATGTCCACGGACAGACCCTGAAGGTCTGAGAACCAGTGCCGTCTGGGCCACGCGGGAGCTATCAACAGGAGCGTCCCTCCTTCCTGTTTGAATTTCCGGATTACCCGTGGAAGAAGGGAGACCGGAGGGAACAGGTATGCGAACCGGAATGTCCACCGGACGGACAGAGCATCCACCAGAGACGCCCCTTCGTCTCTTGTGCGAGACCCGTACACCGGCAACTTGTTGTTGTGCCGAGACGCCATGAGGTCGATTTCTGGAAGACCCCACCTGTCCACCAGTAGTTGAAAAACGTCCGGGTGCAGGGACCATTCCCCCGGATGAACGTCCTGGCGACTTAGAAAGTCCGCCTCCCAATTGAGCACTCCCGGGATGAAGACCGCTGATATGGCCGGAAGATTGCGCTCCGCCCAAACCAGGATCCGAGAGACCTCTACGAGAGCCGCCCGACTGCGAGTTCCTCCTTGCCTGTTTATGTAGGCCACGGTGGTAGCGTTGTCCGACTGGACCTGCACCGGGCGACCCTGGAGAAACCGCTGTGCCTGCTGGAGAGCATTGAAGACCGCACGGAGTTCCAAGATATTTATTGGAAGCTCCGCTTCTGTCGGCGTCCACCTGCCCTGGAACAAGTGTGGACCCGAAACTGCTCCCCAGCCCCGAAGACTGGCGTCCGTTGTCAACAGGACCCAATTTGGAACCCAGAACGGACGTCCCTTGTTGAGGTGGGTCGTCTGTAACCACCACGTAAGGGACAGGCGAACCTCCTGGGTGAGCACAATCGTCTGGGACTTCAGAGACTGAGTCAGCCCGTTCCACTTGGACAGGATCAGGTGCTGCAGAGGTCTGGAGTGAAACTGGGCGTATTCCACCATGTCGAACACCGACACCATGGAGCCCAGTAACCTCATCGCCGAGTGTAAGGACACCCGGCGGCTGTGCAGACAACTGCGCACCCTTGACTGTAAAGCAGAGATCTTGTCCTCCGTCACGAAGATCCTTTGCTGTCCCGAGTCCAATAAGGCTCCAAGATGCAGAATCCTCCGAGACGGGATTAGAGTGGACTTCTGCCAGTTGATTAGCCAGCCGTGCCGTTGCAGCAGTGCAATGGTCAGGTCCAAGTGGCGTAACAGGAGCTCTCGAGATCCTGCCACCAATAACAGGTCATCCAAATACGGCAACATGCGGACTCCCTGCAGCCGCAGAGAAGCCGCCATGACCGCCATCACCTTGGTGAAAACACGTGGTGCTGTTGCCAGGCCAAAAGGTAACGCCCGAAACTGGAAGTGGTCGCTGCTGATTGCGAACCTGAGGAACTGTTGATGGCGCCAAAGAATAGGGACATGCAGGTAAGCGTCCTGTATGTCCAATGACACCAAGTAGTCCCCAGGTTCCAGCGCCAGAATGATGGACCGTAGGGTCTCCATCCGAAACTTCGGGACCCGCAAAGACTTGTTGAGTGCTTTGAGGTTGAGAATCGGACGATATGACCCATTGGGTTTCTGTACCAAAAATAGATTTGAATAGAAACCCTGGCCCCTCTGGGAGAATGGAACCGCCACTATAACTCCAGCCTGGAGCATAGTGTGCAATACCTTCCGCAGCTCCGTAGCCTTGTTCCGATCTGATGGGAGACCCGTGGTGAAGAAGCGAGCCGGGGGTCTGTGCCGGAAGGAGAGGGCGTATCCGTGGGAAACCACCTCCAGAACCCAAGTGTCTGTCGTAGTGGTCGACCAACACTGGGCGAACTGTAGCAGGCGGCCTCCCACCCTGGGATCCCCCAAAGGGAGGCCCGGACCGTCAGGCCGCAGGCTTGTCATCTGGCTTGGGGGCCGGACGTCTGGTACTCCATGCCTGCTTCCGGGGCTTGACCGATTTCTTAGGGCCAGCCTGTCGAGGAAACGACTGTGGTTTGGGCCTGCCCTGGGCCCTAGATGACCGAAAGGACGATGGTCCCGAACCAGAAGGAGCAGCGGCCGACGGGAGACAGGCAGATTTGGCTGCCGCCAGCGTGGCCACAATCTTATCCAGATCCGGACCGAAGAGAACTTCTCCGGTAAACGGCAACGCTTCCAGACCTTTCTTGGAATCTGCGTCCGCCTTCCAGGATCGCAGCCACAAGGTGCGACGAGCAGCTACCGCTGCTGAAGAAATTCTAGACACCAGAGTACTAATGTCTAGAGCCGCCTCGTTGATGTAGGTGGCCGAATCACGGAGATTGCCAATCAACTCCGCCTGATCGGCCGGACAGTCGGATTCAAAAGAAGCCTCTAATGAATCCGCCCAGCGCTCCATCGCTCTGGCAACCCAGCAAATGGCCATAGCCGGCCGTGCTGCCCCCCCTGCAAGGGAATAAGCGGACTTCAGGCAGATTTCTACCTTGCGGTCCGTAGCATCCTTAAGGGAGGACATGGATGGCATCGGCAATGTGGCACTACGGACAAGACGGGTCACGTGAGAATCCACCTGTGGAGGGGATTCCCACTTCGCAAAATAATTATCCGCGAACGGATAAGCCACCGCCAGGCGTCTCTGCGGCTGGTATTTTTTGCCAGGTTGTTTCCACGCCTCCTCTAAATGGTCCACCAACTGACCCGAAAGAGGAAAGACTGTGGCATCGCCCTTCACATCTTTGAAAAAGGCATACTTCGTCCTCAATCACCAAGGCTGTGCGGACCGCCCGAATAAGTCCAGGAATATATACTTTGGACTTAGCATCAGCGTCCTTAGTATGGAGAGGTTCCTGATCGTAAGGATCTAGAATCTCCCCATCATCAGACGTCCCTTCGTCATCCTCATAAGGAGCGGACAGAGACGCCACCGGCCGTTTATGAGGCCGCATCACAGACTCCCCTTGCAACACATCCGACAAGTGCTGTACAGAACTCGTCAGGGAGTTAACCCACGCTGGCTCCTGAGAACCCGGGAGCGGGGAAATAGGGAGACTGTGGGGTACCACCAATTGTCGTGGGAACCCCTGCATGGGTGACGACACCACAGACTGCTGGGACAAACCCATCGGAGTAAACGCGGGCTGCGGAGCTAACTGGCCCACTAAAGCTGTTAACGCCTGAGCGAAACAAGCCCAGGGCGGCTCCTGTACCGGTGCTGTAACCGTAATAGGCCGCGCCATGGACAAACACTGCCGGCAAAGGCCCTCCGCGCTACCCTCCCCCTCCGCTAACGGTACTTTGCACGTGGTACACTGTAGCCGGAGGGGAAAATCACTTTCAGACATGATGGCACCACGTATGTGACCTCTCTCACCAATTAAGTATTAAATAGGCGAGAGACCACCCTGCAGCACCGCACCGCAAGGGCTTTAGCAGAAAGAACAGGGACAGTAATAAAGCTGACAGTTTAGATGAAGAAAAGATTACAGGCAGCAGCGCTAGCACAGTCACATACAATGCAGAGAAATAACAATTCCTGCACTAACAGCGCTGATCACTCAACTACACAGACACAGGGCCTGGTAGGACACAGCGCTGCATACACAGACCTGACCACAGCGGAGGAGAGGTATGCGGGGGGACCCAGACCACGATGCTTCCGTCCAGCGCTTCCAGCAGCGTTCACCATGCGTTCTGGAGAAGATGGCCGCCGAGGAGCAGAGAGGAGGCTGGCCTGGGGGAGGAGCGCTGCCACAGGACCAGTCGGCAGCATGCAGAGAGGGCTGTGTGCAGCGGGGGAGGCGCCGGCTGTGAGACAGGGAAGGCGCGCTCCCCTGGCATGCATTTAACCCCTGGGACGCCGCAGCGCTACCGCTCTGCTGCGGTCCGCTGTCCCAGGGGGTAGTGGAAGCGCAGGTTGGTCGCCTGGCTCCACGCTGCAGCCAGTCCCCAGGGAGCCCCATGCCTGGGGACTTAGGACCATGTGATCAGCGGGGACCCACCGCGGGACCCCGCTGCTTACCTCTGTCCCCCTTGAATCCGGCCATGGTCCGGAGCATCTGGGGTCACCGCTAGCTGTGACCCCAGACGCCCACCAGCATCCCCGGATCAGTACCGGCGTTCTGGTACCGGCGGGGTGTAGGGAAGACAGCATGGACGTCAGGACTGACTGTCCATGCTGTACATCCAGTTGTGCAGCCACAGCTGCATGAAGAATAAGCTTCAGGGGCTCTTCTAGCCCCCACTCCAACAGGTGCACCCGACTCCGGCCGGGCACCAAACTAAACTGAGGTGCCTTGGCCCGGGGGCGGGGTATAGGAGGGGGACCTAGTGCATCCTGGGAGGCTGAAAGCTTAACTCTTTGGTGCCCTGCGACTGACGTCACACCTATACCCCAAGGTATCCTGTGGATACCCTATGGACCCTGAAGTAGAAAATATGTGTTTTTTTTTAGCACTTGGGGGGAGCACCCTTGATGGACAGAGCACCCCCTGGACAACACTACAGCACCCCTTTAGGACTGGGACACTGCACAGGACTTTGGAGTGGACACAGCCCCTATGGAGAACTGACTGCAAAACACAGTTCAGCCAGCCCCTATGGACTTTGAAGTAGTGGACACAGCCCCTATTAACAACAGCAGCACAGCACAACACAGCCAGCCCCTATGGACTTTGAAGTAGTGGACACAGCCCCTATGGACAACAGCAGCACAGCACAGCACAACACTACTCTGCACTACACTACACTACACTACACAGCCCAGCCAGCCCTAACTCACACCCTCCCTCTTCACTGTCCACAGCCGAGTGAGAAAATGGCGCCGACGCGGGTACCTTATATAGGATCCAAAACCCGCGAGACCCGGAAGGCGGGATGATGACGTTTTGCCTCGATTTCAGATCCGAGTCAGGCGGGAGAAGTCGAGCCTGACTCGGATCGGCCTCGGATCGGGGGGGCTCAGGGGGGTTCGGATTTCAGAAATCCGAACCCGCTCACTCCTACTCTATACTGATAGGGACGCATCAGTACAGAATTCAGGAACAGGATAGAATGCAGGTAGGTAGCACACACTTGCAGGTAGAATAAACTTTGTATAGGCAAGCCAAATACAAAGAGCACAGTAGCAATGTACAGGATTCAGCAGGAATACACCTAGCCTCATCTAGTAGCAGAGCAGAATGTACACAGAGTTTAAAGGGTGCCTGCTTTTTATACTCCCTAGAAAGCCCCTCCCATTGTTATGGCTATTTAAATTTCCCACCAATAGTCAAGAGCCTGTTTTATTTTTTTATTAAACTCACGATTTGCTATGGCCAATAGATCGCGAGATCGTAAGACAGATTGAGTGTCTTTTTTCCAAAATCATGATCACGACGGCAAGGGAGCTCCCGTGAAAGTTCATGAGGAAATTGGCCATAAAATCGTATCGTGAGGACATCGGTATGTGTGTGGGCACCTTTAGTATTTTCTAATTCCATCTCTTCCTACCAGCAGGGGGATGCAGAAACACACAGGTCTCCATCTATCCATGCTAATGATGGTAAGTAACTATCTATTATTTACATATCATACAGGGGGAGGTACTGTAAGAAGGAGGGGAGGGTGCAGGGGGGGGATATGGGGGAGGAGCATATCGAAGCACACGAAATACAGTTTATGTTGCCTTATCTACATGGACACCGCTGTAGCTCCCCAGCTCTTCTTCCACTTGAAATGCATTTTCCGATCTCCCGCTGATGAGCTGAAGTCAGCGAATAAGTCCTCACATCAGCCAAGCAGCGCAACATGTGACACCAGCAGCTCAAGTGGAAGTAGCTTATCTCTTTGTCTGTCTGCTATTGTCCAGTCTTGTTTTATTTCTGTACTGTTCATAATTGTAGGGTCTAACCAAATATACTAGCTCTATACAGTATAAGTAAATGTCAATAAATAAGTAGCAGTGCAGCGAGCTACAGCCGGGTCTGAATAACAAAGGCCAAAAGAAAAAAAAATGACTTTATACATTCATATAAGTTAAATCTAAATTTTATATTTTAGAAGTTATATATTATTTAGAGTTTTAATATTTTGGATCTAAAAGACTATTCTTGTAATACTAAAGAATAACAACAATAATACATTTATAATAATCATACTATGTAATAATACTGTACATACACTTACCTATATCACAGAGAATGTAATCTCTCTTTCTCCCGTCTCTCTTTTCTGTGTGTCTCTCTCTCTTACTTCTCTCTACCTTTCTTCTCTCACTCTCTCCTCTCCTAACTCTCTCTCCTCTCACTCTCGCTCCTCTTACACTCACACACTCTTTCCTCTCGCCCTCTCTCCTCTTACACTCACACTCTCTCTCCTCTTACACTTACACACTCTCTCCTCTCACTCTCTGCTCTTATATTCACACTCTCTCTCCTCTCATTCCTCTTACACTCACACACTCTTTCCTCTCACCCTCTCTCCTCTTACACTCACACTCTCTCTCCTCTTACACTTACACTCTCTCTCCTCTCACTCTCTCCTCTTATGCTCACACTCTCTCTCCTCTTGCTCTCTCTCCTCTTATACTCACTCGCTCTCTTCTCTCTCACTCTCTCTTCTACCTCTGTCCTCTCTCTCTCTCTCCTTTCACTCTCTCTCCTCTTACGCTTACACTCTCTCTCCTCTCCTCTCTCCTCTTACACTCACACTCACTCTCTTCTCTCACACTCTCTCTTCTACCTCTGTCCTCTCTCTCTCCTTTCACTCTCTCTCCTCTTACACTTACACTCTCTCTCCTCTCGCTCTCTCTCCTCTTACACTCACACTTGCTCTCTCCTCTTACTCTCTATCTCTCCTCTCACACTCTGTCTCTTCTACCTCTGTCCTCTCTCTCTCCTCTTATACTCACACACTCTCTCTCCTCTTATACTCACACTCTCTCTCCACTCACGCTCTCTCCTCTTACACTCACACTCTCTACTCTTGCTCTCGCTCCTCTTACACTCAATCTCTCTCCTCTTACACTCCCGCTATCTCTTCTCTTACACTCACACTCTAGAATTTGACCTCAGAGACACAATATTTTGTATAAAATCTCACACACCCCATTTGTATGTTTAAGGTTTATTGTTCTTTAAAAAAAGTTCTCACTTATTGTTACTGAGTGTGATTCCTGTGTAATTACAGCTAAGGTGTGCTCCTCAGGGCCCAGCCATCCTTTCACTCCTGCTGTCACCCGCCTTCTTAATGCTGCTGCTTCTAGATGCCCTAAAAACACCCAGGGAATGATGAAAGCAGGGGCGGATTGGGAAATGAAAGTGGCCCTGGAAAAAAACAAGAAAGAGGCCCTATGCGTGCGCGCCGAAAAAGTGGGTGTGGCTTTTTGGCAAGGGGTGTGGCTTTGTGGCAAGGGGTGTGGCCTTGTGTGAAATGCTATGCCCGCAAGCTGGTCTCCTTGTTTTCATCATACTGTGGACATGCCCACTGCTCCGGGAGCTGATGGATATGCCCCCAGTCCCTCTCACCAGAGAATAAACACAGCATGTGAATAAGTATTTTCTTACCTATATGATTTCTTTGCAACTCTGAAGAAATTGATCCTCCCTGGACAGGCAGTATCCTCAGTCAGTTTTCACTATTCATGCAGGAGATAACATGGTCCGGAAGCCGCCTGTTAGCGTAGGAATAAAGCCAATGTCATCAACATGCAACAGAGGTTCTCGCCAGTACCATCCCCCTGTATCTCACCAGCATCATTCCCCTGTCATTCTCCAATACCATCCTCCTGGGTCTCTCCAATACATCCCACTGTCCAGCTGCAGCTACTCTTTGCCCCCAGGGCCATCTCCTTTTCCCCCAGAACCATCTCCTCTGTGCTCCCAGTGTCAACCCCCTCCCCACATCACAGCATCCTCCCGCAGCACAGCAAAACCCTCTCCCCTCACAGCACTGCTCATAGCCCCCTTCATAGCCCCTCACAGCACAGCCCTCCTCATCACAGCCCCCTCATAGCACAGTCCTCCACACCACAGCCCCCCTCAGCACAATCTCCCTCATATGACAGCCCTCACAACATAGCCTTCCTCACATCACAGCCCCCCTCAACACAGCCCCCCTCAACACAACCCCCCTCAACACAGCCCCTCACAGCACAATCGCCCGCATAGCACAGACCCTCTAACATCACAGCCCGCTCACAGCAGAGTCTCCCTCATATGACATCCCCCCTCAGAGCAAAACCCGTGATTACAGCCTGTCACAGCACAGCCCCCCTCATCTCAGTACCTCATAGCACAGGCCCCCATATCACAGCTCCTCACAGCATAGTCCCACACTCTCCCCACTTACTCAGACCCCCCACATACAGATCTTTACTCCCCTCCCTCAGCTCCCCCCTCACACACACAGCGCTTAACCATACATAGATTCCCCCCACTAACACAGTTCAACTACCCTCTGTACACAGATGTCCCCTCCAGACCTCACCATAGATGTCACCTAGACGTGGGGGGGGGGAGGCAGGAATCATCTGCTGAACTGGCTGCAACACATTGAAGAGATCAGTGCTTCCATACAGCATCAAGTGCCAAGCCCCCTGTCTGAAAGCACTGGTCTCTTCAATGTGTCTCAGAAGGTAATCTCCCCTGAGCCCCCGCAACTAACACCGACCAGGCTGCCTATACGGTAATGAGCCCGAAGGTATGTGCTCAGTGCTTACTGCTGGACACACATTTGCCAGCCCTGCACATTACCGTATAGGCAGCCTGGGCTTCGGCAGTTGTCTGTCACTCACCTGCGGACCCGCACCACTGCCTCACTCCTCATCCCTCGATGACGCCATCGCTGACGGCGGGCAAGCTTGGTGGGTGGAGCTTTAACAGGCTGGCCTCTCTTCTCGCGAGAGAAGCTCAGCCGCGCAAGGCACACTGTAAAACACACATTGTACAGGGGCCGGATGACGCGAGTCGGGGGGCGGGGCCACAATTGAAAAGCGGCCCCACAACCAATCGGCCCACCGGGATTCTTCCCGCAAAAAGTAATGGCCAATCCGCCCCTGGATGAAAGTGATGCCCACAAATACCGGAGCTACCAAATACAATCGCATGGGAGCCAGCCCTGTACTCACACCCCAGCCACCTTCCACCAAACCATCCTTGCTCCGATACCCTCTCAGATCCGCCAGCACTGCAATAAAATAAAGACCTTGATGCAGAAGCTGGACCGAGGGTTTGGGGGGCTCAGGGCACTTAAGGCAGGGGAATTACACCTGAGACAATGCAGGGACAATTGCACAGATACCTCAGGTGAGCGTCTTCTCTGCAGAACATATCAGTGTCACAATCAAGCTGGAGAGTGACCACTAAAACTGTGCTTAAAGGACATCATCATTTACAGGCAAGACCCCCTCGGCTGAGGGGCTTCACAAAGTTTTTTTAAGTCACAATCCGGCTGGAGAGTGACCACTAAGGGCTCTATTTACTACAATCCGCATATTGAATGCGGATTGTAGTGTGATATTACCGAGTGAATTCGCATTGCGAATTCAGGTAATATCACAGGGATTTACTATAAATCCCTTGCAGGGACAGAGCTTGCGATAAAGCTCTGTCCCTGCGGATCCCATCCGCACTCTAGTCGCGGTATTTTCGGAAAAAATACCGCGACTAAGAGCCCGCGCATGCGCCGACCGACCACCGCTACTACCCCCCCACCGACGATAAGCCCCGCCCCCCGGTGCTAAGCCCCGCCCCCGCGATCGCGGACCCCCGCGACCCCCCCCCCCCGACCCCCCCTTCCTTCATTACACTTACCTGCATCCTCCTGGCCTCCGGTGGTCTTCTCCGGGCTTCCCGATCAGGTGATCTCCCATACTGCACTGGGGCCCGATCACCTGATGACCGGGCCCCAGTGCACTGTGGGAGACCAGCTGACCGGAGAGGAGCCATCACCGGAGGCCCGATCACCGGTCCCTGGATTCAGGTAAGTGAAAAAAAAAATGTTTAATTTTTTTTTTCTTTTTTTTACAGCAATCAGCTTGCGGTCTATTTAGACCACACAGCTGATTACTGGTACCGGCTCCCGCCTCTGCTCTCCCCGTTAGAGCAGAGTGGGAGCCCGGTAACCGGAGGAGACCCTGGATAACGCCACCTCCAGGTGGCGTTATTATCACAGGGCTTCCCCCGGTATTTTTTTACAATTTATTTTTAGTAACTTGCACACAGATCACATTTCCCATTACAATTATGGGAAATGCGATCTGCTTTACTAAAAATAAGTGATACTGGGGGTTGGAGTAGAATTTTACTAATTCTACTCCAATTGCCCTGTAATAAATACAGGTGAAACTAAAATAATGTGAAAAGGGTGTGAAAACACCCTTTTTCACTTTATTTTAGTAAAAATAATGTTAATAAATAGAGCCCTAAGACTCTGTGCCTAAGGGACATCATAATTTACAGGCAAGACTCCCTCAGCTAAGGGACTTTGTAAACTTCTTTAAAGTCACAATCCAGCTGGAGAGTGACCACTAAGACTCTGTGCCTAAAGGACATCATCATTTACAGGCAAAACCCAATCGGCTGAGGGGCTTCACAAAGTTTTTTAAAGTCACAATCCGTCTGGAGAGTGACCACTTAGACTCTGGCCCTCATTCAGAGGCGGTTGCTAGGGCGCGATCGATCGTATCATAAAAGAGCTAGAAAATGCAAATCAAGTGCAAAATCGCAGCGCACATCATAGGTGAGGAAACTCCCATCACAATGAAAACACACCTCCTGAGTCTCGTAAAGGGGTGAGCGAGGACTACAGTCGCAGAAATTTGTCGTCGCTGACGCCAAGCTATGTGACCATCGTGGTTTTTTGGCAGAGTCAAGTTTCAACATCTGCACTTTCGATGGTTCTTCTGCCTATTTCAATGCGGATGCAAGCAGCATGCAATTGCTTTTTTTTTTTTTTTGTCTATTCTTCTAATGTAAATTTTGCATGCATTTTTTGATGTTTGGTTTAAGAAAATCTGGCTATGGGCTTTATTATTTACAAAAAAAACAAAACAAAGCATGCTGGGATGTGCAGTACCACAAACCTAAAAAAATATAAAAAAACATCTACAAAAACATGTATTTAGCATTTGAACCAAAAAAAGGGAATTATGATTATTAAATGTATTTTAAATGGTTTTGCAAACAAATGTAAAATAAATATCACATACCGAGACCAACCTAATGTAATGTCCTTTTAAAAAGAAAAAAAAGTCAATTAACGCAAAAACTTTGCTAATATACATTGCAATGACAAACACCTGTTACTTTGTTAATTGACTCCAGACATCGGCAGAGGCAGAAACCATCGCCTGCAGTCGCAGTGCTTGTGGTAGACCCTGGGCTCACTCAAGCACTACGAGAAGTAGCATCTTAAAGGCTGCGGTATGACGTGTGCGATGACCCGCTCAGTAATGTATGCACGCCTTGAAATCTCTCTTTTTACGACAAACACGCCTGCGTACGCTGCGCCACCCCCCGTTCACATGCACCTTCCCCTGTTACCACCCACGAATGGAACTATCTGTCAATCAGAGCTACGACCAAGTAGTGACTGACGACAGACTCCATTTAGCTCGCAAGAACTGGCTTGCGCACACGCAATGCCGACTACACGCATGCACACATGACAAAAAGCACTCGTTGCGATCGATCGTGCCCTAGCGACCGCCTCTGAATGAGGTCCTCTGTACCTAAGGGACATCATCATTTACAGGCAACACCCCCTCGGCTGAGGGGCTTCGCAGACTTCTTCAAAGTCACAATCCGGCTGGAGAGTGACAACTAGGACTTTGGGCCTGATTGAGACCCGGTCGCAAGCATTGAGCGCTCGCAACCGGGTCGATGTTTGCCCACGGGCATGCGCATGACGGAGACCCGGCTAGCGACGGGTGCTCCGTCGCTCCGGGTCTCGCACCAAAGGGGGCGAGCTGTCGATGGTGATTGACAGCTCACCCCATTTGGTAGGCGTGGCCGGGGGGTGGCTTCACAAACGGAGGCGTTCCCAAGCGAACGCCTGCCGTTTGTGGGCGGACCCACTGACATCACAAGTGATGGGCAACATTCTCTGCCTGTTACCGGGCTGTCTGTCACTCACATCTATGCAGCTTGTGGCTGCACACTGAGCAGGAGTCCTTCCGAGGCTGCTCCGCTGCTCTGTGTCCTCTCTCCCTTCCTCTCGCCGGCTATGGCCCCACCCCCTCATCGGGAGGCCCGCCCCCTCTCCTACCCTGTCTGACTATATTAATCTATTTCCTTCTGTCCCTGCTGAAGACCCCGCCTCCTCACCCCGAGTCTCCGCCCTTTCTCCACCTGTCTCTGTCATCTCTTCCTGTACCCTGGACCTGGAGCTCTGTAGGGACCAGAGACAGAAGAGCCTTCCAGACAGGTAAGTGCAAGTGGAGGTGTACATGTATAAATGATATTTGAGGTTGAGGGGGTGTTGGAATACTTATGCAATGGGGGCTGTAGTTATTTTTATCTTGGGGGGAGGGGGTGTTTTAATACTGTCGGCAGGGCCGGCCCAAGCCTAATTTTTTTGGTAAGCGGATATAGATTTTGGCGCCCCTTGTTGAAATAAAGCCTCATATTTTGGTGTGTGAAATATCGAGTGTGCATGTAATAATGTAACAATGACAAAATGGAAGCTATAGATTAAAAGACCAGCTTTATATACACATGGCTATAATTTAATACTATACTCAGTGGCGTCACTAAGATTGGTGTAACCGAGTGTAGTAACTAATGGTGTCACCCCACGCCCACAGGTGGAGCTAGACACGCCCTTTTGGCGGAGTTGGTCACGCCCCCTCTGCGGTGCGCCGAACATCACAAATCTCCCTGAATCTAATTTTCAAAAGTAGGCAAGTATGTGTCACCCCACATGGACCTTCTCCTGCATCAGACAATACAGAATCCTTAGTAATAATATACAATGGACCCACAAGAGGGAAAAAAGCACACACATTAACCTCCACTGTGTGGGGCCTCACGTGATAAATAAAAAACACATACATAGGCTTTGCATGAAAAAAACACATACATAGGCCCCCACATGAAAATAATAAAGCACATAGGCTCCACATTAAAAAAAATCAAAACACATTCTGCCCCCACGTAAAAATAAAGCAGATATCGCTTTGCAGAAAAAAAACGCACATAGATCCCCATATGGGAAAACACCACACACATTAGCAACCACATAAAAGTAATAAAACCTAGGATTTGCATGAAAAACCCCCCACACAAATAGGCCCCTATATGAAAATAATTAAACACACACATAGACACACACATAGACACCGCCACATAAAAGTGTATGAAGTGTTATATGGCACCTATACAGCAGGACCACCCTGGGTCTTAAGCTACAAATACACCCTAAGAAACATATTCAGGGAGACAGCCAGTGGGTGACAGGGAGAGGGTGGCAG
Source organism: Taudactylus pleione (assembly GCA_031769625.1). Classification (NCBI taxonomy): domain Eukaryota; kingdom Metazoa; phylum Chordata; class Amphibia; order Anura; family Myobatrachidae; genus Taudactylus; species Taudactylus pleione. Next base: position 2,525,596 of record JAUIMM010000364.1, on the reverse strand, counting down.
CACTAGGTGACAGGGAGTGGGTGACAGAGAGAGGGTGACAGGAAGAAGGTGACAGGTAGAGGATTATGACAGGGTGAGGGTGACGGACAGAATGACGACAGGGTGAGGGCGACAGCACTAGGTGACAGATAGAGGGTGACAGGGAAAGAGTGATGACAGCGAGAGGGTGAAAGCACTAGGTGACAGGTAGAGGGTGAAAGCACTAGGTGACAGGTAGAGGGTGACGACAGGGAAAGAGTGACGACAGGGAAAGAGTGACAGCACTGGGTGACAGAGAGAGGGTGGCAAAGGTTGACAGGGAGAGGGTGACAGCAGTGGGTGATGCCAAGAGACAGTGAAAGCAGTGGGTGACAGGAAGAAAATGAACAATGGGTGAAAGGAACAGGGTGACGACAGGCTGTGGGAGACAACCAGTGGATGACAGGGAGAGGGAGACAGCCAGTAGGTGACAGGGAGAGGGTGACGACAGAGTGAGGGCAACCGCACTAGGTGACAGGGAGAGAATGACGACAGGGAGAGGGTGACAGCACTAGGTGACAGAGGGTGATGACAGAGTGACCAATGGGTGAAAGGGACAGGGTGACAACAGGCAGAGGGAGACAACCAGTGGGTGACAGGGAGACGGATACAGCCAGTGGGTTACAGCTAGTGGGTGACAGGGAGAGGGTGATGACAGAGGTTAGGGCAACCGCACTAGGTGACAGGGGGAGGGAGATGACAGGGAGAGGGTGAAAGCACTAGGTGACAGGGAGAGGGTGACATGGAGAGTGAGGGCAACCGCACTAGGTGACAGGGAGAGAATGACGACAGGGAGAGGGTGACAGCACTAGGTGACAGAGGGTGATGACAGAGTGACCAATGGGTGAAAGGGACAGGGTGACAACAGGCAGAGGGAGACAACCAGTGGGTGACAGGGAGACGGATACAGCCAGTGGGTTACAGCTAGTGGGTGACAGGGAGAGGGTGATGACAGAGGTTAGGGCAACCGCACTAGGTGACGGGGAGGGAGATGACAGAGAGAGGGTGAAAGCACTAGGTGACAGGGAGAGGGTGACATGGAGAGTGAGGGCAACAGCACTAGGTGACAGGGGAGGGTGACGACAGGGGGAGGGTGACAGTACTAGGTGACAGGGGAGGGTGACGACAGGGAGAGGGTGACAGCACTAGGTGACAGGGAGAGGATGACAGCACTAGGTGACAGGGAGAGTGAGGGCAACAGCACTAGGTGACAGGGGAGGGTGACGACAGGGGGAGGGTGACAGTACTAGGTGACAGGGGAGGGTGACGACAGTGAGAGGGTGACGGCCACTGCATGATAAATACAAAAGAAATAAAATTTTCTTACCTGGGACTGCAGCCCGTGGATGGCTCCTCCTAACCTTGGACTTCACGCTGGGGATGGTCACGAGTTCATGAAGTCAGATCCCCGGCGTCCAAGCAGCAGCACAGCCAGAGGAAGCTGGGGTTGGAGGGGAGGAGCAGGGAGAGCGTGGCCCCTCCTGCTCTTCCAGCCAGGCACAGACTCTTAAGCTGTGTCACTCTGAGGGGGAGGAGCTCAGGAGAGGGGAGGAGAAGAGAGTGGCCACTCCTCCCCCTCCAGCCGTGCCCGGCCTGCTGTCAATCAACAAAGTATGGTCCCGGGCCATTGTTCCGGCAGCGGCTGTGGCTGGCTGCCGCCGCGCAGCGGCATATGAGTCAGTGTGACTCATTGTAACTCCGGTGGCTCTGGGGGATAGCAGCACAGCGGCGGGACAGATGACGCCCTTACAACTTGGCGCCATACGCGGCTGCGTACCGGGCGTAATGGGCAGGCCGGCCCTGTCTGTCGGTACCGGGGGTGATGTAATAATGTGTGTGAATGTGGGGGGGTGTATTATTATTGTGTGTGAGGGCTACTGTATATTCGTAATACCTGTGTTATATGTGGGTCACTGATGATTTCTGTATAATCAGTGATTACTCTGTTATCTGGCAGCCTTTGCAACGCTCCCTGATCAGGTGGTCACTGTGAACCTCTCTGCATTATATGGCAGCCACTGCGACTCTCCCTGATCTGATGGTTACTGCAAACCTCTCTGCATTATATGGCAGCCACTGCGACTCTCTCTGATCTGACGCTCACTGCGACCTCTCTGCATTATGTCACTGCGACACTCCCTGATCTGATGGTCCCTGCGAACCTCTCTGCATTATATGGCAGTCACTGCGATGCTCCATAATCTGGCTGTCACTGCAAACCGCTCTACATTATTTAAATCACATCCACATTAGGCACACCTTACTTACATAGGCTATTATCATGTGTCTTTTCTCCATTGCAATGCACTGGTGGAGAAATCGGGCCACTTACTTGTGTCTGCCCCCCAGGCCAAAAGTTGCCAGCCAGCCCCTGGTCTTGACCATCGCGACCATCATCATGGCCGCTTGCTATAGCTGTGGGTGGTAACCCACAGCTATGCGAGCGGCCAGGAGGCCGCTCCTAAAAAAACCAGCGCCTGCCCTGATTCAGAGCGCCTCTGAATCAGGCCCTCTGTACCTAAAGGACAGTCTCAGGAGCCATCAGCTACATCCAAAACCCGAGACTAGTTCCCTTGATATAAACAGTTTTTCTTATATGTTGGCTGAATATAAGACATTCTAAAGCCTTTATGTGTGCTGGGTGATGCAGGGTGACATTATACCACATAAACATACTTTCTTCCTCATTCTTTCTATCAGTGATAATCCTCCCTGGCCTCTTTTGTCACTAACACCAATACTGACCACACACATCACACACATAGGTGTAGCATCATATCGCCTTTTTCTATTTCTCAAATTCTTAGTAAAGGCTGTACACCTGTAAGGCATGGCAGCTCCCGGCACTTAATACTGGATCAGAGATAACTGGATAGATGGGGCCACACTAGACAGTGACACACAAGGACTGAGCAGAGGCCGCCTTTTCTACCAATCATTCCTGCTACTAGGAAAATGCCTCATATAGAGACCAAATTATTATGGGACACATTCCCCTTACAATGATATATAGACAATAAAACAGTATCCAAAGGGTTAAATATAAAAAAAAAAGTCAGACAATAAAACCAACACAACATTCATCAAAAGCTGGAATGACATACTTAACAAATGCTCTTTCTTCCTAATGGTACTAAAGGATACAATGGCACAAGGAAGAATTAGTGGAATTAGATAGATAATTAAAATAATTGTAAGAAAACGCTAGATCCCTATAAAACAGAAGAAGGTTTTAAAAAAGTTGAAATTAATATATATCGCCAAACAAAGGGAAAATGGAAATGATCCGGACCGTAAGAGATAAGAGGGGGCTTAAGACACACAAGATAGTGTTCAATCTAGCACCCTGCACCTATCACAAGTTCACAACCCATGCAGTTCCTCTTTCCTGCCTGGGGTGTCACTGTCTGCTCTGGTGCTATTAGCACATTCTGGTCTGTAGCTCAGCAGTTTGTTGCATCATCAGCTGAGTGTGCCAAAGCACCAGAGAGCAAAAGGCCCAAAAAGGGGGCGTGGTCATGGGAAAATGGGTGTGTCTTTAAGACACGCACCCTTTTTAATCACTCTTGGGGGTGTGGCCATGTGTCTCTTTGAACGCCATTACTTGGGCGTGCATAAATTAGCCACTGCAACGCCATTAGCAGCTAGAGTACTTATTGCATGCGACAAGGTTAGCAATTCCGGGGTAAGATCTAACCTGCTGTAATTGTGTTGTTTGGCCGATGTTCCTTGATGGTATTGATTTATACGCAGGACTGCAAAGTAGGATGTGAGATAGGGGAAGTGGGTGTCTCTATGCTCGCCTGCGACGGCTTTGCGTTTGCAAAAATTTGCATATTTTTGCAAAACAGATCTGCGTGCAATTATGAAGCCGCGATTGGAATGGCGATCCATAGTGAATCAGGCCCTAAATTTGTATATTCATCATAGGCAGAGTTGTACGCATTTATGTGACTGCAGCGCCCCCATCCACACACTTGTACAGATAGCCGTCACCATTATCAGCGTGCACTTGTACCATCCCGATACCTGGTACAATAAATCCATCTGACATCAGTCGGATCTCTGCGTACGCACAACTCTGCATGGTCTGCAAATGTGCTGACATGCCAATGACAAGCCCTCTCTCACACTGGCCTATGTGCAACCGCCCTGTTATCACCAAGTTACCCCCATTCAGCTGCAAGTGGAGATGCAGCCGGGATGTGTACAACTGAGCCAGTTCAGACTTGGGCAAGGTGGGCCCACCAAGGGAATGCAATTATACAGGCCCAGAAAGGGGCATGGTCAGTCACCAGAGAGGAGTGGCCAGCCATAATAGGAGCATCAAAGTGTGTGTGTATGTGTCTAATACTGTATATCATATATACATACAAATACATATGTATATATATGTATGTATATATATATATATATATATAATATATATATATATATATATACTGTGTATATATATATATATATATATTTATATACACACTAGTATAACAGGCCCAGCATATGCCAGGTCACCTCAGTGTTTGCCCCGCTTTGGCCCTGCCCATTCTGCTGTTCTCCGGGGCGGGGAGCACCCCCTTCCCACCCTCACTGTCCCAATCTTCTCTCCTCCACTACATTTTGACTTTGTGTCCCCCACCATTACCACCACTCCACTGCGGCTCTGTCTTCCCCCCTCATGCAATGCAGTTGCAGCCCCATCCTAATCCCCCCCTCTATGAAAATGAGATGGATGTGAGAGGTCTAGCCATTGTCTGTGATGTTGTTCCCAGAGAATCCGGGTATAACACACATCTACAGTCTCCATATAATTCTGCTATTTACTATACTTACACATGGGTCGGGTACGGGATGCCGGTGCTCTGGATCCCAGAGGTCAAAATCCCGACTAGGGTACAATCCCAATGCCTAGAGTTAAGTAAGCCTACTCTAATCCCTAATCCTTCCCCCTCTGTCCTCTAACCCTAACCCATAACACTAACCCTCCCCCAATCCTAATACCATTGGGATGCCAGCTGCTGCGATGTGGGCGCCGGGAATCTAAATGCCGGCATCCCGCTTGTCGGTATAAGACTACATCCCTTACACATCACACAGCACCTCATACTGAAGACATAGACCCTCCTATATCCTATTCCAAATGAGGCAGAGCATTCCTGTGAATTGGCCTAGTAAAGGTGATAACTCTGACCTTAGAACTCCAGATTGTAAACCTTCAATCTACTGATCAACTGTTCTGTCCACTTTTCCCCTGCTGTATTTGTCCAGGCGGCAGCCAGCACTGATAGAGGGCTAGCCCCTGATGTTACATTAACATAGATATGACCACACTACATCACCTCTTATCTGCCTCATTTTGTGAAATAGTTTTGCTGCAAATGGGGAGATACTGATGGAATTAGATAAACGCACTATGCAAGGGTCCACACACGGTGGAGTTTCCCATTTTGGCAAATCCTCTTTAGGAAAAGGATAAGAGGGAAAAACAGATGGGAATTGTACTGTTTTTGTTTTGTTATACAAGCAAAACCCCTGGTACCTCAGGATCGGCAGAGTCTTGAAAAGGATGGTGCAGTCAGCTAGCTATTACCAGGTCATCTCACTCCCTGTATAGCGAAAGAATAAGCCTCCCAGCCTGTTATATCCTAACTCACTTCACTTCTGCTGCCTCCTCACTCACTTCTGACTCACTTTGAGAATTAATCTGCACAGAACCTGGGCATGTGCATGATGTAGGGAACAAGGCCTTACATAAGGGATATAGCGAAGATGCTATTAAGGCAAAAACCCTTCTGCATGGATGCAACTGACAGAACTCAGTAGCCTGCTTCTGAGAGACCGGAGGTTGGGGTGAAGTATAGGGCTGACGGCAGACAAATCTGTAACTTGAGGTACATGTTATTCCTGAGAAAGGAGGAGGATGACTATTAGAAGCAGACATCTCACTCATCTCAGCATGACAGACAGGTTCCTTAAGCTATTTCTGCAATGGAACGCACCTGTACCTTAAGCCAGGCTGGTTCCACCACATCAGATGAATCATGTGCAGCCAGATGTGGCTCTGGGGACCCCAGAATTACAAGTCCCGCAGAGGACATCTGGTTTCCAACAAACTTTTGCCTGATCTTTAGAGCAGGTGTAATACATAACCGTTTTGGCTGATTTGGTCCTGGAGATGACCCCTTTTTCTGCCATAGGGCTCAATCCAATTAGCCAGTACCTCTGGCGGTGCAGATTTTTGTTACGCAGCCTACAAAAACTCTGTAGTCTGGGGTGAAATCAGGCCATGAGGGGGTCTAGTCGCGGTGCCGTTGCCAGCATTTATACTTCTTTGTAACTGCAACTTGCCCCCTAAGTAGCTAATAGGATTAAGGGCCTGATTCAGAGGCACACGCTATTTGTGTGTGCTCGCTCTGAATCAGGGCGTCCCTATTTTTTTAATTCCGGCCTCCAGGCCGCTCGCACAGCTGTGGGTGACCACCCACAGCTTGTGCGAGCGGCCTGGCGATGGTCGCGATTATCGCGACCATCGGCATTGTGAGGTGACCCTTGTGGCAGGGTCTCAGCACTCGCAATGCCAAGTGGACTTCCAGCTCTAATAGAGCCGGAAGTCCACTACTGACATCACGAGTGATGTCAGTAGGGCCGCGCACAGAAGGGCAGGCGTTCCTTCGGGAACGCCTCCGTTTGTCCAGCCACCCCCCAAACCTGCCTACAAAATGGGACGAGCTGTCGATCAACATTGACAGCCACCCCGTCTAGTAGCGAGCCCCAGAACGAGTGAAGTTCTCACTCGCTCCGGGCTCGTGCGCGCATGTGCGCAATGGCCCACCATTGACCCGCTTGTGAGCGCTATACGCTCGCGAGCGTGTCTGAAACAGGCCCTAAGCCCATAGTGTGAGGTAGAAAACAGATGTATTAGTTGCAGGCACAATCACAGTGTGAACAGGACTGTCTTAACAGCAGTGTGGGCCCTGGGCAAAAGCAATGCACTGGGGCCCCTACCCACCCATTGTGTCCCCAGTAGTACACCCCTTAGATAGTGCCCCCAGGAGTAGTCCCCCCAATGCAGTTTCCCCAGTAGGGGTACCCACTATGCAATGCCCCTTATATAGTGCCCCCAGCAGTAGACCCCCATGCAGTGTCCCCAATAGTGGTACCCCTTATGCAGTGTCCTTTAAATAGTGGTCCCAGTTGTAGTCCCCCCTATGCAGTACCCCCAGTATTGCCCTTTATATAGAGCCCCCAGTAGTGGTCCCCCGATGCAGAGCCCCCAGTGGTAGTCCCCTCCCCTTGTAGTGCCCCTACTAGTTTTCATCCCCTTGTAGTGCCCCTAGTAGTTCTCCCCCCCTTGTAGTGCTCCCAGTAGTAGTCTCCCCCTTGTATTGCCCCCCAGCAGTAGTCCCCCCCTTTTAGTGCCCCCAGTATTAGCCCCCCCCTTGTAGTGCCCCAATAGTAGTTCCCCCTTGTATTGGCCCCAGTAGTAGTCTCCCCCTTGTAGTTCACCCAGTAGTAGTCCCCCCCTTGTATTGCCCCCAGTAGTAGTCCCCCCCTTGTAGTGCCCCCAGTAGTAGTCCCCCACTTGTAGTGCCCCCAGTAGTAGTCTCCCCCTTGTATTTCCCCCCAGTAGTAGCCCCCCCTTGTAGAGCCCCCAGTAGTAGTCCCCCCTTGTATTGCCCCAAGTAGTGGAATCCCCCTTGTAGTGCCCCCAGTAGTAGTCCCCCCCTTGTAGTGCCCCCAGTAGTAGTCCTCCCCTTGTAGTGCCCCCAGTAGTAGTCCCCCCTTGTATTGCCCCCAGTAGTAGTCCCCCCCTTGTATTGACCATTGTAGTGGAACCCCCCTTGTCGTGCCCCCAGTAGTAGTCCCCCCCTTGTATTGCCCCCAGTAGTGGAACTCCTCTTGTAGTGCCCCTAGTAGTGGTCCACCCCCCCCAGTAGCAAATAAGAAATAAACAGTCACCTGAATCCCCGCCGACGTCATCCGCTCCTCCATACACCCTCCCATCATGACGTCTCTCCCATTACCCACTGCGGGACCCAGAAGATGCCCGGCTCCGGCAGTGGGAGCAGCAGCAGATAAGAGTCTGTCTGACTCTTATCGGCTGCTAAAACAAACACACAGCTGCCGGTGCCTGTGTATTTGTCACTGTGTAGTGCTAACTGAACTACGTCCGGTCAGCGCTACACACGCGGTGCAGCTGTGTCACAGAGACACAGACTGCCCATGGCTGTGTACCAGGGGAAGGGGGGGGGACAACTACTAGCACAGACTGGGGCTTTAAAAAAAAAATATTTAGTAACAGGCAGCGGCTGCAGGGGGCTGGAGGGCCCCTTGAAGCTTTGGGCCCTTGGGCAACTGCCCTAAAAGCCCAATGGAAGAGACAGCCCTGATGTGAATAGGACTCAAAGCCAAATGCTAATATAATACATATCATTATTACTTAACCATCCACACTCTCTGATCATTACTATTATTCAGCTAAACAGTAGTTAAAATAATAACAGAATAATAATAACAGAGTAATAATTTACATAGTACATTATGGATACCTGCTTAAAACCTCTATGCAATCCTGTCTATACCTTCTAAAATCCTGCCTATACCTTCTAAAATTGTCGCTATCTAGCGTAATGAGTCGCACAGTAAATAAATGCTTTCAGACTTTGAATGTGGTTCCAAAGCACAAAAAGTTATTATTCAATAAAAAAACAGATGGTTACACGCTGTGATCTAAAGACAATTAGCACAAATAAATCATACAGACCCAAGGTACAATTGTTATATACGCACGCGCTCTGGGCCCAGAACCGGCATCAGCATTAGAAACCTCCGTCAACAGCACAGCAAGAAGACTCAAGACTGGGGTCAGAGAGCGCACATATATACTCTTACAGGGATAGGCAATACAATAGACAAGTTTGACATGATTCCATTGGTTCTTCTTAAAGGTGCTTCTGTTACAGGATAGTTCATAAGTCAATTCGAATGAACACAAACGGCCTCTAACAACCCTTTGTGTCCTTTTTCCCGCTGCATGCTAATCTAAGCTGCAAACATTACAGAGTACATTATAATGTTTTAACACTCTATAGTCCATAGTTTGCAAACGCATGTTGCGATCTTCTCACCGATGATACCGGAAATCTGTGGAGACACAGTGGATCAGTACAACACCAAACACGGTCTGCTTACCATGTACTAAACCTTAGATATCAAATAACCTTTATTACACAACATTAATAATTACTGCATAAACCTTGGATATTACACTTTAATGCTAGGGAACCTTTTATGTAAGTGTGCAGTGTGTAAGTATTGGGGAATTGGGAAAAGACGCTAGTTAGCGTTGTGCGACTATGTGTTTTGTGGAGTACACCATGGTACGTGTTTTGCAGGGTTAATCATTTTATATGTTTTAGTGGCTGTCTGTATTTGCATGGTGAGGACTTTTAACTTCTTTCTGTTGCGTGGGATCGCGCAACGCTAAAGAATAGCATCGCCGTATGTACTTATAATGGCGTGATTCTCTAAAATGGCGTTGGGCGGCCAGTCGCAAAATGGCATCTCGTTTCCATTTGCAAAATGGCGTCACCCTGATCTAATTTTAAACCGATCCTCTCTCAAGCAATTATCCGGGTTCGACAACATATACACACATGTCGAAGCTGGATTATTGACTGAGACAAGATCAGTTTAAAATTGGATCACAGCGACGCCATCTTGCGACTGGCTGCAAGATGCCATCTTGGAAATGAGATCGCAAGATGCCATTTTGCGAATGGCCGCCTAAGCGCCATTTTAGATAAACACACACTTTAGGACATGTGGCAATATTACTATTAGAATCATGCGATTGCATCTGTAACCATCGCCATAAGTTACGGCGATTCATCAAAAGCCCATTTCATGACTTTACGTAGTTTGGGTGCTCTGGATAAAGTGTGTGTATTATTATAATTCCCCTAAAGGATATATTTCAGAAATGGCTGTACAGTATGTCAAAATTGGATTGCATTAGCTAAACAGAGCAAATGGCCACGTGACAACTAGCCTATGAAGACAAGCTTCATGGACATAACGTCTGCTCTCACTCCAGGTGGCCCTGCTCGAATACAGCAAGAGGGTCGTTTGTAGCACCTTACATTAGCAGGCTTCCTACAATGAAATACCTTCAAAGCCAGGAGTATTATCTGAGGTTTGGGTCTTGTAGCTGTGCTAATTTGAATCCACACAGGCCCTGGGAGAACAAAGACCAGTATTTTGGAGCCTGAAAAGGGTGGGGGCTGCTGGACCAAGTCATGGAACAGTAATGCTCAGCATTCCACACTGCTAGGTGTTCTCATACACACATTAATACGCACAATTGCGCTGTTAACTAGTCGCATATTAGCGAATGCATAAGACCCTGTATGAAAACGCTGAATATTACCTTCACGCACACGCATCTTTACATCAAACCCCACATACTCACACATTACATATTCACATACAAGGTCCCATAAGCTTTAAGGTATAAGATTCAAGTATGCACATTTACTATAATTGCTATGAAATAAAGATTATTTCGTAACTAAGGTTTTATACGTGATAAGTAAGCCATGTTTGGTATTGTACTGATGCGGACTCATTTTACAGTATTCCGGTAATATCGATGGAGAGATCGCAACATGCATTCTCAACTTATGGACCGCAGAGACTTCAAGCAACAAAATGTACATTATATGAACAACTGTTAGGATTTGCATGAGGTGGGAAACCAGAGACCACCAGTCGTTACAGGCTGGATCGTGTCTATTTGAACCAACCTGTTAAATGCCTTGTAACATATGCCCTCTCCTTTAGGACCAATGGTATTAGCAACAAACTTCTCTATTGTGTTGTTTATTTCTGGGGGGTATAAATATGTGTGCTCTGACCCTGGGTTCCTAGTCTTTGTGCTGAATGCTGATTGACGAGGGGTTTCTTGCTGATGCCTAACATCTGGACCAGAGAGCGCTGCGTATGTATAATTGCACTTGGGTCTGTATAATCTCTTTGCGCTAAGATTATATGAGGATCATAGCGTGTAACTGCTGTACTTTTACTTGAATAATACTTTGTGCTTTGGAACCACAGGTTCTAGGTCTGGAGTCTTTATTTACTGTATGACTGCGTACGCAAATTAGCGTCATCATTAGAGGTTTATAGGCAGGTATAGGCAGGGGTATATAGAGGTTCAAAGGCAGTATCCTTACACAGGGCCTGATTCAGCAAGAATCGCAACTGCTATTATGCACACAGACGTCCGATTGTTGCATTCTGCACATGCATATGCATCGCAGTACGTATGCGCGAAATCACCACTGTGATCGCAGACATCACTCAGACCCATCATAGAGTGATTGACAGGAAGTAACCATTTGGGGGTGGTCAGTGAAACGCAGGCGTGCCAGTGCTTTAGAACGCCATTACAGGAGTGTGCATGAATTAGCCACTGTGATGGCTCTCCCTGTGTACTGGAAGGTCAGCAATTTCTGAGTAAGGTCTGACCTTGTGCAAGTGTGCGTGAGGCTCCGATGTTACTCGATGGTACAGATAGTTTCGCAGACTTGCAATGTATTATGGATGTAAGGAAAGGGAAATGGGCGTCCTTATGTTGTGCTGCGAGGGCATAGCGATCACAGACTTTAGCATATATTTGCAGTGAGCCTGCGCGCGTAATCACAGTGGCGATCGCACTTGCGATTCGTACTGAATCCGGCCCACAGTCCACTCAGAATGACTAGAAGGTCTATTCATTATCACTTAATTTCTACAAAAGCAGGTGGAGATGAACATTTTCACCTGTTATTGTAGAAGATAAGTAATGGGGCTATTCATCAAAAAGGGTTACACCGGAGATATCACAGATGTCTCCTACATACCTTTCTCTCCCGATGTAGCGCGCTGTCCCCATACACTAGTTTCACAGATGTCTCCTGCATACCTTTCTCTCCCGATGTGAAGCGCTGTCCCCATACACTAGTATGACAGATGTCTCCTGCATACCTTTCTCTCCTGATGTGGCACGCTGTCCCCATACACTAGTATCACAGATATCTCCTGCATACCTTTCTCTCCTGATGTGAAGTGCTGTCCCCATACACTAGTATCACAGATACTGTATCTCCTGCATACCTTTCTCTCCCGATGTAGCGCACTGTCCCCATACACTAGTATCACAGACAGGGGCGGATCCAGAACAAAATGACAGGGGGGGCACCACAATAGGGGAAGGCTAAGTGGGTGTGGCCACATGGCAAGGGGTGTGGCCTCATAGTAAGGGGCGTGGTCTCATCGGGAATGCCATACTCACGAGCCATGTCCTAGTTTTCATTATACTGCGGCATGGAGTACATACAATTACCAAGGCCAAGACAATTTATGTCTTACCTGCCAGCTGGTCTTCTAAGCTCCATTGGTAGTTGTTTAAATCTTGGAAAGTTTCAGACCTTTTTGGAAAAGAGAGAGGTAATAAATACCTACATTTAAAAGTGTCAAATAATTTAAATCCCTCCCCATGAATCTGCAACTGCTAGCCAAGATAAAGCATTAGAATGCATAGATGTCTCTCATTGCCCTCTCCCTGCCCATATCTATATAACTACCTCCTCCATAGCCATAGGCAAAACTAGAGATCTGGTAATGGGTGGTCCCAGTTTTAGCATGTCAAATATTGTGTTACAGTTTCTTTGGAAAAAAAATTGTATCACACACACACACCAGTGGCATCTGTCCCCATGGTGTTACCCTGTGTGGGGAGGGCCGTTGTGGGCGCGGCGTAGCCGTGCGGTGCCAAAAGGGGGGCGTGGCCTCATGGACAGGGGGCCAGTGTGGGGGGGGTGCCAGGAGTACGGGTGAGCACTGTACAGTGCCGGCTCCCTCACACTGTCAGGGGCCGAGTGCTGCACTTAATGCTACAGTGCAGCACCCAGCTCCTGTCACCTTGGTGTCATCCCTCAGCAGGATTTTAGGGCCCCACTCAGTTTGAAAGTCTTTTCTTACCTATATGGTGGTTTCTCTCCAACGGGGAACCTCTGAGGAATATGAGCCTCACTGGGCAGAGTCTTCAGCCGGTATTCACTATTCATGTAGGAGATCACATTGTCTGGAAGATGCCTGTTTACGTAGAAATATAACCCCTGTCACCATCACAATCAGATAATATATACTGTAGTAATAGAAGTTTTTGTGCAGGTAAAATGTGAATATCCCTGATCAAACTTCTGTGTCTCTCCATGCTCCCCTGTATAACTCCAGACCCCCCAATGTCTCCATCCCCAGGCCACCCTGTGGTTCTCCAGGCTCTCTGTCTCTTTATCTCCAGGCCTCCTTGTCTCTCCCCAAAACCCCCTGGGCATCTCCATCCCCATGACTCCCTGCATATTTCCATCCTCAGGCCCACCTGTGGCTCACAGCCTCATTCCCCCAGCCTCAGTGTGCATCTCTCAGCCCCATTCTCCTGGCCCCAGAGTGTGTCTCTCTGCCCCATTCCCCCGGCCCCAGTGTGCGTCTCTCAGTACCATTCCCCCGGCCCCAGTGTGCGTCTCTCAGTACCATTTCCCTGGCCCCAGTGTGCGTCTCTCTGCCCCATTCCCCTGGCCCCAGTGTGTGTCTCTCTGCACCATTCCCCTGGCCCTATTGTGCATCTCTCAGCCCCATTCCCTGAGCACCAGTGTGCGTCATCGTCATTCCCTAGCCCATGTCACCCCAGCCCTGTGCAGTCAGCTCCAACCTGCTCCTCAGCCCCCTGTTCAGTCAGCTCCAATCCCCCCAGCCCCCTTTGCAGTCAGCTCCAACACCCCCAGACCCCCTCTTTCTCACATCACTGACCCCTCTCACCTCTCAGAACAGACCACCCTCACAGCACAGATCCCCTATTTCTCACAACACTGACCCCTCACATTAGTGACCCCCCTTTCTCACATTACTGACCCCTCTCACTTCTCAGCACAGACCCCCTCTTTCTCACATCACAGACCCCCTCCTCACTGCACAGACCCCCCCTCACAGCACAGAGCCCTCCTTCACTGCACAGACCCCCCCTCACAGCACAGAGCCCCCCCTCACAGCACAGAGCCCCCCCTCACAGCACAGAGCCCCCCTCACAGCACAGACTCCCCCTCACAGCACAGATCCCCCCGTCACAGCACATAGCCCCCCTCACTGCACAGAGCCGCCCTCACTGCTCAGACCCCCTTCACAGCACAAACCTTCCCCCTCACAGCACAGACCATTGGGTTACCCTTGTGACCCCTTACGCATCCTCAGCAGTCCCCTTGTGTCCCACGCAGCCCTCGGTCTGTGTCTCCGTCCTTAGCTGCCCACTTACTTACCTGCAGCAGCCCCTTGTGTCCCTAGCAGCCCCCACACTTACCTTCACAAGTCCGCATTGTGGTTCCCGGCTCCCGTTAAGCGGCTCCAGTGCTCCTCTCTTTCAGCGTCGCGCGTGACGTCATGACGTCACACGCGCCGGACCTGTAACTAAAAAAAAATTGTATTGGCTGCGGCGCCGGCGGACTTCTAGTAGCTGCACGGCCCGGGGAGGGCTGACACAGCAGCCTCTTCCTGATGCTGCCGGGCCATTGCAGCTACAGTTATAAAAAAAAATCTTCTCCTAAATGACAGTGGGGGCACGTGCCTGGGTGTCCCCCCCTGAATCCGCCACTGATCACAGATATCTCCTGCATACCTTTCTCTCCTGATGTGGCATGCTGTCCCCATACACTAGTATCACAGATACTGTATCTCCTGCATACCTTTCTCTCCTGATGTGAAGTGCTGTCCCCATACACTAGTATCACAGATACTGTATCTCCTGCATACCTTTCTCTCCCGATGTAGCGCGCTGTCCCCATACACTAGTATCACAGATATCTCCTGTATACCTTTCTCTCCTGATGTGACGCGCTCTCCCCATACACTAGTATCACAGATATCTCCTGCATACCTTTCTCTCCTGATGTGACGCGCTCTCCCCATACACTAGTATCACAGATATCTCCTGCATACCTTTCTCTCCCATGTAGTGTGCTGTCCCCATACACTAGTATCACAGATATCTCCTGCATACCTTTCTCTCCTGATGTGAAATGCTCTCCCCACACACTAGTATTACAGATACTGTATCTCCTGCATACCTTTCTCTCCTGATGTAGCGTGCTGTGACCATACACTAGTTTCACAGATGTCTCCTGCATACCTTTCTCTCCCGATGTGAAGCGCTGTCCCCATACACTAGTATCACAGATATCTCCTGCATACCTTTCTCTCCTGATGTAGCGCGCTGTCCCCATACACTAGTATCACAGATATCTCCTGCATACTTTTCTCTCCTGATGTGACGCGCTCTCCCCATACACTAGTATCACAGATATCTCCTGCATACCTTTCTCTCCTGATGTGACGCGCTCTCCCCATACACTAGTATCACAGATATCTCCTGTATACCTTTCTCTCCCATGTAGCGCGCTGTCCCCATACACTAGTATCACAGATATCTCCTGCATACCTTTCTCTCCTGATGTGAAGTGCTCTCCCCATACACTAGTATCACAGATACTGTATCTCCTGCATACCTTTCTCTCCCGATGTAGCGCGCTGTCCCTATACACTAGTATCACAGATATCTCCTGCATACCTTTCTCTCCCGATATGAAGCGCTGTCCCCATACACTAGTATCACAGATACTATGGACTTCATTCAGAGGTGGCCGTACGGTCTACGACCGCACGGCCGCCTCGATGTTTGTCCACTGCGCATGCGCATGAGGGAGCCAGCTCCTTCGTGTGCATGCGTGAGACCCGCTACGTCCGACAGCGCCGGTCGTAGCAGGTCTCTTTCCAAAGGGGGCGAGCTGTCGATGTTGATTGACAGCTCGCCCCGTTTGGAAGGCAGGCCGGGGGGGGGGTGGCAGCCCAAACGGAGACATTCCCATGGGAACGCCTGCCGTTTGGGGGAGGCCCCACTGACATAACTAGTGATGTCAGTGGAGAGCTTCCGGCTCTGACAGAGCCAGAAGCTCTCTGGGGCTTACGACAAGTGAGACCCTACCCTAGGGTCTCGTCGTAAGCCCTGATGGTCGCGATGGTCTCTGACCATCGCGACCATCACCCTAGCGGTCGTTAGAGATGTGGGGGTTAAACCCACAGCCTAACGACTGAAACAGAGGCGGCCGGTCAGGATGCAAGCGGCCACCCAGTTTCTGAGCGACCGCTTGCATCCTTCGACCACCTCTGAATGAGGGCCAATATCTCCTGCATACCTTTCTCTCACGATGTGGCACACTGTCCCCAATCCCCATACTCTAGATTGGGGATCTAAACTCATCAAGCTCTGAAAATATTATATTTTCGGATCTTGACTGTGGGAGCATTCGGGATCTCCAGATGGCGTTTGCTCCAGCAACCCTGTGGGAAGGAGTCCAGGGTTGCGAAGAGGGATCCCTCTGCCCCTGTCCGGATACTTCATTGAAAAACATCGGGCAGACTCGCTGGAAACTCGACTATGCCTCCAAGTCGCAGGGTTTTATATATACAGTGTATATATATATATATATATATATATATATATATATATTAGGGGTGTGCACCGGCCACTTTTCGTGTTTTGTGTTTTGGTTTTGGATCTGGATCTTTCTTCGTGTTTTGGATCTGGATTGGTTTTGCCAAAACCACCCTTCCGTGTTTTGGGTTCTGGGTTTTGTGTTTTGGATCTGTATTTTTTTTTTAAAAAAGCATAAAAACAGCTAAAATCACAGAATTTGTAGGTTTTTCTGCTCCTATGCTATTATTAACCTCAATAACCTTAATTTCCACTCATTTCCAGTCTATTCTGAACACCTCACACCTCACAATAGTGTTTTTATGTCCAAAACGTTGCACCGAGGTAGCTGGATGACTATGCTAAGCGACACGAGTGGGCGGCACAAACACGTGACCCATCTAGGCGTGAAACTGCAGTGGCAGACAGGATGGCAGTTTGAAAAACTAGGCCCCAAACTGTACATAATGCAAAGAAAAAAAAGAGGTGCAAGATGGAATTGTCCTTGGGCCCTCCCACCCACCCTTATGTTGTATAAACAGGACATGCACACTTTAACAAACCAATCATTTCAGCGCCAGGGTCTGCCACACAACTGTGGCTGAAATGATTGGTTCGTTTGGGCCCCCACAAAACAAGCTGGCAATTAATGTGTCCCTGCACAAACTGGCTCTATGGAGGCAAGATGTCATCCTCATCCTCCTCATCCACCGATTCCTCACCCTCTTCAGTGTGTACATCCTCATCCTCACAAAGTATTAACTCGTCCCCACTTGAATCCACCACCACAGGTCCCTCTGTACCTTCTGGAGGCTGGTCTCCCTGGAAGAGCTGATAATTCATTTTGATGAACATCATCTTCTCCACATTCTGTGGAAGCAACCTCCTACGCCTTTCGCTGACAAGGTTCCCGGCTGCACTAAACACTCTTTCGGAGTACACACTGGAGGGGGGGCAACTCAGGTAAAATAGAGCCAGTTTGTACAGGGGCCTCCAAATTGCCTCTTTTTCCTGCCAGTACAGGTATGGACTGTCTGCCATGCCTACTTGGATGCTGTCACCGATGTAATCCTCCACCATTCTGTCAATGGTGACAGTATCATATGCAGTGACAGTAGACATGTCAGAAATTGTTGCCAGGTCCTTCAGTCCGGACCAGATGTCCAAACTTGGTCCTGCCTGCCCTGCATCACCGCCAGCGGGTTGCTTAGGATACCTAAGTTTTTTCCTGGCAGCCCCAGTTGCAGGAGAAAATGAAGAAGGAGCCGTTGACGTGTCACGTTCCGCTTCAGCTGACAGTGTGTTCACCAGCAGGTCTTTGCACCTCTGCAGGCTTGTGTCGGCCGGAAAGAGAGACACCACATAGGCTTTAAACCTAGGATCGAGCACGGTGGCCAAAACGTAGTGGTCTGATTTCAACAGATTGACCACCCTGGAATCCTGGCAAAGCGAATGAAGGGCTTCATCCACAAGTCCCACATGCCGAGCGGAATTGCTCCGTCTTAGCTCCTCCTTCACTTTCTCCAGCTGCTTCTGCAAAAGCCTGATGAGGGGAATGACCTGACTCAAGCTGGCAGTGTCTGAACTGACTTCACGTGTGGCAAGTTCGAAGGGCTGGAGAACCTTGCACAACACGGAAATCATTCTCCACTGTGCTTGAGTCAGGTGCATACCCCCTCCTTTGCCTATGTCATAGGTGGATGTATAGGCTTGTATGGCCTTTTGCTGCTCCTCCATCCTCTGAAGCATATAGAGGGTTGAGTTCCACCGCGTCACAACCTCTTGCTTCAGGTGATGGCGGGGCAGGTTCAAGAGTGTTTGCTGGTGCTCCAGTCTTCGGCACGCAGTCGCTGAATGGCGAAAGTGGCCAGAAATTTTTCGGGCCACCCAAAGCGTCTCCTGCACGCCCCTGTCGCTTTTCAGAAAATTCTGCACCACCAAGTTTATTGTGTGAGCAAAACATGGGACGTGCTGGAATTTGCCCAGATGTAATGCCCGCACAATATTGGTGGCGTTGTCAGATATCACAAATCCCCAGGAGAGTCTAAGTGGGGTAAGCCACTGGGCGATGATTTCCCTCAGTTTCTCTAAGAGGTTGTCGGCGGTGTGCCTCTTACTGAAACCGGTGATACACAGCGTAGCCTGCCTTGTAACGAGCTGGCATTTCTGAGATGCTGCTACTGGTGACGCTGCTGCTGTTGCTGCGTAAGGTGATACATCTACCCAGTGGGCTGTCACAGTCATATAGTCCTTAGTCTGCCCTGTTCCACTTGTCCACATGTCCGTGGTTAAGTGGACATTGTGTACAACGGCATTTTTCAGGACACTGAGGACACTTTTTCTGACGTTTCTGTACAGTCTCGGTATCGCCTGCCTAGTGAAGTGGAATCTAGACGGGATTTGGAACCGGGGACACACTACCTCCATCAATTGTCTAAATCCCACTGCACTAATGGCGGATACCGGACGCACGTCTAACACCAACATAGCAGTCAAGGCCTCAGTTATACGTTTTGCTTCAGGATGACTGCTGTCGTACTTCATCCTCCTCGCTAAGGACTGTTGGAGGGTCAATTGTTTAGTAAAAGTAGTGGTGTTCCTACTTCCTCTCTGGGATGATGAACGACTCCCAGCAGCAGCAACAGCAGCAGCGGCAGCAGTAGGCGTAGCAATGCAGGATCCTCCAGAGGAATCCCGGATAGGAGAGTCAGTCATGCCAGTGACATGGCCTGCAGGACTACTTCCGATCCTGACTAAGGAGGAAATTGACGAGGAGGGAGTTGACGGTGTGGTTTGCAGGCGCTTGGATACAACAGGACAACGGGATTTAGGTGTCCCTGGACTGCTTACGGTCTTAGCCAAAGTTTCTGAACTTGACAGTAACTTTTTATGAACGCGCTGCAGGTGCCGTATAAGGGAGGATGTTCCTAGGTGGTTGACGTCCCTACCCCTACTTATTTCACCTTTACATATGGTACATATGGCAAGACAGTTGTTGTCCGGATTTGGATAGAAATATTGCCAGACCAAAGAGGTGGAATGTTTGGTCTTCTGCCCAGGCATGACCGTGATGGGCTTTTTCATCCCACGGACAACAACTGTCTCCCCCGGAGCCTGATTTAAACAAACCACATCACCATCAGAATCCTCCTCGCCAACTTCCTCCTCAGCGCCAGCTACACCAGTATCCTCATCCTGTTGTACTTCAACAGTGACATCTTCAATTTGCATATCAGCAAGTGGACTGTGGGTGCTCCTTTCAGCACTTGCAGGGGGCGTGCAAATGGTGGAAAGAGCCACCTCTTCCCGTCCAGTGCTGGGAAGGTCAGGCATCGCAACCACCACCACACTTGGACTCTCCTTGGGGATTTGTGATATCTTCTTAGAAAGCACAGTTCTTCGCTGTGCTTTTGCCAGCTTAACTCTTTTGATTTTTTTAGTGGGAGGAGGGCTTCCATCGTCATGTGAAGCTGAACCACTAGTCATGAACATACTAGGGATCGACCTTAGCCGTTCCTTGCCACTCCGTGTCGTAAATGGCATATTGGCAAGTTTACGTTTCTCTTCAGCTGATTTAAATGTCTTTTTCAAGGTCATTTTCCTGAACTTTGCCATTTGGGATTGTATGTGCCCTCTACTATGACATTGGGCATCGGCCTTGGCAGACGACGTTGATGGCATGTTATCGTCTATGTCATGACTAGTGGCAGCAGCTTCAGCACTAGGAGGAAGTGGTTCTTGATCTTTCTCTATTTTATTTTTATCGGAGAAAGTTTGGTCCTCCATTTATGTTATATCGATTTGATATATACGTGCGGCTAAACACAGAAAATATTTTTTTTTTTGGTTTGGACTGGAGTGTACTTTGTGGGTTACAGCACCCTTTAACGGTCAAGCCAGCCGGCCCTTTACTTATGACACAGGCGCACGCTTGGCACTACTTTGTTGATGCACGTGCGGCTACTGCGCACACAATTCACAAACACAGAAAATAATTTTTTTTTGGTTTGGACTGGAGTGTACTTTCGGGGGTTACAGCACCCTTTAACGGTCAAGCCAGCCAGCCCTTTACTTATGACACAGGCGCACGCTTGGCACTACTTTGTTGATGCACGTGCGGCTACTGCGCACACAATTCACAAACACAGAAAATAATTTTTTTTTGGTTTGGACTGGAGTGTACTTTCGGGGGTTACAGCACCCTTTAACGGTCAAGCCAGCCGGCCCTTTACTTATGACACAGGCGCACGCTTGGCACTACTTTGTTGATGCACGTGCGGCTACTGCGCACACAATTCACAAACACAGAAAATAATTTTTTTTTGGTTTGGACTGGAGTGTACTTTCGGGGGTTACAGCACCCTTTAACGGTCAAGCCAGCCGGCCCTTTACTTATGACACAGGCGCACGCTTGGCACTACTTTGTTGATGCACGTGCGGCTACTGCGCACACAATTCACAAACACAGAAAATAATTTTTTTTTGGTTTGGACTGGAGTGTACTTTCGGGGGTTACAGCACCCTTAACGGTCAAGCCAGCCGGCCCTTTACTTATGACACAGGCGCACGCTTGGCACTACTTTGTTGATGCACGTGCGGCTACTGCGCACACAATTCACAAACACAGAAAATAATTTTTTTTTGGTTTGGACTGGAGTGTACTTTCGGGGGTTACAGCACCCTTTAACGGTCAAGCCAGCCGGCCCTTTACTTATGACACAGGCGCACGCTTGGCACTACTTTGTTGATGCACGTGCGGCTACTGCGCACACAATTCAAAAACACAGAAAATAATTTTTTTTTGGTTTGGACTGGAGTGTACTTTCGGGGGTTACAGCACCCTTTAACGGTCAAGCCAGCCGGCCCTTTACTTATGACACAGGCGCACGCTTGGCACTACTTTGTTGATGCACGTGCGGCTACTGCGCACACAATTCACAAACACAGAAAATAATTTTTTTTTGGTTTGGACTGGAGTGTACTTTCGGGGGTTACAGCACCCTTAACGGTCAAGCCAGCCGGCCCTTTACTTATGACACAGGCGCACGCTTGGCACTACTTTGTTGATGCACGTGCGGCTACTGCGCACACAATTCACAAACACAGAAAATAATTTTTTTTTGGTTTGGACTGGAGTGTACTTTCGGGGGTTACAGCACCCTTTAACGGTCAAGCCAGCCGGCCCTTTACTTATGACACAGGCGCACGCTTGGCACTACTTTGTTGATGCACGTGCGGCTACTGCGCACACAATTCACAAACACAGAAAATAATTTTTTTTTGGTTTGGACTGGAGTGTACTTTGGGGGTTACAGCACCCTTTAACGGTCAAGCCAGCCGGCCCTTTACTTATGACACAGGCGTACGCTTGGCACTACTTTGTTGATGCACGTGCGGCTACTGCGCACACAATTCACAAACACAGAAAATAATTTTTTTTTGGTTTGGACTGGAGTGTACTTTCGGGGGTTACAGCACCCTTTAACGGTCAAGCCAGCCGGCCCTTTACTTATGACACAGGCGCACGCTTGGCACTACTTTGTTGATGCACGTGCGGCTACTGCGCACACAATTCACAAACACAGAAAATAATTTTTTTTTGGTTTGGACTGGAGTGTACTTTCGGGGGTTACAGCACCCTTAACGGTCAAGCCAGCCGGCCCTTTACTTATGACACAGGCGCACGCTTGGCACTACTTTGTTGATGCACGTGCGGCTACTGCGCACACAATTCACAAACACAGAAAATAATTTTTTTTTGGTTTGGACTGGAGTGTACTTTCGGGGGTTACAGCACCCTTTAACGGTCAAGCCAGCCGGCCCTTTACTTATGACACAGGCGCACGCTTGGCACTACTTTGTTGATGCACGTGCGGCTACTGCGCACACAATTCACAAACACAGAAAATAATTTTTTTTTGGTTTGGACTGGAGTGTACTTTCGGGGGTTACAGCACCCTTTAACGGTCAAGCCAGCCGGCCCTTTACTTATGACACAGGCGCACGCTTGGCACTACTTTGTTGATGCACGTGCGGCTACTGCGCACACAATTCACAAACACAGAAAATAATTTTTTTTTGGTTTGGACTGGAGTGTACTTTCGGGGGTTACAGCACCCTTTAATGGTCAAGCCAGCCGGCCCTTTACTTATGACACAGGCGCACGCTTGGCACTACTTTGTTGATGCACGTGCGGCTACTGCGCACACAATTCACAAACACAGAAAATAATTTTTTTTTTGGTTTGGACTGGAGTGTACTTTCGGGGGTTACAGCACCCTTAACGGTCAAGCCAGCCGGCCCTTTACTTATGACACAGGTGCACGCTTGGCACTACTTTGTTGATGCACGTGCGGCTACTGCGCACACAATTCACAAACACAGAAAATAATTTTTTTTTGGTTTGGACTGGAGTGTACTTTCGGGGGTTACAGCACCCTTTAACGGTCAAGCCAGCCGGCCCTTTACTTATGACACAGGCGCACGCTTGGCACTACTTTGTTGATGCACGTGCGGCTACTGCGCACACAATTCACAAACACAGAAAATATTTTTTTTTTTGGTTTGGACTGGAGTGTACTTTGGGGGTTACAGCACCCTTTAACGGTCAAGCCAGCCGGCCCTTTACTTATGACACAGGCGCACGCTTGGCACTACTTTGTTGATGCACGTGCGGCTACTGCGCACACAATTCACAAACACAGAAAATAATTTTTTTTTTGGTTTGGACTGGAGTGTACTTTCGGGGGTTACAGCACCCTTAACGGTCAAGCCAGCCGGCCCTTTACTTATGACACAGGTGCACGCTTGGCACTACTTTGTTGATGCACGTGCGGCTACTGCGCACACAATTCACAAACACAGAAAATAATTTTTTTTTGGGGTTTGGACTGGAGTGTACTTTCGGGGGTTACAGCACCCTTAACGGTCAAGCCAGCCGGCCCTTTACTTATGACACAGGCGCACGCTTGGCACTACTTTGTTGATGCACGTGCGGCTACTGCGCACACAATTCACAAACACAGAAAATAATTTTTTTTTTGGTTTGGACTGGAGTGTACTTTCGGGGGTTACAGCACCCTTAACGGTCAAGCCAGCCGGCCCTTTACTTATGACACAGGCGCACGCTTGGCACTACTTTGTTGATGCACGTGCGGCTACTGCGCACACAATTCACAAACACAGAAAATAATTTTTTTTTTGGTTTGGACTGGAGTGTACTTTGGGGGTTACAGCACCCTTTAACGGTCAAGCCAGCCGGCCCTTTACTTATGACACAGGCGCACGCTCGGCACTACTTTGTTGATGCACGTGCGGCTACTGCGCACACAATTCACAAACACAGAAAATAATTTTTTTTTTGGTTTGGACTGGAGTGTACTTTCGGGGGTTACAGCACCCTTAACAGTCAAGCCAGCCGGCCCTTTACTTATGACACAGGTGCACGCTTGGCACTACTTTGTTGATGCACGTGCGGCTACTGCGCACACAATTCACAAACACAGAAAATAATTTTTTTTTTGGTTTGGACTGGAGTGTACTTTTGGGGGTTACAGCACCCTTAACGGTCAAGCCAGCCGGCCCTTTACTTATGACACAGGCGCACGCTTGGCACTACTTTGTTGATGCACGTGCGGCTACTGCGCACACAATTCACAAACACAGAAAATAATTTTTTTTTGGTTTGGACTGGAGTGTACTTTCGGGGGTTACAGCACCCTTTAACGGTCAAGCCAGCCGGCCCTTTACTTATGACACAGGCGCACGCTTGGCACTACTTTGTTGATGCACGTGCGGCTACTGCGCACACAATTCACAAACACAGAAAATATATTATTTTTTTAGCACTTGGGGGGACCACCCCTGATGGACAGAGCACCCCCTGGACAACACTACAGCACTCCTTTAGGACTGGGACACTGCACAGGACTTTGGAGTGGACACAGCCCCTATGGAGAACTGACTGCACAACACAGTCCAGCCAGCCCCTATGGACTTTGAAGTAGTGGACACAGCCCCTATTAACAACAGCAGCACAGCACAACACAGCCAGCCCCTATGGACTTTGAAGTAGTGGACAACAGCAGCACTACACTACACTACACTACACTACACTACACAGCCCTAACTCCCACCCTCCCTCTTCACTGTCCACAGCCGAGTGAGAAAATGGCGCCGACGCGGGTACCTTATATAGGATCCAAAACCCGCGAGACTCGGAAGGCGGGATGATGACGTTTTGCCTCGATTTCAGATCCGAGTCAGGCGGGAAAAGTCGAGCCTGACTCGGATCGGACTCGGATCGGGGGAGCTCGGGGGGGTTCGGATTTCAGAAATCCGAACCCGCTCACCCCTAATATATATATATATATATTTATAGATACAAGCAAACAGCGGCACTCACGGGACTTCCAAAAGAAAAAAGACTCCTGGACACAGCAGCAGCAGTGTAGTTCTACGTTTCGGTCTTGGTAGACTTTTATCAAGACTTGATAAAAGTCTACCAAGACTGAAACGTTGAACTACACTGCTGTGTCCAGTAGTCATTTTTCTTTTGGAAGTCCCGTGAGTGCCGCTGTTTTATTGTTTCTAGATTTTGGGTTCCCATACCTTCGGATGGCACCAGGGCAAATAACTTTTATTATATTGTGGAGTGCCAGCTTATATCGATTGTATATATTAGGGGTGAGCGGGTTCGGATTTCTGAAATCCGAACCCCCCCGAGCCCCCGATCCGAGGCCGATCCGAGTCAGGCTCGACTTTTCCCGCCTGATCTGAAATCGAGGCAAAACGTCATCATCCCGCCTTCCGGGTCTCGCGGGTTTTGGATCCTATATAAGGTGCCCGCGTCTGCGCCATTTTCTCACTCGGCTGTGGACAGTGAAGAGGGAGGTTGGGAGTTAGGGCTGGCTGGGCTGTGTAGTGTAGTGTAGTGCAGAGTAGTGTTGTGCTGCGCTGTGCTGCTGTTGTCCATAGGGGCTGTGTCCACTACTTCAAAGTCCATAGGGGCTGGCTGTGTTGTGCTGTGCTGCTGTTGTTAATAGGGGCTGTGTCCACTACTTCAAAGTCCATAGGGGCTGGCTAGACTGTGTTGTGCAGTCAGTTGTCCATAGGGGCTGTGTCCACTCCAAAGTCCTGTGCAGTGTCCCAGTCCTAAAGGGGTGCTGTAGTGTTGTCCAGGGGGTGCTCTGTCTGTCAGGGGTGCTCCCCCCAGGTGCTAAAAAAATATATATTTTTCTGTGTTTGTGAATTGTGTGCGCAGTAGCCGCACGTGCATCAACAAAGTAGTGCCAAGCGTGCGCCTGTGTCATAAGTAAAGGGCCGGCTGGCTTGCCCATTAAAGGGTGCTGTAACCCCCAAAGTACACTCCAAACCAAATAAAAAAATATTTTCTGTGTTTGTGAATTGTGTGCGCAGTAGCCGCACATGCATCAACAAAGTAGTGCCAAGCGTGCGCCTGTGTCATAAGTAAAGGGCCGGCTGGCTTGACCATTAAAGGGTGCTGTAACCCCTAAAGTACACTCCAGTCCAAACCAAATAAAAAAATATTTTCTGTGTTTGTGAATTGTGTGCGCAGTAGCCGCACGTGCATCAACAAAGTAGTGCCAAGCGTGCACCTGTGTCATAAGTAAAGTGCCGGCTGGCTTGACCGTTAAAGGGTGCTGTAACCCCCAAAGTACACTCCAAACCAAATAAAAAAATATTTTCTGTGTTTGTGAATTGTGTGCGCAGTAGCCGCACGTGCATCAACAAAGTAGTGCCAAGCGTGCGCCTGTGTCATATGTAAAGGGCCAGCTGGCTTGACCGTTAAAGGGTGCTGTAACCCCCAAAGTACACTCCAGTCCAAACCAAATAAAAAAATATTTTCTGTGTTTGTGAATTGTGTGCGCAGTAGCCGCACATGCATCAACAAAGTAGTGCCAAGCGTGCGCCTGTGTCATAAGTAAAGGGCCGGCTGGCTTGACCATTAAAGGGTGCTGTAACCCCCAAAGTACACTCCAGTCCAAACCAAATAAAAAAATATTTTCTGTGTTTGTGAATTGTGTGCGCAGTAGCCGCACGTGCATCAACAAAGTAGTGCCAAGCATGGGCCTGTGTCATAAGTAAAGGGCCGGCTGGCTTGTCCATTAAAGGGTGCTGTAACCCCAAAGTACACTCCAAACCAAATAAAAAAATATTTTCTGTGTTTGTGAATTGTGTGCGCAGTAGCCGCACGTGCATCAACAAAGTAGTGCCAAGCGTGCACCTGTGTCATAAGTAAAGGGCCGGCTGGCTTGACCGTTAAAGGGTGCTGTAACCCCCAAAGTACACTCCAAACCAAATAAAAAAATATTTTCTGTGTTTGTGAATTGTGTGCGCAGTAGCCGCACGTGCATCAACAAAGTAGTGCCAAGCGTGCTCCTGTGTCATAAGTAAAGGGCCGGCTGGCTTGACCGTTAAAGGGTGCTGTAACCCCCAAAGTACACTCCAAACCAAATAAAAAAATATTTTCTGTGTTTGTGAATTGTGTGCGCAGTAGCCGCACGTGCATCAACAAAGTAGTGCCAAGCGTGCGCCTGTGTCATAAGTAAAGAGCCAGCTGGCTCATTTCTTAAAGGGTGGTGTAACCCACAAAGTGCACTACTCTCCAGCAAAAATAAAGAAATATTTTCTGTGTTTAGCCGCACGTATATATCAAATCGATATAACATAAATGGAGGACCAAACTTTCTCCGATAAAAATAAAATAGAGAAAGATCAAGAACCACTTCCTCCTAGTGCTGAAGCTGCTGCCACTAGTCATGACATAGACGATAACATGCCATCAACGTCGTCTGCCAAGGCCGATGCCCAATGTCATAGTAGAGGGCACATACAATCCCAAATGGCAAAGTTCAGGAAAATGACCTTGAAAAAAACATTTAAATCATCTGAAGAGAAACGTAAACTTGCCAATATGCCATTTACGACACGGAGTGGCAAGGAATGGCTAAGGTCTTTCCCTATGTTCATGACTAGTGGTTCAGCTTCACATGACGATGAAAGCCCTCCTCCCGCTAAAAAAATCAAACGAGTTAAGCTGGCAAAAGCACAGCGAAGAACTGTGCGTTCTAAAAAGATATCACAAATCCCCAAGGAGAGTCCAAGTGTGGTGGTGGTTGCGATGCCTGACCTTCCCAGCACTGTACGGGAAGAGGTGGCTCTTTCCACCATTTGCACGCCCCCTGCAAGTGCTGAAAGGAGCACCCGCAGTCCAATTGCTGATATGCAAATTGAAGATGTCACTGTTGAAGTACAACAGAATGAGGATACTGGTGTAGCTGGCGCTGAGGAGGAAGTTGGCGAGGAGGATTCTGATGGTGATGTGGTTTGTTTAAATCAGGCTCTGGGGAGACAGTTGTTGTCTGTGGGATGAAAAAGCCCATCACGGTCATGCCTGGGCAGAAGACCAAACATTCCACCTCTTTGGTCTGGCAATATTTCTATCCAAATCCGGACAACAACTGTCTTGCCATATGTACCATATGTAAAGGTGAAATAAGTAGGGGTAGGGACCTTAACCACCTAGGAACATCCTCCCTTATACGGCACCTGCAGGGCATTCATAATAAGTTACTGTAAAGTTCAGAAACTTTGGTTAAGACCGTAAGCTGTCCAGGGACACCTAAATCCCGTTGTCCTGTTGTATCCAAGCACCTGCAAACCACACCGTCAACTCCCTCCTCGTCAATTTCCTCCTTAGTCAGGATCGGAAGTAGTCCTGCAGGCCATGTCACTGGCATGACTGACTCTCCTATCCGGGATTCCTCCGGAGGATCCTGCATTGCTATGCCTCCTGCTGCCGCTGCTGCTGTTGCTGCTGCTTGGAGTCGTTCATCATCCCAGAGAGGAAGTAGTAACACCACTACTTTTACTAAACAATTGACCCTCCAATAGTCCTTAGCGAGGAGGATGAAGTACGACAGCAGTCATCCTGAAGCAAAACATATAACTGAGGCCTTGACTGCTATGTTGGTGTTAGACGTGTGTCCGGTATCCACCATTAGTGCAGTGGGATTTAGACAATTGATGGAGCAAGTGTGTCCCTGGTTCCAAATCCCGTCTAGATTCCACTTCACTAGGCAGGCGATACCGAGACTGTACAGAAACGTCAGAAAAAGTGTCCTCAGTGTCCTGAAAAATGCCGTTGTACACAATGTCCACTTAACCACGGACATGTGGACAAGTGGAACAGGGCAGACTAAGGACTATATGACTGTGACAGCCCACTGGGTAGATGTATCACCTTACGCAGCAACAGCAGCAGCGTCACCAGTAGCAGCATCTCAGAAACGCCAGCTCGTTCCAAGGCAGGCTACGCTGTGTATCACCAGTTTCAGTAAGAGGCACACCGCCGACAACCTCTTAGAGAAACTGAGGGAAATCATCGCCCAGTGGCTTACCCCACTTAGACTCTCCTGGGGATTTGTGATATCTGACAACGCCACCAATATTGTGCGGGCATTACATCTGGGCAAATTCCAGCACGTCCCATGTTTTGCTCACACAATAAACTTGGTGGTGCAGAATTTTCTGAAAAGCGACAGGGGCGTGCAGGAGACGCTTTGGGTGGGCCGAAAAATTTCTGGCCACTTTCGCCATTCAGTGACTGCGTGCCGAAGACTGGAGCGCCAGCAAACACTCTTGAACCTGCCCCACCATCACCTGAAGCAAGAGGTTGTGATGCGGTGGAACTCAACCCTCTATATGCTTCAGAGGATGGAGGAGCAGCAAAAGGCCATACAAGCCTATACATCCACCTATGACATAGGCAAAGGAGGGGGTATGCACCTGACTCAAGCGCAGTGGAGAATGATTTCCATGTTGTGCAAGGTTCTCCAGCCCTTCGAACTTGCCACACGTGAAGTCAGTTCAGACACTGCCAGCTTGAGTCAGGTGCATACCCCCCCTATTAAGGCTTGTGGGGGCCCCAGGGCAACTAAGTTGTGGGGGCCCCTCCAAGCCTCACAGAGCCTACCCCCCCCCGAAAGCCCCACACAGAGCCTAGCCCTCCCTTACATATAGGTCCCGTCTCCAGTTCAATATATGCATAAGTGGAGTGTTATAATAAATTTTATATATATATATATATATATATATATATACACACACACACAGTATATATATATATATATATATATATATATATTAATATATATATATATATATATATATGTGTGTGTGTGTACCCTCAACTTATGCATATACATATATTGAACTGGAGGCTGGGCCTATATGTTATTTAGCTGGGCTATTAGTAAAATCAGAGAAGGGGGCACTCACTAACTGTAAATATCGATTCTAAATAAAGTTCAAACATCATGTAATAGAAGTTACACTTACCCTCACAAACAGCCGCTAGGACAGTGGAGGAGAGGAGCTGCAGCTTACAGCACAGCTTGAAGTTGTGTGTAGTCTGTGTGCCCGGCGGTGGTCCTGTTGTTCCTCGGAGGCTGGTTCTCAGCGGCAGTACTCCAGAGACAAGAAGGGGTGGTGCAGCGTCATGCGCAGTGACGCCATACCGCAATATGCGTCAGCTACGGACCAGGTGACGGGGCAGTCGGCTTTAACTTTGGGGGCGGAGCTTTCATAGAATACACGGCGGCACATGGGCCGGGCTGGTCAGGTGCGGCCGCTGGGTGGAGGATACGGGTGGTCAATTTATTGTTTCCTATTATCCGCGGACCGCGGCAGATGCCATTTTGCCACTGAGCCCTCTCAATCTCGAGGCCCCTTTGGAGCTCAGGGCCCGGCATGGGTGTACCCCCCTGTTGCCGGGCATGGCCCTGTGTGGGGGCCCTCTGTGTGTGGGGGCCCCTGGACGACCGCCCCTGTCACCCCTCCCTTAATCCGGCCCTGGTGACCAGGGCCATAACTAGGGTAGTGTGACCAGTGCATTGGCACAGGGCACTTTTGGGCAGGGGGTGCTGTTTGGACCTGTCAATTTCCCTGTTTATTATCACTCTCACTTGAAGCTTCCTCTTCGTTTTTCCCCAGCATCTCCTGGCCTCACCTATCTCTTCCCTGGCCCTTCCCCATGAGGCCATGGTCCTTTTTCAGGTGCATTATCTTATGTCCCTATTTAAAAATGGGGGGGCGCCAATGCTCTCTCTGGCACAGGGCACCAAAAAGTTTAGTTACGGCTCTGGTGGTGACGGGGGGGGGGTCATGCAAACGCAGGCGTGTCTGTGCGTTCGAACGCCATTACAGGGGTGTGCATAAATCATTCACAGCGAACCCATACTCACGGCGTGCAGGAAGTTTAGCAACTTCTGTGGCAGGGTCATGTCAACCACAAGTGTGTGTGCAGCTCCGATGTTACTCGATGTTACCAATGTTTTGCTGACTTGCGGATGCATGCCATGGGAAGTGGGTGGCTTTATACAGTGGTGGGCGTCTTGGTATAGAGCTGCCATTGCCGTGCGATTGCATTCATTAGCATATTTTCGCAGCGAGTGGGGTGTGTGCGAACGCAGCCTTTACGAACCAACCTGAATCAGGCCCTGAGCCCCCTACTCCCATCACTACAACAGTTACTGTACACACACAGACTGTCTCCTCCTACACCCTCTGCAGTAATATCTATACACTGAGGGAGAGAAGGACATTCGGCCTGTTGGGGGGTTAAACCTGAGGAATACTGTAGTGCTGGTCTTTGTATAAGTCAGATAGTGGGTGCTGTTTTAGGCTGGTTAGCCAATGGGAAGTCATTCAGAATGGGTGGGATATGGTAATGTTATGAGACTCTATATTAGGTAATATGGGCCTGATTCAGACCCGGATGCTAAGCCGCGATTGCTCGCTATGGGCGATTGTCACCTGTCTGTGCATCCGTATGCATCGCAGTGCGCGTGCGTGAACCAGTCACTGCGATCGTGAATTGTGCGCTTGTAGCACAAAGACTGAGCGCTACTTTGAGTGACAGATAGTGCTGTTTGTGGGTGGTAACAGGGGAAGGTGCTTGTGAACGGGGGAGTGGGGCTGCGAACGCAGGCGTGTCTGGGCATCAAAATTGAGGACCTCATTCAGAGTCGGTCGCAAGCGCCGATGCGCTCGTAACCGACTCGATGGTTAGTCCTGCGCACACATAGCGGCCACACTGTGCTTGCGCAAGCCCCGGAGCGAGAGAGAAACTCTCTCGTTCCGCAGCTCACTACAAAAGGGGCGTCTGTCGATGTTGATCGACAGCTCGCCCCGTTTTGTAGGCGGGCTGGGGTGGTGGTTTCCAAAACACTTGCCGTTTTGTGGGCGGCCGCACTGACATCATCAGTGATGTCAGTGGGGAGCTTCCTGCTCCATCAGAGCAGAAAGCTCCCTGGGGCTTACGAGTGCCGAGACCTAACCTTAGGGTCTCATCGTAAGCCCCGTTGGTCGCGATGGTGATGACCATCGCTACCATCAACCTGGTCGTTCTTTAAGCTGTGGTTGGTAACCCACAGCTTAACTAACGACCAGGAGGCCGCGCTTCAAAAATAAAGCGGCCGCCCTCATTCAGAGAGAGCGATCGCTTCTTGCGACCGCCTCTGATTGAGGGCCTGTTTTATGGGTGTGCATAATTAGCATGGAAGCTAGTCATTTGTACACATCACTTGGTTGTATTTCAGCCTGCAGTGATCGCAGTGTTTGCGGTGAAGTAAGGTCTACCTCAAGCGCTGCGTGCAGCTCCAATGGTTCTCAATGGTTCTGATTAATCATACAGTTCCTTGAGATGACGTGTGCTAAGAAAGAAAAGTGGGCGTCTTTAGACCGGCGTGCGGTCACTCTGCCGTCGCTCTCTAAGACATAGAGGGCGTCCTTACACCAGACAGTGCGATCACGGAATTTGCATACCCGGCCCCTTTTGGATGCGAGCGATCGTGGCTTAGCGTCCAGGTCTGAATCGCCACCTATGTCCTCCACTAAGATCTCTTCTTGAACATCCTCACCCTCGCTCCCTCTCTCATGTTTTTGTTTTCTTGTCACTAGGCATGAGAAGATGGAGTATGTGAAAAAACCATTGTAGGCACTGTTGGGCTACTGAAGGATGCAGCTGGATTGCAGGGCCTCATAGGTATTGGGCCTGATTCAGAGAAGGATGCTGCGTCCTCTATAGTGCATACTTGCCGATATCCTGGCTGCCCCTTCCAGGAGGGAGCAGCCGGTCGACTTAGCATGGGGGCGGGGTGGGGGTGGCAAAAGGGGTGCGGCTGGGGACATCACACAACATTTAGGGGCGGGGCTAGGGGTGAAGCCACGTATTTGCATCATTTTGGCTCCGCCCCCGCTACACAATGGCAAGATTTTTGGCATTGTGGAGCAGGGGTCAGGGTTATGATGATGCGATTCAGCGAGAATTTCATCATCAGCCCCCCGCTGCGGGATGCATTGCGGGAGGGACTGGAAGGGCCGTGAGGCTTGCCTACTTTTCCGGGGGACTGGGAGCGGCACCCAATTTTTGGGAGGCTCCCGGCAAAATCTGGAGAGTAAGCATGTATGCTCTAGTGCCTGTTGCCAAAGTCACTGGTGTGATAATATGCAAATGTTAGTTTCAGCCTCCCCCTTGTGCACTAGCATTCGACTCAGTGTGCAAGCCCTCTACAACACTGTCGGTAGTTCTAGACAGGCCACCATGGTTACTCGCACCTGCCTATGGAGCTCATTCAGACCTGCTCACTAGATGCGTACGTTCGCTGGCAAAAAGGGGCCGGATATTTAAATTAAATGCTCGCACTGCGTGGAGTAAGGATGCCCTCTATGTCTTAGCGAGCTACGCCACTGAGCGCTCGCAAGTGTATTAAGATGCCCCCTTTCCCCTCGCAAAACACACGTCATCTCCTGGAATTGTTTGATTAATCGGTTACATCGAGAGGCATCGGAGCTGCTCGCAGCCCTTGAGGTAGCCTTACCCCGCTGCAAGCACTGCGATCAGTGCTGGCTGAAACACATGCAGGTGGCGTGTACAATGACGCTTACTTTGCTAATTATGCACGCCCTTTAAACAGCGTTTTGTTGGCCTGACAAGCCTGCGTTCGCAACACCACATCCCTGTTTATAAGCACCTTCCCCTGTTACCACCCACAAACGGCACTGTCACTCAAAGTAGCGGGCAGTATGTGTGCTACGAGCGCACGATAACCCAATCGCTGAGACTGGCTTGCACATTCACACTGCGAATTATATGCATGCGCACTGAGCAACAATCGCCCGGCAGTGTGAGATCGCTCCTTAGCGACCGGGTCTGAATCAGGTCCTATGTCAGATGCAGTGTCTCTGTCTGAATATGGCCCTCTGTGGAAGTGGCTATGTGTCTGCAGTAGGGGTGTGCACCGGCCACTTTTCGTGTTTTGTGTTTTGGTTTTGGATCTGGATCTTTCTTCGTGTTTTGGATCTGGATTGGTTTTGCCAAAACCACCCTTCCATGTTTTGGGTTCTGGGTTTTGTGTTTTGGATCTGTATTTTTAAAAAAAAAAAAGCATAAAAACAGCTAAAATCACAGAATGTGTTGGTTTTTCTGCTCCTATGCTATTATTAACCTCAATAACCTTAATTTCCACTCATTTCCAGTCTATTCAGAACATCTCACACCTCACAATAGTGTTTTTATGTCCAAAAGGTTGCACCGAGGTAGCTGGATGACTATGCTAAGCGACACGAGTGGGCGGCACAAACACGTGACCCATCTAGGCGTGATACTGCAGTGACAGACAGGATGGCAGTTTGAAAAACTAGGCCCCAAACTGTACATAATGCAAAGAAAAAAAAGAGGTGCAAGATGGAATTGTCCTTGGGCCCTCCCACCCACCCTTATGTTGTATAAACAGGACATGCACACTTTAACAAACCAATCATTTCAGCGCCAGGGTCTGCCACACAACTGTGGCTGAAATGATTGGTTCGTTTGGGCCCCCACAAAACAAGCTGGCAATTAATGTGTCCCTGCACAAACTGGCTCTACGGAGGCAAGATGTCATCCTCATCCTCCTCATCCACCGATTCCTCACCCTCTTCAGTGTGTACATCCTCATCCTCACAAAGTATTAACTCGTCCCCACTTGAATCCACCACCACAGGTCCCTCTGTACGTTCTGGAGGCTGGTCTCCCTGGAAGAGCTGATAATTCATTTTGATGAACATCATCTTCTCCACATTCTGTGGAAGCAACCTCCTACGCCTTTCGCTGACAAGGTTCCCGGCTGCACTAAACACTCTTTCGGAGTACACACTGGAGGGGGGGCAACTCAGGTAAAATAGAGCCAGTTTACACAGGGGCCTCCAAATTGCCTCTTTTTCCTGCCAGTACAGGTATGGACTGTCTGACATGCCTACTTGGATGCTGTCACCGATGTAATCCTCCACCATACTGTCAATGGTGACAGTATCATATGCAGTGACAGTAGACATGTCAGAAATTGTTGCCAGGTCCTTCAGTCCGGACCAGATGTCCAAACTTGGTCCTGCCTGCCCTGCATCACCGCCAGCGGGTTGCTTAGGATACCTACGTTTTTTCCAGGCAGCCCCAGTTGCGGGAGAAAATGAAGAAGGAGCTGTTGACGTGTCACGTTCCGCTTCAGCTGACAGTGTGTTCACCAGCAGGTCTTTGCACCTCTGCAGGCTTGTGTCGGCCGGAAAGAGAGACACCACATAGGCTTTAAACCTAGGATCGAGCACGGTGGCCAAAATGTAGTGGTCTGATTTCAACAGATTGACCATCCTGGAATCCTGGCAAAGCGAATGAAGGGCTTCATCCACAAGTCCCACATGCCGAGCGGAATCGCTCCGTCTTAGCTCCTCCTTCACTTTCTCCAGCTGCTTCTGCAAAAGCCTGATGAGGGGAATGACCTGACTCAAGCTGGCAGTGTCTGAACTGACTTCACGTGTGGCAAGTTCAAAGGGCTGGAGAACCTTGCACAACACGGAAATCATTCTCCACTGCGCTTGAGTCAGGTGCATACCCCCTCCTTTGCCTATGTCATAGGTGGATGTATAGGCTTGAATGGCCTTTTGCTGCTCCTCCATCCTCTGAAGCATATAGAGGGTTGAGTTCCACCGCGTCACAACCTCTTGCTTCAGGTGATGGCGGGGCAGGTTCAAGAGTGTTTGCTGGCTCTCCAGTCTTCGGCACACAGTCGCTGAATGGCGAAAGTGGCCAGAAATTTTTCGGGCCACCCAAAGCGTCTCCTGCACGCCCCTGTCGCTTTTCAGAAAGTTCTGCACCACCAAGTTTATTGTGTGAGCAAAACATGGGACGTGCTGGAATTTGCCCAGATGTAATGCCCGCACAATATTGGTGGCGTTGTCAGATATCACAAATCCCCAGGAGAGTCTAAGTGGGGTAAGCCACTGGGCGATGATTTCCCTCAGTTTCTCTAAGAGGTTGTCGGCGGTGTGCCTCTTACTGAAACCGGTGATACACAGCGTAGCCTGCCTTGGAACGAGCTGGCGTTTCTGAGATGCTGCGACTGGTGACGCTGCTGCTGTTGCTGCATAAGGTGATACATCTACCCAGTGGGCTGTCACAGTCATATAGTCCTTAGTCTGCCCTGTTCCACTTGTCCACATGTCCGTGGTTAAGTGGACATTGGGTACAACGGCATTTTTCAGGACACTGAGGACACTTTTTCTGACGTTTCTGTACAGTCTCGATATCGCCTGCCTAGTGAAGTGGAATCTAGACGGGATTTGGAACCGGGGACACACTACCTCCAGCAATTGTCTAAATCCCACGTGCACTAATGGCGGATACCGGACGCACGTCTAACACCAACATAGCAGTCAAGGCCTCAGTTATACGTTTTGCTTCAGGATGACTGCTGTCGTACTTCATCCTCCTCGCTAAGGACTGTTGGAGGGTCAATTGTTTAGTAAAAGTAGTGGTGTTCCTACTTCCTCTCTGGGATGATGAACGACTCCCAGCAGCAGCAACAGCAGCAGCGGCAGCAGGAGGCGTAGCAATGCAGGATCCTCCAGAGGAATCCGGGATAGGAGAGTCAGTCATGCCAGTGACATGGCCTGCAGGACTACTTCCGATCCTGACTAAGGAGGAAATTGACGAGGAGGGAGTTGACGGTGTGGTTTGCAGGCGCTTGGATACAACAGGACAATGGGATTTAGGTGTCCCTGGACTGCTTACGGTCTTAGCCAAAGTTTCTGAACTTGACAGTAACTTATTATGAACGCGCTGCAGGTGCCGTATAAGGGAGGATGTTCCTAGGTGGTTAACGTCCCTACCCCTACTTATTCCACCTTTACATAAGGTACATATGGCAAGACAGTTGTTGTCAGGATTTGGATAGAAATATTGCCAGACCAAAGAGGTGGAATGTTTGGTCTTCTGCCCAGGCATGACCGTGATGGGCTTTTTCATCCCACGGACAACAACTGTCTCCCCCGGAGCCTGATTTAAACAAACCACATCACCATCAGAATCCTCCTCTCCAACTTCCTCCTCAGCGCCAGCTACACCAGTATCCTCATCCTGTTGTACTTCAACAGTGACATCTTCAATTTGCATATCAGCAAGTGGACTGTGGGTGCTCCTTTCAGCACTTGCAGGGGGCGTGCAAATGGTGGAAAGAGCCACCTCTTCCCGTCCAGTGCTGGGAAGGTCAGGCATCGCAACCACCACCACACTTGGACTCTCCTTGGGGATTTGTGACATCTTCTTAGAAAGCACAGTTCTTCGCTGTGCTTTTGCCAGCTTAACTCGTTTGATTTTTTTAGTGGGAGGAGGGCTTCCATCGTCATGTGAAGCTGAAACACTAGTCATGAACATACTAGGGATCGACCTTAGCCGTTCCTTGCCACTCCGTGTCGTAAATGGCATATTGGCAAGTTTACGTTTCTCTTCAGCTGATTTAAATGTTTTTTTCAAGGTCATTTTCCTGAACTTTGTCATTTGGGATTGTATGTGCCCTCTATTATGACATTGGGCATCGGCCTTGGCAGACGACGTTGATGGCATGTTATCGTCTATGTCATGACTAGTGGCAGCAGCTTCAGCACTAGGAGGAAGTGGTTCTTGATCTTTCTCTATTTTATTTTTATCGGAGAAAGTTTGGTCCTCCATTTATGTTATATCGATTTGATATATACGTGCGGCTAAACACAGAAAATATTTCTTTATTTTTGCTGGAGAGTAGTGCACTTTGTGGGTTACACCAGCCTTTAAGAAATGAGCCAGCCGGCTCTTTACTTATGGGACACAGGCGCACGCTTGGCGCTGCTCCTTTGTTGATGCACGTGCGGCTACTGCGCACACAATTCACAAACACAGAAAATATTGTTTTTTTTGGTTTGGACTGGAGTGTACTTTGGGGGTTACGGCACCCTTTAACGGTCAAGCCAGCCGGCCCTTTACTTATGACACAGGCGCACGCTTGGCACTACTTTGTTAATGCACGTGCGGCTACTGCGCACACAATTCACAAACGCAGAAAAAAAATATTTTTTTTTATTTTGAACTGGAGTGTACTTTGGGGGTTACAGCACCCTTTAACAGTCAACCAGCCGGCCCTTTACTTATGACACAGGCGCACGCTTGGCACTACTTTGTTGATGCACGTGCGGCT
Source organism: Taudactylus pleione (assembly GCA_031769625.1). Classification (NCBI taxonomy): domain Eukaryota; kingdom Metazoa; phylum Chordata; class Amphibia; order Anura; family Myobatrachidae; genus Taudactylus; species Taudactylus pleione. The sequence continues at coordinate 2,487,454 of JAUIMM010000364.1, read as the reverse complement.
ACTGCGCACACAATTCACAAACACACAAAAAATATTATTTTTTTGGTTTGAACTGGAGTGTACTTTGGGGGTTACAGCACCCTTTAACGGTCAAGCCAGCCGGCCCTTTACTTATGACACAGGCGCACGCTTGGCACTACTTTGTTGATGCACGTGCGGCTACTGCGCACACAATTCACAAACATAGAAAATATATTTTTTTTGGTTTGGACTGGAGTGTACTTTGGGGGTTACAGCACCCTTTAACGGTCAAGCCAGCTGGCCCTTTACTTATGACACAGGCGCACGCTTGGCATTACTTTGTTGATGCACGTGCGGCTTCTGCGCACACAATTCACAAACACAGAAAATATTTTTTTTTTGGTTTGGACTGGAGTGTACTTTGGAGGATACAGCACCCTTTAACGGTCAAGCCAGCCGGCCCTTTACTTATGACACAGGCACACGCTTGGCACTACTTTGTTGATGCACGTGCGGCTACTGCGCACACAATTCACAAACACAGAAAATAATTTTTTTTTTGGTTTGGACTGGAGTGTACTTTGGGGGTTACAGCACCCTTTAACGGTCAAGCCAGCCGGCCCTTTACTTATGACACAGGCGCACGCTTGGCACTACTTTGTTGATGCACGTGCGGCTACTGCGCACACAATTCACAAACATAGAAAATATATATTTTTTTGGTTTGGACTGGAGTGTACTTTGGGGGTTACAGCACCCTTTAACGGTCAAGCCAGCCGGCCTTTTACTTATGACACAGGCGCACGCTTGGCACTACTTTGTTGATACACGTGCGGCTACTGCGCACACAATTCACAAACACAGAAAATAAATTTTTTTTGGTTTGGACTGGAGTGTACTTTGGGGGTTACAGCACCCTTTAACGGTCAAGCCAGCCGGCCCTTTACTTATGACACAGGCGCACGCTTGGCACTACTTTGTTGATGCACGTGCGGCTACTGCACACACAATTCACAAACACAGAAAATATATATTTTTTTGGTTTGGACTGGAGTGTACTTTGGGGGTTACAGCACCCTTTAACGGTCAAGCCAGCCGGCCCTTTACTTATGACACAGGCGCACGCTTGGCACTACTTTGTTGATGCACGTGCGGCTACTGCGCACACAATTCACAAACACAGAAAATAATTTTTTTTTTGGTTTGGACTGGAGTGTACTTTGGGGGTTACAGCACCCTTTATTGGTCAAGCCAGCCGGCCCTTTACTTATGACACAGGCGCACGCTTGGCACTACTTTGTTGATGCACGTGCGGCTAGTGCGCACACAATTCTCAAACACAGAAAATATATATTTTTTTGGTTTGGACTGGAGTGTACTTTGGGGGTTACAGCACCCTTTAATGGTCAAGCCAGCCGGCCCTTTACTTATGACACAGGCGCACGCTTGGCACTACTTTGTTGATGCATGTGCGGCTACAGCGCACACAATTCACAAACACAGAAAATATATATTTTTTTGATTTTGACTGGAGTGTACTTTGGGGGTTACAGCACCCTTTAACGGTCAAGCCAGCCGGCCCTTTACTTGTGACACAGGCGCACGCTTGGCACTACTTAGTTGATGCACGTGCGGCTACTGCGCACACAATTCACAAACACAGAAAATAATTATTTTTTTGGTTTGGACTTGAGTGTACTTTGGGGGTTACAGCACCCTTTAATGGTTAAGCCAGCCGGCCCTTTACTTATGACACAGGCGCACGCTTGGCACTACTTTGTTGATGCACGTGTGGCTACTGCGCACACAATTCACAAACACAGAAAATAAATATTTTTTTGGTTTGGACTGGAGTGTACTTTGGGGGTTACAGCACCCTTTAATGGTCAAGCCAGCCGGCCCTTTACTTATGACACAGGCGCACACTTGGCACTACTTTGTTGATGCACGTGCGGCTACTGCGCACGCAATTCACAAACACAGAAAATATATATTTTTTTGGTTTGGACTGGAGTGTACTTTGGGGGTTACAGCACCCTTTAACGGTCAAGCCAGCCGGCCCTTTACTTATGACATAGGCGCACGCTTGGCACTACTTTGTTGATGCACGTGCGGCTACTGCGCACACAATTCACAAACACAGAAAATCATTTTTTTTTTGGTTTGGACTGGAGTGTACTTTGGGGGTTACAGCACCCTTTAACGGTCAAGCCAGCCGGCCCTTTACGTATGACACAGGCACACGCTTGGCACTACTTTGTTGATGCACGTGCGGCTACTGCGCACACAATTCACAAACACAGAAAATAATTTTATTTTTGGTTTGGACTGGAGTGTACTTTGGGGGTTACAGCACCCTTTAACGGTCAAGCCAGCCGGCCCTTTACTTATGACACAGGCGCACGCTTGGCACTACTTTGTTGATGCACGTGCGGCTACTGCGCACACAATTCACAAACACAGAAAATAATTTTTTTTTTGGTTTGGACTGGAGTGTACTTTGGGGGTTACAGCACCCTTTAACGGTCAAGCCAGCCGGCCCTTTACTTATGACACAGGCGCACGCTTGGCACTACTTTGTTGATGCACGTGTGGCTACTGCGCACACAATTCTCAAACACAGAAAATAATTTTTTTTTTGGTTTGGACTGGAGTGTACTTTCGGGGTTACAGCACCCTTTAACGGTCAAGCCAGCCGGCCCTTTACTTATGACACAGGCGCACGCTTGGCACTACTTTGTTGATGCACGTGCGGCTACTGCGCACACAATTCACAAACACAGAAAATAATATTTTTTTTGGTTTGGACTGGAGTGTACTTTGGGGGTTACAGCACCCTTTAACGGTCAAGCCAGCCGGCCCTTTACTTATGACACAGGCGCACGCTTGGCACTACTTTGTTAATGCCCGTGCGGCTACTGTGCACACAATTCACAAACACAGAAAATAATATTTTTTTGGTTTGGACTGGAGTGTACTTTGGGGGTTACAGCACCCTTTAACGGTCAAGCCAGCCGGCCCTTTACTTATGACACAGGTGCACGCTTGGCACTACTTTGTTGATGCACGTGCAGCTACTGTGCACACAATTCACAAACACACAAAAAATATTATTTTTTTAGCACTTGGGGGGAGCACCCCTGATGGACAGAGCACCCCCTGGACAACACTACAGCACCCCTTTAGGACTGGGACACTTCACAGGACTTTGGAGTGGACACAGCCCCTATGGAGAACTGACTGCACAACACAGTCCAGCCAGCCCCTATGGACTTTGAAGTAATGGACACAGCCCCTATTAACAACAGCAGCACAGCACAACACAGCCAGCCCCTATGGACTTTGAAGTAGTGGACAACAGCAGCACAGCGCAGCACAGCACAGCACAGCACAACACTACTCTGCACTACTCTACACTACACTACACAGCCCAGCCAGCCCTAACTCCCACCCTCCCTCTTCACTGTCCACAGCCAAGTGAGAAAATGGCGCTGACGCGGGTACCTTATATAGGTTCCAAAACTCGCGAGACTCGGAAGGCGGGATGATGACGTTTTGCCTCGATTTCAGATCCGAGTCAGGCGGGAAAAGTCGAGCCTGACTCGGATCTGCCTCGGATCGGGGGGCTCGGGGGGGTTCGGATTTCAGAAATCCGAACCCGCTCACCCCTAGTCTGCAGCCCACTTGCAGTGACCCGCCCACCACATTCCCATGACACGCCCACAAGACCGATGTTTTTGTGTTCCCATCAGGTCACCTCCCAGTTGGGATGCATCAGAATCCCGACAAAGGTAATGCCAGAGGTCAGAATCCTGGCACCGGCAACCCAACCATCAACATCTCGAAGGCAAGTAGCAGGGTTAGGAGGAGGGTTAAAGTTAGGGTTATGGGTTAGGCACTATGTAACCCAGGTTACGGCTTAGAGAAATATACTGAATTAATAAGAATGTGTGGGTTCAATCCCCATCACGGCCCTAACTGTGTAGAGTTTGTATATTCTCCCTGTGCTTGCTTGGGTTTCCTCCGTGTGCTCCGGTTTCCTCCCACACAGTCAAAAATATACTGGTAGGTTAATTGGCTCCCAACAAAAAATTAACCATAGTTTGTATGTGATAGGGAACATAGGGCCTGATTCAGAGCCGCTCGTAAGCGGCAGTACGCTCATTCCGAGCGATGTTCGCACTTATGCGCATGTGTACGGTTTATAATACGCATGCGCGAACCAGTCAGTATGGCCCAAAATTGTTTGTTCGCTATGTAGCGAATGCCTGCTACTTTGAGTGACAGAATGAGGCGTATGTGGGTGGTAACCGGGGAAGGTGCTTGAAAACGGGGAGTGGAGATCCGAACGCAGGCGTGCTTAAAGGTCAAAACGGGCGTTTTGAGCGTGTGCATAATTAAAACAGCAGCGTCATTGACCACGTCACTGGGATATTTTATAGCCAGAACTGCTCGCAAGATTGTGGTAGCAAAAACCAACCACAAGAATTGCGAGCAGTTCATACGCTGGTCGATATACTCGATTAATCTAATAAATAGAGGACATGACGTAGGATGCGAGTGGCCAGGGGGCGTAGTTATCCAAAAAACGACCGCATGTTTTGTTCGCTCGTTCAGACCTAGAGGCGTGAACAGACCGCAAAGAGAGAACGGTTCATTTGTATAGCCACCCCTATTTTCTGGACGAGCGAGCACTAATTGTGTCCGGCTCTGAATCAGGCCCATAGATTGTACGCTCCACTGGGGCAGGGACTGATGTGAATGGCCAAATATTCTCTGTAAAGCGCTGCGGAATATGTATGCGCTATATAAATAACTGGTAATAAATAAATAAATATGGATGTATATTTCATATATTTACACTTGAGGGAATTTAACTAGTTAAAATTGGTAAAAGTATGTTGCATATATTAGTAAACATGTATGTGTTGCTACAAATATATAAAAGAAAAACAAATATGTAAATCATATATATGATTTAATTCAAGTATAATAGGTAGGGGTGTGCACCGGCCACTTTTCATGTTTTGTGTTTTGTTTTGGATCTGGATCTGTCTTCGTGTTTTGGATCTGGATTGGTTTTGCCAAAACCACCCTTCCGTGTTTTGGGTTCTGGGTTTTGTGTTTTGGATCTGTATTTTTTTTTTAAAAAGCATAAAAACAGCTAAAATCACAGAATTTGTGGATTTTTCTGCTCCTATGCTATTATTAACCGCAATAACCTTAATTTCCACTCATTTCCAGTCTATGCTGAACACCTCACACCTCACAATAGTGTTTTTTATTTCCAAACGGTTGCACCGAGGTAGCTGGATGACTATGCTAAGAGATACGAGTGGGCGGCACAAACACGTGGCCCATCTAGGAGTGACACTGCAGTGGCAGACAGGATGGCAGTTTGAAAAACTAGGCCCCAAACAGTACATAATGCAAAGAAAAAAAAGAGGTGCAAGATGGAATTGTCCTTGGGCCCTCCCACCCACCCTTATGTTGTATAAGTTGTATAAACAGGACATGCACACTTTAACAAACCAATCATTTCAGCGCCAGGGTCTGCCACACGACTGTGGCTGAAATGATTGGTTCGTTTGGGCCCCCACAAAACAAGCTGGCAATTAATCTGTCCCTGCACAAACTGGCTCTACGGAGGCAAGATGTCGTCCTCATCCTCCTCATCCACCAATTCCTCACCCTCTTCAGTGTTGTGTACATCCTCATCCTCACAGAGTATTAACTCGTCCGAGCTGGAATCCACCACCACAGGACCCTCTGTACGTTCTGGAGGCTGGTCTCCCTGGAAGAGTTGATAATTCATTTTTATGAACATCATCTTCTCCACATTTTGTGGAAGGAACTTCCTACGCCTTTCGCTGACAAGGTTCCCGGCTGCACTAAACACTCTTTCAGAGTACAAACTGGAGGGGGGGCAACTCAGGTAAAATAGAGCCAGTTTGTACAGGGGCCTCCAAATTGCCTCTTTTTCCTGCCAGTACAGGTACGGACTGTCTACTTGGATGCTGTCACCGATGTAATCCTCCACCATTCTGTCAATGGTGACAGTATCATATGCAGTGACAGTAGACATGTCAGAAATTGTTGGCAGGTCCTTCAGTCCGGACCAGATGTTCAAACTTGGTCCTGCCTGCCCTGCATCACCGCCAGCGGGTTGCTTAGGATACCTAAGTTTTTTCCTGGCAGCCCCAGTTGCGGGAGAAAATGAAGAAGGAGCTGTTGATGTGTCACGTTCCGCTTCAGCTGACAGTGTTTTCACCAGCAGGTCTTTGCACCTCTGCAGGCTTGTGTCGGCCGGAAAGAGAGACCCCACATAGGCTTTAAACCTAGGATCGAGCACGGTGGCCAAAATGTAGTGGTCTGATTTCAACAGATTGACCACCCTGGAATCCTGGCAAAGCGAATGAAGGGCTTCATCCACAAGTCCCACATGCTGAGCGGAATCGCTCCGTCTTAGCTCCTCCTTCACTTTCTCCAGCTGCTTCTGCAAAAGCCTGATGAGGGGAATGACCTGACTCAAGCTGGCAGTGTCTGAACTGACTTCACGTGTGGCAAGTTCGAAGGGCTGGAGAACCTTGCACAACACGGAAATCATTCTCCACTGCGCTTGAGTCAGGTGCATACCCCCTCCTTTGCCTTTGTCTAAGGTGGATGTATAGGCTTGAATGGCCTTTTGCTGTTCCTCCATCCTCTGAAGCATATAGAGGATTGAGTTCCACCGCGTCACAACCTCTTGCTTCAGGTGATGGCGGGGCAGGTTCAAGAGTGTTTGCTGGCGCTCCAGTCTTCGGCACGCAGTCGCTGAATGGCGAAAGTGGCCAGAAATTTTTCGGGCCACCCAAAGCGTCTCCTGCACGCCCCGGTCGCTTTTCAGAAAATTCTGCACCACCAAGTTTATTGTGTGAGCAAAACAAGGGATATGCTGGAATTTGCCCAGATGTAATGCCCGCACAATATTGGTGGCATTGTCAGATATCACAAATCCCCAGGAGAGTCTAAGTGGGGTAAGCCACTGGGCGATGATTTCCCTCAGTTTCTCTAAGAGGTTGTCGGCGGTGTTCCTCTTACTGAAACCGGTGAAACACAGCATAGCCTGCCTTGGAACAAGCTGGCGTTTCTGAGATACTGCTACTGGTGACGCTGCTGTTGTTGCTGCATAAGGTGATACATCTACCCAGTGGGATGTCAGAGTCATATAGTCCTTAGTCTGCCCTGTTCCACTTGTCCACATGTCCATGGTTAAGTGGACATTGGGTACAACCGCATTTTTCAGGACACTGAGGACACTTTTTCTGACGTTTCTGTACAGTCTCGGTATCGTCTGACTAGTGAAGTGGAATCTAGACGGGATTTGGAACCAGGCACACACTATCTCCATCAATTGTCTAAATCCCACTGCACTAATGGCGGATACCGGACACACGTCTAACACCAACATAGCAGTCAAGGCCTCAGTTATACGTTTTGCTTCAGGATGACTGCTGTCGTACTTCATCCTCCTCGCTAAGGACTGTTGGAGGGTCAATTGTTTAGTAAAAGTAGTGGTGTTCCTACTTCCTCTGATGATGAACGACTCCCAGCAGCAGCAACAGCAGCAGTGGGAGCAGGAGGCGTAGCAATGCAGGATCCTCCGGAGGAATCCCTGATAGGAGAGTCAGTCATGCCAGTGACATGGCCTGCAGGACTACTTCCGATCCTGACTAATGAGGAAATTGACGAGGAGGGAGTTGACGGTGTGGTTTGCGGGCGCTTGGATACAACAGGACAACGAGATTTAGGTGTCCCTGGACTGCTTACCGTCTTAGCCAAAGCTTCTGAACTTGACAGTATCTTTTTATGAACGCGCTGCAGGTGCCTTATATGGGAGGATGTTCCTAGGTGGTTAACATCCCTACCCCTACTTATTTCACCTTTACATATGGTACATATGGCAAGACAGTTGTTGTCCGGATTTGGATAGAAATATTGCCAGACCAAAGAGGTGGAATGTTTGGTCTTCTGCCCAGGCATGACCGTGATGGGCTTTTTCATCCCACGGACAACAACTGTCTCCCCCGGAGCCTGATTTAAACAAACCACATCACCATCAGAATCCTCCTCGCCAACTTCCTCCTCAGCGCCAGCTACACCAGTATCCTCATCCTGTTGTACTTCAACAGTGACATCTTCAATTTCTCCTTTCAGCACTTACAGGGGGCGTGCAAATGGTGGAAAGAGCCACCTCTTCCCGTCCAGTGCTGGGAAGGTCAGGCATCACAACCGCCACCACACTTGGACTCTCCTTGGGGATTTGTGATATCTTTTTAGAACGCACAGTTCTTCGCTGTGCTTTTGCCAGCTTAACTCGTTTGATTTTTTCAGCGGGAGGAGGGCTTCCATCGTCATGTGAAGCTGAATCACTAGTCATGAACATAGGGAAAGACCTTAGCCGTTCCTTGCCACTCTGTGTCGTAAATGGCATATTGGCAAGTTTACGTTTCTCTTCAGCTGATTTAAATATTTTTTTCAAGGTCATTTTCCTGAACTTTGTCATTTGGGATTGTATGTGCCCTATACTATGACATTGGGCATCGGCCTTGGCAGACGACGTTGATGGCATGTTATCGTCTATGTCATGACTAGTGGCAGCAGCTTCAGCACTAGGAGGAAGTGGTTCTTGATCTTTCCCTATTTTATTTTTATCGAAGAAAGTTTGGTCCTCCATTTATGTTATATTGATATATACGTGCGGCTAAGGTGCACACAAACACAGAAAATATTTTTTTATTTTTGTTGGAGACTAGTGCACTTTGTGGGTTACACCACCCTTTAAGAAATGAGCCAGTCGCCTCTTTACTTATGGGACACAGGCGCATGCTTGGCGCTGCTCCTTTGTTGATGCACGTGCAGCTACAGCCCACACAATTCACAAAGACAGAAAAAAAAAAGAAGAATTTTTTTTCTTTGTGGAGCTCACTTTGGGGGTTACACCACTCTTTAACAGACAGACGCACGCTTGGCACTGCTCCTTTGTTGATGCATGTGCAGCCACAGTGCACACAATTCACAATCACAGAAAATATTTTTTTATTTTGTTTGGAGTGCCCTTTGGGGGTTACAGCACCTTTTAACAGACAAGCCAGCCGGCCCTTTACTTATTGGACACAGGCGCACGCTTGGCGCTGCTCCTTTGTTGATGCACGTGCAGCTATAGCCCACACAATTCACAAAGACAGAAAAAAGAATTTTTTATTCTTTGTGGAGCGCACTTTGGGGGTTACACCACCCTTTAACAGACAGACGCACGCTTGGTGCTGCTGCTTTGAGGATGCACGTACAGTGCAGACAATTCACAAACACAGATGAAAATGTTTTACTTTTTTTGGAGTGCACTTTGGGGGTTACACCACCCTTTAACAGACAGACGCACGCTTGGCGCTGCTCCTTTGTTGATGCACGTGCAGCCACAGTGCACACAATTCACAAAAACAGAAATATTTTTTTATTTTCTTTGGAGTGCCCTTTCGGGGTTACAGCACCCTTTAACAGACAAGCCAGCCGGCCCTTTACTTATGGGACACAGGCACACGCTTGGTGCTGCTTTTTGTTGATGCACGTGCAGCCACAGTGCACACAATTCACAAACACAGAAAATATTTTTTTTTTTTGTTTGGAGTGCCCTTTGGGGGTTACAGCATCCTTTAACGGACAAGCCAGCCGGTCCTTTACTTATGGGACACAGGCGCATGCTTGGCGCTGCTCCTTTGTTGAGGCACGTGCAGCCACAGTGAACACAATTCACAAACACAGAAAATATTTTTTTATTTTGTTTGGAGTGCACTTTGGGGGTTACAGCACCCTTTAGCGGTCAATCCAGCCGGCCCTTTATTTATGGGACACAGGCGCACGCTTGGCACTACTTTGTTGATGCACGTGCGGCTACTGCGCACACAATTCACAAACACAAAAAAATATATTTTTTTATTTTGTTTGGAGTGCCCTTTGGGGGTTACAGCACCATTTAACGGACAAGCCAGCCGGCACTTTACTTATGGGACACAGGCGCACGCTTGGCGCTGCTCCTTTGTTGATGCACGTGCAGCCACAGTGCACACAATTCAGAAACACAGAAAATATTTTTTAATTTTGTTTGGAGTGCACCTTGGAGGTTACATCACCCGTTAACGGTCAAGCCAGCCGGCCCTTTACTTATGACACAGTCGCACGCTTGGCACTACTTTGTTGATGCACGTGCGGCTACTGCGCACACAATTCACAAACACAGAAAAAATATTTTTTTTTGCACTTAGGGGGAGCACCCCTGATGGACAGAGCACCCCCTGGACAACACTACAGCACCCCTTTAGGACTGCGACACTGCACAGGACTTTGGAGTGGGCACAGCCCCTATGGACAACTGACTGAACAACACAGTCCAGCCAGCCCCTATGGACTTTGGGGAGTGGACACAGCCCCTATGGACAACAGCAGCACAGCACAACACAGCCAGCCCCTACGGACTTTGGAGGAGTGGACACAGCCCCTATGGACAACAGCAGCACAGTGCTGCACAGCACAACACTACTCTACACTACACTGCACTACACTACACTACACAGCCCAGCCAGCCCTAACTCCCACCCTCCCTCTTCACTGTCCACAGCCAAGTGAGAAAGTGGCGCCGACGCGGGTACCTTATATGGAATCCAAAACTCGCGAGACCCGGAAGGCGGGATGATGATTTTTTGCGTCGATTTCAGATCCGAGTCAGGCGGGAAAAGTCGAGTCTGATTCGGATCGGCCTCGGATCGGGGGGGCTCGGTAGGGTTCGGATTTCAGAAATCCGAACCCGCTCACCCCTAATAATAGGTATATGTGATTCATGTATTTATATATAGGTCGATGTGGTACTTTTTTCTATGGTGAGGATGTACTCCCTACAGTGTCACCCCCCTGTGCCCTGAGCAGTTTCGGCGCAGGGGGGTGGAGTCAGAGAGGGAGCAGGGAAGCTGGCGGGAGAAGTGGTACTCACCCTGCCGTGCCCAGAGAGGCTGCCCAGAGAGGCGATTGCAGTGGTAGCGGTGGTGGGAACTGACGGTGACAAGATTTGCCCAGCTGACATTGAAGGTGGAGGTGCGGCACATCTTCACTGCTAAGAGGCAGCGTTCCACGAGAGGGGGCGCACCTGCAGTTTAGGAAGCGAGCAGGCAGCAGTTGAGGTCAGCAGCAGCTGAGATGAGTCAGTCAGCTGAAGGGGCTTGGCTGTAATAGGAGACAATGCAGCACCTAAGGAGCCGGAATATTCAGCCGCCCGGAAGGAATTTAGTAAAATTCAAGGGTCTGTCAGCTGAGCAGAGCCCGGATAGCAGAAGTCCCCGCTACTATAGGAGGTGGTGAGCACCCACATAGCACCAATGGCAGACATAGGTGATATATCATTCACCTACTGTATAAATGCTCACTATAGCTATCAGCTAGATAGGAGAACAGGCAGTGAGTGATTGGAACACAATATTACACTCAGCACTTCCAAGAAATCTTCAGCTTGAGAGGAGAGCTAGGGGAGCATATTAGGAGTATTAATTGTGCCCGAGGATTACATATATAGAAATATATCCTCCCCTCACTGAGGTATCATCTATATAACAACTTTATGTGAGGTAATCAGTGACAGGCCTTCAGGTATTCTGTCATTGGGAAAACTGCTAATTCCAGGCGTTAAAGCAATTCAACTTTATACTTTGCAGCAGCTCCAACTAGAAATACTTCCAATTACAGGATATACACTTTCGTTGGGATAATTAAGTATATTACTACAGTTGCAGATATAGTATAGAGGATGTCAGAGCCATAAGTCAGCGCATAAGTTTACTCTATGGCTACTTTCTGCTGCCTTTATGAAACGTCATTATTACTCTGATCCAACTACTTTACTGCATGAGACTATTCACACAAGTGAACTTGGATAACTGTATATGACTGTCATATTTCCAGGGATGTCGGATTCGCTGTAAGATTCTAGATTTCTGCATAGTTTCTATTTACGGATCAATATATCTTTATATAGATTATTCTGATGTGGAATAAATGTATTGTTCAGGTAAAATGTATGAATATATAAACATGTATAACTGTGTATTTCAAAGTTAAGGTATATAGCAAACATTTGTTATTGCCTAGGTATTACTTATTCATATGATATATGAATTATAATCTAAGTGTGTTAATTAGCTGGAAGAGTTATTGGTGAACGCCAAACCTAAGAGGGACAGGATTTGAATAGGACTACTGGTATTTACTGTGTTATCTACCCCAAATTACTTAATTCCTATTAACATTTGGGTTTTCCCAAGTAGGCCCAGAATTACTACTTATACTTGGGTGGAGGCATTGCTAACAAAAAGAGGTACACCACTTAACATGAGTTTAATGGTGGGTAAAAAAAGATTACATAGGAGTTAGTAACTTGGTGTCCCTTTAGAGGGTAAAGGGGGGTTACAACTAGGGGGATGGTTAGGTACTAAGAGGGAAGGGTTAGGTTTCGGGTGCAATGAGGGGGAGGGTTAGGGTTAAGAACTAGGGGGGAGGGTAAGGACAGGGTCACCAAGAGGGGGGAGCAGGTACTATTTACCTGGGCCAGGGCCTTTTGGAGGGGCCCGGGTCCTGCATCTTGCCCCCCATCCCCTCCCCTCACTGCCGCTACTTAGGGGAGGGAGAAAGATGGCTGACTGCTGCTGCCTCTCTCCCCAGCCCATCACACATGCTGCCATCACGCTGTATGCTGACCGGGCTAGGGTGAGAGGCTGCTGCAGATGCAATCAGCTCTCTCTCACTCCCGGCGTTATATATAGGGGGGATCAATTGCGACCCCGGACACCTGCGATAGGGGTGATATTACTTTTTTTAAATCTTTTGTAAGGAGGGGGTCTGGCCACACCTACTTGGGTTGGCCATGCCCCCTCCCTGAACCTGGGCCTGGCAAAGCTGTTGGCAGCCCTGGGTAAGGTTTAGGGTTCAGTGGGGAGGTTAGGGTTTGGCACTAGGGGAGAAGTTAGGTTTAGGCATCGGGGACAGAGGGTTAGGGAGAGGGGGAGGGTTAGAATATTGACCGATAGGTGTCGGTATCCTAACCCTGTCGGGATGCCGGCATCTGGATTTTGAGTTCAACTCCCTTCACTTTGCTTCTCGAGTTCTTATAGCTCTCCTGCATGTAACAACACCTTTGTGCATACACTGAGGGAAACGCAAGCACCGTAGGAGATTCCAGACTAATTCACGCATGCGCAGTAGTAAATAATAATCGCTCAACTGTGCAAACGCTGGCATTGCTTGTGCTTTGCATGCCCCTCTGTATCTGGCCTATTTGCTGATCTGCTTGCTTTTCTCATTGCCATCATAATAGTTCTAGTTATAAGGTTATCAATAAAATGATTACCAAATGTAATGCCAACTCTTGTGCCACTGTTGTTATTTTAGACTTAAAGATTTATTAAGCGCTGGCTAGTAGTTTAAAACCAGCATATCCCATTGAGGGGGTGATATCAGACAGACACAAAATATAAGTCTCCACTCCTGTATCGCTCCCATGTCATTGTTTTGTTTTTCACCTACATATAAAACGGATATACTTCCTTGTACATTACACTGCGCTTTGCCATGTAACTTCCACAGCACTTTAGTTATGTTACGTTACACACAGTGCTTTCTTGTGGTGGTACTCAGTGGTGTGCAGTTTCAGCACCTTAGTTTTTTGGTGTCATTTTTAATCCTCAGAACTAGATCCAGGAAACAGAAAAAAATTGGTAAAATAATTAAAAAAATGAATAAAATAATATCTGAAGAGTTTGAATAAAGAAATTTTGAGGGCCTCTGCGCACTCCGGTTGCTGCAGTAGGTAATTAATGGTGAGTCATCAGCCACCAAGTTTAGACGGGATGTAGTTAGGAAGCTGACGGTCGAAATGCCAACCGCCAGCTTCCCGACACTGAAATCCCGGCATGGGACTAATGATAGGCTTCTAAATACTGACGCCTATCATTAGCCCTATGACAAAATCCCGACATACCGATCATAGGTAAGCCGGGCCTAGGGAGCAGATAGCTGCAGGGGGGGTTCGGTTTAGGGTCTCCCGGGGGGGACTTAGGGTTAGGCACCCCCCTGGGAGGGTTAGAGTTAGGCTAGGAGAAGGGGGCTTAGGGTCTGGTACCCCTGAGGGGAGGTTAGGGTTAGGAGCCCCCCTGGGCAGAGCCGGATTTAGACCTTATGGGGCCCTAGGCAGGATACCAGTTTGGGGCCCCACTCCCTCAAACTACCCCCATCAGCCCCTCATATCCTCTCCATCACCGCCCCTCTCAATCCCCCTCATTACAGTCACCTCCATCACAGCTCCTCATATCCGCTCTTCATAGCGGAACTTCATCCTAGCTCACTCACTCCCCCCCATGGAGCCCCTCACAGCCCAGCACCCCTCATCACAGCCCCTCACAGCACCCCTCACCACAGCCCCAGTCATCACAGCCCCCTCACTCCCCTTATCACAGCCCCCATATCCCCCTCATCACAGCCCCTCCATCACAGCCCCTCCATCACAGCCCTCCATCTCATCTCAGTCCACCTCATCACAGCCCCTCCTCATATCCCCCTCCATCACAGCTCCTCTCTCTCCCCCTCCATCACAGCCCCTCCTCATAGCCCCCTCCATCACAGCTCCTCTCACTCCCCCTCATCACAGCCCCCTCCATCACAGCTCCTCATATCCCCTCTTCACAGCCCCTCCATCACAGCCCCTCCTCATATTTATTATTTATTTATTAACAGTTTCTTATATAGCGCAGCAAATTCCGTTGCGCTTTACAATTTGAATCAACATTAACATTTTACTGGGTTGACATACATACATGACATACGTAAGACACATACATAAGAGTAAGAGGGCCCTGCTCATAAGCTTACAATCTGTAGGGAAATAGGTGTTGATACACAAGGATAGGTGCTATATATTGCAAATTGGTCCAGCCCGATTGCAGATGTTCTTGGTGGGCTGTATGATCCAATCACACTGGAAAGTTGGCCTAGGGTTAGAAGGAAGTAAAATTGAAGAAGGAGAAGATGTGATGGGTGTTTACTATAAGAAGAGAGTTAGATATGGAAGCTATAAAAGGTTATGTGGGCGGTTCTGGAATCTGATAAGCTTGTCTGAAGAAGTGAGTTTTTAGAGAACGCTTGAATGTTTGGAAACTAGTGGAAAGTCTTATTGTGCGTGGTAAGGCATTCCACAGGGTTGGTGCAGCCCGAAAAAAGTCCTGTAACCGTGCATGGGAACAAGTAATGCACGGGGATGGGAGACGCAGATCTTGTGCAGAGCGGAGATGTCGGGTTGGAAGATATTTTGAGATAAGTGAAGAGATGTATGTTGGTGTGGTTTGGTTATTAGCTTTATGCGTGAGTGTAAGTATTTTAAATTGAATACGGTAGAAGACTGGCAGCCAATGGAGGGACTGACAGAGTGGATCAGCAGACACTGAATGTTTGGTGAGAAAGATCAACCTCGCAGCTGCATTCAAAATGGATTGTAGTGGGGAGAGCCTGTTTTTGGGAAGACCAATAAGCAGACTATTGTAATAATCAATGCGGGAAATAATGAGTGCATGTATTAGAGTTTTTGCAGTGTCTCTTGTGTAAGATATGGTCGAATTTTGGATATGTTTTTTAGATTTATGTAACAGGATTTGGAGACAGATTGAATGTGGGGAACAAAAGACAGTTCAGAATCAAGGATGACACCTAGGCAGCGAGCTTGTGGGGTGGGGTTGATTGTCGAGTTGTCAACAGTGATAGAGATATCAGGTTGGTAACTACAATTGGCTGGTGGAAATATAATTAATTCTGTTTTGGATATATTAAGTTTGAGATGGCGAGATGACATCCAAGATGAAATGGCAGAGAGATAGTCAGTGACACGGACCAGCATAGATGGTGACAAATCTGGGGAGGATAAGTAAATTTGAGTATCGTCCGCATACAGATGATACTGAAAACCAAAAGAGCTAATTAGCTTGCCAAGAGAGGTGGTATAGATTGAGATAAGCAGAGGACCTAATACTGAGCCTTGTGGTACTCCCACTGATTGAGGTAGAGAAGTGGAGGTAGAATCAGAGAAGCGAACAGTGTAGGAGCGATTAGATAGGTAGGATGAGAACCAGGAAATGGCTGTGTCTTGAAGACCTAGGGATTGTAGTGTTTGTATCAGGAGAGAGTGGTCAACAGTGTCAAAGGCAGCAGAGAGATCTAGAAGAATTAGAAGTGAATAATGGCCTTTAGCCTTGGCAGTGACCAGATCATTTACTACCTTAGTCAGTGCTGTCTCTGTGGAGTGTTGGGAACGAAAGCCAGACTGAAGTGGGTCTAATAAGTTGTGGGTGTTAAGAAAGTGTGTGAGGCGAGTGTAGGCAAGTCTCTCCAGTAGCTTGGAGGGGCAAAGTAGCTGGGAGATAGGACAGTAATTTGAGAGAGTTTTAGGGTCAGAATTTTGTTTTTTCAAAATAGGAGTGATCACTGCATGCTTGAATAGTGATGGAAAAATACCAGTAGAGAAAGAGAGATTACAGATTTTAGTTAAGTGTGGGATGAGCACCGGAGACAGAGCTTTACTGATTTGTGAGGGCATAGGATCAAGAGGAGAGGTAGTAGAGTAGGAGGATGAGAAGAATGTAGATACTTCATCTTCATTAGTGGGGTCAAATGATGAGAACTTGTCACTGGGTTCAGGTAGTGAATTGAACAAGTGCCTGGCTGAGGAAGTGCATACCATTTCATTTTGGATATTATCTATCTTGTTCTTGAAATAGGTAGCAAGATCTTGTGCACTGATAGTAGCAGGCGGGTTGGGTGACGGAGGGGTAAGTAGTGATTTAAATGTATTAAAAAGTCGCCTGGGGTTAGAGGCTTGGGCAGAGATTGGAAATATGTCTGTTTGGCATTATCCAGTGCATTACGATAAGAGTGGTAGATAGTCTTATATGTGAGGAAGTCACTTGGAGTATGAGACTTTCGCCACTGACGTTCTACTTTACGTGAGAGTTTTTGTAGGCGTCTTGTGAATTTGGAATGCCACGGTTGATGTCTAAGTCTACGCGGAATGTCATGGGTTGCTGGAGCTACTTCATCAAGGGCTAGTTCTAGGTCTCATATCCCCTCTATCACAGCCCTCCATCACAGCCTCTCCTCATAGCCCCCTCCATCACAGCCTCTCCTCATAGCCCCCTTCATCACAGCCAATCCTCATAGCCTCCCCCATCACAGCCCCTCCTCATAGCCCTCTTCTCATAGCCCCCTCCATAACAGCCCCTCCTCATAGCCCTCTCCATCACAGCCCCTCCTCATAGCCCCCTCCATCACAGCCCCTCATAGCACCCTCCATCACAGCCTCTCCTCATAGCCCCCTCCATCACAGCCCCCTCCATCATAGCCCCTCCATCACAGCCCCCTCCATCACAGCCTCTCCTCATAGCCCCCTCCATCACAGCCCCTCCTCATAGCACCCTCCATCACAGCCTCTCCTCATAGCCCCCTCCATCACAGCCTCTCCTCATAGCCCCTTCCACCACAGCCCCCTCCTTCACAGCCTCTCCTCATAGCCCCCTCCATCACAGCCCCCCACTTAGACTTACCTGGTCCTGGTGGCCTCAACAGTGGCAGCAGAAGACTGATGGCGGGGGACAGGTTTCGCAGTTATGTTGGGGGGAACCCTCCTGAGTGTTGCGGCACGCCTGCGCAGGTAGCTTTATCACAGTGATACAGTCAGCCTGGAGGCTTTCTTGTAGTGGGGGCGGGACC
Organism: Taudactylus pleione; assembly: GCA_031769625.1. Classification (NCBI taxonomy): domain Eukaryota; kingdom Metazoa; phylum Chordata; class Amphibia; order Anura; family Myobatrachidae; genus Taudactylus; species Taudactylus pleione. Next base: position 2,469,667 of record JAUIMM010000364.1, on the reverse strand, counting down.
GCGTGACATCATGATGTCAATTGGTACTCGCACAGTGCTCCTCTGGGAGTGCTGTGATCATGTAATTTCTTCCCACCGGGCCCTAGGCGAGCGCCTAGGATGCCTAGCGGGAAATCCGATCCTGCCCCTGGGAGGGTTCGTTTTAGGGTGCGGGGAGATGGGGTTAGGTATAGGTACTCCTGGGGGAAGGTTAGGGTTAGGCACTAGGGGGGAAGGTTAGGGTTTGGCACCCCTAAGGGAGGGTTAGGGGGAAGAGGAGGATTAGAGTAGTTACTTACCTTAGTCGGGATCTTCATCTGACGGCCTTCCGGCATCGGGATTTCATCGGCCGGGCTGAGTACCGGCGGTCATACATACAAATTCCATTTAGACAATAACTACAAAATAGATGATAACCTCTTACTGGGCTCACCTTTATCACCATGTATGTGAACCAACCAAAAAACAAATTCAAAGACAAATTCATAAACAAGATTAAACTTAGGTGATGAGTTCATCAATGGTATGTATATAAGTCCATGAATCTTTTCACAAGAGGATGTACTGGTGTGTTGATCCTGAGAAAAGGGCAGGAAGAAATGGAAGGAGACTAATAGTGTAGTCTGTTTTCATAGGCACGTTTCTGACGTACTTGGGACTCTAAATAAAAAATATAGTGGTCGCTCACATCAGCTTAATGATATTGCACAGGTGCTTGTAAAGGGCGGGGACTCTATGTTTTTCTCAAACAATGGGCCCTATGATACACAGCCATTTATATAATTATCTAACGAACTCCACAACATTCGTTTCTACTATTTTCTGCTATTCCCAGCCTTCTTTCAAAATGTCTAGCATGCCTCTAGGTTGTCCTGCAAAGAGGAGTTCAAAAGGGCTGAACTCGGTTGACAATTGGGGTACCTCACATATGGCATACTTGAGGTAAGAGAGTATTTCATCCCATTCCTGTTTATTATCCAGAACAACCCGGCGGATCATAAACTTTAAAGTCCTGTTGAATCTCTCCACCAACCCATCCGTCTGTGGGTGGTAGACCGAGGTATGGGGATGTGCTATTGCCAGTTTTTTACACAACTCTGACATCACCTGGGACATAAACAGAGTCTCCTGGTCTGTAAGAATTTCTTTAGGGAATCCGAGGTGAGAAAATACAGAGGCAATACCTTGGTAATAGTAGTTGTCTTGGTGTTCTGCAAGGGTATTGCTTCTGGATAATGAGTGGCATAGTCCAAGATTACCAGGACATGTTGGTTACCCCATTTTGATTACTTCAGTGGAGCTATGAGATCGAATGTGATGCAGTCAAATGGTACTCCGATAATTGGCATTGGGACCAGAGGGACCCTTAAATGGGGTCTTGGGCTGGTCCTCTGGCACATAGGACACCATTGGCAGAGTTTTTAAAATTCAGCTGTGACTCCTGGCCAAAAAAACCAGAGCAGGAAACAGTCTAGGGTTTTCTCATCTCTGAGATGACCTCCCCAGAGATGGGCATGAGTGACCCATAACACTAGTGGTACATGTACCCTGGGTACCAATAACTGCTCGGCTTTCTTCCATTGTTCCAACTTAACTCTACACAGCAGGTCTGACTTGAGGATAAAATATGGTTTATCTTCTGGAGGGTAAGCGCTTTTTACTACGAGATGAGACATAATATTCCCGAGAGCAGCATCATTCTGCTGGTCCCACGCAAAGCTTTGTAGCTCTATATCATTTGGCATACCACAATCCGGAATAGAAGTACCCTTGTTTGATATGGGTTGTTCAGTGGTTTCCTCTCCAAAGAGGACTGGTTGTTTTATTATACCTCTCTCCACTTTGTGAAGTAGGGTTAGAGATTTTATACTTGTTCTGTCTCTGAGGTTCCTTCAAGACCTCAGCAACCACTGAGAAATTGTGTCTCAATATAAAAGGATAAGGGAGCTTAAGCCCAACCATGGCTACTACCTCATAAGTGTGCCCCTCTAGGGTAAGACTCACTCGTACATGGGAAAAGTTTTCTGTGGACCCATGCACACAAAGCACCTCAACTAACCCTAGCATTTTTTCTACTGGCCTGGGTAGGACAGCCTCTAAAATCAGGGTTAACTCACTTCCTGAATCTATTATAGCTGGTAGTTCTTGACTACCCAGCAAAACAGGCTCCCACATTAATGGAGGTCTGGAGTCCAGGGGTATCATAGTACAAAAGGCTGTGTACATAGCACCCATGCTGGCCACACCACAGTGACCTGGCTCTCCACACTCATAGCAGACGACCACAGAGTCTCCAAGGGGTCTCCGCGAATAGTGGGTATAGACGGGGTCATAGGCCAGTAGGGTGCCAACTTAATGGGTCACACATTCCCTGGTCTCTTTTCCATAATTTTTGCCATATTTCCTGTGGTTTCATACCCCTTCAATACTATAGCCAACTCCTCCAGGTTCTGATGATCAGCGTGTACCACCCAGCATTGCATACTTCAACCTAGGGTCCTTATGCACTGGTTCACAACTACTGACTCCATCCACGAACTGTGCGGCAGTGCAGACCTCCAGCTGGAGCCAACTTTGCCCCTGTCTGGCGAGTTCTGCAATTTGCTTCCGAATCGGGATCTCTGGTAGTAGGGCGCACTCGTGGAAGCTCTGCGCCTTCCCAGCTGGAGTGAGTCCTGACCGGGCCAAAATGGGACTTTTGACAGGTCATACTTCTCTGCATCAGTGGAGGACAAATCAGCATATGGTTTTTGTGCCTCGCCTCTGAGATAGGGGGAAAGTATATTAGCGGCTGGCCACTTTAAAAGTTGTGCCACCCTCTTAAATATCAATAAATTTACCTCTGGGTCATCTAAGGCAGACATTTTCATTAAGTGCCTTGCAGCTGTCGCTTCCACTGACTGGGTCACCAGCCGCAACATTTATTCCTCTGTCCTCTGATGAGAGGCCAACAAATTTGTCAAGGTGCGAAAAACCTCCTCCATTGTAACTTCCGGAGTTTATGCAAGACCTGTGCAATCCAAAGTTCCAAACCTCCACTGCTGCTGCAGACTGCACAGGATTTGCTTTAGTTTCCCGTGTATGGAGCTGATCCCACAGGAATGTGGGTAATTCAGGTGAGATGCAACATTTCTCTCCACAGTACATACACACATTTGCTAAAAAATGTTGTCCGCTTTAGCTCTCAGATGCCTGGCAGTAATCATGTCATGGCCACCTAGCAGGAGACCGGAGTGAATCATGTGAAAGAGGATAACCTGACAAATGTTATCTTCCTGTTCGGAACAAAACAGAGTTAACCCAGATGAGATTTCCTCCTGTTATCGAGACCAGCAGGCAACCACCATGAGAGGGAAAGTTCAGACAATTGCACATCGCCTTCATAGGGACTATAGAGGTAGTATTTATATAAGCTATATGAGGTGTTCATAGAAAACTCAGAGATCTATCCACAGAATCAAAGGCGTCACTAGGGTTGGTGTCACTCGGTGCTATAAAGCACGGTGACACCTCCCCTCCTCCACAAACAAAAAAAATATCAGGACCAAGATGCGCAGTTCTGCGAACTCTTCCTCCTTACCAGTCCAGCAATCACACTGTGCTCCTCCCAGCATTCTGGGTAGACAAGAGAGGACAGTCCGACGGACTGGACCAAAATACTGCCACCGCCAGTCTGTACCGCACTCCCCCCCCTATGGTGGAGGTGGTAGCGGACTGGCGGATGCAGGCAGGAGTGTTGTGGCAGCGGCCAGGGTCAGATCCAGAAAAAAATGACAGGGGGGACACCATGACTAGGCAGGGGGCGTGGTTGCATATGGGAGTGGGGATGTGACCACGTCTTCTGTGAATACATAACGTACACCTTGTCGTGACAAATGGTTTAGCAAATTAACATCCCACTTATATTTTGAGCAGCTGTGACTGATATTAGTAAGTAGACGTTCTGAAATTTTAAAGCAAATGGCCGGGGGTCGCCTAGGTCTCTAGATGCTTTATGGATTTTGACAGTGAAAAATTAAATTTAGACGCTTTCTCTGCACTTATGCCACCAACTGAGACTCAATGTTAGGCCACTTAAAAAGAATTATCGCTACCTGCTTTTATTAGTCTGTCACAGACTAAGGGCTCTATTTATTAACATTATTTCTACAAAAATAAAGTGAAAAGAGGTATTTTGCTTTCACACCCTTTTCACATTATTTTAGTTTCACATAAATTTACTAAAGGGCGATTGGAATAGGCAGAGCAATTGGACAGGCAGAGCAGAGTCAGGAGCCGGCCCAAGTGATCAGCTGTGTGGTACCCGGCAAATTGTAGAAGTCTTTCACAGAGCTGAAAAGACTTCTCCGGGGGGAAGCGGACACTGCGCATACGCATAGTGCCAGCTTCCGAAGTTGGCCGGGGGCTGGGAGAGAGAGATCAAAAATCTGAAGTTGATGTAAACTACCCGGGCTAAACTCCTAAAAGTTTAGCTTTTTGGAGTTTAGTACATAGGGGTTAGATTGTAGTCCTCATTGATAATAATGGAGGCTGCGATCTGCAGTGGTAATAACACTTTGGGCCAAATGTAATAGGTAGTCAGTTTTAGTAACAGTACAAACTCGCACTTTCTCGCACTTTTAAAAAGTCCGAGTTTGTACTGAAACTCGCAAATTCAATAGCCTGCGAACTTTTCAGCTCGAGGCTGCTGCATTTGCGAGTGCAGGCGAGTTTAGGACTATGTAAAATGACACCTTTTAATGCGAGTAGCATTAAAAGGTGCGAGTTTTAGAGAAGCCATCACAGATCAGTGAGATCCGTGATGGCTTCTGTGTGTTAAAAAAAAAAAAACCGTGCACCCCCTCCCCAAAAGCATAACCAGCCCCGGGCTTTATAAAGCCTGTTCTGGTTCTAAAAATACAGGGGCCAAAATGCGTAGGGGGCCCCTGTATATTAAGAACCAGCACAGGGCTTTGTTGAGCTGGTCCTGGTTCTGGAAAATCAGGGGACAAAACGAGTAGGGGTCCCCTGAAAATTCCTGAACCAGCACCAAACTCTTTCTAGCAGGGGGATAATGCCACAGCCAGGGAAAACCTTTCACCGGTTTGCCCGGCCAAAGCATTATCCCTGACTGCTAGTCAGTCCAGGCCGGGGATCCCTGGGGAGTTGGGTACCCCCCCAATAAAGGGGTACCCCTCTTCAGGGCACCCCAGGCCTAGACTGATAGCCCGGGGCTATCCCCGGCACCCTAGGGCGGTGGGTGCCGGGTTGATAGTGTAAAGTGAAAGTGTAAAATTAAATTTACCATATTGTCTTTATTTGTAGAACCACAAGTACCAGCAAGCCTCCCCTGCATGCTGGTATTTGGAGAACCACAAATACCAGCATGCGGGGCATTACGGACCCGCTGGCACTTGTAGTTCCACAACTAAAGAAATACGTAAATAAACAAACTTACACCATGAAAGTATAATTTTAATAAAACATACATGCACACTCACACTCACACTCACACATACTCACCTAGTATCCAAAGTAATCCATAGGGGTGTACCTGAAAAAAAAATCCATACTCACCTCTCCTATGCGTAGATCACGTCCTCTTCTCCAAGTAGGCAATCCAGGGGTTAAAATAAAAAAAAATAAAAAAACTATCCATGCGGACTGAGCAAAGGTATGTGTGTACATATACCTTTGCTCCGCGTAAATGACCGGGGCACACGTGTGTCGCGACATTGTATCATTGATGTAACCACAAGATTAACATCAATTAACCTTGCGGTTGCTATGTAGCGGCTCTCACCATAGACGGGCTATGGGGATTTCTCACCATAGACGGCTATGGGAGACAGAGGCTGGCCGCATTCAACTAATCAGGGAGCTGCTCCGACGGAGATGCTCCCTGATTGGCTGGCGGCCCCTGCACTGACGGGGCACACGTGTGCCCTGGTCATTTACGCGGAGCAAAGGTATGTGTACACACATACCTTTGCTCAGTCCGCATGGATCGGTTTTTTTTCATTTTTTTATTTTAACCCCTGGATTGCCTACTTGGAGAAGAGGACGTGATCTACGCATAGGAGAGGTGAGTATGGATTTTTTTTTCAGGTACACCCCTATGGATTACTTCGGATGCTAGGTGAGTATGTGTGAGTGTGAGTGTGCATATATGTTTTATTAAAATTATACTTTCACTGTGTAAGTTTGTTTATTTACGTATTTCTTTAGTTGTGGAACTACAAGTGCCAGCGAGCCCGTAATGCCCCGCATGCTGGTATTTGTGGTTCTCCAAATACCAGCATGCAGGGGAGGCTTGCTGGTACTTGTGGTTCTACAAATAAAGACAATATGGTAAATTTAATTTTACACTTTCACTTTACACTATCAACCCGGCACCCACCGCCCTAGGGTGCCGGGGATAGCCCCGGGCTAGCAGTCTAGGCCTGGGGTGCCCTGGAGAGGGGTACCCCTTTATTAGGGGGGTACCCAACTCCCCAGGGATCCCCGGCCTGGACTGACTAGCAGTCAGGGATAATGCTTTGGCCGGGGAAACCGGTGAAAGGTTTTCCCTGGCTGTGGCATTATCCCCCTGCTAGAAAGAGTTTGGTGCTGGTTCAGGAATTTTCAGGGGACCCCTACTCGTTTTGTCCCCTGATTTTCCAGAACCAGGACCAGCTCAACAAAGCCCTGTGCTGGTTCTTAATATACAGGGGCTCCCTACGCATTTTGGCCCCTGTATTTTTAGAACCAGAACAGGCTTTATAAAGCCCGGGGCTGGTTATGCTTTTGGGGAGGGGGTGCACGTCATTTTTTTTTTGTTTTATAACATTTAACATAAGTACACACAGAAACATGTACATATCTCATGGATATGTGCATGTTTCTGTGTTAATCTGACCTGCTCAGGATGTACTCGCTAGCCTGAAGCAGGTCTATTATTTGGGGACTTTTGGTAATCTTTTTTTTGCGAGTCTGAAACAGACACCCTATTACATTGGAGAGTTGTGAAAAATTGCGAGTTTAGCACCAAACTCGCAATTTACCAAAACAGACTACCTATTACATTTGGCCCTTTGCCTGAGAATTCTGTGAAATCTCCTGCATTATGCCATTAGTACATAGGAGCAATACATGAAAATATGCATAAACTGCAGTTTTTGCATAATTTTATGTAAAAAACAGCTTGATACATAGGTCTCTTAGTGTTTCTACCTCACCCAGGGCCGGCCTGAGCCCTCTTTTTTTGTTATGCAAAAATATATTTCTGCCCCCCAGGGGTACTGATAAAATTTAAGGGAGGTGTGGTCTCATGGGAAAAGCCATAACCACAAGCCACACCCCTTTTTTGTTATGCTGGAGGCATGCCCAGTGCCCCTGGGAGAGAGAAGGAAGCCAAAGGGGGGCAAAAACAAAGGGGAGAGAGACTGTAGACAGGTGCAAGGCCTTTAAGTAGAGAGAGAGAGCAAGAGAGGCAGAAGGAGGGGAGGGGGGGCAGAAATATGAGCACCCAATGTGCTGCTACATATCAGTGTAGTAGGGGCCTCCTGTGTGACACCATGTACCCCTCCAAGTCCCTCCTGCTGCTGCTGCTGGATACACATAACCCACACTTCCCACTCACCTGAGGGCACGTTTCTGCCAGCATGGACCCAACAGACTGCTTTTCAACTGCCTGCCCCCAGCACATACACAGGCAGCAGAGGTGAATAAGCGCTTCTTAGTGGCACTCCACCACAGCTGCTTCAACTCTTGGTGCTCGCGGTGCTCTGGAGGGGGAATCTAAGCCCTTGCCCCGTCCCGGCTTGCGGTGCACAGTTTGGTATAAAGGCACTGTGTCACACAATGCTGCAGGCTGGGTAATGATGCTCTTGTCCTGTCATGGGTGTTAGTGTTGGGGGCAGGCAGGGAACAGAGTGAATAACAGTGACTCTGTAACTAACTGTGGTGGCACATGTCTGGCTGTGATGCCCTCCTCAGACTGGCGCCTTACTCAGCTACGTACCCGGCGTAAATTTAGGGCCAGCCCTGACCTCACCTCTCCTCCTTAAGTCTCTCAACTGCTTCATCTGTGCATCATATCTGGTGGCTCCTCCTTATACTGTATGCACAAAGCAGTGGCAAAAGTTCATACCAGGTGCCTGGAGGCAAGATAATGGTTGGGGTCCCCCTACCAACAAGCCACCCACCTCCAAACAGAGACACATTCCCTCCACCAGTAACATCCCAACCTCAGCAGCATCCAGAGGCAAACTCCACTTCTAACACCCCATCCTCAGCAGCACCTATAGTTACTCTCACCTCAATCTAAGCTGTACTTATGGGCCCATTTATGAATTATGGCATTTGCAATGCGATCTGGGCAAGACATTAACGCCCATGATCGCGTTGCAAGATGCAATCATAGTGCAGGGATGTATCTTCCGGCACATAAAGGGTCAGGGGGAGCCATTCCCTTCGATGTTCCCGGAGTGTTGTCAGGGATACTGCACATGCACTGCCACCATTGCCAGGGGAGGGTTCCCCTGGTATGATTTGCGATGATTTTTCAGATTGCGATGATTTTTCAGATGGCGTTAGCTGCGGGGGGCCAATCTCCGGTATGCATCGCATTCTGCAAGAACTGCTAACTTTGGGAACATTGCATCTCCCATAGAGGCTTAAGGGGGAAGTGGTTGCCAGCGGGAATGGAGGGATTGCAGCAGGTATCAGAGATATCTGCTGTGTTCTCTTCTGTATACATCTGAGGGAATCTTAATATTTGTGGTTAACCCACGAAAACTGGTGTTTTTGTGGAATAAGCCACAAATATACAATGATAAATGGGCCTTCTAGAGATAAGGCCCCCATACACGGTGCGATATAGCAGCCGATCCGACAGATTGGTATGATATAGCTGCTATATTGTACTGTGGGCCTGATTCAGAGATGGACGCTCTGAAGAGCGCTCGCTCTGAATCAGGGCATTTTTTTTTTTTGAGGGGCCTCCTGGCCGCTCGCTTAGCTGTGGGCGACCACCCACAGCTATTGCGAGCGGCCAGGATGATGGTCGCGATGGTCAAGACCATCGCGACCATCGGGGCTTGCGATGAGACCCTTGTGGTAGGGTCTCGTGGCCGCAAGCCCCAGAGAGCTTCCGGCTCTAATAGAGCCGGAAGCTCTCCCACTGACACCACTGGTGATGTCAGTGGGGCCGCCCACAAACATCAGGTGTTCGCTTGGGAATGCCTCCATTTGTGAAGCCTCCCCCCTACCTCGCCTACAAAACGGGAGAGCTGTCGATCAACATCGACAGCCACCCCTTTTGTAGTGAGCCACGGAGCGAGAGAATTTCTCTCTCACTCCTGGGCTTGCACACGCGCGTAGAGCCCACCATCGACCCGCTTGCGAGTGCTCAAGCGCTTGCGAGCAGGTCTGAATCAGGTCCCGTGTGTGGGGTCGTACATTGCACCTCCAGATCTTACTGCATGTTCACTTGATCTGGGGATGCGATGTAAAATCCTATGCAGTGCTATGCGAGTGGGGCAGGGGGTAATGGCATATTGGGCGGTTGGCCACCTGATCGCTCCGTGTGTGCGGACAGCCCAATATGTCAGCTGTCGGATTGCAAGTCACATATCGCACTGTGTATGGGGGCCTTTACACTCAGCTCCCAACCAACACCCCAGAAGCAAACAGTATCACACTCGCCCCGCTTAACACCCCAACCTCAGCAGGACCTAGATACACCATTAGCAGCCCTACCCACACCCCAGCAGCACCCAGAGTTACACTCCCACCCCTCTGACCAACACCAGCAGAACGCAGAGATACATTTACACCCTCTACCAACACCCCAACCCCAGCAGCACCCAGAGTTACCCTTCTCCCCTTGACCAACACCCCAATACCAGCAGCAGATACACCCTCCGCCTAACACCAGCAGCAGTTACACACTCCCCCTCTCCCTTACCTAACACCAGCAGCAGTTACAATACACCCCCCTCCCCAACTCCAGCAGCAGTTACAATACACCGCCCCTCCCCAACACCAGCAGCAGTTACAGTACACCCAGCTCCCCAACAACAGCAGCAGTTACAGTACACCCCCCACTCCCCAACACCAGCAGCAGTTACAGTACACCCCCACTCCCCAACACCAGCAGCAGTGACAGTACACCACCCACTCCCCAACACCAGCAGCAGTTACAGTACACCCCTCACTCCCCAACACCAGCAGCAGTTACAGTACACCCCCCACTCTCCAACACCAGCAGCAGTTAGAGTACACACACCCCTCTCAAATGCCATGCAGCAGTTACAGTACACCCCCCTCCACAACCCCAGCAGCAGTTAGAGTACACCCCCCACTCTCCAACACCAGCAGCAGTTAGAGTACACACACCCCTCTCAAATGCCATGCAGCAGTTACAGTACATTCCCCCTCCACAACCCCAGCAGCAGTTACAGTACACCCCCCCTCCTTAACACCAGAAGTTACAGTACACCCCCCACTCCCCAACACCAGCAGCAGTTACAGTACACCCCCCACTCTCCAACACCAGCAGCAGTAACTGTACACACCCCACTCCCCAACACCAGCAGCAGTTACAGTACACCCCCACTCCCCAACACCAGCAGCAGTTACAGTACACCCCTCACTCCCCAACACCAGCAGCAGTTACAGTACACCCCCCACTCCCCAACACCAGCAGAAGTTACAGTACACACACCCCTCACTCCCCAACACCAGCAGCAGTTACAGTACACCCCCCACTCCCCAACACCAGCAGCAGTTACAGTACACCCCCCACTCCCCAACACCAGCAGCAGTTACAGTACACCCCCCACTCCCCAACACCAGCAGCAGTTACAGTACACCCCCCACTCCCCAACACCAGCAGCAGTTACAGTACACCCACCACTCCCCAACACCAGCAGAAGTTACAGTACACCCCTCACTCCCCAACACCGGCAGCAGTTACAGTACACCCCCCACTCCCCAACACCAGCAGCAGTTGCAGTACACACACCCCTCACTCCCCAACACCAGCAGCAGTTACAATACAACCCCCACTCCCCAACACCAGCAGCAGTTACAGTACACCCCCCACTCCCCAACACCAGCAGCAGTAACAGTACACCCCTCACTCCCCAACAACAGCAGCAGTTACAGTACACCCCCCACTCCCCAACACCAGCAGCAGTTAGAGTACACACACCCCTCTCCAATGCCATGCAGCAGTTACAGTACACCCCCCTCCCCAACCCCAGTAGCAGTTACAGTACATTCCCCCTCCCCAACCACAGCAGCAGTTACAGTACACCCCCCTCCTTAACACCAGCAGAAGTTACAGTACACCCCCCACTCCCCAACACCAGCAGCAGTTACAGTACACCCCCTCCCCAACACCAGCAGCAGTTACAGTACACCCCCCCTCCCCAACATCAGCAGCAGTTACAGTACACCCCCCTCCTTAACACCAGCAGAAGTTACAGTATACCCCCCACTCCCCAACACCAGCAGCAGTTACAGTACACCCCCCTCCCCAACACCAGCAGCAGTTACAGTACACCCCCCCTCCCCAACATCAGCAGCAGTTACAGTACACCCCCCACTCCCCAACACCAGCAGCAGTTACAGTACACCCCTCACTCCCCAACACCTGCAGCAGTTACAGTACATACCCACTCCCCAACACCAGCAGCAGTTACAGTACACACACCCCTCTCCAACGCCATGCAGCAGTTACAGTACACCCCTCTCCCCAACCCCAGTAGCAGTTACAGTACATTCCCCCTCCCCAACCCCAGCAGCAGTTACAGTACACCCTTCGTTGTCTCCGTGCTGGGGTAATTCTATAGTTTCTCTGGTTCACGTTGTCAGCTCACCAAAGTATCACACCAATTGGTATTCAGTAAGCATCAATATTTATTAACAGTTAAGCTCAGCCACCAGTATAATCGGTGGTTATAGTTACAACATATACTGTGTTACATCAATGCAATAAACAGTTGGAAGTGCACTACATGTAAATGACACCATGAAGTATGTTTTATTTCTCTGGAACCAGGAACAGAGGGATTGTCGGCTATCTGTTAAAGGAATCTGGTTAAATATTGCACAGTAATAACAATTACATATACAATAACCTTAGCGAACGTTCATCTATAGAATTTCTATATAGATTGGGACCACTAACCCACAACAACTAGATTAGAGGACCCAACCTTGGCTACAATATCATTGATAATACCTGCTGGCCAGCTACTCATAAATCGTTGGTGCACAATTTATCTCCTTGCAAGTTATTTGTTATCTCTGTAGGGAGGTTAGCTCGGTTTGATTACTGGCACGAAGCCTACTATCGTCTCTGCAGCCCATGCCTATCCTTTCCTAACAGTTGGTCGGTGTAGCAAACCGCAGGTCCCTTTCAATACAGTGCGTTAATTGAGACACCGTATACACTCCGGTGTTCGCTTGTCCACTCTGTGGCTAAATGTCTCTCCACGGATTATTTATCCTTTCTTTCCTAGTAGCAGGATGGGGTGCGTGGCTATGCTGAAGTATCTTAACTTCTGCGGCACCGTAATGTGTAGTGGGTTAGGGGAGCCCAATAGGGGTTTCTAGAAGTTACGGAGCGGGGAGTCCAGGGTAACAATCCCTATGCGATATCAGTCTGAGACCTATATTGTTCCCCAACTCAATATGCTCCTGGGAGGGGTTTGCAGTGTCAACTGTGCCTGATAGCTTTACTTTAACTGCAGCGCTAAACCGGTGGTCCACTGAGTGGGGCTGCAAATCAGTGCTGAGGTAAAGTGATACTTAGAGTCAGCACTTGTGGCTATTTGTAGCAAACTGTCCTCCTGCCCAGCCAAGGCTGCCTGTCACTGTATGTTTAGGGGAAATAGTGAACTACAGGTACTCTTCCGCTGAGGCTGGGTATGGGTCTGTGGTCTATCTGCTGGGTGTGGGTGCATCAACACAGGGGTGAGTGATTTGTACTTTTTATTACAGACCTCTCCTGCCGGTCCGCATCAGCAGCTGAGAGCCTCCCCTCCTGGCACCTCCTCCTATCCTCAGCTCCGGCAACCGCCCACTGCGCGCCTCCTGTTCCAGCGTCCCCGGCGCTAGTAGCTTGCAGTAGCGGGATTGAGTACAGCCTGCCGCCCACGCCTCTGCTCCGCTGCTGTTCCAATTTTGTCAGCCGCCCACCGATCTCTGCTCCAGGTAAGTGCGCAGGTCCTCCTCCCTCTCTTGTTACCCCAGTCAGCCGCTCAACCGTCGTCCTCGCAGCCCCCTTTTTATATCCTCCATCCGGGCCACCAGCATGTGCTGACTCCCTTTACGCTGGTCCCTCGTGGGTGAGCCGGGCGCGAGGGTGCATGAGGCTTCCCTATCTGGTACGATGGGGCTGTCAGTGCCTTGTGCATGGCCATTAGTTTCTTTTTTACACGGGGGAACCATCCACATTCCCAGGGGAATAAATTGTCCTTGGGGCGAATGCAGAGCATACACATGCCCATTTATCAGGCCCTAGTACATTCAGGCCGGTCACTGTGACCAGGCCCAGCAGTCCCAAAGCATTCCCATTCTTCTACCATAGCACGCATAAACTATATACATGAGTACTGTCACCCCACCAGGGCTCAACAGTGGTACTCCTGGAGCTAGGGGCACCACATTCTCCCCCACTAAATTATGCGTGTCCTCACGCAGGATATACTACACATCTGAAACTCTATTATTGATTATTATTACACAATTTCATACGGGTTCGAATACCAATTGGGCGATCACTGTTGGTAGCGTAGGGGTGGTTTCCCTCTTGTACTACGAGTGGATCGCCTGGGTTCGAATGGGGTGACGTCATTAGGAGGTGCAGAGGTCAGATTCCCCTCAGTTCACATGGAAGTCGCTTCCTCACGGCTGTCTTGGGCCTCCTGGCCCTGTGTCTGGAAGAGGTCATGACTGCCACAGTGAACGGGCCAAAACATGCTCATCAGCAAACTCGTAGGAAATTCTTGTTCTTTCACACCCGAGGTCACGGACACTTCGGTGTTTGGATCAGGTAAGTCTGTAGAGGTAACTATTAAAGGCTGACATTTTTTAAGTTGATCGCGATGGACCAGGTGACAGTTGCCCCCATTCTTTTTTTGAATCCTATACACAACTCCATTTTCCTATGTATGGAACTGTTTCCCACTGATGATCTAGTTTACTTGTGTGCTGATGCTTTCTTTTCCAAACATAACACCCACTTTCAAGGGGTTCAGCCTGGGCCGAGACGTTATAGTTCTGCTCTTGTCTTCGTTGAGCCAATTGGGTTTGTTTCTTCACCAGCTCTTGAGCGGTGGTTAATCGTGTTTTATGTTCTTTGACCCATTCATGCAGTGGCTCAGCATCTAACTGTTTTTCCAGTGAGATTTCCCACTGCACATTTGCAGGTAGTTGACCTTGCGGCAGCAGGATAGCACGGAGCAAGTTTATGAAGGTTCGGTTCATCCTTTCGCATACTCTGTTTCCTTGAGGGTGGTAAGCGGTAGTTCGTAGTTTTTCACAGCCATATAATGTGCACAGTTCTTTGAATAGGTGTGACTCAAATGCGGATCCTTGATCCGTCAGGACCTTCTCCGAGTATCCAAATGGTCGTACAAATGCCCTCCAAAAGATCTCGGCTGTAGTTTTGGCCGTAATGTCATGTACCGGTAGGACGACCGCATATTTAGTAAAGTGGTCCACCATTGTCAATGCATATTGATAGCCGGTACGGCTCCTCTCCAACTTTACATGGTCTAGAGTGACAATCTCTAGGGGACAGCATGTCCGTATAGGGTTCAGTGGGGCTTTCTCCAAGCCCAGTGGGGCTTTCTTTAGAGTGCAGGGAATGCATTGGGCATACCACAATTCAATGTCTCTAAGCATGTTGGTCCAATAGAATCGCTTTTGGATGTTGTTCTCTGTTTTTTTGCATCCAAAGTGACCAGAGTCATTATGGTAGGCCTTTAGAATTTAAGCTGTAGAAGTACTAGGACTGGGTACAACGATCTGAGTGAGCTTGAAGTGGGTTTTCGAGTCGATGCTATGGCGAACTAAGAGGCGGTTTTGTATGGATAATCTTTCGCGTTGTTTCCATAGCTTTAGGAGTTCTGGTGAGGCTACTTGTCTTTCTCCTGCAGTCAGTTGATGATGACCTTCGATCAACCGCCTCAGCTATCGAATGTGGGGGTCGTTTTCTTGCCATTCCAGCCAAGGAGTGCTGGGGTGGTCATCATGGATAACAAAGTCTCTAGTTTGAATGACATTCTGTTGACTTAGACTCTGCTGGGGTGGGAATAGAGGCATCTCTACAGATTCCTCAAGATCCTCTATTTCTGCTTGCTCTCGTTGGCGTGGGATTCTGGATAAGGCATCGGCGTTGATGTTTGACTTTCCGCTTCGATATTGAATGTTAATTAGGAAATTGGCTAACCGGGAGACCCAGCGTTGTTCGAGAGCGCCCAATTGAGCCATGGACAGATGGGCCAATGGACTACAATCAGTGTAAGCAATGAAGGGAGTAGCCAGTAAATAATTCTTAAATTTTTTGGTGACTGCCCAGACAAATGCCAACAATTCTAACTTGAAAGCGCTATAGTTGGCGTCATTTCTCTCTGTGCGCTTCAAGCTTCTACTTGCGTTGGCAATTACTCATTCTTTCCCTCCCTGTTTCTGGGAGAGTACCGCTCCAAGTCCGTGACTACTGGCATCTGTATACAACAGAAAGGGGTGACTATAGTCGGGGTAGGCTAGTAACGGTGCTTCAGTGAGAATGGTTTTCAACTGGTCGAAGGCTTCTTGACATGGGGGAGTCCACCTCACCGGAAGGGGACAGGTGCGGCCGGAGTTGGGCACCCCTCTCAATAACTCGTGGATCGGGGTGGCAATACTTGCGAAGTGTTTTATAAAATGCCTGTAATATCCCACGAACCCTAGGAACTGCCGCACTTCTCTGATGGTGCGGGGAGCCGGCCATTCATGTACAGCCCGAATATTGTCAGGGTCAGGAGCAATCCAGTCCGCACTTACTATGTGTCCCAGGTACGACACCTTTGGTTTAAGGAGATGGCATTTGGAGGGCTTAATTTTCAGGCCATATTTGACGAGTTGTTCAAGGACTTCACTAAGGTGGTTAAGATGATCTCCTTACGTGCGCGAGAACACAATCACATCGTCCAAATAGAGTAGGACCATTTCGAAGTTCCGATGGCCTAAGCAATGTTCCATCAACCTCTGAAATGTTCCCGGGGCATTACAGAGCCCGAATGGCATCCGTAGGAATTCAAAGAGTCCCATCGGCGTGGTGAAGGCGTTTTTTTCTTGATCTTCTGGCGCTACTGGCACCTGCCAGTAACCGCTCGTTAAGTCTAATGTGGAGAAATACTTAGCTGTCTTGAGAGCTGCTAATGACTCTTCGATCCGTGGGAGTGGATAGGCGTCTTTATGAGTGATGTTGTTGAGTTTTTGGTAATCGACGCAAAATCATAACTGCCCATCCTTTTTCTTCACAAGGACAATGGGGGCCGCCCATGGACTGTGGCTTTCTCTTATGACCCCGCACGTTTTCATGTCCTGCAACTTTTTTCTCACGGGCTGGTACAGCACTGGGGCTAGTGGACGATGCCTTTCCTTGATTGGTGCGTTGGTGCCAGTTGGAATCCGATGCCATACACAATCAACTCTTCTGAAATCTGACGGGTTAGCACTAAAGGCAAGAGGAATGTCCTGTACTAGACGGAGAACACCAGATTTTTCTTCATCCAATGTTTCTTCATGCCCAATTTGTATGGCTTTCCACCACGCTTCTTCCTTTGTTTCTGGTGAACTTTCAGCGGTCACACTACACTGTTCCACAGCCAAACCTGGATGGATAATATCCTGGAACGTAACTTGGGATAATTTAGCAACTGGATGGTGGCAAAATAAACGGATGTGGTGGTTATGGGGATTTAATATTCGTATGGGTACTCGACCACCCGTGACCTTCACCAATGATGTAGCGACAACAATGTCTTCTCGGCCTGTGCTAACATTTGGTTCAAGAAAGGCCTCGTAGTTGGTTCCTTGTGGTCCACAACAGGCTTTCATCCATATCACCATTTCTGAGTTGGGCTGCAGAACCACTGGACGCGAGTCAGCTATTCGGGCTTTTCCAATTTCTCCGTCGAGCTAAGCGAATCTTTGATGTCCCTGAATAATTTTTATAGTGCGTTGCAACACTTGTCTTTCAGATTAATTTTTCCGGCACAGCTCATCTCTGAGAGCTGATATAAGCTCTTCTGGACAATTTTGGAGAATGTTCATTCCAATAATTACAGGTATGGCATTGTTGTCCTCTACGTTGGTGATGATACATCCTTGTTTGGGCAACACCGCCTTCCCGACTTTTACGTCCACCTCCCAATATCCCTGACAACAAATTCCCAACCCATTACTGGCAATCAGTTGTAGCCAGGTCGGGGGTGGGAGGAGAAGTTGTTGAGGCTCCCAATACTTTTGATATGTCTTGAATTGCATGGTGGTCACCTGGGATCCCGTGTCGAGCATAGCCAACATTTCCACCCGCTTAAAGTGATAGGGACCACGGGACTTCTCCCCACGAATTGGGGCCACCACCGCTTAGGGGAGGGATCTAATCTGCTTGTGTTCCCTGAGGATTGTCTTCCATCCTCGGGGTGTTGGAGTTTAAATGGTTTGCCTGGCTACAGTTGCGCTCAATGTGCCCACTTCTGTTGCATCGACGGCAAATCAGCCGCCCCAATGAGTCGAATTGATCCGTTGGCCGGCGCCCATTGGGGCGAGGCGGACTCCACCAATCCGACGTTGCCCTCCTCCTTTCTGGGTGCCACAGAGTTTCCTTAGGTTCCGCATGGTGTCATTGAGTAAGTTTTTTCATCTCTTGACACATTTCTGTCATTCCAGAAGCCAACTTCTCCATCTGACTGGTCAGATTTTGTAGGTGGTTAGGTGTAGATGATTGAGCACTTTGTACCGCTTTTTCTTTGATTCTAGTTGGGACCCCCATAGATATTTCTTGACTTATCTCCTGAAAGTCTGGCATTTCTGGAAGGATGATTTCTTCATCCCGTGCCTGCCCTACGACTTTAATGGCTGCTTCTTTAAAATCCAGGAATGCTTCCCTAGGCATTTGTAATCGTAGAAGGCGTAGTTGGGTCCTGGTACTTTCTCCCCGGGCACCCTCAATGCATTGGTTAATTAGAGTTTTGTTTGGATTCCTCGCTTCATTACCGTCTATGGACTGTATGTGTCGTAAAGCTTCCTGAAGTCCTAAGGCAAAGTTTCGAAGGGTTTCACCAACCTGCTGCTTTCGAGCATAAAATGTCATTTCTAATTCTGATACAGTTTGCAGATCAAAAGTATCCATTAGTCTCTGTATGATTTGATCAATGCTTTGTCTTTCTTCACGGGGCCACAAAGTTACTTCCCGCAATGCTGAACCCTTCAATTGTCCGATTAATATTTCCACTTGATGGCATTATGTCAGCGGGTATAATCTGAACATACTCTTCATCTTATGTTTGAACTCTCTTAATGAATTACCATCCACGCCTTGGTCATCTCCCATCTAAGTGGGGAGCCAAGGGGCCCCAAAGTAATAAGGTAAGGTAATAGGATTTAGTTGCGCCATGACTGGATTCTGGCGACTCGAGTCTCCCGCCGACTGTTGTTCTTGTGACATTTCTCTAGTAGTCGTATCCTGTTCTTGGGACGCCAACTGTAACACCCACCTAGGGCTTCGTTGTCTCCGCGCGGGGGTGATTCTATAGTTTCTCTGGTTCACATTGTCAGCTCACCAAAGTATCACACCAATTGGTTTTCAGTAAGCATCAATATTTATTAACAGTTAAGCTCGGTCACCAGTATAATCGGTGGTTATAGTTACAACAAATACTGTGTTACATCAATGCAATAAACAGTTGGTAGTGCACTACATGTAAATGACACCGTAAAGTATGTTTTATTTCTCTGGAACCAGGAACAGAGGGATTGTCGGCTATCTGTTAAAGGAACCTGGTTAAATATTGCACAATAATAACAATTACATATACAATAACCTTAGCGAACGTTCATCTATAGAATTTCTATATATATTGGGACCACTAACCCACAACAACTAGTTTAGGGGACCCAACCTTGGCTACAATATCATTTATAATACCTGCTGGCCAGCTACTCATAAATCGTTGGTGCACAATTTATCTCCTTGCAAGTTATTTGTTATCTCTGTAGGGAGGTTAGCTCGGTTTGATTACTGGCACGAAGCCTACTATCGTCTCTGCAGACCGTGCCTATCCTTTCCTAACAGTTGGTCAGTGTAGCAAACTGCAGGTCCCTTTCAATACACTGCGTTAATTGAGACACCGTATACACTCCGGTGTTCGCTTGTCCACTCTGTGGCTAAATGTCTCTCCACGGATTATTTATCCTTTCTTTCCTAGTAGCAGGATGGGGTGCGTGGCTATACTGAAGTATCTTAACTTCTGCGGCACCGTAATGTGTAGTGGGTTAGGGGAGCCCAAACAGGTTTCTAGAAGTTACGGAGCGGGGAGTCCAGGGTAACAATCCCTATGCGATATCAGTCTGAGACCTATATTGTTCCCCAACTCAATATGCTCCTGGGAGGGGTTTGCAGTGTTAACTGTGCCTGATAGCTTTACTTTAACTGCAGCGCTAAACCGGTGGTCCACTGAGTGGGGCTGCAAATCAGTGCTGATGTAAAGTGATACTTAGAGTCTGCACTTGTGGCTATTTGTAGCAAACTGTCCTCCTGCCCAGCCAAGGCTGCCTGTCACTGTATGTTTAGGGGAAATAGTGAACTACAGGTACTCTTCCGCTGAGGCTGGGTATGGGTTTGTGGTCTGTCTGCTGGGCGTGGGTGCATCAACACAGGGGTGAGTGATTTGTACTTTTTATTACAGACCTCTCCAGCCGGTCCGCATCAGCAGCTGAGAGCCTCCCCTCCTGGCACCTCCTCCTATCCTCAGCACCGGCAACCGCCCACTGCCCACCTCCTCGACTGGGCAAGCCCGCCTCCTGTTCCAGCGTCCCCGGCGCTAGTAGCTGGCAGTAGCGGGATTGAGTACAGCCTGCCGCCCACACCTCTGCTCCGCTGCTGTCCTGATTTTGTCAGCCGCCCACCGATCTCTGCTCCAGGTAAGTGCGCAGGTCCTCCTCCCTCTCTTGTTACCCCAGTCAGCCGCTCATCCGTCGTCCTCGCAGCCCCCTTTTTATATCCTCCATCCGGGCCACTACCATGCGCTGACTCCTTTTACGCTGGTCCCTCGTGGGTGAGCCGGGCGCGAGGGTGCATGAGGCTTCCCTATCTGGTACGATGGTGCTCAGTGCCTCGTGCATGGCCATTAGTTCCTTTTCTACACGGGGGAACCATCCACATTCCCAGGGGAATAAATTGTCCTTGGGGGCGAATGCAGAGCATGCACATGCCCATTTATCAGGCCCTAGTACATTCAGGCCGGTCACTGTGAACAGGCCCAGCAGTCCCAAAGCATTCCCATTCTTCTACCATAGCACACATAAACTATATACATGAGTACTGTCACCCCACCAGGGCTCAACAGTGGTACTCCTGGAGCTAGGGGCACCACACATATATATATATATATATATATATTTGTATATATATATATATATGTGTGTGTGTGTGTGTGTGTGTGTGTGTTTGTGTGAGACACATTCCCACACACACAGCATAGACACACAGCATACACACATAACATACACACACAACATACTTACAAACACACACATACAGCATACATACACATAGCATACTTACACACACCCTATTTGCTGGGCTGCTGCTGCTGCTGCTGCTGCTGGGTGGCCGTGATGACCTGTATTTTATATTACTATACTAAATTTTATATTACTGTATCCCACCCTCTTCCCCTCCCAGGACTTTCTCGATGCAGATGCACAGCACCACTTGGCCAATTGGACCACTGGCAATGTCTGTGCAGATATTATTTTTTTTTAATATAACCATCATGCCACCAAACAGCCCCCCCTCCTTTCCCTGGGACTCCTATGTCTCACACACACATCACACATCCCCTTCCTCCCCGGGACTTCAATGTCACGCACATACAACACACACAAATACATACATGTCACATACATACATACATATCACACACATATATACCACCTACCCAGCCAACACTAACAAGAGAGAGACCTACGTGACATGATGCCTCTCTTCATTCAGCCTTCCTGCGCTGAGCCAAACAGCTCCTAGACCCCTTGTATGCAGTGTGGGAGTCAGTTGAAATACTGGAGAGACGTCATTCGGGCTAGTGCGCCATGCGGGAACCGGGGGAGGCAGAGCTCACAGCAGGGTTGTGGATAGATCCCCTTCCATAGATGTACCTATTGAAGGGGATCTAAACACAACCCTCACAGCAGTGAGAACAGTCGGGTGCCCCGCAAATATATATTTCGCAGCGGGCACCCGGCAAATAGAAATTGCAGCAGCTGCCGGGTCCGCTCCCAGAGCATTCTACGCTCTGTGCGGCTACCCTGGTTACAGCCAGACAAGGCTGTCTCCGTCTCTGAAAAAAAAACTTCCTTACCTGAAGCCTCCCATAAACGTGATAAAATGAGCAGCCATGCCCGGGAATCTCACAGAGCAGAGCTCAAAGAGGCAGAGCTTCTTAGGCTCAGCTCATCCTCCGAGCACACTGCTGCTGCTGCTGCTGCTGCTGCATATCCGGCTGTCAGTAGCACCAGCTAAAACAGGAGCTGCCCGGCAGCAATTACAATTTAAACAAAAGAAAAGCAGCAAATACTGGAATACGCCCTTACCATCGGCATGGCGAGGAGTGGATGAAGATGGAAGAAGACGGACCAGGACTGAAGAAAGCAGAAGACAGCAGCTAGGTGAGGCCTCACCAAGGACAGTACTTTGACTTTACTATTGTTTAAGACTTACATGATCCATTTTGACCTACTGACACTACCAGACCTCCGGTTTTAACTTACACAGGGGGTGAGGGACACCCACCACCTGGCTGGTCACTATTATAGACCTCTGTATATATATTTATACAATACTGGAATAATCAGCTTGCATTGACATTCATTCACTACCTCCTCCCATTTCCCCCCCTCTCCTCTTCCTGCCCCCCATCTTTTCCCCTTTATATTGATACTTACCCCGTACCCAATTTATTTATAATTAATTCCAATTATTCGTAATAAATATCCTCCTTTTAATATATCATTTTCTACTAACATCTTTGTAGTAAAGTTTCTATCACTTAACTAAAACCTGATGACATTAATCAAGGCGCAGTCCCCTAACATATGTGTGGACACACGTATATGTAATTTGCATTGTGATATTATGTTTCAGAAATGTAGAATTATCTCCTATGTGGAACAGTGGAATAATATACAGTACTTGCGCCTCAAGAACTTTTGAGCACCTCATATGTAGCTTTCTCCTGTGAGCTGCATGTAACCACACCCCACCAATGACATTCAGTAGAACAATGTGTATTATTAAGCGAAAGTGAAATGCATGCAAGAAAAGATTGGGTTGGGCATAGGGGCAGCAATAAAACTCAACCACTTTAGGCAAATTGCTCAATAAAATATCTAGGGATTTGAACAATGTTTCCACGCTACAAGACTTCAGATAAAAAGCACTTACCCTATTGTTTTCATGTCAGGACACTTTATTTTTACAAGCATATAATACGTGTTGGAAGGCCTTAAACATGTGTACCATAACATACTAAAGGAGTCTCACACGCACAAGTTATAGGAAAGAAGACAAATGAAGACCAAGAGTAAAACTTAGAAATACATTAAGGATTTTGATAAGATTCCGAGCTGACAGAACTTATTAGTCAGTGAGAGTGCATTTTTATGGTTTATTCAATGAAGAGCTTACATTACTATGTTAATAGGCTGATAACCATGGGTTGTTGCCTTAAGATGCCAGCACCATCCAAAACGTTCAAACTTTATTTTAAAATAGCAACACAGCCTTCTACGAGATTTCCATTGATGTATTATTTAGTTGTGTATGGGATGTCTGCTTTATGTGTGAGTGGTCTAATGAATTTTGGAAGCGAATTAATAATTTAAATGCACAACATCTACTGTGGATATGAATGAAAAGACTTTTCTTAGAGCATTAATTTGCTTAGAAGTAGGAGACAGGCAATAAATTATACATATCTACATTTTAAAGTAAAAGTCTTTTGTATTTCCATTGCGGCTTGCTTGCTCTCATGATACTTTTATTTTTAATTGTTAAAACATTTATTAGTCCATACATTTAAGTTTAGTTCAACCTTTTTGTTATATGAGCTTATAAAAAGGAAATCTAGACAACCCCACCACCCCCCACAATGTACAGTTCTTACAAATCCTGGCCATATAGTTGACCTTGACTTTCAGCAAAGCTATTAAAGAAATAATAATTTGATTGTTTGTAGTTTTTCACTTATTTAATGCAGAAAAACTTATGTTAAGCCTCTGCACAAAAGTACAGTAGATTACACATATATACAATTACACTTTGCAAGGCCTGTTTTTATTTAAGAATAATTTTGAATCTCGATTTACAGAATTAGCATTTATTTATAAGGCTCACACATTTCAGCAGTGCTGTACATAGTAAAGGCTACAAAACTAGGTAATCCAGGCAATAAAATGACATTAAATAACAATATTTTATATCATGTAACTTGTTAAAATAAATACAAGTATAAGCATAGCTGTAGTGTATGCATATAAGCTAAGTTGCTGGGTCAAGGCAAAGAGAAGAAACAGGAGGAGAGAGTGTCCTACTCACAAGAGCTTGCATTCCATAAGGGAGAGGGGGGTAGTGGGGAAAATGAGGAGAAACAACGGGTTAGGAATTAAGTAATTGTTACTGCATATACAGGTTGAGTCTCCCATTTCCAAATAATCCAAAATACAGAATATTCCGAAATACGGAATATTTTTAGCATGACTGAGATAGTGAAACCTTTGCTTTTTGATGGTTCAATGTACACAAACTTTGTTTAAGGCACAAAATTATTAAAAATCAAGTATAAAATGACCTATAGGCTTTGTGTATAATGTGTATATGAAACATAAATGAATTTCATGTATGTACACAAACTTTGTTTGAACCACAAAATTATTGAAAATATTGTATAAAATTACTTTCAGGCTGTGTGTATAAGGTGTATATCAATCATAAATGCATTCTGTGTTTAGATTTGGGCCCTATTCCTAAGACATTTCAATATATTATACAAATATTCCAAAATATGGGATATTCCGATATCCAAAATATCTTTGGTCCCAAGCATTTTGGATATGGGAGACTCAACCTGTAATTGTATTTAAACTTCAAGACATCTGTTTTAGCTGAACAGCAGCCCAGCATCTAGTGTGTACTGAGTCAAAGCTTATTAAAAAAAACAATGATAACAATATTTAAATGCTGTAAAAACATAATTAGAAAAAACACAGCACAATGAAATTACAGTAATTGTCCATTAAAGTCACACATAGCAATAAGTAATATATTTATTTATTTTATTATCATCATTATTATTAGTGTAAAAAATGCAGAACATATTCCACATAGCCATGCAATTTGGATAATTACAAATAGTAAACGTAATGTATAATAATAATAATTTACATTAACAGACCTGTGCAAAGGGTAAAAAGCCTTGCCCCTAGATTAAATGGTACATAGCGATCTGCCTACTACGGGAATATTGGAAGGATGCAAAGTTGGAAGAGTCTTTGGGCTTAGTAGGGAATTACACAAAATATGAGTTACACAATATAATAAGAGGAGTAGGTGTCACAAAATCCTGTGGAGAGAATATCCCCAGACCCAGTTGCAGCTGGAAGCAGGGGCGTATCTATAATGGGTGCAGGGTGTGCGGTGCACACGGGCCCCCGGGTTCAGAGGTCTGTGGCCGTGGTCCCGCTTCAGGTGTCAGTGCTGCAAAGAGCACCGGACAATGGTTGCCGTGGCCATTTTTCCAGCGTTTTGCACATGCGCAGTAGACTCTGGGCACACTCTAGTGCCCAGAGTCTACTGACTCTGCGGTGGCCGGCCAGCCACATCAGTCGGCTGCAAGGGGAGAGAGAAGAGGGCCTGGCATGGGGAATGCACATGGGCCCCCTCCTTTCCTAAGACACCCCTGGCTGGAAGCCTCTTTAAACTTAGGCTTCGTACTTATTCCATTAGTTATAATAGGAGACAAGTTAGTGGATATACAGATTGTGCAAACTTATTAACTCATGCCAAGACTGAGGAAAGCTGTGGTGTTTATAGCACTATTTGTTTTAGACTTTCCAACCTAAGTATATGCTGATCTTGTTACCTGTTACTTCCTGGTTTTTGTTATGTATGTGTCCTGTTCATAAAGTTACATTGTTGTATATATGCTGTTCTCACTGTATGTGTTCCAATCTGAGTGTGGTGTTATCCACTCACGCAGGGGTGTTTCTAGAGAGGAGGGGGCCTGTGTGCAGTCTCCAACTCAAGCCCACTCTTCTCTGTCCGGCAGCCGGCAGCGCACTGAGCTGTGCGCGGTCAGCGCCAGAGTTATAGACTCTGGGCACTAGAGTGCGCCCACAGTCAATACAGTATGCGCGTCAGCTGTGAGAGACAGTTCCTACGCTCCTAAACCTGAGACTTGTACTCTGGTGCTTGCCCTAGCTCCTAGTCTGCCTTCGGCTCCCTACAGCCTGCACCGCTTTGCCTTGCCTTGCACCCTGCTGGAGATCGCCCTGCACCTTTCACCAGACCCACTGGAGTGCACACAGTCTCCAGGCAGTCTCCTATTTAATGAATTATATTTATCTTATTTATTTATATGCTGTGATCACCCATTCATTTTAGTTTCTCAATATATTTATTTTCATGTACTTTATTTATTTTATCATGTTTTTTATCTAGTCATCATTTGGGATGTGCAATTTGTTATATGAGGTTGTCACTCATTATTAAATTGATTTAATATATTACCACTGCCTACAATCAAGTGATATTTTTATACACACACTGCCACTTCAGCTTTCAATTCCATGATTTGCGCTATTATCCTCTCTTTGTTTTTCTACTCTACTTAGTGACCACTATGTATTTATAATAGCAGCAGCTATATTTCCAGTTTCTCAATCTATTTTAAACTGTCCACCATAATATTCTGGGTGACTAAACAGCGCGGTCAATTTATCTATTTTCTGTGTAAGCCACTGCTATGTAGCTTGTACAGTATATTTGATGTAATTAACAATGTGCATTATTAAAACTGTGTACTGTATTGAACTGTAATGTATGTTTTAATTAAGTTCTGTACTGTGGGCCTGATTCAGAGCCGGACGCTCTGACCAGAGCGCTCACTCTGAATCAGGGCCGGCCTCTTGGATGCTCACATAGCTGTGGGTTACCACAGCATTCCCATGGGAACGCCTCCGTCTGGGCAGCCACGCCCCCGGCACGCCCACCAAAGGGGGCGTGCTGTCACTCACCAGCGACAGCATGCCCCCTTTGGTGCGAGACCTAGAGCGACGGCTTCCCCATCGCTCGCGGGGTCTCGCGCATGCGCACGACGGAGCTCCCTCCGTCATGCACATGCGCACTTGGGCACCATCAACCCGCTTGCGAGCGTACAGCTCTCACGAGCAGGTCTGAATGAGACACTGTATTTTCTTACTGTACTATGAGCGAATAATGTATCAATAAATATAGGAACCTTTGTCTGTTTTTTGTACAAAGTAGAGTACTGTGTTACTGAAAGAACTGCACTCTATGATAAAGTGTAATGTTTTATTTTTCTATTAAATACATTTGGTATTGGTACTGAAGTGTACTGTAGGTAATAAATTGGTTTTAAAAGCACTTGTAGTCAGTTTCTTGTGTATTACTATAAATATTAAAGATTATTTAAAAAATACTGTACAGTACTTGTTTCCTTGTGTTTTTAACTCAAGGCAGCCATGGCTAACCCGCCAGTGGTAATGTAATTTCAGTACAAAGCATACAGTACAGTATAGTGTAACAAAATACAGTATGGAGCCCTGAAATGCTGACACCTCAGTTGGCCAGAAGTACAACAATATAGAATAATTTGAATAAAAATGGTTATAATGACTTGTGTGCTTGCGGCTTTTTACTGTATATTTATATGTGCGGTGTGTACGCGGGTCCATGATGTTAAGCAAACTCCTAGCAACAATGACTGTAGCGATTACCAGCAAAGTAATCTCTGTGGCATTGCATAGAAATGAAGTGTTGGGGAAGGTTCGGAGACATGCGTTGAATAAAGCAGCAGTACCCTACAAGTGGTCAACATGAATTCCTCTCCTTTTATTGAAATCTGTGAGTGTGTCTCTATACCACTGCAGGTATGTGTACCGATTATTGTTATGTTGATGAAGTTGCTAGCGGCAATGTCTATAGTGATTAGTGGCAAAGCCATCTATGTGTCATTGCATAGAAATGAAGGGTTGGGAGTGGTGTGTAAATAAATACAGTATTTTGCAATAAGTTAAACAGCAATACCATCTACATCACCATCCTATGAAGACCCAGCATTGTTGAGCTCCCAAAAGACTGCACATTTTGGAAACCTCCAGCTGTGTTTGTGATGGCTTGTATCACCAATTTGTAAAATACACTTTACTGTACAATAGTTATCTCTACTGTACTGCTGTATTATGTAAATTGTGAGTTCAGTAGATTAGTAATACAAAGAACTTTTGCTGTACATCAATATAGTAAAGTCAGAAAGCTGCAATCTAGTTACTGTACTGTATACAGTAGTACTGGCATTGATGTGTACTGTAGTAGATTGATAATTTTAAATGTAATAGTATTTAGATTCCACCATTCTCATTATTTTTACTACAGTACAGTATAATGGTGAAGAGGTGCTACCCATTAACAAAACATACAGTATACGATCCAAGAAAAAAAAGAGGTACAGTAATGTAGTGAATTAGTGCACTGATCAGCAAAATACAGTTCATAAAACATATTGTACAGTGCAGTATACGGTAACTTGTATGAATAGGCAACCCAAAATAATAAAAATATGTAATATAAAATAAAATGGATTATCTTGAAAAATTATAAAACAATTGGTATTAAAATCTTTGCCAGAGGTTATATTGTATACTGTTCCGTAATATCATAGTACTATAGGCTAAAAGGTATATTAAGAGGTTTAAGAAACACTTGGCAACACATAATGTATTGTACAAATACTGACAATTCACTGTAATATACAGTTTGTGTATACTGTATATTTTATTATTTCTGATTTAACATAAATATCTATTCACAAAGGGAAAGAAAGAAGTCTTCCTTTGTGACACACTCTTGGATAAGAAATATTACAGGTAATGTAGACAATAAAATATAACTGAATTTTTATCTCACTTTTGGTTTTGTGTATGTGCATAATTCAAATAATTTGGTCTCTTATGATCCTTTTTTAGTTTCTGATTCAGGGCCTGATTCAACAAGGATCGCAACTGCTAAAATGTACGCAGACGGACGATTGTTGTGCACTGCGCATGAGTATGCATCACGCGCAGGTACCACTGCGATCGGGACTGCGATCTCAGTGATTAGACAGACCCATTGCAGAGTGATTGACAGGAAGCACCGTTTAGGGGTGGTGACTGGGGGGGTTGTCGAAGAAAATCAGGCGTGCCTGTGCATTTGAATGCCGTTGCAAGGGCGTGCATAAATTAGCCACTGCGATGGCATATGCAGCATTAGCGTGCCGGAAATTAGCAATTTAGTGGTAGGATCAGACCTGCCTTAAATGTGCAAGTAGCTCTAATGGACTTCGATGTTACCGATGTTTTGGCTGGATTGCAAGGTATTACGGATGTGTGAGAGGGGAAGTGGGCGTCTACTTGCTGTCAGTGAGAGTGCTTTTCGCAATAGCGATCCTTGTTGAATCAGGCTCTCAGTTTCTTAAGGGTAGAGATGATAATAGTCCACAAATAGACCGGGGTGAAAATATCCGAAAATTGATTTGATGATACAGTTTATCCTTTATATAGGAAGATAATGCAGGGTTAGTCTTAACTGAATATATGCACCTTTGGAAACAGGAAATCTATCTCAATGTGAATGTCCAAGCAAAAATGGTCATAACATACAGTATAAACACCAACATTTTCCAATATTGATTAGAACCTGTCAAACATATATGCATTATTACAATAGCTGCCCAAACATCCACATATTTAGAGACACATTAATATGTTTGCTTCTGGATACAAAATGTAAATGAAGGGTTTCAGTATTATTATGTACACCATACAGTATATAGATACCAATGTTTTGGAAAATTCAAACGGATCTAACCACGGTATATATTCACTGTTGCTCTGGATGCCCAATTAACAAATGCTCAAGGACACATATACCCTTTCACACTGAAAATTAAATTACCGGATAATTCACTTTTACCTGGTAATTTGCTAAACAACCCGGGATTTTTTCCCTGTGTGAAATGGTCATCCCTGGACTTAATACCCAGGTCTCCAAACCTGTTTTTTTGCAGAGTTGGAGACCCCAGGAATTTAGTCCCGGGATGGCCCTTTCACACAGGGAAAAATTCTGGGTTGTTTAGCAAAGTACCGGGTAAAAGTGAATTATCCAGTAATTTCATTTTCAGTGTGAAAGGAATATCAGACAGAAAATGACAAAAAAACCTGGCATGCACATTCCAGATAAAAGCTGGGTGTTTTGCCATTTTCTGGAACAAGGCGGTATTGCGCTAATAATCTAAATATTGGAGATGTTAAAGGACTAAATATGGCAGAAAATCAACAAACGGATTCAAGACACCAAAAATAATATAAGAATCATCATTCTTTATATAAATTGTACTAGAAAATAGACCTAGTTACAATACAACATATACTAAAAAGTTACAATTCTTCTGCAGATCTCACTTTCAGTTGTCTTATTGTCCTGCCGACATACCGCAGCCCACATGGGCATTGGGCTAGGTACATGACTCCTAGACAAATGCCCATGTGGGCTGCAGTACATCGGCAGGACAATAAGACAACTGAAAGTGAGATCTGCAGAGGATGTCAGAAGTATACGCAAAGGACTTGAGACACATAGCCTGTCCCAACATTTTAAACTCAAACATGCCAATAACCCAAAAGGACTAATATTAATAGGAATAAGACAAATGAAATAGAATTGGAGGGGGGGTGACTTCACTAAAACCCCCAGGAGGACTAAACATAGATAACGAGGTAAAATCTATTATTAACCACTAACCTATGAGTTATACTATTTAAAAGCAGATTTACCAACAAGCTACGAAGGGGATACAGTTGCAGTCATGCTAACTCCATTCCATGTGACAATGTTTATTATACATACTTAGAACTATTTACCATTAATAACACCAAGGGTAAAGGTCTTTTTCTAATATAAGCTACTCTTTAGGTAACAATACACAGTGTCATGCACACTGAAACCTACATCACTTTAAAGTGTGCAACACCTTTAATGGATACTTTATTACCCATTACTGTGGTTAACTACCATTCCAGGTGGTAGTGTTTATTGTACACACTTAGGGCTATTTACCATTAACAACATCAAGGGCAAAGGTCTTTTTCTAATATAAGCTACTCTTGTGGTAACAATACACTTCAGTGTTATGCACACTAACACCCACATCACCCAAAAGTGTGTAACACCTTTTTTTGGATACTTTACTATCCATGTACTGTGACTAATTACCATCCACGTCAAGTTACCAAGACAACCGTCAACACCACTCATGGGGAGGGGCACTATGGGATTCTCTCCCCCCTATTAATAGAGAGACATTTCATATTGAACACCATGTCCCTGAGGAAGGCCGTTTAGGCCGCTATGCGTCATACTTTCACTAACCTACCCAGACCTACTGAACTTGTGTTTGAACATTGGGGAGATATCCTTTAATCTTACGTTAACTTTGGGCGCTACTTGTTCATAATTGGACTTTTACACGGTGAGCAACAGCATACACACATCATCTCGCGATACTGCTGCACCCGGAAGTGGCTTTAGTCACTGAGACATGTCCAGCACCAGCATCAAGTGTGGAATCAGACGCACTCACAACGAATAACTACAACAAGACACTTCATCCACACTCCCCAATACAGTGAGTAGAGTGACCGGCGTGGCGGTGAGACGACGAGGGAACACGTAATCAAGAGAAGGCATGTGATCTAGTCCATCTCGCAGCATCTGGTAATTACCTACACAGAGGCCCTGATTCAGAGCCGGACGCTCTGACAGAGCGCTCGCTCTGAATCAGGGCCAGTCTGTTTTTTTTTTAGAATGGTCTCCTGGCCGCTCGCATAGCAGTGGGTGACCCCCCACAGCTATAGCGGGCGGCCAGGAAGATGGTCGCGATGGTCAAGACCATTGCGACAATCGGGCTTGCGACAAGACCCTTGTGGTAGGGTCTCATTGCCGCAAGCCGCAGAGAGATTTCGGCTCTAACAGAGACGAAATCTCTCCCACTGACATCACTCGTGATGT
Organism: Taudactylus pleione; assembly: GCA_031769625.1. NCBI lineage: Eukaryota > Metazoa > Chordata > Amphibia > Anura > Myobatrachidae > Taudactylus > Taudactylus pleione. The sequence goes on along the minus strand of JAUIMM010000364.1, from coordinate 2,438,097 downwards.
CAGTGGGGCCACCCCCAAATGGAAGCATTCACATGGGAACGCCTCCATTTGGGCAGCCACTCCTCCGGCCCGCCCACCAAAGGGGGCGTGCTGTCACTCAACATTGACAGCACGTCCCCTTTGGTACGAAACCCGGAGCGACGGAGTGCCCGTCGCTATCCGGGTCTCGCGCATGCGCACGATGGAGCCGGTTCCATTGTGCGTATGTGCTCTGGGCCACTATCAACCTGGTTGCGAGTGCTCAGCGCTTGCGACCAGGTCTGAATCAGGCCCAGAGACCAAAGAGTGTGTAACTAGGCACACACTCCACTTAGAGAATAGCAACACCGGACACATACATCCATTGCTGGACTCACAATCGCCTGGATTTTCAACAAGGGTAAGTTAATGGACCGGAAGGCACAGGACGCTGCCCCTCCAGAGCATTTACCCCCAACATCGTTATCTTTAAACTTTTTCCAAATTTTTTGCTCCATATCCCCAATTGTTTTGCCCTTTTAATATTTATACTGTTCATTATTTCTAATACCAGTGTTTACAACTCATACTGTGCTACCATTGAGAGGTATGAGACAATTAAGCATTCTATAGCTCATGTTTAAAGATTGATATGTTCTGAGGAGCACTGTGACTCCTTTCACTTTATCTAATTAAATACATGCTATCTGGATATGTATATAGTTTCTGTGTGATATTTATCATCATTTACTTCTAATTTAAAAGACAATCACAAAATTGGTCAATCATCATGTGGACTGTCATTCTAAAAAGGGCAATCACCCGTTGATTTTGTTCTATGGAAAAAATATATTACAACACTAATATACAATATTGTAATGTATATTGTAAAATCTTGATATCCACAATGTGTTGTCAGTACTGTAAATAGTGCACTACTGTATACTATAGGCCGCGTGGTCATAGGCCTTGTCTTGGACCTCTATGTATTACATGTGCAATAGCTCTGTATTGGGAAAAAAAATATTATTCACATTGTAATACGGTGCTTTTCTGTACCGTACATCATTTACTGATTTATTATTATTATGCTTTATTTATATGGCGCTAAAAGGGAAGAAGTGGGTCTTGAGAGGCTGTTTGAAGTTTAGTAGAGAGGTGGAGAATCTGATAGGGAGAGGCAGATTATACCAAAAATACTGTAGGGATCAGCACGTGCAAAATCTTGGAGGTTGGAGTTGGCGAATTGCATTGCGAATAAGATGCATTTGCAGCAAAAAAAGATGCACGGTACAGTCAAGTCTTGCGGGAACCAGCTGCTCACATGCACCCGAGGAAGGACATATCTATATAAAAATGTTTGTGTAACATGTAGAAGCTTGCAGCGAGAGGGAGTGTATTATACTTTGCTACCTTCTTGCCTTAAGCATTACTTCCTTACCAAGATGACCACCGGTTGGCATTCTGCACATATTGTCACTGGGTATGAGCGCCACAGTGGGATACAGGTATGTTCCACTTAGCTCCAGAGACCCTATCACAATATCTTGCATATGGCCTGTGTATCCCTATACCACTACTTCCTACATCACTGGCTTGTGCTCTCAAGCTTCGCTCCATCTAGATTACTGAGTATGACTGTGAGTTCGGCTGTACAAGCAACTTTTACTACACTACAATAAACCTCACACCTGGATATGTGCTTGGCTGTCTAGTGCATCTGATCTCCGCTGGTTTTGCTATTATACTCTCCATTTTACCACCAATAGCACACACATATCAACAGTTCAAGACCCAGATTTTAATCGTTTTAAGATCTACTACAACATATAAAGTTTTCTCTTTCTATACAGTATGTTTATGAGAACACTAGCGTTAGCCCACAGCTTCGAACGCGTGGATGTATGTTATTGCTCACAGGGCCAGATTAAGGTCTGTGGGGGCCCCTGGGCAGCAAACTTGATGGGGGGCCCTATCAGTGATCCAAATATATATATATATATATATATATATATATATGTATACACATATACATATATACAGTATATGTACGTATATGTGTATATATATATATATATATATATATATATATATACACACATACATGTATATACATACATACACACACAACACATACATAATGTGTGTATAATATATATATTTCATGTAATATTGTGCCCCACAACCAGCAGCCCAACACATATAAAAAAAAAAACATTAATTGACTCACCATCCAGCTTCCAGGCACCAGGCCAAGGCAATCACACAGTAGCAGACCCGGGGCAGCAGCTGCAGCTCCTGTATTCTTTTAACCTCTGCGGGAAGCAGCTAGATCTGATCCTGACGTCTTCAGAGGCGGCTGTTGAGGAAGTGGGCTGGCGTGGGGCTGCACAGCACGACCTTTGACGTCACGCCTGCATTGCCGTACAGTCCCACCGCGCACCCTGCACGCTGACCAAACCAACGCTGTGCTCTGAGCTCAAGTGCTCAGCGAGTGCTGCCTGCCTGCAGTCACCATAGAAACTATGGTGACTGCCGAGGAGGACCGCAGCGGAGACAGCTAAATGCTGTACTCCGCCGGTCTTAGCAGGGGAATGGCAGTAGTGGCAGGGGACAGGGTGTGGGGGCCCCCTTGTGTGGGGGCCCCTGGACGTCCGCCCCTGTCGCCCTGCCTATAATCCGGCCCTGATTGCTCAGTGGAACTAAGTTTACAAAGACAGTAGTGGCATCTAATATTGTGATGTACAATTTATATTGTAGATGTTGAACACAAAATGTCTTTGTAAATAATATTTGCTGTTTTTCCTTCTGGGATTAACAGAAAAAAGTTGCTTGGGGCTACTAACTCATGAGCAAGCCACTTAACCTACAGTAACACTGAAAGGTTGCAACTCCATGATATGTAGTATTTGTCTTGGTCCGCTATCTACTGGATTGACATGTATAATGAAACTTCATGAGTTAAGATAAACTGCACTGATTAGTGATTAATATATAGTTGAATTTTCTGGCTAAATAGATCTTGAGATATATATATCTATGTATTTATATATGCGTACATATATAACTGTTTGCGTTCATGGTGTGCAATATATGTATATATTGTATATATATATATTTATATACATACAGTAATTTTTGACCTGGAGCCTGTGTAAATTGCAATAAAAAATATTTTTGTCTCCATTGTTCATAAACAGTCCCTAAAAGTATATTTGTCCCAAACAATATATATTTATATACATTTACACATTTTTGGCTTGTTAAGCCTGCACACTGCACGCACCGAGTGTGAAGCGTTTTTTTTTTCTTTATTGCTCCTCTCCCTAATGTCACATTGAGATAATACATACCTCTTTCTTTCTAGGTGACTACACAATATTGAAAGCGCAATCCAAATTCATCCCGTAGTTTTTGAGTAATTCCGAAAAAGAAAGAAATTTTGTCTCTCTAGTTCATATACAGTCCCAAAGAGTACATTTCTCAAAAAAAATGTCTATGTACAGACACAACCATTTCAACTTTTATTATAAGAATTGAGAAGAGGCAGATTCAAGAACATCCCAAGGAGGACAATTACTGTTTTTATTTACTCCATTGTATTGATGAATATCCTCATTTGAAACAAAATACTGAATCATCCAATTTATAAAATATTTATCTTGTTCAGGAGATTACTCCTGAAGGTAGCACTTATAGACAAAAATAAAGGAATATTTATTAAAACACACAGTGTGTATTAAAGTAACGGTTAATAAATAAAACATCAAAACATCAATTAATAGCTGCTAAACTGTGACTTAGGGCTCTATTTACTACAATCCGCATATTGAATGCGGATTGTAGTGTGATATTACCGAGTGAATTCGCATTGCGAATTCAGGCAATATCACATGGATTCACTATAAATCCCTTGCAGGGACAGAGCTTGTGATAAAGCTCTGTCCCTGCGGATCCCATCCACACTCTAGTCGCGGTATTTTTGGAAAAAATACCGCGACTAAGAGCCCGCGCATGCGCCGACCCACCGACGCTAAGCCCCGCCCCCCGCGATCGCGGACCCCCGTGACCCCCCCTCCCTTCATTACACTTACCTGCATCCTCCTGGCCTCCGGTGATCTTCTCCGGGCTTCCCGATCAGGTGATCTCCCATACTGCACTGGGGCCCGATCACCTGATGACCGGGCCGCAGTGCACTGTGGGAGACCAGCTGACCAGAGAGGAGCCATCACCGGAGGCCCGATCACCGGTCCCTGGATTCAGGAAAGTAAAAATAAAATGTTTAGACCACACAGCTGATTACTGGGACCGACTCCCAGCTCTGCTCTCCCCGTTAGAGCAGGGCAGGAGGCCGGTAACCGGGGGAGACCCTGGATAACACCACCTCCAGGTGGCGTTATTATCACAGGGCTTCCCCCGGTATTTTTTTACAATTTATTTTTAGTAACTCTGGTCGGATCACATTTCCCATTACAATTATGGGAAATGCGATCTGCTTTTCTAAAAATAAGTGATACTTAGGGGTTGGAGTAGAAGTTTACTAATTCTACTCCAATTGCCCTGTAATAACTACAGGTGAAACTAAAATAATGTGAAAATACCCTTTTTCACTTTATTTTAGTAAAAATAATGTTAATAAATAGAGCCCTTAGAAAGCAATCCTCTCCAATAGTAGATCTAGATTTCTCTGGAGGATATAATAAATATTAGTCTGTTGTAATGCCTCTCCAGAGGTTAGGACAAGATGCTGAAAAATCCCCGTAATAAATGTCTCACCTAACTGTAAGGAAGACTAGTTCAGTCCTGATCTTTTAGTAAATGTATCCACAGGAGCATGTGTGAATTAAAAGATACTTCGATAGCAGGCTGTGAATGTACCTGTGTCTGGGACTGTGTTTTCAGTCACACAGCCGCAACAGCAGCGAGGCAGTCAGGACCTGTAGTAAGTGGATAATGTCAGTGCGCTCTCCGTTTAATCCGGCGGGTCTCTTATGCCTCAGTCGGCAAGCTGGGCAGGCAATAACCCTGTCGCTATGCGCCCCGGGTAGAGGCAATAGTAGAGTCCCGGGTGTTCTCAAATATAAGAAGCACTTATGATGGCAGGATTATAGCCAATATATAGTAGTCTCATGGAGGGCATCAAAAAAACAGACAGCAGCATAAGGTAGTTACCCCAACACCTTTGAATAAGATAATTAAAATAAAGCACTCCGCATGGATCAAAAAGCCGTGGCTATACTGTAATCCTTAGCTACTGGCGCTCATTAGCAGCACGACCCCACTGGCAGATCACCGCCGGTGGCTGGTAGCCTCTGGTATCCCCGTGTTCCAGCAGACGGGAGTAGGATTACAGAATAGCCACGGCTTTTTGATCCATGCGGAGTGCTTTATTTGGAACTACACCTGGCGAATAGGAAAAGGCATTCTTCACCTTGGACAGGTATTAATACCAGTGGGACCAGCACTCTAGGAGTGTTTCAATATAAAACATCGGCTAGCGGATCCAAACAGCCATTGATATATATAACCAGCGGTAAGAAACACCCAATTATATAATTCAAACAGATTATAGAAGGTATATCTTTTACTTTTAGACTGATCAGCGGATCCTTACTTGTTGCCAGTGCTACAGTGTTTCATCTTATTAAGCTATATCCTAACACTGGCTTGAACACTAATATAGGAGATATTGTTCTATGCTTTTTAGCTACTTATTGCACATAGGACGGAGATTGGTATTCATTGGATTGTATGCTTTGTTTTATGTACTATATGTTTTATTTATGTTTATTAATCTTTAAATAAAAGAGCAAAAATAGACTCATCAACTGTGTCAGTTTGAGCGCTCCACTTTATTACACCTTATTTCCAGAAGGACACAACGAAACCATTGAATTGGACATATAGCTTTGTTCTTTTTATACATAAGTCCCTTTGCTGTGTTTCCTGTTATTATAATCTGCTCTATAAACGATCGAAAAATAGTAAAAATAATTTTGTGTAATCTTTTTTGGTAGAAGAAGAAATTTAAAGGGGGAAGAGAAACACATCAACCCCATAATAAATTTATACATATTAAAAGTAACAAATGGGGGCTTGTAGCAACTGTTAATATTATCTGTAAAATATATGTAACCTTTAAAATGAATATGGTAATATGTTGTTAACAATTTGTATAATCTTAGTAAATATTTCCTGAAAACAAAAAACCATGAAAACAAGTATAAAGTGGCCCATACACGGTACGATATGCACCATGTATGACGATGCCCAATCCGATGCCCGACATATCAGGCGGTCCCTACACATGGAGCGAAGTGGTGACTGACCGCCTGATATGCCAGCACCTCCCTCACCCGCATAGTGCAACATGGGGTCGTAAATTACATCCCCTGATTGAATTTCTGAGGATGTGATGTATGACCCCACGGGAGCACGCACAGGTGGTACCATGCCCATATATGGTACAGTATAGCAGCTATATCGTGCCAATCCATTGGATTGGCTACTATATTGCACCGTGTATGGCCGGCATAACAAACAAAGGCTTAAAACTACTGTCACATATTTTTATTGTGTGACAAGCATATTTACTCTTAGCAGAATATGGTAATGTGTAGTGGATAACATCTGCATAAGGAATACTTGAACTCCAATTACTTTTTTGCTGGGTGATGTGATTAGAAAAAACTGTGCAAAACAATGAAAAATGTATGTTTTTACCCTGTTGGAGAAATCATTTCCAAGTAGACCATATCAAAAAGAAGAGTTTATCAGAAATGTAATAACGGTTGAAAACCAATGAGTCTGTTGTTAGAACAAGTTCCAACCGATATGAGAAAGTCCAGAGATTTAGGGGCATATGTATCAAAGCTTGATGGGAGATAAAATTGTGAGATATATTTCACCAACCAATCACGTTCTAACTTACATTTTGCAGGCAGTGTTTAAGAAATTATAGTTTGGAGCTGATTGGTTGGTGATATATATTTCACAATGTTATCTCACATCAAGCTTTGATACATATGCTCCTAAATCACAGTTTGGCAGCTATTAATTGATGTTTTGATGTTTATATTTAACAAATATTCCTTTATTTTTGTCTATGGGGCCTATGCACAGTATCAAAGCTTGATGAGAGAAAAAATTGGGAGAGAAAAAGTATTAACCAATCAGCTTCTAACTGTCATTTATCAAACACAGCCTATAAAATGTAAGCTAGAAGCTGATAGGTTGGTGATTTATATCTCACAATTTTCTCTCTCATCAAGCTTTGATACATAGGCCCCCTATAAGCGCTACCTTTCTCCATTTTTTATATTGTCTATTTTTAGTGGGTAGCAGTTCCCACTTGGTATAGCTGCTATTTAGACAAAAATTGTCTTAGTGATACAGATCTGCGCACCTATATTGATTTATCACATTTTAGGGGTACAATGAGTCTTTATTATATCGCACTCTAAGTGCTGTGGTTTGCTGCTCCTTTTTGCCTGTACTGGCTGATGAAGAGAACTAAATAAAAAAATGCATAAAAGAAAATAACTAACCAAGTATAAGTACTGCCTCGGCCCAAAAGAATAGGGATTACGTTGATTGTGTGTCCTTGAACGTCTTGGGGCATGCTCACTAACCCTCCAACATGACTCCTTCCATAAGGTACAAAATGCTCTGTTCCTGGACTTCCCTCTTAAATTATGATTGCAGTCACCTGTGTTGAAATGTCTTTCTTATCAATTAGCTACTTCAACACAGGTGACTGCAAAGTCGAAGAGCGGAGCATTTTGCACCTAATGAAAAGGTCATGTTGGAGGATTTGGGCTCTGTGTCCATACTGCAGGTGAATCCTGGTGAATTGCGATGCAGGTATCCACATAGGGAACTATTGCCAGCATGCTGACTCCTTTGAATTGTGTAATTTACTGCTCCTGTGTCACACGGCATCCCCTATGCACCCTTGTCACGGATAAAGTACTTGCATTCACCATAACATAAAAAAAAAAAAACATTTTAAAAGTATCAAAATAAGCTTAATCTATTTTCAAGGTTGTTCACACATGCTCAAACAGGTTTTGGGGTCTATGTACTAAAGCTTGATGAGAGGTAAAATTGTGAGATAAAAAGTATTAACCAATCAGCTCCTAACTATCGTTTTAAAATACAGCCTGCAAAATGTATATTGGAAGCTGATTGGTTAGTACTTAATCTCTCAAAATGTTATCTCTCTCCCAGCTTTGATACATACCGTAGGCCCCTTTGTCTGGAATAAAGTTGAAACAGTTCAAACATGGTAAATTTTCATACTTTTGCAATGATACACATACAGTACATTTGTAAATTGATCTATGGCCGTTTGAAGTACCTCTAACAGAAAACAATACTACAGTATATCTAAGTTAAGTGACCTGGAAATAGAACAGGTAAAAATCATACAGATTAGGGGGGCTATGTATCAAAGCTTGATGACAGATAAAATTGTGAGAGAAAAAGTATTAACCAATCAGCTCCTGTCATTTTTCAAACACGGCCTATAATATGTAAGTTAGAAGCTGATTGGTTGGTGATTTATTTCTCACAATTGTATCTCTCATCAAGCTTTGATACAATATAACATTTTAATTTGTAAATCTACAAATTGCAGAAAATTAGAGAGACAGTTGCAAAAAAATGCTGGACACTGGTTCATATCATAGTGTCAACCCATTGTGACCTTTGAAGAGTTCATTGTACAGTAAAGCATACAAATGTTATGTGCTATATAAAATAATAGTAAAAAGAAATGTCAGCGGTTCTATAAAGCTGGTCTGGATGAAAACTGTCAATGATTGTTTTGCTTCTGGAAGTCTTTATAAACAATGGGATGAGATATCAAATGTCAGAATGTTGGATGACAACTCTGCTTCCTGAGAAGATCTACAGAAGATAATTGATTTCAGTTTTGCACATTTAGTGGGTATTGCTATTAAAGGGTGAAGGGTAAGGATGACTTGGTATCTGTTCGGTAAGATTAAAATGCTCTCTAGTCACAGACTTTATGAATATACATATACAAATTTATCATAAAACCTTGGTGATAACAACAGCTATTCATTTAAAGAATCAGGCATTGGTGAATGCACAGGTTATGGAAGAGAAATATCATTCTTTTGAACCTTATGAAAACGTCTCAAACCTTTGTTAGTAAAACACAAGTGCAAACTTAATACACTGTACATGTAAGATGTAATGTGGCTCCAGAACATATTATAGCACAAGAGTTTTTAGCATAACAAAGTAATGTATACAAATTGTTAGAGATGTGCGCCGACCCCTGTGTTTTGGTTTTGGATCCAGATTCATCTTCGTGCTTTGGTTTTGTTTTTGGATCTGTTGTTTTGGTTTTGGACTTGTATCGACTCCAGATTCCAAACTCGGACTTTGTTCGACTCGAAACCCCTAAATTTGGTTGTTGTCGGTTCTCTGGGACCCAAACCCGCACATCTCTACAAGTTGTACACTGAACTATGCATCAATTCTCTTTGAAAAAAGACTATCATTAATTTGTTAATGACAGGAAAATAGTAGTTTATAAGAATAAAATTGTTGTTGTACAGTAAAGACATTGTAATCCTTTTCAACCATTTCTCATTCCCAATAATGGCTAATAATAATAATAATAATAATAATAATAATAATAATAGTTGTAGTAATAATAGATGAAGTATTAGTTAGTAACTCTCCTGCTGGTTCCCTAGAATTGTGTCACACGGTTCTCTGTACATAGAAGCAAACAGCAAGTTTTATGCATACAGCTTGCACAGATGCAAATTTTAGCATTTTTACATATGTCCATTCTAGACAGATGGAACTTGGCTGGATCTGTCTTTCCATTATATTCTGTGTTTTGGGGCAGGAACTGTTTGGTGACAATGCAATTGCATATAACCAGCCAAACTTGTGGGAGTGTCATTGGCGTGTATCTAAAGCTATCTTCAATTCTAAAGCTGCATACACACACAACGATTTTGTTACCAACGATTTTATGAATGATTTTGTGAACGATTATCTGTCAGATTATTTAAATTGTAATGAACGATTTTTTGAACTACAAACGATTTTTGTAACTTCCCTTTATAAAAATCGTTCTGTTGGTCAGTCAGAATGAACTACAAACTACAAAGCGCATGAACGATAATCGTTCATCGTTATAACTCAGAAACTGAACGATTTTTTCAACGATTGAACGATAACGACGTCATTATAGTTAAATCGTTCAAAAAATCGTTGTGTGTATGCACCTTTAAGTTGCATACACACACAACGATTTAGTAAATGAACGATTTTAGTAAACGATTTTCGTTAATTTTTTCAAGGGAAAAATTAACGAAAATCGTTTACTAAATCGTTCATTTACTAAATGTAATGAATGATTTTTTTTTAACTTCAAACGATTTTTGCATATTCCCTTACTGAAAATTGTTGAGTTGGTCAGTCTGACTGAACTACAAATGTGAATGCGCATTCACCGTTTTAACTCAGAAAGTGAACGATTTTTTCAATGACTGAACGATAAACTATATCGTTATCGATAATCTTTCAAAAAATCATTGTGTGTGTATGCACCTTTAAGGTGCGTACAACTACAAACACAATGATTTTTTGAACGATATAACTAAAACGACGTCGTTATCGTCAATTGTTCAGTGTAAAATGATAAACGATGAACGATTATCGTTCATGCGCGTTCATGTTTGTTGATTGTAGTTTGTAGTTCAGTCAGATTGGCCAACTGAACGATTTTCAATAGAAGTTGCAACATTTTTCCTTCAGCACACAGAAAATTGTTTATTAAGCAAAGTAAAACCAACTACTTTGTATAACGATTATCTTTCACTTTTGTCAAGGGAAAAACTGAATGAAAATCGTTCATTACTTACATCGTTGTGTGTGTATGCACCTTTAGTAATGCATATGGGGAAGGGAAGCCTGTTTCTGCACCTAGCATGGGGATGGTGAAGGTGCCAATATAAATGATGATGGGTATTTCAGATAGTGTAAAATTAATGGGTGACATGGCTTTCTGCTCGAACACACATGGACCCTTGCATTAGCAGAACATAATCTCGCATTAGCATAAGGTAGTAAATCTGGCTTCCAGAGCTGCCTGCAAAATAGTACTTTGCATGAGACTCAGAATGAGTTCGAATAGCTTCTATACTGTAGGTTAAGATGAAGATAGGAGGTTTCAGAGATAGGATGTGTCAAACATGGTGAAGACTGGAGTCAGGGGTTTACAGAGGAGTAGAGAAGAAGCTACTAACTAGCATTTCAGATCCAGACAGGTGTGACTAAATCAATGAATTTGGATCAGGTCCAACCTGCCTCTGCCACCAAGCCACTGCTGTATGTTATGATGTGGACCATTGGCCTACCAGGAACACTCCCAATAACATTTATGTCCAATAAGGCTCTGTCTCCATCATAGTGACTGAACGATATACACAAGCATCTCTTGTTGTGAAAACAATACATACATACAGGCCTACAGTGTAATCTAAAGATGGGAATAGTTACTTTCAGCAGAAGTGTGACACAGCTGAATGGACAGAAATCATAATTAATAGCTTACCACTAATTTAAAGCTACAAGTCTCCTCCTAGGACAATACCATTGGATATAATAAGATCCCAAGAACCGTCTCATGAAGTTTTCACCTATGGCAAGCTGCCTTTTCCATAGAGGTAAATAATCCTGTATTAGAGCAGGCAGAGGTAAGGTAATGTCCAGTAAACAATCCGAGGTCAAAGGCAGGTAGTGGGCTAAATAAAAGTTCAGTAAACAATTTCTGGGACAGGCAGCGGGCAAGGCAAAGTCCAGTGAACTGGCCCAGGAAAGGTAAGGAGACATAAGCAGAATCCTAGGTCAGACAAAGTCACAACATAGAAAACTCACAGAAAAGCAGGCTCAGCACTCTAATCACCCCCACAGGTGCACAGAAGCTGGAGCCTTAAAATCCTGGAGAACCAGCATGAGAGCACCTGGAGTTTAAGCCCATGAATCACATGATCAAAGAATGAATCAGCAGCACATGTGCTGTCCCTATGGCAGAAGAGAAAATGCTCCCTAATAAGCGAAATGCGTCAGTTACAGCATATTTTTGCAGTCATTATTTGCCAAAGTGAAGACATTAAAGGAACCTGGCTGGATCCCCGCTGATTGCATTTACACTCTCTGCCGGTGTATGGCTGACTAGGGGAGCCGGGTCCCACTGAACACACCTGGGAGCCAGGTAATGCTGTGCTCTGCTGCCTGATTATTTCACCAGTGTGCAGTGCATCATACAAAGCAGCATTAGAGCCGCTTTCAGCAGGGACATTCTAAGCTGATTATATATACAAGCTGCTCCGGACTGTGGACTGTGAGACTGTTTGCACTATCTGTCCAAGGAGGGCTTTCTTTATTTACAGATTACCGAGGAGACAGTTTTCTTGTGGAACGGGTCATCAACAAATCAGCCGGATACATTCTGGTAACAAAGGACTCCAAATTTATTCTCTCCTTGTAATGCTGGGCATACACTGCCAGATAAAATGTCTGTCAGACCGACCTACATTTTATCTGGCCGGCTGCCAGCCGCAGATGTCCGCGGCATACACTGTGAGAGAAATCTTACAGTGTATAGCCCGACATCCGCGCTCCGCCCCCGGGGGAGGAGACATTTCCCTGTTCCTTCCGTAGGAAGGAACACAGGAAATGTCTGTCTGTCGGCTGCGCTGGGCATACACTGCCCGATGCGGCCGACAGTTTACCGGGTAATATCGCATCGGACGGGCATGCTGAACAATCCAGCATGCCCGACCGAGCAATATTTAACCCTCGGTCACTCCCCCCCATGCTACAATTATCGCGGCGATCCGCCGATATCGGGCGGATCGACCCGATAATTGTAGCGTGTATGGCCAGCATAAGCAAGTGAACTATTACTTTCTCCAGCTTCCATTTTGCCAGATTGTTGAATTTAATATAAGAACAGATATTTGTTTCTTAAACCACACAGTGAAAACAATACTTTGCTTTATAGAAGGATTCAGCATTTAGAATTATTATTATCTTATAAGATGTTTCAGATATGGGCGCATATTATATGATATGCATTTACACTAGATTAATGGAATAAAATTGTTTCATTTATAACTGTGTCGTGGAAATTTATAATATCTGCCATGTTAAGTAAAATTTTATGATAAGCACAGTACCACTTTTCTATTAGAAGAGAAAATGTTACCTAGCAACGAGCACAGAAGGCAGGAGAGCAGCAGTGGCATTTGCTAAAGGAAGTCAGCACCACTGGCTAGCCATGGACACAAGTTTTGTGGTTCAGATAAGTGCATAGTTTGAAGGACATACAGTAGTTAAACACAAACAAGTAGGAAAGGAATATATATTTCTATATTTGATTTCTTTGTGGTACGTTTTATCTACAATATGGCAAAATAGCATAGGCAGAGAACAGAACTCATGGTAAATAGGGTATGAATGGGGCAGAGATTAATAGGAGGTAAGCTTAAAAATGGCAGAACAAATACTAAATGCTGAGTCTTACAAAACAGGTGAGCTAGAATTAATGGAATTATGATATATTAGGTATGACTTAGAATTGTCTGGATATTATTAATTCCTGGACAGTGTATATGGAAGGAGATGGTTGGCCTGAGTTACACGCAAGTCCGAATGTGGCAGCATCTAGAGAGTTTTAGCAAACCATGCATGCGCCATAGTGAACATCACTTTTGAGTCAGATAGTAATCTCTATCAGTGAAATGGAAATTTCTTGGGTGGCAACTGGTTGTGTGCATGGATGAAAACCATCTGGTGTTAATGTTATCTGTGTGTAATGGGCGTATAACCACAGTTATACCATAGTCGTGCCTATGCAGAGAGGACACCTATGTCAGACAGATCTCTTGCACCTCTCATAGGGTAGGTGTACGTGTTGATACTAGTGATGATGGCAGTGCTAGCTGACACAAAAAAAACAGTTGAGAGCTGCGATACATATCATTGCATTAGCATTCTGTTAGCAAACCATTTGCATTCCCATTGTGGCTGCATTCGGACCTACAGTACATGCTTCTCTGGATTAGGTGCCCAGTATGTTCAGAAAGTATAGGAAAGTCAGAAAAGGGAGATAGGCCTGTCCATTGGAAGGATACCATAACTGAGGATTGCTCCAATCTAAGGCCCTCATTCAGAGCCGTACGCTCTGAGCAGAGCGCACGCTCTGCATGAGGGCCGGGCTCCTTTTTCATGGAGCGTCCTCCTGGACGCTCGTATAGCCCACAGGCTATACGAGCGTGCATTTTGATGGCCACGATGGTCGTGACCATCGCGACCATCGAAATTGCGAGCCGGAGCCTGCGGTTGAGGTTTTCAACCGCAAGCTCCGGAGTGATTTTGGCTCTATCAGAGCCAAAATCACTCCCACTGACATCACTAGTGATGTCAGTGGGCCGGCTTCTGACGGGAGGCGTTCCCGTGGGAACGCCCCCGTCAGGGAGGCACGCCCCCGGCACGCCCACCAAAGGGGGCGTGCTGTCAATCAACATTGACAGCACGCCCCCTTTGATCGGACACAACGAGCGAAGGAAAGTCCTTCGCTCGTCGTGTCTGGCGCATGCGCACGACGGAGCTCCCTCCGTCGTGCGCATGCTCAGTGCAGACCATCGACCCACTTGCGAGCGTACAGCCGCTCGCGAGTGGGTCTGAATCAGGCCCTAAAGTTCTTAAATAGAAACAATTAGTGATTCTGGCAAAGGAAGGCCATTTTTATATATTTTAAAAGATAGATGCTGGACTTGGCGTGAAGATACCGGGTTGCAGATCAACCAGGCACAATAGTAGGTATGGTGGTCTATTGAACAGAATGGGTGATAAACAGCACAACACACTTCAGTAATACAATCCAACTCCACACAGTAGTTCCCACAACTAATCCTCAGATGACTGTCACCTCTCTTAGGGCGGGATGTACTAAGGTTGCGGTGACCATTCCGCCAGTCACCGCAACCTTACTAATCGCATATGTACTAACATGTGCGATTAGTATCGCAAAGGACTGCTCTTGTGATAAGAGCTGCCCTTTGCGAAGCAGCCGATGCCTTGTGACGGGGTCTCCGTGGGACCCCGTCCCCTCCAAGCCCCGGGAGCTTTCTGCTGGTCACATGTGCAGGAAGCCCCAGGTTCCTCCTCCTCCCTGCACCAGGAAGAAGATTAGGAGGAGGAGCGCGGGCCGGCGACCATGGACAGCAGGTGAGTGGGGGCCAGTGCTGGGCGACGGCGGAGCGTCGGGTGCTGTGTCCGGTAAGAAGCCCATAGGCTTCTATAGGGTAACGCCAGGTTTTTCTGGCGTTACCCTCCGTGCCAAAAAAAGGGTGGGCGGGGCTTAGTACATATGGAAATGCGGTAAAAACCTTGAAAACTGTGTTTTTACTGCATTTTTCATTTAGTACATCCCGCCCTTAGCCTACTACCAGTAACTCTCAGGAACGCAGTGGCCCTGCTTCACTGTCACTGGCAAGTGCACAGATTTACAAGACCTGGGAAAACTTATCCAAAGGAAGAGGAACAAGGGTCCCGCATTCCTTCTCCCTAAAATAGTCTTACTTGATTCACACACCACATCAATGCTACATGAAGTATGTCAGAGGACACAGATGCACAGCAGTAATGTCAACGAACGTTTTGCTGCAAATGCTTTGTTGATGACTTAATTTAAAGAACCCTAAAGCTCAATAAGAGAATACATATCTTTATATTGAAAGCTCACCCTATTTAATATGATTCTATGCATGTCATTAGCTGCTAAAAAAAACTGTATAGTCAAACTGAATAAACAAGATCTGAGAAAATCCCGCACATTCTAGCTGTATTTAAACATTTTCATGTCACTTGAATGGATGCACAGTTGTAATTTTTTATTTACAGTAACTACTTCCTGTTCATTGAATACAATTCTCTCACTTTATGTTAGCTTATTTCACTGTTTCCTTTTTTGAGAAAATACTATTTTAACTTGAACAATAAAGGTTACATTTTAATTTATTTGTCCCTCTATAAGTGCACCCATGGTAGACTACCTCTCTACTGGTTTTTATGTTTACTCTTGCGATACATTGTCTACAGTAAAGCCCCTTTCATCTTATCTATAGTATGCAGTTCAAAATATATGTCATCTATATAACAGATAATGTATTATCTTTTTCTGAAACCACAGGGGTTATTGCTTTTGTATAACTAGTTAGCTCCGGTGTGAAAGGTCACTTCATTTCTTTGTGCCTTTGGTGATGAATGACCTCATAATTTCATAATCACTTTTTATCAAGTAAGAGGAGACTAAAATAGTGAGGGATGGAAACAGGGTCAGAGGATAAGAGACTGTAGTGTAGATAAAGGAGAAGCAGACGTCAATATCAAGACAATATATTTTTATGGCCTCAAAAACAGCACATATGGAATCCAGACTTTAGAGCTCATACAGACCCGCTCGCTAAGATGCATACTCTCGCTGATGCCGATGGTTTGCAGTGTGTTAATTAACAGGCAGCATCATAGTACACGTTACCTGGTTGAATTATACATTGAAGTGCTCGCAGTGCTTGCGGTAGGGTACAGTCAACCGCAAGCGCTGCGGTCAGTTCTGATGGACCACGATGTACCGATGGTTGCATATACTTCCTGGAGATGACATGCGCAAGTGGGCGTCTAAAGACAGACTAGTGGGCGTCTGCATACACAAAGCAATCGCTCGCCAAAACATAGTGGGCGTGCTTATGCCTTGCCGTGCGATCGCCTGCCTTGACGTCACTTAGCTGAATTTGTATACGCTGGGAGCGAGCGCCCACATATAGAGAGCGGGTCTGAATCAGGACCACAGTGACTACGCAGACCCATTGCAGAGTGATTGACAGGAAGTACCATTTGTGGGAGGTGACGGGGGGATGGTTGGCGAAATGCAGGCATGCCAGTTCGTTTGAACGCTGTTGCAGGGGCATACATAAATTATCCACTGCAATGCCGTACGCAGCTTGAATAGTCACTGCGTGTGATGCGCAGTGGCCAAACATCGAGCTGCTTGCGAGCAATGTGCACTTGCGAGCGGCTCTGATTCAGGCCCCATATCCCTAAGAGTCAGTTCTTAGTCAGTTTGCAGGTATAGTATGTCATTAGTAGAGTGGACAAATACATTGCACAGCCATGATCACAATATAAATCTGAGTATGGAATAGAGATCCGGATTCAGATTTGTATGCAAACCCAAAGCTTTACATACAAATGAAAATATTTTGGGGCAATGGAGTAACTATAAATGTTGCTCCCCCTGCCCAGGGCCGGCTCTAGGGATGTTCGACCAGGGGCGCCACCCAAAGAGGGCGCAACCCTCCCCAACATCCCGAAGTGGCCCATGGGTGGTGAAATCGGGAGGTTGGGGACCCCCACCGCCGCAGCTGTGCCGCACCCCCGGAGTGTGAATGGATGCTGCGCGAGAGGGCTGGGGGAAGCCCAGCCAGTGACAGGGGGCTGGGCTTTACCCCCAGCCTGACATTATTTGGAGGCATGCCATGTGGGTATGCCTCCAAATAATGTTACTTAGAGGGTGTGGCCTATGGTAATGAGGCCATGCCCCCAATTTTAGTTTGCAGGGCACAGTGTTGGCTGGCACAGGGTGCTCAGACCCCTGGAGCCGACCCTGTCCCTGCCAAAAAAGTTTCTGGAACCCCCCCCATGGCATTTTGGTAAAAGTAATGCAGGGCCATTTCTAGGCAATTTGTCTCCCAGTGTGAACAGTTAAAAATGCACCCCCTCCCCCAAAACACAGTTAACATTTTTTGGAATATTTCCTTCTTATAGTCATGCCCCTTACATATTATGCCACACACCATGATGCCCATTCCACATTATTTTACACACTGTAATGCTCATTACACAATATTTCACACACTGTAATGCCCATTACACATTATGCCACACACTATAATGTCCCTTACACATTATGCCACGCACCATAATGCCCCTTACACATTATGCCACACACTGTAATGCTCAGGGGTCTAATGCTCATTGTCAGGGGTTTCATATCTTCTCCTAGGCGGTGCCCATTTTTGGAGGGAGATTTTCAGCAGATTCCATGCGGACTGCTAGACTGCATGGAATCTGCATAAACACTGCCCCAAGACACCACGCCCCTAATCCAGTGCAGGGTCTGGAGGGGCTATTGTTACGCCCCTGTTTTGGGGATCTGCGCATGTGCAGAATGGGTCCTGCGTGATATCTCGCAGTCCCATCTTAGCCACAGCATGACTGACATGTTGAAACATTTGGGGGACAGAGCAGTGGCAGTGACAAGAACCATAGTACAAAATGAGGCATGTCACCCCCATTTTGTAGGCCTGCCGAGTGCATGGTCTGTGTCATTGTACGCAGGCTTCCTAGACTCGGAACAGCTCTGACGGCCAGTCTGAGTAAGCTTCAGCTTACATAGACTTGCCGAGGGCTGAGACCGATGGCCGCGATAGGGATCTGATGCTGTGTGTTTCTTACAGACACCTCCTGCTGCATTTGCATTTTAGTTGTACGGTACTGCGGCTGTGCAATATCATCCACATCAGAATCAGGTCCAGAGAAAAATCCTGTACACTTTGTGGTGAACTGACTCCTGGCTGCAGACAGCGGAGAGTGTAGTGAGAGGTAAGAAATTTGGTTTTACAATAATACACAAGTTGTCAAGTAGCTTGGAGGCAAAAAGACAGAGAGAAATAAGGTGGTACAGTAGTTAGAGAGACTTTGGCTGATAAATGGTTTGTATAGAATTGGTGAGATGAGCATGTGTTGTACAATGTGCCAATAGAGAGAGACAGGTTGAAGAAAAGAGCTAGAGTTGAGCATGCAGGAGGCCAGGGATAGCAGAGAGGTTGGGAGGGGAGACAGATAAAGGGGCAGGTTGTCATTTAAAATGATGAGATGAGGACTTTATCTCATTAATGGAAGGTACATTGTAGAGTGTATTACAAAGTATATGAATGGAGGCATCTTTATTAATTATCAGGTTTTAGTCCAGATAACTATAATTTATTATCGCACTTATTGTGAAAATAATACATTAAGGATCGTCCGGATGTATAATAAAAAACACAAGCAGGGACAGTGGTTCCAACAGGGAATGGAGTGTGTGGAATTTAACCTTAGAAATACCTTGTAGAATAGTGTTGATTATGTCTTTGAAGAAGGTGCTAACGTAATAGGATGTAAGGGAGTAAGGGGCGGAGATGTTTTTGGGCAAAGACGTGAGTTGAAGATGGCAAAAGAGTAATGGAGTTAGAAGACTGGGAGCATAGTATGGAAGTGAAATATGTTTCCATGGCAAGTGATAGGGCAGTGTTGTAAAATAAAATAAAAGTCTGCTTTGAAATGAGACTTTCTCCAGTGGCGCTTTGCTCCTTCTTAGTAGTGGATGAATCTGCCTCCTTCTCAGCCACCTTTGAATATTATCATTCTAACATGACCTGAACTGCATAGCCAGGGGGTCATAGTAGCTGCAGCAGACTGCAATAAGCACAATTAAGCACCATATTGACCAGATTAGACCTCCTAACATAAAGGTGGCTGTGTACAAGGAAGGCCGAGTTGGGGAAATTAGAGATAGAAAATAAGCAAGAGAAGACAAGGTCAAGGGAGATAAATTAACAGATCAAAAGTTTTTGTCAAATTTCCTTTCAATTGTTTTTCTTAACTTCAGTAAAAGTAGCTTTACCATATCAATGGCATTACTTAAGCCCTGGGGCATGGTCCTTCATAGAGGACGAGGAAGTTGACGGCCTTGCACTGCTGGTGGCAGCTACAACATGTGGTTCTTGGCCTTGCCCTCCATATTTTCTGCCGTCTTGAAGCAGTGTCACAAGCACCAATAGTGTAGCCAAAGTGCGGTTACAAAATTCACACACGTGCAGTCGTGCGCACACAGACAAATATTAGACAAAAAAAGACAATTTATTTTAATTTTTTTTCAGGTCCAGAACTTGGGCCCAGAGCACAGATTGATGACAACTGGAGTCGGACAGCACTAGCTTGCGTTGCTGACTTGCTGTATCTTGTGCGGTTAAGCCTAACACGCACACACACACACACACAGACAATTATTAGACAAAAAAGACACTTTATTTTTATTTATTTTTTCAGAGCACAGATTGATGAAGACTGGAGTCGGGCAGCACTAGGTGGCGTTGCTGACTTGCTGTATCTTGTGCGGTTAAGCCTAACACGCACACACACAGACAAATATTAGACAAAAAAGACACTTTATTTCTTTTTTTTTCAGGTCCAGAACTTGGGCCCAGAGCACAGATTGATGACTACTGGAGACGGGAAGCACTAGGTTACGTTGCTGACTTGCTGTATCTTGTGTGGTTAAGCCTAACACGCACACACACACAGACAATTATTAGACAAAAAAGACACTTTATTTTTTTTTTCAGGTCCAGAACTTGGGCCCAGAGCACAGATTGATAACGGCTGGAGTCGGGCAGCACTAGGTTGCAACTTACTGAATCTTGTGCGGCTAAGCCTAAAACGCACACACACACAGAACATAAATTGACAATATATATATTTTTATTTTTTG
The DNA here is from genome assembly GCA_031769625.1 of Taudactylus pleione. Lineage (NCBI taxonomy): Eukaryota > Metazoa > Chordata > Amphibia > Anura > Myobatrachidae > Taudactylus > Taudactylus pleione. The sequence continues at coordinate 2,417,489 of JAUIMM010000364.1, read as the reverse complement.
GGGGGGTCCAGAACTTGGCCCAGATGGACACAGCAGACAGCACAGCACCAGCCAAGATGGATCAGCACCAGCCCAGATGGGCGCAGCAGACAGCACAGCACCAGCCCAGATGGATCAGCACAAGCCCAGGACAAAACAGATAGCACAGCACCAGCCCAGAATGGATCAGCACCAGCCCAGGACACAGCAAACAGCAGACAGCACAGCACCAGCACCTCTCCCAGCCCTACACTACCCACCCTCCCTGTTAAGTCTCCACAGCCAGAGTGAATTGGCGTCCGCTGCATGGTCCCTATATATTACATAGATCATAGAGACGAAAGCTCGCAAGCCACGAGATTTCATTTCTATGGTTTTGCCTCGGCTTAAGATCCAGGGCCGGCGGAGGAACCGAGCGCACGTTCAGTTCTCGCCCCGGATCACAAAATTCGGGTGGGTTCGGATCGCTGAGATCCGAACCCGCTCATCTCTGGTTTTGTGTTTTGGATCTGTATTTTTTTTTTTTTTTAAAAAAGCATAAAAACAGCTAAAATCAAAGAAATTTTTTTTTGTTCTTATGCTATTATTAACCTCAATAACATTAATTTCCACTTATTTCCAGTCTATTCTGAACACCTCACACCTCAAATCAAAACAAAAAGGACCAGTGTAAGAATAAAAGGTGCACTCCAAGGATTTTTTATGTATTAATCTTTATTTTAATCCTAAAACATAACATTTAATAATATCATTAAAGATAATATACTATATAATAAAAATATAGGGCCTGATTCAGAGCCGGATGCAATTAGCGCTCGCTCGTCCAGAAAATAGGGGTGGCTATTCAAATCAACCGTTCGCTCTTTGCAGTCTGTTCACGTCTCTAGGTCTGAACGAGCGAACAAAACTTGCGGTCGTTTTTTGAAAAAATACGCCCCCTGGCCGCTCGCATCCTACGTCATGTCCGCTATTTATTAGATTAATCGAGTACATCGACCAGGGTATGAACTGCTCGCTATTCTTGGGGTTGGTTTTTCCTACCACAATTTTGCGAGCAGTTCTGGCTATAAAATAACCCAGTGACGTGGTCAATGACGCTGCTGTTTTAATTATGCACACCCATAAAATGCCCGTTTTGACCTTTAAGCACGCCTGCGTTCGGATCTCCACTCCCCGTTTTCAAGCACCTTCCCCCGTTACCACCCACATACACCTACTCCTGTCACTCAAATTATCAGGCATTCGCTATTTTGCGAGCACATGAATTTCGGCCGCACTGACTGGTTTGCGCATGCGTATAACGATCCGTACGCATGCGCAGTTGGGCAAACATCGCTCGGAGCGAACGAACTGATGCTTACGAGCGGCTCTGAATCAGGCCCATAGATAATAAGAATACGTGCAAAAGAGTAAGAAAAAAGTGTAATATATTAAAATCAATAAATTGTTCCGCTGAATCACAGTAGTATTGATATTAATGGCTCTATATTTATGATTTATTTGATCATGTCCCTCAATTGGTACAATCTGCAAAAAATGTATACAGTATATATAATACTTGGATATTCAACTTAAATTCTTTGATATGTAGTTAGTATAAGTTTTATAGTATTATAGTGCAGTGCTGTTCCATTGGGACAAAAATCATCTATATATTGTATGGTAGAAGAGCTTTTGCAACATTATAGGCTATTTGTTGCCTCAATGTTGTAACAGTCCACAAACAGTGTTAAAGTTGTTATTATCTTCCTTATATTGGAAGTGTATAAAAGTGAGGATAGGGGGACGGAGAGTGGTGATTATACCATATATATATTTTTATTATTAGTGGCTCCCCTAATTATTGGGGTGTCAATTGTTCACTTTTTCATTAATATGTGTGCAGCACCCCTGCTCCTTATAGCGCTGTCACCGTCTCTGTCGGCAACCGCTCTATCGGTACATTGAGTTCGTCTGCTATTATGATTTATACCACTCTCATTGAAAACTTCCCCCTTCCTATCATCACATATAAGGAGAGCAAGCGGGTCTTGTACTGCCCGCTGCTGTATGTATGTTCTCCCGTGTGATTAGAAATCATGCGCTGTTACTACGCTAGATGCAAGCAGGCTCATTGGATGTGTAAGCTCTTGGAACCGTAATTTAAAGGTCAGGTCAGAAAACTATATCGTGTGCTGTTACTGCGCATAGCACATATAAGTACATTTAAATCAGTGGACTGTTTGCACCGTGATTCAGCGGTCAAAGAACACAGTGCCTATACGTATTATGCCAGAGATCTGGCTACTTCACCTTACACCTCACAATATTGTTTTAGGCCAAAAGGTTGCACGGAGGTAGCTGGATGACTATGCTAAGCGACACAAGTGGGCGGCACAAACATGTGGCCCATCGAGGAGTGGCACTGCAGTGGCAGACAGGATAGCAGTTTGAAAATACTGAATAGAGAGGGGGGCTTCCAGTCTCCCCCTTGCCCTCATCAACGGGCAGCATCGACACAGTGCAGCATCAGATCACAATGCACAGTACTAAGCACTGGAGAGAGTTAAATTCAATGAAGATAAAGTACAAACCAATCAGCTCCTGTCAGTTTTCAAACACAGTCTGTAAAATAACAGGAGCAGATTGGCTGGTATTTTATCTCCATCTACTTTATCTCTCTCTGAGGCTTTAGTACACAGACCCCTTAGTAAACACACAACAGTACAGCAAAAAAAAATATCCACACAAGAATTAACATTTAAAAACATACTGCACATATATATATATACACTATATACACACACTAGATTTAATGTCCTGCGTTGCCTGGCTTTCTTTTAATTTTTTTTTAACTCTCTCTCTTTCTTCAACCCAAGTTTCTCCTCTCCACTTTTCCCTTCTCATTCCATCTTTCACTTCCAGCTCTGTCTCTTCTCCATATCTCTCTTCTCCCTCCACTATTTCTTTTTCTCCAATCCCACTATTTCACTACTTTGTCTCTCTCTTCAATCCCATCTTGGTCTTTTTCCCCTCTTGCTCTCCTGCCCCTCTATGTCTGTCTTTGTTTCTGTTTTGCCCCTCTATGTCTGTCTTTGTTTCTGTTCTGCCCCTCTGTGTCTGTCAGTCTTTCTGTTCTGCCCCTCTATGTCTGTCTTTGTTTCTGTTCTGCCCCTCTATGTCTGCCTTTGTTTCTGTTCTGCCCCTCTATGTCAGTCTTTGTCTCTGTTCTGCCACTCTATGTCTGTCTTTGTTTCTGTTCTGCCCCTCTATGTTTGTCTTTGATTCTGTTCTGCCCCTCTGTGTCTGTCTTTGTTTCTGTTCTCACCTCTATGTCTCTCTTTGTTTCTCTTCTGCCCCTCTATGTCTGTCTTTGTTTCTCTTCTGCCCTTCTGTGTCTGTCTTTGTTTCCGTTCTGCCCCTCTATGTCTGTCTTTGTCTCTGTTCTGCCCATCTATGTCTGTCTTTGTTTCCGTTCTGCCCCTCTATGTCTGTCTTTGTTTCCGTTCTGCCCCTCTATGTCGGTCTTTGTTTCTGTTCTGCCACTCTATGTCTGTCTTTGTTTCTGTTCTGCCCCTCTATGCCTGTCTTTGTTTCTGTTCTGCCCCACTATGTCGGTCTTTGTTTCTGTTCTGCCCCTCTATGTCTGTCTTTGTCTCTTTTCTGCCCATCTATGTCTGTCTTTGTTTCCGTTCTGCCCCTCTATGTCTGTCTTTGTTTCTGTTCTGCCCCTCTATGTCGGTCTTTGTTTCTGTTCTGCCCCTCTATGTCTGTCTTTGTTTCCGTTCTGCCACTCTATGTCTGTCTTTTTTCCCGTTCTGCCCCTCTATGTCTGTCTTTGTTTCCGTTCTGCTCCTCTATGTCTGTCTTTGTTTCTGTTCTGCCCATCTATGCCAGTCTTTGTTTCTGCTCTGCCCCTCTATGTCTCTCTTTGTTTCTCTTCTGCCCATCTGTGTCTGTCTTTGTTTCTATTTTGCCCCTCTGTGTCTGTCTTTGTTTCCATTCTGCCCCTCTATGTCTGTCATTGTTTCTGTTCTGCCCATCTATGTCTGTCTTTGTTTCTGGTCTGCCCCTCTGTGTCTGTCTTTGTTACTGTTCTGCCCCTCTATGCCTGTCTTTGTTTGTGTTCTGCCCCCCTATGTCTGTCTTTGTCTCTGTTCTGCCCCTCTATGTCTGTCTTTGTTTCTGTTCTGCCCCTCTATGTCTGTCTTTGTTTCTGTTCTGCGCCTCTGTGTCTGTCTTTGTTTCTGTTCTCAGCTCTATGTCTCTCTTTGTTTCTCTTCTGCCCCTCTATGTCTGTCTTTGTTTCTATTTTGCCCCTCTGTGTCTGTCTTTGTTTCCATTCTGCCCCTCTATGTCTGTCATTGTCTCTGTTCTGCCCCTCTATGTCTGTCTTTGTTTCCGTTCTGCCCCTCTATGTCTGTCTTTTTTCCCGTTCTGCCCCTCTATGTCTGTCTTTGTTTCTGTTTTGCCCCTCTGTAATCTGTCTTTGTCTCCGTTTTGCCCCTCTATGTCTGTCTTTGTCTCTGTTCTGCCCCTCTGTGTCTGTCTTTGTCTCTGTTTTGCCCCACTTTGTCTGTCTTTGTCTCTGTTTTGCCCCTCTGTGTCTGTCTTTGTCTCTGTTCAGCCTCTCTATGTCTCTCTTTGTCTCTGTTCTGCCCCTCTGTGTCTGTCTTTGTCTCTGTTCTGCCCCTCTATGTCTGTCTTTGTCTATGTTCTGCCCCACTTTTTCTGTCTTTGTTTCTGTTCTGCCCCTCTATGTCTGTCTTTGTTTCCGTTCTGCCCCTCTATGTCTGTCTTTGTTTCTGTTCTACCCCTCTATGCCTGTCTTTGTTTCTGCTCTGCCCCTCTATGTCTCTCTTTGATTGTCTTCTGCCCCTCTGTGTCTGTCTTTGTTTCTGTTCTGCCCATCTATGTCTGTCTTTGTTTCTGGTCTGCCCCTCTTTGTCTGTCTTTGTTTCTGTTCTGACCCTCTGTGTATGTCTTTGTCTCCGTTTTGCCCCTCTTTGTCTGTCTTTGTCTCTGTTCTGCCCCTCTGTGTCTGTCTTTGTCTCTGTTTTGCCCCACTTTGTCTGTCTTTGTCTCTGTTTTTCCCCTCTGTGTCTGTCTTTGTCTCTGTTCTGCCCCTCTGTGTGTCTTTGTCTCTGTTCAGCCCCTCTATGTCTCTCTTTGTCTCTGTTCTGCCCCTCTGTGTCTGTCTTTGTCTCTGTTCTGCCCCTCTATGTCTGTCTTTGTCTATGTTCTGCCCCTCTTTTTCTGTCTTTGTTTCTGTTCTGCCCCTCTATGTCTGTCTTTGTTTCCGTTCTGCCCCTCTATGTCTGTCTTTTTTCCCGTTCTGCCCCTCTATGTCTGTCTTTGTTTATGTTTTGCCCCTCTATGTCTGTCTTTGTTTCCGTTCTGCCCCTTTATGTCTGTCTTTGTTTCTGTTCTGCCCCTCTATGCCTGTCTTTGTTTCTGCTCTGCCCCTCTATGTCTCTATTTGTTTCTCTTCTGCTCCTCTGTGTCTGTCTTTGTTTCTGTTCTGCCCCTCTATGCCTGTCTTTGTTTGTGTTCTGCCCCTCTATGTCTGTCTTTGTCTCTGTTCTGCCCCTCTTTGTCTGTCTTTGTTTCTGTTCTGCCCCTCTATGTCTGTCTTTGTTTCTGTTCTGCGCCTCTGTCTCTGTCTTTTTTTCTGTTCTCAGCTCTATGTCTCTCTTTGTTTCTCTTCTGCCCCTCTATGTCTGTCTTTGTCTCCATTCTGCCCCTCTATGTCTGTCATTGTCTCTGTTCTGCCCATCTATGTCTGTCTTTGTTTCCGTTCTGCCCCTCTATGTCTGTCTTTGTTTCCGTTCAGCCCCTCTATGTCTGTCTTTGTTTCTGTTCGGCCCCTCTGTGTCTGTCTTTGTTTCCGTTCTGCACCTCTATGTCTGTCTTTGTTTCTGTTCTGCCCCTCTGTGTCTGTCTTTGTCTCCGTTTTGCCCCTCTTTGTCTGTCTTTGTTTCTGTTCTGACCCTCTGTGTATGTCTTTGTCTCCGTTTTGCCCCTCTATGTCTGTCTTTGTCTCTGTTCTGCCACTCTGTGTCTGTCTTTGTCTCTGTTTTGCCTCAATTTGTCTGTCTTTGTCTCTGTTTTGCCCCTCTGTGTCTGCCTTTGTCTCTGTTCTGCCCCTCTGTGTCTGTCTTTGTCTCTGTTCTGCCCCTCTATGTCTCTCTTTGTCTCTGTTCTGCCCCTCTGTGTCTGTGTTTGTCTCTGTTCTGCCCCTCTATGTCTGTCTTTGTCTCTGCTCTGCCCCTCTATGTCTGTCTTTGTCTCTGCTCTGCCCCTCTATGTCTGTCTTTGTCTCAGTTCTGCCCCTCTATGTCTGTCTTTGTCTATGTTCTGCCCCTCTTTTTCTGTCTTTGTTTCTGTTCTGCCCCTCTATGTCTGTCTTTGTCTCTGTTTTGCACCTCTTTTTCTGTCTTTGTCTCTGTTCTGCCCCTCTGTGTCTGTCTTTGTCTCTGTTTTGCCCCTCTTTGTCTGTCTTTATCTCTGTTCTGCCCCTCTGTGTCTGTCTTTGTCTCAGTTCTGCCCCTCTGTGTCTGTCTTTGTCTCTGTTTTGCCCCTCTATGTCTGTCTTTGTCTCTGTTCTGCCCCTCTGTGTCTGTCTTTGTCTCTGTTTTGCCCCTCTGTGTCTGTCTTTGTGTCTGTTCTGCCCCTCCTTGTCTGTCTATGTCTCTGTTTTGCCCCTCCTTGTCTGTCTTTGCCTCTCTTCTGCTCCTCTATGTCTGTCATTGTCTCTGTTCTGCCCCTCTATGTCTGTCTTTGTCTCTGTTTTGCCCCTCTATGTCTGTCTTTGTCTCTCTTCTGCCCCTCTATGTCTGTCTGTGTCTCTATTCTGCCCCTCTCTGTCTGTCATTGTCTCTGTTCTGCCCCTCTATGTCTGTCTTTGTCTCTGTTCTGCCCCTCTATGTCTGTCTTTGTCTCTGTTCTGCCCCTCTATGTCTGTCTTTGTCTCTGTTCTGCCCCTCTCTGTCTGTCTTTGTCTCTTTTCTGCCCCTCTATGTCTGTCTTTGTCTCTGTTCTGCCCCTCTATATCTGTCTTTGTTTCTGTTCTGCCCCTCTATGTCTGTCTTTGTCTCTGTTCTGCCCCTCTATTTCTGTCTTTGTCTCTGTTCTGCCCCTCTATGCCTGTCTTTGTCTCTGTTCTGCCCCTCTATGCCTTTCTTTGTCTCTGTTCTGCCCCTCTATGTCTGTCTTTGATTCTGTTTTGCCCCTCTATGTCTGTCTTTGTTTCTGTTTTGCCCCTCTTTGTCTGTCTTTGTTTCTGTTCTGCCCCTCTATGTCTGTCATTGTCTCTGTTCTGCCCCTCTATGTCTGTCTTTGTCTCTGTTCTGCCCCTCTATGTCTGTCATTGTCTCTGTTCTGCCCCTCTATGTCTGTCTTTGTCTCTCTTCTGCCCCTCTATGTCTGTCTTTGTCTCTGTTCTGCCCCTCTATGTCTGTCATTGTCTCTGTTCTGCCCCTCTATGTCTGTCTTTGTCTCTGTTCTGCCCCTCTATGTCTGTCATTGTCTCTGTTCTGCCCCTCTATGCCTGTCTTTGTCTCTGTTCTCCCCCTCTATGTCTGTCATTGTCTCTGTTCTGCCTCTCTATGTCTGTCTTTGTCTCTGTTTTGCCCTTCTTTCCTGCTCGTTTTGTGTGTTGAAGAACATTGTGGGTTATTTTACAGTGTGTTACTTTTGCTGGGCATGCACTGCCAAATAAAATGCTTACCAGACCGACAGACATTTTATCTGGCAGCCTGACACCCAGCTGATATCTGTGCTCCACCCCTGGGGAGGAGACATTTCCCTGTTCCTTCCCTAGGAAAGGAACAGGGGAAATATCTTTCTGTCGGCTACTGCTAGGCATACACTGCCCTATAGGGCTGACATTTAACCAACTATATATCACATTGGACTTGCATGCTGGACGATCTGGCATGCCCTACCAATCAATATTTTAGCGTTAGGGCCAGGGTGAGTGTTTGGTGCTTAGAGTGAGTGATAGTGTGCCTGGCAGGAATACAGTAAATGATGAGTGTAGACACTATGAGGGTCAGTGAGAGTGGAATCAGTATGAAATGCCGCCGGCCGGCACTGGAATAGATCCCGGCAGCAGCAGCCCGACAGCGCTGGAAATCCTGATCGTCCCTAGGTAAGTATTAACTAACCTAACCTACCCCCCTAACCCTAACCCTCCCTTAGGGGTGCCTAACCCTAACCTTCCCACAAGTGCCTAACCCTAATCCCCCTCTAATTGCCTAAACCTAACCCCCCTTCACTGCTGCCTAAACCTAAATCCCCCGGGGGGGGTGTCTAACCTTAACCTCCCCCTGGGTGTGCCTAACCCTAACCCTCCCTCCCCTAGCCTAACCCTAACCTCCCGGGGGGTTGCCTAACCCTAAGTCCCCCTCGGAAGCCCTAAACCTAACCCTCCCCCCCGTGTCTGTCCGCTCGTGGCACCCGGCATCCCTTCGATTGGGATGCCAGGCGCCAGTCTCCTGGCATCGGGGAAATGAGCGGCATCTACATCTAGATGGCGGGCTTTTTACCCTCACCGGGATATGACAGTCAGGAAGCCGGCTGTCAGTATAACGCCAGCCGGCTTCCCAATTGCATCCCGTGAGAGTTATATGAAGGGTGAATGTGACTGAGTGACAGGGCAATGAGAATCAGGGTAAGCGACAGGCAGTATAAGTGGCAGGAATATTGAGTGTGTGTTAAAGGGGGGCTGAGGGCAGGGACACTAAAGGGGAGTTATAGGGAGGGAGAGGACAGGGAGACTGAGGGGAACTTACAGAGGGGGTGAGGACGGAAACTGAGGGGGATTTACATTGAAGCAGCCTATTAAGTAAGTTTGAGGGCACCAGTGGAAGCTATAGATTTCAATTATGTGATAGACAGACCTTGTGGAATGTGTGTGTGTGTGTGTGTGTGTATATATATATATATATATATATATATATATATTATATATATATATATATACACATATATACTGTACATACACTGTATCTATATGCATATACTGTATATATACACGTGTGTGTGTATATATATATTTATATATATATATATATATACACGTATATATTTATATAAACACATATACACACACATACATTATATATAATGCATTATATGTATATATATATATATATATATATATATATAATGTGCACTTTGTTTTTTCAGGGCCTCTCTAGTTGCGATGGCACTACAAGTCCCAGCACATCCAGTTGACAGGGAGTGCTGGGACTTGAAGTCTCATCTCAACTGGACAGGCAGTTAGTGGCCTAGTAGTAGGGCCCCCAAACTTGTTAAGTCCATGGAAGGTCCAGGTGATTTTGGCTACCAGGGGAAGCCTCCGGGCATCTGTATCAGCACAGTTGCCGCAGGGATCACTAGCTCCCACTTCAAACTTCTAAATGCTGACTCTGCAGTGTGGACTGACAGACCACGTGGGACAGCTGGGAAGTGGAAGGGAAGAGGAGGTGCCTGGCTACCTCCCCTCACCCAGTGATGCCCCGCCCCAGCTAAGTCATGTTATGCTGAATGTCTGAACGATCCGCCCCTGAGTCCGACTCCTGGATTGCGCTGCCCGCGGCCGGGAGACATGCACAAGATGCTCCCCGGGCAGCTGCTTATTACAAGGGCTTCAAAGCAAATCAGTGTGGCAGATGGCCGCACTGATTATCCTTGCTACACAAACTGAGTGGCCGGGGAGTATCCTATGCATGTCTCCCGGCCGCCAGAAGTGTATGGAGAATGACGGCCCCATAACACTGAAATTATACTGGCCCGGGGTCAGATGGCACCCGGCCCAGCCCGCCACTGGGGATTTGTGATATCTTCTTAGAATGCACAGTTGTTTGCTGTGCTTTTGCCAGCTTAACTCGTTTCATTTTTCTAGCGGGAGGAGGAGGGCTTCCATTGTCATGTGAAGCTGAACCACTAGTCATGAACATAGGGAAGGACCTTAGCCGTTCCTTGCCACTCCATGTCGTAAAAGGCATATTGTCAAGTTTACGTTTCTCCTCAGACGATTTAAATTTATTTTTTAAGGTCATTTTACTGAACTTTGGCTTTTTGGATTTTACATGCCCTCTACTATGACATTGGGCATCGGCCTTGGCAGACGACAATGATGGCATTTCATTGTCTATGTCATGACTAGCGGTAGCAACTTCAGCACTAGGAGGAAGTGGTTCTTGATTTTCTCCTATTTTATCCTCCATTATTTTTATGGAGTGAATAACCCCTGTAAAAGGTTTTTTTTCTTGAAGGGCAGCGGCCTACACCACAATACACAGGACAGCACCTGTAAAAATTATTTGTATTTTATATTTTTGGGCAGCGTAGCCCTGCACCACACAGAACAGCACCTGTAAAAATTAAAGAAGGACAGCGGCCTACACCACAACACACAGGACAGCACCTGTAAAAATGATTTGTATTTTTGGGCAGCAGCCCCTTGATAGGAGCATAGCACCCTATGCACCTACCTTCACTGATGACAGGTGTGGCAGGCTAACATGGCACGCACACAGAAAATATATATTATTTTTTTTAACACTGGTGGTGGTAGGTGAAGAGAGCACCCGTGAAGGATGAGCACCCCCTGAACACAGCACTACATCCAGCCAGTCCCTATGGACAGGACAACAGCCAGCCCCTATATGGACAACAGTAGTCAGCCAGCCCCTTTGTATATGGACAATAGTAGCCAGCCAGCATCAACAACAGCTCCCAGCTCCCTCCTTCTTCACAGTAGTCAGCCAGCCCAGTATTGTAATATATATAACTATATAAGTAGTGTACTACTAAGTTTATTATTTTTATTTATTATCACAACAGTACAGTAGCCAACAGCTCCCAGATCCCTCCCTCTGCCAGCCCCTATGGACAGGACAACAGACAGCCCCTATATGGACAACAGTAGCCAGCCAGCCCCTATGTATGGACAACAGTAGCCAGCCAGCCCAGTATGTGATGTATCACACAACACGAGCCAACAGCTCCCAGCTCCCTCACTCCATCCCTCCGCACGCACACTCCACAGCCAGAATGAATAATGGCGGCGATCATGGGACCTTTTATAGAATCCAAAACCTGCGAGAATCCAACAGCGGGATAATGATGTTTCGCCTCGATTTCAGTTCCGAGCCAGGCGGGAAAAGTCAATCCTAACTCGGTTCCTGGCTCGGATCGTGGGGGCTCAGGGAGGTTAAGAATTTGGAAATCCGAACCCGCTCATCCCTACTTCCAGCATGTGTTGATTAGCTGCCAGAGAGTCTGTGTTACAAACACCATGCTGCATACAGCACCATACATATCAGGGAGTGTGAACTTCATTATTACTGTGCAAAACTATGCCAACATGGCGCTATTTGGGTACCAAACAAGTGTAGAAAATAGGTGGAGAAACACATCGCAATTATGAAAAAGCATCATTGTCCTCCTCAACTTCGCATAAAATAGTGAAAACATTGGGTGGTGAAGGTGGATAACTGGGTTGGTAGGTGGAGGTGGATGGTGGAATATTATGAATGGAACAGTTGGATGGGGGATTTGTTTGTGAGGAGGAGGTGGGTGGGGGAGCTGGATGGTAGGAGAAGGTGGGTGGGGGAGCAGGATGGTAGGAGGAGGTGGGTTGTGGAGGAGTTTGGAAGGTGGAGGTGGGTAGATGGCCATTGGTGGCTGGTATGGTTGGGATGAATAGTATGTGGGTGTTGGCATGGTGAGTGTTGGTGGGGCTGGAAATACTGGCGGGGTAATAATGGTAGTGTCCGATGTTAGTAGAGAGTGTCTTGCTTTGATGTTGAGTTCGGAGGTAAGTCTTTCAAATTGGATTCTTTGGTTTTGGACCATTCCTCTCAACGCTGCACTGACATAGGCCGCAAAGTGGTCATACTTATCTGGTAGATCAGTAATGCTTCTCTGGCCTGGCAAAGTAGTGGGTCTTCTTGCTGTTGTGTATTTTTAGTTTTATGCCTTTGTTTTTTGAATACTGGGGGGTGGGTTTTGTAGTCGCCACACTAGCTTCTCCACTGAGGAAAAGGTCTAGGTAGCTGGGGTTGTCAGAAGTCTGTAATAAGAGAAAATTAAATCAAAGGTCATATTTAATTGGTTTTCAATTTATTTGACAGAAAGAAAGCACAGAAGAGTGGATAGCCATTGGGGATGAGTTTGAGAGCCATTGGCAGTTCCCTAACTGCGGAGGCACTATCGACGGTAAGCATATTAGGATTAACCCAACAGTGGGTCCTACTATTAAACTGTACGGTGTACTTTAGCATTGTTCTGATGGCCGTGGTGGATGCAAACTACAAGTTCCTGTTTGTAGATGTGGGGGGGAACGGCTGTTCTTCTGACAGTGGCTCCTTTAAGAAGATGGAATTCTACCACCATCTCAACACGAACACCCTTCATTTGCTGCCCAGAGAGGCTGCCAAACACGGCTTCAATTACGTATTTGTCACTGACGAGGCTTTCGCCCTTTATGAGAATGTCATGAAGCCATTCCCACAGAGTGCTTTGAATCATGAGATTCGGGTGTTCAATTACCGGATATCTCGGGCAACAAATATTGTTGAGAACGCCTTTGGGATCTTGAGCAACCGATTCTGGATTTTGCATACCACGATTAATTTAAAGGTGGAGAAGATTGACTGGGTGGCCACCGCTTGCTGTATCCTGCACAACTTCCTGCGCAAGAAAGCCACCCAGCAAAGGTTATTGGGCCCAACTGTCAAAGACCTAGACCATGCCGAAGAGTTTGCTCAGTTCCTCTCAGTGGCAGTACCCGCGGTCATGGAAATTGGGACTTCTCTAGCCAAAAAGGTCAGAGAAGAATATATGGCCTATTTTAATGGGGATGGTGCAAAGCCGTGGCAGAAGGAGTATATATATAAAAATGTGGTAACTTACCATAGATGACTCAGCCAATTTCCCAACATCGTCTTCCTGCAGGCTGTACTCCTCTATCTCAGCCATCACCTGCACAGAAGGTCTAACCAAATTCTGCTGCACCAGTAACATGAGGAAGTCATAATATCAGAGCATGGGTTTAAAAACGCTGTCAGTCCCAGATCCCGAATGTTTTGAATTCTCCACCTTCTTGTACTGTTTGATGAAGGCTGTACGCAGATTCTGTATCTTATTGCGCACCCAATTTGGGGTTGCATCGTCGTGGTATGGCTTACTATACACCGACAACTCAGCAAACTCCAGGTTACGTTTCTGTTTGTTGCTGTACATTTTGGCCTTAGGGCCTGATTCAGACCCGCTCGCTAGATGTGGCCGCTCGCTCCCAGTGTATGGAAATTCAGCTAAGTGACGTCAAGGCAGCCGCTTGCACGGCAAGGCATAAGCACTCCCACTATGTCTTGGCGAGCGATCACTTTGTGTTTATAGATGCCCTACAGCCTGTCTTTAGCCGCCCACTAGCGTACGTCATCTCTAGGAAGTATATACAACCATCGGTACATCGGGAACCATCGAATCAGACCGCAGCGCTTGCGGTTGACTGTACCCTACCGCAAGCACTGCGAGCAGTTCTGTGTAAAAATTAACCAGGTGACGTGTACTATGACGCTGCCTGTTAATTATGCACGCCCCAGATCGGCGTGCAAACACTCTGGCACGCCTGCGTTCACAACTCCACTAACCCCCGTACCTACTGGCCTGCCCCTGTTACCACCCACAAACGGCCTCTCCTGTCACTCATTCCACTGGGCTTTTTTTGCAGGGCGAGTGAGCACATTTTGATCGCTCGTACTAGTTTGTGTATGCGCACTGCGAAAAACACGCATGCGCACATTAGCGAACATCGTTTGCAAAGAGCGTCAGTTTCCTAGCGACCGGGTCTGAATCAGGCTCTTAGTACGCCAAAGATAATCATGTTGCCTGTATAGCTTGATAGCGCCACTAATAAATTCAGGTTCACGATCCAGAGACATTCGAATGGAAAAAACAAAAAAAGGGAAATTTATTAATATTAATATATGACCACTATAGTAGTGGTCATATTCATCTGGTGGTTTTAATTATGGCCATCCCAACAGTGGGGTGGCCATTGATCTGTGATCATTTGGCCCATCAAATAAGGGGGACCTAAGTGGACTTATATTGGGGGTGGCCATTGAACTGTGTATTTGTGTTCCCCCAATTAATTATGTAAATGTGGCCCCCAAAAATAACGGGGACATAAGTGGACTTATATTTGGGGTGGCCATTGAACTGTGTAATTGTGGCCCCCCAAATAAGGGGAGCTTAAGTGGACTTATATTCTGGCCATCCCCAACAGTGGCGGTGGCCAATCAACTGTGTAAATGTGGCCTCTCAAATAATGGGGGCCTAACTGGACTTATATTGGGGGTGGCAATTGAACGTTGTAATTGTGGCCCCCCAAATAACGGGGGAAAAATTGTTTTCTAAAGAGTTTTTCTTAAAATGTTGACTTGTTATTTATAAAGTTACATTGTTTTCACACGGGTCAATTATTTGAAATGCATATAATTGCCTAAAGAAGGTGTGGGTGATACATTCATTTCATTTTAATAATGTCCTTTTCATTATTTATAAAAAAATTGGTGTGCGGTGGGCACATAGGTGGGCGAAGGGCACATACGTATGTGGTGGGTACATAGGTTTTAGGTGGGCACATAGGTGGGCAATGGGCACATAGGTGTGCAGTGGGTACATAGGTTTGTGGTGGGCACATAGGTGTGTGGTGGCCACATAGGTGGGCAATAGGCACATAGGTGTGCGGTGGGTACATAGTTTTGCGGTGGGCACATAGGTGGGTGATGGCCACAAAGGTTTGCGGTGGGCACATAGGTGGGCAATGGGACATAGGTGTGTGGTGGGTACATAGGTTTGCGGTGGGCACATAGGTGTGTGGTGGGCTCATAGGTGGGCAATGGGCAAATAGGTGTGCGGTGGGTACATAGGTTTGCAGTCGGCACATAGGTGGCCGATCGGCATTGTTGGCAAAACATAAGGTGGTTGATAATGGACAAACAGAGGTGTCCAGTGTGCGCAGGGCCCAAAACAACCCCCACTATGCTTTTCCAAATCATTGGTGGACAGTGGGCATTGCTGGGGAAACATTGGTGGACAGTCGGCATTGTAGGGCATCAATTACCTGCTGTTCAATCGTGTCTGCTGCTCACGACGCCATTGCTCCTCTTCAGTCATGAAGGTGCTGTTTGCAGTGGGCGTACACAGGAAATTGTTACTCAAATGACGGCACTCGGACTTACGGACGCATGATGCATCCCATGCTGAAAAACAAGGCATGATCAGCATACAAATATGACGGATCATATGAGCTGCACATCTGATCATATGATCCTTTTAAGGAGCTGCGGGAGCGCACATCAGATCATATCCCACTCCAAAAATACTCGATTTCTACACGATTCATCGTCGAAAATTGTGCAATCGAGCCGAAAACGTGCAGGTGTATGGCCAGCATAAGGGAACAGAGCTATACCCACAGCTATAGCGAGCGGCCAAAATGATGGTCGCGATGGTCAAGACCATCGCGACCATCAGGCTTGCGACGAGACCCTGCCGCAAGCCCTGGAGTGCTTTTGGCTCTATCAGAGCCAAAAGCACTCCAACTGACATCACTAGTGATGTCAGTGGGGCCGGCCCCAGACGGTAGGCGTTCCCATGGGAACGCCTCCGTCTGGGCAGCCACGCCCCCGACACGCCCACCAAAGGGGGCGTGCTGTCAATCACCATCGACAGCACGCCCCCTTTGGTGCGAGACCCATAACGACGGCTTGGCCATCATTATTCGGGTCTCTCGCATGCGCACGATGGAGCCTCCTCCGTCGTGCGCATGCGCACTTGGGCAACATCGACCCGCTTGCGAGCACTCAGCGCTCGCGAGCGGGTATGAATCAGGCCCAGAGAGAGAATTACTATAAAGGAGACTTCAATTGAAATTGAATAAGGGGCTGAAACAAAGAACATTGCTTTATAGTGTACACTATAGCCTTATGGATAGTCTGCAACCTGGGCAACGCTTCGTGCACAAAACTGAAAATAGTGCTGAACTTTGGTAAAGTAGTGAGATCAGAAAACCGGTTTATAAACTATAAAGAGTTGTAAAATAAAGATATAATATTGGAAAACAGACATATAAGGTAGTTTATTGCATGGTCATAAAGAGAGGGCTAATAATAATACTTACTCAGTGTTTAATTGGTCATTATTGTATGTTGTGTTGGATTCCCTAATTATATTACTTACAGGGTTCTGGTGAGAAGCTGCAGCTGTAGAATCCAGTTTATGTCCTGAAAAATAAAAATAAGAACGTGTTATTGTTACTTTGTGTAAACTAATGTTAAGGTGATTGTATCTAATGAACCATTTGTTTTGTTGTTAGTGGAAGATAAATCTGATTGTACTAATTAAAAAACTGTTGTAATTTGTCCAAATAAAAGTAAGTTATAATTTAAAAAAAATTGGATTTACTCAAGTAGGGAACCTCACGTCTCAGGTAACTGCAACACAACTCCACACCACATAAATTGGGCCACAAGTAGGTGATTATTACAGTAGTAATGGTAACATTTAGGCCCAAACTATTTAGGCTAAATGTATAAAAAATTTTCAACCAAATGCAGATTGCTTTGTGGAAGAATATTGAAAATGTCTCTTATCAATGTTTAGCATGTATTCCTACATTCATTTGGGAATATTTTCTTGCTTGTTTTGAGAGATCAGGGCAGTTGATTATTTTTTTTTAGTCAACTCAATGGGCCTGATTCAGAGCCGCTCGTAAGCGGCCGCATGTTCGGTCTGACCGATGTACGCACATCTGCGCATGCGTACGGATTTTAATACGCATGCACGAACCAGTCAGTGCGGCCGAAAATCGTTTGTTCGCTATATAGCGAATGCCTGCTATTTTGAGTGACAGAATGAGGCGTATGTGGGTGGTAACAGGGGAAGGTGCTTGAAAACGGGGGTGTGAAATTCGAACGCAGGCGTGCTTAAAGGTCAAAACGGGCGTTTTAAGGGAGTGCATAATTAATACAGCAGCGTCATTGACCACGTCACTTGTTTTTTTTTTACTCAGAACTGCTCGCAAAATAGCGGTTGAAAAAAACAGCCACAAGAATAGCGAGCAGTTCATACGCTGTTCGATGTACTCGATTAATCTAATAAATAGCGGACATGACGTATGGTGCAAGCGGCAAGGGGGCGTATTTTTCAAAATTACAACCGCAAGTTTTGCTCGCTCGTTCAGACATAGAGGCGTGAACAGAAAGCAATTAGCGAACGGTTCATTTGAATAGCCACCCCTTGTTTTAGAACGAACGACCGCAAATAGCGAGCGGCTCTGAATGAGGGCCAATGTTTTTCTTTTCATTGCAGACAGAACTTTCTTTTGACAACTGAAAAATGACCTATAGAAATATATTTTTTAAAGCTTTATACAGGAGGAAAAATGAAGGGAATTAGAGAAAAAAATTGATTAATTAAATCTCATAAATTTTAATGCAAATTGTCAGTAATGTAGGAATATAAAATACAAGTAAAGGCAACCAGCATATGCCTGATCACCACAGTCTGACCCCAGATGCTCCATCTACCCTCTGTCCAGTGCTCTCCCTCACTTTGACTGGTTCACATGTGTTCATCCTGTCCTCTCCCACCCCTTCAACCACTCTGCTCCATCCCATCTACCTATCCCCCAAACTGCTTGCGCTCCATCCCTCTGAACCCTGCTCTGCTCCATCCCATCCGCCAACCACCTCTGCTCTGCTTTGTACCATCTATACAACCTCCCCTCTGGTTCTGCTTCATCTTTTGACTCCCAAACCCCTGGTCGGTCCTACAAGCCCATCCCCCTCCTCCCCCCCGCTCTCATAGTTCCCGACTATTCTTCTATGTCTTGTCTGTCTTTTTTGGGATATCAGTCCCAATTCCCAGAGGGACATAAGTCCTTTTGTGGCTCAAAAAATGTGACCTGCACAAATTAGGAGTCCCTGCGCATGTGCACACCATGCACACATAGTTAGGTACAGTAAAAGTAGGGCCGGATTAGGGGGGGGGGGCACAGACGAGGTCATGTCGGGGCCCCCACACATAGAGAGGTTCCTAGAACACACAGGGGGGGGTCTGTGTACATAGAAACCACACGATGGACCAAGTCCAACCAATTGGGGCGGAGCCAATACATCAAGCTGCACCCCCATATCACACGCGAATCACGGAATTACGATGTGAGGGGGCGGGGCCTAATGATTTGAGGTGCCCATCCCCATTAGCAACCTGCAGCTGCTGCATACAAATGTAAGTGTATCTGTGTAATGTTTTATTGTGTATATGTGTGTTAGTGTGTATACTGTGGATGTACAGTATATGTGTTAGTGTGTTTGTATGTGTTTATGTGTGTACTGTATATATGTGTGTTAGTACATTTGCTACATATATATTATTTGTGTGCGTACATGTTTAACACACATGTGGGGGTAGGCTCCTTGTGGCTTGGTGGGGGCCCCCACAACTTAGTTTTCAAAGGGGCCCCACAAGCTTTAATCCAGCCCTGAGTAAGAGCGTGTTCACAAATCTAAATTAGATGAGCAGGTTTGGTTCTCAGAGAATCAAGGCCACCCGAATTTAGCATATCCGAGTCGTATCCAAACAGGCTCGGAGGTTCCCGTCTTACTCGGTACTCGAAACCTAGGCAAAACCATAGAGACGGAAATCTCTTGTTTCGCGAGCTTTCGTCTCTATGATCAATGTAGTATATAGGGACCACGCGACAGACGCCATTTCACTCTGGTTGTGGAGACTGAACAGGGAGGGTGGGTAGTGTAGGGCTGGGAGAGGTGTTGGTGCTATCTGCTGTGTCCTGGGCTTGTGACTGCTGATCCATTTTGGTCTCTGGTCACGGTACTGTAACTGTGCTGTCTGCTGTTCCATTCTGGTCTCTGGTCACGGTGCTGTCACTGTGCTGTCTGGTGATCCATCTGGGCTGTCTGCTGACCACAAGTTTTGTTCGCTCGTTCAGACCTAGAGACATGAACAGACCGCAAAGAGCGAACGGTTGATTTGAATAGCCACCCCTATTTTCTGGACGAGCGAGCGCTAATTGCATCTGGCTCTGAATCAGGCCCTATATTTTTATTATATACCCACCTGAATTTTGTGATCCGGGGCGAGAACTGAACGTGCGCTCGGTTCCTCCGCCGGCCCTGGATCTTAAGCCGAGGCAAAACCATAGAAATGAAATCTCGTGGCTCGCGAGCTTTCGTCTCTATGATCTATGTAATATATAGGGACCATGCAGCGGACGCCAATTCACTCTGGCTGTGGAGACTTAACAGGGAGGGTGGGTAGTGTAGGGCTGGGAGAGGTGCTGGTGCTATTTGCTGTGTCCTGGGCTTGTGACTGCTGATCCATTCTGGTCTCTGGTCACGGTACTGTAACTGTGCTGTCTGCTGTTCCATTCTGGTCTCTGGTCACGGTGCTGTCACTGTGCTGTCTGGTGATCCATCTGGGCTGTCTGCTGTGTCCTGGGCTTGTGCTGTGTCCATCTCTGGGCCCAAGTTCTGGACTCTAAAAAAAAAAAAAAGTAAACAAAAAAAAAAATCAAAGTGTCTTTAAAGTTTTTAGATTTTTCTGTGTGTGCATGCACCATTAGCAGGCTTAACCGCAGTAGCGCACAATAGCCAGCCAGCAACGCACGTTGCAACCTTGTGCTGCCCGACTACAGTCATTCTTAAAAAAACAAAACAATAAAAGTGTCATATTTTTTTCTTGTTTGTGTGGGTGTGCTTTCGCCTTAACCGCAGTAATGCACAAGATCCAACCAGTAACGCACGTTGCAACCTTGTGCTGCCCGACTACAGTCATTCTTAAAAAAAAAAAAATAATAGTGTCATATTTTTTTCTTGTTTGTGTGGGTGGGTTTTCGCCATAACCGCAGTAGTGCACAAGATCCAGCCAGTAATGCACGTTGCAACCTTGTGTGATATGGTAAAGCGGGTTTTACTGACATTAAGAAAAAATTTTTTAAAGGATATTTGTCTTTAGATAAACAAAAAATTGGCAATATGCCATTCACTACACAAAGTGGCAAGGAAAGAATAAGGCCTTGGCCTTCTTACTTTATGAAGAAGACTGCTGATTCTTCTGATAGACCTTCTGCTTGTAGTAGTAGTGGTGGTGGTCTAATTAAAAATGTGAAAGTTGTTAAGACAGCTCCGGAAAAACCAACTGTGTGCCCTGAGAAATCAGAATTACAAATCCCAGAGGAGAGTGCAACTGTGTCTGCGGTTGCCATGTGTGAGCCCGACCTGGAGGACCCTCCAAGTTCCAACATTTGTGTGCCCTCTGTAAATGTGGGGAAGGGCAGTCAACATCTTGCACACGTAGTCATTGAGGATGCTTCTGTGGAATTGCACATGGAGGAGGAGGATATTTTGGTGGATGAAGGTGCAAAGGATGATGAGGATGTTGATGATGAAGATGTTGGTGTTGGTGATGAGGATGTTGATGCCGAGGATGTCCTTTTTGTAAGTAAGGCAACAGCTGTTGCCCATGGTTTGAACAAGCCAAAGCTCATTGTTGTCAAGACAAAATAATCTACTTCTCACGTGTGGAATTATTTTCATCCGGATCTGGACAACAGTTGTCAAGCCATATGTGCCTGTTGCCATGCAAGAGTGAGTAGAGGTAGGGACCTAAACCACCTAGGAACCTCCTCCTTGTTACATCACTTGGAGCGCATTCATCAAATATCAAAGTGTACGTCGCCAAGATCCAAAACTCAAAACGTAACAAATCCAGTGTCACCTACCTGCTCCCTCTCTGTGAGATCCAAGCGCCTTCAATCTCCAACACCAACACCTGCATCATCATCTACATCCTCATACGTGATCGGAAGTAATTTAAAAAAACAATTGACTATTAAACAGTTCTTTGATAGAGGAAGTAAGTATAACAGCTGTCACCCAGTTGCACAGCGGATCACTGACACCATGACGGCTGTGCTAGTATTAGATGGTGAAATAATAAAAAATGAGGATGATAGTGTGGAGGAAGTGCAAAAGGAGGATGAGGGGGAAATTTGTGTCCTATCTGACGCTAATGTGGATGTTGATGATAAGGATATGGTTTGCGTAAATCAGCCACCAGTGGCAGCAGTTCTTGCTAATGATAAAAAGAAAGGCAGAAAAGCAACGTCTTGGGTGTGGAATTATTTTAATCTAAATTCTGACAACCATTGTGATGGCATCTGTTCCATTTGTAAAGCCAAAGTTAGCAGAGGAATGGACGTTAACCATCTATGCACCTCCTCCCTGTTACATCATTTGCAGCGAGTTCATGTAATTTGTTTGACAAAATTATAATTTGTAAATTAATAACAAGCAGTCCAGTATCAGCTACCAGCAGTCTGGACCATAACATGCAATCTCCACCATCAACACCCTCATCATCAACCTCCTCCTTAATAATTGAAGGTAGTCCTTCCAAAAAATGTTTTGTGGGGCCCAAACAAACCAAGGAGTTCAGCCACGAAAGTGTCAGTCCTAGTGGCTAAAGTGCTTGGTTTGTTAAACTGTGCATGTCCTTTTTAATATCCCACATAAGAGTGGGTGGGAGGGACAATTCCATCTTGCACCTTTCCTTTACATTTTGCACAATTTGGGGCATTGCCGACTGACATTATTATAGTTTATTAAACTGCCATCCTGTCTGCCACTGCTGTGTGGCAATGTTTCATAGATGTCTGATATATTTTTAAACTGCCGTGCGTTTGTGCCGCTGCTCTGTTGCTTACTTTAGCCATCCAGCTCGCTGCAGCCTTTGGCCTGTATTGGTGAAAAATAGTGAAATCAATATTGTGAGCTATGAGGTGGTTAAACATGCCTAGAAATGCCTGAAGATCATTGTTATTAAGGTTAGTAATACTGTAGGAACAAAAACAGGCCCAAATTATGTGGTTAGCTGTTTTTATGATTTTTTGCAAAAAATCCAGATCCAAAACCAAAACCAAACCACGAAAACAAAACACTGAGGAAAACAATCCAAAACCAGATTCAGATCTAAATCCAGGGGAGAGCCAGATCCAAAACCAAAACAAAACAAAAACACGGGGTTCATATTTGCATGTCTACATAAGTGCATTCCCATTTATTTATTATACACTGCTTATGATTTGCTTACACAGCTCAGTTTGTGAACCTTGGTTTATAGTTTAATTTATATATTATCTACATACACATTGCACTTCAGGATATACTGTGACCTTGTCCAATTCCTAAACAGATTATTTTAGCTCTATTATCAGATATGAGGAATCCTGAGGAAAGTCTACTATTTGCTAATCTAACATACACTTGGATGTGAGATGTAGCTTAGTTCTGTACACTTCCCTTGCTCTAAATGTGGGAATTACCCTTATATAGTCAGCATTCTCTCCAAATTTATATCGTGCTGAGCAGAGAAAAAAAGGTTTATATTACTAACCATGTCTGTGGGGCCTATTCTTCAACACTAAACTATCATTTTTAAGGTCCTTTTTCCTTAAATTACATTTCTCTTGTATTCATTAATATACTTAACACAGGAGATATCACTGATATCTCCTAGTTAAGTCTGTCTGTGTTACTTTCCATGGAAATTATCAAATCCACAGCTGCCACCTACTAGCCTGTCAGTGTCATGTATATAACAGCCGGGCAGACCTGACTGGGAAGGGGACATATCATGGATGGAGCGGGCACTGGGGGAAAGCTGGACACGCCACCAGGGATACCAGGCACTGGCAGTGCAGAGCTGAAGGAGTAGAGCTGAAGGAGCAGAGCTGAAGGATGTCAGATGATTCAGGCAGGGAAAAGTATCTATCATCGCAAAATGACAGCTTTTCGCAATAGCTACATATGGAGAGGAGGAATGATGAATTCCTCCAGTAATTAGGCAGAACTCCATGCGAGTTCTAAACCTAATTATCTCCATATATTTTTTAGTAATGATGAATAGGCCCCTGTGCCTTATGACTCATGAAATACCATGGACATACACACACAATACAGTGTACTTAGCGGTCAGGAACATTTTAAAAAATAAGAGATCTGTGCAGGCAATATGACTGTAGTTTGTAAAATTTCTGCCCCTTTTTTCAGCACTCAGGGCCTGATTCTGACCCGCTCGCGAGCGCTGAGCGCTCGCAAGCGGGTCGATGGTGCCCTAGTGCGCATGACGGAGGGAGCTCCGTCGTGCACATGCGCGAGACCCAAATAACGACGGGGTAGCCGTCGTTATGGGTCTCGCACCAAAGGGGGCGTGCTGTCGATGGTGAGTGACAGCACGCCCCCTTTGGTGGGCGTGCCGGGGGCGTGGCTGCCAGATGGAGGCGCCTACCGTCTGGGTCCGGCCCCACTGACATCACTAGTGATGTCAGTGGGAGTGATTTTGGCTCTGATAGAGCCAAAAGCACTCCAGGGCTTGCGGCAGCGAGACCCTACCGCAGGGTCTCGTTGCAAGCCCGATGGTCGCGATGGTCATGACCATTGCGACCATCATCATGGACGCTCGCATAAGCTGTGGGTGGTCACCCACAGCTATGCGAGTGGCCAGGAGGCCGCTCCAATTTTAGGTAGGCCGGGCCTGATTCAGAGCGAGCGCTCTGGTCAGAGCGTCCGGCTCTGAATCAGGCCCTCAGTAACTACATGCAGAACACAACAGGAGCTGCAATACAAATGTAATCTACTAAACCACCTACCAAAGCAAATCTAAACTTCAACCCTACATGTGTTCGAGTGTCTTGAGGATCAATGACAAGCAAGCAGGAGGAAGGATATGTTACCTGGGCTCATGTGAGGACCAGTGGCAGAACTACAATTAGTATCAGGGGTGCAGCCTCAACCAGAGGTGAAAGTTCCTATGAACAGGGCCGCAACTTGCGGGGGCGGGCTAGAGGTTGACGTGCACCGGGTGGGGATTGCGGTGGGGGTGAAAAATCTGACTCTGCCATCCAAAAATGGCCGCCTCCAAAGAGGAGACAAATGCTAGAGGTCTTTACCGGACCTCTAGTGTCTGTCTCCTCCTTGGCAGTGGCCATTTTTGGATGGCCGTTTTCAGCAGATTCCATGCAGACTAGCCGTCTGCATGGACTCTGCTGAAAACGGCCATCCAAAAATGGCCGCCGCCAAGGAAGAGACAGATGCTAGAGGTCCTACTGGACCTCTAGTGTCTGTTAGCAGAGCGCAAAGCACACAGCGTTCCCGTAAGTGCCGGGAACGCTGGCGCTGCAGGGAGAGGATGCTGAGAGCTGCATCTTCTCCCTTCAAACCCCCCTGGCAACGAGCATGGAACCCCTGGTAACAAGCATGAAACCCCCTGACAACATGCATGAAACCCCCTGGCAACGAGCATAAACCCCATGGCAACGGGTATAAACCCCATGGCAATGAGCATGTACCTCCTGGCAATGAGCATGAAACCCCTGGCAACGAGCATGGAACCACTGGTAACAAGCATAAATCCCCTGACAACAAGTATGAAACCCCCTGGCAACGAGCATAAACCCCATGGCAATGAGCATAAACCCCATGGCAATGAGCATGTACCTCCTGGCAACGAGCATGAAACCCCTGGCAA
Source organism: Taudactylus pleione (assembly GCA_031769625.1). NCBI lineage: Eukaryota > Metazoa > Chordata > Amphibia > Anura > Myobatrachidae > Taudactylus > Taudactylus pleione. The sequence goes on along the minus strand of JAUIMM010000364.1, from coordinate 2,392,898 downwards.
TGAGCATGTAACCCCTGGTAACAAGCATAAATCCCCTGACAACAATCATGAAACCCCCTGGCAACGAGCATGTAACCCCTGTCAACGAGCATGAAACCCCATGGCAATGAGCATGTAACCCCTGACAACGAGCATAAACCCCTGGCAACGAGCAGGTAATTTTAAAGTAATTAGAAGCATTACTGTGGGGCATAAAATGGTGTCGGGCAAATATGTAAGTGGCACTTTGGTAATAGGCATTACAGTGTGTGGCATAATGTGTAATGGGCATTATGGTGTGTGGAATAATGTAAGTCACTATACCAGGGACGTCTGAGTAGTGCACTGCCTTATTGAGGAGCAAGGACAAACTCCAGGTATAGGAAGGGAGGGGGCGCACAATTGCTGCCTTGCACCGGGTGACAGATATCCTAGTTTCGGCCCTGCTATCAAATCCAGGTTGTTCTCCTGATCTAAGGTTCCCGCTCCCCCCTAATTGCCTGAATTCCTGCCTGAGGTCCCCACTTTGCTCTTATATGAGCAGAGCAGGGGGCCCCATTGTTACAACACATGCACAGTGGCTGCAAGCTCTGAACTGTGATAGTTAATAGAGCCCCCATCTCTGTACTTTTAAGACCAGAGAGCCTAGGAGGCTACAGTAGCATGACTGCTACTTTTACAAGCAGATGTATTGGAGCGGTGCGACTGCATACAATAGATGCATGCAACTTGGCAAACAGCTGAAGATGCGCATTTATTTTCTAACATGCAATGCGAAGTTGCGACTGACCTGTGTGCAACTCTCAACCAGCCCTTATTAGTTCAAGATTTGAGATTATTACAGTACTTAATAAGAACAGAAATAACTGATTAGTATAACTGTAATAACAAAGGGTCATGAGGTATATATTATATGCAAATAATCAAAGGTGTGTCAGGTTCAGTTGATATCCCTTATAAGTTTATAGTTGATAGTGACAACATTTGTTTGTGTATTATGTATGATAAGAATACAGTTATAAATGGCACTCAGGCTGACTTGTGACCCAATACGGTCTTTCAAAATAGTACACAATTATGGATACTTCTTAATTATGAAGCTCTCTAAGAAATCTATACTCACATTCTAAATGTGGATACAGTAATCCAGTTATGGCTGATGTATCAAGAATCTTCCATCTCCTTCTCATTTTCAGTCTCTGTAGGATGGTTAGCCAGTGTACAGTGACGTAACTAGGGCATGGCCGCCGAGGCTCATGCCCTGGGTGCCATGGGATGGTCGGCGTGGGGGGCGCCGCCGGCCATGGTACAGGCCAGTCCTAGTTAGCCAGTGTAGTGCCGACCACAGTGAGTATGGTCAGCACTACACATTTACTCAGCACCAGCGCTAGGCTTTCCTGCGCTCATCGCTTTCCTGTGCTGCACAGCCAAGCCCCTTCCCTCCCCCTGAGTGCTTACCCAATAGCACCAGGCAAAGGGTGAGAGGCGGGCTCAGGCTAGTGCATTTACACACACATTGCCGCCAGCGCGGCAGCGATGTGTGTGTTAATCAGCAGCCAATAAGAGTCAGACAGACTCTCATTGGCTGCTGCTGCTGCGCCCACTGCATGAGCAGGGCTGGAGCTCACTCATGAGCTCCGCCTTCCGGCTCCTGCAGTGGGTAATGGGAGAGATGTCATGACGTCTCTCCAATAATGCAGAGCGCACCAGCGCGGGAGGACTGACGTGCGGATGGCGGCGGGAGCAGTGGCCGGAGTCGGAGCGTGGATTCAGGTAATGGATTCTGGATTCAGATTTCTTTTATTTACTTGTGTGTATTTGTCAGGGGGGGTGGACTACTACTGGGTGGGACCTTTACTGGGGGCATCACTGGGGGGACCTCTACTGGGGGCACTACTGGGGGGACTACTACTGGGGGCACTGCATCGGGGGCGGACTACTACTGGGGGCACTACAGGGGGGACCTCTACTGGGGGCACCACTGGGGGGACCTCTACTGGGGGCACTGCATCAGGGGGAACCACTACTGAGGGGGACAACTGGGGCACTGCATCAGGGGACCACTACTGGGGGCACTGCATAGGGGGGACTACTACTGGGGGCACTATATAAAGGGCACTGCATAGGGGGGACCACACTACTGGGGCACTGCATAGGGGGGTCTACTACTGGGGGAACTATATAAGGGGGTTACTACTGGGGGCACAAGGGACACTGCATTCGGGGGACCTCTACTGGGGGCACTGAATAAAGAGGACCACCACAGGGGGCAATGTATAAAGGGCACTGGATAGGGGGGATCACTACTGGGGGCCTGCATAAGGGGGACAACTACTGGGGACACTGTAAAAGGGACCCTACTGGGGGCACTGCATAGTGGGGACCACTACGTGGGGCACTGCATAAGGGGGATCACTACTGGGGGCCTGCATAAGGGTGACCACTACTGGGGGCACTGTATAAGGGGAACTAATGGGAGGCTGCATAAGGGGGACCACTACTGGGGGCACTGTATAAGGACCACTACTGGGGGCACTGCATAGGCCGACTGTATAAGGGGCACTACATTAAGGTGAAAATGGAATGGAAAGGAATGTTCAGAGTGACAAGAAAGGGGTTTGTGTCATGTTGACATGCCCCATTTATAAGTGACCACGCCCCTTGGGACCACACCCATATAGGCACGCGTGCCTTCGTGTGCGCACATAGGAGGGGGGTGGGCTCCACTTTTACATTTGCCCTGGGCTCCAAATACCCTAGGTACGCCACTGCCAGGGTAATATCTATATACATTAAAAATCATGTCCTCTGAGACAGACATACGCGATTAACATAACGGTTGCAAGTGCAGTACTACATAGTCAACTTCCTCCAGAACAATACTTTTAGTAGGTATCAAATATGGAAATCTCTTTCCCCACCTGCACAGTACTCTTAAATATGTTTAAATGTCACAACCAGTGATGGTTCCAGAGGTGGGGCTGCAGCGCAGTCCAAAATTCAAATCCTGTCATACTCATGTATACTTTTTTAATAAATTTTATAGTCAAAACTTTGAAGAAAATATTATAAATATCTTCTTTGTATCATTTTAATATTTTTTATAGTCAAGACTTTGGAGAAAAAGTCTATGGCAGGTGAGGCACTGCCTCCACTGTCAATATTTCCCACACATCCCTGAACAACACAGCAAATTCCCAGCACTATATACTGCTGCACCTTTGTATAATGCCCACATGAACCCTTGGGTTCATATATGTATGTTTAAATCTGGCTCTGATACTAACCAGAGCCTCCCCAACCATTTACCTGGCTGGGGAGGCACCGCACATGACTGCTAAAGGGGTTATGCTTTGTTGATAAATGGAGCCCTTAATAACAATAACCATATTTATTTAACAAAGAATTAAGTACATATTACACATATGAGATAACATGAAACACATGCATCTTTTTGTTTTTCTTTTAGAGACTACTTTCTCTCTGCGTGCACCAGGTTGGCCTCTACATTTGCCCCTGGTGTGCACATTGTGGACACACAGTGAAAGCGCTGGCAGTTTTGCCAATAGATTACCATTACACATTGCCAGCGTTTTTAGAATCCATATTGCTTAATGTGATACCTAGAGGTTTGGAATTCAAAACTACCATCAATATACTGTGAAGGGCAGTGGTTTTAAACCACTGTCAAATACAATTCTTAGTACATTTTCTCCTTAGAACTCAATGGGGCCTATTCATCATCACTTAATATTGTTTTGTCCAGACAGCAGCGCTCTGCCCCCCCCCCTCCCCCCAGCCAAATTTTCACACCCCCTGTCATCCAGCTCTGTGGTCCGCAGGGATTTATCCCCTGCTGGGCAGCTCCCCCAGCCCTCCTCTGGAGCCCAGCAGCCCCCTGCATCCCGGCATGCTTCCAAGAGACATGCCCCGTGGCCCCCCCATTTCATGCCTTCGGTGGCCATGCCCTCTCGCGCTGCCACCGAGGGCGCACTGGCGGCATACGCTGCGGCTGAGCTGGTCACTGGACCAGCCAGCGCGGACTTGCTGCCGGCGCCATTTTCCCCCCTCGTGGTGCCTGCGGCTCTTCCAGCGGGAGGCTTTCTCACTCCCGCTGTGCACGCACCGCCGGGACCCGCCACGAGTAGCGCGGCTATTCTCTCTCCCCCTCCCAGCTCACTTTGTGTCACCCCGGCCCGGGTGGGCTCCAGCCGGGGATGCAAAGAGCGACGAATGTCTGCCATTAATCAGGCAGACACAGCCGTTTTGGCCACGCCCCCCCCGGCCATTTTAGGCTTCCCTCCTGGCCAAGTCTCTCATGAGTCAGCTAGTGCTGACAGAGACTTAGCCCCTTTAGCCTCACCTCCTTTCACAGTGCCCTCCACCCCCCTGCAGACAGCCTCACTGTCATAACCCCCCAAGCAGTGCAGGTTCAGCAGGACATACATTTCAGCAGCATGTCTACCCCCTGTTCCAGCACACAAGCAGTTCTGCAGCAGGTACCACCTTTATCCCAAGATATGGTGCAGCCTCTCCTGCCTGAGTTGCACTTGGATTCTGCCAGTGGTTCCAGCACACCTAGTGAGGATGATGATTGCTTGTCTATTGTAGCTGAACCTATAAATTCTGCTCCTCCCTCTACATCGCCGCTGTTTTTTTCCAAGTCAACGGCGTCATCTTCTGCTCCAGCCCCCCAGATGCACCTTGGCTTAAGTGGGTCAGGTGCCCCCCCTCTTTTTATTCCACTTTTCCATTTGCACACGGTTTTAATGCTCAAGCATCTAATATTACCAACCCCACCTTTCCCTTCTGGCCCTTTCCCCCTCAAAATATGCAGTCGTCAGCAAGCGGATTTAATCCAGCTGGCATGGGTTTTTTCCCATATTGGTCCCCGCAAACCTGGGGTTTTTCTCCATTTAATTGGCCCGCGCAACTGCAATTGAATGCTTCAATAGCTAACGCTAATGCGGCTACTACCCCGAGCGAAGTTCGGGAACAAGCTTTAGCATTACAGGCGCAAGTCACACCAACCCCTTCTCCTGTTATGTTACCAACAGCCGCTCCTCCAGTTACATCCTCAATTGCAGCGGCAGACGCTGGATCATCCGTGTCAATGGCGACATCCGATGCAGATGTTGAGAAGGCGAGGGAGAAGAGCATCTCACAAGCAGTGGAGCCAGTGGCTGGTACATCTAGTGTTGGTTAGTATGGTGCTATTACACAGACATCAGATCACACTAGCTCTTACACTAGCGATAGTAGTTCTTCTTCGGGCTCGCCTAAGAGGCCAAAGAAAATTCAGAAAATTTTAGAAAAACATTTTAAGGGCACACATAAGAGCGAGTCCAGCAAGCATAATGCGCAGACAGTTAGCCATTCTAGCAGTGTGGAGATTTAGTACATTGCGCGAATACAGCAATCACAAGGGATTTGCGCAGAAGCGTAAAAGAAAGGATAGTTAAAGGACGTTTTGTGGATATGTTCAAAATTACGGAGGAAGGAAGAAAAGGTTTGTCAGCAGCAAAGGCATCAGGTGGCATAGGGGAGGAGGCCTATAGATGCTACAATAACTGGCTGAATGGTATGCTGGTTTTTGAGGCATGCAATGCGGAATCTAGGCCCACAGAGTATTTGAACATTTTAAAATACATACATTTGATACATGGTATGTATGTAAAATCTAGGGGCAATATTTGGCGATCTTACGACGAAGAGTTTCGTAAGAAACAGGACGGGCATACCATTATGTCTTCTGGATTTAAAGACGTAGAGGTATGGTTAGAAGTCACTCACCAGAAGAAAGGGGGACCGGAGGTAGCGGTTAGCAAAAAACAGTTTGGGGCAGCTAGAGCGAAGCAAATCACTTTTCAAAAAGGGAAATGTTTTGCTTTCAATGGGGGCCAATGCGATCGGGGGGCGAGCTGTCGCTTTCGACACCTTTGTTCCAATTGTGGGGGAGGGCATTCTGCAAAGGAATGCCAGAGGGGAATGGCAGCAACAACTCCCTCGGCGACAGAATCTCGTAAATTAGTTAAATAGAGCTCCTACCCCAGTGCGGGAAGCAATCGGGAAGCCGGCTTCCCGACTGTCATTTCCCGGCAAGGGTGAAATGCCGGGCGTCTAGATGTAGACGCCGCATTTCCCCGATGCCGGGAGACCGGCGCCCGGCATCACGATCGTACTGATACCGGGCGCCGCGAGCGGACAGCTGCTGGGAGGAGGGTTAGGTTTAGGGCTCCCGGGGGGGACTTAGGGTTAGGCACCCCCCCGGTAGGGTTAGGGTTAGGCTAGGGGGAGGTTAGGGTTAGGGCTAGGCACCCCCGGGGGGACTTAGGGTTAGGCACCCCCACGGGGGACTTAGGTTTAGGCAGCGGGGAAGGGGGTGGTTAGGGTTAGGCACTTAGTGGGGGGATTAGGGTTAGGCATTTGGGGGGGAAGTTAGGGTTAGGCACCCCTATGGAGGGTTAGGGTTAGGGGGGTTAGGTTAGTCTATACTTACCTATCCACGATCGGGATTTCCAGCGCTGTCGGGCTTCCGCTTCTTCGAACTCTGCTCCTGTCGGGCTGCTGCTGACGGGAATCGAACCGCCGGCCATGCGGCCGCCGGTATTTCATACCCATTCCCCCATTGCAATTATCGCAATTGTCAAAATGGTTGGGCTGGTATCCATAAAAGCTTGATGGCGAATTTCTTAGGAAGGGTTTTACTGTGGGTTTTAGAATTCCTGTTTGCAGACCGGTGGTTGCCACTGCTTTGCGCAACCTTCGTTCCGCCAGGGATTTTCCTAAGGAGGTGCAGGCTAAGTTAGATGTTGAGCTAAAATTAGGTAGGATGGTTGGGCCGTTTAACAGCCCACCTATACACCCTTGGGTGTTGTACCAAAAAAGACTGAAGGAAAATTTTGTCTGATTCAACATCTTTCTTACCCAGCAGGTACTTCAGTAAATGAGGCCATTGATCCTCAGATTGCCAGCGTAAAGTATCAGTCCTTTGAGGAAGCTTTGGCATTAATTAGAAGTTTTGGTCCAGGGGCTATGTTAGCTAAAATCGACATTGAATCGGCTTTTTGCCTGTTGCCTTTGCATCAGGAATCCTTCAGGTTTAATGGGTTTCAGGTTTAAAGGACAATATTACATTGATCGTTGTTTACCTATAGGTTGCGCAATATCATGTGCTTTCTTTGAAAGGTTTAGTACCTTTTTGCAATGGTGTGTGCAAGCGGGTACAGGTCACGCTGGGGTTGCACACTATTTGGACGATTTTCTGGTGGTCAGATCTCGGGATAGTGAGGCATGTAAGAAAACATTGTTTTCAATACAGGTGCTGTTTAAGGTTTTGGGAGTACCTATTGCTCAGGATAAGATGAAGGGTCCAACACCCTGTTTGTCTTGCTTAGGTATCAAAATTGATATGGGGATGGGCTGCTGCCATTTACCATTGGATAAGGTACAGCGATTAATGGAACAGATAAGCGGTTCTTTATCAGGTAACAAGATTGAACTTAAGGAAATTCAATCCCTTTTAAGTTTAATGCATTTTGCATGCAGGGTAATACCGGTTGGAAAGGTTTTCTGTAGAAAGCTTGAAAGGGCTACAGCCAGGCTCACTTCTCCGCATCATAAAATTAGATTATCTAGGAAAATAAAGGATGATCTGACCATGTGGTTGTCATTCTTAAGGGACTTTAATGGGGTTAGGATTTGGTTGAGTGGGCCCACAGAAAGTCCCTGCTTGCAACTGTTTACAGATGCTTCACGCTCGGTAGGTTTCGGTGCGTACCTAGACGGGGAATGGTGCGCGGAGCAGTGGCCTCAAGCTTGGCATACTACCGGTTTGACCGCAAACCTACTGATATTTGAGCTTTTTCCAATAGTTGTTGCGGTTGAATTATGGGCGCAGCAACTTCGCAACCGGAACATTGTGTTCTGGTGTGATAATTTAGGGGTGGTACAAGCTATCAATAATCAGAGAGCTGAATCACCTTTGGCGTTGCGTCTTTTATGACATCTAGTGCTTAAGTGTTTGGAGGCAAATGTCTTTTTTCAGGCAAAACATGTCCCGGGAGTAGACAATTGCATCGCCGACGCGCTTTCACATTTCCAGTGGTTGAAATTCAGAGCGCTCGCTCCCAAGGCGAATCTCCAAGGTTTAAAATGCCCTTCCTCTGTCTGGCAGATTATCGAGACGGGTTAGAAAGATTAGCTGCCATGGCGTTGGCGTCGTCCACGAGACGGGCCTATTCCAAAGCATGGAAAGATTGGGAGCAGTTTCGGGTTTCTAGTTTATGCGAAGGTAAGACCTGCGAGCAGAGCTTAAGTGCATTTGTTTGGAGGTGTTACAAACAATGTCGATCTAGAGCGTCGACTGCTCTATCATTGGCAGGGATTTCATATTTCTCAAAGATGTATGGTAAAAATAATCCCACAACATCATTTCTAATTGCAAAAGCAATGAAGGGTTGGGTCAAATCTGAAGGAGTAAAGGAGGATAAGAGACGTCCCATTGACTTGGACTTGCTTAAGGACCTAATTAGTTGTTTGCCCAATGTAGCTTCCAATGAGTTTGAAATAATATTGTTTCAAACCGCATTCTCCATGGCCTTCTTTGGAGCATTTAGGGTTTGTGAGCCAGTAGCCGCCTCCAAGCAGTCTATGCAGTCTGGTCTACTCAGGAAAAATGTGGTTCAAAAGCCTAAGGCCCTACTGTGTAAAATTCATAGGTCTAAAACAGATCAGCTAGGTAAGGGAAAATGGGTGACGGTTCCAGCCCAAGTTGTAAGAGAGGTGTGCCCGGTAACCTTAGCAGAAAATTACTCAAGAGTACGTCCCAGGGATAGCGAGCATTGGTTGGCGCATGCAGATGGCTCACCGCTTACTAGATTTAAGTTTTCTGCAGTGTTTAAGCGATGCTTAGTATTTTTGGGGTTGGATGTGGCAGCATATGGCACACATTCATTCCGTATAGGGGCGGCCACTTGTGCAGCGGAAGCGGGTTGCTCTGAACCGGCCATTAAAGAACTTGGCAGATGGAAGTCAGCAGCATATAAGAAGTACATTCGCAGTAATGCGCAGCGTTAGGCATTATGCGCTCCCTGCGGGGTAAACCCAGGCTTAGTCATTTAACTCGCCACTATTGTGGGGGTACGAAGGGATTTGCCCTAAAAATTTTTCCCTTTAACTAAGGTTTTTTTTTATAATACAGGTTTTACCTTCGTCTGGGTTGCCCGTCCTATTGCGCTCCACTCCCCTTTCCCTCCCCCCCATCCCAACCTTTTATGTTTCATGTTGTTTGTGTGAGCATGGCGTTGATTGGTTGGTTTTATTATTAATTATATGTTGGATTATATCTGTTACAGATGTTCTCCGGACCTCTTCAGAAGTCTGGTTCGTGGGTCACTCGTTCATTTATTGGGCGGCCCACTCGACATCGGCCATGGAGGCTACTACGTTGCTCAATGGTCGGAGGGTTAGGTGGATAGATATCAGGGGTCTAAAGTGGGAGGGTATGGATCGTTTAATTGAGGATTACATAAAAAAATGGGGACGCCTAGTCATACATGCAGGGGGCAATGACTTAGGTAATTGGACAGGGATAAAACTGATAATTAGCATCAGGGCAGATGTTGATAAATGGCATTCAGTTTATAGCTCAATGCAAACTGTTTGGTCAGACATAGTACAGCGTCGGGTCTGGAGGTGCCCTCACAAAGGACCAGTAATTGACCGTAAAGGTAGGAAAGTTAATGCTGCTCTTGGAAAACACATCTTTAGCATAGGAGGCCTTGTGGTAAGGCATCCGGGTATCCGGTATGATGAAACATTAGCCTTTCGCAACGATGGGATTCATCTTAGTGAAGATGGGATGAGAGTGTTCCTTAAGGCAATTTTTTCAATATTGCAAAAATAGTTATAGGGTCACTTGGTGGCGGGCTGCGATTTTAGTGATCGCTGCTTTGGCGGGAAAGCATTGCTTCTAAGCGGCCAATAGTGGACGCAAGTAGTAGCTGTTGGGGGCACCTTCCCTTTCGCAGGGCGAGCTGTCTCTGCCCAATGGGGGGACCTGGGCTTCTTCATTAAGGTTGGGCCCCAGCAGTGCTAAGCCAATAGACGGGGGAGTTTAGGCCTCCACGGCTCAGTTTGCGTTGGGGGGTGTACAGCTGCCTCCCCCCATTTGATAGTGAGGAATGTTTGGGCTAGAGCTGAGATTAGCAATGCTTTCTTTTGCCACCTTCTTTTCTAATAAAAATTTGATTAGATAAAAATAAATAAATAAAAGTTGTCACCTTATTTAAATAGCAATTTCTGTGTCTGTCGTCATTTCTAGTTATATAGATATTAGTGAAGTAGGTTAATGATGATTAGAGGTTATCAGACTATAGACAACTTATCAATATGTGTGTTCTAACCACTACTAACAAATGATAGCAGCTTTATCATCTCGTGATGTTATGTTATACAGAAGTAACTGCACTCAAATAAACTTCCCAGTGTTTGAAACATGAGTCTTAATGAAATGACATTCAGGTCAATGACTTACTGTATCTTACAATCTTTTTTGTTAGTGCTATCAGTGAACCATAAGCTTAATTATTTAAGGAGGTCCTTGAACCTAACCTTGCCAAAGTTTACCGTGTAAAGGGGCACAGACCAGGAGCATGAATGAATAAAACACATTCTTACAAAAATGTGTAAAAGTTCAATATAAAACCTCTGGCAACATTTATAGTTTGTGAAATGTGTGGTATGGAATGTACTAGAAAATAAGATGAAAAGATCAGTCCAAACTGATGTTGATTAATTATATGATCTGAAAATTCACAAAACCTATTGAATTTCTGCCACTCAAACATCCAAAAAGCAATGAAATTACGATCATTAAGGCTGACACCTTAATGGACGTGTTCCTTGCGTAATACAGATATGGTATGCCATGACACCATGTGTAACTGCAGATTCAGCCCTCTCACAGAGTGAGATTGCTGTCACTCATGAAATGGTGGAGCTGCTAAGTCACAGAATTGTGTGCTCATTGGAATACACACATGCAGTCTATGCCAAGATCCAAAACTCAAAACGTAACAAGTCCAGTGTCACCTACCTGCTCCCTCTCTGTGAGATCCAAGCACCTTCGATCTCCAACACCAACACCTGCATCATCATCTACATCCTCATTTGTGATCGGAAGTAATTAAAAAAAACAATTGAATATTAAACAGTCCTTTGATAGAGGAAGTAAGTATAACATCTGTCAGCCAGTTTCACAGCGGATCACTGATGCCATGACGGCTGTGCTAGTACAATCTTCCCATTCGTTCACCACAACAATCCCACTGGGTTCCAACATCCTTGTTACTCCATACATCCATCTCATTCATTACACACATTCAGCTCCCTAATTGCTAAAACTATCATACTCTGTCTATGCATGTACACTATCTTCGAACTCGATGCCGCTATACCTTCCCCAATCTCTACAGCTGTGTGTTCTCCCAACTCTGCTAGTTTGCATGCCCTCATCCACACCAATATGTCTTTCCCCATGTGCACTGTCCTGTCTTCCTGCATGCGTGCCACTGTTTCCTTCCATCTGCACCACTGCCTTGCCCCCAGCCACGTCACTTTGTCTTCCCTTATCTCTGCCACACTTTATTCCTCCATCTGCACCACTCTGTCTACCCAACCGTGCCACACTGTCTTTCCCCTCCCACCCACACCACTCTGTCTTCCCACTCATTTGCACTAATCTGTCTTCCCTAATCCCTTCTGTTGTGTGTTCTCCCATTGTACTAGTCTGTATTCCTCATCCACACTAATCTGGCTTTACCCATCTGCGCTGCTCTGTCTTCCCGCATCCTTGCCACTCTGTACCCCCCATTCATGTCGCTCTGTTCCCCCAAACTGTGCCACTCTGTCTCCCCCCCATGTGCACCATTTTCCACCAAGCTGCATCACTTTGGCTCGCCCCCATCTGTACTGCCTAATCTTCCCCTCTACAGACCATTCTGTCTGCCCCATCCACACCGCTCTGTCTTCTTACATATGCACAAAAACACTAATATAAAATAGCCTTAAGCGTGGTGAATATATTGTGTGCAATGGAGGAGGTGCCTCTTCAGTGCTGGCACCCGACGGCAGGTGCCTCCATTGCTCCCACAGTTCTGCCCCTGTTCCCCCATCCACTATATTCTTATCCTATCTGCATAGCTGTATGAACTGCTCAGACCTCAGTTGCATAGACTGCATGTGTGTATTCCAATGAGCACACAATTCTGTGACTTAGCAGCTCCACCATTTCATGAGTGACAGCAATCTCACTCTGTGAGAGTGCTGAATCTGCAGTTAACCACATGGTGTCATGGCTTAGTATTACGCAAGGAACACGTCCATTAAGGTGTCAGCCTTAATGATCGTAATTTCATTGCTTTTTGGAGTTTGAGTGGCAGAAATTCAATAGGTTTTGTGAATTTTCAGACCATGTCTAAGCAGCCTTAATGGGACATGTGAACCCATAAGGTCTTTTGTCTAAGGAATATATATATATATATATATATATATATATATAATTAAACACCATCAGTATGGACTGATCTTTTCATTTTGTTTTCTAGTACATTAAATACCACACATTTCACAAACTGTAAATGTTGCCAGAGGTTTTATATTGAACTTTTACACATTTTTGTAAGAATGTGTTTTATTCATTCATGCTCCTGGTCTGTGCCCCTTTACACGGTAAACTTTGGCAAGGTTAGGTTCAAGGACCTCCTTAAATAATTAAGCTTATGGTTCACTGATAGCACTAACAAAAAAGATTGTAAGATACAGTAAGTCATTGACCTGAATGTCATTTCATTAAGACTCATGTTTCAAACACTGGGAATTTTATTTGAGTGCAGTTACTTCCTTTTAACATAACATCACAAGATGATAAAGCTGCTGTCATTTGTTAGTTGTGGTAGGACCACACATATTGATAAGCTATACTGTAAAACATAGGGGATAATTCAAAGCTGTGCGCTAATCCGATGGTTAGCGCACATCCCTGATTGTGCCGGTTGCGCTGGCGCAAGACCAGTTCTGCGCATGTGCAGTATAGGTCCTGCAAGTTCACACACAAAGCGGCAGCAGACTGTCAGTGGTTGACAGTCTGCTGCCATTTCTGGGTGGGGAGGGGGTGGTGACGGCCTCAGTTTCTCCAACGGAGGCATGTCGCTGCCGTTGGGGGGGAGGGATGAGGCCAGGATCACCGTCGGCTGACGGAGATTTTCTGGCCTCTTTTGAGCATCTCTGTTTGCTGGCTTCAGTGGCGCCATGGCCACTCAAGGCGGCAGAGGAACATGCATATGTTCCGATGCTGCATGATGCCTCCTGCTTCATTACCATAATAATGCTACTGCAGCTGCTACCATGGTCGTGTGCGACCTTGAATCACCCCTATAGTTCATTGTGTTTAGACTACACATGAGTATAACCCCCTTGAAAAGTGCTCCCTTAGTGAGGGTAGGTAGAACTGTTTTTGTAGGAGCCCAGTATTTAAATGTTAATGAGCTGTATAAACTTATCAGCATATACAGAAGAAAAGTCCCTGGATATTGGGATAGTTATAAGTGACAGAGGGATCTGTCAAGCACATGTGCAGAATGGTGTCTGCAACGACAGTCACTGTGTCCCCTGAGCCGCAGCATGGGGTCAGGGAAGGGGCGGTGACAGGGCGCGTTTTAGAAAATGTTACTCAGACGGCCGGTGTGACCCGATGACTGTGTCCTTGGATGCAGCAGCAGATCAGAAACCAGCAGGAAGCGTCTATTACACAAGGTGCTTCCTGCAGCATTAGCATATTATTCCACAGCTGCTGTGTACAAAGTCGAATGACTTTGCAATATTGTATGTTTCTGAATCAAGCCCAGAGCCCCTAGATATTCGGACGTCAGTATTTCTGCCTGAAGAAAGTGTTTGCTGGATGAGAGACTGTCCCTGAGTGAAGGGATGTTCCTCAAGTTAGGAGTCTCTCATGTCGACTGGGGAGCTTTGGAGTCCTCTATATGCTGTTTGGTGTATTGACAGAACTGAAATGCTGTGGAACAATTTAGTATACACTATACATATATATATATATATATATTATGGCCCTTATAAAAATGGGCATCATGATGGAGTCGGAGGAGCTGAGGCCCAGTAGGGTGTGTGCAGGGCGCCGCTAGGCTACCTGGGTACATAGAAGCAGCATCAGCCAGAGCAGCGGCTACTGCTTCCTGTACATAGCAGTGATCACTATTTTTCACTGTAGTTCCGGAGCCATGGCGGGAGCATGTCGCTGCTGCTTCTTCTACACAGTGATCAACTAGTGATCACTGTAGTTCTTGGGCCCGGATACATAGCTGCAGCGGTGGCTACCAGAGCCGCGGCTGTTGGGGCCGGCTCCCCGATCACTGCTGGCCCCCATTTTACAAATGAATATTTTCTCATGCTTTTGTAAAAATTAAGTGATAGTGAATAGGCCCCATTGAGTTCTAAGGAGAAAATGTACTAAGAATTGTATTCGACAGTGGTTTAAAACCACTGCCCTTCACAGTATATTGATGGTAGTTTTGACTTCCAAACCTCTAGGTATCACATTAAACAATATGGATTCTAAAAACGCTGGCAATGTGTAATGGTAATCTATTGGCAAAACTGCCAGCGCTTTCACTCTGTGTCCACAATGTGCACACCAGGGGCAAATGTAGAGGAGGCCAACCTGGTGCACGCAGAGAGAAAGTAGTCTCTAAAAGAAAAACAAAAAGATGCATGTGTGTCATGTTATCTCATATGTGTAATATGTACTTAATTCTTTGTTAAATAAATATGGTTATTGTTATTAAGGGCTCCATTTATCAACAAAGCATAACCCCTTTAGCAGTCATGTGCGGTGCCTCCCCAGCCAGGTAAATGGTTAGGGAGGCTCTGGTTAGTATCAGAGCCAGATTTAAACATACATATATGAACCCGAGGGTTCATGTGGGCATTATACAAAGGTGCAGCAGTATATAGTGCTGGGAATTTGCTGTGTTGATCAGGGATGTGTGGGAAATATTGACAGTAGAGGCAGTGCCTCACCTGCCATAGACTTTTTCTCCAAGTCTTGACTATAAAAAATATTAAAATGATACAAAGAAGATATTTATAATATTTTCTTCAAAGTTTTGACTGTAAAATTTATTAAAAAAGTATACATGAGTATGACAGGATTTGAATTTTGGACTGCGCTGCAGCCCCACCTCTGGAACCATAACGGGTTGTGACATTTAAACATATTTAAGAGTACTGTGCAGGTGGGGAAAGAGATTTCCATATTTGATACCTACTAAAAGTATTGTTCTGGAGGAAGTTGACTATGTAGTACTGCACTTGCAACCGTTATGTTGATCGCGTATGTCTGTCTCAGAGGACATGATTTTTAATGTATATAGATATTTCCCTGGCAGTGGCGTAAAAGTAGGAGCCTCCATCAGATGTATTCACTGTGGCTTCACTTGGGTGAACCAAGAGAGCAGGTCAGTGCGGGCGGGTGCGGTGGATGGGCTTGGGGAAAGAAGGCAGCCGTAAGTTACGGGCAGCAGACGTTACCTGTGGCTGGGACCCGGGGGCATTAATGGCGGCGGTGGAGCTGGTGGAAGGACTCAGGGGAGGAAGCAGCAGACAGATGCAGGCTCAGATCTGATAGATCCGTGATACCTGCATCTGTGTATAAATAAACACAAAAGCACAGATGGGGTCAGTGAGACCCGTCTATGCTTCTGTGATTAAAAAAAAAAACCCTGTGTAAAAATAAATGAATAAAAAAAAATGGCGTGGCCCTCTCACCAAGAACAACAACCAGCACTGGGCTTTGGAAAGCCAGTAATGATTGTGCTAAATACAGGTGACAAATGATGTAGGGGTCCCCTGTATGAAGCACTTCCAGCACCAGGCTTTTCAGAACCAATCCTGGTTGCCAGAATAGGGGAGACAAATGATGTACAGGTTCCCCATATTTACCGCAACCAGCACTAGGCTCTGAGCCGGTCCTGGTTCTGGAAAATACAGGAGGAAATATGGATACGGTCCCGCTGTATTTACCAGAACCAGCACAGGACTATTTCTAGCGGGGGAGTGATGCCACAGCCAGGGGAGCCCTATCACCGGGCCCCACAGCCGAAGCATCATCCCTAACTGCTAGTCAGCCCAGGCTGGGGATCCCTGGGATACTGGGGACCCCCCCAATAAAGGGGTCTCACTCCTCAGGGTACCCCAGGCCCAGGCTGATAGCCCGGGGCTATCCCCTACACCCTGGGCAGTGGGTGCTGGGTTGATTATGTAGTGTAGTGCATATGAAAATATAAATATTGTCTTTTGCAGTAGTACTACAGGTCCCAGCAGGCATCCTCACACAGTGGTACTTGGAGAACAACAAGTACCCGCAGGCGGGGCATTAAGTGCCTGCTGGTACATATAGTACCCCTGCAAAAGAAATAATAAAATAAAACAAACAGACAAAATTATTTTATTTAGCTGGACCTTCAACTGGGGTCGGCAGCCTTTAAGCTCTTTTTCATGGCTGCCGCTTCCCCCAGGACTTCTACAGTGTCTTAACCTGGATGGCGGTGACCTTTAAGCTCTTTCTCCCGGCCGCAGCCCTTTCAGGGCTTCCGCAGCGTCTTCTGTCTTCAGCAGCTCTTCTCTGCTGCCTCCTGGTCGACAAAATTTAAGTGGCCACGCCTCGCGCTGGCTGTATATAAGCCAGCTGAGGTGGGCAGGGCAATGAAGTCGCGAGCAATGATTGGCTCACGGTGGCCATCTTTTAATTTCAAAAATGGCGCTGAGGCGCCATTTTTTAAAAGGGCACGCTCGGTTCTCACCATTGAAGTCAATGGTGAGAACGGTTCATTGGCTGAGAGGCGGAAGGCTCACCTCTCTCAGCCAATGAGCACTCTGCATCGGGATTTCTGAGCTGAAATGCCAGGCGGAGCTGTAATTCGGGTAGAAGTGTTCTCTAAGAACACTACTAATGTCCATGGTTCCACGTTTTTTCAATATTTTTTTTTGCCTAGACTCTGGATTGCTTTGAATAGGACAGATCCAAGCATAGGAGGAGGTGAGTATGGAATTTTTATAACGGGTAATGCATTGAATTGTCTACTGGAGAAGAGGACAGAATGGCTTCAGGGATACATAGGTGAGTATGTGAGATAGTGTGTGCATGTGTGAGTACAATGTGTGGGTGCATGTATGTTCTAATAAAATTTTACATTTCTACGGTGTGTGTTGTGTTTTTTTAATATTGCTTTTGCTGTGGAAGTGCAGGTACCAGCAGGCCCGTAATGCCCCGAATGCTGGTACTTGTGGTTCTTCAAGTACTAGCATGCGGGGGAGGCTTGCTGGGAACTGTAGTTCCACAGCAAAAGACAATATTTTAACTTTACTTGCACCATACTTTACATAATCAACCCGGCACCCACCGCCCAGGGGTGCCGAGGATAGCCTCAGGCTATCAGCCTGGGCCTGGGGTGCATCCTTTATTGGGGGGGTCCCCAGCTCCCCAAGGATCCCCGACCTGGGCTGACTAGCAGTCAGGGGTGATGCTGCGGCTGGGAGGCCCGGTAAAAGGGCTCCCCTGGCTGTGGCATCACACCCCTGCTAGACAAAGTCCAGTGCTGGTTATTGCATATACAGGGGGACTCTATGCATTTTTCCCCTGTATTTCCCAGAACCAGAACCAGCTCAGAGCCCTGTGCTGGTTGCACTGAATACAGGGGTCCCCTACGTCATTAGTCCCCCATATTCTGGCAATCAGGACTATTTCTAAAAAGGCTGGTGCTGGTCATGCTTAATACGGGGGACCCCTACGGCATTTGTCCCTTTTATTTATCACAATCAGTACTGGGTCTGCAAAGCCCAATGCTGGTTATTTTTTTTGGGGGGGGGAGGGCACGCCATTTTTTTACAGTTTTTTTAAGCACAGGCAGCCATTCCTTGGTTGTGCTTAACTATAATGGACAAATGACATAGGGGTCCCCCATATTTAAGCACAACCAGCACTGGGCTAGTCAAAACCAGCCCTGGTTGCCAAAATACGGGGGACAAAAGACGAAGGGGTCCCCCGTAAGCTGCGCAACCAGCACTGGGCTCTGATCTAGTCCTGGTTCTGGAAAATTAAATAAAATCTGGCGCTAAAGTTAGCACAGCTCAATTTTAAGATTCCCAGACTGCTGCTATCAAATCAGGATAGGGTATACCTTTCCTATCAAGGTTACAAAGTAATACAGAAAAAATGAAGCGCTGTCTGTCATATCAAATGTAAGAACAGAATTTAATCACAAATATATAAAAAAAAATTGATCTATAATCAGATCAACCTGATGACATCGATGGAACCATATTGAATATAAATATACTATATAACCTCTATTAAGATAGCTGATAAAAAAATAATATATATTTAAATATAATGCAGAGCCCTGGTCTTAGGGCAACTGAAGCTTCACACATGCAAACTATGACCAGAATTGTTAGGCAATTTAATCATACAATTTGAACTGTGTCCTTATCAGTTCCAAGTGCTATTAGCAATAAACGTGGTAATGAAACACCTTTAAGGCTGCAATAATATAGTTGAAAGCATCAATGGTTACACAGTATCCAACTTGCTAGACGTATTCACATTCCGTTCTCCGCAATAGAAATAGGTAGGCAATGATGTAATGCCAAAGTTTATGGTGCAGGAATTTTATGCAGACTGAATAATAATGTCTTAATCCTTCCCTTTGATAAGGGTAAGGAAGTACCGTACTTAGCCAATGGTGCGGTAATTAAAAAATGTGGTGCACTCACATTTAAATTGTGTCCATCCAAGAGAGCCCTCTCGACGGGCGTGTTAAATAAACAGGTATTCACCTCAATCGCGCTGCTCTCTGATGTCCCACTGAGACCGGAGTTTAGTTAAGATAGTGTGATCACACAAACCGGCAGTTGCCGTGTCCACTTCAACGCGTTTCTCCACCTACAATCCAAGTCAGCGGCTAACTCAGGATATCAAAGGTGTGTAACTCCTATGTCTCCTACCATTTAAATAGTGGCTATTATTTAATTTCATTCAGCTTTGTCCACTTAACATTTCATTAGCCAGTTGTCTCTGTCCTGCAATATGTTCCACTGTATATTTAAAACATTATAAAGTGCAAAGTGAGATTGTATCAATTTCTACTCAGTTCCATACTTCTGAAATAAAATGTTTTAAAAAACTTTCATTTGTCCATATTAGTGACATATTTCATATACCTCCAGAACATTCTTATCTTTCATTTTCCATCAACTCAGTTATTGCTGTAGCTCATTTACATCACTTGTCACTTGTCAGACTAAGGGGTCTATGTACTAGGCAGTGATAAGTGACAGAGTGAAAAGTGATAAATCAGTGATAAGGTGCCAGCCAATCAGCTCCCAACTGTCATCTCACAGGCTGTGTTTCAAAAATTACAGTTGGGAGCTGATTGGCTGGCACATTATCACTTCCTTATCACTTTTCACTGTGTCACTTATCACTGCTTAGTACATAGACCCCTAAGTTACTGGAAACGCCTGAACTGGACCAATGGAGTTGTGATCATTTATGGTGTTGGATTGAACTCCATTGGTCTAGTTCAGGTGTTTCCAGTAACTTAGTTCTACAAGCGGCACTTAATGGGAATCGGTATGAAATAACGCCGGCCGCACGAAAATCCCGATCGTCGCTTAGGTAAGTATAAACTAACCTAACCTAACCCCCTAACCCTAACCCTCCTTAGGGGTGCCTAACCCTAACCTCCCCCCCCAAGTGCGTAACCCTAATCCGCCATCTAAGTGCCTAACCCTAACCCCCCTTCACCGCTGCCTAAACCTAAGTCCCCTGGGGGGGTGCCTAACCCTAAGTCCTCCACGGGGGTGCCTAACCCTAACCCTCTCGGGGGGGTGCCTAACCCTAAGTCCACCCCGAGTGCCCTAAACCTAACCCTTTTTTTTCTATGTTTGTGAATTGTGTGCGCAGTAGCCGCACGTGCGTCAACGGTCTCCCGGCATCAGGGAAATGGCAGGCGTCTAGATATAGGCGCCGGTCATTTATCCCATGCCAGGATAAAGCAGCCGGGAAGCCGCCTGTCGGGATTCTGGCTTCCCGATTGTATACCACTTAATGTTATGGGACATAAATTCATCCAGCATGGATACTGTAAAAATTAAGTCAACCAAGCTATGCAAAAATGTCTGACTCTGAATAGACAGGATCTTTTAACACCACGACCAATTAAAGCACAGGACACCAGAATGATGTTCAGTAGCACATATTCAATCACCTCAGGGCTTTTCAAACAAGCTATATTAAAACATTGGTATATACTACAGACTGATCCGATTCTTAAAGATGTCTGTAAACAAAAGCCTCTTTTCTGCTACATGCATAGTTCCTCGATTAAAAAAGCATTTATTCAGCTGCAAAGCAACACTCCACTGGTGGCCAGACACTATGTTACAGCGGGACACTCTATCAATGACTTTAGTTATATGCCTTATATGGTGGTTACAGCGTGCTGGACCAGGGGATATCAGCCAGATGTACGGGGACACCAGTGGAGCCAAGGTCACATTACTGACAAAGTCATCTGACGAAATGCATTAGAAGAACGTGGCCTGATTGACACGACCTTGGCTCCACTGGTGTCCCCGTACATCCGGCTGATATCCCGCTGTCCAGCACGC
The DNA here is from genome assembly GCA_031769625.1 of Taudactylus pleione. NCBI lineage: Eukaryota > Metazoa > Chordata > Amphibia > Anura > Myobatrachidae > Taudactylus > Taudactylus pleione. The sequence goes on along the minus strand of JAUIMM010000364.1, from coordinate 2,372,171 downwards.
TGTAGTTCATGGTGTGAGGTAGGACCCCCGGTTCTTCAGGAGGACGGTTGATGCATGCCGTGGAGAATTTTATTTCACATCTTGTGGTAACCAGCTACAGTGCTTTTATGTTTGGTATGAGTACACTTTAGGCAATTTCTGACAGTCTTTTAAATGTCTGTGAATAAAATGCTTATTTGCACTGTGGAGCGCCCTTCTCTGATTTGTTTTCAATATATATATATATATATATATACATATATATATATATATATATATATATATATATATTCGGGATGAGCGGGTTCGGATTTCTGAAAACCGAACCCCCCAGAGCCCCCCCAATCCGAGTCGTATCCGAGTCAGGCTCGACTTTTCCCGCCTGACTCGGATCTGAAATAGAGGCAAAACGTCATCATCCCGCCTTCTGGATCTCGCAGGTTTTGGATTTTATAAATGGTCCCCGCGTCGGCGCCATTTCTCACTTCAGCTGTGGACAGTGAAGAGGGAGGGTGGGAGCTAGGGCTGGCTGGGCTGCATTGTGCTGCAGTTGTCCATAGGGGCTGTGACCACTCAGTCCATAGGGGCTGACTGAGCTGTGTTGTGCTGCTGTTGTCCATAGGGGCTGGCTGGGCTGTGTTGTGCTGCTGTCATAGGGGTTGGCTGGGCTTTGTTGTGCAGTCAGTTGCAGTCATAGGGGCTGTGTCCACTCCAAAGTCTATAGGGGCTGGCTGGACTGTGTTGTGTGGTGTCTCATAAAGGCTGTAGTCCTAGAGGGGTGCTGTAGTGATGTCCAGGGGGTGATCTGTGCATCAGGTGTGCTCCCCCAAAGTGCACTCCAAAAAATTGTTTTTATTTTTTTTCTATGTTTGTGAATTGTGTGCGCAGTAGCCGCACATGCATCAACAAAGTAACGTAAACCGTGCGCCTGTGTCATAAGTAAAGAGCCGGCTGGCTTGACCATTAAAGGGTGCTGTAACCCCCAAAGTACATTCCAAACAAAATAAAAAATTATTTTCTGTGTTTGTGAATTGTGTGCACTGTGGCAACAAAGGAACAGCACCAAGCATGCACCTGTATCCCATAAGTCTGTTAAAGGGTGGTGTAACCCCCAAAGTGCGCTCAAACCAAAATAAAATAATCTTCTTTTTTTCTGTGTTTGTGTATGAAATGTATGCGCAGTAGCCGCACCTGCATCCTCAAAGCAGCAGCGACAAGCGTGCATCTGTCTGTTAAAGGGTGGTGTAACCCTCAAAGTGCACTCCACAAAAAATTAAAAATTCTTTTTTTTTCTGTCTTTGTGAATTGTGTGGGCTGTAGCCGCACCTGCATCCTCAAAGCAGCAGCGACAAGCGTGCGTCTGTCTGTTAAAGGGTGGTGTAACCCTCAAAGTGCGCTCCACAAAAAATAAAAAATTCTTTTTTATTCTGTCTTTGTGAATTGTGTGGGCTGTAGCCGCACCTGCATCCTCAAAGCAGCAGCAATAAGCGTGCGTCTGTCTGTTAAAGGATTACATCGGTGACAGCATCCAAGTAGGCATGTCAGACAGTCCATACCTGTACTGGCAGGAAAAAGAGGCAATTTGGAGGCCCCTGTACAAACTGGCTCTATTTTACCTGAGTTGTCCCCCCTCCAGTGTGTACTCCAAAAGAGTGTTTAGTGTAGCCGGGAACCTTGTCAGCGAAAGGCGTAGGAGGTTGCTTCCACAAAATGTGGAGAAAATGAAGTTCATAAAAAAACTCTTCCAGGGAGACCAGCCTCCAGAACGTACAGAGGGACCTGTGGTGGTGCATTCCAGCGGGGACGAATTAATACTCTGTGAGGATGAGGATGTACACAACACTGAAGAGGGTGAGGAATCGGTGGATGTGGAGGATGAGGACGACATCTTCCCTTCTGTAGAGCCAGTTTGTGCAGGGGCAGATTAATTGCCAGCTTGTTTAGTGGGGGCTCAAACAAACTAATCATTTCAGCCACAGTCATGTGGCAGACCCTGGCGCTGAAATGATTGGTTTGCTAAAGTGTGCATGTCCAGTTTATACAATATAAGGATGGCTGGGAGGGCCCAAGGACAATTCCATCTTGCACCTCTTTTTTTTCTTTGAATTATGTAGTGTTTGGGGACTAGTTTTTCAAACTGCCATCCTGTCTGCCACTGCAGTGTCACTCCTAGATGGGCCACGTGTTTGTGCTGCCCACTCGTGTCGCTTAGCATAGTCATCCAGCTACCTCGATGCAACCTTTTGGACATAAAAACACTATTGTGAGGTGTGAGGTGTTCAGAATAGACTGGAAATGAGTGGAAATGAAGGTTATTGAGGTTAATAATAGCATAGGAGCAGAAAAACCCACAAATTCTGTGATATGAGCTGTTTTTATGCTTTTTAAAAAAAAAAATACAGATCCAAAACACAAAACCCAAAACACGGAAGGGTGGTTTTGGCAAAACCAATCCAGACCCAAAACAAGAATAAAGATCCAGATCCAAAACCAAAACACAAAACACGAAAAGTGGCTGTGATTGTATTCAATGACACCTATGGTTTTGCAGTCTTGCAAAGTATTACGGATGTGAGTAAGGTAAAGTGGGCATCCTTGTGTAGTGCTGCAATGGCATAGCGATCGCAGTGGATTAGCATAATATCACAGTTGAACTGCATGTGTAATCGCAATTGCAATCGCAGTTGAGATCCATAGTGAATCAGGCCCTGTATCCACTTAGATTTTAACATCAATAACATTTAGTTTTTTTGCATACTGTTGGGAATGTCTGTGTACTCTTGATTGTGAGCAGATTTCTGTACACAGCAGATGTTAAATTGTATGCAATGACCACTCAGGTAGCTTAACCCAGGTGTGTTTTGGCATTTGCAATTGCATATGGCATTGCTAACACTTGAGAAGGGGTTAGGGATCCAGGGGTGTTTTAGGGTGGAGACTTGGAGGTTATCTAAAGTAATTGCAAAAAAGGGGCCGGTTCATGGGCGTATTATGGAAATGTTATGGGAGTGTCTGGGAACACTGCTGCAATTCCCTATTGCAAGTCCAATGCTTCAGAAACCATTTTTGGTTGGATTTCAGGAGAATAGCTACAGAAGACCCTAGACTATTGCAAATGTTGATGTTGCGACCAATATTGCGTTGATTTTGGAGTGTTAACAATCTTCATCGCAAATGCAAAGACCATGCAGCCTGAAAGTGGGCATCTCAATGCTCGTACCCTCCATGGCACCATTGAACCCAAAAGGAAGGCTGAGATTAGCATTTAATAACACACAACAATGAATTGCGCTATATGTCCAAACTGACATATTAATTCCAGGTTAAAAATAAAGATGTTCAGCATTTGTAGGCTACATGCAAAAGCAGACTTTACCACACATGCAAATAAATACTTTACCACACATGCAAAAAAAAGTATGTATTTGCACCCTTTGCATTGCAAAATGGTTTGTCCAGGTACGGAGTTACTTGGTCTATATGAAGGCCCCCCTACACGGGGCAATAAAGCAGGTGATCCGACTGATTGGTGAGATTTGCCTGCTATATTACACTGTGTATGGCCCTGATGTTGGGCCAAGGGTGCTCCCGTAGGGTCATACATCGCACCCCCTGATCTTTCTGCAGGACCAATCGATCAGGGGATGCGATGTGCAATCCCATGGATTGCTATGCGAATGAGAGAGGGGGGAGCCGGAATATTGGCCACCTGATCGCACCGTGTGTGTGGAGAGCCCAATATGTCAGACGACAGATCCCCTGTTGCCTTGCACGGTGCCATCGCACCATGTATGGGGGCCTTTACTCTATTACCAAATCTGAATCATACCCAGAGAATGAGATACAGCCTCCAACTAACCCATGAAGATGCCCTGATGCAGTCACAGTAGTCAGGAAGGAGGCAGGGGAGGCATACTGTAGCTATCAGGGACTGAATAAAAACAATCAGCCATCAGAATACCATAAAATGTTTCCATTTGATGGAGGCAAACATTGACCTTCCACCATCAAATTGTAAAAACATTACCAATGGAACACACACATCAATGGTTAGTGACCATCAGATTCCAAAGTCTATCCCTACACTGAACCTGCAGACGGACTCCAGTGAACACTACTCCACTGTCAAGTGCTCCTCATCCAGCATGATGTTCTCACTCCGCCACATGCCCTCAGTGAACAAGAGGCACCTCCCATGGAAGTCAGCACTGTTCTTGAACAAGGGCACCAGGGCGAAGAAACTCAACAGGAAGCCCAGCAAATACAGGGTCCATTGTGCAAAGAGAACATTGCTCAACACCATGTTAAGCAGCTGGTGAGGGGAGCACATGGAGGCTGTGGAAATATGCACAGGTGCCCCAGGGACATGCAGCTGATAATGCTTACAGTAGCTGCAATACAAAGCTCTCAGCCATTATCCTTCAGAACTTCTCAGCAGATCCCAGTGGCCAAGCCCCAGCCAGCTGCAGGCCAGCAGAAGTGGGGATGCGGTGACACCGGTAAGATGCAGGGGGCAGGAGTGAGAAGCAGGGGCCTGCGGTGAGATGCAAGGGGCCGTGGTGAAATATAGGATGCTGTGGTGAAATGCAGGGAGCAGTAGTGAGAAGCAGGAGGCTGTTGTGACTAGAGATGTTGGCCGACCCCAGTGTTTTGGGTTTGATTTTGGATCTGTATCTTCCCTGGTTTTGGATCTGGATCTGGTTTTGGATCTTTTTCCTTAGTGTTATGTTTTTATGTTTTGGTTTTGGATCTGTTTTTGTTTCTACAGTATTATTAACCTAAATAACAATAATTTTCATGCATTTTAACCACCTCACAGCTCACAATATTGATTTCACTATTTTTCACCAATATGGACCAAAGGCTGCAGCGAGCTGGCTGGCTAAAGTAAACAACAGAGCAGTGGCACAAACGCACGGCAGTTTAAATAAATATAGGACATCTATGAAACATTGCCACACAGCAGTGACAGACAGGATGGCAGTTTAATAAACTATAATAATGTCAGTCGGCAATGCCCCAAATTGTGCAAAATGTAAAGAAAAGAGGTGCAAGATGGAATTGCCCCTCCCTCCCACTCTTATGTGGGATATTAAAAAGGACATGTGCAGTTTAACAAACCAAGCACTTTAGTGACTAGGACTGACACTTTCGTGACTGAACTCCTTGGTTTGTTTGGGCCCCCACAAAACATTTTATGGAAGGACTACCATCAATTAGTGGTGGAGATTGCATGTGCTGGTCCAAACTGCTGGTAGTTGATACTGGACTGCTTGTTATTAATTTACAATTTATTATAATTTTGTTAAACAAATTGCATGAACTTGCTGCAAATGACGTAACAGGGAGGAGGTCCCTAGATGGTTAATATCCCTTCCTTTGCTAACTTTGGCTTTACAAATGGAACAGAGGGCCTAATTCAGACCCGCTCACGAGCGCCGAGCGCTCGCAAGCGGGTCGATGTTGGCCCAGTGATGTCAGTGGGAGTGCTTTCAGCTCTGTTTGAGCCAAAAGCACTCTAGGGTTTGCGGCAACGAGACCCTACCACAAGGGTCTCGTCGCAAGCCCGATGGTCACGATGGTCTTGACCATCGCGACCATCTTCCTGGCCGCTCGCTATATAGAAGGCCGCTCTAAAAATTCAGAAGGACGGCCCTGATTCAGAGCGAGCGCTCTGTCAGAGCGTCCGGCTCTGAATCAGGGCCTCATGTCTTAACAACTGTTGTCAGAATTTAAATTAAAATATTTCCACACCCAAGATGTGGCTTTTCTGGCTTTCTTTTTATCATGAGCAAGAACTGCTGTCACTGGTGGCTGTTTTACGCAAACCACATCCTCATTAGCGTCAGATAGGACACAAAGTCCCCCTCATTCTCCTTTTGCACTTCCTCCACATTATCATCCTCATTTTTTATTATTTCACCATCTAATACTAGCACAGCCGTCAGGGCATCAGTGATCCGCTGTGAAACTGGGTGACAGCTGTTATACTTACTTTCTCTATCAAAGGACTGTTTAATAGTCAATAGTTTTTTTTAAATTACTACTAGTAGTAGTCTTCTTGGTCCCTTTATGTGATGAAGATCCATCCCCAGCAGCAACAACAGGCGTAGCACTCAAGGATCCTTCTGAGAAATCACGGATAGGAGAGGAGTCAGTCATGCTTATGAAATTGGATGCAGGACTACTTACGATCATGAATGAGGATGTTGATGATGATGCAGGTGTTGGTGGTGGAGATTGCAGGTGCTTGGAACCAGATAGAAGGGAGCAGCAAAGTGACACTGGACTGATTGTCGTAGAATTTGAAATACCCTTTCCAATTTGATGAATGTGCTGCAAGTGACATAACTTAGAGGAGGTTCCTAGGTGGTTGAGGACCTTACAAATGGCTTGGCAAAGGTTGTCCGGATTTGGGTGAAAATAATTCCACAAAATGGAAGTGGATTTTTTGGTCCTTTGCCCAGGCAAGGCAACAATGGGATTTTTCCCAACATGGGCAACAACTGTTGCCTGATTTACAGTTTTTACACAAACATCCTCACCATCAACATCCTCATCATTATCAAAATCCTCATCATCCTTGTTGTTATCGCCAACTACATAAATATCCTCCTCATCCTCCTTGTGTAAATCCACAGAAGCATCCTCGATTTCTACGTCAGCATGTTGACTTGTGCTGCTCATCCCCACATTTGCAGAGTGCACGCAAATGGTGGAAGGAGGATCCTCTTCAAGTACAGTATTAGAAAGGTCAGGCTCACACATGGCAACCGTGGACACACTTGGACTCTCCTCGGGGATTTGTGATTTTTTTCGAGCACACAGTTGGCTCCGGTGTCTTTCTCGTCTTAACAATTTACTTTTTTTTGCACCTCTCCTACAAGCAGAGGGACTTAAATCATCACTAGAACCGCCAGTCATAAATAATAAAGGCCAAGGCCTTATCTCTTCCTTGCCACTTCATGTAGTGGGTGGCATATTGCCAATTTTTTGTTTCTCTAAAGCTGACTTAGCTTTAGATATTTTGTTATTTAACAGGGTAAAAGTTGATTTTATTAGTCTCACTTTTTGGCCTGACTTAAGTCGTGGTACATCGGCCTTCATAGATGACGTTGACGGCCTTGTGTCATCATCATGACTGCTGCCAGCAGCTACAAGACTGGTATGTGGATCCTGTTCTCCTGTCATGTGACTGTCCTCCATACTTACAGCAGTGTCACCAAGCAATTATAGCGCAGCTAAGTTGCGGCTAATGCACACAACTAACCACACAAACAAAAAATTGTTTTCAGTTTCACGTTGGTGGTGTGGCAGGCTGACACGCACACACTAAAAAATTGTTTTTGTTTTCACACTGGTGGTGTACACACAAAAATTGTTTTATTTTATCACTGGTGGTGTGGCATGCTAACACACACACCAAAATATTGCTTTTATTTTCGCACTGGTGGTGTGGCTAATACGCAATTATGCACACACAAAAATTACTTTGTTTTTCACACTGGTGATGTGGCTAACACGCACATGCAAAAACATTTTTTTATTTTTTTTACACTGGGGGTGAAGAAGAGCACCCCTGATAGACAGAGCACCCCCTGGACAACACCGCAGAACAGCCAGCCAGCCCCTATGGACAGGACAACAGCCAGCCCCTATATGGATTAATAAGGACAACAGCCAGCCAGCCCCTATGGACAACAGCCAGCCCCTATGGATTACAGACAGTCAGCCCCTATGGACAGGACACAAGCCAGCAACAGCCAGACAGCCCCTATGGACAGGACAACCTCAAAACATCCAGCCAGCCCCTATGGACAACAGCAGCCAGCCCTTATGGACTACAGCCAGCCAGCCTCTGTGTACAGGACAACAGCCAGCAACAGCCAGCCAGCCCCTATGGATAGCAGCCAGGCAACCCCTATGGACAGGACAACTTCAATTATGCAGCACGAATCTCAGCACAACCTAGTCACAAGTCACAACACACAACAGCAGCCACACAGTAGTGCAGCACAGCTCCCAGATTCCTCCCTCTTCACTTTCCTCAGCCGGAATGAAAAATGTCGGCGATCGTGGGACCTTTATAGACTCCAAAACCTGTGAGAATCCAACAGCGGGAGGATGTTTTGCCTCGTTTTGAGATCCGAGTCAGATGGGAAAACCTGAGCCCACTCGGATCTGACTCGGATTCCCTAAGTTTGGGTGGGTTCGGATCTCTGAGATCCGAACCCACTCATCTAGTTGTGACATGCAGGAGGCAGGAGTAAGAAGCAGGAGACAGTTGTGAGATGCAGGGGACTGTAGTGACATAGCGTAGGTTGTAATGAGATGCAGGGGGTTATGGCAAGATGAAATTGCTCCCTTGCGAAGCCAGGGTGGGTCACTAATATATAATATAATAACTAGAGATGAGCGACTTAGTTTTGCTGAAAACCAAACACACCTGAACTTTGGGATTCCGAGTCAATACAGCTCCCGACTTGGATCACTTTTGGGATACCGAGTAGAACCGAGTACTGGCTTGGGTCTTCCTGCAAGTCAGATCTTGGATCTAAAAACTGGATCTAGCATGTTTTGGATTGCATGTAAGTCCCTCCATCATGATTTCAGGTTCCAAAATTGGTCAAAATTGACTGGAAATAACTCTAAGTGAATACTATTGATGTTAATTATGCTATAGGAAAAAAAAAGGTCAAAGTTGCATGATTTTAGCTGTTTTTATACATTTTTTAAATAAATCCAAAACTAAAACCAAATCAGAACACTTGAGGGTGGTTTTTCCATAACCAAAACCTTTACATCTGAGGTTTTTTTGCCAAGACCAAAACACGGGGGTCCGCATACAGTTATCAATACCACAACTGTTTAAAATATACACAATTTATTAAAGATAATTAAAAACAATGGCCCTCATTCAGAGCCGTACGCTCTGAGCAGAGCGCACGCTCTGCATGAGGGCCGGGCTCCTTTTTCATGGAGCGTCCTCCTGGACGCTCGTATAGCTGTGGGTCACCACCCACAGGCTATACGAGCGTGCATTTTGATGGCCGCGATGGTCGTGACCATCGCGACCATCGAAATTGCGAGCCGGAGCCTGCGGTTGAGGTTTTCAACCGCAAGCTCCGGAGTGATTTTGGCTCTATCAGAGCCAAAATCACTCCCACTGACATCACTAGTGATGTCAGTGGGCCGGCTTCTGACGGGAGGCGTTCCCGTGGGAACGCCCCCGTCAGGGAGGCACGCCCCCGGCACGCCCACCAAAGGGGGCGTGCTGTCAATCAACATTGACAGCACGCCCCCTTTGATCGGACACAACGAGCGAAGGAAAGTCCTTCGCTCGTCGTGTCTGGCGCATGCGCACGACGGAGCTCCCTCCGTCGTGCGCATGCTCAGTGCAGACCATCGACCCACTTGCGAGCGTACAGCCGCTCGCGAGTGGGTCTGAATCAGGCCCAATATCCTCAGGAAATTAGAAAGAGCAAATAAATATGAAAGTAGTTAGGGATACACAATGTTAGGCAGTTAGAGATTGTATGAATACAGATTTATTACTTGGATGATGGCAATAGGACCAGTAAAGTAAGGAGCAAACTTCAAGGAGGGGACACGTAATCCTAGGATCTGAATGGAGAGCCAGACCTTGTCTCCAGCGTCTAAATTAGGTATGGCCTTGTGTCTGTTATCTGTACAGTATGAGGGTGGATCCAAAAGTCAGTTTCCTGACCATGAATAACAGAGAAATTAAAGTTTGAATGGCATTTATTTTTTGACATAGTATCCATTAACTTCAATACACTTCTCCCATCAATGCTCCAACCTCTTGATTCCGTTCAGGAAAAAGTCTGGTGATTGGTCCTGAAACCAGTCCTGTACAACAGTCATGACATCGTCATCAGATGCAAAGGTTTTCCCATGAATGTGTTCCTTGAGCTTGAGTGTGAATTTCAGTAGGTGTCATCTTCATTTGCAGATATTTAATGACGGCTCTCATTTCAGTTTTCTCCATTTTTCAACTTTTGGTGAAACTTTTCTCAAATTTTAGTGATGTTTTCTTTGTTATTCAAGATCTGCAAAAATACAAGAAAAATGGTGCTGTCATTTTCCACAGTGTTCTACTAAGACCTCTAGTACTTGCATACAGAAAATCATTACAGGGCAACATCTACTACTATGTTAGGACACAGGGCCTGATTCAGACCCACTAGTGAGTGCACAGCATTCGCAAGTGGGTCATTGGTCCCTCACTGCACATGCGCATGCTGGAGCCGGCCCCGGCGTGCGCATGCACAAGACCCGGCCAGCGACAGGCGCTCCGTCGCTACGGGTCTCACACCAAAAGGGGGCGGCTGTCAATTTTGATTGACAACTTGCCCCATTTTCGAGGCGGGCAGGGGGGGTGGCTACACAAACTGAGGTGTTCCCGAAGGAACGCCTGCCATTTGTGGGAGGCACTACTGACATCACCAGTGTCAGTAGTGATGTCAGTGGAGAGCTTCCTGCTCTGTTAGAGCAGGAAGCTCTCTGGGGCTTGCGACGGATGAGACCCTACTACAAGGGTCTCGTCGCAAGCCCCAATGGTCGCAATGGTCGCGACCATCGTGACCATCACCTGGCTGCGACCATCGCGACCATCACCTGGCCGCTCGCAAAAGCACAGCTTAGTGAGCGGCCAGGAGGTCGCAACAAAAAACAAAAATGCCCTGATTCAGAGCGAGCGCTCTTAAATAGCGTCCGGCTCTGAATCAGGTCCACAGTCTTTTGGCTCCAGCCTCATATTGGTAATGATGGGATGTTTTTTACAGATTGGTTCTAATTCCGTGTCAGATTTTAGTAAAGTCCAGGAGCAACTCCTCCACAGCAGGAGCCGCTGAAGCTGGAATAAATTATGCCAAACATACCCAAGAATGGAGACTGTCGTCGATACTGGATTTCGTTTTTATTGGATTAAAAGAAAATTATTATTGTGAGTAAATTCTGGTGAAAGGAGATGCTTAGCCCAATTGTTCTAAGAGGAGTAAATATATAAGTGCAGGAATGTTTTTAAGTCCTAATTGATTCACTCAGTCTGACCATTTAAATGTGGGTGGTAGGCAGATGAGAAATTAAGTTGGTGATTGTCTTGCAAATGGATCTCCAGAACTTCTCTATGAATTGAACTCCCCAATCAGAGACATTCTCCTTCGGACATCCATGGAGAGTTTTATTTGATAAATAATTCGGTCAAGGAGGGTGCAGAAGAAAGTCCCTTGAGGGGGACAAAGTCATGTTGTATTCAGTTTCCTGAGAGTGGAAGGTCCATGATAAAATCCATGGAGATGTGGTTCTGCGGTTACTTTAGAATGAGCAATAGCTGGAGAGGACCACAGAGAGCCTGACTTTCTGTTGGACATATTTAGGACAAGAAGATACAAACTTGGTAACATCATGACATAGAGCAGACCAATAGTAACTGCAAAGCTGCAGGTCATAGGTCTGCTTAATGCCAGCATGTCCAGTACTGTATATCAATAGCAATCATTCCATGTTAATAGTTTTCTCTGCTTTGTGGCTTCTATGACCAGGTCGAAAAGAGATACAGAGATCAAAGTGGGAGAAAAATAACAACCACTGAGCTTGACCAGGGTTCATACTGTACATTGGGCTGTCTGTAAGTAAGTTAATTCCTTATGGTCAGTACATATGGGGATAGGAAACTAGGCTCCTTCAAGAAGAACCAGAAGATATTGCCACTCTTCTAAAGTGATGAACTGCTCTGAGGTTATTTTGTTGGGGCCAGGAGTGGATGGCCTGCACCTTCTCATGCTTATTTGGAGACTGGTGCTGAATTTATGTAACCTAAAAATCGATTTTTTTCCAATTAAAGCAGCATTTTTCAAGTTTGCAATACAATTTATTCTGCCAAAGTCTGGTGAAGACTTCACAGACATGCTTTCTGTGAGAGACTAAGGGGTATATTTACTAAAGTGAGCGTTTTTAGAAATGAAAATATTGCCCATAGCAACCAATCAGATTCTAACTATTATCTTCTAGAAGGTTCTTGTTAAATGTTAAATAGAATCTGATTGGTTGTTATGGTTAACATCTCCACTTCTAAAAACTCTCACCTTAGTAAATATACCCCTAACTCATGGGAGAAGATGAGAATATCACACAGGTACACAACCACAGAGGAATATAATAAGTCATGAAAGATTTCATTAAGATTAAGATTTATAACAAAACTCTGGAAAATGGATTACAAAGTCCAAATCGCATAATGGCCATCAAATGTATTAAAGGCCATCTTTCACTTCTCTAATTCATATTAGATTATAGGCTCCACTTAAATAAATTTTGGTAAAAATGATAGCATCTTTAATCTGGTCGAAAATAACTCAGTTATGAGGGGAAGAGGGAACCTATTTTTGATAGTTATGGAATTATTAAGACCTCTGTAATTAATGGTTAAGGGTCAAGACCCTGATGTTTTATTTTTACAATCCAGAAGAATCCAGCCTCAGTAGGGAAAGTTGATGGTCTCTAGCTGGATTTTCTTCTTAACGTAGTCTGGAATATCTTGAGTCTCAGGACGGGAGAAAAGATAAACCATTCCTCTGGGAGAGTTTTCCTTACTGCTAAGTTAATAGGACAGTCCCAAACAAGATAGGGATGTAGGACTTCAGACTCCTTCTTGCTGAATACATCTTGGACTCTTAGATATTGGAAAGGAATTTGAGACAGAAGTTTACAAGAGTCCAGGGAAGCTGACTGGACAGGTATAACCTGTTTAAGACATTGCCCAAAATAAGCTAAGCTTCCCCAGTCTGGATGAGGGGAAGGATGTTGCAACCAGGGAAATCCCAGGATAACTTGAGTGCAGGCTTTGGGAATGATTAGAAAGGAAATGTTTTCAAAATTGAAATGCCTACTCCAAGATGGATCTGCTGAGTCTGATAACGGATGGTGCAATCTGGGATGGAATATTCTTTCAGGCAAAAGAAAACTGCGCTTTAAACTCTGTGCTGGGACCCCAGAAACGTGAATAAAAATAAAATGATATAGATATGAAATAAATTTAATAAGCTGAAAATCAGCACAAAATGACACATGAATACATAATTAGGAGTTGATCAGACTCTCATAATTAAAAAACCCAAGGGATAGCATAAAAAACATACAATAAATGAATCAAACGGAACAAACTTTTACCAATTGAAGTATCTTAATTGAACACTGATAGATAATGGGTAATGATCCCATAGATTCTGTTTACTGCAGTAAATATATAAAAAATCAACATACATAAAAATAATTGATTTGAGAGGTGGGGACGATCTCAGACTGTCATATCGATGTCAGTGAATAGACTGTCAAAAGTTGGTCGCATATATAACAAACTGTTCCTTGTAGTATAAAATTGTGAATAACAGTCTCCTAACTAGCACCCGCTCAGAGGGGATAATATAGGGTCAGGTAATGGACTGACTTCCCAATTGCTAACAATAAATCAAGGGTAATATGTCTCAGTAAGTGATGGAACTCCTTGTAAAGTCAGTGCAATGATGTATGAGTTACCTTGCAACAGGTCGGGACGCTGCAGGGGAAAAAATGGGGGGGGGAGAAACAGCTCCAGATGGTGGTGTACCCGCTGCGCACCTACTGGAAGCCGTATCCAGAGCACGGTGGCTAGATGGTAAAGGGGTGAACGGTGGCTCTAATGTGTAGAGCACAGAGATGGATTCCTCTCCCATACCTCAAGTCGCTGGAATGCTGCAGGACAAGAGCTTGCCGTGAAAGAAGGCGAGCCGCAAAGATCCAGCCACTGAGCATCTCAGGTGAGCAGCGTGGGTGATGGAGCAGTCAGTATTATGACCGGAAAGCCAGGCGAGCAGGCGAGGTCAGCTCCCGTCCCCAGCAGTAGATAAACTGCAGCAGATGATAATAGTGTCAGCCGTCCAATGGTGTAGATAAGTGAATCAAACGCTGACTCCAAATACACTCCAGTGTTCAAGGGGAAACAGCAACGCGTTTCGGCTACCACTGTAGCCTTTTTCAAGCCAGGATGTTTCCCTATGTCCATTGTAGGGTTTAAATACTATACAAACAAGGTTGATTGGTCAGTCAATTAGTCCAGTCTTAAATTAACCCATAATAGCATATTGAAAATACTATTTAGCAGGCTCACAATTTTGACAGCCTTTAATGTATCCACTAGCTAATATTTTTGTTTGCTAATATCACTTAGGTGGATTTACACTAGTGGTCTGTGTTAAATCTGTGGTATTCTATATATATATACCTAACCTATTCACTGACATCGATATGACAGTCTGAGATCGTCACCACCTCTCAAATAAATCCTTTTTATGTATGTTGATTTTTTTATATATTTACTGCAGTAAACAGAATCTACGGGGTCATTACCCAATATCTATCAGTGTTCAATTAGGATACTTCAATTGGTACAAGTTTATTCCGTTTGATACATTTATTGTATATTTTTTATGTTATCCATTGGGTTTTTTAAATATGAGAGTCTGATCAACTCCTAATTATGTATTCATGTGTCATTTTGTGCTGATTTTCAGCTTATTAAATTTATTTCATATCTATATCATTTTATTTTTATTCACGTTTCTGGTGTCCCAGCACAGACTTTAAAGCGCAGTTTTCTTTTGCCTATTTGTGTTGTAAGGTTGACAATTACCTTATTTTTCTGCTGCATTTTTGTCTGTTCCCTCTGCTTTAGGTAATACTTTTTACGGAATATTCTTGCTTCAAAGAACTATTTGGAGAGTGGGTGACTATTCCTAATTGGACCTCTCCCCTATTTATTAGGAACGAGTGTTTCCTGAATGCTTGGGGAATGCAAACAGTAGATGGTCAGAGCTGCCACAATAGAGGAAGAGTTTCTCCTCTCATTCTTCGGGAGAACGTCAAAGCATGGGTTCTTTAGCAGTTAGTAGGATGACATAAACCTGGGAAGCAATTTTGAACCTGGGTCATTTTGATTTATGTTTCTCTTGTGATATTTCGCTGAAACGGAAATCAACTTTACTACATAAAGAGATAAATTCATCTAGAGAGGTAGGTAAGTTTCTGGCTGCTTGCTCTTCTTTAATCCTGTCAATGAGACCTTGCAAAATACCAGCTATCAGAGCCTCATCATTTCATTGTAGTTCTGATGACAGTGTGCAGATTTGAGTGACATATTACACCACAGTTTGAGCTCCTTGGCGCAAGCAGAGAAATTCTGTATCAGCCAAAGTTGCCCATTAAGTCTCATCAAAGATTCTCCTAAATGTCAACAGGAAATTGACATAATACTATAGCAATGGGTAAGCTTTTTCCCATTAGGGTGAGGCCCATGCCAGGGCAAGTCGGTGGTAAAGATTCCAGGTAGTAGTTAGAATTGGATTCTACACTGATTCAGTAAGCCCCAACAAGATTTGGGATAGTCATCATATTTATTTGGTGTGGGTAAACAAATAGAGGCAGCCTTTGCAGGGGTTGCAGGTGACTCATTGAGCCCAGGAGGTGCTTCTAGCTTGATTAGTAAGTGGGGTTTTTAATTTATCTATCCAACTGGAAAGTTCTTGCAGGTAGTGCAACAGCTGAGTCTGAGTAGCTCTTTGTTTTTCAAGTTGTCCAACCAAAAATTGTACTGTATCCATCTTCAAAGCTGGCTTCCTTACTTTGGACCTCATTCAGAGGCGCTCGCAAAATGCGAGCGATCGCACTGAATAAGGTTGGCCGCATCAATTTTCTGAGCTGGCCTCCTGGCCACTCACTAGGCTGTGGGTGACCACCCACAGCTTTAACGAGCTGCCAGGTTGATGGTCGCGATGGTCAAGACCATTGCGACCATCGGGGTTTGCGACGAGACCCTTGTGGTAGCCCCAGTGAGCATTCGGCTCTATTAGAGCCGGAAGCTCACCACTGACATCACGAGTGATATCAGTGGGGCCGCCCCAAATGGCAGGCATTCCGTCTGGAACGCCTCCATTTGGCAAGCCCCCCCCGCTCCGCCTGCAAAATGGTGTGAGATGTCGATCACTATCAACAGCCGCCCCTTTTGTAGTAAAATAATTTCTCTCTCGCTCCGGGGCTTGCGCATGCGCAGTGTGGCCGCGGCACGTGAGCAGGGCCTCTATATCGACCCGCTAGTGAGCGCATCGGTGCTTGCGAGCGGGTCTGAACGAGACCCTTAGTCCACATGTGGAGCTGAATATACTATCATCACACTGGGATGCCTTGTGGACTCTGGGCCTGATTCAGAGCCGGACGCTCTTTGAGAGCACTCGCTCTGAATCAGGGTGTCCCTTTTTTTTTTAAAGATGGCCTCCTGGCCACCCACAGCTTATGCGAGCGGCCAGGTGATGGTCGTGATGGTCGTCAAGACCATCGCAACCACCAGGCTTGCGACGAGACCCTTGTGGTAGGGTCTCATGGCCACAAGCCCCAGTGGACTTCCTGCTCTAATAGAGCAGGAAGTCCACCTACTGACATCACGAGTGATGTCAGTAGGGCCGCCCACAAATGGCAGGCATTCCTGCAGGAACGCCTCCTTTTGCCCAGCCACCCCCCCTGCCCACCTCCAAAATGGGACAAGCTGTCAATCACCATCAACAGCTGCCCCGCTTTGGTGCGAGACCCGTAGCTACGGAGTGTACATGCGCAGTGGCCAAACATTGATCCGCTCGCGAGCGCATAGCTCTTGCGAGCGGGTCTGAATCAGGACCTCTGACCCTATCTTTTCTGTTAGCACTGCTGCCCTAGGGTTGCAAAGACTAACTAGCTCTCTGCTTTTCACCAAGAACTGCCACAAGGCAGGATAGACGTAAAGTACTTGGAGTACCGCAAATACCAGCATGCGGCATTAAGTGGCCACTGGTACCCATTGTACTCCTGTAAAGGAAATATTAAAATAAAAACAATACTTGCACACCGTAGAAAGTAACATTTTATTACATACACTATACTCACCTTATCCCCGGTGTTCGGTCGTCTTATCCAGTATCAGGGAAGCAGCACACCAGTCTGGATGCAAGTACAAGCTGGTCGGCGCCAGTCTTTATTGTACAATGACAGAAATATAAAGAAAACATAAATATAAATCCTAGCCCTGTCGGGGCACTAACTTCACAGGTAGTTCCCTCACTACCAGAACCTGGCAGGGCCTAATGCCCTTGCCAGCAACAAAGCACAGCACAGTACTCACAAATAGGTTTTTCAAGTGTCTCTGAGCAAACTCCCTGCCTGCTCTCCCAGGTGAGACAATCAGCCCTCAACACACTAGGCTTATATTGGCCACCCTCAGGTGGGAACCCAATCAAGCCTGTTACCAGGCTGCGAGAACCAAAACCTGGAGTGGCCGTGGGTGGAGCCCTCCCTCTCCTCTCACCCACAACCCCCAGGTCCCAAACCGGTTTTTCAAAAAGCCGAAACTCAAGCCTGCTACACTGCAGACTTTCTCCTGGGGATTTAAAACACATAAGACAGGAATCTGGGATAAATATCCCTGTCACAGACCACTTTATGACGTGATCCTATCACAATACTCACTTAACTCTTGGTGCAGGTCAGTCTTCTTGTCCAGTAAAGTCTCCAGCCATTAAAAAAAACATTGTCCCGAGCCATACCTGACAGAAGAGCTATACGTATTTATACATACAGCTCTTCTCCACAAGTAACAGGAATCAAGAGGGTTCCTGCACTTGCCGGGCTGCCAGCCAATCAGCTGCCACTACTACAGTATAGCATAGTTTGTTTCCCCCTTCCCTTTAGACTGTAAGCTCCCGTTTCAATTTTGGGCATAAAAATCTCAAGCAACATACGAATAACAGGCACTAAAAATATTCAGAATAAAAAGGTAAAGGTGCAGGAAAGCAATACAAATAATTATATTAATATATTCAACATATTAATAACAATGGGTCTATAATAAAAGAGTTAAAAGCCATGAAAGCAGCAAACTGGTCAAATTGTGTAAATGTAAATTACTTGTTAAGCTTTTACCAAAGTCCAGGAAAAAAAAAAACATGGTTTATTGTACAGGAAAATAACATTGTATGTACTGTACTTTGAGCTATAATTGAAACCAATGGTTTATTTATATCAAAGTCTCCACACCAGGAACAGAGACAGCAGTTATACATTTCTGAATTAAAAAAACAAATCATTCTAAGTAGAGATGAGTGGTTCGGATTCTGAGGAATCCGAACCACTCCGAAAAGGTGGAATCCGAGTCCACCCAATTGCAAGTTTGGGTGTTCCCGTCTGACTCGGATTCCACCTCAAGGCCGAACGTCACCCGGCTGACGTCGGATTTTCGTGAGGCTAGGATGACGTTCCGCCTCTATAAATGGTGAGGAGCCATTTTGTCACTCTGCTGAGAAAGGACGAGTTCCTGTTGCTGGACATTATTTTCTAGAGTATTAGCCCTCAGTGTATACAACCTCCTGACTTCACTTTACTGGGCATAAGCCCACTGTGTATACAAGCTCCGTGACTGGGCTTAAGCCCACTGTATATACAAGCTCCGTGACTGGGCATAAGCCCACTGTGTATAACTCTGTGACTTTACGGGCATAAGCCCACTATGCAGGGCCGCCTTCAGAAATCGTGGGGCCCGGGACGGACCAAATAGGTAGGGCCTCCCCAGCCCCCATTATGCAGAACACAGCAAACACCCCCTCCCCTGTAATCTCCCTCCCCCTCACAACGAGGGGCCCACGGGGCCCACCAACCCACTACTATTCCCCTGCCAAATTTACACTCCCGGACAGGCTCGGCCGGTGGTCCGCTTATACCACTGCGCGGCCAACAGCGCCCAGTACTATATCCTCTCCCTACCTCTCCAGCCGCCCGCCACTGCTGTGGTGTTTGTGGCTGCTTGTGGGAGGCAGGCAGAGAGGATACTCCCGGCTGCTCGATTGTGCTATAGGCTAGCAGCACAGAGCAGGCTGGGAGCATCCACTCTGCCTGCCTCCCACAGCTAAGCCATATACACGGCAGCAGCGTCGGGCAGTCAGAGATAGTGAGAGGATATAGGAAAGGGCGCTGGCGGCCGGCGGCCCCAACCAAGACTGTCAGTGACCGTAAGTTTAACAGGGGATAAGTAGTGGACATGCGTTCAGAGGAGTGGACGGGCCCCCAGAGTGTCCGGGCCCGGTACTACAGGCCCGGCAGTCCCCCCCGATGGCGGCCCTGCCACTATGTATACAAGCTCAGTGACAGGGCATAAGCCCACTTTACTGTGCAAAAGCCCACTGTGTGTATACAAACTCCATGACTGGGTATAAGCCCAGTGTGTATACAAACTCTGTGACTTTACTGGGCATAAGCCCACTGTGTATACAAGCTCCGTAACTGAGCATAAGCCCACTATGTATACAAACTCTGTGACTGGGCTTAAGCCCACTGTGTATACAAGCTCTGTGACTGGGCATAAGCCCACTGTGTGTACAAGCTCCGAGACTGGGC
Source organism: Taudactylus pleione (assembly GCA_031769625.1). NCBI lineage: Eukaryota > Metazoa > Chordata > Amphibia > Anura > Myobatrachidae > Taudactylus > Taudactylus pleione. Next base: position 2,352,725 of record JAUIMM010000364.1, on the reverse strand, counting down.
ATAAGCCCACTGTGTATAACTCTGTGACTTTACTCCGTGACTGGGCATAAGCACACCGTGTATAACTCTGTGACTTTACTGGGCATAAGTGCACTGTCTATACAAACTCTGTGGCTGGGCATAAGACCACTGTGTATACAAACTCCGTGACTGGGCATAAGCCCACTGTGTATACAAGTTCCGTGACTGGGCATAACCCCACTGTGTATACAAGCTCCATGAGTGGGCATAAGCCCACTGTGTGTATACAAGCTCCATGACTGGGCATAAACCCACTGTGTATACAAACTCTGTGACTTTACTGGGCATAAGCCCACTGTGTATACAAGCTCTGTGACTGGGCATAAGCCCACTGTGTATACAAACTGTGACTGGGCATAAGCCCACTGTGTGTATACAAGCTCTGTGACTGGGCATAAGCCCACTGTGTATAACTGTGATTTTAATACGTGACTGGGCATAAGCCCACCGTGTATAACTCTGTGACTTTACTGGGCATAAACCCACTGTGTATACAAGCTCTGTGACTGGGCATAAGACCACTGTGTAAACAAGCTCCATGACTGGGCATAAGCCCCATGTGTATATAAACTCTGTGACTTTACTGGGCATAAGCCCACTATGTATACAAACTCCATGACTGGGCATAAGCCCACTGTGTATACAAGCTCAGTGACTGGGCATAAGACCACTGTGTATACAAGCTCTATGACTGGGTATAAGCCCACTGTGTATACAAACTCTGTGACTTTACTGGGCATAAGCCCACTGTGTGTACAAGCTCCGTGACTGGGCATAAGCAAACTGTGTATACAAGATCTGTGACTGGGCATAAGCCCACTGTGTATACAAGCTCCGTAACTGGGCATAAGCCCACTGTGTATACAAACTCCGTGACTGGGCATAAGCCCACTGTGTGTACAAGCTCCGTGCCTCCAGTTCACAGTGAGTAATAATAAATAAATATTATAAATAAATACTTAATACTATTACTAATGCTGGCCATACACTCTGCAATTATCGGGACGATCCGCCCGATATCGGCGGATCGCCGCGATAATTGCAGCGTGTATGCGGGCGACCGAGGGTTAAATATTGCTCGGTCGGGCATGCTGGATTGTCCAGCATGCCCGTCCAATGCGATATTTACCCGGGAAACTGTCGGCCGCATCGGGCAGTGTATGCCCAGCGCGGCCGACAGACAGACATTTCCTGTGTTCCTTCCTATGGAAGGAACAGGGAAATGTCTCCTCCCCCGGGGGCGGAGCGTGGATGTCGGGCTATACACTGTGAGATTTCTCTCACAGTGTATGCCGGCGACATCTGTGGCTGGCAGGCAGCCAGATATAATGTCTGTCGGTCTGACAGACATTTTATCTGGCAGTGTATGCCCAGCATAAGTACTCTTTGTACAATTTAGTGATTTTGTTAATATGTATCACAACAACGAACCGAGAGGAGAGCAGAAGCAGCAAGCAAATGCTAGCACTGCAGCTGCTGGAAGTCCATTACTATCATCTAAAGCTGATGCTCAAGGACGTAGAGGTTTTAAAAAATTAGGGTGTCTGAAATAAAAAAATCTAAATTTCACAGGGGTAAAGACAAAAAAACCTCTAAAGGCTGGTGCAGAAAAACAGAAAATTGGCAACATCCCATACACCACATGTAGTGGCAAGGAAAGGCTCAGGCCTTGGCCTTTATTTCTGAGTTGTGGTTCTGGAACTGTCAGTGAGGCATCTTGTGCCTCTCATTACAATAGAAAGACCTTTTCAATCTGACTATAGAAGAAGTGTAAAAAAATGTAAAACCACTAAGGCAGTAGATCAAACTGTGTTTTCAGAAACACAATTGTCAGAAATCCCTGAGGAGAGTCTAAGTGGGTCCATGAGTGGTATTGCTATGTGTAAGCATGACCTTTCAGAGTTCCAGTTTCTGTTCCATATGCATTTGTGGGGATGAGCAGTATTGCCGAGGACATAGAAATTGAGGATGCCACCATGGAATTGCATTGTTTGTATAAGTCAGGCACCAGTGAAAGCAGTGCTTGGCCAAGATAAGAAGGCCATTGCCATGCATGGGCACAGAATTAACAAATCCACATCTTTTGTGTGGAATTATTTTTACCCAAATCCTAACAATATTTGTCAAGCCATTTGTAGCCTTTGTGGGACCACTTTTAGTAGAGGTAGGGACATTAAGCATCTAGGAGCCTCCATGCTATTACATCATCTGCAGCAAGCTCATGACAAGTGTTTGATAACATCAGAAACTGCTGCTAAAAAATAACAACAGGCAGTCCATCATTAGCTAGATGACTTCTCTCTACTAAATCCCAGCACATGCAATCTCCACCGCCAACACCTTCTTCCTCAATATCTTCAGGAATGATCAGTGGTTGTACAGTATCCAATTTGTTAATGCTAAGTCACGGTGACTCCTCCACTTTCCAGGACACCTCAGAAGAAAATTAATCTTTGAGCGCTAGGCCTGCTGCTGCTACTGCTGGGGGTGGATCTTCATGCCCGAAGTGGACCAAGAAGACTACTAGTAGTAGTTTAACAAAACAATTGACTGTTAAACAAAGGGAAGCAAATATGACAGCTTTCACCCTGTCGCACAGCGGATCACTGATGCCATGACGGCTATGCTAGTATTAGATCTGCGGCCAATATCCGCAATTAATGCAGTGGGATTTACAAAGTTAATTTAGGTCTTGTGTCCCGGTACCAAATTCCATCTTGGTTTCATATTACCCGAAAAGCCATTCCTCGGCTGTACCAGGACGTTAACCAGAACCTAAATATTGGCCTGCAAAATGCCATTGTACCCACTGTCCACTTAACCACAGATATGTGTACAAGCGGTAGTGGGAAATCTAAAGATTACATGACTGTGACAGCCCACTGGGTGGGTGAATCGCCTTCAACAGCAGCAGAAGCAGTATCTAACAAACAACACCAGCTCATTCAGAGGCAGGCAACTCTGTGCATCACTGGATTCAATAAGAGGCATACCGCTGACAACCTCTTAGAAAAACTAAGAGATGTCATAGAAATATGGCTTACCCCACTTGGACTCTGCTCAGGATTTGTAATTTCTGATAACGCCACAAATATTGTGAAAGCATTACAGCTGGGTGAATTCTAATACATTCCCTGTTTTGCTCACACAATCAACTTAGTGGTGCAAGATTTTTAAAAATATTACAGGGGCATGCAGGAAATGCGGCCTGTGGCCCGAAAAATGTTGGGAAATTTTCGGCATTCAGCAACGGCGTGCAGGGGATTGCAGCACCTGCAAGAGCAGTTTAATTTGCCCTGCCATCAACTGAAGCAAGAGGTGGTAACGTGGTGGAACTCCACCATTTATATGTTTCAGTGGACGGAGGAACAGCAAAAAGCCATCCAGAGCTATACAACAAGCCATGACATTGGGAGAGGTGGGGGAATGTACCTTAGCCCAGTGCAGTGGAGAGAACTTTCTTTCTTATGCAAGGTGTTCAAACCATTTGAAGTAGCCACATGTGAAGTGAGTCCTGACACTGCTAGCTTTAGTCAGGTGATTCCCCTAATTAGGCTTTTGGAAAATCAGCTGGAGAAATTGAAGGAGAAGATTAAACAAAGCGAAAAATCCGCAAAGTATGCTGGACTGATAGATCAAGTCCTTTATTCGCTTCGCCAGGATCCACGGTTGGCCATGATCTTGATATCTGATCATTATATTTTAGCAACCATGCTTGATCCTAGGTTTAAGTCGTATGCTGTGTCTTTCTTTACAACTGACCCAGATCTTAAAATATGCAAAGCGCTCCTGGTGAGCAAGTTGGCAGCTGAAGTGGCACATGGCACTACAATACCGTCTCCTCCTTTGGTTTCTCCAGCAGCAGCCAGAAAAAAATTCCTAAAAGACCCAGTGGTGATGCAGATAAGTCAACATTTTGACATCTGGTCGGGTCTAAAAGAATTGTACAACACCAGTAACACCACCTCTACCATAACTCCATCTAATACGATTACCATCCAAAGAATGGTGGAGGATTATTTTCAGGACACCATACAAGTAGACATGTAACAGAGTCCCTTTGAATATTGGAAGATAAAAAATGCAATTTGGAGACCCTTGTATAAACTGGCTTTGCATTACATAAGCTGCCAACCCTCCAGTGTGTACTCGGAGAGAGTTTTTAGTACTGCCAGGAACCTTGTGAGCAAACGACGTAGGAGGCTACTTCCACAAAATATAGAAAGAATTATATTAATTAAAATGACTTGGAAATTTCAAACCTTTCCCGTCAATCACATCACAGTACAGAAACTTCTGTAATGGTGGATTCCAGCGGGGATGAATTAATATTGTGTGAGGAATCGGATGATGTACACACTGAGGGTGATGGCATTGATGGTGGTATTGATGGTGATCTTTTCTTTGTGGGGGCCCAAACAAACCAAGCACTTTAGCTGTCGCTGAAGTGCTTGGTTTGTTAAAGTGTGCATGTTTTTAATATCCAACATAAGAGTGGGAGGGAGGGCCCAAGGACAATTCCATCTTGCACTACCTATATATATTTCACAATATGCCCCACAGCGGTGGGTCACAGGGGGAGGTAGAGGGTGATGGGGGAGGCATAGGGTGACAGGCAGAGGGTGATGGAGAGAGGGGGACAGGGAGATCATGACAGAGAGAGGCAGAGGGTGATGTGGAAAGGGTGGCAAGCAGAGGGTGTTATTGAGAAGCAGTGGGTGATGGGGAGGGGTTGGCAAGCAGAGGGTGAAAGAAAGAGGGTGAGGGCAGTGGGTGATGGGGAGAGGGTGATGGGAGAGGGTGACAAGGAGAAGCAGTGGGTAACAGAGAGGGGGACAGTTAGAGGGGGATGGGGAAAGGGTGACAAGCAGTGGGTGATAGGGGAAAGATAACGGAGAGTGGGTGAAGTGGGAGGCAGAGGGTGATGGGCAGTGGGTGATGGAGAGAGAGAGACTGTGATGGGAGGAGGGCTACAGGGAGAAGCAGTGAGTGATGGGCAAAGGGTAGAGGCAAATGTTACAGTATGTTAGGTTTCTGAAGAAGGGAGTAAAGTGGAGAGAGAGAGAGAGAGAGAGAGAGAGAGAGAGAGAAAAAACACAACACACACCCAGCTGGAGTTAACTGTGAGTAAAGAACTGACAACTGACCTTTCACGCAGTCTGACTGTAGGCTGTAGCACTCCTCTCCTCTGGTTTTCATGCTGGGGCAGGTCACTAGGGCAGGTGGAGGAATGGGACTTAACATTTACATGTGGGGCAGTGGCGGTCAAGGAATGGGCGGCAAGTCCAACTACCGCAGGCAGGGGGCTTACATGGACTCGAATCGCAGGCCGGCTGGCCATCAGCACAAACCACAGCAGCAGTCTCCGGCTCAGCAGCACAAACTGTAACAACAGCATCCCATACTGCAGGAGCCCCAGCAGCAGCCTGCACCAGAGACGAAGTCCGCCACTCAGAAGCCACCTAAGCCTGCTCAAACACCACAGCTCCCAGCCTCTAAAGCTCCCACCCCTCAGACATCACCGGCCTCCCCACCTCAGAGATTATGAGGTAGAAGGAGGGAAGGAGAGGAGACGATAGGGGAGGAGAAGAGGTGTGCCAGACCGCATCCTCCTTCTTTGTTTTGGCCGGCCGCAGTGTAACAGTGTAACAGTGTGACTCATTATTGTCAATGCTGCTGTGTGGCCCCATTCACTGTAGTGGGCACCACAACTGAGCTTGCCAGATGATCAGGGCTGGATATCGGGGGGCCTTTCCACAAGATTTTGGTGTGTTTCTGTGGGAATTTATGACCATTCATTCTGTAAAGCATTTATGAGGCCAGGCACTGATGTTGGATGAGAAGACCTGGCTTGCAATCTCCATTCCAGTTCATCCCAAAGGTGCTCGTTGGAGTTGAGGTCAGGGGTCTGTGTGGGCCAGTCAAGTTCTTTCACACTAAATTCATCACCATGTCTTTATAGACCTTGCTTTGTGCACTGGGGCACAGTCATATTGGAATAAAAAGGGCCTTCCCCATACTGTTGCCACAATGTTGGAAACATAGCATTGTCCAAAATGTCTTGATATCTTGAAGCATTAAGATTGCCCTTCACTGGATATAAGGGGCCTAGCCCAAATCCTGCTAAACAGCCCCATAGCTTTATCCCTACTCAACCAAACTTTACAGTTGGCACAATGCAGTCAGGCAGGTAATGTTCTCCCGGCATCCACCAAACCCAGACTCACCCATCTGACTGCTAAACAGGAAAGTGTGATTCGTCACTCCACAGAACACTTTTCCACTGCTCCACAGTCCAGTGTCGGTGTGCTTTACACAGCTCCATCTGATGTTTGGCATTGGACTTGGTGATATGAGGTTTGCATGCAGCTGCTCGGCCATGGAAATGCATTCCATTAAGCTCCCGCCATACAGTGTTTGTGCTTACATATGCCAGTGGACGTTTGGAACTCTTCAATTATGGAATTAGCAGAGCGTTGGTGACATTGCACACCATGCGCCTTAGGAGTCATTGCGCCCCATCTGGGATTTTACGTGGAGTAGCTGTTGTTCCTAAATGCTTCCACTTACAGTTGATTGTGAAATATCCAGCAGGGATGAAATGTCACAAACCGTCTCATTGCAAAGGTGGCATGATATGACAGTACCATGCTTGAAGTCATTGAGCTCTTCAGAACGACCCATTTTGTATCACAAATGTTTGCAAATTAAAAATGCATTGCTAGGTGCTTCATTTATACACCTGTGGCAACGGGTCTGGTTGAAACACCTTAATTCAATAATTAACAGATGTGGCCGAATACATTTGTCCATATAGTGTACATATACACACATTGGTCAAGTCTCCCATATCCAAAATGCTATTTAGAATAGGGGGTCTGGCAGTGTAGCAGGAGTCCATCAGTGTCCACGGAGAGGGGTGGTCCGGCTTGCATTGCAGGGATCTAGCAGCATCCACGGCAGGATGCGGGGGGGTCTGGTGGCATGCGGCACTGTGGAGGAGAACTAACCAGTGAGAGAATGGCTGCAAAGCCACTCCCACGCGACGGAATTCTTTGGACAGTAACACAGTGACGTCATTACACTATTGCAGATCCAAAATATATATATATATAAATATATATATATATATAAATATACAAACACAAATATACTGGTATATATAAATACACACATATATATATATATATATATATATATATATATATATATATATATATATATATACATATTGTATATATATAAAAAAAATATCATACAAACTCGGCACTCACATGCTTTTCAAACTGCAACTCCTTTGAACATAGGGAATGTTGGTTCCAAAATATTGCAATAATTTGTTAAGCTGGCCACCGCTTCACGGTCATTCCCATCTAGCCAGTCCCTACACTGATTCTCAGATAAATGAACTTGATCTGCCATCTTGGGCTCAAGCTTGCATACATTTTAAACATGAAACTGGGTCCTGCCTTAAAGAGACAGGACCACACCCAGGGCTATCAGTTAATAAGCACCTGGAAAAAGAAAAAAGTTTGTCTTACATTTGAAAAACAGGGTGCCCTAGCAAGTGTGACCACAAAATTTAAATAAACGACAGGCTCAATCCCCAGCACTCAACCATCTGGGGTGCCCTTTGTATGTGACCACACCATCTACATAAAAAATATCATACAAACTCCAAAGATGGAGGTGTTGGAGATACGTGGCACATCGAAGAACAAACACAAGAAGTATAGCTAAATCATGGCAGTTTACTAAATAAATTATATGATGGAAAACACAACATGTCAATGGTGCAATAAGGAGCTGAAACCATAGGACAGTCAATAGAATTTACTGTAGGTTTACAGTCCAAACTAAAGTTGTTAAATGGCCAGGAGGCCTAGTAGACAGCAATGCTTGAAACGTGGTGAAGAAGCAGGATTGCTGGATGGCCTGGAGGGCCTAGCAGGCAGCAATGCTTGAAACCTGGTATAGAAGCAGGATAGCTGTATGGCCTGGAGGGCTCAGCAGACAGCGATGCTTGAACCGTGGTATAGAAGCAGAATAGTTGTATGGCCTGGAGGCACTGTAGACAGCGATGCTTGAACCGTGGTATAGAAGCAGGATAGCTGTATGCCCTGGAGGGCTTAGTAGACAGCGATGCTTGAACCGTGGTATAGAAGCAGGATAGCTGTATGACCTGGAGGGCTCTGTAGACAGCGATGCTTGAACCGTGGTATAGAAGCAGGATAGCTGTATGGCCTGGAGGGCTCTGTAGACAGCGATGCTTGAACCGTGGTATAGAAGCAGGATAGCTGTATGGCCTGGAGGCCCTGTAGACAGCGATGCTTGAACCGTGGTATAGAAGCAGGATAGCTGTATGCCCTGGAGGCTCTGTAGACAGCGATGCTTGAACCGTGGTATAGAAGCAGGATAGCTGTATGGCCTGGAGGGGCCTGCAGACAGCGTTACGTGAAACATGGTATAGAAGCAGGATAGCTGTATGACCTGGAGGCTCTGTAGACAGCGATGCTTGAACCGTGGTATAGAAGCAGGATAGCTGTATGGCCTGGAGGCTCTGTAGACAGCGATGCTTGAACCGTGGTATAGAAGCAGGATAGCTGTATGGCCTGGAGGGGCCTGCAGACAGCGTTACTTGAAACGTGGTATAGAAGCAGGACAGCTGTATGGCCTGGAGGGCCCTGGAGACATAGTTGCTTGGACCCAGGGTACTTGGGTCACTTAAAAGCCGGTGAGCAGAATACACGCAGCATGTAGAAAATATAGCTGGAAGTCTGGATGCACAGAGAGCAGTTTGCATAACCAAAAGTTCCACATGAAAACTCTATAGCCGACAGGGCGGCGACAGTCCAGGAAGTTCAAATAGGATCAGCTGCCAATCAGGCAACACTAGGAGGAAACATGTGAAATCCTCTGACGTCTGGGTCTCCTAGCTACCGGCAACCTAGAAGCATGGTCAGGAGCAGGAGGAATACTGGCAGGAGACAAGTCCTGGACTGGACTTGTAACAGGCTGCTTCTCCACTCTGCAGCTGCCGGGACTGACAGTGCCCGCCCCCCTCCCCTGTGTGATCACCCTACGGCTGCTTCTCTCTGCAGCAGCCAGGGTTGTCAGCGCTGCCCCCTCCCCTGTACGATTACCCTACAACTGCAAAGAGAAGCAGCCGCTGGGACCTGGAGCGGTGCTTCCACTCCAATCTGTGATCACCCGGTGCCTGCAGATAGAAGCTTCCATGCCGCCCTGCCCTCCTCTGTCAGACTACCCTGCTGCGTCTTCTCTATGCAGCCGCCGAGACTGTCAGTGCCGGCCCTCTCCTCTGTGTGATCACCCGGTGGCTGCTTCTCTCTGCAGCCGCCGGGGCTGTCTGCGCTGCCCCCCCCTCTGTGATTATCCAGTGGCTGCTTCTGTCTGTCTGCGAAAGACTAATCGAACCATCTAGTAGCTGGTTCCCTCCGAAGTTTCCCTCAGGATAGCTGGCGCTCTCCCTCCACTGTCCCCTTCAGAGCAGCCCCCTCCCTCCACTGTGATGACCCGGCGGCTGCTTCTCCTGTCTGCAGCCACCGGGACTGTCAGTGCCAGGCCCTCTCCTTTGTGTGATCACCCGGCGGATGCTTCTCTCTGCAGCCGCCGGGATCTTCAGTTCTGGCCTCTCTCCCCCACCTGTGTGTGTGTGACTGTGACATGGAGGTAGTGATGGCCATCAACATTTTTCAAAACATCGTTGGTTGATGGGTGCTGTCAACCTTTGATATTTTAAATAATCTATTGTTGATGATCAATGTCAACCATCAATGTTTTTAAAAATCAATGATTGATGGCTGATGACAACTACTTTTACCATTGATGGCAGAGAACCAATGGTGGTATACTCTATTTAAAAAAATAATATATAAAACATTTTTTATATAAAATTGGGTTGGATAAGTTTTAAAAAGATCTTCTTGACCTAATTCAATCACAAAAAACTACAATTTCTGAGTGGTTTTTGGAAAAAAAATGTGTCAGGTAAGTGGATAAAATAGTCAGCTTTCAAGGATATAATACTACCTAATTCATATAACATTGGTTATACTGTGAACTTGAAGGAAAGCTGTTAAATGAAGAACAAAGTGCCTTCTAAGAAAATTAAAGGTAATGTTATAGTTATGCACAAAATGTAAAAGGGTACAAAGTAATATTTCAGTGCTTGATTATCCCAGTAAGCACTGTAATCAATTGTAAAAAAAAATGGAAGCTGCATTAAACTTCACACGTAGACAAGTCCATCTCAAAACACATTGTCAGAGGGAGACTTGTGAATGAAGCCAAAGAGGCCAACTATCACTATCATTATCAGTATCTGAGTCTGGAGTGGAGATACACCCAGGGGCATAGCATGGGTGGAGCAGGTAGAGCTTGTGCTCTGGGCACCAAGGACATTTGGGGGTGCCATTTGGGTTAGGCATTTTTGTCCTCCCCAGTTGTTAATAGACCACAGGGAAAGGGCAGTTCCCGAACAGATGACTCTCTGCTGATGTGACTGCTGCAGTCAAACTGCATGAAGGGCTGCTGGTGTTCCAGCCAGGATCTATGTAGCTGACATAACTCCAGGAAATTGAGTAAGTAAAAAGTGCAATGTTGTGTGTATTCTGGTGAAAAAGAGAAGCATGTTGTTGTGCAATAGAGAGCTTGTTGGTGTGCAAGGGGGTGCATTTTGGTGAGCAGTAGTGGCAAGTTGGTGTGAAGAATAGGGCATGTTGGTGTGCAGGAGGATTATGTTGGTGTGCTCGAGGGTACATGTTGTTGTACAGGACGGTGTGCAATAGAGGACATGTTTGTGTGCAGTAGGGGGCATGTTGGTGTGAAGGATGGGGCAATTTGGTGTGCAGGAAGTGCATGTTGATGTGCAGGAAAGCAAATCTTTACGGAAGAAGGGCAAAAATCACTCATAAACATTATGCAATCCTAGTAAAACTTACCCCAACAAAGATTAAGCCTTTGTTGCTGCTAAAGGTGGTTAAACATATTTTCTGTAACAAACTTCAAGTGTCATGTGTAATGTTGACAAATTTGTTGACTTTTTAAGAACTGTTGGTTGAATGTGTGTGTGTGTTGTTGTTGTTTAGAAATACTGTCAGTTATTGGAGCACACATGTGAAGCAATTAATATATAGTAGCTGACAGAAAATGAGATAAGTATATAATATTTAATGAACTGAACAACCATAAAGAATGGAAATGTAATGTATTTTTTTATGTGAATGCAAGTGGTATGCAGGAGGATTATGTTGGTGTGCCGGAGGGGGCATGTTTGTTGTACAGGAGGGGGAATATTGGAGTGCAGAAGGGGGCAAATTGGTGTGCAGAAGGGGCCATGTTGGTGTGCAGAAGGGGGTATGTTGGTGTTCTTTAGAATGTAAGCTCTTATGAGCAGGGCACTGTACCCTCTTGTGCTTCTCTTTACTTTATTTACTCCTTACTCCCCACAAGGGCACCTAACAATTGGTTGCTTATGCTGTTGCTGTTTGGGTGTTATGGTCGCTAATGTATATTATCCATGTCCTTGTCCTGCACTGTATTGTATTGTAAGTCACTGGTCACTTATTTGTTTATGTACTTTGTAAAGCACTGCAGAACACTTGTGGCACTATATAAATAAACAATAATAAATAAATACTATCATTTTGCTTTTTGATTTCTATCATCTAGCTTTGCGTGACAGTGTAAGAACAGTAATAGGAAGTCATGAAAGGTTAACATAGCCTTACAGTGCTGCCTACCATTTTTGGAAGCACAAAATGGGCAAGATGATGGGCAAAATCCTTTTTGATGGAGCCATACACCACAATTTGAACAAGTACTCTTAAATTTCCATGAATAGAGCACAGTATTGTGGAAGAGTAGTTGTGTTTATTCATATGGTCATGTTGAGTGAAGATTTTATTTCAGGGAGGTGATTGTTACTAGGTAAGGGGATTGAAAATCAAACAGTTTGAGCACAAAATAACTTTATTTTTGTTCCAGTATTCAGCAGATGTATACAGTAATCTTACCCTACACTTTAATGAAGCAAAATTCTTCATAAAGCCAGTGCAATGTAATAAAAAAGGCAGCCTTCGTGCCACCCCAAATGGTTAACCATACCCAGTACTAGATATTTTAAGATGACTTCTATTACTGTACTGTACGTATATGCCATTTTACAAATTATTAGGCTTTATGTGAGTAGTGGCATTACACATTTGCCAAAAACATAACAGGTAGGAGCACCTGGCTTGGAGTCTGAAACACTTGAATCCAATTTCAACTCGACAGTCAATGATATGAAATGGTGAGGCTTTATGACACCCACCAATACCTTTTAAGTTTCCTGCATAAAATTGTCATAATGTCACACCACAACAAGTTATTTTAATTATCAACCTGTCACCATTCTTCCCAGGGAGGCAACAACAAAATTCCACAGCATGAATTTCGATAACTTAATAAGGCCTCTCAATCTTTCCTTCACAATTGATACAACAAAATGCTGGAACAAGGCCTTGACATAAAATCCAAACACTTAATGCAGCCCTGAAGACCTACCTTAAGAATATCATACAAATAGGATTCCACTCCCTTTAACCTGTCCAAGCGATGATGTACCGATAAGGAATAACCCATAAGCAAACATCTAGAAGTCATGATCGAGCCAAAAACCCATAAACCTAAAGCAATCCGGATGCAAAAGCATAATGTTAAAAATTTGATTTCATGTATTTTTTCCTAAAAGGGCCCATTGCCCATGAACCTTTACTATGCAAAGCTTCATCATATGACTGTAAAATAACCAGTCATATACCCTCAGGGTTGGCTGCATTAACAAAGGTCTGATCCAGATAATATATACGTTTGATCTATCGAAATGTTCTCATATCTTTCTTATGGACTACACCCATACAGGCCAATACCAGGTCAACCATTGGGGCACCTCAAACAAATTGCTTATACAAAGAATATTAACCTTCTTCTGCACCCTGTCCTGCACCACCTCCAATATCTCTTGGGTGAATTTCCCTGTGACAGGCAAGCAAAACCTCTCCAAACAACCTAAGTTTAAAAATTCAGCATCTGCTTTATCAGAAAACCATGTAAGCCACTTGGCTATGGATATTGTGATAGGATCACAGGTAAAGTGGTCTGTGGCAGGTACATTTGTCCCAGATTCCTATCTTTTGTGTTTTAAACCCCCAGGAGAAAGTCTGCAGTGTAGCAGGCTTGAGTTTCGGCTTTTTGAAAAGCCGATTTGGGACCTGGGGGTTGTGGATGAGAGGAGAGGGAGGGCTCCACCCACGGCCACTCCAGGTTTTGGTTCTCGCAGCCTGGTAACAGGCTTGTTAGTTTTTCACCTGAGAGTGGCCAATATAAGCCTAGTGTGTTTAGGGCTGATTGTCTCACCTGGGAGAGCAGAAAGGGAGTTTTCTCAGAGACACTTGGATACCTAACTGTGAGTGCTGGGCTGTGCTTTTGTTGCTGGCGAGGGCATTAGGCCCTGCCAGGTTCTGGTAGTGAGGGAACTACCTGTGAAGTTAGTGCCCCGACAGGGCTAGGATTTATATTTATGTTTTCTTTATGTTTCTGACATTGTACAATAAAGACTGGCGCCGACCAGCTTGTACTTGCATCCAGACTGGTGTGCTGCTTCCCTGCCCCTGTGTGTGTGTGTAAGGAAGGAGTCCTCTACCCAGGAGAGGGACCCCCTAACCTAACTGTGTCACAATATGGTGGAGAATGCGGGCACCCACACACACTGAAGTTGCAGCAAGAGGAAAACTTTCCGTTTAAAAATTAAAGGGACAGACACCCAATTTGTGAGTGTGGAAATAACTCTGTGTCCTTGGAGTCCCATAGAGGAGGCGTCAGCCAATGTTCAGAGAGGCAAGGTTCAGCTTCCAACCTACACCCCAGGACAAAATGGAGGACATTATTAAAGCCTTGCTCCAAGCTACAGCAGTTCAGCAGGAGACGAACAAAGCTCAGCAGGAATCTACCAAGGCTCAGCAGGAATCTACCAGGGCTCAGCAGGAATCTACCAGGGCTCAGCAGGAATCCACCAGGGTGCAACTGTTGGCCTTGGAGACAGCCCAGAGGCAACAACAGGTCGCCATAGAGGAAACCCACCAGGCCTTAGCGGAAAACAGCCAGGCCATAAAAGAGGTGGTACAGCACCTGTTCGCCCGGCCCAGAGATGTTAATACTGGTCCTCCCACCACCACTCACTCCGTACGAGCCAGTCACTTCCTCCAGAAGATGACTTCGGGCGATGATGTGGAGGCCTATCTCACCGCATTTGAAAGAACGGCCGAAAGGGAGAGTTGGCCCAAGGAGCAGTGGGCAAGTCTGGTGGCACCTTTTTTGTCTGGGGAGCCACAAAAGGCCTATTTTGACTTATGCCTGGCTGATGCCAAGGACTATAAAAAACTAAAACAGGAGATCCTAACTCGCTTGGGAGTCACCACCTTTGTTCGTGCCCAACGGGTCCACCGCTGGGAGTTCCATATGGACAAGCCTCCACGTTCACAGATGCATGACCTTGTCCATCTGTCCTCAAAATGGCTACAGCCCGAGACGCTGATGGGACCACAGATCGTGGAAAGGGTCGTGATGGACCGGTACCTGCGATCATTACCTGCGACTCTGCGCAAGTGGGTGAGCCATGCAGACCCTAAGTCCACGGACCAGTTGGTCGAGCTGGTGGAGAGGTATGTGGCGGCTGAGGAGCTGATGAGTATGCCCCACTGAGCCCCGATGGCGCACCGGCGAACTCCCACAGACACTGGTAAGACTGTTCCAGGGGAGAAGGGTGCTGGGCGGTGGAATGTACCTAAGACTGAGGGTGTAGAACCTGGAGACAGGCCTGCCAGGCCGGGAAGGTTCTTGCCCCTTAAACGACTAGACATTAATATGACTCAGTGTTTCCGATGTGGTGGCTTCGGCCATATTGCCGCTAATTGTGCACTTACAACTGAACCTATGCAATGTGATACTGCTCATGTCTACCGCAGGGGGTCTTTCTTTGCACAGATAGCCTGTACGGCTGACCGGCAGGCTGTGACTGATAAGCACATGTGTGTACTCACTGTAGATGGCAACCGAGTAGAGGCACTGTTAGACTCTGGTAGCTTGGTGACACTTATAAAAGCTGAGCTGGTGAACCCCTTGCGGCGTGAGGGGAAAACTGTTGGTGTGACCTGCATACATGGGGATACTCGATATTATGTTACTGCCGAGGTGAACATCGAGACACCATGTGGTTCTGCTATAGTTTCTGTAGGGTTGATACATGGTCTGATGTACGATGCAATATTGGGGAGAGACTTTGCTCACTTCTGGAAGTTGTGGGAAAGCCGTTTTGTTCCAGAGGTGAACAACCCCGATCCATTTGAGAAGGTTGTCGATGTAGTGGAGGAGGGAGTTTCTTCTGAGTCAGAGTTATTCACTTTTTCTACTATGATTGGCGAACTAGAGAATGCGGAGCATGACGGTGGCCCGCCAACTGATGTGCCTCCCATTGAGGTGGGAAGTGTTGTTGGGCCAGGTGATCGTCTGCCTGATTTAGAGGTCAGAAGAGAGGTCTTTGCCGTGGAGAAGTTGAATGACCCTACTTTGGTAAAAGCCAGGGAGAATGTAAAAGTAGTTGATGGTAAACCCGTAGACCCTGATAGTTCTTTGTCCTATCCCCACATGGCAATGTGGCAGGATTTGTTATATCAGGTGACTAAGAAGGGGGAAGATGTTGTGGAACAACTAATAGTTCCCAAAGCCTACAGAAGAACAGTGTTGGATCTGGCCCATGGTCATATATAACGGCAGGCCATCTAGGGGTAGAGAAAACCACTGAGCGATTAATGCAGAGGTTTTTCTGGCCCGGGCTTCATAAAGAGGTATCTGACTTTTGCGCATCCTGCCCTGAGTGTCAGTATCATGCTCCCAGGCCACATTTTAAGGGTCCACTTGTTCCATTGCCTATCATAGAGGTGCCATTTGAAAGAATAGCGATGGATTTGGTTTGACCCTTAATGAAGTCTGCCAGGGGACACCAGTATATTCTGGTCATAATGGATTACGCTACCAGGTACCCGGAAGCGATCCCGTTGCGCAATACGTCAACCAAGACCATTGCCAGAGAGCTAGTTCATGTCTTTAGCAGGCTGGGTATACCTAAGGAGATAGTAACTGACCAGGGTACACCGTTTATGTCCAAAGTCATGAAAGAGTTATGCCGCCTGTTCAAAATCGAACAGTTAAGAACTTCGGTTTATCACCCACAAACCGATGGGCTGGTCGAGAGGTTTAACAAGACGTTAAAACACATGCTTAGGAAAGTGGTCGACAAGGATGGTAGGGATTGGGACTACTTATTGCCATATTTATTGTTGGCCATAAGAGTAGTTCCCCAGTCCTCCACCGGGTTTTCACCCTTCGACTTGTTGTATGGGAGACACCCAAGGGGGTTACTAGACATTGCCAAAGAGACATGGGAGGGGCAGTCTACTCAACATACTCAACGGTGATTGAGTATGTTTCTCAAATGCAGGAGAGAATTGCTGCGGTAGTGCCGATAGTGAGAGAGCACCTGGAACAGGCTCAACAGGCACAGCAGAGGGTATACAACCGCAATGCTCGGTTACGCAGCTTTGCTCCTGGGGACAGAGTGTTAGTATTGGTTCCCACTGTGGAAAATAAACTTTTGGCTAAATGGCAAGGGCCCTTTGAAATCTTAGAAAGAGTGGGGCAGGTCAATTACAAAGTTTACCAGCCGGGGAAAAGAAAGCCGGAACAGATATACCATATAAATCTGTTAAAGCCCTGGAAAGATAGAACGGTACTGTCGGCCGTCCGAGACCCTCCAGTAAGTCCAGGGCCCTTAGTTCCCGAAGTGACAGTGGCAAAAACCCTGTCGGCAATTCACCAACAAGAGGTCAAGGAGTTTCTGATTAGAAATAGGGTGCTGTTCTCTGACGTACCTGGGAAAACCTCGGTCATTAAACATGACATCATCACTGACCCAGGGGTTAAAGTTAATCTAAAGCCCTATAGGTTACCAGAAGCACAAAGAGAATCGGTGTCGAAAGAAATTAAAAATATGCTAGAGTTAGGGGTTATTGAAGAATCACATAGTGAATGGTCAAGTCCCATTGTGTTGATTCCAAAGCCCGACGGGAGTGTGCGTTTCTGCAATGACTTCCGAAAGTTAAACAGTGTTTCAAAATTCGATGCCTACCCGATGCCAAGAGTGGATGAACTGATTGAGAGACTAGGGACAGCAAGGTATTTAACCACTCTTGACCTAACCAAAGGGTATTGGCAAGTGCCGTTAACCGAGAGCGCCAAACAAAAGACAGATTTTTCAGCGCCAGAGGGCTTGTTTCAGTACAAGATGTTGCCCTTTGGGCTACATGGGGCACCTGCTACCTTCCAAAGAATGATGGACAGGATTCTAAGGCCCCATAGACAGTATGCGGCTGCTTATCTGGATGACGTGGTCGTTCATAGTCCTGATTGGCAGTCTCACTTACCCAGGGTACAAGCAGTGTTGGACTCCATCTATAAGGCAGGTTTGACAGCCAACCAAAAATAGTGTTGTCTAGGCATGGAGGAAGTAAAATATCTGGGATACACCATTGGCAGAGGCCTGATAATAAGCCTCAGCTCAATAAAGTTGATGCCATACAAAATTGGCCACGGCCTCTGAATAAGAAGCAGGTGAGAGCCTTCTTGGGAATTACGGGGTACTACAGGAGGTTTATACCCAACTTTGCCACCATGGCAGTCCCACTGACTGACCTGACCAAAGGCAAACAAAAAGTCATGGTAGAATGGAGTCCTGAGGCAGAGAAAGCTTTTCAGGAGTTGAAAGTAGCATTGTGTTCCCAACCAGTCCTGATGACTCCTAATTTTGAAAGGGAATTCATAGTACAAACCGATGCATCAGAAGTAGGTATAGGAGCGGTCCTGTCCCAGAACAAGGAGGGTGAGGAACACCCTATTTTCTATCTTAGCAGAAAGTTGAATGTACATGAGAGAAACTATGCCACAGTGGAGAAGGAGGCGTTGGCCATAAAGTGGGCGTTAGAGGCTCTCAGGTACTACTTGGTCGGAAGAAAGTTCAAATTGATCACTGACCATGCCCCTCTGAAGTGGATGTCTGAAAATAAGGACAGTAATGCGAGAATTACAAGATGGTTCTTGGCGTTACAAACTTTTAAATTTTCAGTGGAACACAGGCCAGGAAGCCAGCTGGCCAATGCTGACGCATTGTCACACATTCATTGTTTGGGGGCTTCAGTTGTTCCGCCCCACAAGTCGAAACAAAGGTGGGGATATGTGATAGGATCACTAGTAAAGTGGTCTGTGGCAGGTACATTTGTCCCAGATTCCTGTCTTTTGTGTTTTAAACCCCCAGGAGAAAGTCTGCAGTGTAGCAGGCTTGAGTTTCGGCTTTTTGAAAAGCCGGTTTGGGACCTGGGGGTTGTGGGTGAGAGGAGAGGGAGGGCTCCACCCACGGCCACTCCAGGTTTTGGTTCTCACAGCCTGGTAACAGGCTTGTTAGTTTTTCACCTGAGAGTGGCCCATATAAGCCTAGTGTGTTTAGGGCTGATTGTCTCACCTGGGAGAGCAGACAGGGAGTTTGCTCAGAGACACTTGGATACCTAACTGTGAGTGTTGTGCTGTGCTTTTGTTGCTGGTGAGGGCATTAGGCCCTGCCAGGTTCTGGTAGTGAGGGAACTACCTGTGAAGTTAGTGCCCCGACAGGGCTAGGATTTATATTTATGTTTTCTTTATGTTTCTGACATTGTACAATAAAGACTGGTGCCGACCAGCTTGTACTTGCATCCAGACTGGTGTGCTGCTTCCCTGCTGCTGTGTGTGTGTAAGGAAGGAGTCCTCTACCCAGGAGAGGGACCCCCTAACCTAACTGTGTCACAATATGCATACATGATATCTGCTTTCAAAATGTCAACTCTCAGAATGTTGATGGAAGGTAAACATTCATGATGTTGACATAGTTAAAATGTCTACACCATTAATGTTGACATCAGCAAAATGTCAACATGGACAGGATGTCTACATCAAAAATGTTTCCTTTGTCATATTGCCGACATTTCCATTAGAATTAGGGTTATTGTTAGAGCTCCCGTTAGGGGCAGGTTTAGGGTTAGTGTAAACATTAGAGTTACTGTTAGGGTTATAGTAACTGTTATGGTTAAGGTTAATGTTAGGGCTAGTATTAGGGATTGCAGTATACTCAAACAACATAGTCAACAGTTCAACAATGTTGACATTACATCAGTATAAATATTATCATGTCAACATGTTCAATATTGACATTACAACCATGTTGACATTCACACTAATGAATATTGACATTGTGAATCTTGACAAATTTTATCACACCCTGGCTATGGCTTCCAAATTAATGGGTAATAAAGCTATACGTTATCTACAGCACCAGCTGAGGATTGAAAGCTGGCTGAGCACCGTCACCATGACCACAGTCTTTATCATTGTGTCTGCCCCCACTAATGAAAGAGACACTGCAAACATTGCTAAATATAAGCATTTACAAAGGGACACCCTTGTGTAAAGGCTGACTGTGCCCCTGCACTCGCCATGGATATTGCTACCCCAGCTACCCCTCTGAAAACCCCATTACACCTCTTCCATGTCCTTATAGCCAAATTTGATAATTTCCACACTGTACTGCTTTCTCCTAAGCATGTTATCATAAACACACCACATATCATGCCTAGATATCTTATCCATAGCATGCATATATTTCCTAACATTTTGGGCCTCACCGGGATGCATCCGCAGGTAGCATACCACAAAACTGTATTTGCCACAAAACCAGTTTTCATATAATTTATGGGCCTCCTCCAACCCAACCCATAAAACTGATCCTGAAAAGTTGATGGAAAACCCGCCAGCAGCACCGTACCTTCATTTAACAACACCAGGTGCAGGCCACACCCCCTCCGCATGATGTCACATGGAGTTGGGCAGGGCCACGATCGCTGGTAATCACAGCAATGTCCGGAGCATCCTCAGGATGCTCCGGGGTGCTGTAAGGGCAGTGGTGGGCACGCCAAAAGCATCCTAAGGGCACTCCAGGCGGCACTGCTGCTGAGATTCTAGCAGCAGGGTGCCATTATAGGCACCATGTCATTATAGGCACCCTGCTAGCCAGATGCAGGGACTGTGGGTCAGCACTGCCCGCACACCCATAGTTATGGCCCTGCCCACCAGTGTCACCATCGTATGCTCTATGATCATCACTACTGTAGGTGGGGCGCTCTGCTGCTGTCACTGCTGCTGGTAAAATGGACCCCGGAATACAGCCACCAATTGAATCCCTTGGTGCGGTGGCGAGTCTACCACCCAACAGTCCTGGGAGGTGAGGGAATATGGTAGCATAGACACCCGTTACACACTAAAGAGAACCAGGTGACTGGGCCTCTTGCTAGGGGAAGGAACCCGTCACCCTCCATAAGTCAGGGGCAGCCTAACTGCAATTTTACTGGCTATGCTTGAAAAAAGACAGAAGATGATTGTTTGGTAATTTATCTTTCTCCACTTTATCTCTCTCCAAACTATGATGAAATACGCTACTGTACCATGCACTTCTCTTTCGATTAATTTACACGCACTTTACTTTCCTTCCTGCATCGGCCCCTTGCAAGTCAGTTTCGAATAAATAAATCTATCTTAAGTTTCTTAGAAAGAAAGCAACAGTTCTTGGATTGGAAAACAAATTAATCATTTTAGGGGAAATGGCTGTATTATAACAGAAGAGAGCTGTGGGACAATAACGGCAGTTGTTCTGTTGCACCTCATGTTTTAAATGTTCATTTCTGTATTTCTGAGTGTTTATTGATGATCTGTTAAGAGTTGTGAAAAATTAATGGCATACATTTTTTTGAAATCAGGGCCTGCAGGAATCTTTTTTTAGAATTCCTCAAAATAACATTATGACAGCCCAATTTGAATGTCTGTGAATTAAAATATCTATGATATGTTACTGGGCTTTGAGAGAATGCTAAAAAGCATATAGTCTGACATTGCCACCTAGTGACCAGAGACTGCATTTCTTATGTCAGAATTGTTTTCAAAGCATTATGTAACATATACAGTAGATATGATTATAGAAGAGAGAAAGGATGGTAATATGTTGTGCAAATTGATTTTCATGGTGTTACACACTATAAGAAGTTCTAGCAATTCAATATTTGAGCTTTGTGGGATTCTGCTTTTGCATAATTGCTGAATGTGACGTACACATCTTCTGTAGCACTTTTACAGATAATATTTTTCCATTCACATCAGTCTCTGCCTCAGTGAAACTTACAATCTATATTTCCTACCACATGTACAAACACACACAAGGGTTAATTTTTGTCAGGAGCCAATTAATCTACAGTACCAACATATTTTTGTATTGTGAGAGGAAACCGGAGTCTCCGGAGGAAACCCACACAAGCATGTGGAGAGCATACAAACTCCACACAGTTAGGGCCTTGGTGGGAATCAAACCCAAGATCTCAGGGATGTGAAGCAGCAATGCTAACCATTACATCATCCTGCCTTATAGATCTGTATATTTGGCTTTGCATTTCCCTGAATTTTTAGTCTATGTAAAAAGCTGAATTGCCACCAATCCATAAAGTCTGCTATGTGATGTGATTGGGATAGAACTGAATAATCACAGGGCAAAATTCTGCAAGCAAAACATGCTAAATTTGCCAACCAAATTAGAATAAGGTAAATGTATTTGCTGGTCAGTTTTAAAAATGTTGCTTATCTCTACAAGTGATTCATCTTTATAAGTCCAGCATACAGATAAGCAGACCAAAACTAGTATTAAAGGGAGAGATGTAGCAAAGCTTGGCGAGAGATAAAGTACCAACCAATCAGCTTCTTAAACTCTCTATTGTCAGATGATAGATAAAAACCATAAACTTAGCCTATACTTAACTAAAACAACAACAACACAAGACCAAAATATGCCGTTCAAAATAAATGGTCAGCTTTATTTAATGTTACAATGATAAGTATGGTGGCAGAAGAAAGAATGGCAAACAAACAGCGTCCACTTGTCTTAGGCAAAAAGATGTCACAACTCACAAGGGTCAAAGATCCCAATACCAAGGGCAAGTATGATATTAAAACTTGCAAGGGCCAACTTTCCCTTTCTAAGCAGGTGATGCAGTATCCGACACCAATGCCAATGCACTATTCAGGCCCGCTCGGTTGAGAGGTGCCCCTGATCCCAGCAGGGCTGCAACTAGGGCGGGGGGCTAAGGTGGCACATGCCCCAGGTGCAGAACTTGAGGGGGTGATGAGGAGAGGCTGCCAAGGTGGGGGGGCCACAGATAGTTGCATGTGTGGCTTTGGAGCCACACGCTGGGACCTGCAGGCAACCGCCTGGCTCTTGCAGCTCGGCCTTGAGAGACCCAGCACCGCCGTCAGTCTAATCTGATGTCAGTCGCAAACCAATCAGAGCTTGCGGACCGGCAGCCAATCAGCATTGGCTACCGGTCTGAGAGCTCCAATTGGTTTGTGACTGGTGCCACATTAGAATGACAGTGGCACTGAGCGATCCTCGGCATGTGGCTTCTCCATCCCATCCTGCGCCGCCTGAGCTCACCCACCATTCGGCCTCGGCAAATAAAACGAGGGAGCTGGCTTACTGGGAGATCCCACTTTTTTCATGTGAAAATCCGATTTTAATAGTGTTTTATCTGTCAGTTCTGGGAGGGCTGCTATCACTGGGGGGCATTACTGTGGCATAATGTGTAAGAGATCTTACTGTGGCATAATGTGTAAGGGACATTACTGTGACATAATGTGTAGTAAGGGGTATTACCAGTGCTCGAAGTGTGCCGGTATGCAACGGTATGGCATACCGGCACTTCAAGCAATAAACTTTTTTTTTTTGTACCTAGCTGGAACTTGGAAGAGGGCTGAGCGGGAAAGCTACAAGCTCAGCCCACTTCTGTAAGTGACCCTGACACTAGAGCACAGCCCCTAAAGCCAGCCGCAGTATGTGTGCCGCTGCCTGGCCAATCCTGAGTGTGTACCCGGAGCCTTCCCCCGCCCCTGCCCTCCGAACTCCTGTCTGCGTGTGCTGGGTGACTGTCCGCCATCCCCCCCATCCAAATGTGCCAGGTGCCTGATGGTCTCTGCAGCATATATTACACGCTGCAGAGACATTGTGCCTCCACCGCTGCCCGTCCCCCGCCAGATTGTGGCAGCGGCTGGCTCAGTCAATGTGCCACTGCCTGCCCAATACCTAACATATAGCGGGAGCCATTCCCCGCCCCCGCCGGAAGATCTCTGCAGGATCAAAGCTGCAGAGTCCAGTAACTCATGCCCGCGTGTGCCGGGTGTCCATCCGCCCCCCCTCCTCCGTGCCGGGTGTTGTATTGAAGGTCTCTGCAACATCCACTGCACGCTGCAGAGACATTGTGCCTTCGCCGCAGCCCAACCCCCGCTGGATTCAGGACCAGGAGTCACAGCCAGACAGCTCCTCATACTGTCCTCCGTGGTGAGGGTGACTGTGGCTGGCTGAGGGAGCCCTGGAGCTGGATTCTAGTGCTGGGGCTCTCCCTAGTACAACTGTTGGTGCCACTAGCTCCTGCACTTCTCCCTGCTTCCCTCCTCCTTTGGATGGATCCCTCTCCACTCCACCTAGTTGGGGTCAGACAGCCTACTCTTCAGCTGTTGCAGCAATCGGTGAGTAATAATAGCTTTCAGTTCTTTCTCTGTAGTGTGTACCTCTCCACCTCTTGTTTACCCCACCTCCCCTGTGTGCCATTCCACCCCTTTGTACCCCACCACTCCTGTGTACCTCACCTCCCCTGTGTGCCTTGCCACCCCTGTGTACCCCACCTCCCCTGTGTGCCTCGCCACACCTGTGTACCCCACCTCCACTGTGTGCCTTGCCACCCCTGTGTACCCCACCTACCCTGTGTGCCATGCCACCCCTGTGTACCCCACCTCCCCTGTGCGCCTCACCACTCCTGTGTACCCTACAACATTTTTTTATCGGTGCCAATGTGGTTTTTTTTATGCAAAGTCTATGGGGTCTAATTACTAAACAGTGTTATGAGACAGAGTGAAAAGTGATAAGGCGCCAGCCAATCAGCTCCTAACTGCCATCTCACAGGCTGTGTTTGAAAAATGACAGTTGGGAGCTGATTGGCTGGCACCTTATCACAGACATCACTTTTCACTCTGCCTCCTAACAATGCTTAGCAAATAGACCCCTATATGTGTATGTGGTTTTTTTCCTGTGCCCAATGTATTTCTTTATTTTCCGATCGGTGCCTTTAGGGGCTATTCAATTTAGCATGATGTTGAATAGTGCTAGGAAGGGGCTCCCAGAGCTATTCAATTGACCTCGCTGCTAGTCCAAGTACAGAATTTATGCTCGCATCCTCCTGAGGGTGCAAGCAGAAATCCAACTAAAGTTCCCGCAGCGATTCTGTTTTTCAGTTTAGCACAGTGCTAACAGCATTGCAACCGGCACTTCATGTGAAAAATGACAGTTAGCGCACGTAAACACCTGGCTCAAGGCGTGCTAACCGGCATCTCCCGTCTTCCAGACGCAAGGAAAACAATTGAATAGCTCCAGGAACTCCTTCCCGATGCTATTCACATCATGTTTATTTGAATTGCCACCAATGTGTGTGTGTTTTGTGTGGCCACACCCCTCATAACACGTAGTCGCGTCCATACCCCCACTTCGAAATTCCCACTTCGACCACTGGGTATTACTGTGGCATAATGTGTAAGGGGATAATGTGTAAGGGGCATTACTGTGACATAATGTGTAGTAAGGGGTATTACTGTAGCATAATGTGTTGTAAAGGACAATACTGTGGCATAATGTGTTGCAAGGGGAATTACTGTGTAGCATAATGCATTGTAAGGGGCATTAATGTGGCACAATGTGTTGTAAGGCGCATTACTCTGTCCCAAACCACACATCCTTTTTGTCCTCTATGTTTTTTTGTATTTTTTTTTTGGGGGAAAATTACTGTCTTGCCCTGGGTGACAGAAATCGAGTTTTGGCCCTGATCCCAAGGAAATCGGCCTAACCAGTGCATTGAAGGGGAGTGCACCGCTCATACTGCAGCAAGAAAGATGCTTTAATATTGCAGGTATTTCCCTGCTATGAAATAAAGCCGACACAAGACACAATAGGGGGGGTGGCGGGAGATCAAATTCAAAGAGGCAGAATTACACACATAATCTCCCCCACACCCTCTTACATAACACGCCCTTAACCCCCCCCTCCAGCCTGTCATTGTTGCCAACCCAACTGTCAAATACAACAAAAACACCCCGCTAACTTTATTAACCTAATCTATACCTATAAATTCCCTTTGTTCCTTCTAATCTATCTCTATAAGTTCCCTCGGTCAAACCTACTGTCATAAACAGGATGACATTTAGGGGGCGATTCAATTGTTGCTCCGTTCTGAGGCCTAACGCTGCTGGGGCGGACATTCCTTCTCACAGATATTGAGGAACGAGAAGAAATGTGTCTAAAGTCTGTTTTTTTGGGCACCCAAACAGTTGTTTGGGCGTGTTATCCACTTCTTTAGAGGCATTCAGCAACCGCTTCTAAATGATTGCAGCAGCTGCAACAACAGTTCCTTTTGCCATGCCACCTACTGAAGCAAGAGGTAGTGTCCAGGTGGAATACCACCATTAATATACTTCAGCAAATGGAGGAACAGCAACAAGCCATCAAAACCTACTCACAAGCTATAACATAGGGAGAGGAGGGAAAATGTAATTTACTCCAGGACACTGGAGACTACTCTCTGTTTTATGCAATTTACTGAATCCATTTAAAGTAGCAACTATGAAATGAGTTCAGACACTGCCAAAGTTCAGAAGTGAGTTCAGACACTGCCAGCTTGAGTCAGGTGATTTCCTTAATAAAACTACTTGAAAAGAAGCTAGATAAACCGAAGGAGGAGATGAAACAAAGTGATTCTGGTATTTTGGACTTGTAAATCAACTTTATTGTTTGCTTCGCCAAGACACAAGGTTTGTCAAGATTTTGCAATTGGATTACTAGATTTTGGCAACAATGATTGATCCTAGGTTTAAGTTGTATGCAATATCTTTATTTCCAACTAACACAGATATTCAGAGATGCAAAGAGCACTTTGCCAGCAATTTGACAGCTCACATGGCACATAATGACATGACCCTGTATCCTGCTTCAGTTTCTCCTGCAGACTGTGCTACAAGTAAAAAACTTACTTTTCCTGAGAGACCCACAAGGGGAGTGGATGATGAGTCAACTCAGTGCGCCAGACACGATTTTGAGATCTGGTCAGGCTTAGAAGAAATGCCCACAATTATTGACACCTGAATCGTGATTCGATCTGAGACACTAAGGGGTCTATTTACTAAAGTGAGAGTTTTCAGAAGTGGAGATGCTGCCCATAGCAACCAATCAGATTCTAGCTATTATCTTCTAGAAGGTGCTAGTTAAATGTTAAGTAGAATCTGGTTGCTATGGGCAACAACTCCACTTCTAAAAACGCTCACTTTAGTAAATATACCCCTATGCCTCTTAGAATGGTGGAGTATTATTTTAATGACAATGTAAAAATGTGCATGTCATGCAGGAAAAAAGGTAATTTGTATTGTACAAGCTAGCTTTCGTGTACTTAAGCTGCCCACCCTCCAGTGTGTACTCAGAAAGAGCATTTAGCACAGTCAGGAACCTTGTGAGCAATCGGAGCAGGAGGCTAAAAATTAACTACAAATTCTATGAGGATTAATTTGCCACCCAATGCATCAAAGTACAGAGACTGATGAGGCTGATAATGATGATGACATCTTAGAGATTAATAACTAACTAACAACAATGCTGCTAGCTGCTTTAAGCCCATTGGTAGCTTTTTTTTCTGGGGGCCCACAACAAACCAAGGGCATTAGCCACAAAAGTGGCGGTCACTGTTGCTGAGGTAGTCCCTGTCGCTAAAGTTTGGTTTGTTAAACTGTGCATGTCCTTATTAATATACAACAAAAGGGTTGGAAGGCCCAAGTACAATTACATCTTGCACCACTTTTCCACTTTTCTTTTAGGGGCATTGGTGATAGTCTTCTGTCTCTCACAAGTCGATCCTTTACCAGATCATGCTTTGGTCTTATCATACTGTCTTGCGTGCGCTTAACTGGCAGAGTATAATAAATAGAAAGAATAATAATTGTATAATACTGATTTTTGGGGGGCACATTGACGGTCTTTTTTGACTAGACAAACATTTTTATTAGGGGTGTGCACCGGCCACTTTTCGTGTTTTGTGTTTTGGTTTTGGATCTGGATCTTTCTTCGTGTTTTGGATCTGGATTGGTTTTGCCAAAACCACCCTTCCGTGTTTTGGGTTCTGGGTTTTGTGTTTTGGATCTGTATTTTTTTTTTAAAAAGCATAAAAACAGCTAAAATCACAGAATTTGTTGGTTTATCTGCTCCTATGCTATTATTAACCTCAATAACCTTAATTTCCACTCATTTCCAGTCTATTCTGAACACCTCACACCTCACAATAGTGTTTTCATGTCCAAAAGGTTGCACCGAGGTAGCTGGATGACTATGCTAAGCGTCACGAGTGGGCGGCACAAACACGTGACCCATCTAGGAGTGACACTGCAGTGGCAGACAGGATGGCAGTTAGAAAAACTAGGCCCCAAACTGTACATAATGCAAAGAAAAAAAAGAAGTGCAAGATGGAATTGTCCTTGGGCCCTCCCACCCACCCTTATGTTGTATAAACAGGACATGCACACTTTAACAAATCAATCATTTCAGCGCCAGGGTCTGCCACACAACTGTGGCTGAAATGATTGGTTCGTTTGGGCCCCCACAAAACAAGCTGGCAATTAATGTGTCCCTGCACAAACTGGCTCTACGGAGGCAAGATGTCATCCTCATCCTCCTCATCCACCGATTCCTCACCCTCTTCAGTGTGTACATCCTCATCCTCACAAAGTATTAACTCGTCCCCACTTGAATCCACCACCACAGGTCCCTCTGTACCTTCTGGAGGCTGGTCTGCCTGGAAGAGCTGATAATTCATTTTGATGAACATCATCTTCTCCACATTCTGTGGAAGCAACCTCCTACGCCTTTCGCTGACAAGGTTCCCGGCTGCACTAAACAATCTTTCGGAGTACACACTGGAGGGGGGGCAACTCAGGTAAAATAGAGCCAGCTTGTACAGGGGCCTCCAAATTGCCTCTTTTTCCTGCCAGTACAGGTATGGACTGTCTGACATGCCTACTTGGATGCTGTCACCGATGTAATCCTCCACCATTCTGTCAATGGTGACAGTATCATATGCAGTGACAGTAGACATGTCAGAAATTGTTGCCAGGTCCTTCAGTCCGGACCAGATGTCCAAACTTGGTCCTGCCTGCCCTGCATCACCGCCAGCGGGTTGCTTAGGATACCTAAGTTTTTTCCTGGCAGCCCCAGTTGCGGGAGAAAATGAAGAAGGAGCCGTTGACGTGTCACGTTCCGCTTCAGCTGACAGTGTGTTCACCAGCAGGTCTTTGCACCTCTGCAGGCTTGTGTCGGCCGGAAAGAGAGACACCACATAGGCTTTAAACCTAGGATCAAGCACGGTGGCCAAAATGTAGTGGTCTGATTTCAACAGATTGACCACCCTGGAATCCTGGCAAAGCGAATGAAGGGCTTCATCCACAAGTCCCACATGCCGAGCGGAATCGCTCCGTCTTAGCTCCTCCTTCACTTTCTCCAGCTGCTTCTGCAAAAGCCTGATGAGGGGAATGACCTGACTCAAGCTGGCTGTGTCTGAACTGACTTCACGTGTGGCAAGTTCGAAGGGCTGGAGAACCTTGCACAACACGGAAATCATTCTCCACTGCGCTTGAGTCAGGTGCATACCCCCTCCTTTGCCTATGTCATAGGTGGATGTATAGGCTTGTATGGCCTTTTGCTGCTCCTCCATCCTCTGAAGCATATAGAGGGTTGAGTTCCACCGCGTCACAACCTCTTGCTTCAGGTGATGGCGGGGCAGGTTCAAGAGTGTTTGCTGGCGCTCCAGTCTTCGGCACGCAGTCGCTGAATGGCGAAAGTGGCCAGAAATTTTTCGGGCCACCCAAAGCGTCTCCTGCACGCCCCTGTCGCTTTTCAGAAAATTCTGCACCACCAAGTTTATTGTGTGAGCAAAACATGGGACGTGCTGGAATTTGCCCAGATGTAATGCCCGCACAATATTGGTGGCGTTGTCAGATATCACAAATCCCCAGGAGAGTCTAAGTGGGGTAAGCCACTGGGCGATGATTTCCCTCAGTTTCTCTAAGAGGTTGTCGGCGGTGTGCCTCTTACTGAAACCGGTGATACACAGCGTAGCCTGCCTTGTAACGAGCTGGCATTTCTGAGATGCTGCTACTGGTGACGCTGCTGCTGTTGCTGCGTAAGGTGATACATCTACCCAGTGGGCTGTCACAGTCATATAGTCCTTAGTCTGCCCTGTTCCACTTGTCCACATGTCCGTGGTTAAGTGGACATTGTGTACAACGGCATTTTTCAGGACACTGAGGACACTTTTTCTGACGTTTCTGTACAGTCTCGGTATCGCCTGCCTAGTGAAGTGGAATCTAGACGGGATTTGGAACCGGGGACACACTACCTCCATCAATTGTCTATATCCCACTGCACTAATGGCGGATACCGGATGCACGTCTAACACCAACATAGCAGTCAAGGCCTCAGTTATACGTTTTGCTTCAGGATGACTGCTGTCGTACTTCATCCTCCTCGCTAAGGACTGTTGGAGGGTCAATTGTTTAGTAAAAGTAGTGGTGTTCCTACTTCCTCTCTGGGATGATGAACGACTCCCAGCAGCAGCAACAGCAGCAGCGGCAGCAGTAGGCGTAGCAATGCAGGATCCTCCAGAGGAATCCCGGATAGGAGAGTCAGTCATGCCAGTGACATGGCCTGCAGGACTACTTCCGATCCTGACTAAGGAGGAAATTGACGAGGAGGGAGTTGACGGTGTGGTTTGCAGGCGCTTGGATACAACAGGACAACGGGATTTAGGTGTCCCTGGACTGCTTACGGTCTTAGCCAAAGTTTCTGAACTTGACAGTAACTTTTTATGAACGCGCTGCAGGTGCCGTATAAGGGAGGATGTTCCTAGGTGGTTGACGTCCCTACCCCTACTTATTTCACCTTTACATATGGTACATATGGCAAGACAGTTGTTGTCCGGATTTGGATAGAAATATTGCCAGACCAAAGAGGTGGAATGTTTGGTCTTCTGCCCAGGCATGACCGTGATGGGCTTTTTCATCCCACGGACAACAACTGTCTCCCCCGGAGCCTGATTTAAACAAACCACATCACCATCAGAATCCTCCTCGCCAACTTCCTCCTCAGCGCCAGCTACACCAGTATCCTCATCCTGTTGTACTTCAACAGTGACATCTTCAATTTGCATATCAGCAAGTGGACTGTGGGTGCTCCTTTCAGCACTTGCAGGGGGCGTGCAAATGGTGGAAAGAGCCACCTCTTCACGTCCAGTGCTGGGAAGGTCAGGCATCGCAACCACCACCACACTTGGACTCTCCTTGGGGATTTGTGATATCTTCTTAGAAAGCACAGTTCTTCGCTGTGCTTTTGCCAGCTTAACTCTTTTGATTTTTTTAGTGGGAGGAGGGCTTCCATCGTCATGTGAAGCTGAACCACTAGTCATGAACATACTAGGGATCGACCTTAGCCGTTCCTTGCCACTCCTTGTCGTAAATGGCATATTGGCAAGTTTACGTTTCTCTTCAGCTGATTTAAATGTCTTTTTCAAGGTCATTTTCCTGAACTTTGCCATTTGGGATTGTATGTGCCCTCTACTATGACATTGGGCATCGGCCTTGGCAGACGACGTTGATGGCATGTTATCGTCTATGTCATGACTAGTGGCAGCAGCTTCAGCACTAGGAGGAAGTGGTTCTTGATCTTTCTCTATTTTATTTTTATCGGAGAAAGTTTGGTCCTCCATTTATGTTATATCGATTTGATATATACGTGCGGCTAAACACAGAAAATAATTTTTTTTTTGGTTTGGACTGGAGTGTACTTTGTGGGTTACAGCACCCTTTAACGGTCAAGCCAGCCGGCCATTTACTTATGACACAGGCGCACCCTTGGCACTACTTTGTTGATGCACGTGCGGCTACTGCGCACACAATTCACAAACACAGAAAATAATTTTTTTTTGGTTTGGACTGGAGTGTACTTTCGGGGGTTACAGCACCCTTAACGGTCAAGCCAGCCGGCCCTTTACTTATGACACAGGCGCACGCTTGGCACTACTTTGTTGATGCACGTGCGGCTACTGCGCACACAATTCACAAACACAGAAAATAATATTTTTTTTGGTTTGGACTGGAGTGTACTTTGGGGGTTACAGCACCCTTTAACGGTCAAGCCAGCCGGCCCTTTACTTATGACACAGGCGCACGCTTGGCACTACTTTGTTGATGCACGTGCGGCTACTGCGCACACAATTCACAAACACAGAAAATAATTTTTTTTTGGTTTGGACTGGAGTGTACTTTCGGGGGTTACAGCACCCTTTAACGGTCAAGCCAGCCGGCCAGTTACTTATGACACAGGCGCACGCTTGGCACTACTTTGTTGATGCACGTGCGGCTACTGCGCACACAATTCACAAACACAGAAAATAATTTTTTTTTGGTTTGGACTGGAGTGTACTTTCGGGGGTTACAGCACCCTTAACGGTCAAGCAAGCCGGCCCTTTACTTATGACACAGGCGCACGCTTGGCACTACTTTGTTGATGCATGTGCGGCTACTGCGCACACAATTCACAAACACAGAAAATTATTTTTTTTTGGTTTGGACTGGAGTGTACTTTCGGGGGTTACAGCACCCTTTAACGGTCAAGCCATCCGGCCCTTTACTTATGACACAGGCGCACGCTTGGCACTACTTTGTTGATGCACGTGCGGCTACTGCGCACACAATTCACAAACACAGAAAATAATTTTTTTTTGGTTTGGACTGGAGTGTACTTTCGGGGGTTACAGCACCCTTTAACGGTCAAGCCAGCCGGCCCTTTACTTATGACACAGGCGCACGCTTGGCACTACTTTGTTGATGCACGTGCGGCTACTGCGCACACAATTCACAAACACAGAAAATAATATTTTTTTTGGTTTGGACTGGAGTGTACTTTGGGGGTTACAGCACCCTTTAACGGTCAAGCCAGCCGGCCCTTTACTTATGACACAGGCGCACGCTTGGCACTACTTTGTTGATGCACGTGCGGCTACTGCGCACACAATTCACAAACACAGAAAATAATTTTTTTTTGGTTTGGACTGGAGTGTACTTTCGGGGGTTACAGCACCCTTTAACGGTCAAGCCAGCCGGCCCTTTACTTATGACACAGGCGCACGCTTGGCACTACTTTGTTGATGCACGTGCGGCTACTGCGCACACAATTCACAAACACAGAAAATAATTTTTTTTTTGGTTTGGACTGGAGTGTACTTTGGGGGTTACAGCACCCTTTAACGGTCAAGCCAGCCGGCCCTTTACTTATGACACAGGCGCACGCTTGGCACTACTTTGTTGATGCACGTGCGGCTACTGCGCACACAATTCACAAACACAGAAAATAATTTTTTTTTTGGTTTGGACTGGAGTGTACTTTCGGGGGTTACAGCACCCTTAACGGTCAAGCCAGCCGGCCCTTTACTTATGACACAGGTGCACGCTTGGCACTACTTTGTTGATGCACGTGCAGCTACTGCGCACACAATTCACAAACACAGAAAATAATTTTTTTTTTGGTTTGGACTGGAGTGTACTTTCGGGGGTTACAGCACCCTTAACGGTCAAGCCAGCCGGCCCTTTACTTATGACACAGGCGCACGCTTGGCACTACTTTGTTGATGCACGTGCGGCTACTGCGCACACAATTCACAAACACAGAAAATAATTTTTTTTTTGGTTTGGACTGGAGTGTACTTTCGGGGGTTACAGCACCCTTAACGGTCAAGCCAGCCGGCCCTTTACTTATGACACAGGTGCACGCTTGGCACTACTTTGTTGATGCACGTGCAGCTACTGCGCACACAATTCACAAACACAGAAAATAATTTTTTTTTTGGTTTGGACTGGAGTGTACTTTCGGGGGTTACAGCACCCTTAACGGTCAAGCCAGCCGGCCCTTTACTTATGACACAGGCGCACGCTTGGCACTACTTTGTTGATGCACGTGCGGCTACTGCGCACACAATTCACAAACACAGAAAATAATTTTTTTTTTGGTTTGGACTGGAGTGTACTTTGGGGGTTACAGCACCCTTTAACGGTCAAGCCAGCCGGCCCTTTACTTATGACACAGGCGCACGCTTGGCACTACTTTGTTGATGCACGTGCGGCTACTGCGCACACAATTCACAAACACAGAAAATAATTTTTTTTTGGTTTGGACTGGAGTGTACTTTCGGGGGTTACAGCACCCTTTAACGGTCAAGCCAGCCGGCCAGTTACTTATGACACAGGCGCACGCTTGGCACTACTTTGTTGATGCACGTGCGGCTACTGCGCACACAATTCACAAACACAGAAAATAATTTTTTTTTGGTTTGGACTGGAGTGTACTTTCGGGGGTTACAGCACCCTTAACGGTCAAGCAAGCCGGCCCTTTACTTATGACACAGGCGCACGCTTGGCACTACTTTGTTGATGCATGTGCGGCTACTGCGCACACAATTCACAAACACAGAAAATTATTTTTTTTTGGTTTGGACTGGAGTGTACTTTCGGGGGTTACAGCACCCTTTAACGGTCAAGCCATCCGGCCCTTTACTTATGACACAGGCGCACGCTTGGCACTACTTTGTTGATGCACGTGCGGCTACTGCGCACACAATTCACAAACACAGAAAATAATTTTTTTTTGGTTTGGACTGGAGTGTACTTTCGGGGGTTACAGCACCCTTTAACGGTCAAGCCAGCCGGCCCTTTACTTATGACACAGGCGCACGCTTGGCACTACTTTGTTGATGCACGTGCGGCTACTGCGCACACAATTCACAAACACAGAAAATAATATTTTTTTTGGTTTGGACTGGAGTGTACTTTGGGGGTTACAGCACCCTTTAACGGTCAAGCCAGCCGGCCCTTTACTTATGACACAGGCGCACGCTTGGCACTACTTTGTTGATGCACGTGCGGCTACTGCGCACACAATTCACAAACAAAGAAAATAATTTTTTTTTGGTTTGGACTGGAGTGTACTTTCGGGGGTTACAGCACCCTTTAACGGTCAAGCCAGCCGGCCCTTTACTTATGACACAGGCGCACGCTTGGCAATACTTTGTTGATGCACGTGCGGCTACTGCGCACACAATTCACAAACACAGAAAATAATTTTTTTTTTGGTTTGGACTGGAGTGTACTTTGGGGGTTACAGCACCCTTTAACGGTCAAGCCAGCCGGCCCTTTACTTATGACACAGGCGCACGCTTGGCTCTACTTTGTTGATGCACGTGCGGCTACTGCGCACACAATTCACAAACACAGAAAATAATTTTTTTTTTGGTTTGGACTGGAGTGTACTTTCGGGGGTTACAGCACCCTTAACGGTCAAGCCAGCCGGCCCTTTACTTATGACACAGGTGCACGCTTGGCACTACTTTGTTGATGCACGTGCAGCTACTGCGCACACAATTCACAAACACAGAAAATAATTTTTTTTTTGGTTTGGACTGGAGTGTACTTTCGGGGGTTACAGCACCCTTAACGGTCAAGCCAGCCGGCCCTTTACTTATGACACAGGCGCACGCTTGGCACTACTTTGTTGATGCACGTGCGGCTACTGCGCACACAATTCACAAACACAGAAAATAATTTTTTTTTTGGTTTGGACTGGAGTGTACTTTCGGGGGTTACAGCACCCTTAACGGTCAAGCCAGCCGGCCCTTTACTTATGACACAGGCGCACGCTTGGCACTACTTTGTTGATGCACGTGCGGCTACTGCGCACACAATTCACAAACACAGAAAATAATTTTTTTTTGGGTTTGGACTGGAGTGTACTTTCGGGGGTTACAGCACCCTTAACGGTCAAGCCAGCCGGCCCTTTACTTATGACACAGGCGCACGCTTGGCACTACTTTGTTGATGCACGTGCGGCTACTGCGCACACAATTCACAAACACAGAAAATAATTTTTTTTTTGGTTTGGACTGGAGTGTACTTTCGGGGGTTACAGCACCCTTAACGGTCAAGCCAGCCGGCCCTTTACTTATGACACAGGCGCACGCTTGGCACTACTTTGTTGATGCACGTGCGGCTACTGCGCACACAATTCACAAACACAGAAAATAATTTTTTTTTGGTTTGGACTGGAGTGTACTTTCGGGGGTTACAGCACCCTTTAACGGTCAAGCCAGCCGGCCCTTTACTTATGACACAGGCGCACGCTTGGCACTACTTTGTTGATGCACGTGCGGCTACTGCGCACACAATTCACAAACACAGAAAATATATTATTTTTTTAGCACTTGGGGGGAGCGCCCCTGATGGACAGAGCACCCCCTGGACAACACTATAGCTCTCCTTTAGGACTGGGACACTGCACAGGACTTTGGAGTGGACACAGCCCCTATGGAGAACTGACTGCACAACACAGTCCAGCCAGCCCCTATGGACTTTGAAGTAGTGGACACAGCCCCTATTAACAACAGCAGCACAGCACAACACAGCCAGCCCCTATGGACTTTGAAGTAGTGGACAACAGCAGCACTACACTACACTACACTACACAGCCCTAACTCCCACCCTCCCTCTTCACTGTCCACAGCCGAGTGAGAAAATGGCGCCGACGCGGGTACCTTATATAGGATCCAAAACCCGCGAGACTCGGAAGGCGGGATGATGACGTTTTGCCTCGATTTCAGATCCGAGTCAGGCGGGAAAAGTCGAGCCTGACTCGGATCGGACTCGGATCGGGGGGGCTCGGGGGGGTTCGGATTTTAGAAATCCGAACCCGCTCACCCCTAATTTTTATTAGTTATTGCTTTAATGCATTACTAATTTGCAACACATTTTTAACCAGAATTAATGTGGTGCCTCACAAAAAAATCTTAACAGAATAATGGACCATATTTAGTATTATCCAGTAATATGCAGAAAAATTATATAAGGGAAAATTTTCACAACAGTCAACAGAAATGCTTGCAAGCTCAAAGATCATGGATAATAAGAAAATCTCTCTGCTTGTGGATTAGATTTAGGAGAAATAATATGGTATTATCCCTCATACTCAGATTCTCTGGTGCACCACATAAATGTACTACAGGAGTGTTTTACCCAATTAGGCGGGGGTAGTATAGCCCGCAGGTCAGCCTTCTAATATTTGTTAATGTAATGGCACATATCCACAAGACGATAGGCAAAACACTGCACGATTACGACATTGTAATCGTGCAGTCATTTGTCTGTCTGTGATGTGCCTTCACTGAATGAGCAGTTGTTCAGTGAAGGCACGTCAATCATCTGCAAACATGTTGAACCTGACGATATTGTCAGGTTGTACAACATATTTATACGATGATAGATGTCTAAACGACCAGCATGATGCGCATCACTGGTCGTTTTAGACATTTTTTAAACGATTTTCAAATGATTATTGAACAATTATCGTACAATAATGATATCATTATCGTTCAATCGCTCAATTTAATCATCTAGTGGATGTGTGCCTTTAGATGATTTGGAGTTGTGGAATGTGGAACAAGTTCCTATAACTGTTTTACTTTTTTTGGCCTTATTAAGCTTCAGGTCATATTGGTGACCCATACTATTAGGAATATCCTTAAGGGAGAGTCCTAGAGGGACAAACAAAAGCGCTGTGATCAAACTTTAAAGGCAGAGATGATCCCTTTGCCTCCTCTTGTTGCCGTTGTCCTACCCTCCAACATGACCCTTTCCACGGTTCAGGTACAAAGAGGGAGAGTTAATAAAGCTTGGAGAGAGAAAAATTGTGAGAGAGATAGCGCCAACCAAGCAGTTCCTGTCATTTTTCAAACACATCCTGTAAAATGACAGTTCAGATCTGATTGGTTGGTGCTCCAAGCTTTTTTAAATCTCCCCCATAATGCTCTGCTACTGGACTTCCCACCTAGTTAATGATTGTAGTCACCTGTGTTGAACTAGTTAATTGACGAGATGGGTGCTTTAATACAATCATAAATTAAGATGGAAATCCAGGAGCAGAGCATTTTGTACCTAATAGAATGGGTCATGTTGGAGGGTCTGTGTTATGTGCTTCCTGTGCAGTAAAGAAGCAGGGAGTGAGCTCTGTCACTTTTGTCCATTTTCAATAAAGTTTGGAAAAAAAGTCTCACTACTGCAGCAGCACTACAGGAGAGAGGATGAGACCAGTCTCTGCTCTACTGCCCGTCATCGCCGAGGGGGTGACTTTTCATTCACCCTCTTCAGCATCACATTTCTAAGTACATATCGGGGGAGCTGCCTCCTGCTTCGCACCAATAACAGGCGAAGCAGGAGCATCTTTAACACTGTGATATGTGTACTCTTAGTGCATAAACCCCTGAGGGAGAAATGTACTTTAATAGCCTGCAAGAAGCATAATATTCTTATGAGCGCTGGGATTATAGCATCCGCTGGACATGATAATACAGTATGTGGTTTCGTACACTTGTTAAAGCTGTGGCTGCTCCTGTTCATACTCTGTCCCGCAGAGTGGGTTCCGTGTCCAGCGATGAATTGGATCTAACAGACGTGGAAAGTATTTAGATTAGCGGCAGCACAGACTGTATCCTCCATGTGCATCGGAGGTCCTAATTTCCTAGCTCCAAGAAGTGGAACACTAGGAAACACAATAATAGCGGACACCGAATACCATCTGGAGGTGATCCAACCTAAGGAGTCTCCTGCTACCTTTGGGACTGGGAACTTGGTGGTAACTTGTTTTTAAATATTCAAAAGTCTTTACTACAAAACCATTTTAACAAGTCATTACAATGATATTCTACTTGCACTCGCTATATACTAGAGATGAGCGGGTCCGGTTCTCTGAGAACCGGACCTACCCAAACTTCCAGATCCGAGGCGAGAACTGAGACAGGCTCGGGTTTTCCTGCCTAACTCAGATCTGAAAACGAGGCAAAATGCATCATCCTCCCGCTATCGGATTGTTGCAGGTTTTGGATTATATACAGGTCCCTGCGATCGGCACCATTTTCACTCCGGCTGTAGAGAGAGAAGCTAGTAGACGTAGTCAGTCGCTGTCAGTCACTCAGTGTGTGTGTCCTGTTGGGGTCTTGGCCGGAAGGCTGCTGCTGTGTTGTCCATAAAGGGGCTTAGGCTGCAGTATATAAAGGGGGGCTTACTTCAGTGGGTGCTGCAGCTGCTGTGTCATTTGTCCTGTCAATTAACTGTGGCTGCTGCTGTGTTTTTGTCCTGTTCATCAGGCTAGGGCTGCAGTCCATAAAGGGGTGCTGTGTTGTTCAGAAGGGCTGCACTATCAATCAGGGGTGCTCTTCCCCAGTGTAAAAAAATAAATAAAAGTACTTTTTTTCTTTTTTTTTGTGCGTTGCGTTAGCAACTTAGCTGCGCTATGGTTGTACGGTGACACTGCCGCAGTTTACCATCCACATATATATATATATATATATATATATATATATAACTCTGCAGGTGGTCTGTCCACACTCAGCAGGGGTGCTTTGTTGTCCATAAAAAAGGGGTGCTGTCTGTATTGTTCATCAAGGGGCTGCTGCCTCATTCAGGGGTGCTCTTCCCCAGTGTAAAAAAAAATAAAAGTGCTTTTTTTGTGTGTGTGCGATAGCAACTTAGCTGCGCTATTATTGTACGGTGACATTGCTGCAGTTTATTGTCCACATATTTCTGACTCTGCAGGTGGTCTGTCTGCACTCGGCAGGG
This sequence comes from Taudactylus pleione, assembly GCA_031769625.1. Classification (NCBI taxonomy): domain Eukaryota; kingdom Metazoa; phylum Chordata; class Amphibia; order Anura; family Myobatrachidae; genus Taudactylus; species Taudactylus pleione. Next base: position 2,313,683 of record JAUIMM010000364.1, on the reverse strand, counting down.
GTGCTTTGTTGTCCATAAAAAAGGGGTGCTGTCTGTGTTGTTCATCAAGGGGGCTGCTGCCTCATTCAAGGGTGCTCTTCCCCAGTGTAAAAAAAAAGTGCTTTTGTTTTGTGTGTATGTGCGTTAGCAACATAGCGGTGCTATTATTGTACGGTGACACTGCCGGCCAGACTGCAGTTTATTGTCCACGTATTGTGACACTATAAGTGGTAGTGCAGTGTTTTTTATTATTCATAAATAATCTTGTGACACTGTAAGTGGCAACGCAGTGTGTTATTATTTTCTTATTCATAAAAAATCTTGTGACCCTGTAGGTCAGGAGTGGGGAACCTTTTTTCTGCCAAGGGCCATTTTGATATACAGTAGATAACATTATTCATGGGCCTGGTGCAGACCACGCCCCCTCTCTGTATGATGTCACAAGGGGTGGGGCCACAATCACCAGTGATTACAGCAATGCCTGGAGCATCCTGAGGATGCTCTGGGGAGCTGTAAGGGCAGCGGTGTGACCTTCTGAAGCATCCTAAGGATACTATAGGTGGCACTGCTGCATAGATTCTGGCTGCAGGGTGCCATTCTGGGCACCCTGCTAGACAGATGAGGCTAGCAGAAAAAAGCTCAGAGGGCCACACCAAATGATTACGAGGGCTTTATATGGCCCCCGGGCCTGAGGTTCCCCATCCCTGCTGTAGGTCATTGATACCGCAGTGTAATATTTAAAATTGGTACAAATTTGACGTGTGTGCTGTACCCCACTTCATTCGTGTCTGTTGATATGGAGAACGATCAGTTGAGACTTGAGAGAGCAGAAACCACAGACTAGTGCTGGAGCTGCTGCCAGTCTCACCAGTCTTGACAATACTAGTCCATCTACATTATCTACTTCAGCCGATGTCCAAGGGCATACAGGGCTTAAGTCAGGGCATCTAAAATCAAGAACCAATGTTTACAGTGGTAAATAAGAAAGCATCAAAGGGAAAGATAGCTGCAGAAAGACATAAAATTGGTAATATACCAGTTTGACCACATGAAGTGGCAAGGAAAGGCTAAGGCCTTGGCCTTTGTTTATGACTGGTAGTTCTGCCTCTTATGATGATGTAAGCACAAGTGAACATGCTGACAGAAATCGAGGATGCTTCTGTGGAAGTGCACCAGGATGAGCAGGATATTTTTGTAGCTGATGCTAATAAGGATGTTGATGATGAGGATGTTGATGAGGATGTTGTTTGTGTAAATTAGCACCAGTGGATGAAACAGTTGTTGCACATGATAAGAAAAAGCCCATTGTCAAGACAAAAAAACTTGGTTGTGTTGACTCATCTGCATCACTAGTGTCTTTTTTGGAAAAGATTTGTTTTTTCTCGGCAAATGCACTTGCTGGAGAAACTGAAGGAGAAGCCACCACTGCACCATTGCCACTTGAGCTGACAATTTGCTTACCAACAGCTCTTTGCATTTCTTCAGATATATGTCCATTGGGAAGAAAGACACATCTTCATCCTTTCAGGGATAAAAATCTACTCCCAGCAGTAGCACCAGCAGGCATAGTGCTCAAGGATCCTCAAGAAAGACACAACGTAAGACATAAACCTTAAGTCTTAAATCTTGCATTTGCTTTGTTCAGCTTGTCCACATATCTGTGCTATTCTAGTGAAGTGGAATCTTTGCAAAGGATTGTTTAACAGTCAATTTTTTTAATGCACTACTAGTAGTCTTCCTGGTCCCCTTCTTGGATGAAAATCCTCTCCCAGCAGTAGCAGGCATAGTGCTCAAGGATTCTCAAGAAAGACACAACTTAAGACTTAAACCTTAAATCTTATATCTTGCATTTGCTCTGTTCTGCTTGTCCACATATCTGTGGTTAAGTGTACAGTGGGTACAACGGCATTTTTGAGGCCACTAATTAAGTTTTGTATAATGTCCCTGTATAAGTTGGGAATTGCTTTTCTAGTGAAGTGGAATCTTTGCAAAGGATTGTTTAACAGTCAATTGTTTTCTAAAGCACTACTAGTGGTCTTCCTGGTCCCCTTCTGGGATAAAAATCCCCTCCCAGCAGCAGGCACGGCACTCAAGGATTCTTCTGGGGCAAGGACTAAGGTGAATGAATAAAATATTTTTTGTAAATGCCTCCCCTCCTCCCTCATAAATTTGCTTCAGAATCAAAAATTTTTATTGAATTAACCACTAATCAAATCTTTGTTTTCCTGCCTTCAACTACATACATACTCCAACTCCCTCAGGCCTCTTGAATAATAAAAACATTTGTTTCCTGATGTGCCATGTTGGAAGTTGAACTGCCACGTGTTGTGCCACCCACTACTGCCGCTTAGCTTAGTCAGCCAGCTAGCTTGGTGCAATTTTAGACTTAAACCAGATGAAAATGATATTGTGAGCTGTGAGGTGGTCAAAATTGACTGGAAACATGTGGAAATGAATGTTATTGAGGTTAATAATACTGTAGGAACAAAAAAAATATGTGATTTTAGCAGATTTTATAAATTTTTGAAAAAAAAAATACAAATACAAAACCAAAACACGCAAGGGGCGGTTTTGGCAAAACCAAATCCAGATCCAAAACACAAGAAGATACAGAACCAAAACCAAAACATGGGGGTCAGCACACATCCCTACTATATATTATATATTATTTGAAGCTACAGCATTATTTTATATGAATATACGGTATATATATATATATATATATATATATATATATATATATATTATATAAGAAATCAATACATTGTAGAACGATACAGGTATATGTATGTAAAAGAAATGTTTTATATGGTAAAGAGAAACCCTTTGTGTTATCATCAAAAAAGCAGACAAATAACTATATTAACAATTAACTAATCCGAACCCGCTCATCTCTATTAACAATATCAATTCAAGTGCAGTCAGCTGTTTTTTTATATTTTGTCAACCAAAATCACACTTCCATATAAAGAGTTCCTATATCTTCTTTTTTTAATCTGATTAACATTTTATAACCCTGCTTGTAAAATAATAAACTAAAAGGGTATAATACAAGGTTCTATACAAAGATTTATTATTTTCAAACTGCATTGTTTAAAATCTTTTTAATCTTTTTCATCAGCAAAGATCGACTTGAAAAATATCAAACCTAAAAGCATATGTATGTTTATCGATGTGTCTGTTTCAGTTTGTTACTAGTGTTCAAATAAATGAAAAGAAATATGTATTAAGTGGTCTTTTGGATAATCGCAGAAGGCCACAAAAAAAATTTCAATTAAATGAGTGTCACAGAAATACAGACAGATGGTGAGAAATAAAATAAAATCTTGTAATAGAATAAAAAATGGATAAAGTGCACCTTAGGAAATAGGATTACAAGTGAAAAAAATGGTTTCAGAAAAATCCAATTTTCAGAATGGAAACGTATTCTCTCTGATCATTGTCTGCGGCCTGCAGTAGGGATGTATCTATAAAATGTATTTTACTACCATAAAATACAGTAATTATCTGTTTCATTTTTTTTTCTCTTTTTTCACTCAGTTTATCTGTCTGTGGTAATGAACAAGGTTTATATTTATGTGGCACCATTAGCCTATTAAAATATATATTTCAATTTCCAGCATTAGGTAACTATTATATAACATATGGTGACAAAAACACTGGTAAGGTCATACATAGGAGATATATTTGTCCCAGATTTCTGACTTATATGTATTAAATCCCCAGGAAAATGTTTGTGATTACAAAACAGACTTGATAGATGTTTGGGCTTTAGTAAAAGCCACATAAGGGTTCCTGGGGTTATGGATGGAGAATGAGGGTGGGCTCCATCCATTAGGTCCATTTTGGGTCATCAGGTCTTCAGCATGAGAACAGGCTAATTACTACTTGCACCTGTAAAAGACTGATAAAAGTGTGTCATGGGTTTTACTCAGTGTCTCACTACCTGAGGAAAGAGGCATGAGTACTGTGCATTTGCATATGTGTATGGTAGGTCCATTAGGTCCTACCACTCATGAGAGAGGGAATCTCTGTAGTTTGTCATTGCTCAGATGGGTTAGGATTTTATTTTATGTTTTGCTTTTTCTGCACAATAAACTAGTTTTGATTAATTTCATGGAAACCCTGGACTGGTGTGCTGTTTCCTGGCTGCTGTATGTTTGGAAGTGCCCATCTACTTATTCACTAGGCTGTTAGCCTTGGCTGTAGTGCAGATCTCACAAGTGCAAAATAGATTTTAGGGAAAACATCAGCATTAGACCGGCGTTACTGGCTATGTCTTCAGCTGAGACTGATTGAAATGACCCCTCCTATCTCTGTCTCCAACAGGTAATCAGCAATTGTTATCTGAAGTCTGCTGCAGAACATTACTCCTGATGTGCTGCTTTTTTTGAATTACAGATTTAGGTAATCAACAACTCTTATCTAAAGTCTGCTGCAGAACATTACTCCTGATGTGCTGCTTTATTTGAATTATAGATTTAGGTAATCAGCAATTGTTATCTGAAGTCTGCTTGTGCCTTATAATATTTTATTGTATATAAATTGCCATAAGTATTATTAAGTATTATATACAGTCTTTAGATTGAGTGTAGGCATGATTGATCTTAAGTCCTAAATGTTTGATATGTGCTACATGTTTGTTTAAGCCATTTTATTGCTCAGTCTGTATTGGCTGGCCAGTGGGGGGTTGTCATTAATTAGGGTGCACACTTGGCTACATCTCTACTTAAATATCATTCACTAGGCTGTTAGCCTTGGCTGTAGTTAGCAGATCATAAGTGCAGATCTCAGAAGTGCAAAATATATTTTAGGGAAAATTTCAGCCTATCAGGGGTATTCAATATGGGTGCGATAACATCGTTTTTGCATTAATATCGCAATTATGACATCATTATCGCAGGTTTTAGTCTTACACCGTATTCAATTTCAAAGACTTTTCGCAAGTTAGAAAAGTCTTTGATAAAAAACGGGGATAACTTTTCACCACTGAATAGGTGGCGACAAAAAGTGCAGAATTGGAGTTTAGGGGTGCAGGCTTAAAAAAAATAGCCTGCACCCTTCAGAATGACCCCTTGAAACGATCTGTGTCAAAAAAAAAAATCGGGACATCCCAAACAAAGCACTTTGAATTTGGGGGCCAAAAAAAAAATGTTGGGGAACAAAGTTAAAAAATAGCGAACTTGACTCTGGGAGGGTCCCCAAGTATGGCCCAGGTGTTTTTTTCATTGCAGCTCCTTGCGCAAGTGGATTTTATAGGTAAGTATGTGTGAATGGGTAGGTGTATGTAATAAACTTATACTGTCACGGTGTGTGTGTTTTGTCTTTTTTTAACTATTTATTTTACAGTGAAATTACAGGTGCCGCATGTCTGCTGGCACTTGTAGTTCCACAAGTGCAAAATGGCAGGCATGCTGGCACTTGTAGTTCCACTGTAAAGTACAATAGTGTTACATTATTTGGCCCCCCTATTACCCCCATACCCACCGCTCCAGGGGTATGGGGATGAGCCCCAGGCTTCAGCGTAAGCCTGTGGTGCTCGGGAGAGGGGGGACCCTTTTTTGGGGGGTCCCCGACTCCCCCGAGATCACCGGCTTGCGCTGACCGACTTGGGGTGTAATGCTTAGGATCTGGAGCCCCGGTGATTGGGTCTCCGGGCTGTGGCATTACACCCCGGTCGGTTGGGTCTGGTGCTGGTCTTAAATATAGGGGGTACCCCACGTCATTTTTGCCCCCTATATTTAAAACCAGCACTAGTCCCTGCAGCCTGGTGTTGGTTTCTAAAATACGGTGGAACCCTACACATTTTGTTCCCCGTATTTTTAGAAACCACCACTGGCTGGCAAGCCTGGGGCTGGTTTGGCTTTTGGGGGGGACCTTATGTCATTTTTTTTGTAATTTTTTACTAATTTTTTTTACAGGTTAACTAAAACGGGAATTTTTGGGAAATATTCTAGGGACCCCCCTAAAGATGTCTAGACATGGGGGATCACTATGGGTACCCCCATTTTTAACTCCTGAAGGAAGTCGGGGTTTCTAATAGCCACGGCAGGGAAAAACACCTTGCAAAGCTATTTAAAAACCCGACTTTCTTAAGCAGGCAAAAACGGGGTTACCCATAGTGATCCCCCATGTCAGGACATCTTTAGGGGGGTCCCAGGCATATTTGCCGAAAATTCCCATTTTTTTCCTTAATGGGCTCAAGGGTCATTTTTTGAAAAACAGGGATAATTTTTCTAAGCACTATAGTAATTGAAAAAAAATGCAGAATAGGGGTTTGGGGGTGTAGGCTTATAAAAAATATCCTGTAGTTTTGGGAATGTCCCCTTAAAAGCAAATGTTCAAAAAAAAATGTCCTACAAAAAATCGGGACACCCTTAAAAAAAATAAGGGTTTAAAAAAAAATAGGGACACCCCAAAAAATTAATTTAAAAATTGGGGTGAAAAAAAAAATGGGAAAAAATTGTTTAACAATAGGGAAATAGGTTCAGGGCTATTTTGCAAGTATGCGGCAGGTGTTTTGAAGAATAGAATTATAGCGGCAGGTGCACAAATGCAGAATTTTTAAAAACTTACTTTAGGGACTTAAAAATATGCTAGCACCCATTTTCATGTACCCCAAATTTGATGGGAGCACTTAAAAAAACGAAAAAAAATAACCTAATTGCTCTTGTGCAAGACTTCTTCAATGTCGGGAAAAAAACACCTGCTGCGGCTATTTAAATCCCCGACGGGGGTACCCATAGTGATCCCCCAAGTTTTTACAACTTTAGGAGGTCTTACAAATTTTTTATGGAAAAAATCGTAACTTTACGCAAATCCAACTTCGGAGGTTCCCGTTTTCGATAATTTTATATTGAATACGGGGATAAGCGCCCGATACTTTAACGCAGGTAAAAACTCCGATATGAAACGTTCACTTCGACAGTGAAGTGAACGTTTCATATTGAATACCCCTCTATGACCGGCTTTAAACCGAAGGAAAACAGAAGGAGAACATTTAATCAAACAAAACTAAACTGCTATCAATACTGCATATGGACACCTGTGGAGCATCAAGTGTGAGTTCACTACTTCTTCACAACAAATATCTGCTGCCTGCATAACCAGGACATGCAACACTGAACTCCTTGTTTGATCATTGCAAAAACATTACGTCACTTGCTACTATTTGTTCTGCCTCTGTTTTTTCACTAAAACCTAAATTCTTATTCGTACCAATGCCAAGCAACCTATATAACCTTGCATGTACTATCTAATTAACTATTGCTTTTTGCTTAGCCTCACAACTTTGAACTTCTTTTTTTTATTACTCATTTTAAAACCCCATTAAATCACATATATTCCCCTCAATAAAAAAACAAAATAATTTTGTCATCGAGCATGCGCAGTCACCAGCAGTATTCTTTCACCATCATTTTACAAAACCTTCAACACTGTCGTTTTCATACATACACTATTCCTACTTCGTTTTTCTCCCCCCTTCTTACCTCATCCACACCATGACCATGTTTTCTTCAAATACTCAGTGCCTACCTAATCCTTTATTCTACCCCCTGTTCCCACCTATATCCTTACCCCCTATTCTCCCCCACTTCTTCCTCCCCTTCTCTATCTGTATTCCTCCTTGTTGCTTCCCTCCCCCTCCTCTCCTGTTACTACGCTTTCATTCTTTTCTCCCCCACCATGGTCCTACTACCCCACCACTAAGCTCTGCACCCACCCTCCTCTCCCTCTCACATCACCACACCTTTATCTACATCACACTAATCTCCCTGCTTTTCCTACAAATGCATGCCGCCTCTCTTGTCTATTGATTACTTCCTCCCACTCCTGACTCCAAAATCTCACCCAAGCTGCTCCCTTCCTCTGGAACTCTTTCCCTTTCAGACTCTCAACCTCTCTTCAAATATTCAAACAGGCTCTCAAAAGCCACTACTCTATCAAAGCCTTCCAGCTCTCATCCTAACTCACTACTACATGCTCCTTCCTCCATGTCTACCCCATCTGTGTCACCCCTGTCTGTCTGCCCATCCCTTTTAGAATGTAAGCTCTCACGAGCAGGGCCCTCAAAGGGAAGCCAGATTCGAAATGCAACACCCAAAGATAACATGGAGGAAATTATTAAGGCCTTGATACAGGCTACAGAGGTTAAGCAGGAAACCACTACAGTGCAGCAATTGACTATCGAGACCGACAGGCTTAGGGCCTGATTCAGAGCCGCTCGTAAGCGGCCGCTCGTTTGCTCCGAGCGATGTTTGCTGAACTGCGCATGCGTACGGATCGTTATACGCATGCGCGAACCAGTCAGTGCGGTTGAAATTAATGTGCTCGCAAAATAGCGAATGCCTGAAAATTTGAGTGACAGAAAGAGGCGTATGTGGGTGGTAGCAGGGGAAGGTGCTTGAAAACGGGGAGTGGAGATCTGAACGCAGGCGTGCTTAAAGGTCAAAACGGGCGTTTTATGGGTGTGCATAATTAAAACAGCAGCGTCATTGACCACGTCACTGGGTTATTTTATAGCCAGAACTGCTCACAAAATTGTGGTAGCAAAAGCCAACCACAAGAATAGTGAGCAGTTCATACCCTGGTCGATGTACTCGATTAATCTAATACATAGCGGACATGACGTAGGATGCGAGCGGCCAGGGGGCGTAGTTTTCCAAGAAATGACCGCAAGTTTTGTTCGCTCGTTCAGACATAGAGACGTGAACAGACCGCAAAGAGCGAACGGTTCATTTGAATAGCCACCCCTATTTTCTGAACGAGCGAGCGCTAATTGCGTCCGGCTCTGAATCAGGCCCTTAGTCAGATAAATGTGTATAGTCACTATAGAAGGCAAACGGATAGAGGCTCTGTTTAGATTCTGGTAGCCTGGTAACTCTTATTAAATCCGAATTGGTGAACCCCTTAAAATATAAGGAGGAAACTGTTGGCGTAACTTGCATACATGGGGATACTCGGTATTATGTTGCTGCGGAAGTGAACATAGAAACACAGTGTGTTTCCGCTGTAGTCCCTGTGGGTTTGGTTCATGGTTTGATGTATGATGCGATATTGGGGAGTAACTTTGCCCACTTCTGGAAGCTGTGGGAAAAACGATTTGTTACAGAAGTATATAACCCAGATCCATTTAAGGATGTTACTGATGCAGTGGGAGTGTCTTCCAAATCAGGAATGCTCCCTTCTTCAAGCATGATTGGGGAGCCAGAGAATGATTAGCGCACTAGTGGGGCACCGGATGATGTACCCTCTACAGGCATAGAAAATGTTTTTGAACCAGTTGATCATCTGCCTGATCTGGAGGTCAGAAAAGTGATCTTTGCAATAGAGCAGTTAAATGACCCTACTCTGATAAAAGCTAGAGAGAATGTAAAAGTGATTGACGGAAACCCCATAGACCCTGAGTGTAGGTTATTTTACCCTCACATTGCAGTAAGTCAGGATTTGTTGTACCAAGTGAACAAGAAAGGGGAATAAATTGTGGAACAATTAGTAGTGCCCAAGGCATATGCAGGTCACCTAGGTGTATATAAAACCACTGAGAGAATTTTACAGAGATTTTTCCGGCCCGGAGTTCATAAAGAGGTATGTGAATATTGTGCATCCTGACCTAAATGTCAGTACCATGCTCCAAGGCCACATTTTAGAAGTCTGCTTATCTCATTACCCAGTATTGAGGTTCCGTTTGAAAGAATAGCTATTGATTTGGTTGGACCGCTAATAAAATCTGCCTGGGGCCATCAATATATTTTGGTGATAATGAATTATGTTACCAGGTACCCAGAAGTGATACCATTGTGCAATACGTCAACAAGACCTTTGCCAGAGAACTAGTACATGACTTATTGGGGTACCCCATTTATGTTAAAAATCATGAAAGAGTAGTGCTGCCTGTTTGAAATTGCTCAGCTAATAACCTCTATGTTTTACCCCTAGACTGATGTTTTAGTGAAGAAGTTTAATAAAACTTTAAAAAACATGCTGAAGAAAGTGGTGGTTAAAGATGGAAGAGATTGGGATTATTTGCTACCTTATTTATTACTGGCCATTAGAGAGGTTCCCCAATCCTCCACGGAGTTTTCACCTTTTGATTTGTTGTACGGGAGACACCCAAGGGGATTTTTGGACATTGCAAAGTAGACATGGGAGGGGAAATCCAGTCCTTATAGAACTGTTATTGAGTAAAGGATTCCAAATTCAGGAAATAATAGCTGCAGTGGTGCCGATAGTGAGAGAGCACTAGGAACAGGTCCAAAAGGTCTACAATCGCAATGCCCAGTTGCGCATCTTTGCACCTGGGGATAGAGTGCTTATTTTTATTCCCACAGTAGAAAGTAAATTTTTGGCAGAGAGGGAGGTTAATTAAAAAGTTCACCAGCCTGGGAAGAGAAAGCCAGAACAGATCTACCATGTAAATCTTATAGAACCTTGGAAGGATAGAGCAGCTATGTCAGCTACCCTGGTCACTCTTGTACCCTCAGTACCTTTGGTCCCTGAACTACCAATAGCTAAAACCTTCTCCATTGTTCAATAGCAGGAGGCTTAAGAATTTCAAGCAAGAAATAGAGTTTTGTTTTCTGACATACCGGGTAAAACAGCAGTCATTAAACATGACATACTCACTGACCCAGGGGTTAAGGTTAACTTAAAGCCTTATAGAATCCCAGTAGCATAATGAGAATCAGTGTCTAAAGAAATTTAAAAAAATGTTGGAGTTAGGTGTAATTGAGGAGTCATAGTGAGTGGCCACGTCCCATAGTGATCATCCCAAAACCTGAGTTTGCGCTTCTGCAATGATTTCCATAAATAATGTGTCTAATTTCGATGCCTACCCAATGCCTCAGGTGGATGCACTTATTGAAAGACTATTAACATCAAGGTACTTAAACACTCTAGACTCAACCAAAAGGTATTGGCAAGTGCTTTTAACAGATAATACCTAAGAAAAGACAGCTTTTCTGCACCAGAAGGATTGTTCCAATATAAGATGGTGCCATTTGGGTTACATGGGGCACCCGCCACCATTCAAATGATGATGGATAGAATTCTAAGGTCCTATAGACAGTATGATGTTGCTTATCTGGATGATGTAGTCATCTATAGTCCTGATTGGCAATCTCACTTAACCAGAGTACAAACAGTATTGGACTCCATCCATAAGGCAGGATTGACAGCCAATAAAAAAATGATGTTTAAGGATAGAAGAAGTAAAGTATCTTGGATATACCAATGGCAGAGGTTTGATAAAGCCCCAACTTAATAAAATTGAGACAATGCTAAATTTATCATGACCCCTGAATAAGAATTAGGTGAGAGCTTTCTTAGAGATCACAGGGAATGATAGAAGGTTTATACCCAATGTTGCCACCATTGCTGTCCTACTGACAGACCTTACCAAGGGCAAACAGAAAGTTATGGTTAAGTGGAGTCCTGAATCAGAAAAGGCTTTTCAGGGGTTGAAGGTAGCATTGTGTACCCAACGAGTTCTGATGACACCTGACTTTAAAAGTGAATTTGTGGTTCAAACTGATGTGTCAGATGTAGGAATAGGTGTGGTTCTGTCCCAGAACAAAGAAGGTGAAAAGCATCATCTTCTTTATTTAAGAATAAAGTTGAATGTACATGAGAAAAACTCTGCCACTGACGAAAGAGAGCATTGGCCATTTAATGGGCATTAGAAACTCTCAGGTACTACCTGCTTGAAAGGAAATTCAGGATGGTCATGTCCCTTTAGAATGGATGTCTGAAAATAAAGAGAGCAATGATAGAATAACAAGATGGTTCTTGACATTACAAAACTTAACATTTTTAGTGGAACACAGGCCAAGGAGCCATCTGGTCAATGCAGACGCTTTGTCTCGCGTTGATTGTTTGGGGGCAGCAGTTGTTCCACCCCATAGGTTGAAAAAAAGGGGCGATATGTGTCAAAAGCATTGGTAAAGTCATACATGGGAGATATATTTGTCCCAGGTTTCTTACCTAAATGTATTAAAACCCCAGGAAAATGCATGTGATTGTCAAACAAACTTGATAGTGTTTGGAAATTATTAGAAGCCAGATAAGGATTCCTGAGGTTATGGATGGAGAGTGAGGGCAGACTCCATCCATTAGGCCCATTTTGGGTCTTCAGGTCTTTATCCTGAGAACAGGCTAATTAGTACTTGCACCTGTAAGAGGCTGATAAAAGTGTGCCAAGGGTTTTACTCAGTGTATTACTACCTTGGATAGAGGTAGCAAGTCTGTTTAGAGACACTGTGATTTAATGATTATGAGTACTGTACATATGCCTATGCTTGTGGTAGGGCCATTAGGTCCTACCACTTATGAGAGAGGAAATCTCTGTTTAGTCAGAGCCAAGATGGGTTAGGATTTTATTTAATGTCTTTCTTTTTCTGAACAATAAACTAGCTTGGACTAATTTCACGGAAATTTTGGATTGGTGTGCTGTTTCCTGGCTGCTGTGTGTTTGGAAGTGACAATTTACCCCAAGAGAGGGCACCCCAAACTTGACCTTATCAGAATGCAAAGGTCTTTATCAAAATTAGGAATGCTAGAAGCGGTGTCTGTGCAACATGGAGGGGGGGTGGGCAGGTCTAAAAGAAGTCCTGTTGATGTGATGGAACTCATGGTGCCTTGCAACTGTCAGAGGCACAACTAAGGTTAATGGTGTCCAGAATTTTTTTTTTTAATTTTGCCCCTTTAAAACTGTTCTTTAAAATTCTAGGCTTATACTTATGTTGATACTGAAATACACATTGGAAACACAAAGAAGGGAGAGCAAGTTAAACTTTAATATGACTGGGATAAATACCATGTACAAACATACTGTTTTGTATAGGAAAATTTAAATTGAATGGCCCTTGAGCGCCCAGAGGTTTTTGGGGTTATGATAGTGTGAAATACATTTTAGATGCTTTTTAACACTCCTGCTACACTGTTAGGTCCCTTAAAAAGAAAAAAAATGTTTTATACCTTCAGTGTCACTCTTAATTATTTTTCTGCCAACCCTTTAAGACTTTGTTTATGAGGTCCCCAAGTATTGGTCACTTGAGTGTCCCAGGATTTCAAACCCTTATGTATCCCTTGTACTTGAGTATTTTCTTACTTATATGGTGGTTTCTCTGCAAAGGGGGACCTCTGAACTTATTGAGCCTCCCTATGCAAATAATGTCTTAAACTGGTTTTCATTATGCATATAGAAGTTCATATGGTATGGAAGCTATCTGTCTGCATAGGAATAATATGTCATCTTTATACAACCAAGGTCAACCAGATAATACATAATAATATAAGTTTTGGGGCAGGACCAATGTGAACTTCCATGATCAAACATTCCAGATAGATACCATCCTTCTACATCTTTCCAGTGCTGTCCCCTCTGCTACACTATAGTGTCATACCTCCTGAATCTCTCCAGCACCATCTTCCCTGTGTTTCTCCAGTGCCATTCCCCTTTGCCTCTCCAGCTTCCCCTAATGTCTCACCAGCATCATTCCCACTGTGTCACTCCAACACCATCCCCTCCTTTGTCTCTTTAGCACCATCTTCCTGTGTCTTACCAGCATCATCTCCCCATGTGTCTCACCAACACGGAACCCTGTATCTTTCCAGCCTCATCTTCACATGTTTCTATAGCCTTAACCCCATGTCACTGTAGCCTAACCCTCCAAATGTCTTTCAAGCCTCATCCCTGCCTGCAAGTTTCCAGCACAATCATCATGCCCTGTGACTGACTACCCCTTTATGTATGTATTGATGTTATGCCCAAGTCACTGCTGCCCCCCTTCTTTATATACATATTTTTTTATTTGTCAGTCAAGCAGCCCCAGCCCCAGTGACCCCTGACATTACCAAACACATCCCTACAAGATCCCTCCCCACTATTATATTTTTTCCTTTTTTTTACTAACTTTATGTTCTCTTATTAATGTGGCTACTGCAGCAATGTTCCTCTGAAATCACCACAGCAGCACCCACACCCCTCATTCATTAATAACATCCCCAGCAACTCCCACAACTGCACCAATCATTCACTAATAATACTCCATTTTCACGAATAAAATCCCAGCAGCATCTGCATCCCTCATTCACTAATAACACCCCAGCATCACTTACATCCCCACCCATCATTCACTAATAACACCCCAGTTGCACTCCCGCACCTCATTAACTAATAACAAACTTCTCATCCTCAGAATACTATTCAGAAACACATTACATAAGTATACTCCCCTCCCTCCAGCATCTCCACTCACTGTTGCAGATTAGGATTTAGGTTTCAGGGGTGCCTGTGGGCTGCTGTGTGCTCCACCACTTTCCACAGCCAGATGTTAAGGAGCGGGTCCCACTGAGTGTATGAGAGAAGGGAATATCATATAATTCTGGTATAATTTTAGTCTCCTAGAACAAAAAAGAGGGATGTTCCTTGTGCAAATTAAGTAGTAAACTGAGTTACATTTGCACTTATAGGATGATGACTGAAGGAAAATCTTTGTTATCAGATTGAAAATGTCTAAATGAGTTAGCCACAGGGAAATGGTTATTAGATTGCAACTGAGTCTGAATCTGTATATGAAGTACTATGATGCAGCAGTTGCGGCTTTTTTTCAATTCAAGGTCCGTTGTACAGATTCAGACTCAATCAAACACAGGTATACAAGTGCCGCTTATCAAATTAATCAGTACAGTCTTGTGAAGTGATTTTGTCACATCATGTTGTTTCTTGGTACTTTGTAAGGTGCTACGGAACACTTGTGGTGCCATATAAATAAATGATAATAAAATAATAATAGTAATAATAATAATAATAATAATAATAATAATAATAATAATAACTAAGACTCTCATTCGAGTGAATAAGATGCAAAAAAGATGATACACCACTCAACTCACTTCTCCAGCAAGGTCTAGCAATGTCCTCCTCCTTAGCAGCATCCTCTGCACTATTACGGCAGCCTACTGCTGCTGGAGATGGACTGTTGAGTAATATGCATGCTTGATAGTCGTTTGTGAATGTGAATAGTGTTTCTACCTGGCAGGGATTCAGCAAAGCCTGGAAGCCAGAGAAGCTTTAGATGGGTCCATTGCCGGGATAGTCATCATTACCGGTAATGTGGACCATAGATGGTGTAAGCAGAACAGTGGCAAACAGTGGTAACCTTACTGCTGTTTGTTGAATGAAGGACATAACCCCTTTAGCAAGTGCAAATGGAGTTCCTAAATTTAATTGTAACTAGTGTTACAATATCCATTCTACTTATTACTTATTTTGCTTTTGTTGTGGAAGCCTTATTTTTGATATTCTACTTGTTTAATTCCCACATGTTTGCCTTGTTTATCAGCATTGGAAAGCATACAAGCCCTAGTAACAACACACATCGCATTCTCCATTCTTCCCTCTCAGACCAAGAAAACATTTATGTTTGGGTGAGGGAAAAGGAAAGATAATGGATGATATTTAAATTGATAACGGTAGTAAGAAATATCAATTGCATTGATTATATGGTCCTGATGTAAGCTTACTGCTCACTGAGATTGACTGGAGGAAGTAACTGAATGCCATTTGGGGATCCAATTCCCTAGTTTTAGGCACTAGGGGGTGGAGTTTAGGTTTAGGCAGCAGGGAAGGAGGGTTAGGGTTAGGGAGAAGGTTAGGATACCAATCGACAGGTGTTGGTATCCTAACTCTGTTGGGATGCCGGTGTTGGGATTCTGACCTCTGGGATCCTGAGTGCTGGGATCCCATACCCAACCCGTGGAAATAGTGCTCAGACTTCAGTCTTCCTGACCCTCCAGGTTGGCTTCATGCCCTGTCCCAAGATGGCCACCAAGCTCACTACTGAGCATGTGCAGAGGGCATCTTGTCTTTACTGTGTAAGAGTGACATGGTAGGAAACAGTAGAATCTGGTTCATACCTGATATAAAGCTTTTCCAGCATGCTGCACCACTACCAGTTGCAGCATACACTTACTAGCTGGTGAGCTGTAAAAAACCCCACTTTGCTCAAGTTCCGCTTAATTACCAGTGACAGTGAGTATGGCTCTACCTGCTATCAATCAATGAACCAACACCACTGGTTAAGTAACTGAACTGTTCAGTTTAATTCATCCACTGGTGTGTTCTGACATAATTCTGCAATATCAACACCTACACACACAAACATATTATGTGCCCAGACACAGAAGTGTAAAAAACCCAGGCATGCAGGTGTAAAGTACCCAGACATACAAGCTATTGGAGATGCCTAGAGCAGCACACAGATGCCATCTTAACCATGTGTGTAGTGCAGACTACATAAGAGCACAAAGTGAATACATCACAGAGTGTTTCCTGGGCAGTATAGCAGCAGTGAATCTGTACAGTAATGTCTGTAAGAAGCATAAATACAGAAGCTACACCCATAATAGGGTTTATCAAGCTAAAAGATGCAGAAAATTATATAACCTTGAAGTTTGCTATGGAAATGTAATTAAAGGGTGAAAGGTTGGAGAAGGTCACTGTAGAACCAGATGCATATTCAAGCCCAGATAATATAGAAAAAGCCATAGGGAACAAAGGCTTTAGTGTAGAGCAACACGTTTACTCTATAATACATGGGAAACAGTCAGCAAAAGACATCTGGACAGCACTGCAGGCAGCATATCAAGATGGAGGTCTCATAAGAAGGATACATTTAAAATGTGATTGTATTACAAAATATTTAATGAATGTAGTAGTATCAGTGATTTCATAGACAAACTAACATCTGATGGAGTGCAAGTGGATCATAAAGAGACATCAATGGTGCAGAAATTGACACTTGAGTTTGATTTCTTGGTTGTGGCATTAGAGGCAAACACAGCAAAGTTAACAACAGACACAGTCAGAGCAAATTTATTACAGTTTCAAGAATGTGTGTCCTGTTATTTAAATGCTGAGACAACTGCATTACATACAAAGAGTGAACAATTCAGAACATTTAAATTCAAGTGTTACAATTATCACAAGATAGGTCACAAAGCAATTGAGTGCAAACAAAAGATTATGAATCCTATGCAAAGCAAGAAATGCAATGGCAGAGATGAGTCAGCTCTGAGTGTAGATAGCCGCAGAAAGGATTACTAGTATATCAATACAGGCACAACAAGGCAATTCAGCTGCAGTGAGAAATGATTCAACAAGATACCAAATGTGACCCTATCACTATCAAAGGAATTAGCAAACAAGTGCTTACAGCAACTTAAGTTGGGACATTTTAAAATCACCTAAAAATTGGAACAGGAACAAAAGTCACAGAGATCCTAGATCTGCTTTATATACCAGAAATGGGAACAAATCTTATAGCCATCAATGTCCTAGAACAAAGAGGCCACAAAGTTAAATTTGTTAAAGGAGAGTACATTTTGAGAAATAGATGAGGGACCGTAATAGCTACAGGCACTAAGGCCTTCATTCAGAGGCGGCCATATGGTCTACGACCGCACGGCCGCCTCGATGTTTGTCAAGTGCGCATGCGCACGAGGGAGCCGGCTCATTCGTGCGCATGCGTGAGACCCGCTACGACCGACAGCGCCGGTCTAAGCGGGTCTCTTTCAAAAGGGGGCGAGCTGTCGATGTTGATTGACAGCTCGCCCCGTTTGGAAGGCGGGCCGGGGGGGTGGCAGCCCAAACGGAGGCGTTCCCATGGGAATGCCTACCATTTGGGGGAGGCCCCACTGACATCACTAGTGATGTCAGTGGAGAGCTTCCGGGTCTGACAGAGCCAGAAGCTCTCCAGGGCTTACGACAAGTGAGACCCTACCCTAGGATCTCGTCGTAAGCCCCGATGGTCGTGATGGTCTCTGACCATCGTGACCATCACCCTAGCGGTCGTTAGAGCTGTGGGTGTAAACCCACAGCCTAACGACCGAAACAGAGGCGGCCGGTCAGGATGCAAGCGGCCGCCCAGTTTCTGAGCGACCGCTTGCATCCTCCGACCGCCTCTGAATGAGGCCCTAAATGTCAGCAATTGTATGTCCTTGACACATAGCACTGTTACACAATGATAACAACTGAGTCACAGTCATTGGAATTCTGACATATAAGATTTGGTCACCATGGACATGACAGTGTTCAGAAGCTACAGAGTGGGATGGACACAGGAATCTTAGTGACTAGTGCAGAGAAACCTATATGTGAGAGCTGTATTGAGGGAAAACAATTTTGTCAACCGTTTCCAGGATCAACAAACAGAACTACTGTACAAAATCACTTGAAATAGTACATCTAGATGTGTGTGTGGTCCAATGGACGGAAAAGTCTGTGAGTGGATACAGATTTTATGTGATGTTTGTAGATGACTTCACAAGGATGACACATGTGTACTTCATCGGATAAAAATCTGAAGTGGCGAAAAAGATCATCAAACAGGTTACAGACTCAAGATTATGAGATCTGATAATGGTGGAATATATCTCAACAGAGAGGTGGAACAATTCTTAAGATAATATGGAATATATCATCAATTGATCTATACTCTTAAGTGAAATGGTGTCAGTGAGCAAACAAACCATACACTAGTAGAAAGAGCAAGATGCATGCTACAGAATGCAGGACTAGATCTGCAATTTTGGGCAAAAGCCATGTCCACATCAGTGTATCTGAAGATCTCATTCTCATACAGTTGCCCTAATGGACATAACACCTACTGTATAGATGAGTGCTCAAAGAGTAAACCAAAACTAACACATCTCGGAACCTTTGTAAGTAATGCCTGTGTGCATATACCAAAAGACACAAGCTGGTTTCAAAGTCAGTAAATTGTATCATGCTTGGCTATTACCATGAGAGCTACTATAAGGTTACAGATTGTGGAATCCAAATACCAGATAGCTTGTTAAGTTACAAGAAACAACACAAATTGAAGAAAAGTTGGCAGCTGATCTGCAGAGCAAGTAATGTATGTGTCATTGGACATGTCAGCAGCTGAAGAAATATCTATGCCAGAGACTATCAACATGTAAGTTCAACCACAGAAAAGATCTTCTGCAAGGTCATATACTGTATCAGCCAGTCATCTAGGAGGTATGATGAAGAATTTGCAAACATTGCAGTCATTGACCCTCAAGATATCCAGAAATCATAACACCAAAAGTCTGATTGGTGTGAATGGAAATCCAAGATGGGTAAAAAGAATTTATAAGATTTAAAAACTATAAGTGTAAAAACCATCAAGAATTGTGATAGTTGCAACAGACCCAAGTTCGTGAGTTGAGATAATGTTGTTAAGGCCCATGCTATTAGTAAAGGAACTTTTGCCATAGTATTTTCTGAGAAAGCCAAGTTAAAGTCACATGATGTGTTGATGCCTTTTCGTGTGTTTATACCATTTATTTTCAGCTTGCTACTAGAAAGCTTCATTTGAATATCTGTGTAACATGGAGGAGCTTGTAGTGATCAGGGATGTGCAGTCAGGGAAGGCAGGGGAGGCAGAGCCATGCTCCAGAGTTTTGACATAAAAACTGTGTTTTTATACATGTGTGCTTCCCCATCTTCACCGCACGTCACTGGAAGTGAGGGGGGGAATATTGAAAGAGTAGTGCGCTATTATGCAGACTCCAGTTTTCCTGTCATTCCAGAAATGCTTCATGCTCTGTTCCAAGATTACCACTGAGCTTATTACGAAAACATGTGCAGGGGCCATCTTGCCTTTACTGGTGGGAGACAGTAGTCTCCTACTTAGCACCTAGAAAAGAACCTGGTAAATACCTGCTATAAAGCTACAGGATTATAGTTGGTGAGCTATATAAAACCCTGCTTTGCTCAAGTTCTGCTCCATCATCAGTGTGCATGTAGCAGTGAGTATGGCTGTACCTGTTATCGTTCACTAAACAAAACACCACTGGTTAAGTAACTGGGCTGTTCATAGTTTGAGTCATCCACTGGTGTGTGCCTAACAACTTTGCAGTATTAACACCTGTACACACACCATTTATAAAAGCTGCAAGTCCACTGTTAAGACAAAATATTGCTCACATCATTCTGTCGCTCCTGCTGCAGGAAGGCTGGTGTAGGCTTATTTTAGCTCTCTACGACTATAGTGGTGATAGGCCAGAATCAGTGGTGCTTTGAGTCAATAGCTCGCAACTGGTAGTGTTAATTTCTAATTTTCATTTGTTATGCTGGAGTTGATTGCTAATTTTTCATATGTTTTCTTGGTGGAAACAGAGAAATGTTCAGGTCAAATGGTCAAATAGAAGCCAGGTGATTGGCGAAAGTGCTGGTTCTGATGTGTTCTGTGAGTTTCCTGAGCTACTTACTGTTGTGCCAAAATATTAATGCTTTTACAGTGATGATTGCCTGCCACCAATGTGCTCATCCTAAATCGATCCATATACTGTGTTGATGAAGACCAGAGCCATGACCAATGGACTCGGCACCCAGTCCAGGCCACAGCCTCCATGTGACATCATATGGAGGGGACGTGGCCACGAATGCTGGGAATTAAAGCAGTGCCAGGAGCATCTACAGGATGCTCTGAGGGGCTGTAAGAGCAGCGGTATGCATGCCTGAAGCGTCCTAATGACGGTCCAGGTGACACTGCTGCAGAGATTCTGGCTGCAGCGTGGCTGAAAAGGCACCCTGCCAGCCAGATTCAGGGGCCATGGGTGAGTGGCGGGGTCACCCACAGAGCTCTGTGCTATGTGTGGCCACACCGCTCACACACCCCTAGTTACAGCCCTGATGCAGACCATTATATTGTCCAACCCTAGCTCACATAATGCATCAAATGCACCTATGATACTATCAGAAAATTATGACTGAAACTATTCTGAGGAGTGTTAATGTATGAATACATGCTAATCCAGTGAGCACATGTAAGGCACCAGCCATTCATTAATAAAATGGTACAGTACATAAGAGCAAAAAAATATAATATAACCATACTTAGATGACTGTAGACCAGAGGTTTCCAAACTCGGGCTTCAAGGAACCCAAATGATCCAGGTATTAAGGATAACCATGCTAGGGCAAAGGTGACTTAATTAGTACCTTAGTATTTTGATTTAACCATCTGTGCTCAACCATGGATACCCTTAAAATCTGGACTGTTAGGGTACCGTGAGGACTGAGTTTGGGAACCTCTGCTCTAGACACAAAAGTTATTTATTTACACAATTTGATGACTCTATGGCAACTTTTATACTGTATGTGTGTGTGTTTGTGCTCGCACGATGATAAATGTAATAAATAGGGGTATCTTCCCATGCCTCCATTATTTCGTGAAAGTCTCTAGCTTTGGTTAGTGTAAATCGTACAACGTCCATCCAAAATTGTAACTGGGTGGCAACTGGGCGCATAGTATATGTGTGCCATGGGCATGTTTGAGAAAATGCCAACTTTTCAGTGTTGTGCATATGCAATATCCATATGATTCAGGTGGGTTTCTTGCACCAAAGATAGGGCTGTTGCAAATGTGTGCTAATAGTGATCATGGCTACTTCCACAAGCTGATGGATGTGTTATTGCATTCGTATAGATGTGACTGACTCTGATAACAGGCGGAATCCCACACATCTACATTGTGTTCATTCCAAAATGTTACATTACTGTACATGTAATATATATAATATTCATGTCTTGTAAACTCTCTTGTTGGTATGAAGAGAGGTCGGCTTAAAGACAGGGGGTAGAGATCTGGTTATGAGCATGAAGAGCTTATCCAATTGAATGGCCTAATGAAATTTAGTGTAGTGATTGGTTGACTCTGGGCCTGATTCAGAGGTGTATGCTACTCCAATATTTACGTAGTTGAGCGATAATTGGTTGACTGCGCATGCATCACGGTCGCACCATACACACTCCAAGGTACTTTTGCATTGCTGCTCGCTCTGAGGAATACCTAACAAAAGTGATTGACAGTCAGGGACCATTTCAGGGAGATACTGTAACAGGGAGTTGTGACAAAAAATGCAGATGAGTCCCGACCGTTTTTGGGGCATGTTGTAGCCTTGGTCTGCGATCCCATACACACATAAAGTGGTTCTGATGTCTCAGTTGTCTTGTTCTGCATTACCACAGAGCTACTCACATGGCTGATTATAGAAGTATCTGTGACAGAGGCAGCATATGTGTACGCACTTGCTTGGATCTGTGAAGCCGCCGGTGGGCATCTCAAAACATATCCAGCCGACTACAGCATTAGCATATTTTCACTATTGCAGCTGCGTGCAGGATCTCAGCTGCAACTGCTTTAGCATACAGTAGTCTCTAAGTCAGGCCCTCTGTGCAGTCTATCCCCTCTTTCAAATGACCACCCTACTCAGACATCTGCTGCAATGGTGCATTATCTAAAGCGCTTTCAATTGAGGGTATGAGGGTAGACCTGTAATGGCTCTAGATAAAAAGCATATGTTGCTTTAGTGTTCTTTTTTATTCTTGTATTCCATGTGGTTGTACAGAATTTTCTTCCTACAAGATGCCTGTTACCTGCTCTAAACCTGTGACCACCAGATAAGAGCTAACACTCTAAAAGCCCCCATGACTGTCCTGTGTTGAAATCAGTGCTCTAAGACAATGCTGCTTGATACCCTTCAGTGCTGATCCAAAGGAAGTGGTCATGAACAAGCCACAGGTACCAAAAAAAATGTGCTGCAGCAGGGAAACTCAATACCCAGAAGGTTACAGGTGCCTGTGTAGGAGCATGGAAATGGCACCGACAGCTCTCCTGCAATTGGTGCACAATTGTGTCTCATGGCCAGTTAATGCCTGTCAGAGAGGTCAATAACTGAAAGGTACTGATGATAAAAAGAACCCCAAGCCAATCAGTAAAACCACAGACAAATAACAAGTGTCTAGGGGACATAAGCCTATCCTATCACAAAGACATCTTGCTGGACCAAACTCACATTCAGTAAGGAACACTCATATCAACCCAGTTCTTTATCTCAGGAAGAGCAATAGCTTGCACCCGAGCTGTTGACACGTAGGGGTTAATTGACAGTTGAGTTTCAATTCCCTTTTGTAGACATATCTTGTAATTTCTGCACTATACATGCTCTTTAGCTGAGAGCACGTATCTATGGATGATTATGAATCATATGAGACTCATAAGTGTGAACACCACTTGTAGCTGAATGGGCAAAACTGGGCGAGGAAGTACTGGGTCTCGTAGGCAGAATTCTGGGTTATACTGAGTTGTGTATACATACTCCGAGGTTCATCAGATTTTCAGATGGATCTCATGCACCAGTTATAAAGTTGGTACAAGGTGACCACGATGATGACTATTTGAACTAGTGGATGGATAGGGGCAGTGAGGTCACATAGATGTGTGCAACTCAGCTATTGGGAAATATCCACATTTATTTCGGAACACGCAGCGTGAGTGTAATTGCAACCGACTGCTCTGCAAATCTGAATTGGCTCCTTGATCCCCTAAACAATGTCATTTTCCCTTCTAGGGGATGCAATAATGCAAAACCCTTTTATACTGAAAGGACACATTTTTAAGCTTTGTAGCTTGTTTGAAGTTCTTGATATGATACTCACATATTCATCTGCCCACAGTATACCCTTCTCGCTAACATTTGGTATTGCTGCCCTTGTTTTGCCCACATGTAACTTATAAAGTAAACTTTTAAGCCTTTGCAGTAACTTTTCTTGCATTTTTTGCTGCCTCTAAATTTTTCTATAAGTATTTTGAAATTATCATCAAATTCTCATTTTATGTTTCTCTTGGCAGAAATAGACTTTCACACTGTTCTCTCTGACTCACTCCTGAGAGTGTTTTGTTCGCTTTCGTGCTAAATCATTCTGTCGCGCATTAAATCTTTAAAATCGCCATATTTATTGGCAGACATCCATGCATATTATTTTTTATGCATTGATTTTTTTTTCTCCTTTTGACCTAAATGTTGATGAGAAATCAAGGACTATAGAGCTTAAAATTATTAATTTACAGCAATAAATGTCACCAAGTTTCCTTCTTGTTGAAATTAACCTCTTTATAGTTTTGTGCAATGCAGTATATTTAAGCAAATGAATAAACAACTTGATTTAATTTCAGTATCACAGCTCTACTACAGCATGACATGATATGCAGCTAGGGCAACAATTACTGCATAACATCCCATTAATCTGTAGCTAATCTATACTACAGTGCTACGGATAAGTGTACTACTGCCTATACTCTAGGTCAGAGAAGAACTTAACACCAAGTATTCACCAGAGTTTATTCTGTTATCCTTAAAGTAAACTCACTGATCTTTTTTAAAATGATTCAGTTAAGAGCAGTGTGATACACTTGCATTAAATTATATGGGTATTATCACAGTCATGGTTGCTAGGAGAGATCACTGTTACAACCATGCGGGGGCATATCTATAATGGGTGCAGGGTGTACGGTGCACACAGGTATACCCTGCACCCATATTATCCAAAACACCTCTCCGAGGTCCCGCATCGGGCTGTTTCAGCGCTGCACACAATGCCGGAAAATGGCCGCCGCAGCCATTTTTCCAGCGTTTTGCACATATGCAGTGAGGAAATTGGCGGGAAAATGGCAGCCACGCCATTTCCCCATCGATCTGCGTATGTGCAGTAGACTCTGGGCACACCCTAGTGCCTAGTGTCTACTGATGCTCTGGTGGCTGCCAGCTGCGTCAGTCAGCTGCAGGCCGCCGGGGAGAGAGAAGGAGGCCCCAGACGGTGAATGCACACGGGCCCCTCTTCTCTTAAGACGTCCCTGCAACCATGGTTGACAACATGCTTTGATTTTGGTGTGATAAAACATAACTTTAACTGAAAGAAAAAACAAAACTAAATGCTCACTGACACCAATTTGAACAACTTAGTAAACAACGGAGCAATCACTGTTCTGTCCTTCATTAACTTACCATAGGTCGCTAGCGATGTCGTTAAGTTTGATGTGCAGCACATCAAACATGACAACGTTACATGCGACAGCGGGAGAGCGCATATTGAGTGTACACACTGAGCAATGTAGGCGTTTTGTCATTGCGAAATGGAAAATTGGCCCGACATCGCTCCAGTGTGTACCCAGCTTACTCTCAACACTCTTTCAACTCTCAAATGTTATATTGTTCTGCAATAAGAGCAAATGTAATTGGACAGTAGAGCAATCTATAGTCTGTGTAATGTATTTCTGACTCTTGACTTTACTGTTTAATTTCCATATGATCCTGACGCCTGGCCTAAAAGACTTCCAGTGTAATAAAGCCTCTCCACTTTTTTCAATTCATTGAAAGAGAAGTGATGCATAGTGCTTTGTACAAAAATGCCAGGATTATTAAAGATTTTCTCTTCAAGCACAATTTTGCATCAAAGTTTATTTTTCAGATATGCGTTGCCTATTTTAAGGCATCAATTTGTTTTTAAAGCTGATTCATTTTTACCATTTTTACCCAGAAAAACCTTCCCTGAGCAGGTATTATACAGTAAGTTAGGTAAACTGCTATGATTGAAGAACGGGGAATAAAGGAGCAACTAAAGTGACTGAAAAAAGTTTTATGGGCGAACACACAAAAAAAGTTAAATCAGATGATTCTTTATAGCTTAGCTCATAAATACATTTTTCAAAACTGAAATAAAGAATGTTTCCAAAGGACTCAACTGAGGAATTTTATGATTTTATTCAGTTTTGCTGAAGATACTTTCAATGGTTTCTGAAGGTCTGGGTATTATATGCAGACGGCTGAAAAGCCACTGGTTAGAATCCCAATGCCCGGAGCCCACTATTTAGAATCCCGACTACAGTTGGTAAGTACCCTAACCTTCCCCCTCTCCCCACCCTAACCCTCCCTTAGAGGTGCCAAACCCTAACCTACCCAGGGAAGTGCCTAAACTCCCCCAGGTGGTGCCTATCCCTAAACCCCCCTTCCTGCATCCTAAACCTTTCCCTCCCCGGGGGGGTGCCTAACCCTAACCTCCCTCCAATGGTGCCTAACCCTAACCCCCCCTGTCTGTAGCCTATCCTCTCCCCTCCCGCAGCCTAAGTCCCCCCGAGACAACTCCGGCGGCTAACAGCTGCCCGGCCTTGCTGTACTTACATTCGGGATGCTGGCTGTCAGTATTCCAGTGTTGGCATCTCCAGGTGATCGTAATACCGGCAGTCGGCATCCCGGCCATCAGTCAATTGACTGCATCTCGTTTCTGAATGATTAAAATGGGCGAGATCTTTTTATTGTGGTAAATGGTGAACATAATGGAATGCAAACATTACACATTGGTACCCAGTATGGTATCATTTGGAGAAACTTTAAAAAAATTTTTTTGTGTTTCCTTGTGTTATACCTCCTGTGGTTGTGTGAGCCACTTCTTCCCTTATTTATTGCCTGCACCATGCTCCTGGTGCCTGTCTATTAATTTTGCCAGTATGTAGAGGTTTATGGCCAAGCAGTATCACGGCATTGGTGACAGTCATTAAACTAATTCCAAAGACATACCAATGCCTGCCATGGACTCTGCCAACTCCCTCACCCCTTGCATTACCATTCGCTGAGGGTCTGCCAGAGGATACCTCGGACCTCTCAAGGTTCTGTACCCACTCTATTTCTAGAGCAGAAGAAATTTCTTAATTAATATCTCCTCTGCTGGACCAAAAACTGGAAGGCCTCAAGGAAGTATAGAACTCCATTGATTCTGTTTTGGCACAGCTCACACAGCACTTGTGAATCACATGAGTCCACTATTTAATGCATGCAGGATAAGGATTTGATGAACAGAAACAGGAAACACAAACTGTGCGTAATTGACCTACCTGAGACTGTAAAACTGTAGGACCTGGACCAGGGCCGAAGGTAGCATCTTTGTCACCTGGGGCAAACCAGTAATTGGCAACACCCCCCCGTCCCCGTCTCTGACACGCAGACCCATTTTTGGGTTGGGGTTGCAAGTCATGTCCTTGTTCTTGTCATGCTGTGGGCTTGGCCAGAGCTCTGTGAGCTGTGGGGCAGCCCCATTGTCTCCGGTCACAATGCGGATGACGAGCGCATGCACGATAGTGCCCAAACACCCTCCCTCCGGCCTGCGGGACACTGTGGCCTACAGGTGGTATAGCAGTACAATTTCCAGAAAGTGTGACTGTCCCGCTGAATGGGGACAGTTGGGAGGTATGCAGAATATAATATATATATTATATATAAAAAATTCCTTTATTGAAAAATGTCAGCAATGAAGAAACACTATTGCTGACAAATGTGATAAAGAATTTGTTTTCTATTCTACAAACTGGTGAGTGCAGCCCGATTTTTATATATATATATATATATATATATATATATACACACACACATATACACACACGTATACACATACATATAATACTGTACACACACATATACACACACGTATATTATATATATATATATATATATACACATATTTATATGTATATATATACACACACACAGAAATAAAATGCTATAATTTACTATTTGCAGGAGCAGGCAGGGCTGTGATGTGATGTGCAGGGCTGGGCTGGCAGGCAGGGGCTAGGGAGGTTCTTCTGCACTGGCTACCATGGTCTTTATGGACTTCAGACTCCCGATGTTGCCGTGGACACAGCAGGAAATGCGGAGTGGAACCAACTTAGAGGAGAGGCGCCGGGGTGTGATGATGGGAGAAAAGGGGAGGGACTTCCTCTGTCTCTCCTCCGACCCGATTGCCTCCTATCTTCTCCCTTGGCAGCCACCAGCATGCCTTGCTTGCCTGCTGTTATTGACACTGGCCGCAGGTCCCTTCATTGCGGCCGCTAGTTCCTCATGACCCTGGAGCGGCCCTGTGGCACCCCCTCAAATCTGTCACCTGGTGCACACGCAGCCCTAGCCCCCCCCCCTAGATGCAGCCCTGCATGGACCATCTGGCATCCTCCGAGCTTAGCTGCCCATTATCCATGGTGAATATAACATTTAAAATGTTTTGAAACTGTGGTAGTTCTCCAGGATTCTAACTGTAAAGAGTGGGACCCCAATGTTTTAAGGGAAACAGTAATAAGATAAATTATTTTAGGTGAGCAACTTTTACCACTAAACAATTGTGAGGAGTCGTTCATTTTAGTTTACTGTGCTAGAGAGCCTAACAGATTGGGGAGGCAGATTTCTGTTTCTTAAATTAGAAATGGAAGGTGAAAAGTTTATGCTGGTCACATTGTGTGTTCCCACATGACCTACCAATGTTTTTTTTTAGATGTATGTCTGCCTTCAGGACTGGTTAAGGGGGAATTGATAACCGGCAGGTATTTTAATACCACTCTGTTACCAGGCCTCGACAAGTTAGGACAAAGAGATAGGTGGCGGGGCAGCACACAGGGCCGGATTAACAATGGGGCGGGTGGAGCTGCAGCTCCAGGCCCTCCCATGAAAATAGGCCCACACCACCAAGAAGGATCCGCTGGAGACAGGAATAATTTATTTTTCCTGTTGGAACAAGCGGCCGTCCGATGACCTGCCCTTACAAACCCCACACCCATCAACTTCCTGCAGTCCGCACCACCCTCCCCCCCATCCGGGAAAACCTAGTCCTGGCAGCCTTGATTATGTATAGAGCGGCGCAGTAGAAGGCTTTGCTTCACAAGCCCTCCCTGCGCCGCGTAGTGTGCCTCAGCTCCTCCTCTTTGCCATGTGATGTCTAGCCGCGTGATGTCACATAGGCGCCGCCGCGCCGGGCTCTCGTGGGTGGTTGTCGGAATAAGGAGGAGACGGACCTGACACCAAGAGCACCTGACCTTCCTGTCAGTGCAGTGCCAGTGGGGAGAAGACCCGTGGAAGCCGAAGGTGCAAGCATGGAAGAGGGGTCGAGGCAGAGGAACAGACAAGAGAGAAGAAGGTAAGTGAACTACGGAGGGGGGTGCAGAGTGAGGGGGGAGGGGAGGAAGCAGAGGGGTGCAGAGAGGGGGGAGGGAATGAACACCATAATGGACACAAAGAGGGGTTTATACTAATGGATACAGAGGGAGGAAGGACATAATGCAGACAGATGAGGGGACATAATGATAAACACAGAAGGGGGCATAATAATGGATATGGGTAGGCACATGAAAATGAACACAGGGGGATGGCACATACTAATGGACAGAGGCAGGGCATGATTAACATAGAGGGGGGAACATAATAATGGGGATGGGGGGTATAATAATGGACACGGTGGGGGAAGACATAATAATGGATACAGGGGGGAAAGACATAATAATGCACACAGATGGGGGGTATAATAATAGACATGGGGGGCATAATAATGAACACAGGGGACACCCACATAATAATGGATACAGAGGGGGTGCGGCACATACTAATGGACACTGTGGGGGCATAATAAAGAACACGGGGGAACATAATGAACACAGAGGGGGGTGGGGCATACTAATTGACACAGAGGGGGAAGGACATAATAATGCACACAGATAGGGGGACATAATAGACACATAGGGGGCATAATAATGGACACGGAGGAATGGCACATACTAATGTACACAGAGGGGGGAATAATAAATAACAGTAAGGGGACATAATAATGGACACATGGGGTATGGCACATACTAATGTACACAGAGGGGGGAAGAATAAATAACAGTAGGGGGACATAATAATGGACATATGGGGTATGGCACATACTAATGTACACAGAGGGGGGAATAATAAATAACAGTAGGGGGACATAATAATGGACACATGGGGTATGGCACATACTAATGGACACTGACCGGAGGCATAATGAAGAACACACGGGGGGCATAATAATGGACACAGAGGGGGGTGGCACATACTAATGGACACAGAAGGGGGAATAATAACACAGAGGGGGAACATAATAATGGACACGGGGGGGCATAATAATAGAGACAGAGGGGGTATGGCACACATTAATGGACACAGACTAAGGGCATAATAATGGACACAGGGGGGATGGCACATACTAGTGGACAGAGAGGGGGGGCATAATAATGGACAAAGGATGAGGGACACAATAATGAACACGGGGGACATAATAATGTACACATGGGGGGGAAAAATAATGGACACAGAGGAGGGGGGAGTACATAATAATGGACACAGGAGGGGTAGCACAACACAGAACATACAGATGAGGGGGCAGCGCAACACAGAACATACAGATGAGATGTGAGTGAGGGGTATTTGTGTGTCTGTTATGTGGTCAGGGAATGATGTGAGTGAGGGGTATTTGTGTGTCTGTTGTGTGGTCAGGGAATGATGTGAGTGAGGGGTATTTGTTTGTCTGTTGTGTGGTCATGGAATGATGTGAGTGAGGGGTATTTGTGTGTCTGTTGAGTGGTCAGGGAATGATGTGAGTGAGGGGTATTTGTGTGTCTGTTGTGTGGTCAGGGAATGATGTGAGTGAGGGGTATTTGTGTGTCTGTTGTGTGGTCAGGGAATGATGTGATTGAGGGGTATTTGTGTTTCTGTTGTGTGGTCAGGGAATGATGTGAGTGAGGGGTATTTGTGTGTCTGTTGTGTGGTCAGGGAATGATGTGAGTGAGGGGTATTTGTGCGTCGGTTACCTGGTCAGGGCATGATGGCAAGTGAGGGGTATTTGTGCATCTGTTATGAGGGGTATATCAGTGTGTCAGCATTAGGGTCAGTAAGTGGTGGTGAGAGGGATCACAGATGTTGAAATATGGGGCCGGTGAGCGATAGTGAATGATGGGTACTTCAGTGTTTGAGAGATGGCCTCCATGAGTGGTAGTGGGTAAGAGGTTCGGCATATAGCATTGATTGATGGGTGAAAGGTGTTTCAGTGGGTGGTGGGTAATGTAGTGTAGTACAGGCAGCAATACTTACATCTGTGCCTACACAAAGGTAGTGCGATAGGTGACTACTATCGGCCTACCAATATGTATGTGGGGGGGGCACATATATATATATATATGTGTGTGTATATGTATAATATATATGTGTGTGTGTATATATATATATATATATGTGTGTGTGTATATATGTATATGTGCGCAAAGTGGGGAGGTGCTAGACCACTCCCCAATATACTGGCCACGCCCCCCACATCGTTAGTCACACCCCTGTTACACTGGTCACACCCCTGCGGCAGCATACAATAGGCCCTTCATAAATTTCAGCTCCAGGCCCATTTGGACCTTAATCTGGCACTGGCAGCACACCAACTGCTTTGTCATTGATTCAGAATGCTTTTCAGCTGTTGGAGCCCTGCAGACACCAACACCCCACTTCCCGGGAGTTCATATTTTATCCCCATCCCCATCACACATTCACTGGAATTGATTTTGGGTTGATAACTACTACCTGATTTCATAGACTTGCAAATTAGGCAATTGGCACAATGGTACTTTCTGATCACGCACCCATCTGGTTTAGCCTATTTCTCGACACTCCCTTTTGTCACATCATACATTTGGTGCTGCCTGACTATTTGCCTTCATCAGAAGACTTTAAGAAAAAGTATTTAGCTTGCCATTTCACTGATTATGCTGATGACAATATTTCTTATATTGATATATTGTAATATTAACTTGTTTTTGGCTACCTCCAAGCCAGTACTTCAAGACACACTATTTCTTATGTAAGTTCTGAGTGTTGACCTATAAACTGCATATTCTTCAATGTTACCAATTGACACCGTCAAATGAAGCTTTTGTAGTCGTCCAACAATTATATAATACCTCATGCACTGAGCAGGGCCAACTAAACATTTCCTTCCAGCAAAATAGGCACAAGTCTGGGAACTTTTGGCTAATATTATCAGAACCCACAATACCCTCCAATGTATTTTGAAATTTTCTCCTACCATGAGAACTTCACAGGTCCCCAATAGTTCTCAAACTATTTCTTGAAATACTCTGAATATATATATATATATATATATATTTTTTTTTTTGTGACACAGTCAGATTAGGGGTTCCCTCTCCTGGGTAGAAGGACTCCTTTCTTACACACACCCACAGCAACAGGGAAGCAGCACACCAGTCTGGATGCAAGTACAAGCTGGTCGGCGCCAGTCTTTATTGTACAATGTCAGAAATAACATAAAGAAAACATAAACATAAATCCTATCCCTGTCGGGGCACTAACTTCACTGGTAGTTCCCTCACTACCAGAACCTGGCAGGGCCTAATGCCCTCACCAGCAACAAAGGCACAGCACAACACTTACAGATAGGTTTTCAAGTGTCTCTGAGCAAACTCCCTGCCTGCTCTCCCAGGTGAGACACTCAGTCCTAAACATACTAGGCTTATATTGGCCACTCTCAGGTGGAAACCCTAACAAGCCTGTTACCAGGCTGCGAGAACCAAAACCTGGAGCGGCCGTGGGTGGAGCCCTCCCTCTCCTCTCACCCACAACCCCCAGGTCCCAAACCGGCTTTTCAAAAAGCCGAGACTCAAGCCTGCTACACTGCAGACTTTCTCCTGGGGATTTAAAACACATAAGACAGGAATCAGGGATAAATGTCCCTGTCACAGACCACTTTACCAGTGATCCTATATCATATATATATAAGATATCCACAAAGTGCAGCACTCCAGTCTTACAAATGAAACTCAGACGGCAGTATTATAAGCGGCAACGTTTCAGTGCCTACAGTATGTATTCATGGCACTTTCGCCAGAACAAAGAAATACAATAGTGTCTTACCTTAAATACATACAAGTACACCCCGTGCTAGCACACTTCCGGAATCGGGACGCTCCACCCGGTACTGCAGCGCATACAAAGTAACATCATCCACTAGTGAGTCACTACTGTGCTCCTTTCACCACGGTAACATTTAAACAATCTATAAAAAAATATAAACATGACAACTAAGCACATAATTGCACCAATGGCTAACAATGTTATGTAATATATATATAAATATAACAATGCACAAACAACTACCAGTAGTCTAATGCAGTTATTGCCATAATAATATAATCAATCTAGATATATATAATAATAATAGCATGCTGGCCGAAAAAATGCCTATCAAACTACAGACATCTAAACGTATAGACAAATATATATAGTTATAACAGGTAGAATATACAGTACTCACTTAATCACATAAATAATGCTAGAGATCAATAAAGGGGAAAGAAAAGAAAGAAAGGATACTATCTCTTTCTTACATAAAATGATGAAGACCCAGGTGATCATTAAGTCCCTTGGGTACAAGAGTCCCTAATAAAAAAATCCATTTCATCTCACAGCGCAGCAATTTAGCTGCATGATTCCCACCCCAGATGGACACAGGTATGTGATCAATCATACGGTAACGTAAACACATTAGTGTATGTGCTGCTTGGCAGAAATGATGGGCAACCGGTTGCTCACTAGTACCCAAACCAATAGCAGTGCGTATAGCTGACCTGTGGTCTGTCATACGCTCTTTAAAGGTACGTTCAGTCTTACCTATGTATGACAGCCCACAGGGACAGATAATTTGATAAACGACAAATTTAGAGTTACATGTAAGCTGATATCTAATGTAATATGTTTTACCCATGTGTGGGTGTTGAAACGTATTGCCAGAGATCAAAAATTGTCACGGAGTGCAAGAGCACTTGAAACATCCCATTTTGGTATGCAAAAAATTACCAGTAGCTTTCTAAAACCAGTTATGTCGGTTTTAACCCCGCTTATAG
Source organism: Taudactylus pleione (assembly GCA_031769625.1). Lineage (NCBI taxonomy): Eukaryota > Metazoa > Chordata > Amphibia > Anura > Myobatrachidae > Taudactylus > Taudactylus pleione. The sequence goes on along the minus strand of JAUIMM010000364.1, from coordinate 2,280,114 downwards.
CAAGGCATAAGTTTGGTATCTACCAAAGGTAAATCGCTATCTGATTGTATTATCTGATTGTATTAAGGGCCGTAGTCTTTTTGCAACTCATTTGATATCATCACTAGCTGTGCTATATTCCATGACCCATGGGAAGTTCTGCGTGCTGGTCACTTTAGCACTGCTAGCCAATAATTTATCCCTATCTATGTCAAGTACTTTATGTTTGGCCTCCTCTAATAATTCAATAGAGTATTCTCGTGCTAGAAATTATTGATCATTGTATTCATTTCTTGCTCAGCAATACACGGGTCAGATGTGATCCTTTTAATGCCCAGCAATTGTGAGTATGGTAGGCCACGTTTAAGTGGTGATGGATGGAAACTGTGCATATCCCGCTGATTGTTTCTATAAGTCGGTTTAGAATATAACCTAGTAGACACAATACCATCAATCAAAGAAATCTGTACATCCAAGAAGTTAATTAGGCTGTCGCTAATAACATAGCTCAATTTAACAGGTTGTTCTTTAGCATTATGTGTCTCAATGACAGAAATAAATTGTTCTTTAGTGCCAGAAAATTAACAAATCGTCAAAATAGTGACAAAATAATACAATATGATCAGATATATTCCGTCATGAAAGAAAATCTCATTCTCAACTTGAAACATGTACATGTTGGTGTACGATTGGGCCACACAAGACCCCATCGCACAACCAACAAGTTGGAGAAAGAATGTATCATCATATAAGAACAAATTTCTTGTCAAAATAATCTCAAGCAATGCCACACAAAAATCGACATCAGGACAACAGAATAACGGATGCCCTGTGACAAATCTTTAGTAGCAGCAATACCCTCACTGTGTGGTATTACAGTGTACAGGCTATTCATATCAATGCTACATAGCCATATCTGCTTATCAAATTTTTGTAGGGCACTCAATTTCTTTAATAATGTAGTAGTGTCTAGTAGATATCTAGGATGTTATTATATACAAGGTTGGAACAAGGAGTCTAATAACAATGCAGCTGGTTGTAATAATGAATTTCTTGCTGTGATGATGGGCGGGCGGGCGGGTGGTTTAACTAAAGATTTATGCACTTTAGGTGTGGTATTAAGTACTGGTACCACTTGGGTGTGCTGGTTCAATGCTTCAAATAATTTTTTAGGGATAATATGATTATCAAGCGCAGATGTTAGGAGTATCACCAACTGTTCTGTAAATTGTTTAGTAGGGTCCTTAGTTAATCGAGTATAGGTAACAGTATCACCCAGTTGTCGTTGGATCTCCTCTTTGTAATCATGTAAATCCTGCACAACCAGGGCTCCCCCCTTATCAGCAGGTCTAAAGATTAACTCATTATTAGCAGACAAATTCCTCAATGCCATCCATTCAGTTTTGTTATGATTATGGCTGACTTAGGGGGTTTCATCACATGTTCATTGGTCTCTTGTGCTAATAGTCCCATAAAGGTCTTAATAGAGGCACTATGTGCCCTCTGATGACCTGGCCGTAGGTATACAGGTTATGTGTGAATCTGGCTTCTCTTGGCTTTATGAAGGTGACAGAGCTCTTTTGATGGCCACGTTCACTGATCATAAGATCCACTCTACCCCAAGATGAGATAGACTCAGTGCTGAGTACTACAAATTATTATCTCCCCAGTTTCTGCCTCAATTGACCTTGTTGTGTAATTCTATAATAGATGGTCACGGGTCCCCATACAGTTTTAATATGGCCAGATTTAGAGTATTGCCTAAGCTATGCAGAGATCCCACTGTGGTTCAGTCATACAGACCTATATATTTTTGTTTAACCAAGACCTGATTTTTTTTTACAGACTTGTTGCCCTTAGGCTTCAAACTCTATTATAATTCCTACTTCACCCTTCTATAAATGGTTTTGTCAAATGCAGGATGTCACTGCTAAATGTCAGACAGCTGATAGCAGCCATGATACACACTCATAATGCTGCTGAGAGAGACAACATTGTCATTATTTGTGATGTTGGCAAGGCATTTTATAGAGTGACATGGGCACATCTGTTGTGGGTCCTACCTTATCAAGGCATTGGCGCTGACTTGGGGTCTTATTCAGCACGCACCCACTTGCAATGAAAATATGCTAATGAATTAGATCGCACGGCATCCGCAGCACTATACCAAGACGCCCACCACTGTATAAAACCGCCTACTTCCCATTACATACATCCGCAAGTCAGTGAAAACACCGGTAACATCGAATAACATTGGACCCATACGCACAGTTGTGGTGGATCATGATCTCCCTCACACACTGCTAAACTTCCTGCCGCCATCTAGACCTCTGGCTGCGTATGCAATCGCAAGGGTTTAATTATGCATGTCCCTGTAACGGCATTCAAACGCACAGGCATGCCTGCTTTCCGTCGAGCACCCCACCTTCACCACCCACAAACGGTCACTTCATGTCAATCACTGTGCGATTGGATTGCGTGCTCACTGCGATCGCTTCCCAATCGCTCGGCCGGTTCGCGCACCGCACTGCGACTCATACACATGTGCAGAACGCAAACATTGACCGGGTGGATACTAACAACTAATAATACTCAGCTTATTATATGGTTTATGTTTGGGATTTCATGTATACATTTATGGCCAAATGTTTTTTTATTTTTTTATTTGTATGGTAAGAATCTTTTACGATTGTAGAATAATTTGTATCTATCTGGATAAACATTGCTTCCTTTGGATTTTTTCCTTTATCTCCTCTTTTGGACTAGCTATAGATTTCAGCATTCCTTCTTTTTGGAAGCAGCAGTTTCCCAGTTTTATACAGTATTTATTGCTAATCAAGACTAGCGCCCAGTTGTGTTGTCCTTTTTTGAGATATTTCACAAACATGATTATACTTACTTAGGTCTAGAATACAGTATATGATAATTGCTAAAATATAATATAATTTCTAGACCTGATAGGGTGCAACTCGGAGACTAAAGACAGTATAGACCCATACCCTATAACACCATAGGAGAGAAAAGCTAGTCCCTTTTTGTTGGAGTGCACTATAACGAATGATAGGGCAATCCAACGAAAATTGAGTAGCTTTTTTCCACCTATGGTGACATACTTGTCTAAAAATTTTGAAATGTACTGTATTAAACTCATCATACTGTATATAAGCAGTGCATTTTGTTTATGAAAAAAGGTACTATACACACTTAAACTGCTGAAGGCTAGGTGTCTCACTAGTCTATTAAGTAGCTGGAATGGACTAACCTGGTTATACCAGTCATAGGAAGGGTGTCAAACTATGCCAGCAATGATGGTAGAAGAACTTCCTGTTCCCAGAAATAAAAATGGTCCCGGTACTCATTATCATCAGAAAAAAGAATTGAATATAAGTAAGTACACTTTTTTGCCTCGGTACCTTCCTGTATATGCTCTCTGCACAAATGCAACTCTAATTTTGCACCAATTTTTGTTTCATATGTACATTTCTTTAATATTTATTCCTTTATTGTAGTAAACAAAAATGTTCTATCGCCAAAGAAAAAACATCCCACCTGTCAAAAAGGAGACTGCAAGCTCCTTATAAAGTACAGCCTTTATATAAAGAACAATACTGTAGACAGCTCTAATACTATATAGTCACATGGAGTTACATTAATTTATATATACCTGAAAAATATTTATATGAACATATATTACATTTAATATATAAAATTGTGTTGCTTATAGAAGTATTATTTAAAAAAAAAACCCATAAAAAAACACAATAAAAATCTGTTTAAATAATCCACCAAGAATGATACCATAAAAAAAAGAGTTAATAGAGCCACAATCACATATTAATTATGACATTCAAATATAACAAAAGATAATCTGCCCATGGTTGAGAGGGCAATAAAACATAATTGGAGCTAATTCACCTAATTAAAATAATGATTATTCCTTAAAACTCAAATTTTCATAGACTCTATAGTGTTCACAGAATCCGACAAAAAGCATCCAAGGAATTCTCCAAATCTCCAATTAGGATTTATTCAGTCCCATTTCACAAAATACGGTATAGCATTTCCATTCAAAGGGAGCACTTGAAAGAAAATATATGAGCTGTATATAATACACTGTTCCATTCAATTAGGGAGTCCCTTTAAAGCACCAAGTTCGAACAGACTGTTAGATGAAATTTATAAATATACTCTCACCACTGATTCAGATCTTTGCTAGTGCAGTATTTCAAAACTCTGTAAGAAGGTATTTTTTAAGTGTCTGGGCTGTATATACTGAACTGCTTCATTCAATTAGGAAGTCCCTTTAGAATGTCGAGCCTGAACAGACTATTTACTGAAGTTTATAAATATACTCTCATCTCAATGTTCCACCAAGCACTGTAGCATATTGTTAGCCACATTGACTTTAATCCCTTTTTTAATCAGTGCTTCCCAAAGGAATGCAGCATTAGAAAGTAATTAGAAATGAAGTACGAGTAGGAAGAGGACATGGTCTCTGTGGCTAAAAGGTGACATCTTCTGTCTAAAATTGACCTTAAGCATTTTTGGGCTCATTTAGAGGAGGGCTAATAACCATTTGCATTTGCTACAGATGTACGTGTGTATACTTACGCCCCATGATAGCATTAAAAAAAGAGTAGAGAGGCATACTTACCTACTTTACTTTTCTCTTCTCCCGTATTCAGCTGATCGCTTATGGCGACAGGGAAGGCCACCTCTAGTCATTAGGCATTGTCCCCTCGTGGTATAATGCCGGAAATTACGGGTTTCGTAGAATCACGTCAAATTAGTACTGCCCCTTTCTTATGGACCAGCAATTTATGGAATTAAGCACACAATCCTCCTTACTTCACTAGGAAGTGGACGAGATGCAGGAGGGGTTACTCACTATTCCAGGGTCCATAAAGATGTGGCTTAAAAGTGTTAGTACGAAATGCAAAGGACACATTATCCTATCTGTACACAATGGGACAGATTCAGCATGGATCACTATTGCGATCGCAGCTGCGATTACGCACACAGGTCTGCTGCGAAAATATGCTAATGACTGCAATCACAAAGCCCTTAAAGAGATGCCCACAGACAGCATAGAGATGCCCACTACCGCTTTCGAAAATCCGTAATACCTTGCAATCCTGGGTATACATCGGGAACATTGAGTAACATTGGCCCCTCACACACAATTACAACAGGTCTGACCTTACTCAGAATTTGCTAACCTTGTCACATGCAGTGAGAACTCAAGCTGCACATGCTGTCGCAGAGACTAATTTATGCACGCCCATGCAACGGCGTTCAAATGGACAGTTACGCCTGCGTTTCTCCGACGACTCCCCCGTCACCTACCCCAAATGCTGATGTACCATCCCTCCATCTTCAATAACTTTGTATCTGCATGAGTGATTGCAGTGCTAACTCAAGCACGTGCACATGCGCAGTACACAACAATCGTCCGTCTGCGTACGTTATCGCAATAGCAATCCATGCTAAATCAGGCCCAATTTACAGTAATAATGTAATGAAGTGTCATATATACAAGACAAAATATTGTCATGACAGTGCTTTCAATAAATGCCAGTCACATTTTCAAGATAAAATATTATTAATTTCAAGCTCAGAAACAAATAAAAAATACATTAAATTAAATACAAACTTAGGTTGTTTTAATTTTAACTACTTAACTGGCTAAAAAAAATCCCAAAAGTGTTGATTTCTTTTATTAGAGTACATTAGAGTATATAAATATCTTTTTAAACCTGATTCAATATAATTTATTAAAAATTATGCAGATTGGTGAATGCAATTATTCTGAGAAAGGGACAAATAGTTATTATTTACATAATTTGATCCGTTAAAAAATAAGCAATTTTGGAGACATTTTTGGAGAATATTTTTTTTTACAGTAAATAAAAAAATATATAATCGTCCAAACAATATATGGGCATTCAGAGACACCGTATTATATACAAATAATTTCAAGTGTATTGAAAAACCTTGTCAATGTTTCAGGGCATCTGGATCTCCCCTGGTTTTGGATCTGAATATGGTTTTGGATTTTTTTCCTTGGTGTTTTGTTTTTTCTGTTTTTGGTTTTGGATCTGGATTTTTTCTTAAAATATCATAAGAACAGCTAAAATCGCATAAAATAGGCATATTATTGTTCCTACAGTCTTATTAACCTCAATAACATATATTTCCAGTAATTTTGACCACCTCACAATAATATTTTTTTCATCTAGTCAAGGCCAAAAGGCTGCATCCAGCTAGCTGGCTGACTAAGCTAAGTGACACAGTGGGCAGCACTAACATGTGGCAGTTCAGCTTCCAATTTCCAACATGGATACAGTGTGTTATACAGTGTGCGTTGGATAGACCAATAGTGCACAGCAGTGTCAGCAGAGCAGGGTTGCTGACGGTGTCCTCAGTACATGGAATGGCAGTGCTGTGGTGCTGGCAGTGTCCTCAGTGCAGGATACCGACGGTGTCAGCAGAGCAGGGGGTTCCAGTGGTGTTGTCAGTGCAGGTTTTCTGGCTGTGTCTGCAGTACGGGGGTTGCTGATAGTGTCCTCAGTACATGGATTGGCAGTGCTGCGGTGCTGGCAGTGTCCTCGTTGAAGGGTACCAGCGGTGTCGGCAGTGCAGGGGTGCCAGCGCTGTCTTCAGTGCAGGTTTGCTGGCTGTGCCGGCAGTGTGGGGGTTGCTGACAGTGTCCTCCCCCCTGGGTGGTTAAGGTTATGCTAGGGGAAGGGGGGTTTAGGGTTAGGCAACTCCAGGGGGAGGTTAGGGTTAGGCACCCCCCCAGGAAACTTAGGGTTAGGCTGCGGGGAAGGGGGGTTTAGGTGTAGGCACTTAGAGGGGGGTTAAGGTTAGGCACTTGGGGGGGAGGTTAGGGTTAGGCACCCTTGAAGGAGGGTTAGGGTTAGGGGGGGAATTAGGTTAGTTATACTTACCCAAAGGATGATCAGGATTTCCTCCTCTATCGGGCTGCCGCTGTCGGGATTAGAACCGCCGGCCATGCGGCCGGTGGTAAATCATACTGAATCCGCATCAATAGATAAGTGACAATATGTCATAAATTAGTAGTCACATTAAATACAAATTCAAAGACGACTGTGGCCACAGCAATATTTATGAAAGAAAAACCACCAGATAAACAAGCACTGCCTATATATAGTACTGTATAGGTCAGTAAAATAAAAATCAGCACTTAGATGTGTAATCAATAAAAGATATGCTGCATAGGGTTCACTTAGCTGTTTAATCAGACTAAATGTCCCACTGATCTAAAGAGGATGGAGCTTGAGTCAAAATACACAGGAGCAAGAATAGTTACGTGATGTCAGAAGACTGCTCCGTGAAGTTCAATGATCCCCTGTGAAATATAAGAAGGTGGTGCAAAGCCGGGAATCGTGTGCCATTTTTCAGGGTAGCATATCTTCAAATGTACACCAACCAACTCCCTCGGGTGCACAATAATAAGGGCTCCACTCGGTCCTCCCGGAATGTGAACAAGTCACCCACAGACAAGGTGAAATGTGCTGGAAGGCGGCTAAATCCCAGTTCAATATTGTAATGCTGGCTAATTACAGGGTGCCACTGGTAAAGAGCAAGAGGAGCTGCTCGGTCCTCCCTGGATATAAATAGGCCACCCACAGACAAGGTCCACTGTGCTGGAAGGCGGCTGAGTCCAGGTTCAATAGATGATGCCGGCTTGTTACAGGGTGCTGCTGGTAAAGAGCATATGCAGCCGCTCTAAAGAAAAATAATGTTCGCTGGTTTATAGATGGTCAACAGAAATTTGTTAGAGGTGTAATCATCAAAGTAGAGGTTATGACACCTAACACGTTTCTCGGCCTACCAACACTAGCCATTTCCTCAGAGATAATACCCCACACTCTACTCCATCGTTCACATATACAGTACTTTACACAATTAAGGTGAATTAGTACTGGTGTGATCTGGCATCATGTAATATCCGTTCATATTATTGAGTCAGTATTTAATCACCTGTTTCAAATAAATAATAGAAAATTATGCAATACAATATATATATATACAGTCAGGTCCATAAATATTGGGACATTGACAGAATTTTCATATTTTGGCCTCTATTCACCACCACAATGGCTTTGAAATGAAACAAACAAGATGTGCTTTAACTGCAGACTTTCAGATTTAATTTGAGGGTAATTACATCCAAATCAGGTGAACTGTGAAGAAATTACAACGGTTTCTATATGTGCCTTCCACGTTTTAGGGGACCAAAAGTAATGGTACAAACTAAACAATCCTAAATCTAACTTTCACTTTGTAATACTTTGTTGCAAATCCTTTGCAGGCAATTACAGCCTGAAGTCTGGAACGCATAGATATCACCAGACGCTGGGTTTCATCCCTGGTGATGCTCTACCAGGCCTCTACTGCAAATGTCTTCAGTTCCTGCTTGTTCTTGGGGCATTTTCCCTTCAGTTTTGTCTTCATCAAGTGAAATGCATGCTCAATCGGATTCAGGTCAGGGGATTGACTTGGCCATTGCATAACATTCCACTTTTTAGCCTTAAAAAACTCTTTGGTTGCTTTTGCAGTATGCTTCGAGTCATTGTCCATCTGCACTGTGAAGCGCCGTCCAATGAGTTCTGAAGTATTTGACTGAATATGAGCATATAATATTGCCCGAAACACTTCAGAATTCATTCTGCTGCTTTTGTCAGCAGTCACATCATCAATAAATAAAAGGGCGCCAGTTCCATTGGCAGCCATACATGCCCACGCCATGACACTACCACCATCATGCTTCACTGATGAGGTGGTATGTTTTGGATCATGAGCAGTTCCTTTACTTCTCTTCTCTTCCCATCACTCTGGTACAAGTTGATCTTTGTCTCATCTGTCCATAGGATGTTGTTCCAGAACTGTAATGGCTTTTTTAGATGTTGTTTGGCAAACTCTAATCTGGTCTTCCTGTTTTTGTGGCTCACCAATGGTTTGCATCTTGTGGTGAACCCTCTATATTCACTCTTGTGAAGTCTTCTCTTGATTGTTGACTTTGACACATATACATCTTCCTCCTGGAGAGTGTTCTTGATTTGGCCAACTGTTGTGAAGGGGTTTTTCTTCCCCAGGGAAATAATTATTTTGTCATCCACCACAGTTGTTTTCCGTGGTCTTCCAGGTCTTTTGGTGTTGCTGAGCTCTCCGGTGCATTCTTTCTTTTTAAGAATGTTCCAAACAGTTGCTTTGGCCACACCTAATGTTTTTGCTATCTCTCTGATGGGTTTGTTTTGATTTTTCAGCCTAATGATGGCTTGCTTCACTGATAGTGACAGCTCTTTGGATCTCATATTGAGAGTTGATAGCAACTGATTCCAAATGCAAATGTCACACCTAGAATCAACTCCAGACCTTTTACCTGCTTAATTGATAATGAAATAATGAGGGAATAGCTCACACCTGTCCATGAAATAGCTTTTGAGTTGATAGTCCCACTACTTTTGGTCCCTTAAAAAGTGGGAGGCACATATTGAAACTGTTGTAATTCCTACACCATTCACCCGATTTGGTTTTAATTACCCTCAAATTAAATCTGAAAGTCTGCAGTTAAAGCACATCTTGTTTGTTTCATTTCAAAATCATCGTGGCGGTGAATTGAGGCCAAAATCTGAAAATTCTGTCAATGTCCCAATATTTGTGGACCTGACTGTATATATATATATATATATATATATATATATATACAACAAGCATACCTACATCAGCAGAAATTGAATTACAATGACCGCTGCATTTAATCATATGAATATATTTAAAATCAACATGGAATAAAAAAAAATATATAAAATATAATATATAAAATAATTTACAAATAAAATGTATACATGGACAAATAAAAAAAGAATTCCTCCACATAATGGCTTCAAACAGATAACAGACTAATACGTTATTATAAGGAGCTACAAAGAATAATAATAAAAATAAATATAAAAATAAAAATTGCATGGCACATTTAGATAGATGCCACTTTGGACCAAACTTATATATAAATCAATATCATATCAAATCATAGGATTTATTATATTGCAAACCATTAGCTACTGTACAATTGTGTCAGCAGGGGTCTATCTCATTCTCCGATAAATGTATAAAAATTGTGTGGAGTCCACACACCAAAAATGCTTTATAGATCTGTAGCAGACTTTGAAAGACATATCCACCTGAGGGCAGTAGTGCCACAGCCGCATACCGTGAGATATATTTAAACTCAACAGAACGGGTGTGGCAGTGGTGCACTATGAATGCAAAAATCTAAAATATATATATATGTGTGTATGCATTTTTGCAATTATTAATCAAATAAACTAAAATCAAATACCATACTCCTTAATACCAAGATATGAGGAGAGAAAACAGAGGTTAATAGGTAGAGAGAATGCAACAGATCAATTAAAAACACACAGGATAAAAAGGGGGGGGGGGCAATAGCCATTGTGTATGAGAATACTCATAATACCTAATAGTGACTCGTTGGAAACAGCGGGTCAACACCTAAGTTCAATTGAATCTTTGAGACACTGGGGGGATAGAGTATATAATTTGAAAATCCAAAATGCTTCACATCTACATAATAGGTGAAATCTGTCCCCACCTTTTTGAGTGGTATTAATCTTCTCAATGGCTAATAAAGACAAACCATCAGTTTGTCTTTGTAGACAAACACTAGACTATATGCCTATAGTCTATGTCTATAGACATAGGCTGTGTGACTTGATACCTTTTGCGATATTACCTCTATATTCCAAGAATCGGATGTTAAGATTCCATGTGGTCTTCCCCACATACTGGATCCCACATCAACACTGTATAACATAAATCACATATTGTAATTTGCAATTCATTAAGCTAGCTATTTCAAATGTCTATTTCATGAAGAATAAGGTTACCATCCTACAGCCATTCACAACATACTTGCAAGTCATACATTTGTCTCGACCACATTTAAAAAACCTTTTGGTTTTGCAGGTAACCAATTTAAAGAAGTGGAAAGCTTATCAGGTATGACATTAGTTCCCCTGATGGAAAAAAGATGTGAGGCTAATTTCTGTTTAAGGCTCTTGGCTTTTCTGAAAATTACTTTGTTTGAAGTAGATAATGTGGGACCCAGAAATGTATCTTGTTGTAAGATGGTAAAGTTACTAGTAATAATACTTTTAATCTTACTTGTAGAAGAATTAAATTGTGTGATAAAAGTGATCTGTCAGATAAAACCTGCAATGGCTTCTTTCTGTTATTGATCATCGTAGTATCACTACTACGGGATATAGCTTTTTCAAGAACTTTAGCTAAAATATGACTAAGATAACCTTTTTTCATGAAAGCAGAATACATGTCCTTGCTTTGTTCAATGTAGGTAGATTCTAAGGAGCAGTTCCTTCTGAGATGAAGGAACTGACCTTCAGGGATATTATCCCTCCATGGTCTTTAATGACTACTGTTGTAATACAAGTAATTCTGACAGTCAACCTTTTTGATATAGGTAGCTGAATTCAATTTCCCTCCAAAGGCACAAACCGTGATATCCAAATCGCTAATCCTAGTTGTGTCAAAAGTGTGAGTAAATTTTAAACCAAAAACATTGTGATTCAAGTGATTAACAAACCCAGTGAGTGTGTCAGAATCCCCATCCCAAACAATAAAAATATCATCAATATAACATCCATAGAGGACAAGGTTTTTCCCAAATCTGCTTGCCGATACATGGCACTCCTCAAAGAGGCCCATGTATAGGTTTGCATAACTAGGAGCAAACCTGGTTCGCATTGCAGTACCTCGTGTTTGTAAAAAGAATTATGCATTAAAGGATAAATAATTGTGTTCTAAAATGAAGCAAATTGATAATAAAAGAAAAGAACGCCGAAATTCATCCACCTCTAAATCAGAATTTAAGTAATGATTGTTGGCCAGTAAACCAAACTCATGTGGGATATTAGTGTAAAGTGATTCAACATCACAAGTTAGAATAATATATGAATCCTGCCAAGTGACGAAATCAAGAATCTGCAAAAATGGGTGGTGTCTCTGATGTGAAAGGGGAGAGCCATAACATACTATTGAAAGCAAGCATCAACAAAAGCTGAGAGATTAGCTGTGAGTGAGCCCACTCCAGATATACAGTAATGGGAAGTCTGGGTGGGGATACCAAAGACTTATGTACTTTGGGTACATGGTAATATATAGGGATGCGTGGATGTTCAACAAACAAAAAACTTGTGGGTATCAGTGGAAATATTGCCATGATTGAAGGTTTCAGAATGAAGAAGATCCAATTCTGCTTGATAGAGGGAAGTAGGGTCAGAAGTTAGTTTAGAATAAAACAACAGATTATTCAACTGTCTACTCACTTCTAATAGGTAATCCTCAGTGTTTTGGATAACTAAGCCCCCGTCCTTATCAGCTTGCTTGATCATGATTTTCCTATCCTTAATAAGGTAAGATAATGCTGATCTCTCTATTCTAGACAGGTTGTCACTAAACTGATGACTATTACCTGTTTTCCCACAAATCATTTATTTTTGCAGCATAGCTTTCAATAAATGGGCCTCTATGCTGCAAAGGATAGAGCACAACCACTCCCTGGTTGTGAAAGATCAAAAATCTTCTGTCTTGTTGGATCTCATTAATGTCATTATCCTCCATGAGAGGCTCTAGTATGTTCAGTGCACCTATGTCAACTGTATTGAAGACAATAGGAGATCTATTTAAATTTATATTTATATATATTGTGTCACCAATTTGGATTTTTATCCTGACAATTATTGTGCAACACCTGCACTGCTTATCATCAGTCTATCATCTATGACATCTGTATAGTTCAAACATTTTCAACACCAAGCCTACAGTTTTTGCCCACCTGTATCTCTTATCCATTTAAGATTTTTAGTATACTAAGACTAATCTTTTGACTTTCTCAATTCTTATTGTTGACATCACTGACTTCACTCATTCGTCTATATTCCAATATTATATGAATCCCAGCCCACCCAAAGGCTTTTTCCCTATACATTAATATCACAGAGCGCTCCTCTCTAGATTAATCCTAGGCTTGATCTATATCTTTGTACTATGTTCTGGGAGTGACTGCTGGTGTATCTGCATCTGAAATGCTACTTTGAAGTGTCAGTGGCTGTAGCACTATAACATAGCATTTTGTATGCAGACACACACAGAACATAGGCATGCTGCATATCATTTTAATCAACAGAAGCTGCTCTGCTTGTGCTATCTATTCGCATCACTGTGCAGATAAGACGCATTTGAAGGTAAAAAGTTGTACGAAAGACGCTCGGCTCTACCGAGTCACACGGTGCTCCTGCATTATATATATACTGTATATATTGTATTTGCATAATTTTCTATTATTTATTTGAAACAGGTGATTCAATACTGACTCAAACATATGAACGGATCTCACAAGGTGCCAGATCACACCTGTACTAATTCACCTTAATTGTATAAAGTATATGTGAACAATGGAGTAGAATGTGGGGTATTAGCTCTGAGGAAACTACTAGTATTGGGTGTACTGATCTCTACTTTGATGATTACACCTCTAACAGATGTCTGTTGATATTGCACTTTGTCTGTCGGTGACTTGTTCACATCTATGCTACCCTCAACAATGGCACACGATTCCCGGCTTTACACCACCTTCTTATATTTCAAAGGGGATCATTGAACTTCACAGAGCAGTCTTCTGACAGCACGTAACTATTCTTGCTCCTGTGTATTTTGACTCAAGCTCCGTCCTCTATATATCAGTGGGACATTAGTCCGATTATACAGCTAAGCGAACCCTATGCAGCATATCTTTTATTGATTATACATCTAAGCACTGTTTTTTATTTTACTGCCTATACAGTACTATATATAGGCAGTGCTTGTTTATCTGGTGTTTTTTTCCCCATAAATATTGCTGTGGCCACAGTTGTCTTTGAATTTGTATTTAAATGTGACTACTAATTTATGACATCTTGTCACTTATCTATTGATGCACCTTAGATTCATATATATATGTTTTATTATTTAGATTATTGTATTAAAGTTATGTCATTTTTTGCTCGTAGCGCTCCTAGTTTTCTTGTTTTCACAACCAGTCCTGGTCGTGAAAATACAGGGGACAAATGGCATAGGGGTCCCCTGTATTTAGCTCAACCAACACCGGGCTTTTCAGAGCCAGTCCTGGTTATCAAAATACAGGGGACTCTCGGATTCAGGTCTGCTGCCATGCCTACTACCTCCACCAGGTCCTGCCGCTGGCTCCCTTTGCCACCATGCCCACTACCTCTGCCATGGTCCCAGTACTGCTATCGCCAGCCATGTTAGTGCACCCAGGTGAAGCAACTGTATACCCCCTGCAGGAGGCACCTTCTGAGCATGTGCAGCAAATTGACATTTCCTATCTATATAATGGGATATTGTGGGCTAATAGTTTAAAAACTGTAACTTTCTCAATTACCTGAAAATGCCCTACACTGGAACAAGAGCTACCTAACAAAACAAACCCCAAGTCCTAATCCATCCTCTACCCTGAGTTATGCCTTCCCCAAAATCCCTTGTAGACTAAAGCAGAAAAGCGTCAGTTTTGACCATAGAGGAAGTGGAAGAAACAAACTAACAGTTTAAAATTTAGATTGTTCCCAATTATACCCCTTTCAGACATACCGAGAATCCCAGGAATTTGGTCTGCCTCAGCCAAATTCCTGGGTTGACACGTATTTCTGAAAGTTACCTACCCGGTAACACTTGCCAGGGTAGCCGACCCTTTAATCGACCAGGGAATTTCCCAGGAATTAAGTCCCGTGAAATTACCTGGTTCATGTCTGAATGGTGCTACCTGGAAATTTACTCCCGGATTGCACCAAGCAGCTTCTGATTGGCCGGCTGACAGTCACTCCTGCCATGACTAACAGAGAGGCTGCCTCACCGTCATTGAAGTCCGGCCGGTACGTGTGTGCCAGTAGCTCCTCTTCTTCACCGACATCATGGACATGGCAAGAGGCAGAGCCGGGGAGGCTGGAAGAGGCAGCTATGCTGCTCCAGGTCAGGAAGCTGCAGCAACGGAGGATCCTAAAACATCCACACTGCAGTCTCAGTCATCTCACTTTCAATAAGCACCTACAACACCAGCTATTAACAGACATCCAGTGTAAAAAAACTGAAAAACCCTGCTTATGTCTGAAAGGGGTCTCCCGGGAGTTTCCTGGGTCTAAGCTGTAGTGTAAAAGGGGGGTCTCAACCAAATACCTGGGATTTTACACAGGAGAAATTCCCGGGTCTGAGGAGGAAATTTCCCGGGTCGTATGTCTGAAAGGGGTATTAGTAAATTTTTATTTTTTTGCCCTTTCAGCTCAGTACATCCAATAGGTTTTGAGATGTAGCCACTCAAATTCCATTTATTCAAATCAGCCTTAATATAAGGGCATGACTGTGCCCTTATAATATATATTATACATACAGTACATCAAAAACTTTTAAATATATAAAATAAAACATAATTATAGAGTACTTCCACTTCTTGAAGAAATTTACGTCCTGCAGGATGAGCAGCCAGCAGCAGGTAGTAGGGTAGGGCAGCTCAGTAGCCGGATGCCTGTCAGAGTTTACTCCCACATCTGTGAAACCAAGCATAGAGACATTGGTGATTGTACAAGCGGAATGTATATTGACAAGATCACCAACCTTACAGAAAGACAATCCATAGAAGAGCATCTTACCTTCCCACAGTGAGAAGGTGATTGGGGCACCAATACTTTTTTACCACAGCCAATACAGTTCAGGCATAAGTCATCTTCAAGTGACCCTACACTGAACCGATTTTATAAATACACACATTTATTTACATTATTTTTGTTACTGCATTTCTAATAGAAATATGTGGGCCCGGTTCCCAGAGAACTGATAACAACCGACTTTAAGGGTCCCAAGTCTGAGTTCGGAATCACTTTGGAGTTCCAGCATGGTTCGCGGTCAGCTCAGAACTCAGTTTTAAGAACCAAACTCAGGTTTAGAATTGCATGTAAACAGGTCCAAATTACATGATTTTAGCTGTGGTTTTTTTATTTAATTTTTTTAAACTACAGATCCAACACCAAAACCATAACATGTGAGGGTGGTTTTGCAAACCCAAAACACAAAGACAAGTCCAGATCCAAAACCAAAAAACGGGGGTCTGCACACATCTCTAGTTTCTAAATCCATATACTTCATATCTTTAAGTCGAGCGCATATTCTCATATTCTTTAGGAGAAGGATGTTGTTTGTGTCAAAGTAAGAATGGGATAGCAAAATGGCTTACCCCACTAAGACTCTCCTCATGATTTGTCATTTCCAAAAACACAAGTAACATTGCATTAACATTACAACTGGGTGATTTTGAACATGTACCATGTTTTATGCACACATTAAACTTGGTGGTTAAGAATTTCTTAAAAATTCAGGTGCATGCAGGACTAAATTTGGGCTAAAAACCTTACCATGTTTGGCATTCAGCAACTACATGTAACTACAACAGCATTTGCCACACCACCAACTGAATCAAGATGTAGTACTCAGGTGGAATTCCACACTTTATATGCTTCAGCAACTGGAGGAACAGCAATAAGTCATCCAAGCATGCAAAATACACCATGAGATATAGAGAGGAGGGGGGGGTCAAGTTACCATAGATGAGCACAGTGGAGAATACTCTCAGTTTAATGCAAATTACTAAAACAATTGAAAATGCAGCTAGAGAAGCTGAAAGAGGAGATTAATTTAAGTGATTCCACTAAGTATGTTGGACTTGTAGATCAAGGCCCTCATTCAGAGCCGCTCGTTAACAGCAGTACGCATGTTGCGTTCCGATGTTGAGAAAGCACGCTTGCGTCGGTGTAACACTGCGCATGTGCGTACGGCATATTGCGAGTTTTTTTTGTCTCGTTCGTCAAATTGCGTACAGGAAGTGACATGTCAAATGTGATTGACAGAACAGGGCGTTTTTGGGCGTTGACGGGGGTGGAGATGGAAAAACGCAGGCGTGGCGAGTCGTTTTTTGGGCGTACATACATTATCTGATGCGAACGTCAAATGTGTTCGTACCAAGTCATACGTCACTGGATGATCCTCTTTCCATTCAAACTGCTCGCACAGCTTGGGGTCTGGATTACTCGACCACATTGTCGATGGCCTTCTCCTCCGTCCCGGCCCTCCATGATGTTTCATCGATTAATCATGGCTTGTCAGAAAAACAATCAGTTTTGTATTGAAAACCAGCTTGTAATGTGTTTGGAAAACAGTTTTTTTGGTTAGCACAAAACCATACGCAGGTGGAAATCATAGCTGCTAATTTCAGGTTTACACAATCAATTCGCGTACATTTGTTGGTCTGTTTTTTGGGTTGATATTTGGTTTTTGTGCTATTGTAACAATAATGTCATCATGTTTGTGTGTATTTTTCCATTTTGAATTTGTCGGGTGAATTTGCATCCTTATGTAAATTTTAAAGTGTTCCTTAAAGTGCCCTTTGTTTTTTTATCAACTTTTAATTTTTTGGGTGCTTGTTTTTGCCTTGTGGGCCAGGATTAAATGTAAACCATTTCTAAAATAATGTCAGAATACAATGTCGAACATTTTTTCTCAATTTATTGGAAATTAAAATCAATTTCTGGCACATTTTTGGCCCAAACATTTTTTGCAGTGTTATTCCTAAAAAAAATATAATTTGTGCAAACATAAAAGGTATGGAAACTTAAATCAAAAAATTAAAAACAATTCACAAGAAAGGAGAGGGAAGTTTTGGCCAGAAAGGAATATGGGGCAAGCACAGAAGGAGTGTGGGAAAAGTAGCCAGTGCTGTCAATGTTTTTTCCCCCGTTTGGCTGGGGGAGGGAGGGCGCTAGACCGGGTCTGGGATGTCATCGGGCTGGCCTGTCCAGAGGCAGATGTTGTGGCCTCTGGACTAGGCACAGGGCTAGGCACATTTGGTGGATTGGCTGATGTTGTGCCAGAGGTGGAGGATCCTGATGTTCCGGCAGGAAGGGAGGTCGGCTCCACCATGTGCTGGCGAATGAGCTGCTCCAGGGCATTGGCGATGCGGATGTTGGCCCTGGTATTTTCCGCCAGGGCCTGAAAAATGGTCACGTTGGCCGCAGCATTTTGCTCCAGGGCCTCAGCCACCCGTACCAGACTGGCGTCCATCCTCTGCAGAATCTCCGTATGGAAATCCGATTTAAAATTGAGTTCTGTGAGGAGGGACACTGCCTGCGAGGGGGATTGCCCTGGACTGGCTTCTGCAGGGTCCTCAGCCGGATGTACTGGTTCCTCCCCTGCAGAGCCAGCAGAAATTCTGCGGCCAAGGCTCCCCTCTGGAGCAGACTCATCCGCCTGTGTCTCTGTGAGAAAAATGAGAAAAGAGTCACATTAGAATCTACATATTGGCACAATAACATTTCAGAGTTGGTGACATCACAATATTTACCTGGGACAACATGAGGAGCCGCAAAGTCTGGCATGTCCCTATCCATGTTGGACACGCCAAACACCTCCACAGCCTGCACACACCCCTGTGCCAGCTCTTCTAAATCATTCAACTCCAATGACACAGGGGTGGGACACCCACCTGTCTCCCTGGCATGCCTAGCCCTGTCCGCCATTTTTTGTTTCAGGCGATATTTGAAGTCGCTCCATCTGTGGGTGAAAAAGGAACCATTATTCCAGTTTTTGGGGGGGTTTTGGTTTTAGGGGGGTCAAGTTTTTACTTACCGCCATTTGACATCCCGGGCTAGACGGACATAATCACCCACCCTATTGACAGCACTGGCTACCTCCTCCCACATTCTCCATTTCTGGCTTGCACCCATATTCCTATCTGCCTGTGGCAGGATGTCCACACACTTCTGAATCAAAACCTCCATCTCCTTTGTTGTGAATTGTGGCTGCCTTTTCTTTTTGCCAGCTTTGGTCGGAGTACTGGGCCCAGCAGCCTCTTCCATGTCATCCTCAACACCTATTTGTTTAAACGTTGAGAAATTTAAGCTTGACAACTTGCACTATATTATGTTTCAAAATAATCCTTGTTTGGAAATGCATGAAATACTTACCGGCAGACTCTTGGCCATTGTTTCCCTGGTCTGTAGCCATTTCTTATCTCCCAACAAGAAATACACCAGAACGTTTTTTTTGGGTCGTGACGTATTTATACATGCGTCCTTATTTTTCGTCCGCATCATTCATTGTGCGTTCCTATGATCCCTCCTTAATTTGTGCGGGAAAATAAACACTATTTATGGCTTGGGGCGTCTCAAGTCGAGGTGGCGGTTGTTGGTTGTTGGAGGTTATGTTGGTCGGAGTGGATTGTTGGCGGGATTTGGATTTGGCGTTGTTTGGAGTGGTTTTTGGTTTGTCTTTTTGGAGTTTTATTTTCCGTTCGCTTTTTTTGCTGTGGTTGGTTTCTTTGTCGTGGTTTTTTTTGGTAAGTTTTTGCCCGTCTTACTTTTGTTCACTTTGTGTCTCCTTCTTTTTGTGAAGTTTGGCTCGTTAATTTTTTAAAAAATCTCCTTTGTTAGGTTTCTTTTGGCTCTGCCCCAATGACCTTTTTATCCGGTGACTTATATATCCTCTATTGGTAAGTTTTTTTTTTTACACAACTTTGTTTGACCTTACACTTTTAAACTTTGGTTTTGTGATTCCGAAATGTATGAACTAATTTGCTTTTTTTATCTGCGTATTTTTTGCCTTGTTTTTGCGAATTAATTAGCGCATTTTTATCTGCGTAATTTTTGCCTTGTATTTGCGAATTAATTAGCGCATTTTTATCTGTGTATTTTTGCCTTGTTTTTGCGAATTAATTAGCGCATTTTTATCTGCGTATTTTTGCCTTGTATTTGCGACTTAATTAGCGCATTTTTATCTGCTTATTTTGTACCGTGAAATTGCTTGTGATTTCCCTTTAGCATTTTTTTAAAACATTTGGGCCCAAATTGAGGTAGTCTGCGCACTGTCGTTTTGCTCTTTGCTCAAATGTGTGTTTCTCCCCTTTTCTGTTTTGTCTTGCACCCAATTTAGATTCCTAAATGCCCACCCTAAATTGTTGCATTGTTTATTTGTTATTATTTATAGGTTGGGAAAATCATGACAATACCCCGGCATGTAAGCATCATTGGATTGTATCGTCAAGCTAAGTAATTTTTCAATTATTTTTGGGCAAAAAAACCTTACATTCAATTCTTGCAATTTCAGGTTGATCTTGGTCGGATTGTTCTGGCCATGCTCCCGGAATCCAACCAACCTCAATCTCGTCCCAGGCATAGGCACCGTAGGCGTGCAAGGCCCCAGATATATCAAACACGTGTCACCCTTTTTGGAATGCCCGATGATGAGGTGTTAAGATGCTACCGTCTTCCGCCCCAAATCATCATAGACACTCTCTCATTAATAGAGAGTGATCTTGAGCGGCAAATTGACAGTCCTACAGCAATACCACCACTTACGCAATTTATGGCGGTGTTACATTTCTGTGCCTCAGGATCGTTTCAAACAACGGTGGGAATAGTGGCGGGAATCTCCCAATCCTCCTTTTCCCGGATCCTGAGGGCAGTGATGGAGGCCCTTTTCAAGCACCTCCATCAATTTATTAAAATGCCTTTGGATATGGGTGCCCTTAGTGTGGCCAAGGCCAATTTTTACCAAATTGCTGGCTTCCCACACATCATAGGGGTTGTGGATGGTACTCACATACCACTTCAGCCTCCAGCATGGCTGGAGGCCATATTTTGCAACCGGAAACACTATCACTCCCTGAATGTAATGGTGGTATGTGATGCCTCCCTCCAGATCCTGTCCCTGAATGCAAAATTACCCGGAAGTGCACATGACTCATTCGTCATCCGGCAATCAGGGATATGGCACAAATTAAACAACCTACAAGCTGGTGATGCGTGGCTTCTGGGTAAGTGGAGACCTTTAGTACATAACAATGTTAAGCTTGATACACAGTGATCCTGATGTTGTCACTTCTTTTTCACAGGAGACAGTGGCTACCCTTGCACGCCCTGGCTGCTCACTCCTTATTTGGCTCCCATACCAGGGCCACAAAGTAATTTTAATGCTGCACTTACAGCCACCAGGCAAGTGGTGGAGCACTGTATCAGCCTTTTAAAAGGCTGATTCAGATGCCTCCACCGCTCTGGTGGCGAGCTCATGTATTTGCCGGATATGGTTTCGAAAATTGTGGTCCTGTGTGGGATATTTCACAACATCGCCATAAGGAGTGGTGTCCCAATGCAGCCAGAGGATGCCTTGCCTGAGGATGGCCCCCCCGAAGTTGGTCGGAGGTCAGTATGTGGGGGGGCCATACGCGATGATGTGGTGGCCAGATATTTTAGGTAATTATTGGCAACAAAAAAGTTTTTTGACACAATGTGGTAAGGATTTTTGGAGACCATCTAATTAATTTGTTTTTTGTTTCCCATCTTCTCTTTGATTTCATAATCTTTGGGACTCAAACGATGACTACTTCCTGCTACCCAAAAAAAACCCTCATGGGGACACATTGGATATATATTCTGGAACCAATATTGCAACGCAACATTTGTGGAATCATGTTGGCATGCTCCTTCGTCAACCAGTTCTTGATTTTTCATTACTTTTTTCATATGGTGTTTGATGGGTTGTATTTTTTGTTTTCACTGTGTGTATTGTTTGTGAGTCAACACTTTGGTTTTTTAGTTATGTTGTGAATAAATGTTTTGAGAGTGTAATTTTGCAAATTTTATTGACCATTACAAGCAAGTGTAACCAGGTTCACCAACGTTAAAATTTATTAAGGGTTAATCCTGTAATGACGCAATTTGATCTAAATTTAAATATGCTTTCTGGATCAAAACCAACACCAAAAGGAATTCTGTACAATCAGTAGGCTTTGTAATCTCGGCCTAAGCAAGTTGCCCCCCAAATTGGAACATGTAAAATGTAGTAATATATAAATTGTCACACACAAAAAAAGGCCAAGCAGATTGTTACTATTAGGTGTTTCATGTGCCTGTTTCCCTAAAAAATACAACACACAATCTTAGTGACATTAATTGCAAATACTTGCTGGAAGAGTCTACTTATGTCAGTGTAAACAATCTAAGATTTGGAGACAAGGAATGAGACAGAACGTTAAGTTTACATTTTTAATTAATACAACTATTTAAAAAAAAAAAAAAAATAGGGACGCAGGATCACTGACATATGGTCAAGGACCACCAGCAGCCCGATGACGTAGCCCCGCATCTTTTCGACGCATCCGGCTAGGTCCGCCAAACGCCTCTGGTCCTCTGTGGGTTAGAAAAGTGTGGGGCTTAATACATAATTAATGAAACCCAATGAAAAAACAAGCCAAACAAAGCTACCCAAAAATGACAATATTGTGACCAAAAGCACATTTAACCCAAAAAATCCAAGGACCCAAAAATGGACACCCAAAAAATTCCACCAAAAAACATCAGATTTTGACAGGTGGGATATGTGTATGGGGAAATCAGCAGTAAAAGGTAAAGACAAACAGAAATCTACACCAAATTCTGACAAACCGAAAAAAGTAAAAGGCACAGACACAGGATTAGATACAAACATTTAAAAAAAAAAAAAAAAAAGGCAAACATACCGTTCAAAATGACGCCCGGTCCAGAAGCAACTCTCTCGTCCTCCTTGGAGGTGCCAACATTCCCCAACGAGGTGGGAGGGGTGATTTGGGATTCAGGGGAGGGGGTAGTTACGAGAGGGGTGGTTGGAGGGGAGGGGGAATTGGGATGGAGGGGAAGGAGCCCCGACACGTGTGCCACAGGGTCTGTGCAGGCTGGGGAGGAGGGGGAAATTAGGAAATTTTGGGGTGTGGATGTTTGGCTGGGGGTTGGGGAGAGGGGCCGAGAGTGCCATCTTTGACGGCGATGACGCCGTAGTCTTCGCTCTGCCCCTAAAAGATGGGAAACAAATTGTGGTTATTTTCGACCCTGACCTTGTTAAACGCTAATTTTTGACACCACAAATATGTAAACATGCACATGCAGATATGAGTACAAAGAATAAATAGGCCATACATGAAAACATGCACATGCAGATATGAGTACAAAGAATAAATTGGCCATACATGAAAACAAGCCCATGCAGATATGAGTACAAAGAATAAATAGGCCATATATGAAAACATGCACATGCAGATATGAGTACAAAGAATAAATAGGCTATACATGAAAACATGCACATGCAGATATGAGTACAAAGAATAAATAGGCCATACATGAAAACATGCACATGCAGATATGAGTACAAAGAATAAATAGGCCATACATGAAAACATGCACATGCAGATATGAGTACAAAGAATAAATAGGCCATACATGAAAACATGCACATGCAGATATGAGTACAAAGAATAAATAGGCCATACATGAAAACATGCACATGCAGTTAGGGCCACAAAGATAAACATGAAAACCACAGTCACAAAAACTTACTTTCCGCGATCTGCATGCGAAAGCATGCCAGCAAGCGGGGCGTTCGCCGTTGCAGGTCGGACCACCTGCGCTCCAGCTGGCCGATCTGGCGGCGTGAGCCGAAGGAACGCAGGCGGCCACGTACCTCGCGCTTGCGGAACGCTTTTCCCTATTGGTGATGGGGGGAGGCTGGCTGGTGATCCGCCTGTCCATCACCTCGGTTAACACCATCAGCTCGCGCCTGGTGAATGCCGAGGCTCTCATGATGGCAATGGTGTATTTTATAAAAAACAATTTTAATAAAGACCCGAAAATAAATTTGATTGGCTAATGTATTTGGGTAATTAACAGGACAAATTCTATTGGTTAGTGTATGAGTCATGTGTTCGACAGGGCCACAAATCTTTTGCGAGTTATGATAGGCTTGATGCAGTGACATGCGTAAGCTAATTTAAATAAAGAAATGAACCCAGTAAAATATGCGTGGTTAAAAACAAAGAAAACAAATGTTTAATTGGCTCAAACATGTATTTTGACAAATAAAAGCGAATGTTTAACCCGTACGTATTCTGCGGGTAAACACAAACACGGACAAGAGTAAAGTTTATTGCATTGCCAAAAAAAAAAAAAAAATGACGAGCAATTAAGCTAACTGATATATTGATTGGCATGATACGATTGAGGGAGGTAGGCAGAATAAAGGAGCAGGTAATCAGAATCTGACAGGCCCACTTCCGGGTTGAACTTGTGCGTGCGTTCCCTGCAAGCCACATTGGGGATGTACGCTCGCTATTTGGCACGCTCGTTAGTTAGAGGAGGGGTTGGTAGAGTTTGGGGAGGATGTTTAGATGCGTTCGAAATTACGAGCGAGTGCTTGAATTAACATATTTCTGTACGTACGCCGAACGTACGAACGCCCACTTGCGTCCGGGTCTGAATGAGGGCCCAAGTTCTCTATTCTCTTTGCCAGGAACAAAGGGTTTGCAACATCCTGCAATTGAATCAGTACATTTTGGCAAACATGCTTGATACTAGATACGCATATGTAATGTATTTTTTTTCCACACAATCCCTTTGAATACTAGTAGCTAAAAAAGGCAATTTAAAGCCCCTTGTACAAACTAGCTTTGATTTACTTAAGATTGCCAACCCTCCAGTGTGTACTTGATAAGAATGTTTAGCACAGCCGGGAACATTGTGAGCGATCAGGGAAGGAGGCTACTTCCTAAAAATGTGGAAAAATTGATACTAGGAGGAAGACCTTTGCTGCCCATTACAAAAAGGTACATAGACTTCTGTAATGGTTAAATCTAGTGGGAATAAAATTATATTGTGTGATGATGACGATATTAACACTGATGAGGATGATTATGAAATCTTCCAAATGTGATGATTATTAACAACACTGTTAGTCGCCTTAAGCTCATTGGTAGCTTGGTTTGTTTCTCATCTAGGCGTAGGACCCATTTCCCACATCTTCTCCACAGATACAGAGTAGTATGATTATAATAATTATGAACTTCTACTAACTTGTTACTGAATATTGAATCTCTTTTATTATCCTGAGGCCTGTTATTTGCTGTTTGGATTTTTTAATAGTTTTATCCATGTCTCCGATTTGTTTTTTCTTTATACTTATTAGTACTTTTAGTAATCAATCAATTTGAGAAGCTTGGGTGAAAAACCAAATCTTGCGCAATAAACCAAACCACCTGCAGCTCTATACACACCTGGGGAGCAACACAAAAACTGATTTAGAGAATGAAAGCTAATCGGGATAGGTGTGTAGGATAGAGCGCTAGGTTTGGACTATGGATGGAGTCTCAATAGAAATAAATGTACTAATAGCTATGATAAGCAACAAAATGACATACATTTATTGATTAAACATCAAATATGGGGATATGGGGAGCCCCAATGGGAATAGTAGTATGTCCAGGTCAGTCCAGGTTAATGTAAGTCGTCCGTCCACGTGTTGCGGTGGTGTCGAGCTATAAGCCTGGGACCCACAGCTATCAAAAGCTAGCCCACCGCAACCACCGCAAAGGGTGAGGATATCTTTCCACCATTGCCAGTAATTATCCAGGATCTTTCACATGGTTTTTTTTTGTGTATTTGATGTTTAATCAATAAATGTATGTCATTTTGTTGCTTATCATAGCTACTAGTACATTTATTTCTATTGAGACTGCATCCATAGTCCAAACCTAGCGCTCTATCCTACACACCTATCCCGATTACCTTTAGTAATCAATCAATGCTTTACCTTGCTTTCACTGAATACTCGACCTCCATTTCTCTGTGCTGGCCTCAGGCCTCTGATCTAATTCATGATTAATGCAAACTGCCAACTGTTGCTTAGTTTAATCAGCCAGCTCAAAACAGCCTTTGGCCTATATTGATGAAAACAATATTGTGAGCTGTGAGGTGGTCAAAATTTACTGGAAATCAATGCTATTGTTGTTAATAATACTGTAGGAACAAAAACAGGACCAAATTACATGATCTTAGCTGTTTTTATTATTTGTAAAGAAAACCAAAACCAAAACATTTGAGGGTGATTTTGACAAAATCAAAACACAATGAAGATTTAGAACCAAAACCAAACACGGGGGACCACACACATCTATAATTGTGAGTTGTGTGCTTGGCTTGTGCATGACATTTTCAGCCAGATCTTCTGTACGAAGCATGGGGTCGGTGCAAGTGTCATTACTAGTGATCAGAGGAGTAGCGTGGAACCATGGCGCCCAGAGTGAGTGCATGTCATACCCCACCTCCTTCCTGTACTGAATAGTGACAGTGGGGTATGGCAAGCATATGGGTTGTATACTGAAGTGAAGAGAAAAACAGGAAACAGTGGCAGTATCACGATGAGCATTGAGGTCCCATTGAGGGAATGGAATGCTTTGTTTAGGCTATATCTGACATTAAGGGGTAGCTGCTTAGGCACTGCTTTATTTATGTATAGCACCTAGGATCTGACTTGTATCTCCTTTGAATCATTGTTACTAGTCAATTGAGGAGATTGTATTATATATTCTAATCATTTAACTTAAATTGATAACAATATATGTGCAAGAGTGAAATGCCACAGGATGCACAGCATATAACTGCAATTACTGCCCCAAGCAGCTTTCACTAGATTGGTAACACCTATAGGAAGCGCCCTTCTTAGCTATGCTCCTACTGTACTTCGTAAATATACATTGCACCTATATTAATGCTGATATTTGAAGAACCACAAATACCAGCGACATTGTATCAATTATGTAACCACAAGATTAAACTCAATTAACCTTGTGGTTACGATTTAGCGGTACCCAGCATAGATTTCAATGGTGAATTCTCACCATTGAAGTCTATGGGGAACACAGGCTGACCGCATTCAGCCAATCAGCGAGCTGCTATGATGGAGATGCCCGCTGATTGGCTGGTGGCCCCTTCAATGACGGGGCACACGTGTGCCCCGGTCAATTACCCGGAGCAAAGGTATGTGAACACACATATACCTTTGCTCAGTCCGACTTGGTACGGCTTTTTTCCATTTTTTTAACCCTTTGGATGCCTACAGGGAATGAAGCGCATGTAAACTATGCATAGGAGAGGTGAGAATGGATTTTTATTTCAGGTATACCCCTATGGATTACTTCAGATACTAGGTGAGTATGTGTGAGTGGGCAGGTATGTTTTATTAAAATTTTACTTTCACAGTGTGTGTTTGTTTTTTTACGTATTAATTTAGTTGTGGAACTACAAGTGCCAGCGTGCCCGTAATGCCCCGCATGCTGGAATTTGTGGTTCTCCAAATACCAGCATGTGGGGGAGGCTTGCTGGTATGTGTTGTTCTAGAACTAAAAACAATATTTAACTGTTTAATTTACTTAAAACACCAACACTATCAACCTGGCACCAACTGCCCTAGGGTGCCGGGATAGCCCAGGGCTATCAGTCTAGGCCTGGGGTGCCCTGGAGAGGGGGACCCCTTTATTGGGGGGTCCCCAAGTCCCAGGGATCTCCGGTCTGGGCTGACTAGCAGTCAGGGGTAATGCTTTGGCCGGGGAAACCGGTGAAAGGTTTTCTCTGGCTGTGGCATTATCCCTCCGCTAGAAAGAGTTCGGTGCTGGTTTTGGAATCTTCAGAGGACCCCTACTTGTTTTGTCCCCTGATTTTCCAGAACCAGGACCAGCTCAACAAAGCCCTGTGCTGGTTCTTAATATACGATGCCCCACCGCACATTTTGGCCCCTGTCTTTTTAGAACCAGGACAGGCTTTATAAAGCCCTGGGCTGGTTATGCTTTTGGGGAGGGGGTGCACATAATTTTTTTATAATTTAAAACCTTTTACATAAGTACACACAGAAACATGCATGTACCTCATGGATATGTGAATGTTTCTGTGTTAATCTGACCTGCTCAGGATATACTCGCTAGCCTGAAGCAGGTCTATTATTTGGGGACTTTTGGTTATCTTTTTTTTGCATCTAAAACAGACACCCTATTACATTGGGTGAGTTGATTGTTTTCAATGCGAAAACATCTGGATGCGAGTGTGAGAAGGCAGATTTTAGTAACACTTAAAAAATATGAGTTCTATTTAACTGACACCCTATTACATTGGAGAGTTGTTAAAAATTGTGAATTTAGCACAAAACTCTCAATTTACCAAAACTGACACCCTATTACATTTGGCCCTTCGTGTTCATTCCTGGGAATCTATAACCTTATAATTGAAGTTTAGGACTTTACCGCAGATGTGTCACTTTTAAGTCCTTTGAAGCACAATATATGAATGAGGAGAGAAGGAAGGAGGGGATCAATGAGAAGAGGGGAGAGGAAATTGTCAATCAGAGAGGGGAGGTGACAGAAGCCAATAAGAAAGGAGAGGGGAAGGGCCAAGCCAATCAGAGAGGGCCAGAGACAGAAGCCAATAAGAAAAGGAGAGGAGAGGGGTGGTGACAGAAGCCAATAAGAAAGGAGAGGGGAGTGACAAAGAGTAAATCAGAGAGGGGTGGAGACAGCAGCCCATAGCAAAGGAGTGGACAGGGGTAAAGAGCCGATCACAAGGTAGAGAGGGGAGAGAATTATAGAGGTGAGAAGTGATTGTAATCAATCTGACAGGAATGGGGAGGTGACTGAAGATGATCACAGAGGAGGGAGGGCCGAAGAGGAGGCAATTTGGGCAGCTTGAGGTAGCATGAAATGTAGAAACGGATTTCAGATCCATAACTTATTTAGGATATCGAGCAAACAAACCGAGATAAAACTAACAGGCGGCCGTCATACGGTGCAGCACCCCATGAATTCGAGAACCCTGGATGGCGCCCTCTGTCCATTTTGGCGCCTGGAGCTCATGTTCCACTGGAACCACCCTCGCTACACCCCTGCTAGTGATGACAGCTGCTCCAGAGGCAAGTGGACTGGATATTGTGCAATTGCCTATATGTGTATGTCTTAGAATTTGTAAAGATAGTCGCATAGAACTTATGGTCACTATAGGCATCCGGAATAGAGCCTGATTCTGAGCCAGATGCATCCACATCCGATTTTCCGTGTGGCCAATGCAGCCTACTTCCTTTTTATGCTAATGTAAGAATACACTTGTATATTCCAAATATCTGTATATCTGTATGTGGAAGTCCATCCCACTCACTGTTTTTACATATGGAGTCACAGCCGTCACTATTAGTATTGTGACTTGAACCCACCCTGTAAGGAAAACTACTCTATGTCAGTGTGTGTGTCTGGTTCTGCTGCAAAGTCTCACATGCACAGTAAGCAGATATTCATGAGATCTGTCTGCATTACCACTTGCTCACAATCAGGCTCATATTGAGTATGTCATTATAGGCAACATGGAAATGCACATTATCTCTAAATCAACCCCTTTATGCAGACAACAAATTAAAACCATTGTATTTAAAAATTATTTAGTTCTAGTTCTGGATCACCAAAAACCTACTGATTATTTTATTAATACAGGGTGTCACTCTGATAAGCAGGGCCAGAAGTACAGATTCTCATCTAGCCTTAATACGCCATGCAACGCGATATGCCTGGCGTAAGTGAGCCGCCTGGTCCCGTGCAACTCTGCTAGCATCAGGTGTCCTTTTTTTTCCGAAAGCAATGTGACTAGGACGCACCAGGAGACTGTGCTGATTAATTTGATATGTGACACTTGTATATCTGTGTGCAACTAAGGGCCTCACAGCAGTGCATACAGGTGCACTGCTGAACACAGATTCCCAATAATGGGGAATTTGTGCAGGCACCAGACCCGTACTGCACATGTGCCATATGGGTCTTGTGTGATTGCACAGGCTGCTGCCGTTTCAGTGCAAGGGGGCAGCGTCAGCCTCCATTTTTCAAAGTGGAGGTGTGTTGCTGCCGATGATGGTGGTTGGGGGGGAGAGGCTAGGGTCTCCATAGGCGGATGGTGATTTCCTGGCCTATTTTTTACATCTGTGATGGGTGGCCAGT
This sequence comes from Taudactylus pleione, assembly GCA_031769625.1. Taxonomy (NCBI): domain Eukaryota; kingdom Metazoa; phylum Chordata; class Amphibia; order Anura; family Myobatrachidae; genus Taudactylus; species Taudactylus pleione. Next base: position 2,250,149 of record JAUIMM010000364.1, on the reverse strand, counting down.
GTGACGCCATGGTCACTCAGCTGGCCAGAGATCACGCAGATAATCCGAGTCTGTGGATGCAGCTCGGTTCATTAATGCAGGCAGGAGGAGTGACGCCTCCTGCTGCATTAACATAATTGCAAGGACGGCATTGCAAAGCTGCTTATGTGCAACTTTGCAGTTCTGTCCACTACAGAATCACCCCTTAAGTCTATAAATGGAAATTGATGTGCAAAACAGCTGCGGTCGCTGAATCATAGCACTTCGCATGCTGATTGAGAGACTCAGTTGCAAACAGATGTATAAGTATCACATATCAAATCATTGCAATTATTATTGATCTAGACTTCATTCATTGAGATTTTTTTATATACAGTATAATGCTTATTTTTAAAAAGTTTAATTTGTTGTTAGCTAAATTTGTGCAAACTATTTGTTTTTATTGCTTACCAAAAATGTTTAAACTTTCAAGATATTTATGTTTAAAAATTGTAATGCATACAGTAATGTAATACTGCTGCATTTTATATATTTTGTTGGAGCTAAAGATTTTCTCGATAGATTTTAAATTCTTTGCAAAGTTTTGGCATAATTGCTCCAAATCCTTGCTGACCCAACATGAGCATTTATTAGATTCAATTTGTCCGTAACTGCAATAGAATACTGATTTTGTATTGTTTTAATCTAATTTTATGTGGAGAGAACAGGTCCACTTAAAATTAATTTATTTTTTTGTTTGTGTTTAGTTTTTTTATTCTTTTTCCTTCAAAGCTAAGCCAGAAATATCCATCAGCTACAGTATGCACTCAGGCCACAATGATAGGTGACAGGCATAAGGCAAGGTATTAAATTACACTGTGAGTGGCTTATGTTGGTGTATTTATTCATAGGTGGCAATGTGTATTTGTTATGCATTTATTGCATTCTACAATGAATGATGACAATAGTTTTGTTACAGACCAGTTTCTGCAATAGTGTTCATATTTGTAAAGAGGTTACTTCTGCTAATTATTTGGACATTGACAATTGATACGTTTAATGCATTTAACCCCTTAATTGCTTGTACTTGTTGGGTTGCATTAATCAATATTAATACAATCAAATATAATACTCTGGCTCAGACTAGAAATATATGAAGTTACAGAAATTTTATTCACCCTGATTCACACAAATTTGGACACTGAAATACATCAGAAAATTTGTTCTGATCTCTCTTCCTAGTTTTTAAATTTGAGATGAAATAGTTGTGCGTCCTTTCTAAATACAAACTAAATTTACAAATGAGCTCTCGCTCTGTCCTACACTGCCTACTGACTAGTGCAAATACCACTATCTTGCTCCATATATCCATAAAGTTTGCACTAGAATTAAGTGTAATCAGCTAATCAAAGAGCTTATACTGGGTCTTGTCAGTTTTGCACATTGTATAGCATCCTCTAATACCCTTTTTACACCGACCTAAAAATCCCGGGTCGATGCGCATCAACCCAGGATTTTTGTCAGTGTAAATGGATCCACATAGGTCAAGGGACCTGAGCATCCGACTTCGGTACTTTGCAGGGTTGACCACGGGTCGTTCCCATACCACCCTGCAGTGTAAACGGCACAATCCGGGTCATGATGACCCGGATCGTGCTGCATGCTGCCCGATTGGCTGCCTTTAGTGGTGCTTGGAGATTACATCAGCTCCAAGCGTCCACTGTAACACAGAAAGAGCAGGGTCACTGCAGACCCAGCTCCGGTGTGAACGGTGCCAACTCAGGAATTTCCTGGGCCGGCGCCACAGTTTGAAAAGGGCAGGTTCTGGGTCTGATCCAGATTGGAACTCTGTTCCAACCTCTGGGTCAGATCCAGAAATTTGGTATAAAAGTGCTATAAGTGTTCTAGTCAGTGTATCTCAGCTGAGAAATGTACCAATTGCAACAAAACTGCATTTGCAGTATTACATCTTATGAAATACAGTTTCTACTTTTCATATTGTTCCCAAACCATATTATATGTAATCTTACAGCTATGATAAAATATTTTTTTCCATAATATACTGTAGTTTGGGGCAGATGAAGAGTTGAATAGAAATCAGTTTAGTAGGTTTATTGCATGTTTTCACACTGTACATGCTCTGGAAGTGAATGCAAATACGGGCAACGGAGAGTCATACACAGCTCATTCATATCTCCACAGAACGTGCAGAAATCTGTGGTAACAGGGCACTCACACTTTTTTGTTATTATTAAGACAATACTCTGGGTGGGATCTATCAAGTACCATATATACAGTACTTTGCAATACATCCCGCCCCCAATAACATGCATACTGGCATTTTTTAATACCAGTATGCATGATGACTACTGTTCCGGCGAAGCGCTTACTTACGAATTTATGACCTAGGAGTCCTATTTTGCATGCACTCCCAGTGGCCAGAGCAGGGGCATACCTAGAACTTTGTGGGCTGTATCTATGTATATATGTGTATTTATGTATATATGTATGTATATATATATATATATATATATATATATATATATAGTCCACATCATCCGGCTCTCCCTGTGGTATGAAAAAGATGCCAGGGTGACAACATACAAATTCCACGAGGTGCAGCACTCCGGTTTTCAAATAAGCTCTCATACAGCGAAGGGTATTATGGCAAAGTTTCAGAGCCTATATATTTTGTGGCACTTTCATTTCGTCCTGACAAGTGAGAGCTTATTTGAAAACCGGAGTGCTGCACCATGTGGAATTTATATATATATATATATATATATATATATATATATATATATATATATTATTAATGGGCATATTATATTTATAAATAATATTATATTTATAAATGATCAGTGTCATGATGGAGGCAGCAGCAGCATAGTTTTTCATTCACATCAAAGACAGTCACTGCCTGTATGGAAGGACAGTGTCAGTGAGTGACACTACAGTTCGCTTCGACAACCACACACCCCCCCCCCCTCCGCTCCCCAAGCCACATGGCCATTGCCCTGGGAGTTTTAAAAGTTAAAAAAAAAACTCAGCAGGGTGCAGGGCGCCGGTTCCCTTAGCAAACACACCCCTTGCCCCTCTATAGTTATGCCACTGGGCCAGAGCATGCACAAACCATGAGTGGATGTCAAGGGATCCCCTCTCTGGGGAGTCACTGCATATAGGAACCCATAGGCTTCTATATGCAACGCCATCTATAGATGTATTTATTTTCATACGTTGCAGAATTGGGAGGCTCATACTGTTCTTATCAATAAACTTGTGACCTACTGACCTTCTGCAGTGTAAGCCCGGTACTTTGAGAGAGAGAGTACAGATCTTCATTGCTGCCTGCATCACCCAGCCCTCATCCTGTCTTGCAATTTGCTACAGGGAGCCTCTAAATCTGTGTCTCCTGTTATATTTTTGAAACCTTCTCCTCTGACCTCCAGGTCATCAAAGTCTGGTTCTCCAAGTGACTGACAAAGGGACCTCATACTTCCGGCTCCTGACACAGAGCCTGATTCCGATTTGTATGGTATTGCACAGCCGCAGGAGAGTGACTGTGCAATACCATACAACTAAAATGCAAATGCAGCAGGATCATCTGTAGGAAATAGACGCCTCCTGGATGCATCTAAGATCTGAGTGCTAAGTCCAAAAACACAGCTTCGGATCAATAGTCGAGATGGTCACAGCCCTCGGCCAGTCTGTGTAAGCTGAAGCTTACTCAGGCTGCCCATCAGAACTGGTCAGTCAGGTCCAGGAAGTCTGCGGCTGTCGAATGTTTTATGAAACGTCCCGGTCTCCACATCCAAACGCCATAGCCTGTCAATTATGCTACAGCTAAGGGCAGATCATGCAGTGATCATGCAGGACCCATTCTGCGCATGCGCAGATCCACAAACATTGGATTTGTACGTATACCATCGGGTTTGCATACAAATCCAAATCAGGTCCACAGTGTACAGTATATCACTTCTTCAACTTCACAAACTCCTGTGTAGGACCCTTCCAAGGAGACAGAATTGCTCCTGCTCAGAAAAATAAAATGAAACAACTTTTTGCCGCTTTCAAGTCTAATATTACTTCTGAAACACTCTATAGGGATAACCACACAGTACTAATCACCTGATGAGTCGCACAAACTGCCTGGAGACCAAAAGGGGAGAGGTGGTTGGATCTCACAATGACTTTATCACTCTTCTTGAGACCATGCAGGCTGAGATTGTGTCATTGTGGGACAAGGTTGGTGACCTGGAGGACAGGTCATGGCAAAACAATATTAAAATATGATGCATCCCTGGATCTGTCCAGCATTCAGGTTTTATGGACTTTGGGCCCCATTTACAAACAAAACGAAATACCAGCAGGAATTTTCGTTTAGTATCACTGTGATACAAATGAAAATTCCACTGGCATTTAGTAATACTTATCCCTCCGGCGAGATCCAGCGAAGTCCAGGTCCTCGGCGAGGTCCTCCGCTGGGATGCTGGCAGCCTAATGCTGCCAGCGACGGGGCTCCAGTGTTATTCGCATGCGCGACGGTCCGTCTGCGCATGTACATGACAGGGAGACCCGGCAGTGCCTGAAAGGCTTCACTGAAGCCGCAAAGGCACCGCCGGGTCTCCATTGCCGGCAATGGGGCCTGCATCGCTCTCGCCATCTAAAAGATGGTGAGAGCGATGCTGTAAAACCAGCGGTAACCTAAGATTGCCACTGTTTACTAAATACAGAAACCTGGCATAACCCCTTTAGCGAGCGCTAAAGGACTTATTTTTTGTTTGTAAATGGGGCCCTTTGTCATTGGCCTATTTCAAAAGCTTCTCTCAAATGCTCCCATCTCTGATCTTCTTATACACAAAATACATCGCATTCCGAAAGCTAAAAGTACCTCAGAGGGAGCTTCCAAATATATGCTCATAAGGTTGCATTACTTCCATATTTAAGACAAAAATCTTCAAGCTGAAAAACCCTCTGAGGCTTCTGCAATAGTATTGGGAGATTTTAACATTTTGGTGACATTTAATAAATATACCATGCTTGGATGTGCGGTCGCGCTCTGATATCCGTTCGCCGAAAACCGAGGGCATTCAACTACCTAAGGCATGCCTATATCAGAGCGTGACCACATACCCAAGAGTTGTATATCTATCTTAGAAAATGGCCCCGTTGCAACAAAATAGTTATAGATAGTTATGATGTAGTGTGAAATAAATAAATAATAGGAGATAAAAATAATTCAGAAGAGGCTGTTTAATCTGAATTATTTTTAATGAATAAACATTTAACTGGATAGCAGAGTAAGTGAATAAAACAGATGAACATTTAGAATATGCTGCTTGTACAGTTAAACTTTTAACAATAGTCTAGTGATACAGCTGTTGCTTTATGATGAGGTTTTGATTACAGTAGGAAGTAGATCAGGTTGAGGTGTGCGGTCATTGGAAAAAAAGCACGGTCATGTGTCCTTTTATTAACCATTTCCTTTTCAAGCTGTTGGACCTTTTGATTCTGCCATATACTTCCTTTGACTAGAATGGCTGAACTTTGAATGACTGGTCCCTATGGTCATTGGGTCATGCTATGGTTTCAGTAGGATGTCTAATTTTGTGATTGTTATTTTGATTTCTGTACTTGTTTGATGTGCTATTGACTAAATAAGTAGCAATTGTTAGAAGCCACAGGAGGTGCGGCATTGTTCAGGACACTGCGGTCCAGAGGTAATCATCGGGTTCCACATGCTGTGCAGTGCTGTGTGCATATCATTTTGAGCAGTATATCCTGTTACCATGGTTACTGTGAGCTTCTGCAATGGGTATCACCATTTTGGAGCACTCATTGTGTGCATTTGTTTGTGACCAGGTCTGCATGTTAACCACATTCTTGTCTACAGCATACTTGCCTACCTTTTATAATCTCTTCCCGGGAGAAGCCCGGGTAAGAGAAGCAGCAGGGGGCCGATGGGGGTGGGGCCTAATGATTCGCGTCATTAAGCCCCACCCCCTCACGACAAAACTGCGGCAATTGGCTAAAATTTACATAGGGGGCGGGGCCAAATGCTGTGATTCATGCAGAATCACATCTTAAGCCCCGCCCCTTCACGGAGACCCGCGATTTCCGCGGGTATTCTCCTCATTCTGCCCACTTCACTAGGAAGTGGGCAGAATGTGGGAGAAATGCCTACCCTTCCGGGGGTGCGGGGGGTTACCCGAAAAATCGGGAGCCTCCCGCGAAAACCTGGAGGGTAGGCATGTATGGTCTACAGCCACACATATCTGCATGTGAAATGGATTTCCTCATCTTAAACCACAGACCTCTGCATGTCAACCGGATTTCCTTGTCTACAGCCACACCCCTCTGCATGTTAAATGGATTGTATTCCAGACAAAGGAACATGGATTATGGCATAGTTTAATGTGTGAAATACAGTAATTGGCTATAATGGTTATGGTTATTGTGTAATTATGTGATTTAGTACTGTGGTAGTTGGTGTAATATAGGCAGCATGCAGTATATGCAGGGGCGCCCGCACTAATTACTTGGGCCCAGGCTTGCTGGAGGGGCCCGGTGCTGCCCCCCTTCCTCTTACCTCACAGCAGCCCAGCACATGCTGCTGTGTGCTGCATTAAATTAATTAATTTCAGACAGAGGCTCCCAATTCATCGCAAGTTTTTGGAGATCTTTATGTTATTTGTTGGAAGTCAATTTAAGTTTTCGCTCAGCTTATCATCCACAAACCGATGGGTGGTTTGGACGTGTCAACCAGGTTTTGGAGAAACTTTGAGATTTTATCTTTCACAACATAATAACAACTGGTCTCCTTTCTGGGCTAAGTTTGCCTATAACAATATGCCACATGTGGCTTCAGAACATTCTCCATTTTTTTTGTAATTATGGGTTTCATCCCACATAATTTTTTTTTCATGTGCCTCCGGAAATTGTTTCTCCTGAGGTTCTTGGACTGCAGTCATATTTCAAGAAAATATAGAGTAAATTCCATGCTGCCCTTATAAAAGCATATGAACAAGCCAAACAAAATGTGGATAAATACAGAAGAAAATGTAACCCCAAACTTGGAGACAAAGCGTGGGTCTCAACTAAGAAAAACAGACTCAAGCAACACTCCTATAAATTGGGTCCCGGGTTTATTAGTCAATTTATGATTAGTAGAAAAATCAACTCAGTGAGCTTTCAGGTTGAGCTTCCAGCAGCTCTAATGATTCCCAAGACATTCTGACTATTCTCTGCTATTAAGTCTAGAACATTATCAATCAATCTAATTGTAAGCTTGCCACTGGGACTATCGATAGGCATCAGGAATATATAATGTCATTGAAAAGATTATGGACAAAATTTGTTTCAGGACAACTCCGTTATTTACTGTAGTTCACTGAAAGTATGGTCTAGAAGCGAGATCTTGGATCCCACCATCAAGGAATCTTCATGCTAATAGACTCAAGATGAAATTCACCAAACTTCCACAAAGCCCAGTCATTGGGGTCTTTTGATTCCTTCTCAAAGGGGGGTACTATTAGAAGCTGCAGGAGGTGCTACATTGTGGAGGACAGTGCAGCATAGAGGTAATCATCGGGTTCTACATGCTGCGTATCTCTCTGTGCATTGCATGTCATTTTGTGCAGTATGTCCTATTGCCATGATTACGGTGAACTTCTGCCATGGCATCACCATTTTGGAACACTCAGTGTGTGCAGCTGAATGTGTGAGTCATGGAAGTGAGCCAGGTGATTTAATAGAGCATTTTATAACGTGGTCTCACTGACGCCTTAGTGCTGGTGATAGTCTAACCTATCCTTTTCAAGTGTCATCAGCTCCTGTGCTTAAGTTTGTTATCTTGTCTTCAGCCTGCTATAGACCTCTACATGTTACCTGGATTTTCTCATCCTTAAACACAGACCTCTGCATGTTAACCAAATTTCCTTGTTACAGCCACACATCTCTGCATGCTAGACAGATTGCCTCATCTCCAATCACAGACCTCTGCATGTCAAATGGATATCCTTGTCCACAGCCACACACCTCTGCAAGTTTACAGGAGTTAATGACTTCTAAGACAAAGGCACTCCCAATACATAATTTGTCTACATGAAATATAACTGCTTGTGATTTTCATCCTCTCCTCAATAGAATATCTATTCTGACAAAAGACTGGATGTTTTACGAGGCCTTGTGGTGGGGGCACTTAGCAGCATTAAAATGGGAACTCTACCAAAATTGTTAGATTTTAGAGTGCTTCCATCCTCTCTGCTTAATACATTTTACTCCATTAAGGTAAAGTATGTACAAAAAAACCTAGGCTGGCTTGGAATACAGTGTTCCTGCTAAAAATGGAAGGGGATGTGGGGTTTCAAAATGTGGGATATTACCAAACTGCATGATTTCTGAGTCAGGCCAGAGATTGGTTCTGGTCTAAAGCTCGCACACTGTGGGACCTTTTGGAATGGAGTATGTCTTCCCCGCATTCTTTGCCAGACCTGTTGTGGCTCTCTACATCTTTCAAGCTCAACACTTTGATCTACCCTAAAGCCATTGTTGCTTTGTCTGCATGGTATTAATTTGTGCTCTGAGGACATACAGCTGCCTTCCTTTAATCTTTCCTTGGTGAAGATAGATAAATTATTCCCAAATCTACTGCTTTATACCTGAGGGGACAAGGGTGGAGTCACTTTGTGGGATATAATGTCAGGAGGCATCCCCCTTACTTTCTCACAGATACAGAATAGTTATCGTACTCCCCAAAAATATTTTGATAGTTATCTGCAGCTCTGTCACTTGCTGTAGAGTCTCTCATTCCCACAGTTGAACCTCTACCTATTCCACAGTTTATTTTAGCTAAACTCTCTATGGCTAACCATAGAGTGTCACAGTATAAGATGGTGTGATATCCTGGTCAGGGTCCCTTGCATGGGCGTAGCTATAGTGGGTACAGGGAGTGTCATTGCTATGGGGCCTAGATGCTTAGGAGGCCCTGTACCCTGGTCATATAGTTGACTTCCAAGTTTCCAAAATTGCCTGCTAAGCAATTGGGTCTGGCCCAATAAATGAGCTAGAGCACTACTATGGAGCAAAACATTTACTGGGGTACTCTTATGATTCATAAAATGAAAAAGATCACTAATATGGTGGGTAAATTAACGAGGATATTAATATGGGGCATAAAATGAACTACAGTACTACTTTGGAGTGGGGTGGTGGTGTGGGGGGGGGGAATGTAAAATTAATTAGGGTACTATCCAGGGTGGTGGAAGAGGGGGTTAAAATTAACAAAGGTACTAAAATTGGGCATACAATTAACTAGACACTATTATGGGGCATAAAAACCACTATAGAGAGAGGTATCTCTCTTGAAGCTTTGGAGAGGGACCTCTTCAAAATGTTGCTGGAAACTGGAACACTGTGGAAGCTAGCAGGCCATAATATATTGCTCCTCATTCAGGCCTGGTAAAATAAATGGACCATATTGTGGAAGAGCACAGGTAAGCTGTGTAACACTGCAGTGAAGCAGCAGACTGGAACAGAAATGAGGATGCAGGCTGAGACTGCACAGGATCTGCAGGAGTAACTTGTGGGTGATAACAGTCTATGGGGTCTATGTACTAAGCAGTGATAAGTGACAGAGTGAAAAGTGATATGTCTGTGATAAGTGCCAGCCAATCATCTCCCAACTGTCATCTCACAGGCTGTGTTTGCAAAATGACAGTTGGGAGCTGATTGGCTGGCACTTATTACAGACTTATCACTTTTCACTCTGTCACTTATCACTGCTTAGTACATAGACCCCTGAGAATTGTTCAGGACAGCAGAGGATAAATTCGCAGGCTTTGCAGGCTGGAGATGGAGATGATTAGCAGTCTGGGAAATGCACAATACTGTAGTGGTTAACTGGACAGACTTGCAGACTGGATCTGGAGATTAATAGCAGTCTGGAGACTGCACAAGATAGTAGTAGTAACTGCTTTATGCAGCACCAACATTTAGACTCCGGAGTGTTGTGTATACTAAATGGGTGCAGTATGTATAGTGTAGGGCCATTAGACCCAGTGGCCGGTGTGCACTGCATACCCTGCACTCATTATACGTTGCACACCCCATACTCATTTTAGATAGAGTATGCCACCTACAGTACGCCACTGAATAAAATGAAGCAAATGCAGTGTACACATGAAGTAGCCTGAGCTACTAATAGACATGTCACAGACAACATCCAGAGATGTTTTCCCCTAATATAAAAGAGTAGGTATAGTCACTGACCATTGATGGTTAACAATCATTGATGGTTTGCCTCCGATTGTCGATGGTTTTGACAATGATTGCGGAGATCCTATGGTTCTCCACCATTGATGGCTATGAGGATGTTATTTCTCTGTTTTCATGCTACAGGATTTATTTTTTCCACCCCTTACTAAGTATAACACTACAGAAAATTATTAAAATAATCTTATGGCGCAAAAATATAAAAGAGGCAAATATATAAAAAAAGAATGAAGAGGCACAGATATAATTTTTAAATATAATGAGGACAATATTTATTTTTTTAGGGGGCACACAGTTCTCCTTCTTTACCTATTATCAACCATTACATTAGCAATGGCCCAGGCATCCAAGGGGCACTCAGCTCTACACCACCCCCAAAAGTCTAGAACTGATGCTAAGTGGCACAATGAGAGGCAAGATAACAGATATATACTTCTTTTTTGGGAACATTTTTTGGATGGATTAATCTGTGGTTTGTGTAACTGCATTATGTTAAATCCACTCCTTACTTTCTATTAAAACACACTTTAAACTTAAAGTTTAAACTGCATGCATAATGTTTAGGCAGATAATGACATATTGATCATTTTGAAGCCCTTCATTATACATTATATTTTCGCACAATTAAATGTACAGTATAATACTCCTTTTTAGACAAACAGGTGTGCAACTCTTTTTGTTTCATCATTTTAACTGAATCTGTCTTGATTTTTAGTGGCACCATATGAAAAAAAATTATTCCTGTTTGCAGATTACAATATATTACAATGTATACTTTCTCATTCTACATCCAGTGATATTCTTTATGAATGGTGGATGCTGCCATGATTAGTCACGCACAAATGTTATGTACTATTATTCTGTTTTTCTTTTTAGATTAGATGTATAATCTGATTAGATTACCTTGATTATTAAGACGTTATCTACTGTACAGTTATTTATTTTGTGCTAATTTATTACTGCTTTGTCGAGAGAATTGTAATCATTCACATTGGTCCCTGCACCAGTGGAGCTTGCAATCAATACTACACACACTAGTCAGAAGCCTGTTAATCTTCCAGTATGTCTTTAGGGGATACAGTTTATATGCAAACGGACGGGATGCCGGCAGTCGAAATACCAATGGTGAAATCCCTCTGACCAGTGTTATGCTGAAACCGATATCCCGAAGGACATCAGGATAATCCCCCAGGGATGGTTAGGGTTAGGCTTTCGGAAGGGGGGCTTAGGGTTAGGCACCACTGGGGGAAGGTTAGGGTTAGACACCCCCCCGGGAGGGTAAGGTTTAGGCAGCTCCGGGGGTAGGTTAGGGTTTAGGGAACCCCGGGGAGGTTAGGATTAGGCACCACTAAGGGAGGGTTAGGGGGGGAGAGGGGTGGGTTAGAGTACTTACCTGTGCCTGTCGGGATTCTGCACCATTTGGGCTTCCAGTATTTGAACGGGCGGCTATTCAGCTGCCGGCATCTCATACCGATTCCGTCTTTAGAGTGTGGAAGGAAACCTGAACACCCAGAGGAAATTCACACAAACATGGATAGAGCATACAAACTCCTCTCAGAGACTGACCTGGTTGGCCCCAGTGCTGTGAGGCAGCAATGTTAACCCCCTTCAAACTCAAACATCATTGCTCCTCCTCATGGGATAGGAGGTGCTATTTTACCTTACAGCAAATAACAATACATAGAATAGAATAATAAAAACACAAAAGCACATGTTCTTAACAAAAAGACAGAAATGTATAATATATAAAGGTTTACAGACCATAACAAACAATACATATTTTATGAACCAGGCTTGTACAATACCATCCATTAATTTATTATGAACTCTTTTTTTTTTCTTTTAGATGTATTTTGGGTAAATGAATAGAATTACATTATTTCTATTTAATTGCATTTAAGTATGTTGGACTGGATTAAGCATTGTACACTATTCCTTTCTCACGTCGTAAACTAATTAGTCTGTTACAGTATAAGTCAGATTGAAAGAACTGATTTTTATCTATGTGGTACTGGTTACAACAGTTCCCACCAATTCTCTAAGGACGGTTGAGGGGAGCAGAGGTACAGAAAGAAAATATTCTGGTCTTAAAGAGCAATGAGAGGATTGAAATGCAGAAAAGTACAGCAAAAGTGTAACATGACCAGGAACTAAACAGGGAAGACTGTGACTGTAGAAATGAGGGCAGCCTAGGAAATCTTAAGGGGAAGGAACAACACGTCTTATGTAAGGGAGACAGAACGAGACAGGGAGAGTGAAATAAACATATTCAAAAAGAAAAAAGGGGAGGGTAACAGTGACTGGAAGGTACAGAGCCAGGGAGAAGGCAAGGAAAAAGGAACGGAATGGGAAAGGAGGAGCGAAGGAAAGAAAATCAAACAGGAAGCTTTATTCTAAGAGCTACAGAATTCTCACATGCAGAGAGATAGTGAGAGGTGATAATCTAGGGTAGAAATAGGGCAGCAGAATAGTTTATTTGCTTTGTTTTGTCAGGAATTTCAGTACATTGAAGCAAATATAACAAAGGGAGGGAATCTGTAAAGGTTTTCTCATTCTTGGAAACTAGTAGAATTTTTTCTTTCTTATTTTTTTTTTTTCCCCTCTCAACCTGTGTTTGTGTTGATGGGGATCTAGCTGTCTTCTATCATTCGGGAGATGAAGGGATAACCAGCAGCAGAATGCCAGAATTCATTTGGAGATCTGTGTTAATCCTTCAGGCAAGCAGTGCTATATACACCGCAGGTAAGTAATAGCATGCTGGCCACTGAGGTGTTCTTCATTATGAATATTTTATGCTCTCTATTAACAGCCATCGTTAAGTCATGCTTTAAAGATTACTGGGAAAAATCGTAGGAGAAACACAATGGTTGTTTAGCTTCTATTGTATTGGTGGGTTGCTGTATAGATCTGTTTCGTCCTGTCTAAAAGAAGTAGATAGGACACAGTGCACCTGGAGTTTAACTTTCATATTTCAGATTGGAAGTCAGCTGCATGTAGCTAAACCATCTCTGTAATGTGATGATTCACAGGACACGAGGATTTGTATCAGTGCAACATTGCTATTCACGCAGAGGTCTTGTAGAGTGTTTATATATATATATATATATATATGTATATATATATATATATATATATATATATATAAAATTTTTCTTTTAATGCACTTTTTAAAAAAAAAAAGAAGGTATCTATGGCCAGCAGACAAAATCAATTTGGGTGTTTTTGAAACCACAGAGGTCTCTTGTTCTCTATAGATTAGTAAATGCAGTCCAGAGCACCTGCCTGCACTTTTGCTGTCTCTTTTTATTAGGAAAGACATTAGGATATGCCCTTTACAGTGACAAAGTAACAGATACAGTATCACCCTGAAGCTTCTCCAACTACATGCAACAATGAATCCGTAAGATCAGGGCTAACAGTTTATCTCCCTTTAATAAACGATGCTTATAAAAACAGCACATTCCAAAGCTAACTTGGAATCCTGAAATCATTTCAAGTGCTATGGGAAAGTGCATTAATTCCTTCAGTCATTCATATGTAGTGGCACTTGGCAAATTCTTGTGTAAGGTAATTATGACCAGATGAGAATCATTAATGGGCAGCGTAGAATTTTCAACAAATAGTTTATTTAAAATAATGATGTTTATTGATTGGATAATACAGTTCTGCAATGCATCTATTGGAAATGTATAGGAGTAATATTGCCCACCTTCTTAAGAGCACAATTAAAAGTTGAAGGGGATTACTGTATGTAAGTAGCAGATAGCTTTCCATGGAGTGTGTAATATGAAGGGAACTGATTAACACTTCCAGTACTGCAGCACAAAGATTACTTAGTCCAGTAATCAGGCACTTCTTTGTCACCTCCCCTCTCCCATAGTATATGCACATGCCAATAAGTTTGTTTGTTTGTTTGTTTTGGTTTGGGTCCATCAGAGGAGTATTGATGTGTCTAAGTAGTTTCTATATATGTGTGGAATCATAAGGGTTAAAATACACACAAGAGATGGGAATGTGGAAGATGGGAATATTTTCTAGAGACCAATTCTCTTGTGAACTTCATATGTAACTAATGCACGTAGGTAATGGATGGAGAAGACTACATAAAAAGTTACTCTATAACAAGCCTGATGTATCCATTTCAGTTTGTCCAACTTGTATAGTAGGTGTCTTCATTCCTATTATACTGTACTTACATTTTCCCAGTTGTCATTTTGTGCTGTTCTTTAAATATTTAAATTTGTCAAAAATACTGATTTTAGCTGACAAACTAAGAATTATAGTAATATATTTAATATTATTATGTACAAGTTCTCATTTGCTTATCTGTTAGTTGCAACGGATAATAATATACTTAGTTTCCACACAGCAGTATTATTTATGAAAAAGCAATTCCTGGGACTTGAAGTTGACTGTCAGAGTAATCTTTGTTCTAGCTGAGGAAGGGGAAGACCATCTGTTGTAACACATACACTACAGCATTTCAGTTATGATATATTGATCAATAAATATATAGTTAATCCACTTTCACTTGCATTATACTTGCTGCAATCTATACTCATCACCAAAGCCTAAGTATTTTCTCAAAGGGAGTCATGAATCACCATTTAATCTGGCATCACGACAAGCACACACGTACAGTACATATAAATGAGCACACATACAGTCTTTTCTGTACATCAGAAATAGATGATCATAAAGTTCCATTTTTTTGTCACAGAGAAGTGAGTATCCTGCCCTGCATCCATATATCACATGCCAGGCTTTCTTCTTTTAATACACATACAGTATGCTTCATTCCTCTCTGGCTCTGAAGGGGTCCAGGGCACTACTGTGACAGATGACACACACTACATATATGTCATTACTAGCTTATTCCTATTTTTGATACTCAAGGTTAGCTTATAAAATATGCATATCTAATATTATATACAGTTCAGTGTCTTCAGGCATATCTGTGAAAAAAAGTCAGCGGCAAGACTTAACCCCTTAAATGCTTAGCAGATTGTGAGCCAACTGCTAGCATTAATTGCAAGTTGCAAACCCACAGTACTGTACATATAATTTCTCATTAAAAACCCCTGCAGCCTTTTGATGGAATGAGTTCAGAATATTCCTCATAGCACGCACTCCCAGGAGCTCATAATGCTTTGAACGTCTGTATACAAGTAGCATGGTGAATATTCATATAGAACCCAATCAATTATTCACATCAGATTTGCCTATGTTTAGTGAGCAAAATGTATTGAACCTAGACTGGAAAACATCATTGGAAGTAGTTATGACATTATCTTGACATACTTTTGATCTTCAATATCCATTTCCATTCAGTTAATTTTAATAATCATCACATTTATATTTTTATTTTAAGGCAGTAACACTAAAGTTAATGGGGCTGATTCAGGGATGCGTTCAAGGGAATTAAATGTGGATCTTTGTCTGTATGAAGAGAAGTAGAGTCGCTCTCATCCCTTCTCTTGTGAAAGTTGCTGTCCTTGGTACCAACGCAGATTGGAACAAGACCTATACCTGGTGAAAAAGATTTGTCTGAAATAAGATGGATCTCTGCATATGTTTAAAGCAGCTTAGGACTCAGTTGAGTCGCACTGCGCATGCATCAAGTTTCGTTACCAATGTCACTCAGAGTGAGGATTTATTCACAAAGTGATTGACAGGCAGGGACTGTTTGTGGGAGGCAGAGGGGAGGTGGTGACTCAAGCGAAGGTGTGTAGTGACCATCTTTGAGACATGTCTTTGTCTGCGACTGCAGATTCTTCCCCCATAATTTAATTATTAATAATTCTTTTATATATGAAGATGATTAAGTATTTTTTCAAGAGCTCTAGTCTATATAAATGACCAATGTTTGATTGGAAAGCATGCTTCTTCAAACAACCACACGTTTTAATCCAGCAGTAAAATGAAGGCTGTCATTTAGCAGTGAAAACACATGTGCCATTGCAGTAGGTAGGAAAGATGTATGCAAAACTATGTGCACTTACTATACATCCATAAGAGGCTATGAGAGGGGGGACCTGATAGCATTCACAACAGGCTGGCCTGCACCCCATGACACACAGAGTTGGCCACACACCTGTAGTACCCATGCCAGGGCCAGAATAACAATAGGCTGGGTGGAGCTACAAATCTCCCCATAAAAATAGGCCCATCATCATAGCAGTATGAGATGATGATCAGCTTCCTAGCTGGCCATAGTAGTCGGACAGGATGTAGTTATGAGACTGGCGGCTGCGATGCGGTCTCAATACCGACAGGGGAGTCCCGACACGGGACTTAAGATAGGCGTCGAAATACAGATGCCTATCTTAATTCCCGACACCGGAACAAGGACGCCAGCCCGAATGAGGTAAGTCTGGGGCACCCTTATCGTTAGCCGCGCATGGGGTGGGAATTTAGGTTTAAGGAGCGTAGCGGGGTTAGGGTTAGGTTTTGGGCGGGAGGTCAGATTTAGGCACCCGTAGGGGGAAGAATTAGGGTTAGGCACCACTGGGGGGGGTCAGGATTAGGCACTAAGGGGGAAGGTTAGGTTTAGGTGCGAAGGGGGGAGACTTGGGTTTAGGCACTAACGGGGAGGGTTAGGGTGCAGGGTGGGGAGGGTTAGGGTTAGGCTACAAAAAGGGAGGGTTAGGGGGGAGGGGTAAGTACAGTATACTTACCCGACCCCTGTCAGGATACCAATCATCAGTATGCCGCTGTCGGTATTATGACAGGAGGCACCCCAACAACTGGCATTACATACCCATTCCTAGTCGGACATCTATCATAAGTATTAAAATAGTATTTTTAGTCTTCTCACAAAATTATGATTTTTCTCTATTTTTATGTATCTAGTGAGACATTGGGGCTGATAGTATAGGTGTACTCACCCACGCTTCTAAGGCCACACCCAGACAGCACTCATGATATCTCCTCCCCTTCTCAGTATAGGCCCTTGAACATTTTCAGCCCCCGGCCCATGTGGTCCATAATCCCGCCCTGACCCAAGACCAAAAGATGTCCTGCATCCCTGGCGTCCACATATAGATTAGGACACATCTTGTAATGCAAACAACTCAAGAACAGTTCTACTTATGTCAGACAAACCAGTAAGTGTATGCACGCCTGAAAGGATATTTAACCATTAGCAGGTATATTCACTAAAGTGTAGGTTTTTAGAAGTGGAGTTGTTGCCCATAGCAACCAATCAGATTCTACTTATCATTTATCTAGCACCTTCTAGAAGATAATAGCTAGAATCCAATTGGTTACTATGGGCAACAACTGGATTTCTAAAAATCCTGCAATTTAGTAAATATACCCCTAGGTGTATGTATTAGTACTTTTTGCAGAAGAGGCATTACTCCATGTGTAAACAGTCTGATAATATAATGCATTGTAAATATGGTGATTCGGTCGGATACATAGGAGAGAATAATGACTTCTTAACAGATGTGAAAGTCGCATTTACTATATAAAAATAAAAATAATTAAATTCACCACTTCTTCATTCTTTTGTTTATTTAAAAATGAAATGTAATTTATCTTTCCACATTAGTCGATATAAAAAGAACAAATAAGTAATGTGAATAGACATAATACACTATCAATGCTAATGATTTCAGTACAATCTGATGAAGGGAATGGGATTGAAATACCGGCGGCTGAACAGTGAGAATCCGACAGTGAGAGATCCCGACGGGCGTTGGTAAGGGACCCCCGGAGGTCCCTAAACCTAACCCCCCATCCCCAGGCTAAGTGTTATACTTACCCATCAGCGGACGATCAGGATGGCGGGGGTCGGTCCTCCGGCGTCAGGATTAAGATAGGCGTTGGCATTTCGATGCCTATCTTAAGTCCCTTGTCGGGCAGGTCCAGTTGGGATTTAGACCAGCGGCATTGCATCCGCTGGTCTATTAACTACATCCTATGCTGAAGATTACTCCACAATCAGCCAATCAGAAGCAGCTACTGAATATAGTACAGCATATGTTCACATCGGTCCTCCAGCACCCACAAGGAATAAAGGCATATCTGCATCCTCATCTAATTGAGGGGTCTGTGTACTAAGCCTTGGAGAGAGATAAAATGAATGGCGCTATAGTACCAACCAATCAGCTCCTAACTGATATTTTTCAAATACAGCCTGTAAAGTGATAGGAGCTGATTGGTTGGTACTTTATCTTCATTCACTTTATGTCTTTCCAAGGCATAGTACATAGACCCCTTAATCACAATTATGTGTTACCAAAGTTACCTACAGTAGCCTTTCCTCTCACATACCACTTCTTCAGTCGTTAGCACAACGTGAACATGGCTGTTAGTGGGCACAGTACAAAAATTAGCATCTTTCGGCAACAAAAATATATACTTCCTACTCTAAATGAGCCCTGTGATGTTTCCCCACGTGGACGATGGACATAATACATAAAGTGTTCTACACCCCTATTTAGCGGCATAGACCACAGTTTGTATTCACTGGCTCCTTGAAAAGATTCTCCTTGAGGCATCTTTTTGCATCTAATTGGCCCTGTCCCCAAGAAAATAGTGTAAGACTTTAGATGTTATGTTTTAATGGCACTAACTGATATATGTGCCTTTAGGCTTCCATTATCTCATCACCAACACACTCTGCTCCACAAACAGCTTTGCTATCTCTGAAAGATGGCCTTGTGTTGGCCAACTATGCGCACTCCATATAAAATATTATGTACACTTACAGCCAGTGTCAGACAATATCCTGAAGGTATGGCAGATACCTTGAGGTCAGCTGCCTATTCGGTAACAATATAGATTCATAACACTCTAAGCAGTATCTATCACTCTCACTGGGGTTACAATCTCCTCATGTCAGTAGTATACACATTAATAGAAGCAATTATATAGCAATCAATCCTGTTTTAGTGTTCAACAGATACAGTATTTAATATCTAATGTGCCCCAGTTAAGAAGTATCTTTGTGATGAGTTGTTACTATATTGTCTGTTTACTTGTTTTCTTTGATGTATTGTATATTGTATTAAGAATGTACTTTGTAATTTGACCATGGGCCTCATTTACAACATGGCCCAAGCGCACTGCAAAATCATTTCTATTGGATCAGAAGTGTGCAGCTGTCAATGGGAGTGTTTAGAGTGAGGGCATCTCTAGCACAGTACTGAGTAGGCTCAGCAGTGCAAATATTAGATTTCATTTTATTTATTAACATAAGTGAAGAAGAAGCATTTTGTCTACACACAGCCATTTCCACTTTGTAATATGTAAAACGGGCTTGGTTTTGCACCATGACACAGTTTGGGACTCATCCTCTGTTTAATATGCTGCATTTTGTACCTTCCACTTGCGCTTAGGTGGAAAATCAAATTTCTATGTTCAATATACAGTACCCAATTAAATGATATCCAGTGATAATGTTGTGCAAAATCCAATATATGGTAATATATCACACTCACCCAATACTCCGGCAGAGATAGGAAGGAGCAGTACTAATCGTTTGAAAGTAAAGGTATTTAAATGTGATACACGTTTCATCACATACAGGTGCCCTATCTGGTATACATGCATAATGTTGACATTCAGAATGTCGGCATTGAAAGAATGTCGACATGACATACTGTCGACGTTGTGAATGTCGGCAGTCAATTTTTGGATGATTTTATGGTTAGGTTTAGGCTGCGAATAGGGATAGGATCAGGCATACTCATCCGCATGGTTGACATGTGGCCTGTTGAGAATCACAATGTTGACATTCTGCTAATGTCAGCATTATGTCATTTGACATGTCAATCTCCTGTCCATGTCGACATTCTGAATGTCATCATTCAGAACATGTCGACAACATTGGCAAATTCTACCAACATCCATCTCAGTAGGCTGTTTGGCTGAGTTTAAACACGCTGGACATCGCTTGGATTCGTGAGAGTTTTTTCGACCAAACACTCAAATTTAGTAAGAATCGTATTTCGCTGAATCGTGTTTTTCGATGGTCTATGCAATCGTGTTTGATTGTGTACGAGTTCATTCGTATTGGGCTGAAATTTAATAGATCTTCCTGTGAGCAGCATGTTCTGCAGAAGCACTGCACAGATCAGTGTGATGTGTGCAGTGCGTCTGTGTGTTGTAGGTGAAAGAAAGTGTTAAATATTAAGGCAAAAATGGGGTGGGGTCCCTCACCAAAAGCATTAGTAGCCCTGGATCTCTAAGTACGTTCTGGTACAGGAAATTAGGGTAAAAAACCGACATGGGGTTACCATATTTTCCTATAACCCACCTCGGGCTGAACCAGCCAGGGTGGTAATGCCACAACAGGGAGACACACAGCGTGGGTTCCCCATGCCAAAGCATCCACCACTCCCATACTTCCTCAGGGGTAGTCCCATTCAAGGGATGAAATGCATAGGGTTAAAGGTGTCGTACCCTTCTGTCCCACGTCAGGTTTCCACCTATGAGCTCACACCCTTTGGGGTGAATGGTGGTGTACATCTACCTTACCAAGATGTTGGTTATCTGACACCATTGTATTCTGATGGTATATTTCAGGACATTCCCCCCAATCGTAACAGTTCTTCCACATCTTATGAAGAAAAGTCTAATGAATAATTTTCCTGCACTGCTGTGATTCTCCCTAAATTGGAACAAGCATTATTTCCTATAAAGCTCTGGACTGCTAAAAAAATTTATTTTAACTTATTGTTTTTCAATTTTGATTAACGCCCTCGGGTTCTTTATTGTATCTGTGTATTATTTGTTAGGTTCCTGCTGACAGGGATCCTGCTTTGAGGTGCTGCTTGAATTGACCTAGCGCGAAATAAAGTTTTTTTCGTGTGATTAATTATATATATATATATATATATAGATATATATACACAAAGAGAGAGAGAGAGAGAGAGAGAGAGAGAAGCAAGATAGAACATACTGTTTGCAAGGCTTTTAAGTGAAATCCATATGGCCCCAGCACCAACCAGGAAAATTTTTAATATATATGGTATATTAAATCAAGATCTCTCCTGGGCTTATAAAAGGTTCTATCAGGGTTTGCATTGTATTATTTATTGAATATATCAGTACTGAAGTATCTTCACTCACAGCATCCTTTTTATATGTCTTCTGTATCTAAAATAGATTGGTAATGTCTTTCCTTAAAAGCATGTTGTACGAGGAGTAAAGCCATACCTCTTGTTAGTGTGAAGCTGTCAGATGTAGCTTTTCTTGCCATATATTATTATCAATGTATAAGTTATTAAAGACTTGCTCCTGAATATAGAAAGACGGCTGCTGGTTCATTAATCCAATTTGTGGTCTGCAATGCTGGAACGTCCTAAACTATTTTCTGGTGGTCCTTGGCAGCTTTGCAGACTGAGCATATTCACTGTAGCTTGTCTCTCTCCACAGTCCTTGCTTGACAAACCACTTATCATTTTTGTTACCCTGTGATGGACTTTTTTCAATTTCTTTAATGCCTGTTCTATATTTATGAGATATATTACTGTGGTTAGATCATGGTTACTTGTGGCCTTGTGAATTGAAAAAGCTGCTTACTTTTGCACTTTGCCTCCCTGTAATCCCTAACTGGAATACATTCTGCATGTGAAATTTAAGGTGCTTCACTTGAGATATTTAATTGCATGTTACTTTTATATTTTCAAGTCAGTTGTTATAACTTTGACATTTTCATCCGGAGAGAAACATAATGGTGTTTTTATTAATATACAGCGATAAAGTTTCTCTTTTAATCTCAGCCCCTGTTGTCCATTTTATTTTTTATCTCAGCGATAAAAAATAAAATCACCTGCCAATAAAATTTATCAATAAAATGTTGTCAGGACAGGGGAGCGATACTCACTTTTCTTAGTTATTTTGAGGTTTGACCCAGTGCGGTAAGGGTTAATTTACTGTATAATTTTGTTGGGGCAAGTCCCTGGGAATGTGTGCAGGTGTGACCTGGCTGTAAAAACTGTGAAAGACCTGACTAATGCTTGATATATACTAGTCAAGTGGTTCTCAAACTCGGTTCTCAGGACCCCACACAGTTCATGTTTTCCAGGTCACTCAGCAGATGCACAGGTGTAGTCAGTACTCACTGACACATTTTAAAAGATCCACAGGTGGAGCTAATTATTTGACTTGCAATTCTGTGAGGAGACCTGGAAAACATGCACTGTTTGGGGTCCTTAGGACCAAGTTTGAGAAACTGTGTACTAGTCAATTTCTCGGATGATATGCCGTATTGGACCGACATAAAAATTATATTACCCCATTTGTGCCCAATATAATTTAATAAAGTGGCATATAAACAAGTGTGAATAGTGTCTTGAAAGCATTTTCAATGCATGCAAACATTGCATTATCTGTATAAAATTTAACTATATACAAATAACCCCACATCCGTCATTTACTGCTTTATAAATTCAATGAATGTCTTCTTTCCTGCAGTCGATATAAAAATGACAAATTACAAATCTGAGTCAATGGTTGTAACTTGACATAGCCAGAGCACTAATGTAGCGCCAACTGGTGAAATTATCATCCACATGCATGTTGCCAAAGTACTAGCTACGTCGTCTAAGACATATCTACAGAAGAGGCCCGATGTAAATAGGCCACATCTCTAGGGGGCGTGCTACAGTTATGTGCACAATATATGGTCTTACTGTTTTCAACTTACACTTCACAATCCCCCTCCTTTCCTTGTGTAAGGTGCCGCAAGTCACATATATGCACAACTCGTTTAGTACACATTCACAGCATAAAAATGTATATTTTTATGCATTACAATTGGTAAGACGTCTAACTCCTAAATGAGGCCGGATTTTCTTCTCATTCTAAATCGGACCCTTCAGAAGGATGTACTTTTCTGTCTGGTTATCAGTGTTCCAGAGACAGATTAATTAGAGATTAGAATATTGATGTCTGTGATTTTGTGCCCAATGAAGCAGAGAACTGTGATAGGACAGCAATTCTAGCAGGGAAGGTGAAGCTAATTGAGTAAAATAATCTGCCATATATATACAGATGGACTATTTGTAACACATGTAATTTCTGATGCACCTGACTGTACGTAAATGCACCCAATTGAACGCAAAGCCCGGAGATCTGCTTAGCAAGATGAATGCATCTAAAGGGAGTTCAAATTATTACACCATCTCATTGAAGCAGATGATTTGTTGTTTGTGTCTGGATGTTGGCTGGGCTGGCTGCTGAAGTGTTTCACAAGACTTAATTTAGAAGGACAACAGGACTGTATGTCTGTAGGTTCAAGGGTTAGTGAGAATTCATATGCAGAGGTATTTCTCCCCCAATAGCAAGCCTTTTCACCTACAGTAGACTCTATCTATCTATCTATCTATCTATCTATCTATCTATCTATCTATCTATCTATCTATCTATCTATCTATCTATCTATCTATCTACCTAGTTTATGAAAAATCTACAGAATATAATACAAAAAAAAAATTGAAAAGCATTTTAGGAGAAATAAATAAAAAGTTGTTGAAATGAAATGGATATATCGGTTCTAACATGATTATATACTGTAACCTGCACTATTTGAAAAGAGGAGCATTTTGCCAGTGGAGGACTGCTGCCAATTCTAGGCATTTACGCACATACTGTGATAGAAGAGATATATAAATAAACAGAGGTATCCAAATGGTAAAGTATTGTCTGAATGGTGTTCCTTCCAGTACATAGATGTTTCCTTCCAGTACTTACCTGTACCAGACTTGGAATTCATCTAGGATGTATACTGTAGTTTTACCTTGTTATTATGGAACATAAGAAATAAAGGTACTGTAGGAATAAATAATAGTGTTGAAAGATTTTTATTCACAAAACACATTGACACGTACAATAATATTAATTAAAACAAACGCTTATGTGTATATATAGTATATATTAGGGGTGTGCACCGGCCACTTTTCGTGTTTTGTGTTTTGGTTTTGGATCTGGATCTTTCTTCGTGTTTTGGATCTGGATTGGTTTTGCCAAAACCACCCTTCCGTGTTTTGGGTTCTGGGTTTTGTGTTTTGGATCTGTATTTTTTTTTAAAAAAGCATAAAAACAGCTAAAATCACAGAATTTGTTGGTTTCTCTGCTCCTATGCTATTATTAACCTCAATAACCTTAATTTCCACTCATTTCCAGTCTATTCTGAACACCTCACACCTCACAATAGTGTTTTCATGTCCAAAAGGTTGCACCGAGGTAGCTGGATGACTATGCTAAGCGACACGAGTGGGCGGCACAAACACGTGACCCATCTAGGAGTGACACTGCAGTGGCAGACAGGATGGCAGTTAGAAAAACTAGGCCCCAAACTGTACATAATGCAAAGAAAAAAAAGAAGTGCAAGATGGAATTGTCCTTGGGCCCTCCCACCCACCCTTATGTTGTATAAACAGGACATGCACACTTTAACAAATCAATCATTTCAGCGCCAGGGTCTGCCACACAACTGTGGCTGAAATGATTGGTTCGTTTGGGCCCCCACAAAACAAGCTGGCAATTAATGTGTCCCTGCACAAACTGGCTCTACGGAGGCAAGATGTCATCCTCATCCTCCTCATCCACCGATTCCTCACCCTCTTCAGTGTGTACATCCTCATCCTCACAGAGTATTAATTCGTCCCTGCTGGAACCACAGGTCCCTCTGTACGTTCTGGAGGCTGGTCTCCCTGGAAGAGTTGATAATTCATTTTATGAACATCATCTTCTCCACATTTTGTGGAAGCAACCTCCTACGCCTTTCGCTGACAAGGTTCCCGGCTGCACTAAACACTCTTTCGGAGTACACACTGGAGGGGGGGCAACTCAGGTAAAATAGAGCCAGTTTGTACAGGGACCTCCAAATTGCTTCTTTTTCCTGCCAGTACAGGTACGGACTGTCTGACATGCCTACTTGGATGCTGTCACCGATGTAATCCTTTAACAGACAGACGCACGCTTGTCGCTGCTGCTTTGAGGATTCAAGTGCGGCTACAGCCCACACAATTCACAAAGACAGAAAAAAAAAAAGAATATTTTTATTGTTTGTGGAGCACACTTTGAGGGTTACACCACCCTTTAACAGACAGACGCACGCTTGTCGCTGCTGCTTTGAGGATGCAAGTGCGGCTACAGCCCACACAATTCACAAAGACAGAAAAAAGAAGAAGAATATTTTAATTGTTTGTGTAGAACACTTTGAGGTGTCACCACCCTTTAACAGACAGACGCACGCTTGTCGCTGCTGCTTTAAGGATGCAGGTGCGGCTACAGCCCACACATTTCACAAAGACCGAAAAAAAAAAGAACAATATTTTAATTGTTTGTGTAGAACACTTTGAGGTGTCATCACCCTTTAACAGACAGACGCACGCTTGTCGCTGCTGCTTTAAGGATGCAGGTGCGGCTACAGCCCACACAATTCACATAGACAGAAAAAAAAAGAACAATATTTTAATTGTTTCTGTAGCACACTTTGAGGGTGTCACCACCCTTTAACAGACAGACGCACGCTTGTCGCTGCTGCTTTGAGGATGCAAGTGTGGCTACATCGCACACAAGTCACAAACACATTAAAAAAATAGTTTTTTATTTTTTGGAACACTTTGAGAGTTACACCACCCTTTAACAGACAGACGCACGCTTGTCGCTGCTGCTTTAAGGATGCAGGTGCGGCTACAGACCACACATTTCACAAAGACCGAAAAAAAAAGAAAAATATTTTAATTGTTTGTGTAGAACACTTTGAGGGTGTCACCACCCTTTAACAGACAGACGCACGCTTGTCGCTGCTGCTTTAAGGATGCAGGTGCGGCTACAGCACACACATTTCACAAAGACCAAAAAAAAAAGAACAATATTTTAATTGTTTGTGTAGCACACTTTGAGGGTGTCACCACCCTTTAACAGACAGACGCACGCTTGTTGCTGCTGCTTTAAGGATGCAGGTGCGGCTACAGCCCACACAATTCACAAAGACAGAAAAAAGAACAATATTTTAATTGTTTGTGTAGCACACTTTGAGGGTGTCACCACCCTTTAACAGACAGACGCACGCTTGTCGCTGCTGCTTTAAGGATGCAGGTGCGGCTACAGCCCACACAATTCACAAAGACAGAAAAAAGAACAATATTTTAATTGTTTGTGTAGCACACTTTGAGGGTGTCACCACCCTTTAACAGACAGACGCACGCTTGTCGCTGCTGCTTTAAGGATGCAGGTGCGGCTACAGCCCACACAATTCACAAAGACAGAAAAAAGAACAATATTTTAATTGTTTGTGTAGCACACTTTGAGGGTGTCACCACCCTTTAACAGACAGACGCACGCTTGTCGCTGCTGCTTTGAGGATGCAGGTGGAATCTAGACGGGATTTGGAACCGAGGACACACTACCTCCATCAATTGTCTAAATCCCACTGCACTAATGTCGGATACCGGACGCACGTCTAACACCAACATAGCAGTCAAGGCCTCAGTTATACGTTTTGCTTCAGGATGACTGCTGTCGTACTTCATCCTCATCGCTAGGGACTGTTGGAGGGTCAATTGTTTAGTAAAAGTAGTGATGTTCCTACTTCCTCTCTGGGATGATGAACAACTCCCAGCAGCAGCAACAGCACTAGGAGGAAGAGGTTCTTGATCTTTCCCTATTTTATTTTTATCGGAGAAAGTTTGGTCCTCCATTTATGTTATATTGATATATATACGTGTGGCTAAAGCGCACACAAACACAGAAAATATTATTTTATTTTTGCTGGAGAGTAGTGCACTTTGTGGGTTACACCACCCTTTAAGAAATGAGCCAGCCGGCTCTTTACTTATGGGACACAGGCGCACGCTTGGCGCTGCTCCTTTGTTGATGCACGTGCAGCCACAGTGCACACAATTCACAAACACAGAAAATAATTTTTTTTTTGGTTTGGACTGGAGTGTTCTTTCGGGGGTTACAGCACCCTTAACGGTAAAGCCAGACGGCCCTTTACTTATGACACAGGCGCACGCTTGGCACTACTTTGTTGATGCACGTGCGGCTACTGCACACACAATTCACAAACACAGAAAATAATTTTTTTTTAGGTTTGGACTGGAGTGTACTTTCGGGGGTTACAGCACCCTTAACGGTCAAGCCAGCCGGCCCTTTACTTATGACACAGGCGCACGCTTGGCACTACTTTGTTGATGCACGTGCGGCTACTGCGCACACAATTCACAAACACAGAAAATAATTTTTTTTTGGTTTGGACTGGAGTGTACTTTCGGGGGTTACAGCACCCTTAACGGTCAAGCCAGCCGGCCCTTTACTTATGACACAGGCGCACGCTTGGCACTACTTTGTTGATGCACGTGCGGCTACTGCGCACACAATTCACAAACACAGAAAATAATTTTTTTTTTGGTTTGGACTGGAGTGTACTTTCGGGGGTTACAGCACCCTTAACGGTCAAGCCAGCCGGCCCTTTACTTATGACACAGGCGCACGCTTGGCACTACTTTGTTGTTGCACGTGCGGCTACTGCGCACACAATTCAGAAACACAGAAAATAATTTTTTTTTTGGTTTGGACTGGAGTGTACTTTCGGGGGTTACAGCACCCTTAACGGTCAAGCCAGCCGGCCCTTTACTTATGACACAGGCGCACGCTTGGCACTACTTTGTTGATGCACGTGCGGCTACTGCGCACACAATTCACAAACACAGAAAATAATTTTTTTTTGGTTTGGACTGGAGTGTACTTTCGGGGGTTACAGCACCCTTTAACGGTCAAGCCAGCCGGCCCTTTACTTATGACACAGGCGCACGCTTGGCACTACTTTGTTGATGCACGTGCGGCTACTGCGCACACAATTCACAAACACAGAAAATATATTATTTTTTTAGCACTTGGGGGGAGCACCCCTGATGGACAGAGCACCCCCTGGACAACACTACAGCACTCCTTTAGGACTGGGACACTGCACAGGACTTTGGAGTGGACACAGCCCCTATGGAGAACTGACTGCACAACACAGTCCAGCCAGCCCCTATGGACTTTGAAGTAGTGGACACAGCCCCTATTAACAACAGCAGCACAGCACAACACAGCCAGCCCCTATGGACTTTGAAGTAGTGGACAACAGCAGCACTACACTACACTACACTACACTACACAGCCCTAACTCCCACCCTCCCTCTTCACTGTCCACAGCCGAGTGAGAAAATGGCGCCGACGCGGGTACCTTATATAGGATCCAAAACCCGCGAGACTCGGAAGGCGGGATGATGACGTTTTGCCTCGATTTCAGATCCGAGTCAGGCGGGAAAAGTCGAGCCTGATTCGGATCGGACTCGGATCGGGGGGGCTCGGGGGGGTTCGGATTTCAGAAATCCGAACCCGCTCACCCCTAGTATATATATATATATATATATATATATACATATATACAAATGACGGTAAAAGTCTTGCACTCTATAGCAGTATATCAACTTGCTCCGGTGCCCTCTGAATAAACGAGTACAAACAAACAGCAAGCAGTGGCACTCGGAGTCATCCAACGGCAGAAAAAGTATTTACTGTGAACAAATCACATTACCAACGTTTCGGGACAAACAAGCCCCTTTGTCAAGGTGAATGAAACAGTGTGTGTAAAGAACCTTACCTTAAATAGAGGAAGAAGAGAAACACCCGCCCTATGTTTGCGGCTGGACGCTGTCCGGGACTGACCGCGTGACCGCCCCATCCCGCAGAGATGACGTCAGAGTGTCAGGCGTCGATTGGTGGTCATGACAACGATTTAGCGTGGCAGATAGCCCTACATCGCTTTAGCCGCAAACTCCGATTACAGGAATTTTTTCAACACAATGAATCAACGGATCCCCCACCTTTACATCACGAGTTCATCAAGAAGAGGTCTAAATCCTCATTTGACCCCACCTCTCTGAACCCCTCCTTCACACGCCTTTTAGATGATTCTATCACCAGATATACGCAAGCGTCCCAAGTTAGACATCATAATCTAAATAAGGAGGAGTGGCGCACTTTGAAAGCGATCGGTGACTACAGGGATGTGGTGATCCGCCCCGCCGATAAGGGGGGCGGTATAGTTATCCAGGATCTTACCGACTACAGGGATGAAATTTACCGTCAATTGGCCGATAATAACACATATCAGATACTTTCGTCTGATCCCACCTCCGATTTTAAACAGGAACTGGACGCCTTACTCATTAAGGCTGAGCAAGAAAACCTTATCACTGAGCACTTGCTCAAGGCTCTTACACAAAAACACCCTGTGGGTCCTATTCTGTTCACAGTACCTAAGATCCACAAGTGCACCCCAACAAACCGCCAGGCCGTCCGATCATTTCGGCTAGAAATTCAATCTACCAACCAGTGTCACAGTTTTTGGACAGTATGTTGCAGCCTCTTATTACCATTGAATTCGCTGCTATGAATTCTCCAATTGGATCCCTCCCAGCATGCCCCGCGGCCGCCGCGTCACTCTGCGCATGCGCAGTTGGACTCCCGTGTCATAAACCTGGAAGTCCACGAGGCGGCACAGATCGCAAAGGACAGCTCTTATCGGAAGAGCTGTCTTTTGCTGTACTGATCGCATATGTTAGTGCATATTCGATCAGTAGAAATGCGATGTCCGGCGGTAAGTGTTACAAATCAATCTCTGCCACTTGAAATTCCAGTACAGAAGGGGGACATAAATAAAAATGTCAGCAGACATAATGATAGAGGGGCAGCACAGACGGTGTAATGGTTAGCATTACTGCCTCACAGCACTGAGGTCATGGGTTAAATTCCCACTACGGACCTAATTGTGTGGAGTTTGTATATTCTCCCTGTGCTTGCGTGGGTTTCCTCCGGGTACTCCAGTTTCCTCCTACACTCCAAAAATATACTGGTAGGTTAATTGATGCCCAATAAAAATTATCCCTAGTGTGTAAGTATGTGTGTGCACATGTGATAGGGAACATTGGGCCTGATTCAGAGCCGGACGCTCTGACCAGAGTGCTCGCTCTGAATCAGGGCCCTCCTCCATTAAAATGGAGCGTCCTCCTGGACGCTCGTATAGCTGTGGGTCACCACCCACAGCATATACGAGCGACCAAAAAGATGGTCGCGATGGTCTTGACCATCGCGACCATCGGACTTGCGACGGAGACCCTGCGGTAGGGTCTCCCTGCCACAAGCCCTGGAGTGATTTTGGCTCTATCAGAGCCAAAATCACTCCCACTGACATCACTAGTGATGTCAGTGGGGCCGGCTTCAGACGGTAGGCGTTCCCATGGGAACGCCTCCGTCTGGCAGGCACGCCCACCAAAGGGGGCGTGCTGTCAATCAACATCGACAGCACGCCCCCTTTGGTGCGAGACCCGGAGCGACAGCTTGGCTGTCGCAGTCCGGGTCTCGCGCATGCGCACGACGGAGCTCCCTCCGTCGTGCGCATGCGCAGTGGGGAACATCGACCCACTTGCGAGCGTACTGCCGCTTGCGAGTGGGTCTGAATGACCCCCATAGAGTGTAAGCTCCACTGGGGCAGGGACTGATGTGAATGGACAAATATTCTCTCTATAAAGCACTGCAGAATATGTATGCGCTATATAACTAGTAATAAATAAATAAATAGAGGGGTCTATTTACTAAGCCTTGGATGGAGATAAAGTGAACAGAGATAAGGTACCAGCCACTCAGCTCCTAACTGCCATGTCACAGGCTGTGTTTAAAGAATGACAGTTAGGAGCTGATTGGCTGGTAACATCTCCGTTCACTTTATCTCCATCCAAGGCTTATTAAATAGACCCCCATAATGACAAGTAGTTTTCTGTCCAGTCAGGAGCTTCATTCAGCGCAAACACAAGCAAACATGCTCAATATGTATCTCCACTGATTCACAGCAAAAGTTTACCCTCATCCTTCTGTATACATGCTTAGGAATCAACTTGGATCCTAATTTATTATCAATTCCAGAAACATAGCTACTAAGCATAATATACTTGAACCAAGAAAAGCCTAAAGTCTAACATTCAATGGAAGCTACATTAAAAATGTTTTTATTGTAGGACCATATTGCATTCTGGCTTACTGTGTATATAACTATATTCCTGTCTGACACCATAAACACACTTGAATTCCCTGAAAGGCCAATATGTAATCAATGTAGGCATATAACCCTGATGGGTCTTTCGTAAATATCTGAATCAGAGTAAATAAAATCAGTTTATTATGAAAACATTTTACAATTTAAAAGGTTCGGAAGCTTTGGGCTATTGGAAGGCATTGTCATTGCATTTCATCAACTGGGCAACATTCCTCACTCAATACTGTGTAGAAAACCTTAAGGGGTATATTACTGAAGTTCAGGTTTATAAAAGTGGAGGTGTTGCCTATAGCAACCAATCAGATTCTACTAATTTATCTAGCACCTTCTAGAAGATAATAGCGAGAATCTGATTGGTTGCTATGGACAACTCCTACACTTTTAGAAACTTGCACTTTAGTTAATATACCCCTGAGACTGATTGCTGGGGCAACATTAATATTTTCACCTCAGTGAGTCTCAACTTAGGTTATGCTTTTTACTTATGACAAACCCACTGTTTGAGTTCAAGCAACGAGCCTGCTGAAATCTTGAAAGCAACACATGTGACAATTAGCGTGTCCCTGGGTGAAAAAAGTTCTTGGTTGACCAATAAATAAACATGCCAAAGTCTAGCAAGTGTGTATTCCAACTTGTCATGCTGCACTCCCTTGTGGCCATTCTCTGGGGGGAATTAAATCAGAAGTGATGGTCACGAAGTGCCATTGGGTTGGCGTGTGAATAGCCGAAACAGCAGCAGTACCACCCATAGAGGGGAAAGGAAAATGAGCTGTCTAGCATACACCATAATTCTCAGTGATGTGAGCAGCCACCCCCCGCCTAACACTGAAGGGGAAGTCGGATGTAGACAACAGAAGAATAAATGTAATTGATAGCAATCTGCAGTCCGCCTTCTGCAAAGTTAGACTCAACCATATGCAGGTAGCAGTGGGCCTCAGGTTCTTACGCACTCAAGAGCACTTGGTAAACCTGTATTCTACACAGAGAAGCTGGCTAATTAGCTCACTTATGGTACCACCTGTCTCAGACACTTAGACCTTCTGGTATCAGACACATATGCTTTCTGCCACCCACAGGCGTACAATAAGCTTAACCAAGTATTTTTTTTCATTCCTGTGGGACGATTGTCACGTTTCACATCAAAAAGTTACTATTCCCCAGATAATTAATTTGTCAGTCTTCTAGACGGTGGCAGCCAATTAGTTTAAGTTAGAATAAGTCACTGTTGATACTGAAGTGTCATCTGAGTAACATTCAAACATAAGTATCACAAGCGAAAGTTGAATATTTATCTTGCCATTCTTCTAACAGCAAAACTACAATTACTTTTTACATTAAAAAACCACACACATAAAATGTATATATATATATATATATATATATATATATATTTATTTGTGTATGGGGCTTGTTCTGCGATACCACACAATGGATGGAGAGGTATGGCATGGAATCCTTTTGGGTGATGCTAAGTAAGATCACCCCCTGCTAACTACAGAGTACGCGCTCTGGTGCATCAAGTTTTGTAATACAGTGTAAAAACAAGATTTCATTTTGCTGAGTGAGATTATTGAAATGACATAAAGGAGTAGTGAATGCACATTTTAGGATGTATACTTTGCTCTTTGGATGGGCACACAAACATTTCCACTTTGCAAAAAAAATAGTTTTTTTGCACCAGCTCAGAGTTGTTAGAGATTGTGGATGAGATGAATGGAATGGGTATGTAATGCCTGCTGTCGGGATGCCTCCTGTCAGAATACCGACAGCGTCATCCAGTTGGTTGGTATCCTGACAGGGGTCGGGTAAGTATACTTACCCTCCCCCCTTCCACCCTAACCCTAACTTTTTGTAGCCTAACCCTAACCCTCCCCACCCCGCACCTTAACCCTAACCCTCCCCATTAGTACCTAAACCTAAGTCTCCCCCTTTGTGTCTAAACCTAACCCTCCCCCCTGAGTGCCTAACACTAACCCCCCTCAGTGTTGCCTAACCCTCCCCCTAGGGGTGCCTAACCCCAACCTCCCCCCAAAAAAATACCCGTAACCCTGCTACGCTCCCTAAACCTAACCCCAGACTTACCTCGTTTGGGCTGGCGTCCTTCAGCATTCTGGTGTCGGGATTAAGATAGGCATCAGTATTTTGATGCCTATCTTAAGTCCCTTGTCGGGATTTCCCTGTCGGTATTGAGATCGGCGGCATCGCGGCTGTCAGTCTCATAACTACATCCCAGATGAATGAAAGGTAAAATTGCAGTAAATCCTCCAAAAACTTTGGAGGATTGCCACATCACTGTAGGATCTCCATATGCATTAACAGGGTCCGCAACAGATATTAGAGTCTCCATAGGGGCTTATACACAGTAGCTAACGCAGTCATTTGATGGTGTTGGCTATTGTAGCCTATGGGCTACTCTTCACAAAATTCACCAAAGATGGATCCAAAGGATCCCTTTCCGTTACTTGTCCCTTGTACATGTGAAAGCTGATAACCGCACATTTGAACCGCTGGGTCAGAAATAAGGAAGTTAAGGCATCACTGGGACAGCTGGTTATAACACAACTGCCTCAACAAGAAGAGCTTCTTACATGTACAATCCAGCGGAGTAAAGAGCTGGTAAGCTATAGTTGTCCTGTGGATATCATTGCATTTATATTGTGATG
Organism: Taudactylus pleione; assembly: GCA_031769625.1. Lineage (NCBI taxonomy): Eukaryota > Metazoa > Chordata > Amphibia > Anura > Myobatrachidae > Taudactylus > Taudactylus pleione. The sequence goes on along the minus strand of JAUIMM010000364.1, from coordinate 2,216,189 downwards.
TTTGATACATCTAGTCCTAACCTATGCCTTTAATGGAGAGCAGTTTGTAGTTTCTGATTATGCTTTGGCAGAAAAGCCCATCCTTTCTTTCACTAGTTTGCGTATGTGATTCCCAAGAGCAGAGAGTACTGTAGATGTATAGCTTGAATTATATTGAATAACCATCTAGATGAATCACTGCAAAACCAAGGTATATTGTGATGTGCATCCAGTGTAGTATGTGAATGTATGCAGCACCTAACAGACAATAAAACTAGCAAGGTTTATTTCCCCATAGAGGGCGCGATTCAGGATCCTGTTCCATTTGGCTTGGATGTACAGTATATACTTATGTAAATCTGACTACTCTTTTATCGCTGGATCATTGGAATATTGGTATTGTATATCATGAAATAATTTATAGGCTCCATGAATGTCCTAATCACAGCTGTTCCACCATTTGTCTGGGGATTTCTCAACACCGCACAGGACTGCACACAGCTGCAGGGAAGCTTTTATTTATCTGGCAATTCACCACTCCCATTTCTATGGACAATGGACCTAAGTCAGAGATGTGCTGCACAGCTCAGCTGTGCAGCACAGGACCGGCGCTGGAAGCCTAGCGCCGGTCCTGTGTAAATGTGTAGCGCTGACCGTACTCATTGCAGTCGGCGCTACACTGGCTAACTAGGGCGGGCGGGCCGGTACCGTGGCCCCCAGGGCACGCACCCCGCTCGCCCTGCCCTAGTTACGCCACTACTCACAAGAGTTGTTTTCTATATAAGGCGCCGCGACCGGGACTCGGCACCATTTCAATCGCACGCTGCTCACTGCTCTGCTGAGACTCTCAAGTGGCTGTGCTGGTAAAGTGACTGTATAGGGTGCACACTGCACGCTGATGTATGCTGCGCTATACTCTGCTGATTAAGTGGCTGTGTTCAGAGACTCACAAGTGGCTTTGCTGGTAAAGTGACTGTGTATAGGGGGCACAAGTGATTGTGTACAGGGGGCACACTGCACGCTGATGTATGCTGCGCTATATTCTGCTGATTAAAGTGGCTGTGTCCAGAGACTCACAAGTGGCTGTGCTGGTAAAGTGACTGTGTATAGGGGGCACAAGTGATTGTGTACAGGGGGCACACTGCACGCTGATGTATGCTGCGCTATATCCTGCTGATTAAGTGGCTGTGTCTAGAGACTCACAAGTGGCTTTGCTGGTAAAGTGACTGTGTATAGGGGGCACAAGTGATTGTGTACAGGGGGCACACTGCACGCTGATGTATGCTGCGCTATATTCTGCTGATTAAAGTGGCTGTGTCTAGAGACTCACAAGTGGCTGTGCTGGTAAAGTGACTGTGTATAGGGGGCACAAGTGATTGTGTACAGGGGGCACACTGCACGCTGATGTATGCTGCGCTATATTCTGCTGATTAAAGTGGCTGTGTCTAGAGACTCACAAGTGGCTGTGCTGGTAAAGTGACTGTGTATAGGGGGCACAAGTGATTGTGTACAGGGGGCACACTGCACGCTGATGTATGCTGCGCTATATTCTGCTGATTAAAGTGGCTGTGTCTAGAGACTCACAAGTGGCTGTGCTGGTAAAGTGACTGTGTATAGGGGGCACAAGTGATTGTGTACAGGGGGCACACTGCACGCTGATGTATGCTGCGCTATATTCTGCTGATTAAAGTGGCTGTGTTCAGACTCACAAGTGGCTGTGCTGTTACAGTGACAGTGTATAGGGGGTACCAGTTACATAAATTCATCCTAGACGCCTGGAGCAAATTAATAATATGGTGCCCCCCCTGTCACAGCCGCTGACATTTAGGGATGTGCTCCGACCCCCATATTTTGGGTTTGTTTTCGGTTTTGGATCTGTATCTCCATCGTGTTTTGGATCTGGATCTGGTTTTGCAAAACCACCCTTGCGTGCTTTGGTTTTGGATCTGGATCTTTTTTTAAAAAAATTATAAAAACAGGTAAAACCACATAATTTGGTCCTGTTTTTGTTCCTTCAGTATTATTAACCTTAACAACATTTATTCCCAGTCATTTGCAGTCAATTTTGACCACCTCACAGCTCACACTATTGATTTTTTCATCTAGGTTAGGCCTAGGGCCAAAATGTTGCATCCAACTAGCTGGCTGACTAAACTAAGCGACAGCAGAGGGCGGCACTAACATGTGGCCATTTTTAAAAAATGAAAGGGGCATACAAGAGATGATGAGTGTGGCCATTACAATACAACTGAGGCAGCAGCGATTGACGACACAGGCAGCACTAGGTTGCTGCTGTCTGATAATAAGTGAGGCTAACGCACACAGACACACAAAAAAATACACTTTTATTATTATTTTTTTTATTGGTTAAGAACTTGGAGCCCGGAGAACCCCTGACCGAGGCAGCAGCTATTGATGACACAGGCAGCACTAGGTTGCTGTCTGAATAAGGCCCTGATTCAGACCAGCTCACAGGTCTGAAGTGCGTATTTTTTTTTGACCGGCCTTCGGGCCACTCGCTAAGCTGTGGGTGACCACTCACAGTTTTAGTGAGCGGCCACGCGACGACCATCGCGACCATCGGGGCTTGCGACGAGACCCTTAGCGCTTGCGAGCGGGTCTGAATCTGGCCCTAAGTGCGGCTAACGCACACACAAAAAATAAATACACTTTTTATTGGAGCCCGGAGCACCCCTGACCGGGCAGCAGTGATTGATGACACAGGCAGCACGCTACCAGCCCAGATGGACACAGCACAGCAGCCCTGATGGACACAGCAGACAGCACCTGCCCAGATGGACACAGCACAGCAGCCCAGATGGACAGAGCAGACAGCACCTGCCCAGATGGACACAGCACAGCAGCCCAGATGGACACAGCAGACAGCACCAGCCCAGATGGACACAGCAGACACCACCAGCCCAGATGGACACAGCAGACACCACCAACCCAGATGGACACAGCAGACACCACCAGCCCAGATGGACACAGCAGACACCACCAACCCAGATGGACACAGCAGACAGCACCAGCCCAGATGGACACAGCAGACAGCACCTGCCCAGATGGACACAGCACAGCAGCCCAGGTGGACACAGCAGACAGCACCAGCCCAGATTGACACAGCAGACAGCACCAGCCCAGATGGACACAGCAGACAGCACCTGCCCAGTTGGACAAAGCAGACAGCACCAGCCCTACACTAGCCACCCTCGCCGACGCGGGCTCCTCCTTATAAAGCAGAGACGAAAGCTTGCGAGCCGCGAGATTTAGGGCTTTATTCAGAGGCGGCCGTACGGTCTACGACCGCATGGCCGCCTCGATGTTTGTCAAGTGCGCATGTGCACGAGGGAGCCGGCCCCCCACTCTGTCATGTTGAGGGGAGGGTTATATATTTCAAGAGCATACATTTTATCACTCTGTTATGTTGGGGGGGTTATATATTTCAAGAGCATACATTTTATCACTCTGTTGTGTTGGGGGGTTATATATTTAAAGAGCATACATTTTATCACTCTGTTATGTTGGGGGGTTATATATTTAAAGAGCATACATTTTATCACTATGTTATGTTGGGGGGTTATATATTTAAAGAGCATATACTTTATCACTCTGTCATGTTAGGGGGGTGATATATTTAAAGAGCACATATTTTATCACTCTGTCATGTTAAATGAATTAACATGACAGAGTGCTAAAATATATACTCTTCAAATATATTACCCCCCTCCCAGCACCAACTGCACCACTTGCCTCTAGCACCGGCCCCCACCCCACCCTCATAGGGCTTGGCTTGCACTTACTACAATGTTTTTTACTGCCACTGCTTATCTGCTGGGCTGGCTCTAGCTGCTCTCCCGCCCACTCTCCCCACAGTGCCGTTGCGGCCGCGCTGGTTCCCGTCCACGGTGAAGTCCACTGCCCAAAGGGACTGACAGCAGCTATGCAGTCTCCGCGTCCCAGCCGCATTGTCTCCAAGTCCCGGCTCCTCAGTCGGGCAGGCTCAGGGTCGCAGTGGTCAAATGCTACGTGACATCCGTGACCAAAGAGTACAGATTCCTGCAGGTCATAAAGGAGGAGCGCCACTGATGCTGATCGGCGATCTGCTCAGCAGAACATCTGTTTCAGCAGCAGGTAGAACATGGAATGGCTGGGTGACAATGGAGAAGGTGCCCCCATCTGGGCTGGTGCCCGGCGGCAACTGACTCCATTGTCTCCGGCAGTTTCGCCACTGGGGGGGGCACACTGCACGGTGATGTATGCTGTGCTATACTCTGCTGATTAAAGTGGCTGTGTCAGACTCACAAGTGGCTGTGCTGGTAAAGTAACTGTGTATAGGGGGCACACTGCATGCTGATGTATGCTGTGCTATACTCTGCTGATTAAAGTAGCTGTGTCCTTACTCACAAATGGCTGTGTGTACAAAAAATAAAGTTTAAAAAAGTAAAAAAAACTTTCAAGTAAGTTTAAAAAGTGAAAAAAAAAATGATTTCTTTTTTTTGTGCTGTACCCCACTGTGTATACAAGCAACGTGACTCCTTGGGCTGTACCCCACTGTGTGTACAAGCACTGTGACTCTGTTGGCTGTACCCCACTGTGTATACAAGCACTGTGACTCCTTGGGCCATAGCCTATTGTGTATACAAGCACTGTGACTCATTGGGCTGTACCCCACTGTGTATAAAAGTACTGCGACCCCGTGGGATGTACCCCACTGTGTATGCAAGCACTGGGACTCCTAGGGCTGTACCCCACTGCATATACAAGTACTGTAACTCTGTTGGCTGTACCCCACTGTGTATACAAGCACTGCGACTCCTTGTAGCTCACTGCATAGCACACAAGTACTGTGACAAGTTAACGCAAGCAAAGTTAAAAAAAAGTAAAAAAAAGTAAAAAAAAAACTGTTTATCTGTCCTGTACCCCACTGTGTACTGTATACAAGTACTGTGACTCTGCTGGCTGTAGCCCACTGTGTATACAAGCACTGTGAGTCCTTGGGCCGTACCCCCACTGTATATACAAGCACTGTGACGCCTTGGGCCGTACCCCCACTGTGTATACAAGCACTGTGACGCCTTGGGCCATACCCCCACTGTGTATACAAGCACTGTGACTCCTTGGGCCGTACCCCCACTGTGTATACAAGCACTGTGATTCCTTGGGTCATACCCTCCTGCATATACAAGTACTGTGACTCTCCAGGCCGTAGCCCTTTGTGTATACAAGCACTGTGACTCCTTGGGCCGTAGCACTCTGTGTATACAAGCACTGTGACTCCTTGGGCTGTACCCCTGTGTATACAAGCACTGTGACTCCTTGTGCTGTAGCCCACTGTGTGTACAAGTACTGTGACTCTGCTGGCCATACCCCACTCGGACAATTCCATCTTGCACTACCTTTCTTTTCTGCCAATGCTGTTTGGCAATGTTTTATAGATGTGCTTTAAACTGCCACTGCTCTGTCGCTTGGTAACCAGCCAGCTCACTGCAGCCTTTGACCAATAATGATGAAAACAATATTGTGAGCTCTGAGATGATCTAAATTGACTGTAAATGACTGGAAATTTATGTTATTGAGGTTACTAATACTCTAAGAACAAATAAAGCCCAAATTATGTAAGTTTAGCTTGGTTGATGGTGCATAATGCGCATGCGTATGCACCGCAGTGCACGTGCGTGAGCAATGTGATCGCCCTGCGATCGCCTACATTGATACACAGCCATCATAGAGTGGGAGGTCAATGTTTAGGGTGGTGACAGAGGAGTGGTCGAAGAAACAATGTTACTTGGGTGTGCATAAATTAGCCACTGCGATGGCATTCGCAGCTTGTATACTCACTGCGTGCGACGAGGTTAGCAATTTCTGAGTAAGGACAGACCTGTTGTTGTTGTGCATGAGGAGCCGATGTTACTCGATGTTCCCAATGTATACGCAGGACTGCAAGGTATTACGAATGTGAGATAGCAGTAGTGGCCGTCTCTATGCTGGCTGTGTGATGGCTTTGCAATTTCATTCATTAGCATAGTTTTGCAGCAGGTCTGCGCAATAGCGATCCGTAATGAATCAGGCCCAGAGTATATTTTAAGAGTCTGTATGAAATGCATGTATGTAATTTTAGTGTACAATGTATTTTAAATGTAATTTAATGGTAAAGTAAAATTTACTTACCTTGTTCCCTTGATGTCCAGGAGGATCCATAGCTCTCTGTGGGCTACTGGGTCCCTCAGCCTCCCCCCAGGTACATTACTGTAAATGCCTTCCTCTGAAGCCTCATGCCTGAAAGTGGCATGATGAACTGCAGAGGGAGCTGGCCAATGCATACCACATGCACTTAGCTTGATTGGTTAAGGGACCCAGGGTGGTCTTACCCCTTGTGGTATTGTGTTGTTGAACCAGAAAAAAGACCAGCCTGCATGCTCTAAAAGTAGATATCCTCTGACTCTCAGAGAGGGCTATACTTCTGAAGATTACCTGTATGCTGTGGATTAATTGTCTATTGAAAGACTGAGAAATAAATATAAATAAATATCTACTTGCTTCAAGACACTTGTTTCCTGTAACCATCAGAATAGCGCAAAACGTTATTCTGTTCCCCAGTGGTTCTGAATTGTCCAGTATCTCCTAGCTAAAGCCCTCTGCCAGCTACCCTGCAGAGACTGGTCCATGGTGAGGGACCAGTGGAAGCTAGCTGACACTATCCAGTAAGTGTTGCCGCAGCATGCCCCCACATACCCAGAAGTAAGTGGTTCCAGGTGCCAGTGTAGGAGCGTGGGTTGAAGTAAGCGGTTCCAGGTGCCAGTGTAGGAGTCTGGGTGGAAGTAAGCGGTTCCAATCGGTGATTGTAGGTGTTTGGTGGTGGCAGCATGTTACCTGTCAATGGCGCAGTGGGTGGGGTTAGTAACAGGAGGGAATCCATAATACACCAAGAAGCAGAGGGATCAAAAATAATCTGTGATCTCTTGGTGAGGTGAACTGATCCAATCACATAGAGTCTAAGTTTTCCAACGGTGACTTCCTGGTCTCGGTTATGGAGCTGCGAGTGCCACTCTGAGTAATCTCAGGGTTTATCAGTTGGCCAATGGTCTTTTAGATGATCCAATCTTGCATCTTAAGATGCAGCACTCGGATCTGCAATGCCGGCAGGAGGGGTCTTTTTCCTTCAGACACCTCCTGCTGCAATATCATATTAGTTTGACGGCATTGCAAAGTTGCTTCTCTGCATATGTGTAAATATACACTTTTTCCATGCTCGTTTCAGCATCAATGTGCCTCATTTAGATTTCTTTAATAGTTTTGCAAGTACAAGAGCGCTGGTGCAATTATATGCAGTAATGATGATGATCAGCAGGGGTGCAGAGAGGGGGAGGCGATGGGCATGGATTACCCAGGCTTGTGCCTTTGTTGAGGTCTAGGAGTGCAGGGGAGGCATAACCATGCCCCTTGTGATGCCGTGGCTGCTCCATAAGGTAAGTACTGAAAGAAATGATGTAGCCACACCTCCTGTGGTCACACCACCCAGCAGCAGGGCCTCCTGGAAGTTTTGGCAGCCCTGACTATCATTGACTCCTCCAGCTGATGGTACATACTGTATATCATTAGCATCACAGCTACACTATATCAAGCATTAATTCATTGACATTTCCATTTGGACTAGTCTAGGCAGATAATATGATTGTTAGAAGGGAAAAGAACAGATGTTGAGGTGTTTGTATTTAATTTAATTTTATATGGAAAGTGCGACTTTCCCATTTATTAATTACTGTGAAGACCCTATTCTGTTTTATTTATATGACACTTTCTTACATTATTATATTGTTTCCAAATAGAGTATTGTAACTTTAGCATTTATTACTTCTACGCCTGTCAATGTATACAAATAAGTAAATATTTTTGTACGTATTTCCCAACATACATTCACTGCGCAACTACAGTATGTCCAAATAATAATGAGCTCCAGTATTTCCTTCATGCTCCCATTACCGAAAAACTGAAAGAATGTAATGTTCCAACTTAGGTGGCCTTGATGTACTTTCAATATGTCAACCTAAAATTGGAAATGGATTTTAGAGAGTATATTTACAAAAAAAATGGCAGTTAAAAAAGAAAGACCCTGGAGTTGACAGCTTAATGTTATTTATAAAACATTTTACCTTTGTTGCTTACATTTTTTTTTCTATCAGAAAATGGTAGCCTGTAATATGGAAACTCCAAAGCTAATAGTCAGAAGTCCAGTATGTAAGGAACATCCCAAATAGAGGTGGAAGGTATTTAAGGAAAGACTGACAGGTCATAGTTATGAATACATTATTTAGGGGGCCTCCACAAATAAAGAACATTCACTCCCCTTACTAATGGCTTTACTAATGTAGCTAGCGAATTGATATGCAGGCTAAGTAGATGTGTCATGTAGAAAGGTTAATGACGGGAATTGTCAAGGTTCTTACTGTACTTGTAATTAAAATTAAATGTGCCTTCCCTCTGAACATCAAAAAGCCTTATAACTTGTATTGTATTTCTGTGTTGCTGCTTTAACGTGTAGCTGTGTTTCAGGTTACCGAGGCTATAAAAGGGATAACAAGTTGGCAATCCATATCTGTGTCACCTATTCACACTTGGCAGGGCCCTCCAGCAGTGCAGAGGTTTAAGAGTGTTAGCAATCGCCTATGCTTCTGCTACTGCTGCTGGCTCCTGGGCTGCATACTCTACCTTTCTTCTGACAACTGTTTCCTGAGCACTAAATAAAGCAAGGCATAGAAGACTTGCTTAACAAATACTGTATAATGATTAAAGAGATAGGCTGGCAGTTCAGATGCTACAGATCTAACACTTTCCTACATCACATGTCAAAGCAGAACAGCAATTGAAATGATCTTATATTAAAGAAGCAGAGTGAAGAATTTTAATAGCAGCGCTGGAGTTTATTCCATGTTTTTTTTTTTTTTTTGCAGAGATAGATAAAATGTCAGGCAACGTAATGAGGTGGAATATTAAGCTTGCATCCTAATTTGATTGTTATCACTCATTTTAGCTTTTCCAGCTGATTTTGAGTCAGTTTTGCTGATTTCTTTTGTTTTTTTTCTACCAACAATAGCTTTACATGGGTGATGATAAGCCAAGTGTCTCTTTTTTATGAATTGATCAATGTGTTTGCATTTGTGATATTTTTTCAAAGCACTAAGCCTGCAATAACAATAATAACAAAAAAAACTTGGCTAAAAAACCTGAAATGAAAAGTTATCTGAGATACTATATCAAGCAATTGTAAAACAAAATATTGCCTAATTCTGTGGCTTTGGCTGCACAGTCACCAGGAAACTGTGACTTTAGGTTTTCTGAGCCCAAACTTGCACAGCAGAGTTAATTGACAGTCAGCGTCCCAGCTATAATTATGGTCTATAAATTCTGGGAAATGCAAACACACAAATACAGTGTGGAATGGTATTTTGTGAATTGGTGAAGTGAAAGTGCAACTCAAAGATTTTATTTATATTGGAACATACTTGGTTTGAGAAATGGCTCAATCTGACTCACAAAAATGTGCCACAATGTAATTTTCATAATGTCATGTGTAAAATGAGCTGAATTAAATATATTAATCTTGCTTTAAATAGAGTCTTAAACATTATTCAGTACAATGTGGTTCAAAATGGTTAAGCTGGGTACACACTGAGATATATTGCCCATTCCATTGAATATATATCTGTAGTACATTGGCGGGTGTGTATAATGATATGTCTGTGAATGACGTTCACAGACATATTACATCTGTCCCGCAGCAGAGCCGATGCCGATATATTCTGCGGATATATCAGGATGTCTGGCGGTGTGTACAGGTGACCCGCCGACTGCCCATACATACGCTGCAGGGACCCCCAGGTGACTGACATCTCAACTAGGCAGGCAATTAAAAAATGCCCACCCTGTTGTGATGTCAGTGCTGACACATTGGGCGAACGGTTGGTAAGTGTGTATGCACTTACCAATCTTTGGATAATTGGCGGGACCTGTCGGCCAGGTGTGTACCCAGCTTTAGAAGTTTGGATCTACAATGTGACAATACCTCTGCAGGTTTTCCATCTCCCACACAAATATAGATGCACCATGTAGAGGTATCATTTAGCAACTTGGCTTTAGATGGTACATATAGTCACACAATTCAAAACCAAGGGGTTGTGTGGTGAGCAGCTTTCTAAAATGAGGTCCTAAGAAGAGAAGTAAAGATTTGCCATATACCTGACAAATTGTCCACCAGCACAATGAAACAGAATCAAAACACTGGAGTAAAATTGCCATGTTACTGGATGTATATTATAAATATATTGAGAACATCTTGCTCCATGTACAGTAAGTATAGTTGCTTATATATCTAAGCTTCATGCTGAGATTCTCAGTGTAATGCACAAATATGTCATGCAGGATCAGCAGCCCAATGTTTGTTTAATATGGCTAGAAAAAGAGTTGGCATTGGCTGTAAGCAATTATTCAGTCAGATGAACATCTGATTGGTCAAGTAAGATATCACAACACTTAGGGGTATACTTACTAAAGTGAGAGTTTTTAGAAATGGAGATGATGCCTAGAGCAACCAATCAAATTATAGCTATTATCTTCTAGAAGGTGCAAGTTAAATGTTAAGTAAAATCTGATTGGTTGCTATGGGCAACCAAGCTTCTAAAAACTCTCACTTTAGTAAATATACCCCTTAATGGCAGATGACTGTGGGCCTAAATCAGTGGTTTACGCTAACCCGATGGTTAGAGCACATCTCTGATGGCGGGAGGACTGGTAATGTGCAGGATGTGTACTGCGCATATGTGCAACCCTCCATCTGTAAGTCTGCTCACATTGTCTGCATGCTGCAGCCTGATTGACAGGCTGTGGCATTTGGGGGGTGTTCCTGGCCAGTGTTCCCAGAAACGGGGGGTGTTGCCCCAGTTTTCTGGGAAGGATGAGGCCAGGGTCTGCAGCCTTGGATGCAAATTTCCTGGCCGCTGCCAGGAACCAGCCAGGCTGAGTAAGTCTCAGCTAACACAGCCTGGCCAAGGAGCAACCATCGCAACAGGTAGTCGATATAGTTGCAATGCTGATCCGTGGCACTCGAATCGCAGATGTATCAAGCAAGGAGGTGTCTATTCATACAGACACCTCCTGCTGAATTTGCATTTTAGTTGGACGGTATTGCACAGCGGCTGATCAGGCCCCATGTCGGCCTACAGAACATGTATGGTAATCACTGACCAGAATATTGTTAGAAGTCTATTGTAATGCAGAAAAATCCAGTTTGGCCATCCACATGTGTAAGCAGTGTGAAAACTCATCCAATTGTTCAGTGCAGCTGGCATACTGACACACTTACAGAGAGCCTTAGTGATATATTTAAATTGCATTCTGTAAAGTGTTTTGTTATTTTGTGCCTCATCTAGATATTTGTGGTTACACCAGCCACATAGGGTGAATTTTAAAGGATACAGGATTACTACTTTACCAAAATGCCCAATATATTGTAAAAAACAAAACCGGCTTCTCTGTATATTACTGTTGAAGATAAGTGGCAGATTTCATGGTACAACTTCTGCCCTGATCAGCACGGAATCGATGAGCTAGCATCAGATGTATTTATTTGACTTGACTGAGTAGCATTGCCATGCAAATGTCTTTTCTGTAGATGTTCTCAGCTATTATCTGTTGACTGTAGGTTTAATGGATTGACAGACATATAATATATGTACATTGTTCTTGAGAACATCAAAATTTTTTCTCAGTTTAGCCCACATTGAAAATAAAGCTGAATCACAAAAATTAATATCATAGATAAAGTGAAATCCATAAATACTGTCTTACTGCAGTTTTTTGTTTACTTATTAGCTTATGTGCACTTCAGTTGCATACATACTTATACTGTGTCTGGGCTACATAGTTATAAATGTCGTCTTTATACAGCTGGATCACTATTAATTCACTGCAAATAGCACTTGTGATTGTTAAACTAAGTGATCAGATCTCCATCACTGGTGCTTTTTTTTCTATAGAAAAAGGTACTAAGATTTATACTAGTTTCACACTCAGGACAAGTCATCAGATGCTTATTTACACTAATTCATTTCTAAAATGATATAACTGATTTCTATCTGTTTCTAGAATCAGATATAAGAATTAAATGTTAAGGTGCGTACACACTGGGCAATAAAGTGGACGACTGAACGATAACGATATTATTATATGATATCGTTCAGCGGCTGTGCTCAATGTCATGAACGACATTGAGCACAGCCTGCCGGGGACAACACTACACGATATCGCTCAGGGAGCATATTGTGTAGTGTGTACCCACCATTACTCCTGTCTGAGTGCCCCACAAAAAAACACCATCCATCACACACCACTAAGTTAGCCACACACAGTGTTGGACTGTGGCAGAAAGGGCCCAACAGGGGAATGCAATAGCAGGGGCACCCTGAAGCGGTGTGACCAGCCTTTGGGCAGGTGTGGCCATCAACTGGAGAGGCCATTAAATCGGCAATTAAATTGTCAAAATGATATACTGGCAATGTTGTTAAATAATATAATGTGTAAATATGCCCAGCTGCACCACAGATGTGTTAAACACACTGTAGTGGCCTCAGTTCAGATGATGCTGCAAAGTGCCCCCAATACACATGATGCCACACAGTACCCCCAGTTTACATAGCGCCACTGATGGCATCCTGTGTCTCCCTTCAATCTGGCTATGTAGTGATCCATTGGGAATTACCCCAGCCCAGTCTGGCTAGTCCGACCCTAACCACACACTGACCATGCCTGCACCATAAGTATGGGATGATGTCCTAAGCAGCAGTCAGATCAGTGATATTATTATTGGGGCCAAATGGAAGACAACTGCAGGTACAACCTGACAGAGGTGATCAGTGGTAATGTTCCAACTGTATTTACCAATATCATATCGGTTTTAATCATTGAGATATGGAGTGCACTCTCAATGATGTTCCCGGAGAGAGGCATCAATCCTTTTCCAAGATGGCCACTGTTTAGTCTTCTGGACATGCACGGCGCCATGTTATCACTGTGTTAGAGCACCGCAGTGGGACACAGACATATTCCACTTAGATTCCAAAGACCCTGTGATATCCTGAGATACCTGCTACTACTGCATACTGCTACTGCTTGCATTTACCCTCATACATCACCAGCGGGTGCTCTGTATGTTACACTCAAGTGCCGATCCATCCTCCAGAAACTGGATGTATGTAGCTGTGACTACGGATGTACAAACACACTACTGCTTAATAAACCATACTGGTGTATTCTATTACTCTGCTTATACCATCGCCAAATAGTACACAAATACAGTATTCAACATAAATAGCATAATTACCAGGCATGATGTCACAGTTATCAGACAGCATCATTGGTATAGTGATTAGCATTACTCTCTCACAGCCCTGAGAGTTAATTTCCTGACCAAGGCACTATTTGTGTGGAGTTTGCATGTCCTCCATGTGTTTTTGTGGGTTTATTCAGGGTGCCCGGTTTCCTCCCACACTCCAAAAACATATTAGTAGGTTAACTGGCTTCTGGCAGAAGCTCCACAGGTGCAGGGACTGACATGGTTGACTGAAATCTCCTCTGTAAACTAAAGCGCTGCATAATATGTGCATGCTATATTAATAACTGTTAAAAATAAAAAAATTCAAAGCTTCCACTTTCACTGCATCATAGTCATTTTCAAAGCCTTATAGGCTGCAATTGTGGCTAGCATTTGTCTAACTGTAACATAATAGTACAGCGAATATTGTTTAAAATATGCAAAATAATATGTACGGCAGGGACGGGTAATAAGAATCTAGTTATAGAAATGAAGAAATCATTAGGAAGACACATACTGTATATACACACAGAGATATCTTAAATCTGGCCTATTTATTACTTGCATAATGCTCATCCGCTATCATCATTTGTATACTGTGTCTTGCCATGCACCTGCAGGTATAAATGTGATTAAGCACCGTTTATTTTGACACATTAATATATTGTTTCAGAAACTGAGTAATCCAAATAGTTACTGTTCTGTCTGCAATAAAATGACAGTGCACTGTGGAACTGGAGAGGATACATTAAGACTATGCACAAATATTCTAAGACGTATATAAATATAGTTTTATCTACAATTTTATTAAAATGACTATTGAAAAAAAATCCTTCAACACTGTGAAATATAGTTTTGCAATGTATAACATTAAATAAAACACTAAACTTCACTAGGCAGTAGATAATCCAATGGGTAATATTAAAACCACTGCAGATCACCTATTATTTATGCCAAAGTCAACATGCACAGCTACCAATACTATATTATTTTCTTTAGAATCTTTTCAGAGCTAATGGGAGCAGTTCATTTCACGTGTATTTTTATTAGGAATTTTGTTGACTGGAGGCAAGTGGTTGTTTGCATCTCTACCATCAACATTCACATTGTCCATATGCATGCTCTTACCTCCTTACATGATCTGCATCTTCTAAGAGTGCATGCTCCCGAGGGCCATGTGTAATAGCCGTGACTGAGTCTTATGATAGGTGGTCATTATTTACCCTCTGACATGGAATCATATGGGGGCTGCTGTTGGAAATTGAGGGACCTCCTTGTCACATCTTTGGGATACTTAAAATTTGCTTGTAAGCCCCCATCCCACCCCACTCCCGCTAACATACTTTAATAAATAAGCCCCTTCATATCATACTGAATGGATTGTCCCATATTCTGTATAGCTCACACTAAGGGCAGGGTGTATCCAGGGCCGGCCCGCCCGTTACGTGAACTACGCAACTGCGTAGAGCACCAGCCAGCAGAGGGCGCTGTGGGTGGTGTCCCCAGTGCCACAGTCGTTCCCGCACTCTAGCACCGCTGCCACACTCTTCCTCCTCTCCCCACCCCCCCTTCACTGCCACCGCCGCCACCGCCACACTCCCCAAAAACCCCCGGCCGCGACAGCCGGAGCTCACTCCTGAGCTCCGGCTCCCCCCCACAGCACCACGTCTCTCCCATAGTTCTGATGAGCGGCGGACGCCGGAGCTCACAGCTTACCTCCGGCATCCGGCTCCCCCCGCGGGCACTGTGGGAGAGACGTTATGATGTCTCTCCCATATTTCCGAGGAGCGGCGGACGGCAGTGGACGTAGGATCGGGGCTAAAGGTAAGTATTGCGTTTTGGGGTTTTTTTTGTGTGTGGGCGTGGCACACTAACAGGGCATTACTATTGGGGGCACCCTAATGGGGCATTACTACTGGGGGCACACTAACAGGGGCATTACTATTGGGGGCACACTAACGGGGCATTACTACAGGGGGCACACTAATGGGGGCATTACTACTGGGGGCACACTAATGGGCATTACTACTGGGGGCACACTAACGGGGGCATTACTACTGGGGGCACACTAATGGGCATTACTACTGGGGGCACACTAACAGGGGGCATTACTACTGGGAGCACTGCATAGCGGGGATCACTACTGGGGGAACTACTGGAGTCCAGCATGAGGGGGACCTCTCCTGGGGCACAAGGGCCACTGCATAGGGGGGACTACTGCTGGGGGACTGCTTAAGGGGGACCACTCCTGGGGCTCAAGGTGTACTGAACAGGGGGGACAACTACTGGGGGCACTGTATAAGGGGCACTGCATAGGGAGGATCACTGCTGGGGGCACTACTAGAGTCCTGCATAAGGGGGACCACTCCTGGGGCACAAGGGGTACTGCACAGGGGGAACAACTACTGAGGGCACTGTAGAAGGGGCACTGCATAGGGGGGATCACTACGGGGGACCTGCAGAAGGGCGACCACTACTGGGGGCAATGTATAAGGGGCACTACTTGGGGCCTGCATAAGAGGGACCACTACTGGTTTGCATACTGGGGGTACTGTATAAGGGGCACTACTGGGAGGACTGCATTAAGGTGCATATGGAATGGAAAGCACTGTTCCCAGAGTGACGAGAAAAGTGTGTCATGGTTATGGAATTTTCCATGAGACCACGGTCCCTTAATTTGTTTGGACATGCACAACAATATGCCTGGGGGCTCCAAAAATATTGCTTACCAAAAAATTTGGGATAGGGCCGGCCCTGGGTGTATCATGTATAACAAATAGATTGCAGTACATCTCACCCCTATTCGCATGCATACTGGCAATTTTTAATGCCAGTATACGCATGTTCTGAAATAAAGCTGTCCCAGCGCTAAGAGGCTTCTTAATTTATGACCTGGAAGTCCTAATCTGCATGCGCAGAAGCAGTGGAGGACAGAAAAGGATCCTGTACTGCATTTTTAGGAAAGATACATCCTGCCAGAGTGTCTAAAGCTGGGTACACATTAGACGATGTGCAAACGATGTGATATCGTAAACACTGTGCAATCTTACAAACAACGGAACGATATATAAGGATGTATCGTATGCTTTCTAAACACCTGACGACCATCTTAAAGAGTTCAGCAAAATTATAATAATTTGTGGGTCTTTCTAGATGGGATAAAAAAAATGAAGTGTCTGGGAGGGACTCAGCTGACTTCAACATCGAGCAGTTTTGAACGACACATCATTCGTTGTTCAGTAGAGCGTACAGACTGCACGATGTGGTAAAAATCGTTAATAACATCCTCAGATTGAGCAGCATGTCTTTCCGATCTGTCAGAAATCGTCAAATCATCCAAAATATCATCTACTGCGTACCTAGCTTAATGATTTAGCCCATCTCTGAAACTTGGTTTGAGAGACTCAACAATACTTACAACACAGATTTTTCAAGGCTTCAACATTCCAAACAGGAGATTTAGGGGGTCATTCAGACCCACTCGCAAGCGGCAGTACGCTCGCAAGTGGGTCGATGTTCCCCACTGCGCATGCGCACAACGAAGGGAGCTCCGTCGTGCGCATGCGCGAGACCCGGACTGCGACAGCCAAGCTGTCGCTCCGGGTCTCGCACCAAAGGGGGCGTGCTGTCGATGGTGACTGACAGCACGCCCCCTTTGGTGGGCGTGCCAGGGGCATGCCTGCCAGACGGAGGCGTTCCCATGGGAACGCCTACCGTCTGAAGCCGGCCCCACTGACATCACTAGTGATGTCAGTGGGAGTGATTTTGGCTCTGATAGAGCCAAAATCACTCCAGGGCTTGTGGCAGGGAGACCCTACCACAGGGTCTCCGTCGCAAGTCCGATGGTCGTGATGGTCAGGACCATCGCGACCATCTTTTTGGACGCTCGTATATGCTGTGGGTGGTGACCCACAGCTATACGAGCGTCCTGGAGGACGCTCCATTTTAATGGAGGAGGGCCCTGATTCAGAGCGAGCGCTTTGGTCAGAACGTCCGGCTCTGAATCAGGCCCTTAGTGCCATATTCAATTGCCGGTGAAAAGCCGTTTTCGGCGAAAAAGTTTCGCCGGTGACGTCATTGCGCCAGACGAGAACTTATCCCCGTATTAGATTCCACAGACTTTTTCACCGGTGCGAAAAGTCTGCGCCATGTAACCAGCGGAAAAGATTCGCTTATGAATGGAGGCGAAAAAAAGTGCAGAATTGGGGGTTTGGGGTGCAAAGTTGTGGGAACACACCTGCCTCCATGGCACAGTCCCCCAAAGGTAAACTGCATCAAAAAAAGTTTAAAAAAATACTTTAGATCACACCAAAAAAGTACTTTCGTTTTGGGGTGGCGAAAAAAAACAAAGGGGGGAAAATCTTAAAAACTAGCGAAATAGACTCCAGGGGGTCCCCCAAGTAGGCCCCAGGTGTTTTTTTGTTAGCAGGTGTTTGCAGAAGGTGCGTTTTTTTTAATTTTTTGAAACTTCACTTTAGCAATTTTATCCATGCTTGCACCCATTTTCATGTACCCCAAATTTGCTGGGACTAGTTATTTTTCCCAAAAAAACCTTCTAAAAGCTATTCTTCACCACTTGTGAAAAGACGCTAAATAGCAGCTATTGAGAGCATTTAAGCACAACAAATACCTTCAGTAGGGCTATTAGGGGGTATCCATAGTGATCCCCAATGTCAGTGCATCTTTTGGGGGATGTCAGGCTGATTTCCCCAAATCTGGCAGCATTTTTTGCCTGTTTGAGTTTCGCCAGGACATGTTTTCGCGTCCTTTGCAATTGATTAGGGCGAAAAGCGGGGACGAGCACGATACAAAACCAGTGATGATGGCGGAAAGTCCGGCAGGCAAAAAGTCCAAGACTTTTCGCCGGCAATTGAATACTGGCCTTAGAGATAAAGTGGAGCAAGTTAATGTACCAAACAATCAGCTTTTAATTGCAATTTTTCAAACACAAGCCTGCAAAATAACATGAGCTGATTGATTGGTACTTTATTTCTATCCACTTTTCCTCTGTTCAAGCTTTTATAAATCTCCCCCAGTATCTCTATCAGGACCAGAGACAAACCCTCGTCCTTGTGTTGCTCTAAGGGAAAAGGGGCTGCTAGAGGCAAAGACCATATATTGCCTAACCTACTGGTTACATTATTACAGTCCACAAAAAAATACTTATATAAATGTGTGTGTGTAGAGCCAATGAGAGATGTGCTGGGCCCTGGTACTTGTGAGAGTCATGTAGGGAGGCATGGCTACGCCTCCGTACAACAATAATAGTATTTGCTATGCCATGACGCAGTGCAGCACATTCCACCGGGGGGTTGCCGCATGCCCCTCAGCCAGAGGAAAATTCAAAGTGGGGGCATGATTAGTGTGATCACTAACCCCCCCCCACCGACACACACACAGCCAGAGGTGACTGCTTTGTACGTGTGTGTGCTTGTGTGCTCGCTGAATAAAATTCTGGAATCTCAAATCTTGTCTAAATCAATGTGAATACCACAAAAGGAGGAATGGGAGACACCTGCCACCAGAGATGGGCTAGATGAGAATTTAGTGACAACATTTGGGGCCAAATGTGATAGGGTGAGCGTTTAGAAAATGTGAGTTCTCTCACACTTTTTAAACTTGGCCAATGTAATAGAGTCCGAGAACAAAGCAACAGGGCAAACTCGTATGTGTTTCACACTAAAAACACTCATGATTTAAACTCTCATCCAGATGTTTTCCCAATTTGAAAATGCAACTCGACCAATGTAATAGTGTGAGAGTTTACTGCTAAACCCTCTATCCACTCCTCCCCTGGCAAGATCAAATCAACCAAGCCTCCTCAAACCCGCAGAGATATTAATGCTATTCATTTTCAACAACTAGCCACCTCTCTGCAACAATTACTCTCACCAATTTCTGTGTTCACTTCTCCTGAGACTGCTGTATCACACCTGAACCAGACCCTAGAACTAGCCCTTGATGAAGTGGCTCCAGCTACCCATCACACTCCACGTAGATTTAGACGTCAACCGTGGCATTCCAAATTAACAAGACACCTACAAAAACTCTCATGTAAAGTAGAACGTCAGTGGCATAAATCTCATAATCCAAGTGACTTCCTTACATATAAGACTATCTACCATTCTTATCGTAATGCTCTGGACACTGTCAAACAAACATATTTCCAATCTCTCATTTCTGCCCAAGCCTCTAACCCCAAGCAACTTTTTAATACATTTAAATCTCTTCTTACCCAACCCACTTGCTACTATCAGTGTACAAGATCGTGCTTCCTATATCAAGGACAAGATTTATAATATCTGAAATTAAGTGGTGGGCTCTTCCCCAGCCAATGACCTGCTCAATTGCCTACCTGAACCCACTGGCATATTCTCTTCATTTGAACCCACAAATGAAGATTAAGTATCTACACTCTTCTGATCATCCTACTCTACTTCCTCTACTCTGGATCCTATACCCTCACAAATCGATAAAGCTCTGTTTCCTTTGCTCATCCCACCCTTAACTAAAATCTGTAATCTATCTTTCTCTAGTGGTATCTTTCCATCACTGTTCAAGCATGCAGTGATTACTCCCATTTTGAAAAAACTAAATTCTGACCCTAACTCTCTCTCAAATTACCATCCTATCGCCCAGCTCCCATGCCCCTCAAAGCTACTGGAGAGAATTGCCTACGCTCACCTCACACACTTTCTTAACTCGCACAACTTATTGGATCCACTTCAGTCTGGCTTTCATTCCCAACACTCCACAGAGACAGCACTGACTTATGGTGCATACACATGGTACGATTAAAATGCATGATAGGACTGATAACAATATCGATCATATCGGTATCATTCACATTGTGCATTTTTCGGTGCCTCCAACCCACCAATGACCTGTGATGCGCGGGCACGCATTGATGATGACAATATCATCCATCGACCGTGCATGCAGGCACATGGGCCATCATTGGTGGGTAGGTGGTGTGCTGGATGATCCATATCGGTCATCCAGCACACCCGGGAGATTGTCTAACGATATCGTTATCATTGACGATCTTCCCGTGTGTATACACCATAAGGTAGTAAATGATCTGGTAAGTGCCAAGGCTACAGGCCATTACTCACTACTTATTCTTCTAGATCTCTCTGCTACCTTTTACACTGTTGACCACTCTCTTCTCTTACAAACACTACAATCCCTAGGTAATCAAGAACAGCCCTTTCTTGGTTCTCATCCTACCTATCTAATCGCTCTTTCACTGTTCGCTTTTCTTATACTGCCTCTTCTTCACTACCTCTATCAGTTGGAGTACTGCAAGGCTCAGTCTTACGTCCTCTGGTTTTCTCAATCTATACCACCTCTCTTGGATAAATAATATGCTCTTTTGGTTTTCAGTATCATCTGTATGGGGACAAAACTCAAATCTACTTATCCTCTCTACATTTGTCACCATCTGTGCTGGTCCATGTCACTGAATGTCTCTCTGCCATTTCATCTTGGATGGCATCTCGCCACCTCAAACTTAATATATCCAAGACCAAATTAATTATATTTCCATCGGCCAATAGTAGTTACCAACCTGATATCTCTATCACTGTTGACAACTCGACAATCAATCAGACACCACAAGCCTACTGCCTAGGTGTCATCCTTGACAATGAACTGGCTTTTGTTCCCCACATTCAATCTGTCTCAAAATCCTGTTACATACATCTAAAAAACATAGCAAAAATTTGACCTGATCTTACACAAGAAACTGCAAAATCTCTAATCCGTACACTCATTATTTCCTGCATTGACTATTGCAATAGTCTCCTTACTGGTCTTCCCAAAAACACACTGTTGTCGCTACAATCCATTTTGAATACAGCTGCAAGGCTGATCTTCCTTGCCAAATGTTCATTGTCTGCTGATCCACTCTGTAAGTCCCTCCATTGGGTACCGGTCTTCTACCGTATTCAATCTAAAATACTTACGCTCACATATAAACCACACCAACATACATCTCTTCACTTATCTCAAAATATCTTCCAACCTGACAACTCTGCTCTGCACAAGATTTGCGCATTACTTGTTCCCATGTACAGTTACAGGACTTTATTCAGGCTGCACCCACCCTCTGGAATGCCTTCTAATGCACAATAAGACTTTCTGCTAGTCTCCAAACATTCAAGCATTCCCTCAAAACTCACCACTTCAGACAAGCGTATCAGATTCCAGAGCCACCCACATAACCTTCATAGCTTCCCTATCTAATTCCCTTCTTATAGTATACACATATCATCAAATATTTTCTCTTTCTTCAATTTCACATCCTCCTAACCCTAGGCCACTTTACTGTGTGACTGGATCATACCGCTCACCAATAACCTCTGCAATATGGCTGGACCAATTTGCAATATCCTTGTGTATCAACACCTATTTCCCTATAGATTGTAAGCTTGCGAGCAGGGCCCTCTTACCTTTATGTCTGCCTGTTAATACCCAGTGTTGTTCTAATAATGTTGTTTCCATTTGAAAAGTGCAACGGAATGGGATGTAGTCATGTGCTGGCCACAATCCCGACAGTGGAATGCCGGCTAGGGAGTTATGATAGCCGTCGAAATACCAATGTGTATCATAATCCCGATGCCATAATGACATCCCGAATGAAAGTAAGTCTGCGGCGCTCTTAGCATTAGTCGCGGGGGGGGGGGGGAGGGTTATGATTTGGGAGTCTAGCAGGGTTAGGGTTAGATTTGGGGAGGAGTTTAGGGTTAGGCACTCCTAGGGGGGAGGGTTAGGGTTAGGCACCCCCCCAGGAGAGGTTAGGTTTAGGCACCCCCCAGGAGGGTTAGGTATAGGGAGCATTAAGGGGGGGGTTAGGGTTAGGCACCACTAAGGGAGGGTTAGGGGTGGAAAGGGGAGGTTAGGGTACTTACCTGCCTCTGTCAGGATCTTGACCTGTCCGGCAGCCACTGTCGGGATTTGAATCGGCAGCTAAACAGCCGCCGGCATTTCAATCCCTTTCCCAACAGAATATGCTGCGCTATATAAGAAACTGTTAATAAATAAATAAAATAAATAAGATGGTTTTTAGAACTGTCAGTCTATTCTATATACAAATTATCAGGGAGCATTTAACATACATTTACATATTAAGAAATTAGGGACATTTATTTTCCCTATGAATAAAAATGATACTACAGCCTGATCTCTGTCATTTCGAATCCAGTGAACTCTTTTTCCAGTGTATTCAAACGCCTACAGTTAATTAAAAAACAGCTACAAAACAACATTATTATACATCATGGAACTGGCAAGTCTGTACATTGCAGGTAGCAAAGTAGGCACAGTTGGTGTGTTAGAAGTATAATCTGCTTTAGGAAGTGCTGCTATCAATTTATATAGATACAATATATACTCTGTAACACAGCATAGTAAGAGAGACATTTATGAGTGCTATCATGGAGCAGTGCTATCCAATTCAGTCATTGTTAGTTTAAGCTCACATCATATATTAAATGTTTCTCAAATTATTATTAAAACCATTAGAACAGAAATCAGTAAATGGTTTAAATGTGGTTTTAGCTTATTTTTTGGTGTTTATAAAGCACAAGAGCTAGACTAACACATTGGTTTTTTCATTACATTACATAAGTCTTGGTTGTATTTAAATCGAACCACAGCAAAGGTAATGGATAACGTGTAATGCAGTTATGCATCCAACAGTATACTTTATATATAAGCAAATATAATTCCTACTTTGACACTTCAATTAATGAGCAAGTAGAGAGCTTACTGACAAAAGACTATGGATTGTTGAGTTGTGACAAGGATGGGCATTTTTCAACAAAGACTGATTCTCTGAATAAAAAAAATTTGTTCAAATGCGTTGCTGGTTCATGAATAATAAAATAAAAAAAAACTGAAACGATTGAGATTGAAAAACTTACATATATATTCTCTACAGTAATTCCATCAGTGGCATAAGTCAATTGGAAATTGTTGATGGTAAACTGCCATAGCTGTGTATTATGAGTACCTCTTGGATTAGCTCCTGTTGCCTTTTTTTCCAGAATTTGCTTTTAATTCTTGCAAGTGATTGGTTGGAATAGTGATCTAAGGAGCTAATTCAGACCCTCTCGCTATGATGCAAACACTCGTAGCTGACTGATAGTTGCGATCTGCGCATGCGTATGCATTGCTCATGCGCGAACCTCAGCGAGAGATCGGGAAGCGTACACTCACCAAGCATAGACAGCCCAGCTGAATGAGTGACAGGTCAAGCCATTTGTGGGTGGTGACAGGGGCAGGCCACTAGAAGCAGGGGAGTGGAGGTGCGAACGCAGGCGTGCCTGAGTGTCCCAACGCCGTTTACAGAGGCGCGCATAATTAACAGGCAGCGTCATTGTACACGTCACCTGGTTGAAATACACACTGAAGTGATCGCAGTGCTTGCGGAAGGGTATGTTCAACATTAAGCGCTGTGATCGCATACGATGGTGCTCCATGTACCAATGGTTTCAAACACTTCCAGGAGATGACGTGCGCAAGTGGGTGTCGTATGAATGGCTGGTGGGCATCTGCATACACAAAGAGATTGCACACTAAGAAATAATGGGTGTGCTAATGCCTTACCGTGCGATCGCCTGCCTTGCTGGGCATGCGCTGGATTTGCATACGCTGGGAGTGAGCAAACGCATCTAGCGAGAGGGTCTGAATGAGCTCCTAAGTTTTAAACTTTAATAAACAAAATGAAAAAAGATAAGTATTGGCTAAAACAGTATTATTTAAATCATGCAGTACTATTTCTGCAAATGACCTGAAGTTCACTGTAACATCTAATTGAATTATTGTACAAGAATTAAATCTTAATTAAAAAAACTGAAAAATATTGAAATACATCATATCAACCTTTCACTAGCACCTCTGACTTTGACTTCAATATCTACTATATTTAATTAAGCATACAGCTTATTTAAAACTTAATAATTAAAACATAGCAAAAATTTGGATCTTTCTTTAACTGTATGTTGAAAAAGGCAAGAAATATAAATGATCACATATCAGGGAGAAGTGTATATATATATATATATATATATATATATATATGTACATAGTATGAATGTGTGGCACTGGACTGAAGCCTTTTAAATACATTCTACTAACAAATAAAAGTCTGTGCAGTATAAAATTCTCATGTGAAGTTTCTTGAAATGATGACAACTTCCCTTAGTGCCGTGTGGCAGCTTTTCTTCATAGAGACCAGCTGTACTGAAATAATAAAAAGATAAAACACATTCTCGGTGTAGTATTTTCCATATATTTTTGTACATTAAAAAGTGACAAAGATTAATGTAAAAGTGGCATTATACCACAAAATGAAAGTAACAGCTCTGTAATTATTTATGGTTATTCGATTTCCCTTTTAGTTGGATGTGATCTTCTCATGGTTAAGAGATATTTAGAATATAACCAAATTGAGCATACATTGTAGAACTTTGAGACAATCCCGAAGCTATCAAACAGCTAAACAGTGTATTAAAATACATCCCAGCATGTTTTGTCTATCTACTAGCCTAGAGATAGACGACAAATTTTAAGATTTTAATTGACTTTAAGGACATATATATATATTTGTATGTAAATTAAAGATGCATAGAATTTTTTTATTCATATTTGAACACTTTTGCCCATTAATGTCTGCACCCCAGGTTTGACCAGTGCAAATTAGTAGAAAAGTAAAACCACAATTAGAAATTATATATTTTATATGTTATTTTTAAGTAAACAATGTAATTATTATCATATAGAACAGAGCAGACAGTGTAAATCGCACAGTAAAAATAAGGAATGTTGTATGAGACAATTGATACAAATCACAAAGTGTAATAATGCTTGTACAACAATTTGATTATCTCGTGTTAACATGGACAATTTGTATTGGAGATTGTGCACCCCTATGAATATTTAATTGGAATGAATGATTTTTTTTTGTTATATAAATGTTTCCAC
The DNA here is from genome assembly GCA_031769625.1 of Taudactylus pleione. Lineage (NCBI taxonomy): Eukaryota > Metazoa > Chordata > Amphibia > Anura > Myobatrachidae > Taudactylus > Taudactylus pleione. Next base: position 2,190,856 of record JAUIMM010000364.1, on the reverse strand, counting down.
ATTTATGTTGTGTATGTAAGTGTCATTTTCATATGCCTTAGCCTTGGGGAATTTATAATTCATTATCTGTTTTGTTATATATTCTTTTTCACAGCTTCTGTATGTATTTTAGGGCCGGATTAATAGTGTGTTATTTGTTCAGCAAAAAAAAATGTACAGTTTTACAGTATCTTGCAATCAACACCTGTACTGGCAGCCAGTGTGTTCTTCTTTATAGAGCTTAATTAGTTCTACGGTCGATCTGTGGGCAGCAAGGGGATGAGCACAGCATACTGCACGGAACCACAAATGCCCTAAGTCAGTGTGTATGTATTGGATAGATAGATAGATAGATAGATAGATAGATAGATAGATAGATAGAACAATATGTGTGTGGCTGTGCTGTGTCAGTGTGTGTGTACTGTATATCATCATATATTGTACCAAGTCCTGGATCACTTATCTAGCTGTATAGATTTAGTCTTCCTACAAATTGCTTTGGAGAATGATTGCATGTGGCACTGCTGTAGTTCCGTGTCCTTTTTAACTATATCTGTATATGCCATAATGTATATCTTTGGCATTTTATATATAGTATATTATATGTGTGTGTACTAATCACCTGTTTCAAATAAATAATAGAAAATTATGCAATACAATATATATATATACAGTCAGGTCCATAAATATTGGGACACTGACAGAATTTTCATATTTTGTCCTCTATTCACCACCACAATGGCTTTGAAATGAAACAAACAAGATGTGATTTAACTGCAGTCTTTCAGATTTAATTTGAAGGTAATTACATCCAAATCAGGTGAACGGTGTAGGAATTACAACGGTTTCTATGTGTGCCTCCCACTTTTTAAGGGGCCAAAAGTAATGGGACAAACTAAACAATCCTAAATCTAACTTTCACTTTTTAATACTTTGTTGCAAATCCTTTGCAGGCAATTACAGCCTGAAGTCTGGAACGCATAGACATCACCAGACGCTGGGTTTCATCCCTGGTGATGCTCTGCCAGGCCTCTACTGCAAATATCTTCAGTTCCTGCTTGTTCTTGGGGCATTTTCCCTTCAGTTTTGTCTTCATCAAGTGAAATGCATGCTCAATCGGATTCAGGTCAGGGGATTGACTTGGCCATTGCATAACATTCCACTTTTTAGCCTTAAAAAACTCTTTGGTTGCTTTTGCAGTATGCTTCGGGTCATTGTCCATCTGCACTGTGAAGCGCCGTCCAATGAGTTCTGAAGCATTTGACTGAATATGAGCATATAATATTGCCCGAAACACTTCAGAATTCATTCTGCTGCTTTTGTCAGCAGTCACATCATCAATAAATACAAGGGAACCAGTTCCATTGGCAGCCATACATGCCCACACCATGACACTACCACCACCAGGCTTCACTGATGAGGTGGTATGTTTTGGATCATGAGCAGTTCCTTTCCTTCTCTTCTCTTCCCATCACTCTGGTACAAGTTGATCTTTATCTCATCTGTCAATAGGATGTTGTTCCAGAACTGTAATGGCTTTTTTAGATGTTGTTTGGCAAACTCTAATCTGGTCTTCCTGTTTTTGTGGCTCACCAATGGTTTGCATCTTGTGGTGAACCCTCTATATTCACTCATGTCATAGATGGATGTATAGACTTGAATGGCCTTTTGCTGCTCCTCCATCCTCTGAAGCATAAAGAGGGTTGAGTTCCACCGCGTCACAACCTCTTGCTTCAGGTGATGGCAGGGCAGGTTCAAGAGTGTTTGCTGGCACTCCAGTCTTCGGCACGCAGTCGCTGAATGGCTAAAGTGTGCAGAAATTTTTCGGGCTACCCAAAGCGTCTCCTGCACGCCACTGTCATTTTTCAGAAAATTCTGCACCACCAAATTTATTGTGTGAGCAAAACATGGGTCGTGCTGGAATTTGCCCAGATGTAATGCCCGCACAATATTGGTGGCGTTGTCAGATATCACAAATCCCCAGGAGAGTCTAAGTGGTGTAAGCTATTGGGCTATGATTTCCCTCAGTTTCTCTAAGAGGTTGTCGGTGGTGTGCCTCTTACTGAAACCGGTGATACACAGCGTAGCCTGCCTTGGAAAGAGCTGGCGTTTCTGAGATGCTGCTACTGGTGACACTGCTGTTGTTGCTGCATAAGGTGATACATCTACCCAGTGGGCTGTCACAGTCATATAGTCCTTAGTCTGCCCTGTTCCACTTGTCCACAAGTCCATGGTTAAGTGGACATTGGGTGCAATCGCATTTTTTAGGACACTGAGGACACTTTTTCCTGACGTCTCTGTACATTCTCGGTATCGCCTGCCTAGTGAAGTGGAATCTAGATGGGATTTGGTACCGGGGACACACTACCTCCATCAATTATCTAAATCCCACTGCACTAATGGCGGATACCGGATGCACGTCTAACACCAACATAGCTGTCAAGGCCTCAGTTATCTGCTTTGCTTCAGGATGACTGCTGTTGTACTTCATCCTCCTCGCTAAGGACTGTTGTAGGGGCAATTGCTTAGTAAAAGAAGTAGTGGTGTTCCTACTTCCTCTCTGGGATGATGAACGACTCCCAGCAGCAATAGCAGCAGCGGCAGCAGTTGGCATAGCAATTCAGGATCCTCCCAAGGAATCCCGAATAGGAGAGTCAGTCATGCCAGTGACATGGCCTGCAGGACTACTTCCGATCCTGACTGAGGAGGAAATTGACGAGGAGGGAGTTGATGGTGTGTTTTGCAGGTGCTTGGATACAACAGGACAAAGGGATTTAGGTGTCCCTGGACTGCTTACGGTCTTAGCCACAGTTTCTGAACTTGACAATAACTTTTTATGAACGCGCTGCAGGTGACGTATAAGGGAGGATGTTCCTAGGTGGTTGATGACATTTTGCCTCAATTTCAGATCCGAGTCAGGCGGGAAAACTCGAATCTGATTCGGATCCGACTCGGATCAGGGGGCTCGGGGGGGTTCGGATTTCAGAAATCCGAACCCGCTCATCTCTAATATATATATTTATATATATATATAGAGAGAGAGAGGGAGAGAGAGACTTCTGCAAATATTTTTTTATGATGTTGATTGAATATCACTATTAACATTAGTGAATTATTTATTTGCAAAGCATCAGAAGGACACTTCTCTAGTCATTTTTTTGTTGTGTACAGTAAGTTTATGTCCCACCATGCACAAATATTTTGCTGCCACTCAGTCCCTTGGATATACATTGTTACTTTTGAACAACTTTATTTCAATCTGACTGCATATACCTGTACAGCTAAATCTTGATAGCCTAATTACCATGAGAACATATCCAAGGTTCTCTGGAAGCCAAACCTCTACAAGAATTTTGCAACACAAGTTAATCATAATCATATTCTAAACCACATAAAAAATACTGTATATCTCTCATACATACAGAATCTTAAAATGAGATAATTTGCCTGGATTATTTCTGTGGTACATTGCAACTGTAGGATCACTATTCTCCGCTGTTCATTGTGCCTCTTATACAGACTATTCTTTACCTGTATAGTCATTTTGCTTACAGATCAAGTAGTTTGAGAATTGGTTGGAAAATCTGGATTAACTATAAAAGACTGTTCTGATGTTACACTCATTTTTTTTTATACCTCTGAAGGGAAATGATCACTCTATTATCATTATCTGCTTGACGTGGGTTTAGTGTAGTATGTCTGCTGTAGTTTACTACAATTTTATGTTTCATAAGGATTTCATTTAATCCTGTGACATGGTGTAGACTATTGTTCCTCAAGAGAGTGACATTGACTCACAACTATCACAGTATCCCACAAAGGAAAAGGAGCACTACCAATATACTTACCCTGTAACATTCTCCTATATTACCAATGATTTGCCCAAGTTCAGGAAAGAAAGAATGAAATTATTTTGAGTTTTGGCTTTGCTTGCTTTCATTTCATGCCCCTAATATCCCAAAAGGTTTCATGATAATACAACAGAAGATTAGTCTTACAATTACTGTAGTTTTAGAAAAATAATTGATGGCGACAAAGGATCCCATGTATATGATACAAACATTTGCAAAGAAATACTGTAGCTTTTTGTCTTAGGGTTTGAAAAGAAAAAAGAGTTTACATTTGAGCTCTGTGGTGGCTGCCATACTAAGCACAATGTATGCCTTGGGACGTAATTGATCATGAAGGAAGAACAATGACATTGACGACTCTTGTTCTGTATGCTGGAAGAAATACTCATTGTATATCCTAATTTGGTTTATGCTAAAATTTCATGTATCTTTTTTATTAGAATTTTAGTGTCTCTAACCCTTTTTCAGATTGTATTCAGGGGCGCCAAGAGGGTGGGGGAGCGGGTACTAATTACCGGCGCTCGGGCTTGTTGGAGTGGCGTGGGTCCGATGCCGCCACATCTCCCACTTACCTGTCAGCAGCCAAACACACGCTGCTGTGAGCTGGGCTGCAGTGGGAGAATACTGCTGCCGCTGAGCAGTTTCAGTCTCCTCTCCTCTGCCTGTGGGGGGGAGCGATCATACTGATCATGAATATGAATATAAAATTCCTGTAAGACCTGGGTCTATAACAATCTATAGCTTCTGCATGCAGTGCTTATCTAAAGGTTTATTGGGACTGTTAGTGTAGATCACGTGCACCGGTGGTGTCAGTGTTTCCTAGGAAGGTGCAGATGATGTATAAGTAGGTGCTGCTGTATGGAGTCCATACAGTGCTTGTGACATTGTTGCTCTCTGGATGAGCTGAAGCCAGCAGAGGTTTCCAGTGGCAGTGACAGTTTGCTATGGTCATTCCTATGCATTTCATTTGTAGAGATGTCAGATTTCGTCAGGGACATTGTTTTCTAATGGACCAACTTCTTGCAAAAGGACCAATGCATCAGCTTCTGACTGGGACCATTTGGAAAATGTTCCTACTGTGGGCCGTATTCAATTAGCTGCGCTAATTTCACCGTCTGTTGGCAAAATGTACTTTTCACCTACATCGCATGTTTTTGGCCAATCACAAGGGACGCAAAAACAAACAGGTGAAAAGTGCTGTCAGATTTGGGGAAATCAGCCTGACGCCCCCCAAAAGATGCACTAACATTGGGGATCAATGTAGTTGCCCCCACATAGCCCTGCTGAAGCTATTTGGGGCACTTAAATGCTCTCAATAGCTGCTAATTATTGTCTTTTGCACAAGTGGTGAAGAATAGCATTTAGCAGTTTTTTTTTGGTGAAAATAGCTAGTGCCAGCAAATTTGGGGTACATGAAAATGGGTGCCCGCATGGTTAAAAATCGCAAAAGTGAAGTCTAAAAAACAGTGAAAAACACACCTTCAGCAAGCACCTGCAAACAAAAAAACACCTCCCTCATACTTGGATACCCCCCAAAAGCTTATTTTGCTAGTTTTTAAGTTTGTACCCCAACTTTGTTTTTTTCCCGCCCCCTTTTTCAATGTCATTTTTTGGGGTGTTCTTCAAAAATTTGTAGGATTTTTTTTATGGAGGTAACCTTTGGGGACCTGTCCCAAGGGTGCAGGGTGGTTTCCCCACCTTTGCACCCCAAAACCGCAATTCTGCACTTTTTTCTGCCTGGTATTCATAGGCGAAACTTGTCCACCTATTACATTGCACTGACTTTCCACTTACGTGAAAAGTCTTTGCAATTGAATCGGGCGAAAAGTTTCCGCCTGGTGAAATTACGTAATCCGCTATTCTTTTCCGCGGATTCTGACTTTTCGTCTCTAATTGAATACGGCCCTATGTCAGAAATATGCTCAGATGTGGAAAACGGAAACATATTATTTATTTCAACCAGCATTTAAACAATTAGGTTTAAACCTCCAACCATCCTGGTTTTATTCCATGGGCAATTTACTATTTTTGTTCATTTTTACACTTGAACTTTATCATAATGTTCTATGTCTATCTGAATAACTGATTCTGGTAGCATCTACTGTTATAAACTATGACAATTCTCAAGAAACTATTTTATTTAATTCGTTTGGCAGAATATTGCATTTTCCCATATTACCATATACTATTTTAATCAGCATCTGAGAATCTGATTAATGTCTTTTTAAGACACCTACAATTTTAAAGTAACAAATGTTACAATTTTTGGCTACATTTCATGTTCAATTGTATGTCTTTGTGTTTACTACAGTGTATGCTTTTAGGTAAATAAATTGTATGTTTAGTCACAACTTGACTACAGTTTCTTACTTGTGTTATACCTTTTAGCACAGAACCACCCCCACAACACAAAACATGAGCTTAGGGTATAGATTGCACCCCTGAAACCAACATATCCATAACCAGCACATTGCATGAAAGAGTTACAGTGCTAGATGATTGGCTTTTCATGAGATGTTTGCACAGTATGGAGTATATTTACTAAAGGCTGGTTTTTCAAAGCTGCCAATTCCCAGTTGATCCTGATTTTGCTTGTATTACTATAGTCCTTTTATATCCAGCCCTCAAAGCCACCAAGAATCTGTTGCTTTAAAAAAACGTTGTTTAGTAAATACTGTATACCCCTATGCCTCCTCAGATCCCACCCCTTCGCCCCACCATACCCTTACACCTGGGGACATCAGAGAGTAGGAGTGCAAACTGATGTGTATAAGGAAGATCAGAAATGAGCATCTGTATTAAAATAAAGCACTCAGAACTGCACATGAATTAGCTTCTACAGCATTTGTGCATATATACAACATGCTAACATTTTTCTTTTGGCTACATATAGAGTTGTATCCTGAGTCGGAGGCAGACATGGATGTGTCTTTTGCAACAGTTGTGTCTTTGTCATACTAATATCATGGCTGATTTTCACAAAGCTGAGATGTTCACTTGCAGCATCTTGAGAAAGGGCATCGCATTTCCATCTCTGTGCGCCCTTAGACATCACCATCGGGCACACCATTGAAATTTACACCAACCCTATGGCAGTCCTGAGTGAGCTGTTCAGTGTCTTTGGATGCAGACCGTGTGTCTGATTCTGTACTGCATCTCTGAGTGCTGACCAACGGTACTTATGCACTGTGCGATTGGGGCACATGTGCAGACTTAAAACATTGGCCAACTGTTGATGTGGCATCGGCACTGCATCCGACTCAGGCCCACAGTGCCTCATTCAGTGATGTACTCAAACATGGTTTGCGTACATCTTCGATGCTGGGGCATCTGCGTATGCGCACGACTCATTATGCACTTGTGCAGGACAGGTCCTTCATCGTCTCACGCAGTGCCCCCTAAATCCACAGCCTGATTGATAGGCTGCAGCTGTTAGGGGCGGTGCCGGCCTCTTTCTCGGAAAATGGGGGTGTGTCGCCATCTTTTTCTGGGCGTGCAGAGGCCAAGGCTTGCATCTTCTGATGCAGGCTTCCTGGCCTTGGCTACGGAGCTGCGAGGGCCAATCTGAGAGTTACTCAGATGGCCGATGGCCTGGCAGAATGTCCCATGCTGTGTCTTAGGACGCAGCACTCGGATCTGCTGTCAGGAGGCGTCTTTTCTCCTCAGGCGCCTCCTGCTGCATTCGTTTACTGTATGTTAGAATCGCTGCTGCGTCCATCTCTGACTCAGACACACAAGCTTCATTGTCTCAAACATAAATGATGTTTACTGAATACAATTCAGAAATTCTTTCTCTAATAAACAGAAAACTAAAGTAGATTTCCGGGCTGCAAATTACCAAAGGGAAAAAAGTATTTAATGTGATAAGATTTCTTTTCCTAATTTCCTACATTTAAAGGATTAGCTTTTTATTTTCCTGTGAATAATAATCAGAATGACAATTTGACATATCAATATTAATTTATAAAGTTTTGATAATAGGGGATTCATAACAAATATGTAAGATACTACTGTATATAAATATTTGTAGCCTCTATAAACACACTGGCTCTTGTCATTTCTCACCCTCCCCCAAACTAAAAATAGTGGAAGCTGTTATTATTATCTAATTAAATTAATATATCTAAATTTTCTATGACAAAAAAAGAATATACCATAATACCATGGTTTCTAGTACATGCCAGGTGTACAATTCAGTACATTCACAATTTAGCAGATAATAAATGACCTATATTACTTCTTCACTTTCAAATGAGAACAGCTCCCTTCTCATTATAAACCCATCTTTGCATTAAGCTGTCCTCTGTTTTTTTATTCAGTATTCACAGCCTCCAAAGATGTGTGGGAACTGTTTTTGATCTGTTTAAGCATTTCTGCACTTTAGGTAATTTGTGTTCTAGCAATATTGTGGCACAACCTGCTGGCTGCCCAAATAGGATTCAACTGGGTTTCATTACAAATAGTAGTGAAAAAACCCTTACTGGGAGGTTATGCTGAACATGTCACCCTTTAGGGTGTAGAGCTCATTAGATTACATTTACATTTTCATTCACAGATTGCTCAGTTTAGTGGAAACATAATATAATTAAATATGAATATATATGTGACCTTTTATAACAGGACTGTGCAGGTGAGAGGGCATCCACTGCTTCTGGAGATTTAATGTTTTCATCACAGATATAAAAGGGTTTTCTCCTGTGAGGGTAATAATATTGTGGAATTATGCAAAAAATAAAAATATTTTGTACTTTAATGTCTACTAGAATTAGTTTCATGTATTTTGTATGCTAATACAGTACCGTTTCACCATATTAATATTGCAAATCAACATACAGATGTGTCCTCGCTCATCTTTGCCGCCAATGCGGTAAATGTGCTTACTCATCACAACATGTGCAGGCCGTGACAAGATTCGCACCATGAAATCCTATGGTTCGCGGGAGTGAAAAAGACACGCACCCATTCGCAGGCGCACAACTCGCGGCATGCGTGCTGCGGCAAGTCGCAGCGGCAGCAAAATGAGCGAGGACATATCTGTAGTGTCTGTTATTATTTATTTATTTTTTATTTATTACCATTTATTTATATAGCGCACACATATTCCGCAGCGCTTTCCAGAGAATATTTTACAATTCACATCTGTCCCTGTCCCAGTGGAGCTTACAAGCTATATTCCCTATCACATGCTCACACACATACACACTATGATCAATGTTGTGGGGAGCCAATTAACCTGTCAATATATTTTTGGCGTGTGGGAGATAACCGGAGTACCCGGAGGAAACCCTAACAAGCACAGGGAGAATATACAAACTCCAAACAGGTAGGGCCGTAGTTGGAATTATTATCTGGTATAATGATGGTATTGCCCTGAATAGAATTCTGTATATACAAATTATAAGTGTTATATTAGCTTTTGCTGTTGCCTGTAGTGTTGGAGTTCTGGCCTCTATACAAAAAGATTCTGTACTTGGCTCATCTATTCAATCTATTCAATATCTCATTTTTAAGCAGGTTTTTCCAAAGACCAAAAACACCTGTTATGCTTCTCAATTCCATCTGTCCGTCCTTATGTACTCAAGGCAAAACAGTATAAAGAGCATCTCATATGAAAATAAAAAGCTTGCTGTCATAAGCAATATGTCATAAGCAAAATGTTCTAAACTCTGTAATATTTAAGTGACACTTGGGCACTGATGCTCAGTCCCATGTAGTGTTGATACCGTGCGCAATTGGCCAATGCTTTAGGTCAGCGTATGCATCCCAGTCACACAGAGCATGCTGTGTTAGCGCTCATACGCAGAACAGAATCGGATGCACACAAATTCAGTGGGCATTCCTGGGACGTAACGAGTGTGGAAAATCTTTGTGGGCATGTCGTGGGCAAAGATGCACAGCACCTCACACAGGAGGCCATGGTCAGACGGAGATACTGCACATGCCATAGGGCTGGTGCAAGTTTCGATGGTGCATCTGATGGTTCACCAATGGTGTGTCTAAAGATGCACCAAGACTGAACTACGTTGGCATGGGACGCTATTAACTAAATCATCCGCAGCATTAGCATAAGACACAGGCACAGGCGCTGGAATGGGGTGGGAAGGGGGCTACTCACCCCCTTAGACATTTGAGAGGCTCCAGTCGGAGGAGCGGCAGTCGCGGGCGGTCAGGTGCTGTGCATTATAGGAATAGGCTGCCCAGCCCCTGAACTGCACAGAGAAGGAGGTGTAATGTGCAGTCTTTTAACTTAAAAGAGGTGGTACTACAGAAGATGAGGGCGGGACAACCAGGGAGGAGTAGGCGGCACCATAGTGGAGCAGGAGGCAAGTGCTGTGCATTATAGGAATAGGCAGCACTGCCCCTGCAATGCACAGAGGAGGTGTAATGTACTGTCTTTTAACTTAAAAGTAGGGATGTGCAGGCTCGGTTTTACTCGGATTTACTCGGTTCTTATCGCCACTTTACCGCAAATTCGGATTTATTATATTGGCTATCCAAAACACATGATAGGCGATAGCCAATAAAATGCTGTTTAAAGATCCGAATAAATCCGAGTAAAACCGAACCCGCTCACCCCTACTTAAAAGCATGTTAAAGACAAAACCAAGCCAATTTTGCCTTTAACATGCTATCTGTTTTAAAAAAAAGGGCAATACTCGCCTTCCCGCAGCGGTGCCAGCTCGCACTCTGTAACATTTAGTCCCAAGTGTTCAAAACTACTTTCCATAGTGAAGCTATAAGCTATATATTGAAAAAACAATATATGCTGTATAAAAGGTATGATGCATAGTTGAAAGTTTGCCATTTGTAGAGCAGATCTTGCAAATATATACACATTGTTCCCATGCATGATTGTGTTAAACAATATAAGCGTGATTTACTTCCTACTCTAAATCAGCCCCAAAATGTATTGAACTTTGGGCCTGATTCAGCATGGAGCGCTAGGCTGCATTCGCACATTCATGCATCGCACTGCGCGTGCGCCTACTAGCCACTGCAGTAAGGGTTTGCAGTGAGTACGCAGACCCTTCCGATATTGAGTGACAGGAAGTGCCATTTGTGAGTGGTGACGGGGGGCGGTCGGGCGAACACAGGCGTGCCTGTGCATTGGGACGGCGTTACAGGGGCGTGCATAATTAAGCCCCTGCGGTGGCATACGCAGCTTGAGCTGTAGACACCGACAGGAAGTTTAGCAGCTTCTGAGTGAAATCATGGTCAACCACAACTGTGCATATGGGTCCGATGTTACTTGATGTTACCGATGTTTTCTCATACTTGCGAAGGCATTGCGAATGTATGTAAAGGGAGGTGGCGGCTTGATCATGTGATTGCATTAATTTGAATACATTTGCAGCTGCCGGGAGAGTGCAAATGCAGCTTTAAGATCTGTGCTGAATCAGGCCCTTTATTCAGACTTTTTCATTATTTTGTTTTTAGTTTTTCTGCAGTATTCTTTACATGTCATTGTAAGATTAACATGTTCATAACTAAGTGATTTTCCACCCCTGCATGCATGACATCTCTAGCAAAAGCAATACATTCTGTTCTTTCATTTGATTTATTTTCAACTTTACTTTGTGCTATAATACTTATCTATAATTCTCTATAATACATTGTGATCAAGAGACTATCATAAATAGGATGAGAAGATGACTTGAGATACTAATGTCTCATTAGTAAGGCATTGTCAACTGTTTCACAAGAAAATGACTTAACCTCGCTGGCATTCACGTGTGTAAAGGGCCATTAAGCTTGCTTAATGTTACTTATCTAGGTTTAATAACAGCAGCTGGGTAAAAGGTTTTACTGTACTAGTAAGGCCTAGTAAGAAATTATCTTATAATCGTATTTAAAACCCCAAAGTGTTTTCACATGTTAAAGGCGAATTATACTTAAACAATCAGCATAACCATGTGCTGGAAAATCAATGATAAAGGGGCTACCATATATGTGCAAATTCGAGCACAGCGGGGATGCTCCACGGCACATTGAGGCTAACTGAATATCTTGTGTGCATTTTGCTAGTTCCTAACTTTGACGTTACTGCAAATTATATGATATAGAAACATTTCCCTAAAATGTATTAGTGACTATCACCACAAACGTGCATGAACTATACCTATATATTATGCTGCCCATAAGTTTTAGAAATGTTTATTTTTTTATAATTTGTTATTGTTTTAGCAAAAGATTTGTTAATGATGCCTGTAGTAATACCAGGGTGATGAGGAAGTTCAGTAGATACAATTAACATTGTAGAGTCTTAAGCTGCATACACACGTAAAGATTTTCTGTCCAAACAGCCAACTGTAGTTGATTGGTTGGAATGAAAATCTAGTAATATGAAAGCAAATGACAATTAGCAATTTGCTCCCAAACGCCGGAAAATGGACAAATTGTTTAGATCAAACATTTAGCAAACTTGTCTGACGACCAATTTCATCTGTTTTCTGGCATTTAGGAGCAAATTGCTGATCATCATTTACTCCCATACCTTACCAGATTTTCATTCCATCCAATCAAGTAGTTGGATGGTTGGACAGAAAATCTTTATGTGTGTACCCAGCTTTAGGGCTCGATCCAGTTAGCTGCAATGATCTCACGGGTGCGAGTCATCGCAAAAATAACTGCACTTTGCGGCAGCCCGATCTCGCACTAAAGTGCTTGCAGCTCCATAGGGCTAAGAGCAAAATTCAGACTTGGTTGCGAATTCAGGCTTAGAGCTGGCCACGAGGGGTGCGAGCTAATCGGAATGAGCCCCTGCTTTGCTTATTTTCATTTGGATACACTTGCTCCTGCAACTCCTGTCTCCTATAGTACTGCATTCATTGATTTAGCTTTCCAGCTTAAGTGTGTACAATATTTTATGATCTAAGGGCCACATTGGAAAATTTTAATTATATACAGTAACATTTAGAAAAAAATTCAAATACCTTGATTGGCTAATGCAAATCTGCAGGTAGGGCATATTTAGAATGTGCACAGAGGAGGGACGGATTTAGCCTTCAGGGCCCCAGGGCACTTAAGACGAGAGCCCTGGGAGGGCTACTGCTGGCAATGGAGGCTAGAGATGAGCAGAATCATCCCAGGGCTGGCAGCAGAAATGTTTGGGCTTGGTAAACTAATTTTCTTGGGGCACCCCAATCATTCCCAGCTACAGGCACAGGCTATCCGACTTGAGTCTTTTCTTACCTATATTGTGGTTTCTCTGTAACGGGGAACCTCTGAAGAAATTGATCCTCCCTAGACAGACAATAACTTCTGTCAGTATTCACTATTCATGCATCTCTCCATAGTATCACCTCCCCCAGCTGACGGGGAGCTGAGGCTATGTGTCCCCATGTATCTCTCCAGCAGCCTCAGCTCACCCCTCCCATGTGTCTCTTCATAACCTCAGCCCCCTCCCCTGTGTCTCTCCAGCAGCATCAGTTTGCCCTCCCTCCTGTGTCTCTCCATAGCCTCAGCTTGCTCCCCTTTGTCTCTCCATAGCCTCAGCTCACCTCATGTGTCTCTGCAGCACCCTCAGCCCTCCCTCCTGTGTCTCTCTGCAGTCTTAGACTTCCCCTTCTGTGTCTACATAAGCTTCAACACCCCCCTGTGTCTCTCCATAGCCTCATTTCACCCAGGTGTTTCTGCAGCAGTCTCAGCCCTCCACCACTGTTTTCTTATAGCCTCAGCTCACCTCATGTGTCTCTGCAACAGCCTCAGTCCCCCTCTTTGTCTCTTCATAGCCTCAGTCCCCCTCTTTGTCTCTCCATAGCCTCAGCACCCCCTGTATCTCTCCATAGCCTAAGCAACCCCATATCTCTCAATAGCCTCATCTTGCCCCACTTTGTCTCTCCATAGCCTCAGCTCACCCCCTGTGTCTCCACAGCAGCCTCAGCCCTCCCTTTGTATCTCTCAGCAGCCTCAGCCCTCCCTTTGTGTGTTTCTCAATAGTTTCAGCACCCCCTCTGCCTTTCTATAGCCTCAGCTCACCCTCCCCCCTTTGTCTCTCCATATCATCAGATCACCATCTGTATTTCTGAAGCAGTCTCAGTCCTCCACCCCTATGCCTCTTCATAACCTCAGCTCTCCCACCCCTATGTGTTTGCAACAGCCTGTGTCTCTCCATAGCCTCAGGACCCCCCCATGTCTCTGCAGCAGCATTACTTGGATCGTCTCGTTGATCCTCCTAATGGCAGTGGTGGCACTCGCCCCTTATGCCCCCTGTGTTCCCCCTTAATACTGCAATAGTGCAGAGATGTGAATATTTTTTAAAAGCTGCCCTGTAGAACAAAATTATTGGTTTGTTCCAGGTGCAAACTGCTCCTTTTTTCTCTTATTTTTAAACAGTTCCTAACTCTACAAAAGCCCCTGAAGGTGCTAACAGGAAATGATTAAACTATTTGCAATATTTCCATCAACATACCCTACCAACACTGTATGGAGGCAATACTGTACTATACTGTACACTGTATGGATGCAATACTGTACTATACTGTACACTGTATGGAGTCAATACTGTAATATACTGTACACTGTATGGATGCAATACTGTACTATACTGTACACTGTATGGAGTCAATACTGTACTATACTGTACACTGTATGTAGACAATACTGTACTATACTGTACACTGTATGGAGGCAATACTGTACTATACTGTACACTGTATGGAGACAATACTGTACTATACTGTACACTGTATGGATGCAATACTGTACTATACTGTACACTGTATGGAGACAATACTGTACATTTATTTCAGCTGATACTGTATGTTTATGCAGATAAGGGATGTCATATGCATGTGAGAAGGCAGCAGTGGGCATCTTTATGCCGGCTGTGCTTTTTCAGGCATTAGCATATTTTCGCAGCTGCGTTCCATGCAGAATCGCAGCAGCAATCGAAGTGCACAAAACTATAGTAAAAATATTAGACACTTTGGAAAAAACATTCAGTTGAAACGTGTTGGTGGTGAGGCTGTGGACCCTGCTGGGTGTCAATATCAGACATAGAGGCTACATGACATCAGAAGGGGTGGTGATCCGGACCACCTCCCATTTCAGGTCATGTATATGATTTTTTTTTAACATTTCCCTCATGTCCTGAATCTTGACAGAATCAGCATACAGTACTTGTTTTATCCAACTTTGGTTTTTTTTATATATCTTTTATATAGTACTTGTTATATGGTGTTGATCGAATAAATACTATTTTTTTTATCAGCTCTGCCCATTTTGGGGTATTATATATACTTGAAAGAATCCACACATATAAATACATAATAGACTCTCTGATGGGATTTCCTTCTCCTCCTTAATTTTTACGTACTGCAAGTTGTTTGCGGGTGGAAGAAGGACCCGCTATCAGAACAGAAACATTATAAAGAAACTGCTACAGGATTCACTCTATATTGGACTCTGGTAGTTGGATACATCCATCCTTTTATTCTATTCAAACCACCAGGTGAGGTCTGGGAAGTAAATTGGTCACAGTGTTGCGGTGTTGAACAACAGAATTTTAAAAAACCATTATAGGTGTAATAAGCAGCATTACCACATGAGCAGGGTGAGCCACCTGTGAGAGATCTTCCAAGGGAGGAGGGGAAATTTCTCAGTGTTGAGGTGTTGGACTACAGAATTTAAAGAAACCTTTAAAGAGTTCTAAGCACCACTACTACGTGAGAAGGGTATGCCACCTGTGAGATACCTTCCAAGGGTAGAGGGAAAGATCACCACTATTTGACCGCTCCCTTAGGGATGTGACACACTTTAGGGTTGTTTTAGGCTCATGTTAATGACCGTACTACACATTTTGTATTTCTTAGTTTAATCCCATGTGTCGGACCTATATTGGAGAAACGACATACATCCCGTACGTGTGCCTGCACCCTTTAATGTTTAAAAAACAGAGGAAATAAGAAGGGATAAAGAAAGAAACCTTTATGGGTGGAATGTATACCTTAAGATGCATATCCACTACACAAGTGTAGAAAGACTGTACGATTACAACATTGCAATCGTTCAATCATTCTTCATCCTGTGCAGTGGATTATGGGGGTCATTCAGACCCGCTCGCGAGTGCAGGACGGCCGCAAGCGGGTCGATGTTGCTCCACTGCGCATGCACACGACGGAGGGAGCTCCGTCGTGCGCATGCGCGAGACCTGGATAGCGACGGGCTCTCCGTCGCTCCGGGTCTCGCACCAAAGGGGGCGTGCTGTCAATGTTGATTGACAGCACGCCCCCTTTGGTGGGCGTGCCGGGGGCGTGGCTGCCAGACTGAGGCGTTCCCATGGGAACGCCTACCATCTCAAGCCGGCCCCACTGACATCAGTAATGATGTCAGTGGGAGTGATTTTGGCTCTGATAGAGCCAAAATCACTCCTGGGCTTGCGGCAGCGAGACCCTACCGCAGGGTCTCGTCGCAAGCCCAATGGTCGTGATGGTCTTGACCATCGCGACCATCTTTTTGGCTGCTCGCATATGCTGTGGGTGGTCACCCACAGCTATGCGAGCGGCCAGGAGGCCGCTCCATTTTCAGGGAGGAGGGCACTGATTCAGAGCGAGCACTCAGGTCAGAGCTTTCGGCTCTGAATCAGGCCCTATGTGCCCACACTGAATGATATGTCGTTCAGTGCAGGCACCCTCCCTCATCCCCGAACATGCACAGCCTGTCGATATAGGCAGGTTGGTCTGCATGTTCAGGCGAGGACAGATGCCAACAACGACCAGTGGGAGCGCGAATCGCTGGTAGTTGCCGGCATAATCACTGTGCGATTAATAAGCGATTGAACGATAATGATGTAATTGTTCAACCATTCATTTTTATCGTGTAGTGGGTATGCGCCTTTAGAGATGTGAGTATGGTACAAAATTTCTATACCTAAAGACGGAAGAATATAACCAAAGATAAAAGCGGAAACTTTGATAAGAACATACATACACTATTGTGTTTCTCTTTATACCCTTCTATTTTTTTATATACATTGGGAGACCGTGTGGAAACCACTTATAGAAACAATATGGTGGAAATTTGCGATCAGGAGCCTGTCATTTTATCCCGAAAAGTATTTGGGATGATATTTTGATTATATGGACTTTATTAAGTTTGATTTTATGTGAGCGCATGTGAAGACTGTGTTTCTGATTTATGTTTTCTAATTTAATTCATGTATGGTGGGTGATTTGCATATAACATTGTCGTACGTGCAGCACATAGTGTGCGCATTGACATTTTTAAGTATAGTAAAAATGTTGTATATATGTGTAAATATTATCTTAATAATATTGCATATGTTTTGCTTTTTGTTACAAAATTATTTCAGAGTGAAATACCCTTTCAATCTGCCATGTCAGATAGTCAGTACATACAGGGCCTGATTTAGACCTGCTCACGAGCGCATATCGCTCGCAAGCGGGTCAATGGTCGGGCAGTGCGCACATGTAGGCAGGTCAGCGGGGTGGCTGCACAAACGGAGGCGTTCCCGAAGGAACGCCTGCCGTTTGTGGGCGGCCCTACTGACATCACACGTGATGTCAATAGTGAGCTTTCTGCTGTATTAGAGCAGGAAGTTCACTGGGGCTTGCGGTGGACGAGACTGTACCACAAGGGTCTCGTAGCAAGCCCGATGGTCGCGATAATCGTGACCATCACCAGGCCGCACGCACAAGTTGTGGGTGGTCACCCACAGCTATGCGAGCGGCCTGTAGGCAGATTTTTTTTTAAATCTGGCCTGATTCAGAGCGAGCACTCTCAAATAGCAAGTGCCTCTGAATCAGGACCACGGTATGCTACAAGTTTAGAATAAATGTATACATTACACCACAGAGTGAATCCATAAAATTACAGAAATGTATTTACCGAAAGTCAAAAGAGGACATTTGCAAACTAATAAATGAAAGTTATCTGAAGACAAACAACTTCTTAAATTACCCTATACCTTTCCTGTGCATTCCATCTCCCCTATTTCTTTAACTTTTGCCTTATTTAATGTTACATAGTGCAGCCATGATGTGGAAACTAATGACATCTCTGCAAAATGACTACGTTTTATAAAAATGATTAGGGCTGAGCCGAGAGAATTTTTATGTAGCTGGTCCAGAGCCCCAATGAAAGATAATTGAAACAATAAAAAGATTTAATCACAAATCAAGAAAATAACATTTGACTGTAAATTTAAAAGGCATTGGCATGCGAGGATAGCACTAGGGCATCATTAATGGACATCATCAAACTTAACTACTATAGTTAATAACTAAAATCGCAGAACCAGAGATGGTGATTTACAAATGGAGAATATAAAGTTGCATGTGTGTTCCAAGTTTGAATTATAAGTAGAAAAGGATAGGGACCCAGGATTATGTTTTATGTTTGACACCATACAGTAGTCGCCAACTACCTGAGGTGATAAAGATCAAATAGACTATATCTGACAATACAACTGAGATTGGAGGAACACAGGATTGAAGCTCCTGGTTATTAAACATAGAGATGGATAGATAGATAGATAGATCGATCAATCACATTGGAGCAATAATTAAATCCTGCCTTCTGCAAAAATCGTTACTATACTCATTGGTTAAAATAGAAATTCAGAATATTCTTATGCTGAGTATACACCTGACAGATGCCAAACGATGCTAGATACTACACAATTATCATTCCGTACCTTCACGAATGGATCATGAAAAAGCTGTTGCTGCCTATGTGGTTGCTACAGGTACAATGAGCTACCTACGATCTCTGAAGAAGAGAAACAGAAGAACACATAATAGAAGCTATTGGATAAAGGACTGGCTACTGGGGAGAGAGTCATTGTCCACTATGCACCTATGACATAAAATTCAGGAAAATAATCCGGATGACTACAGGAATGTTCTTAGAATAGATGACCACACGTTTATGGAGCTGCTGCAATTGGTCACTCCATATATTAAATTTTTTTTAAGGAGAGCCATACCTGCAGAACAAACGCTAGTGGCTACACTGCACTTTCTGACCACTAAAAGGTCTCATCATAATTGATAGGTGCTTACAGAGCAATATTTAATGGTGTTCAAAGGAACTGCAATGCGATGTACTGTAAAACAGTGTTTTTTTATATTAAACTGTAAATCCTTAACAAAAACTTTTCATTAAACATATAAAACCTCATAAATACAGATATATACATTTTAACTTATAACCATAAAAATAAATAAACACTCAAAACAGTAAAACATAAATATATCTAAGGAAAACTATAAAAATATAAACATAACATTTAACTCTATTTAAAAAAAACCCATATACATACTTATGTTTCAAACTTACAGGTGTTGGCAATGAATAAAGCCTGGTAAAGTCTGGCACACAACACTCAGGTGAGCAATGTGAACGAGCATGGTGAGCCCCTTTGTAGTGGTCCCTACATCCACCTGGACATCCTGCAGACAGCTCTGCAAGAAGCTCTTGAAAACTGGTGACTGCACTCATACATTCTGTGGGTATGGGATGGTGTAAAGACAAATTGGCTGCACTGACAAAGAGCTGCACAAGGGGTAGGCAACGTATGGCACTCCGGCTTCTGTGGATCTAGACATCCCAGCATTCCGTGCCACAATTTTGCTATTAGGACACGCTGGGGTGTGTAGTTCCACAGCTGGTCGAGTACCTCACGTTGCCAACCCCTGGGCAGTAGTCATGTTAGAGGGTACAGATGCCTGGTTACACAACACTCACGTGAAGCAATGCTGCAATACAGTATTGCACTGAAGGTTTAAAGAAGATATCAGGGTTTTATAAACGTAGGTGGAATAAAGTTTGACCCCACTCATTGATAAGCAGTAATTAGGACACATATGATCTATTAATATATCACTGAAGACTGTGGGCCTGATTCAGAGCCGGACGCTCTGACCAGAGCGCTCGCTCTGAATCAGGGCCCTCCTCCATGAAAATGGAGCGTCCTCCTGGACGCTCGTATAGCTGTGGGTCACCACCCGCAGCATATACGAGCGTCCAAAAAGATGGTCGCGATGGTCTGCGGTAGGGTCTCCCTGCCACAAGCCCTGGAGTGATTTTGGCTCTATCAGAGCCAAAATCACTCCCACTGACATCACTAGTGATGTCAGTGGGGCCGGCTTCAGACGGTAGGCGTTCCCATGGGAACGCCTCCGTCTGGCAGGCACGCCCCCGGCATGCCCACCAAAGGGGGCGTGCTGTCAATCAACATCGACAGCACGCCCCCTTTGGTGCGAGACCCGGAGCGATGGAAAGCCCGTCAGTCCCCGGGTCTTGCGCATGCGCACGACGGAGCTCCCTCCGTCGTGCGCATGCGCAGTGGGGAACATCGACCCACTTGCGAGCGTACTGCCGCTCGCGAGTGGGTCTGAATGACCCCCTGTGTCAGTTAACAAACAAACTTGTATTCATTGACATAACGTTCAATTGTTTTAAGATAAGTCGGGAGTAGGCGCATCATTGCTGTTTTAAAATGAAATACAAATTCCTACTATCAGCAGGAAATGTAGAACAATGATCAGAATTCCATTCACACTACTGTACATTTTCAGTTCGATAGGTTTCCTTCGGGTCCGTCATACAGTATGTTGTGCAGCTCTTCTGTTATGCACTGGTTGTGAACCAACCATTGCCGATAAATGCATCATACACACTACCAGATTATCAGACCGAACAGTTGAAAATCTGCATTTTGGTCCGATTATTGTATAGTGTGTACACAGCTTTCCAATCAAAGGAGTTGTTAAGGGTTGGTGAAGCCTACTGCTGTATACTGGCCCACTTTGACCACTGATTCTACTCCAAACCACTTTCTTTAACTCATTGGGGCCAATTAAATTTTGTGCGATGTACAGACATGTTGTGTAGCTGCATATATCACTTGGAATCACAGTAGAGAAACATCACTCATTTTCCTGCACACTCCTATGAGGGTGTGAGGTAACATGAGTGCTGATGCTGTCAATGTTATGAGCGTTCCAACTCCCACATCGATCATAATTGAATCGGCCACATAGAGTGACAAGTGTTAATGTAAGGTAGTGTAAATTAAATTTGATCACACATGCACTGGGAAATGGGCAAACAACAACTGACATGTGCTCTATGCATTGAATGGGTTGTGTTTGTACAATTCAGTCTATAGTAAAGGAAGCATACTGTACGTTAATGCATGGGATATAGGTCATTCTGCATTCTGGAATCGTATATGTTGCACAAGGATAAGAATGAACCCATAAGAAAACCCATTCATCCTATTGTAAATGCAGCATTAGTTAGCAGCTGAAAAGTGCATTGACAGCAGATAGGTTTAAACGAGCCCTCAAGCATGTCAGAAAGCTTTGAAAGTGCCAGATTTCCTATATTTCCCCTCTCTCTTTTCTGGCACCATGTAGGGAGAATGGAGACAGGCAAAGTGGATTGTATGTATCTTAATTGCTGCAGAAGAATTTATTTTGCTTAGTGTCATTCCTGTACAGTGGTATCTATTAGTTCTGGATGTTAAGAATTAAGTGTAAACACTTGTAACAAACTAATTGTCTCGACACTTTTCATTACAGTGTTGAAAAAGGCAATTCAAATAAAATGTAATCACAGAGAGTACAGAACTCTAATGCTGGGTATGCACTGGCCGATATATCGTGTGCACGTCGGCCAGAGTGTACAGCTATTATGTCTGTGAACAACGTCGTTCACCGACATATCGTGTTGGCTGTGCAGTACAGCCGATGGCAGATATATCTGCAGATATACAGTATCTGCTCATTGCGCTGTGTGCCGACCGCCGGTACACTTGTTGCAGTGGCTGGGGGGGGGGGACCCGCGGCCAGAGGCAGCGATGGTTGCCCAGTGTGTATGAACAACCATCATCTGCTGATATATCTGCAGATCAGGCGATCTGCAGATATATATTTCCAGTGTGCATCCAGTATTAGTTACTATAACCGAGCAGGAAATAGATGTCTTTATATAAAGTGATACTTTTCCTTTAAGCATCAAGCTGAGATGACAAGATGAATGCATGTGTAATTGTAATCAGCAGTTAGCAGCTATCAGAGTGTTGATAAGACTTGTTTTATACATTACATATAATCACAATGTTCAAGTGTAAATTAAGTGGAATGGTCATTACTAAACTAGTGTATGCTGCATTCCCCGAGGTGCAGAACAATACCAGTGGTTTAGATTAATTTGTCAACCTGAATACAGGCTGTGTGCAGAAAGATTTACATACAAGCCACAAGAAAACAGATATAAATGAAATGAGATAACACCAAGGGTCGATGTAGGTAATAAAAAAGCTTTTAATTTATAATTTTAGTCCCCTTCCTTCTGTGGATTAGAAAACATAAAGCTAGACTGAGGATGGTAAGTGATATTTTACTTATTCCTTCTACGAAGTCTATTACAGGATCCATGAGGGAAATTTAATAAGAAAGATTGGATTCTTCAGTCATCCACAGGAGAGAGCCGCTTCCCCAGGGCTAAAGGTGAGCCGCTGAATACTGGTGGATCAGTGTGCTTAGAATCTCAAAATTCAGCACAAAAAGCAATCTAATTTCTCCCCCACTATAGAGAAATATTAATCTATACGATAAAAGTGATGTTTTTAACGGGAAGGTTGTGCAGGGGTATTATTAGCGCAAACTATAATAAAAATGGACTATTATTAGAAGAAAACGAGAGCTTGTTGAATATAATGATCTGTTTCATACAGCCGGCACCTGATACTTGCAGTAATTCGTCTGTTAATGAATGAGAGTGGACCGATTCACTTAAAAGACAAATGAATCCCAAAAATTAAATTAAGGATTATAGTTATCATATATCGGGTTTTAGACCCGATAATTGTAATTTCTTGTTGCTACTAATCGCAGCAATAAGAAATTATTTACACCGGAATGTATTAAAAAACACATGCAGCGACAGAAGCTCCGAAAGGATCTCATCCCTGCTACATGTTAGTATTGAAGTGATTGCATTAGTATTCATTTCACTACTATATCACTACTGTACATACGCAGTCCACTGACAACGCATGTGCGGTGGCCATTGCCTGGGAGGGTTCCTTCCAGGTAAATGTTCCGAAGTGTATCCCATAGGCTCTAGCGGCTAATGTCATTTTCAGATGACGTTAGCTACCGTGGCTAAATTCTGACAGCTTTGCAGCCCCCAATCATTTTACACTTGCCCATACCCATAGGTGCAGATGGGCATACCTGGGGGCCTGTCAGGGCCATAACTAGGGATGTGCGAGCATTGCCGTTGCACAGGGTGCAGGGCCACAAGGAAGGCACTGTCGCTGCCCCATAGCACCGGCATGTGCTATGTACTATAACAACACACCCACCATCCATTAAGGGAAAGCCTTAGTTCTATTGGCATTAGGGCTGTTTATTCCCAGGGGAGAGGGGGTGTTTTATTCTGCTTCCAACCTCACTGGAAAATCTCCCTTGGTGCCAAATGGCCTGATGAAATCACAGTGATAGGAGCCCCACACTGAGGGTCTCCCCTCTATGGTTTCACTAGTTCTGGCTGGTTAAGCCTAGTGCTATTTGTACCCCAGGTTTTTCCAATATCAGCCTAAGCAGAAGTGCTGGTGCTGGTTCTGCTTGGGAGGGACCCTATGCAAACACTCTAGAAACATGCTGGGATGCTGGCAATGCATGGCTTTTTACTACACCCCACATCTCTGGTAAGTTGTCAGCCTCCAAATCGTGATCCAATATATTGTGCTACTTGCATGCAAAGGTCGCCACAATACGGCCATAATTTTTAGCAACTTCCAAGTCAATGAAAAATAGCAAACTATTGCATGTACAGAGTTACAGAGTAATTACGAATGGAATAGGTATGTAATACCGGCAGTCGGGATGCCTCCTGTCAAAATACTGACAGTGGCACCCCAATTGTCAGTATCCCGACAGGGGTCGGGTAAGTATACTAACCCTCCCCCTTTCACCCCCCTAACCCTCCCCACCCCGTACCCTAACCCTCCCTGTTAGTGCCTAAACCTAAGCCTCCCCCTTTAGCACCTAACCCTAACCCCCCCACAGTGGTGCCTAACCCCCAACCCCCCCTAGGGGTGCCTAACCCTAACCTTCCCCCTCAAAACCTAACCCCACTATGCTGCCTAAACCTAACACTCACCACCCCAGCCTAAAGCCGCTAAGACTGCTTAGCTCACTCGGGATAGTGTCAGTCAAGATTCCGGCGTAGGGATTAAGATAGATGTCGGTATTCTGATGCCTATCTTAAGTCCCGTGTCAGGCTTGCACTGTCGGGATTTAGACCGACAGTATTCCATCCGCCGGTGTGGTAACTACATTCCTTCCGAACTGTTGAGAGGAGGCGAAAGAGAACAAAAGAGATGCAATTAAATGTCACCTGACACAAGTTAGAGAGGACACCACATTGTTAGATTTTTTTGATTGGGACGAGAAACGGGGCGATTTTTTAGCAAATTGCCTGCCCCAATATCTGTGCTACACATTATGCAATTTTTCCATAGAAGCTAGCAATTTCTCACCACACCCCACTGATTTTGCACATGTCCACCCACAAGGATGATGACATAGTGACAGGAGAACTCTGCTCCATATCGGGAATTTGAGGCAGAGATTTTCGTTCTTGACTGACAGATCAGATAATCGAAGGAATGTGGGCTTTATTCAGAGGCAGCCGTACTGTATACGACCGCACGACCGCCTAGATGTTTGTCTAGTGCGCATGCGCACGAGGGAGCCGGCTCCTTCGTGCGCATGCGTGAGCCCCGCTACGACCGACAGCGCCGGTCGTAGCGGGTCTCTTTCCAAAGGGGGCGAGCTGTCGATGTTGATTGACAGCTCGCCCCATTTGGAAGGCGGGCCGGGGGGGTGGCAACCCAAATGGAGGCGTTCCCGTGGGAATGCCTGCCATTTGGGGGAGGCCCCACTGACATCACTAGTGATGTCAGTGGAGAGCTTCCGGCTCTGACAGAGCCAGAAGCTCTCCGGGGCTTACGACAAGTGAGACCCTACCCTAGGGACTCGTCGTAAGCCCCGATGGTCGCGATGGTCTATGACCATCGCGACCATCACCCTAGCGGTTGTTAGAGTTGTGGGTGTTAACCCACAGCCTAACGACCGAAACAGAGGCGGCCGGTCAGGATGCAAGCGGCCGCCCAGTTTCTGAGCGACCGCTTGCATCCTCCGACCGCCTCTGAATGAGGGCCTGTGTCTGTGGATGTTTTCTTAATGTTTTATCGGTGAAACACTGAAACGATCGTTCATACACACTATACAATAAATCAGGCCGATCACCCGATTACTCACAAAACGGCCCAATAATTGTATAGTGTGTAGGTAGCTTAAGAGTATTCCCACTTGTATATATTTTCAATTATTGCTGTTAGTGTAAAATGAAGAGAAAAAAGTTCTGTCCTTGAACCACCAAGTTCCAAAATGTGCAGCCGGAGAGGACATGCTTGCTTCTTTGAGTATTACTCTGGACTTTAAAAATTAAAATAAGATCGAGAAGGACCTCAGGCTATAAAGATGAGTTTCAAGAGCTATAGCATTATAGCATCCATAAAGCATTGATCATTTAAGTCTATTGAAAGGCAGCAACATTTTGTATGTAGCTCATGTCAACCACTGATACAAAGACACTGTTCCCTCTAATAGCAATGAACATTTTTTTAATGTAATTCTTCTTCTCCCTTCGTCATTCTATTGGTTATTACATAATCTAACGGACATCTAGTGACACACCTGCAAGCGAAGCAATTCTGTTTTCCTTATGCTGCATACTACACCATTGTGCACTTTTTCAAAGTCGGCTGCTATAATACACAATGATTGAAACCGCGCTTTAATATAGTGAGCAAATGCTCCTTTAAACAAACTGAATGTGCTGCTTCAGTGAAAATCTATTTCTGTAATATCCGTGTTGTTTTTGAACTTCCTACCTATATATCTGTGTGTTATTACCCAGTTTTGTTCTATTTATGTTTCCAATTGTAAAGCGCAACGGAATATGCTGCGCTATATAAGAAATTGCTAATAAATAAACTAGTTAACTATTGCTTCAAAAAGCTGTTATTAGCTTTGTTGTTTACGCACAGGGATAGAATTAGAGATGAGCGGGTTCGGATCTCAGAGATCTGAACCCACCCGCATTTCGGGGATCTGGGGCGATCCGAGCAAAGCTCGGATGTCCCTGCCTGCCCCGAATCCCTCACCCGAAGCAAAACCTTGCGACCCTGCTGTCGGGTCGCGAGGTTTTGTATTGAGCGGGCTTAACGCTGATTGGCTGAGGGAGCCGTCTGTCACGGCTCTCAGCCAATCAGCGTTAAGCCCATTGAAAATGCACACAGAAGAAAAAGAAGATGGCGCCCGCCATCCCCCGCCGCTTGACACCGCCGGCACCCCCCGCTGCTGACACCGCCGGCTCCCCCACTGACACCACCACTGCCAGCACCCCTGCACTGCTGCCCCACGTACTGAGGACACCCTCAGCGACCCCCACACTGCCGACACTCCCACACTGAGGACACCACCAGCACCCCTGCACTGCCGACACTGTCAGCACACATGCACTGAGGACACCACTGGCACCCCCGCTCTGCCGACACCCCTGCATTGCCGAGACAGTCAGAAAACCTGCACTGAGGACGCGGTGACCGCCACTCTGCCGACACCACCAGTACCCTTCACTGAGAACACTGCCAGCATCGCAGCACTGCCATTCCATGTACTGAGGACACCGCCAGCAACCCCCGCACTGTCGACACAGCCAGCAAACCTGCACTAAAGACACCGCTGGCACCCCCGGATGGCTTACACAGCCAGCAAACCTACACTAAAGATACCGCTGGCACCCCCGCACTACCGACATCACTGGTACCCATCACTGAGGACACTGCCAGCACCACAGCACTGCCATTCCATGTACTGAGGACACCATCAGCAACCCCGCTCTGCCGACACTGCTGTCACTGTAAGTGCACTGTTGGTGTATCCAGGGCCGAAACTAGGATATCTGTCACCCGATGCAAGGCAGCAATTTTGCGCCCCCTCCCTTCCTGTACCTGGATTTTGTCCTTGCTCCTCCATAAGGCAGTGCACTACCCAGACGTCTCTGGTATAGTGACTTACATTATTCCACGCACCATAATGCTCATTACACATTATGCCACACACTGTAATGTCTATTACCAAAGTGCCACTTACATATTTGCCCGACATCATTTTATATCCTACAGTAAGGCTTCTAATTACTTTAAAATTACCTGCTCATTGCCAGGGGGTTTATGCTCGTTGCCAGGGGTTACATGCTCATTGCCATGGGGTTTCATGCTCATTGCCATGGGGGTTTCATGCTCATTGTCAGGGGATTTATGCTCATTGCCAGGGGTGCCATGTTCGTTGCCAGGGGTTACATGCTCGTTGCCAGGGGGTTACATGCTCGTTGCCATGGGGTTACATGCTCGTTGCCATGGGGTTTTATGCTCATTGCCATGGGGTTTTATGCTCATTGCCAGGAGATTTATGCTCATTACCAGGGGTGCCATGCTCGTTGCCAGGGGTTACATGCTCGTTTCCAGTGGGGTTTATGCTCGTTTCTAGTGGGGTTTATGCTCATTTCCAGGGGGGTTTATGCTCATTGCCAGGGGATTTCACGGGAGAAGATGCAGCTTTCAGCATCTTCTCCAGGCAGCGCCAGCATTCCCGGCACTTCTGGGAATGCTGTGTGCATTGCGCTCTGCTAACAGACACTAGAGGTCCAGTAGGACTTCTAGCATCTGTCTCTTCCTTGGCGGTGGCCATTTTTGGATGGCCGTTTTCAGCAGAGTCCATGCGGATGGCTAGTCCGTTTGGAATCTGCTGAAAACGGCCATCCAAAAATGGCTGCCACCAAGGAGGAGACGGACACTAGAGGTCCAGTAAGGACCTCTAGCATTTGTCTCCTCTTTGGCGGCGGACATTTTCGGATGGCCGCCGAATAGCTGAGTCAACTTTTTTCTCCTCCCCCGCAATCCCCACCCAGTGCACGTGCACCTCTAGCCCCCCCCTAGTTGCGGCCCTTGTATCCAACCCACACTGTATAACACACTGTATACGTGTTGGAAATTAGAAGCTGAACTGCCACATGTTAGTGCTGCCTACTGTGTCACTTAGCTTAGTCAGCCAGCTAGCTGGATACAACCATTTGGCCTTAACTAGATGAAGCAAATAATATTGTGAGGTGGTCAAAATTGATTCGAAATTACTGGAAATAAATGTTATTTTATGTGATTTTAGCTGCTTTTATGATTTTTGAAGAAAAAATCCAGATCCAAAACCAAAACACGAAAACAAAACATGGAGGTGAGGTTTTGGCAAAACCAATCCAGATCCAAAACCATGGGAGATCCAGAGCCAAAACCAAAAACAAAACATGAGGGTCGGCGCACATCTCTAGTTAGAATACATGTATATGTAGAATACATGTATTTTATGCACACAGTCGCACACACGCATGTTTACCTGCAAACCAGTTCTGATGGATGATGCATCGAAAACAAGATTATTCATATATCTTCAAATAACATAATTAACCCTTGTTTGCCTGCTGTCAGTATATAATTGCTAATGACAAGCAGGATTTATAAATGTTGGCTAAATATGGCATCCACTCATGCAATCGTTGTACCAGAAAGTTACAGAGGTGTTCTCATTCACCTTGTGTTTTTGCTCTATAAGGCGCGAGATGCTAGGTGCAGCTTAGACACTCTGCAAAAGGTATTAGTTCTCATACTGTCAGGGGCGCCGAGAGGGGGGGGAGCGGGTACAGATTCCTGGGGCCCGGGCTTCCTGAGGGGCCTGGCAGCGTCCCGGGTCCACTGCCGCTCCCCCTCCCTCACAGCAGCCCAGCACACAGCGTGTGCTGAGCTGCAGTGGAGACAGCTCGTGGCTGCTGAGCAGCAGCCACAGCAGTCTCCTATGCCTGTGGGGGGGAGCAATCACACTGATCGTGCCCCCCCCTGACTTTGAGCAGGGCTGAAGGGGCCCAGAGCACCCCCCTCCCCAGGGCGCTGCAAATCTTTTATTTCGGGTAAGGGGGGCGTCGCCACGCCTCCAGCGATTAGGCCATGCCCCCTATTACCCGGGCCCGCCGCGGCTCTCAGCGGGCCTGCATACTGTCATGCTTCTGCATCAATGTAGCATCTTGTTCACCAGGTAGCCGAGCACAAAGTAGCTTACAGTGCACCAAGCACATTAGATTAGTACTTTTGTCACAAAGGAATTGGTATAAACAAGTAGCAGATCACAGATTAAGTATAACAATAGGTAGTGCAAAGCATGGCGCGGGTCACTCGTATCAGACCGCAATATGTGGGTCACTCCTATCTTGGGTGACGCTTGCTGTGGCTAAGTTGCATCATCCAATGGGTCTATTTGGCGTGATTTGAGGGTAGGTAAATAAAAGTTTTTTATTGGGGTCCTACCAAATCTCCGTACTGCTAAGCCAGCTCCCCCATACATCCCTTTTATTCAAATTTATTTTTTGTGTGTATTTATATATTTTTCCTGTTGGTACTTCCTCTGTTGGAAAATAAATTTTATATGTGAAAGAGGCTTCCATCATTTTAAAGATACCTTGATAGGATTATTCCTACATCTATCCATGTGAGTACCGGTACGCATCCATTGAGACCTAAAAAGAAACCTTTACATGTGTTTTGTGTATCCACCAGTGGCGTAACTAGGGTATTTGGAGCCCAGGGCAAATTTGAAAAGGGAGCCCCCCTCCAACATCCCGAGATGTGCGCGTGGAAAAAAATGGGCGTGGTCACTTAAAAATGGGGCGTGTCAACATGGCACACCTCTTTATTTTCACGCTGAACATTCCTATCCATAGGCGCCTTAACCCCAGTAGTACCCCTTACACTGTACCCCCAGTATGCAGTTGTGGTCCCTCTTATGCAGGCCCATAGTAGTGCCCCTTATACAGTATCCCCAGTAGTGGTCCCCCTTATACAGCCCCCAATTAGTTCCCCTTACTCAGTACCCCCAGTAGTGGCCCCCCCAAATGCAGTGCCCCACGTAGTGTTCCCCCTTATGCAGTGCCCCCTGTAGCAGTCCCCACAATGCAGTGCGCCCAGTAGCGGTATCCCCTTATGCAGTGCCCTTTATATAGTGCCCCCAGCAGTAGTCCCCCCCATGCAGTTTTCCCAGTAGTGGTCCCCTTATGCAGGCACCCTGTAGTGATCCCCCCTATCCAGTGCCCCCTGTAGTGGCCCTTCCTATTATTGCCCCCAGTAATGCAGTGCCTCTAGTAGTAGGCCCGAGTGCAGTGCCTCTAGTAGTATGCCCCTTTCATAATGCCCCCAGTGGTAGTTCCCCCCCAAGTAGTAGTCCCCAGTAGAGTAGCCACCCCCCAGTAGAAGTCCTCCCAATGGCGCCCCCAGTAGTAGCCACCCCTCCCCCAGTAGAGGTCCCCCAGTAGTAGCCACCCCTCTCCCCCGTTGTGCAGATAGGTTAAAAAAAAATATATATATATATATATATATATATATATATTAGGGGTGTGCACCGGCCACTTTTCGTGTTTTGTGTTTTGGTTTTGGATCTGGATCTTTCTTCGTGTTTTGGATCTGGAATGGTTTTGCCAAAACCACCCTTGCGTGTTTTGGGTTCTGGGTTTTGTGTTTTGGATCTGTATTTTTTTTTTAAAAAAGCATAAAAACAGCTAAAATCACAGAATTTGTGTGTTTTTCTGCTCCTATGCTATTATTAACCTCAATAACCTTAATTTCCACTCATTTCCAGTCTATTCTGAACACCTCACAATAGTGTTTTTATATCCAAAAGGTTACACCGAGGTAGCTGGATGACTATGCTAAGAGATACGAGTGGGCGGCACAAACACGTGGTCCATCTAGGAGTGACACTGCAGTGGCATACAGGATGGCAGTTTGAAAAACTAGGCCCCAAACAGTACATAATTCAAAGAAAAAAAAGAGGTGCAAGATGGAATTGTCCTTGGGCCCTCCCACCCACACTTATGTTGTATAAACAGGACATGCACACTTTAACAAATCAATCATTTCAGCGCCAGGGTCTGCCACACGACTGTGGCTGAAATTATTGGTTCGTTTGGGCCCCCACAAAACAAGCTGGCAATTAATCTGTCCCTGCACAAACTGGCAAGATGTCGTCCTCATCCTCCTCATCCACCGATTCCTCACCTTCTTCAGTGTTGTGTACATCCTCATCCTCACAGAGTATTAATTTGTCCCTGCTGGAATCCACAACCACAGGTCCCTCTGTACGTTCTGGAGGCTGGTCTTCCTGGAAGAGTTGATAATTCATTTTATGAACATCATCTTCTCCACATTTTGTGGAAGCAACCTCCTACGCCTTTCGCTGACAAGGTTCCCGGCTGCACTAAACACTCTTTCGGAGTACACACTGGAGGGGGGGAAACTCAGATAAAATAGAGCCAGTTTGTACAGGGACCTCCAAATTGCTTCTTTTTCCTGCCAGTACAGGTACGGACTGTCTGACATGCCTACTTGGATGCTGTACCGATGTAATCCTTTAACAGACAGACGCACGCTTGTCGCTGTTGCTTTAAGGATGCAGGTGCGGCTACAGCCCACACATTTCACAAAGACAGAAAAAAAAAGAAGAATTTTTTTATTGCTTGCGGAGAGCACTTTGAGGGTTACACCACCCTTTAACAGACAGACGCACGCTTGTCGCTGCTGCTTTGAGGACAGTATCATATGCAGTGACAGTAGACTTGTCAGAAATTGTTGGCACGTCCTTCAGTCCGGACCAGATGTCCAAACCGGCCCTTGACTTATGACACAGGCGCACGCTTGGCACTACTTTGTTGATGCATGTGCGGCTACTGCGCACACAATTCACAAACACAGAAAATATTTTGTTATTTGGTTTGGAGTGTACTTTGGGGGTTACAGCATCCTTTAACGGTCAAGCCAGCCGGCCCTTTACTTATGACACAGGCGCACGCTTGGCACTACTTTGTTGATGCACGTGCGGCTACTGCGCACACAATTCACAAACACAGAAAATATTTTTTTATTTGGTTTGGACTGGACTGTTCTTTGGGGGTTACAGCACCCTTTAACGGTCAAGCCAGCCGGCCCTTTACTTATGACACAGGCGCACGCTTGGCACTACTTTGTTGATGCACGTGCGGCTACTGCGCACACAATTCACAAACACAGAAAATATTTTGTTATTTGGTTTGGAGTGTACTTTGGGGGTTACAGCACCCTTTAACGGTCAAGCCAGCCGGCCCTTTACTTATGACACAGGCACACGCTTGGCACTACTTTGTTGATGCACGTGCGGCTACTGCGCACACAATTCACAAACACAGAAAATATTTTGTTATTTGGTTTGGAGTGTACTTTGGGGGTTACAGCACCCTTTAACGGTCAAGCCAGCCTGCCCTTTACTTATGACACAGGCGCACGCTTGGCACTACTTTGTTGATGCACGTGCGGCTACTGCGCACACAATTCACAAACACAGAAAATATTTTGTTATTTGGTTTGGAGTGTACTTTGGGGGTTACAGCACCCTTTAACGGTCAAGCCAGCTGGCCCTTTACTTATGACACAGGCACACGCTTGGCACTACTTTGTTGATGCACGTGCGGCTACTGCGCACACAATTCACAAACACAGAAAAAATATTATTTTTTTTAGCACTTAGGGGGAGCACCCCTGACAGACAGAGCACCCCCTGGACAACACTACAGCACCCCTTTAGGACTGGGACACTGCACAGGACTTTGGAGTGGACACAGCCCCTATGGACAACTGACTGCACAACACAGTCCAGCCAGTCCCTATGGACTTTGAAGTAGTGGACACAGCCCCTATTAACAACAGCAGCACAGCACAACACAGCCGTCCGGCTCCTGCAGTGGGTAATGGGACTGACGTCATGACATCATGACGTCTGCCCCATAATGCTGAGCGCGCCAGCCCGGGCGCGAGTGGCGTCACGAGCAGGACCAGGACCAGGAGCAGAGATTCAGGTAAGTATATTTTTATGTATATATATTAGGGGTGAGCGGGTTCGGATTTCTGAAATGGACTTTGAAGTAGTGGACACAGCCCCTATGGACAACAGCAGCACAGCGCAGCACAGCACAGCACAACACTACTCTGCACTACACTACACTACACTACACAGCCCAGCCAGCCCTAACTCCCACCCTCCCTCTTCACTGTCCACAGCCGAGTGAGAAAATGGCGCCGACGCGGGTACCTTATATAGGATCCAAAACCCGCGAGACTCGGAAGGCGGGATGATGACGTTTTGCCTCGATTTCAGAATCCGAGCCAGGCGGGAAAAGTCGAGCCTGACTCGGATCTGCCTCGGATCGGGAGGGCTCGGGGGGGTTCGGATTTCAGAAATCCGAACCCGCTCACCCCTAATATATATACATAAAAATATACTTACCTGAATCTCTGCTCCTGGTCCTGCTCGTGACGCCACTCGCGCCCGGGCTGGCGCGCTCAGCATTATGGGGCAGACGTCATGATGTCATGACGTCAGTCCCATTACCCACTGCAGGAGCCGGACGGAAGTCCGGCTCTTGCAGTGGGTGCTGCAGCAGTCAATGAGAGTCTCTGACTCTCATTGGCTGCTGTTTAACACACAGCGCTGGCGGCGATGCGTGTGTTATGCACAGCCTGAGCCCGCCTCCTTGCGCTATTGGGCAAGCGCTCAGGGGGATGGAACGGGCTCAGGTGTGAAGCACAGGACTGTGTAAATGTGTAGCGCTGACCGCACTCATTGCGGTCGGCGCTACACTGGATAACTAGGACGGGCGGGCCGGTACCGTGGCCGGCGGCGCCCCTCCCGCGCCGTTGGACCACGCACCCCGCTCGCCCTGCCCTAGTTACGCCACTGGTATCCACTTAATGTAAGTGAAGTATGCCATCACTTCTTTGATGACATCTACAAATATAAAATGTGTTGTTGGAACAAATTTTAACGCCTAAAGATACCTTTACAGGAACTTCCCCCCACTCTGAAGAGTGCGTAGGGGTAAGCTCCACTAGCTCCTAGTGTTGTTTTTGATTATTATTGATACAATTAGAACTTCCTGAATGTTCTAATACTTTTCTTTCATATATTCTGTCAACATCATCCACATCATACTTCGTCATCTGGGAACCCCAATGAAGATTCACTGACTACTTTTTAAGCTAAATATTCATGTCTTGACTATATATTTTACTATCAGTAGTTCACATCACACACGATAAAAGCGCCATTTTTTTAATACTACTCCTTTTTTACACAATGTTCTTACCCTAAATAGGGTCACTACATGTGAAACAAACCAGCCCGATCACAGCCAGACTTCCAGTGAAGGGTGCGATTACATCACACAAATCCCAGCTGTTAGGTGGTCTCTAAGGCACCTATGAAAGGAGTGCATTACCCATCACCAGGGAAACAATAACATGGGCTGGAGAGCGGTACAATAATGAGTGTCTGCAGACAATAGTGAAGCATGATGGAGGTTCCTTGCAAGTTTGGGCCTGCATTTTTGCAAATGGAGTTGGGGATTTGGTCATGATTAATGGTATCCTCAATGTTAAGAAATACAGACAGGTACTTATCCATCATGCAGTACCATCAGGGAGGCATCTGATTGGCTCCAAATGTATTTTGCAGCATGACAATGACCCCAAACATGCAGCTAATGTCATTAAGAACTATCTTCAGCGTAAAGAAGAACATGGAGTCCTGGAAGTGATGATATGGCCCCCACAGAGCCCTGATCTTAAACATCATAGAGTCTATCTGGGATTAGATGAAGAGACAGAAGGATTTGAGCAAGCCTACTGTACATCCATAGAAGATCTAGTTAGTTCTCCAAGATGTCTGGAACAACCTCCCTGCCGAGCTCCTTCAAAAACTGTGTGCAAGTGTACCAAGAAGAATTGATGATGTTTTGAAGGCAAAGGGTGGGCACACCAAAGGCGAGATGCACTAAACAGAAAATTTGGTAAAAAAAAACCTGTTTCCGGGGCTTTACCACATTTTCCGTATGCACTATTGTCCTGGCCGCCGGGTCTCCGATGCGTTGGGTAACGCCAGCTTAGTCACTTTGCAGCTTTTGCTGACGTTGCCCTATAGAAGCCTATGGGCTTTTACTGCATCGCGCTGCTATGAGGGATCCGATCGGATCCCTCCCAGCATGCCCCGTGGCTGCCGCATCACTCTGCGCATGTGCAGATGGACTCCTGGGTCATAAACCCGGAAGTCCAGGGCACAGCAGAGATCGCAAGGGACAGCTCTTATCGGAAGAGCTGTCCTTTGCTGTACTGATCGCATATGTTAGTGCATATGCGATCAGTACAAATGCGGTGTGTGGCGATAAGTTTTGCACTGTATTAGTGCATCCCATCCCAAATATTGATTTGATTTAGATCAGTGGCGTAACTAGGGGGGGTCGGGTGGTGTGCGTGCCCTGGGTGCCATTGGACCGGCGGCGCGGGGGGGGTGCAGTACCGGCCCGCCCGCCCTAATTAGCCAGTGTAGTGCCGACCGCAATGAGTGCGGTCAGTGCTACACATTTACAGAGGACCGGCGCTAGGCTTCCAGCGCCGGTCCTGTGCTGCACGCCTGAGCCCGTTCCCTCCCCCTGAGCGCTTGCCCAATAGCGCTAGGAGGCGGGCTCAGGTTGTGCATAACACACGCATTGCCGCCAGCGCTGGCAGCGATGCGTGTGTTAAACAGCAGCCAATGAGAGTCAGATAGACTCTCATTGACTGCTGCAGCACCCACTGCAAGAGCTGGACTTCCGTAATGGGACTGACGTCATGACGTCATGACATCAGTCCCATAATGCTGAGTGCGCCTGCCCGGGCGGACTGGCGGGCGGGAGCGGCATCGCGGACAGGAGCAGGAGCAGCGTGGAATCAGGTAAGTATATTTTTATATATATTTATTTATTTTTAAACCTATCTGCACAACGGGGGAGGGGTTGGCTACTAATGGGGGGATCTCTACTGGGGGAGGTGTGGCTACTACTGGGGGTGCCATTGGGAGGACCTCTACTGGGGGGGGCTACTCTACTGGGGACTACTACTTGGGGGGGACTACCACTGGGGGGCATTCTAAAAGGGGCCTATTACTAGAGGCTCTGCACTTGGGGGACCACTACTGGGGGCAATAATAAGAAGGGCCACTACAGGGACCACTGGATAGGGGGGGTCACTACTGGGAGCCTGCATCAGGGGGACCACTACTGGGGGCACTGCATGGGAGGGGGGGACACTACTGCTGGGGGCACTATATAAGGGGCTTACTGCTAGGGGCACTGCGGGGACCACTACAGGGGGGATCACTACAGGGTGCCTGCATAAGGGGACCACTACTGGGAAAACTACATGGGGGGGACTACTGCTGGGGGCACTATATAAAAGGGCACTGCATAGGGGGGGGGACTACTACTGGGGGCACCATATAAAGGGCACTGCATAAGGGGATACCGCTACTGGGTGCACTGCATTGTGGGGACTGCTACTGGGGGCACTGCATAAGGGGGAACACTACGTGGGGCACTGCATTTGGGGGGGCAACTACTGGGGGAACTGAGTAAGGGGAACTAATTGGGGGCTGTATAAGAGGGACCACTACTGGGGACACTGTATAAGGGGCACTACTATGGGCGTGCATGAGAGGGACCACAACTGCAAACTGGGGGTACTGTATAAGGGGTACTACTGGGGTTAAGGTGCATATGGATAGGAATGTCCAGTTTGAAAATAAAGGGGTGTGTCATGTTGACACGCCCCATTTTTAAGTGACCACGCCCATTTTTTGCCACGCGCGTCTTCGGCGCGCGCACATGGGGGCTCCCTTTTCAAATTTGCCCTGGGCTCCAAATACCCTAGTTACACCACTGATTTAGATTCATCTTCTGTTGATTCACTTTGCATTTTGTTAATTGAGAAATATAAACTAATACTGTAACACTTCTATTTTTGAAAGCACTTTGCACTTAGAGTCCGATTCAGACCAGCTCACTAGGAAGCATTCGCACGCAGCCAGCAGATTTTGCATTCTGCCCATGCGCATGCATCGCAGTGCGCATATTCGAACCAGTGCGAGTGATCGGGAAGTGTATGCTCTCCACGTATAGACAGGCCAGCTGAATGAGTGACAAGAGAGGCTGTTTGTGGGTCTGACTGAGTGCCTGATTCAGAGCCGCTCGTAAGCGGCCGCTCGTTCGTTCCTACCGATGTTCGCACAACTGCGCATGCGTACGGATTTTAATACGCATGCGCGAACCAGTCAGTGCGGCCGAATATCGTGTGCTCGCTAAATAGCGAATGCCTGCTATTTTGAGTGACAGGAGGAGATGTATGTGCGTGGTAACAGGGGAAGGTGCTTGAAAACGGGGAGTGGAGATCCGAACGCAGGCGTGCTTAAAGGTCAAAACGGGCGTTTTAAGGGTGTGCATAATTAACAAAGCAGCGTCATTGACCACGTCACGGTTGTTTTATAGTCAGAACTGCTCGCATGATTGTGGTAGGAAAAACCAACCACAAGAATAGCGAGCAGTTCAGACGCCTTTCGATGTACTCGATTAATCTAATAAATAGCGGACATGACGTATGATGCGAGCGGCCAGGGGGCGTTTTTTTCAAAATTACGTTCGCATGTTTTATTCGCTCGTTCAGACATAGAGGCGTGAACAGACCGCAAAGAGCGAGGGGTTCATTTAAATAGCCAGCCCCTTTTTCTGAACGAGCGAGCGCAAATAGCGTCCGGCTCTGAATCAGGCCCAGAGGCCCTTAGTCACTTTACAGCATTTTTTTTTTCACACATGCCTAAAACTTTTGCACAGTACTGATATATATAAATATATATATATACATATATATATATATATATATACATATATATATATATATATACATATATATATATATATATATATATATATATATATATATATATATATATATATATATTAGGGGTGTGCACCGGCCACTTTTCGTGTTTTGTGTTTTGGTTTTGGATCTGGATCTTTCTTCGTGTTTTGGATCTGGATTGGTATTGCCAAAACCACCCTTCCGTGTTTTGGGTTCTGGGTTTTGTGTTTTGGATCTGTATTTTTTTTAAAAAAAGCATAAAAACAGCTAAAATCACAGAATTTGTATGCTATTATTAACCTCAATAACCTTAATTTCCACTCATTTCCAGTCTATTCTGAACACCTCACACCTCACAGTAGTGTTTTTATGTCCAAAAGGTTGCACCGAGGTAGCTGGATGACTATGCTAAGCGACACGAGTGGGCGGCACAAACACGTGACCCATCTAGGAGTGACACTGCAGTGGAAGACAGGATGGCAGTTTGAAAAACTAGGCCCCAAATTGTACATAATGCAAAGAAAAAAAAGAAGTGCAAGATGGAATTGTCCTTGGGCCCTCCCACCCACCCTTATGTTGTATAAACAGGACATGCACACTTTAACAAATCAATCATTTCAGCGCCAGGGTCTGCCACACAACTGTGGCTGAAATGATTTGTTCGTTTAGGCCCCCACAAAACAAGCTGGCAATTAATGTGTCCCTGCACAAACTGGCTCTACGGAGGCAAGATGTCATCCTCATCCTCCTCATCCACCGATTCCTCACCCTCTTCAGTGTGTACATCCTCATCTTCACAAAGTATTAACTCGTCCCCACTTGAATCCACCACCACAGGTCCCTCTGTACCTTCTGGAGGCTGGTCTCCCTGGAAGAGCTGATAATTCATTTTGATGAACATCATCTTCTCCACATTCTGTGGAAGCAACCTCCTACGCCTTTCGCTGACAAGGTTCCCGGCTGCACTAAACACTCTTTCGGAGTACACACTGGAGGGGGGGCAAATCAGGTAAAATAGAGCCAGTTTGTACAGGGGCCTCCAAATTGCCTCTTTTTCCTGCCAGTACAGGTATGGACTGTCTGACATGCCTACTTGGATGCTGTCACCGATGTAATCCTCCACCATTCTGTCAATGGTGACAGTATCATATGCAGTGACAGTAGACATGTCAGAAATTGTTGCCAGGTCCTTCAGTCCGGACCAGATGTCCAAACTTGGTCCTGCCTGCCCTGCATCACCGCCAGCGGGTTTCTTAGGATACCTAAGTTTTTTCCTGGCAGCCCCAGTTGCGGGAGAAAATGAAGAAGGAGCCGTTGACGTGTCACGTTCCGCTTCAGCTGACAGTGTGTTCACCAGCAGGTCTTTGCACCTCTGCAGGCTTGTGTCGGCCGGAAAGAGAGACACCACATAGGCTTTAAACCTAGGATTGAGCACGGTGGCCAAAATGTAGTGGTCTGATTTCAACAGATTGACCACCCTGGAATCCAGGCAAAGCGAATGAAGGGCTTCATCCACAAGTCCCACATGCCGAGCGGAATCGCTCCGTCTTAGCTCCTCCTTCACTTTCTCCAGCTGCTTCTGCAAAAGCCTGATGAGGAGAATGACCTGACTCAAGCTGGCAGTGTCTGAACTGACTTCACGTGTGGCAAGTTCGAAGGGCTGGAGAACCTTGCACAACACGGAAATCATTCTCCACTGCGCTTGAGTCAGGTGCATACCCTCCTTTGCCTATGTCATAGGTGGATGTATTGGCTTGTATGGCCTTTTGCTGCTCCTCCATCCTCTGAAGCATATAGAGGGTTGAGTTCCACCGCGTCACAACCTCTTGCTTCAGGTGATGGCGGGGCAGGTTCAACAGTGTTTGCTGGCGCTCCAGTCTTCGGCACGCAGTCGCTGAATGGCGAAAGTGGCCAGAAATTTTTCGGGCCACCCAAAGCGTCTCCTGCACGCCCCTGTCGCTTTTCAGAAAATTCTGCACCACCAAGTTTATTGTGTGAGCAAAACATGGGACGTGCTGGAATTTGCCCAGATGTAATGCCCGCACAATATTGGTGGCGTTGTCAGATATCACAAATCCCCAGGAGAGTCTAAGTGGGGTAAGCCACTGGGCGATGATTTCCCTCAGTTTCTCTAAGAGGTTGTCGGCGGTGTGCCTCTTACTGAAACCGGTGATACACAGCGTAGCCTGCCTTGTAACGAGCTGGCGTTTCTGAGATGCTGCTACTGGTGACGCTGCTGCTGTTGCTGCGTAAGGTGATACATCTACCCAGTGGGCTGTCACAGTCATATAGTCCTTAGTCTGCCCTGTTCCACTTGTCCACATGTCCGTGGTTAAGTGGACATTGTGTACAACGGCATTTTTCAGGACACTGAGGACACTTTTTCTGACGTTTCTGTACAGTCTCGGTATCGCCTGCCTAGTGAAGTGGAATCTAGACGGGATTTGGAACAAGGGACACACTACCTCCATCAATTGTCTAAATCCCACTGCACTAATGGCGGATACCGGACGCACGTCTAACACCAACATAGCAGTCAAGGCCTCAGTTATACGTTTTGCTTCAGGATGACTGCTGTCGTACTTCATCCTCCTCGCTAAGGACTGTTGGAGGGTCAATTGTTTAGTAAAAGTAGTGGTGTTCCTACTTCCTCTCTGGGATGATGAACGACTCCCAGCAGCAGCAATAGCAGCAGCGGCAGCAGTAGGCGTAGCAATGCAGGATCCTCCGGAGGAATCCCGGATAGGAGAGTCAGTCATGCCAGTGACATGGCCTGCAGGACTACTTCCGATCCTCACTAAGGAGGAAATTGACGAGGAGGGAGTGTGGTTTGCAGGCGCTTGGATACAACAGGACAACGGGATTTAGGTGTCCCTGGACTGCTTACGGTCTTAGCCAAAGTTTCTGAACTTGACAGTAACTTTTTATGAACGCGCTGCAGGTGCCGTATTAGGGAGGATGTTCCTAGGTGGTTGACGTCCCTACCCCTACTTATTTCACCTTTACATATGGTACATATGACAAGACAGTTGTTGTCCGGATTTGGATAGAAATATTGCCAGACCAAAGAGGTGGAATGTTTGGTCTTCTGCCCAGGCATGACCGTGATGGGCTTTTTCATCCCACGGACAACAACTGTCTCCCCCGGAGCCTGATTTAAACAAACCACATCACCATCAGAATCCTCCTCGCCAACTTCCTCCTCAGCGCCAGCTACACCAGTATCCTCATCCTGTTGTACTTCAACAGTGACATCTTCAATTTGCATATCAGCAAGTGGACTGTGGGTGCTCCTTTCAGCACTTGCAGGGGGCGTGCAAATGGTGGAAAGAGCCACCTCTTCCCGTCCAGTGCTGGGAAGGTCAGGCATCGCAACCACCACCACACTTGGACTCTCCTTGGGGATTTGTGATATCTTCTTAGAAAGCACAGTTCTTCGCTGTGCTTTTGCCAGCTTAACTCTTTTGATTTTTTTAGTGGGAGGAGGGCTTCCATCGTCATGTGAAGCTGAACCACTAGTCATGAACATACTAGGGATCGACCTTAGCCGTTCCTTGCCACTCCGTGTCGTAAATGGCATATTGGCAAGTTTACGTTTCTCTTCAGCTGATTTAAATGTCTTTTTCAAGGTCATTTTCCTGAACTTTGCCATTTGGGATTGTATGTGCCCTCTACTATGACATTGGGCATCGGCCTTGGCAGACGACGTTGATGGCATGTTATCGTCTATGTCATGACTAGTGGCAGCAGCTTCAGCACTAGGAGGAAGTGGTTCTTGATCTTTCTCTATTTTATTTTTATCGGAGAAAGTTTGGTCCTCCATTTATGTTATATCGATTTGATATATACGTGCGGCTAAACACAGAAAATAATATTTTTTTTGGTTTGGACTGGAGTGTACTTTGAAGGTTACAGCACCCTTTAACGGTCAAGCCAGCCGGCCCTTTACTTATGACACAGGCGCACGCTTGGCACTACTTTGTTGATGCACGTGCGGCTACTGCACACACGATTCACAAACACAGAAAATAATTTTTTTTTTGGTTTGGACAGGAGTGTACTTTCGGGGGTTACAGCACCCTTAATGGTCAAGCCAGCCGGCCCTTTACTTATGACACAGGCACACGCTTGGCACTACTTTGTTGATGCACGTGCGGCTACTGCGCACACAATTCACAAACACAGAAAATAATTTTTTTTTTGGTTTGGACTGGAGTGTACTTTGGGGGTTACAGCACCCTTTAACGGTCAAGCCAGCCGGCCCTTTACTTATGACACAGGCGCACGCATGGCACTACTTTGTTGATGCACGTGCGGCTACTGCGCACACAATTCACAAACACAGAAAATATTTTTTTTTTTGGTTTGGACTGGAGTGTACTTTCGGGGGTTACAGCACCCTTAACGGTCAAGCCAGCCGGCCCTTTACTTATGACAGGCGCACGCTTGGCTCTACTTTGTTGATGCACGTGCGGCTACTGCGCACACAATTCACAAACACAGAAAATAATTTTTTTTTTGGTTTGGACTGGAGTGTACTTTCGGGGGTTACAGCACCCTTAACAGTCAAGCCAGCCGGCCCTTTACTTATGACAGGCGCACGCTTGGCTCTACTTTGTTGATGCACGTGCGGCTACTGCGCACACAATTCACAAACACAGAAAATAATTTTTTTTTTGGTTTGGACTGGAGTGTACTTTCGGGGGTTACAGCATCCTTAACAGTCAAGCCAGCCGGCCCTTTACTTATGACACAGGCGCACGCTTGGCACTACTTTGTTGATGCACGTGCGGCTACTGCGCACACAATTCACAAACACAGAAAATTATTTTTTTTTGGTTTGGACTGGAGTGTACTTTCGGGGGTTACAGCACCCTTAACGGTCAAGCCAGCCGGCCCTTTACTTATGACACAGGCGCACGCTTGGCACTACTTTGTTGATGCACGTGCGGCTACTGCACACACAATTCACAAACACAGAAAATAATTTTTTTTTTGGTTTGGACTGGAGTGTACTTTCGGGGGTTACAGCACCCTTAACGGTCAAGCCAGCCGGCCCTTTACTTATGACACAGGCGCACGCTTGGCACTACTCTGTTGATGCACATGCGGCTACTGCGCACACAATTCACAAACACAGAAAAATTTTTTTTTTTTGGTTTGGACTGGAGTGTACTTTGGGGGTTACATCACCCTTTAACGGTCAAGCCAGCCGGCCCTTTACTTATGACACAGGCGCACGCTTGGCACTACTTTGTTGATGCACGTGCGGCTACTGCGCACACAATTCACAAACACAGAAAATTATTTTTTTTTTGGTTTGGACTGGAGTGTACTTTCGGGGGTTACAGCACCCTTAACGGTCAAGCCAGCCGGCCCTTTACTTATGACACAGGCGCACGCTTGGCACTACTTTGTTGATGCACGTGCGGCTACTGCGCACACAATTCACAAACACAGA
The DNA here is from genome assembly GCA_031769625.1 of Taudactylus pleione. Lineage (NCBI taxonomy): Eukaryota > Metazoa > Chordata > Amphibia > Anura > Myobatrachidae > Taudactylus > Taudactylus pleione. The sequence continues at coordinate 2,147,667 of JAUIMM010000364.1, read as the reverse complement.
AAATTATTTTTTTTTTGGTTTGGACTGGAGTGTACTTTGGGGGTTACAGCACCCTTTAATGGTCAAGCCAGCCGGCCCTTTACTTATGACACAGGCGCACGCTTGGCACTACTTTGTTGATGCACGTGCGGCTACTGCGCACACAATTCACAAACACAGAAAATATATTATTTTTTTAGCACTTGGGGGGAGCATCCCTGATGGACAGAGCACCCCCTGGACAACACTACAGCACCCCTTTAGGACTGGGACACTGCACAGGACTTTGGAGTGGACACAGCCCCTATGGAGAACTGACTGCACAACACAGTCCAGCCAGCCCCTATGGACTTTGAAGTAGTGGACACAGCCCCTATTAACAACAGCAGCACAGCACAACACAGCCAGCCCCTATGGACTTTGAAGTAGTGGACAACAGCAGCACTACACTACACTACACTACACAGCCCTAACTCCCACCCTCCCTCTTCACTGTCCACAGCCGAGTGAGAAAATGGCGCCGATGCGGGTACCTTATATAGGATCCAAAACCCGCGAGACTCGGAAGGCGGGATGATGATGTTTTGCCTCGATTTCAGATCTGAGTCAGGCGGGAAAAGTAGAGCCTGACTCGGATCGGACTCGGATCGGGGGGGCTCGGGGGGGTTCGGATTTCAGAAATCCGAACCCGCTCACCCCTAATATATATATAGAATTGTCCAGCCAAAGTATTGTAGTTCTTATATATTTTAGATCATGCAGTGGGGCATCATTTCTTTTAAAATCCTTAATTAGTGCTGCTCCCTTTAGCTCAGTTTTCCTCCTGAGGGTAAATGTGAAAATTATAAAGTAAACGGGGCGCGCAATGGTGAAAGTACTTAGCAGTTTTTATTCTTCTCACACAGTTTAAAATCACGTACAAGATAAACAGCTTGATAAAGTGCATGATTTGCACGCATGTATACTTAGACACCAGTGCTAACCTGCTTCCACAGTTTCCGCGCTTCCAGGTCTCACAATTTCTCGATAGTTCTGGCGTCGGGGAGCTGCATGTGTGTCACCAGTTTAGCCACATTTAGCTGGAGTCTAAGTATACATCTGTGCAAATCATGCACTTTATCAAGATGTTTATCTTGTACGTGATTTTAATCTGGTGCGAGAGGAATAAAAATTGCTATGTACTTTCACTATTGTCTGCCCCGTTTATTTTATACTTTTCAGATTTACCCTCAGGAGAAAAACTGAGCTAAAGGGAGCAGCATGTCACAGTGCACCGGACACCGGCTATTACTTACCGGGTGGCGGGCAGCGGGCGGAGAGTCCCAAGCGCCCGCTGCCGTGATGTCAGGATTGGGTTCTCCTCACAAGTGCAGGCGGCCTTGGCTCTCCTAGAAGCGCGCGTGCTGACTTGCAGGGGATTTAAAGGAACAGGCGCTCCAAACGTGAAGTCACGCTTGGCGCGAGATTTGGACTTCTCCCTATAAGAGGGAGTCTCTGACACCAGACAGGTGCCAGAGTATAGGCTCCATACCATACTCCAGCGTTCCAGTACTCATCTCTTTTCCTGATCTTGACCTTGGCTTGTTTGTGACTCCGATTTCGCCTGATTCCTTTGTACTACTCCTGATATCTGGTTCTGACCCCGGCTACTCCCTGTGACCCATCTAAGTTTGCTCCCTGGTACCGTTTCGTCTGTTTGGTATTGACCCAGCCTGTCGACTACGTTATTCTTCTGCACTACATCCAGTACTCACCAGCACCTGTATAGGGGAACCTAACCTGAGGGCCGTGACATGTGTGTCGGACGCAGCCAAATCCAAACCTTCTTGCGAGGGTCCCTGGTGAATTCATTAGACTCCGTGCCTCAGGCATAGGTCCAGCCAATTCCCAAAAAAACGGGCTGCATCCACAATCCATTCGAGAGTTTGTGACACAGCACTACTAATCTATACTACTTGTATAGAATCTACAGGGCTTCTCAGCAAACATCCAAGTGTCTACCCAATAGGGATTAGAAGGGATTACAGGTGATTAATTGAAACACTGCTGTCATCCACTTTTTGTACTAAATCCCAATTTCAGGATTTATATGTATGTATGTGGAACCCACCAAGTTTTATACAAACAGTGTTGGTAATTGGCTCACTTTAAAAGGAGGGTCCAGTAGGGGTTTGAAGTTATTTGATACTTTGATGCTGGATTGTGAAGTGTTGTCTCCTACCTAGGGGTGTGCACCGGCCACTTTTCGTGTTTTGTGTTTTGGTTTTGGATCTGGATCTTTATTCGTGTTTTGAATCTGGATTGGTTTTGCCAAAACCACCCTTCCGTGTTTTGGGTTCTGGGTTTTGTGTTTTGGATCTGTATTTTGTTTAAAAAAAAGCATAAAAAAAGGTAAAATCACAGAATGTGTTGGTTTTTCTGCTCATATGCTATTATTAACCTCAATAACCTTAATTTCCACTCATCTCCAGTCTATTCTGAACACCTCAAACCTCACAATAATGTTTTTATGTCCAAAAAGTTGCACCGAGGTAGCTGGATGACTATGCTAAGTGACACGAGTGGGTGGCACAAACACGTGGCCCATCTAGGAGTGACACTGCAGTGGCAGATAGGATGGCAGTTTGAAAGACTAGGCCCCAAACAGTACATAATGCAAAGAAAAAAAAGAGGTGCAAGATGGAATTGTCCTTGGGCCCTCCCACCCACCCTTATGTTGTATAAACAGGACATGCACACTTTAACAAACCAATCATTTCAGCGCCAGGGTCTGCCACACGACTGTGGCTGAAATTATTTGTTCGTTTAGGCCCCCACAACACAAGCTGGCAATTAATCTGTCCCTGCACAAACTGGCTCTACGGAGGCAACATGTCATCCTCATCCTCCTCATTCACCGATTCCTCACCCTCTTCAGTGTTGTGTACAGCCTCATCCTCACAGAGTATTAATTTGTCCCAGCTGGAATCCACCACCACAGGTCCCTCTGTACATTCTGGAGGCTGGTCTCCCTGGAAGAGTTGATAATTCATTTTTATGAACATCATCTTCTCCCCATTTTGTGGAAGCAACCTCCTATGCCTTTTGCTGACAAGGTTCCCAGCTGCACTAAACACTCTTTCGGAGTACACACTGGAGGGGGGGCAACTCAGGTAAAATAGAGCCAGTTTGTACAGGGGCCTCCAAATTGCTTCTTTTTCCTGCCAGTACAGGTACGGACTGTCTGACATGCCTACTTGGATGCTCTCACCGATGTAATCCTTTAACAGACAGCCGCACGCTTGTCGCTGCTGCTTTGAGGATGCAGGTGCGGCTACAGCCCACACAATTCACAAAGACAGAAAAAAAAAGAAGAATTTTTTATTTTTTGAGGAGCGCACTTTGAGGGTTACACCACCCTTTAACAGACAGACGCACACTTGTCGCTGCTGCTTTGAGGATGCAGGTGCAGCTACAGCCCACACAATTCACAAAGAGAAAAAAACAGAAGAATTTTTTATTTTTTGTGGAGCGCACTTTGAGGGTTACACCACCCTTTAACAGACAGACGCACGCTTGTCGCTGCTGCTTTGAGGATGCAGGTGCTGCTACAGTCCACACATTTCACAAAGACAGAAAAAAAAGAAGATTTTTTTATTTTTTGTGGAGCACACTTTGGGGGTTACACCACCCTTTAGTAGACAGACGCACGATTGGCGCTGCTGCTTTGAGGATGCATTTGTGGCTACAGCCCACACAATTCACAAAGAGAAAAAAAAAATATATATTTTTTTTTTGGAGCGCACTTTGGGGGTTACACCACCCTTTAACAGACAGACGCATGCTTGGCGCTGCTGCTTTGAGGATGCAGGAGTGGCTACAGCCCACAGAATTCACAAAGACAGAAAAAAAAATAAGAATTTTTTATTTTTTTTGGAGTGCACTTTGGGGGTTACAGCACCCTTTAACGGACAAGCCAGCCGGCCCTTTACTTATGACACAGGAGCAACCTTGGCGCTGCTCCTTTGTTGATGCACGTGCAGCCACAGTGCACACAATTCACAAACACAGAAAATAATTCCTCCAGCATTCTGTCAGTGGTGACAGTATCATATGCAGTGACAGTAGACTTGTCAGAAATTGTTGGCATGTCCTTCAGTCCAGACCAGATGTCCAAACCGGCCATTGACTTATGACACAGGCGCACGCTTGGCGCTGCTGCTGTGTTGATGCACGTGCGGCTACTGCGCATACATTTCGCACACAAACACAAAAAAAAGAATTGTTTATTTTTTGTGGAGTGCACTTTGGGGGTTACAACACCCTTTAATAGACTTATGGGACACAGGCGCATGCTTGGCGCTGCTCCTTTGATGATGCACGTGCAGCCACAGTGCACACAATTCACAAACACAGAAAATATTTTCTTATTTTGTTTGGAGTGCACTTTGGGGGTTACACCACCCTTTAACAGACGAGCCAGCCGGCCCATTACTTATGACAGACAGACGCACGCTTGGTGCTACTTTGTTGATGCACGTGCGGCTACTTCGCACACAATTCACAAACAGAAAAAAAATATATATTATTTGGAGTTCACTTTGGGGGTTATAGCACCCTTTAATGGACGAGCCAGCCGGCCCTTTACTTATGACACAGGTGCACGCTTGGCGCTACTTTGTTGATGCACGTGCGGCTACTGCGCACACAATTCACAAACACAGGAGAAAAAAATATATTATTTGGAGTGCACTTTGGGGGTTACAGCACCCTTTAACGGAGGAGCCTGCCGACCCTTTTCTTATGACACAGGCGCACACTTGGCGCTACTTTGTTGATGCATGTGCGGCTACTGCGCACACAATTCACAAACACAGAAAAAATATATAATTTTTTTGCACTTGGGGGGAGCACCCCTGATGGACAGAGCACCCCCTTGAGAACACTACAACACCCCTTTAGGACTGGGACACTGCACAGGACTTTGGAGTGGACACAGCCCCTATGGACAATTGACTGCACAACACAGCCCAGCCAGCCCCTATGGACTTTGGAGGAGTGAACACAGCCCCTATGGACAACAGCAGCACAGCACAACACAGCCAGCCCCTATGGACTTTGGAGGAGTGGACAGAGCCCCTATGGACAACAGCAGCACAGCACAACACAGCCAGCCCCTATGGACTTTGGAGGAGTGGACACAGCCCCTACGGACAACAGCAGCACAGCACAACACAGCCAGCCCCTATGGACTATGGAGGAGTAGACACAGCCCCTATGGACAACAGGAGCACAGCACAACACAGCCAGCCCCTATGGACTTTGAAGTAGTGGACACAGCCCCTATGGACAACAGCAGCACAGCGCAGCACAGCACAGCACAACACTACACTGCACTACACTACACTGCCCAGCCAGCCCTAACGCCCACCCTCCCTCTTCACTGTCCACAGCCGAGTGAGAAAATGGCGCCGACGCGGGTACCTTATATAGAAACCAAAACCCGCGAGACCCGAAAGGCGGGATGGTGACGTTTTGCCTCGATTTCAGATCTGAGTCAGGCGGGAAAAGTCGAGCCTGACTCAGATCGACCTCGGATCGTGGAGGCTCGGGGGGTTCGGATTTCAGAAATCCGAACCCGCTCATCCCTACTCCTACCAGACCCTGCTGCAGGATTGTACCAGACTGCTCGGTGACTCTAATATTCCTATAATACTCTGTAGTTGTCTCCAACTCGCTGTTCTAATAACTTGGCCATGAAGAGTGAAACTGTGTTTTCATTCCCTACCATACAGGTATAGGGCTTTGTAGACCTGTGACCAGGATGTGCAAGTGGACATCTCTTTTTTCTGGAAAGCAACTGGATACAGAACCCATTCAGGCAGATTGTGCAGTTCTCCTTCCTGCATCTACAGTGTTCAAGGGAAGGTGAAGTGGTGGTGTGGTATATTGTCTGGATCTGTATGATAATGTATGCAAATATACTATATAACAAAAATACCATAGCATCTTTCCGGTTTTATTTGCCTGAGTGATCTGCGAACCTTGAATAACAGGATTAACCAGTGAGCTCTGGCTCTCACATGCTGGTACATAACAAGCATGACTAGAGGTTATACTGCATATAAATACATTATATGTTTCTTTTCATTGCCCTGGTTATACAATACATTTATTTTGCATGCAGAACTATACAATCACATAAATAAGCATAAATAAATAACCGAAAGTTGCTTCCAAAAGCTGTACAAGAAAAGTCTGCTGCAGGTATTTACACATTTATATCTCCTTGATGCTATCTGAAAATGGCAGTCTGCCAACCTATATTACGTCCATTAATAGTTTCTGTTAGGGAATGGTGTATTGGTTTATTACTAAATAATACTGAGTATAATAGCATAAATTAACACTGTGGTGATTACTAGGCACAGTGATGAATACAGAGTACATTACTGAATAAAAGGAACTTGGAAGTATTTAACTAAATAATACAGTGCATTTGCACATAACGGAAGAGATTTTAATACCGGGGGTGTAATACTAAATGCATAGAGTTTATGAATTATATATTACCTAATAACTAGGAGCTTATCTAAAGAAACATGTGCTAGGATGAACGTAATATGACAATTACTTACTAGACCAGAGCTTGCACTGCCACTAGCAGATGTCAGGAAGAGATCTTTTTTTTTTTTTAAATATAGTAATTAAGTACAACTAGTTTTTTTACTTGTCAGGTTTTATTCTGTTTACTGTTCAGGATATATTGAAAACCCATTTTGAGTTAGAAGTAGGTCAATATAGAGGGGCTGAGTGAAAATGAAATGCAAGCCAAGTCTGTTTACGGACCGATCTAGTGATATTTAACAACTTTACTTTTCCTGTTGCCAGGTGACCGTATCGTATGGGCGAGACATACACAACTCATTTGCATCTACACTTATGTTGAATGAGCGTTACTGGGTAGCAGCAGGGCACTCATTTGTAGGTTGAGTGAGGGCATGTTGAGGGTTATGCAAAGTTGTCAGCATGCAGAGAAGCATTTCATTTTGATGCATCTCTTGCTCCCAGGATAGGGCTGATACAAGTGCGTGCAAGTAATGAGGACAGCTTTTTAACCAAGCATATGGGCAGGTGCTTTGCAGTAACACAGATGAGAACAACTCTGCATATCGGCAATTATGTTTATTTAGTTGTGTGTATGCAATGTGAGTGCAATTGAGGAAAAGTTGAGTGCAAATCTGAATCAGCCACAGGGGTTACAATCTTGCACCAAGGCAAAGCCTTATTAGCTGCGGGTTGTGAGGGGTGGGCTATTGGGGGCAGAGACGTAACAAGGGTTTTTGGTGCCCAGGGCAAATTGAAAAATGCCCCCCCCCAAAACAAACCAAAAAATTCTATTAAAAAATGATAAAGTCTTATGTAGATACATAAATTGGTTAATTGCTATAGAACTGCATACAGAATTAAATTTAAAGAAGTCAAAAGTATATTAGCAAAGTGATCAGTGAAATTAAAGCACACTTATATGTAAATTTTACTTATGTGTGCTAAATAGGGGTGTGCACCGGCCACTTTTCGTGTTTTGTGTTTTGGATTTGGATCTGGATCTTTCTTCATGTTTTGGATCTGGATTGGTTTTGCCAAAACCACCCTTTCGTGTTTTGGGTTCTGGGTTTTGTGTTTTGGATCTGTATTTTTTTTTAAAAAAGCATAAAACAGCTAAAATCACAGAATTTGTGGGTTTTTATGCTCCTATTCAATTATTAACCTCAATAACCTTCATTTCCACTCATTTCCAGTCTATTCTGAACACCTAGCACCTCACAATATTGTTTTTATGGCCAAAAGGTTGCTCCGAGGTTGCTGGATGACTATGCTAAGCGACACGAGTGGGCAGCACAAACACGTGGCCCATCTAGGAGTGACACTGCAATGGCAGACAGGATGGCAGTTTGAAAAACTAGGCCCCAAACAGTACATACTGCAAACAAAAAAAAGAGGTGCAAGATGGAATTGTCCATGGGCCCTCCCACCCACCCTTATGGTTGTATTAATAGGACATGCACACTTTAACAAACCATTCATTTCAGCGCCAGGGTCTGCCACACGACTGTGGCTGAAATGATTGTTTGTTTGGGCCCCCACAAAACAAGCTGGCAATTAATGTGTCCCTGCACAAACTGGCTCTACGGAGGCAAGATGTCGTCCTCATCCTCCTCATCCACCGATTCCTTGGATAAAACAGGAAAAAAGGATTAAGGTGTCCCTGGACTGCTTACGGTCTTAGCCAAAGTTTCTGAACTTGACAGTAACTTTTTATGAACGCGCTGTAGGTGCCGTATAAGGGAGGATGTTCCTAGGTAGTTAACGTCCCTACCCCTACTTATTTCACCTTTACATATGGTACATATGGCAAGACAGTTGTTGTCCGGATTTGGATAGAAATATTGCCAGACCAAAGAGGTGGCATGTTTGGTCTTCTGCCCAGGCATGACCGTGATGGGCTTTTTCATCCCACGGACAACAACTGTCTCCCCCGGAGCCTGATTTAAACAAACCACATCACCATCAGAATCCTCCTCGCCAACTTCCTCCTCAGCGCCAGCTACACCAGTATCCTCATCCTGTTGTAATTCAACAGTGACATCTTCAATTTGCATATCAGCAAGTGGACTGTGGGTGCTCCTTTCAGCACTTGCAGGGGGCGTGCAAATGGTGGAAAGAGCCACCTCTTCCCGTCCAGTGCTGGGAAGGTCAGGCATCGCAACCACCACCACACTTGGACTCTCCTTGGGGATTTGTGATATCTTCTTAGAACGCACAGTTCTTTGCTGTGCTTTTGCCAGCTTAACTTGTTTGATTTTTTTAGTGGGAGGAGGGCTTCCATCGTCATGTGAAGCTGAACCACTAGTCATGAACATAGGGAAAGACCTTAGCCATTCCTTGCCACTCCGTGTCGTAAATGGCATATTGGCAAGTTTACGTTTCTCTTCAGCTGATTTAAATGTTTTTTTCAAGGTCATTTTCCTGAACTTTATCATTTGGGATTGTATGTGCCCTGTACTATGACATTGGGCATCGGCCTTGGCAGACGACGTTGATGGCATGTTATCGTCTATGTCATGACTAGTGGCAGCAGCTTCAGCACTAGGAGGAAGTGGTTCTTGATCTTTCCCTTTTTTATTTTTATCGGAGAAAGTTTGGTCCTCCATTTATGTTATATTGATTTGATATATACGTGCAGCTAAGGCACACACAAACACAGAAAATATTTTTTTATTTTTGCTGGAGAGTAGTGCACTTTGTGGGTTACACCACCCTTTAAGAAATGAGCCAGCCAGCTCTTTACTTATGGGACACAGGCGCACGCTTGGCGCTGCTCCTTTGTTGATGCACGTGCAGCCACAGTGCACACAATTCACAAACACAGAATATATTTTTTTATTTTGTTTGGAGTGTACTTTGGGGGTTACAGCACCCTTTAATGGTCAAGCCAGCTGGCCCTTTACTTATGACACAGGCACACGCTTGGCACTACTTTGTTGATGCACGTGCGGCTACTGCGCACACAATTCACAAACACAGAAAATATATTTTTATTTTGTTTGGAGTGTACTTTGGGGGTTACACCACCCTTTAACGGACAAGCCAGCTGGCTTTTTACTTATGGGACACAGGCGCACGCTTGGCGCTGCTCCTTTGTTGATGAACGTGCAGCCACAGTGCACACAATTCACAAACACAGAAAAACATTTTTTATTTTGTTTGGAGTGCCCTTTGGGGGTTACAGCACCCTTTAGCGGTCAATCCAGCTTGCCCTTTATTTATGGGACACAGGCACACGCTTGGCACTACTTTGTTGATGCATGTGCGGCTACTGCGCACACAATTCACAAACACAAAAAAATATATTTTTTTATTTTGTTTGGAGTGCCCTTTGGGGGTTACAGCACCCTTTAGTGGTCAATCCAGCTTGCACTTTATTTATGGGACACAGGCGCACGCTTGGCACTACTTTGTTGATGCATGTGCGGCTACTGCGCACACAATTCACAAACACAAAAAAATATATTTTTTTATTTTGTTTGGAGTGCCCTTTGGGGGTTACAGCACCCTTTAGCGGTCAATCCAGCTTGCCCTTTATTTATGGGACACAGGCACACCACACGCTTGGCACTACTTTGTTGATGCATGTGCGGCTACTGCGCACACAATTCACAAACACAAAAAAATATATTTTTTTATTTTGTTTGGAGTGCCCTTTGGGGGTTACAGCACCCTTTAGCGGTCAATCCAGCTTGCACTTTATTTATGGGACACAGGCGCACGCTTGGCACTACTTTGTTGATGCACATGCGGCTACTGCGCACACAATTCACAAACACAAAAAAATATATTTTTTTATTTTGTTTGGAGTGCCCTTTGGGGGTTACAGCACCCTTTAACGGACAAGCCAGCCGGCCTTTTACTTATGGGACACAGGCGCATGCTTGGCGCTGCTCCTTTGTTGATGCACGTGCAGCCACAGTGCACACAATTCACAAACAGAAAAAATATATATTTTTTTGCACTTGGGGGGAGCACCCCTGATGGACAGAGCACCCCCTGGACAACACTACAGCACCCCTTTAGGACTGGGACACTGCACAGGACTTTGGAGTGGACACAGCCCCTATGGACAACTGACTGCACAACACAGTCCAGCTAGCTCCTATGGACTTTGAAGTAGTGGACACAGCCCCTATGGACAACAGCAGCACAGCACAGCACAACACTACACTGCACTACACTACACTACACAGCCCAGCCAGCCCTAACTCCCACCCTCCCTCTTCACTGTCCACAACCGAGTGAGATAATGGCGCCGACGCGGGTACCTTATACAGGATCCAAAACCCGCGAGACCCGGAAGGCGGGATGATGACGTTTTGCCTCGATTTCAGATCAGAGTCAGGCGGGAAAAGTCGAGCCTGACTCGGATTGGCCTCGGATCGGGGGGGCTCGGGGGGGTTCGGATTTCAGAAATCCGGACCCGCTCACCCCTAGTACTAAATACATTAAACAAAAATTATTTTGTTGTGGCCCTTGGTCATTAGATTTATTTATTACTTGTTGTACCTATTATATGTATATATTGCTGTATCCTGTCTGTATTAGTGTGTGGGGTGTGATTTCTGGGCTGTGCGTTGGGTGCTGACACTGTGAGGTTCCGTTCTACTAGGAAGCGGGGGTGCGGGTAAAGAAGAATCTTAGTGTCCCTGGTTCTGACTAGGAAAAGAATGAGAATCGAGGAGGATACCCCGTAAGGATCTTACCCTAGCCTCCATATTAGTAAAACATAATAGCTTTAAAATTACACTGGTGGTAGTTTAAATCACACACCTGTAGAAATAGGGAGACTATTGTTTTTATTTTTGTTTCTAATATATTTTTCATTTATAACGCTAACTATATTCAAATCCATGTTTAATTTCTTTATATCAACAATACAGGAATAGAGTACAACCATTGCATCTAAATGCATTGTGGGTAAAATAATTTACATATATGCAAACTATCCTACCTATAATGCATTATGATTTTAATAAGTAATGCCATTTTTGCACAACACTCATTGGTAAATTTACTAAAGTGAGAGTTTTTAGAAGTGGAGATGTAGCCCATAGCAAGCAATCAGATTCTACTTAACATTAAACTAACACCTTCTAGAAGATATTAGTTAGAATCTGATTGGTTCCTATGGACAACATCTTCACTTCTAAAAACTCTCACTTTAGTAAATAAACCTCATAGTCATCACATTTTTATAAAGAGAGGAGATAGCCCATAAGGGTCTTATACAATCTCCCACAATGAGGATAAGAATCCAATAGTAATGATAGTGAGTCCAGTATTTTAGCAAATGTAATGTTACCAATTAGTGGAAATAAAGCCTGTGCAGTCCTTAGCAAGTTGGTCTTGCAAATTGTGAAGTGCTGGTCCTTACTCAGTTTCTTCAGAAACATGCCTCTAATGGCACCCTGCAGCTAAGATCATTGTTGCAGTACAACTCGAAGCACCTTTGGACACTCAAGACACTCAAGACACCGCAGCCTGTGCAGTCTCCTAAGGATGCTCCTGGCAGTGCTATACTTCCCCGCGCTGGCAGCCCAGCCCCCTCAGCATGATGTCATCCAGTCAGACGGCATGACTGGCACAGGGTGCAGTGCCGTCTAGTTGTGGCAGTGCTTGCCCCTGTCAAATCACTCCACCCTTGGTGGGCAGAACTGCAATTTGCGGAGCCATGTCCATGCCCGTCCCACCTGGATCTCCCCAGATTTCCTGAAACAAAATATTATGTGTTCATATTGAATATGTATATCTTATAGAAGCTAGATATGGAGTTACATTACCATATCAAAGTGAGGGAAAAGTATGAGGAGCAGTGAGATTTGGGAAAATATACTTTCTTTATTTGCTTTTTTGAGTTTTGTTTTTCAAAAAGGCTAGAAGCACCCCCGAGTTTTCCTGATTTCCTAACAATTTGTTGTCAGTCTGAATGCTGTTTCAAAGAACATGGAGTTCTGAGGTTATTTCTAGTATCTTAGAAAAGAGAATAGGAAATTGTATAAGGATATTAATCATAGGATTGTATAAATATACCAGCAAAAAGTGACATGACCTCCACGTAAAGAGCCAATCTCTCACAGTTTGGCTTATTATAATATTCACCGTATTGGGACTCTAGTGTGTTTGTTTGTAAATATTCTGTTTCAAAAATAAATTTTTATTTGAAAATTGTTTTAATGTTTGTTCAATTTCTTTTAAATATTTAATATGACTATTTTTAGATTGTTCACTTCCCCATAATCTCAAAATGAATTGCTGCTGTGTCTTAAGCTAGGTACACACTATACAATGTATTGTGCAATTTATTGTACCAGCACAGATCGGATTGCTTCTGTATATTAGTGGCATAACTTTATCCTAGTTGCCCGGTGGTAACATAGATATTGGTGCCCCCACTGCCCATGCCAACTTTTCAACTTTGTAAAACGAATGACATGCCCTTGACATCCCAATTAAAATTAGTTGTTTTATGTACTTCCCATCCAGTTACAGCCCATTTCCCCGCTAACCTGTTACCGCTTCCGTTCATTCATTGATGCAGATTCATGCGACTTTGGACTGCAAATTTGATGCATGTACAGAGTGATATACAGTATCAGAAAATGATGCATGCGCAGTAGTGTAAAAATCGCTCATTCCATCTGTCACAGACTGCCGGCTGATCTCTCCAGATACGCCAATCTGAGAATCGCTGCCCGTGACTTTTACAAGTTAACTCAGCACTTGGTTATATAAACCTGATAGCTGCCACCAGCAAAGGGGAACGTTAGTATTAAATGCAGGGTAAGCCTTTGCTCTTACCTGCTACATGATTATGAACATTTAGTAAAAATAGGTAACATGAGCCATATGAGGCCTTGGGTCATAAAATCACAGTTCCAGAACTAGAATTAATGTTTTAATTCAAGACAATCTTCAAAGCTTAGTTACAAAAAATTACAAGATATAATGTTACAATAAAAGGGTTCACACAAATTACAATTCCAAGAAATAAAAGAAAATAACAAATTTGGAGATACGAACCACCGTTGACTTAAGTGGTCCGGGGATGAGGCAACCCCAATGACGAACCCTTGATCAATCTGTACCTCACGATAGCCTCTCAGAAATGAACACTGAACTACCAGATTGTCACATTTTTATCCTGCTTTTCCAGCATCCCTCCTCACCCACTACATGGGGTAATTTTAACCCTTGTCAGCTCAGATTGTATTGTCCCTCTAGCTGGACTCCAGGGTTTTTCTGTCATTTGGGCAGGGGTTATTTTATTATACCTTCATTTCTGTTAGAAGTTGAGCTTTAAGACTTATGTCAATAAACATACCCCTGGACTTAGGTGAGGGAATCCACACCTTTTGAAGACTGTGTGTCTCTGGTATAAGCAATACTGCTTTCATCTCTGTTCAGGAAAAAAAAAAAGCTCTTAATGACTTATTTTAGCAGAGCCTGGTCAGATGTCTAGTCATTTCCAGGGGCATCTTTCTTCTGTGCCATATATGATTTGGACATTTATGGCTGGCAGGTAAACAAACTTCCTATAACCTCTCTTTCAACCTTTGTTCAAAGGCTTGTCATTTCCCACACACAAATAACATTACAAATACATATATAAAGGAAAGTTACATGTTTAGACTGACACCATGAGGTGCAGTTATGCCCATGCAGACGCAAAATCCGTCTTTCCGCTACACCATCTGCGATGTTTGTGACCGTCAGTCAATATGGAGAGCATTTTAGTGACCACCATATAATAGAGAGACCATCAGTGCACACCTTATAATGCAGAGTGTCGCAGTGCATGCCATATAATGCAGAGTGTCACAGTACTCACAGTATAATGCAGCATGTTGCAGTGCCTGCCATGTAATGCAGAGCGTGTTGCAGTGGCCCCATATAATGCAGTGTGTCGCAGTACCCACCATATAATACAGTGTCGCAGTGACAGCCATGTAATGCAGAGAGCATTGCAGTGACCTCCATATAATGCAGAGACCATCAGCAGTGTCCCGCATTTTATACAGATAATATGAATACTCCACACACACAATATTAATACACCACCCCCACCACAGACAGTATTAAAACACATCACCCTTTCAGAAAAAAAACAAATAATGAGACGTGCACATATATTATATATAAAATATATTTATATTATATACCACACATGTTGCCGAGTTATTAAATGATGCCAAGTGATTATTAATTTTATTCAATGATACTGAATCGACGATTAAAGTATTATGTGGATGGGGACACTGTCACCTGATTGTCAGTGAAGTCAGTCAGTCGGCCTGCTTAGAGCCATGCAGGCAGTATGGTGGTCACCCCTTCCCTTTCTTTCAGTCCTCTCCTGCACTGGGGTCCTCCGGAGCTTGTCAGTCACAACGAGATTACAGAAGAAGCCCAGTAAGTTATCTCTTTAATGGCTTCCTGATGTGGACAAAGGATTACAGACCCTCCAGCAGGGCCTGGTTAAGTTCTGTGAGGGTGCCCCTGGGAAACAAACATGTGGGAACCCTATTAGATATGGACAAAATGGGGGTATGTGCAATGGGGACCATATCGCTTGTAAGCTGTACATTGACAAACAGCGATAAGCTAAGCTTAGTGTTGTTTGTTAAATACTGAAAGGAGGACATAACCCCTTTAGTGAGTGCTAAAGGGGTTATGTCTCATTGTGAAATGGGACCCATGGGCTCCACATGAAAAAAAACCACAGACACACACACGAAAAAAAACACACAATATACACCAACAGGAAACAAAAAACACATATAGGTACCCACATGAAATACAGTACTACTCACCAGTTGCAGAAACTTATCCACATTACACCGCACATAGGTCCTCATTCAGAGCCAGTCGCTAGCGGCAGTACGCTTGTTCCGAGCGATGTTCGCACATCTGCGCATGCGTACGGATCGTTATACGCATGCGCGAACCAGTCAGTGCAGCCGAAATTCATGTGCTCGCAATATAGCGAATGCCTGCTATTTTGAGTGACAGAATGTGGCGTATGTGGGTGGTAACAGGGGAAGGTGCTTGAAAATGGGGAGTGGAGATCCGAACGCAGGCGTGCTTAAAGGTCAAAACGGGCGTTTTAAGGGAGTGCATAATTAATCCAGCAGCGTCATTGACCACGTCACTTGGTTTTTTTTAACTCAGAACTGCTCGCAAAATACTGGTTGAAAAAACCAACCACAAGAATAGCGAGCAGTTCATACGCTGGTTGATGTACTCGATTAATCTAATAAATTGCGGACATGACGTATGGTGCGAGCGGCCAGGGGGCGTTTTTAACAAATAAACGAGCATATGTTTTGCTCGCTCGTTCAGACTTAGAGGTGTGAACAGACTGCAATTTGCGAACGGATCATTTGAATAGCCACCCCTTGTTTTTGAACGAATGACCGCAAATAGCGAACGGGTCTGAATCAGGCCCATAGTGCCCCTGATTCACATTACAACACATAGTAGTGTCCCTTATTCATGTTATGACACACAGCAGTGCCCTTTTTACACAATGCCCACAGTAGTGCCCCTTATACACAATGCCCACAGTAATAGTGCCCCTAATACACATAATGCCCACAGTAGTAGTGCCTCTTATACAATGCACACAGCAGTAGTACCCCTTATGCAATGCCCCCAGTAGTCATGTCCCTTATGCAGTGCCCCCAGAAGTGGTGCCCCTTATGCAGTGCCCCCAGTAGTGGTGCCTCTTATGCAGTGCCCCTAGTAGTGGCAGTGCCCCCAGCAGTAGTGCCCCCAGGAGTGTTGCCCCTTATGCAATGCCCCCAGTAGTAATGCCCCCTGTGGGAGCACCCCCAATAGTAATACCCCCTGTGGTAGTGCCCTTAATAGTAATGCCCCAATAGTGATGCCCTCTGTTGTAATGAATCCTGCAGAACTGCCCCCAGTAGTAAAGCCCCCTGTAGTAGTGCCCCCAATAGTAATGCTCCCTGTATTAGTGCCCCCTGTAATAGTGCCCCCACTAATAATTCCCCATGTAATAGTGCCCAAGCACTAATGCCCCCTGTAGTAGTGCCCTCTGTAGTAGTGCCACCTGTAGTAATGCCCCCAGAAGTAGTGCCCCTGTAGTAGTGCCCCCAGTAGTAATGCCCCCTGTAGCAATGCGCCCTGTAGTAATGCCCCCTGTAGTAATGACCCCTGTAACAGTGCCCCCTGTAGTAGTGTACCCTGTAGTAATAAATGTCCCTGTAGCAATGTCCCCCGTAGTGAAAAAAAACCCACAATACTTACCTTAAGCCCCGCGTCCACGTCCGTCTGGCTTGCCGCTCCTCGAAACTATGGGAAAGACGTCATGACGTCTCTCCCATAGGGCACTGCACACTACGGGAGCAGGAACCCGGAGCTCAGGTGTGAGCCCCATCCTCCGGCTGCCGCTGTGGTGAGGAGCCAGGTGCCCGTTGGTAACAAAATTTCAGCGGGCGCCCCTGGCAAATGGAGCCTCCTGCGGTGCCGGGAATAGGTGGGCTGGAGGAGGCGGAACTGGTTCCATCTCCTGTTACAGACCACTTTAACCCCTTGTGGTTGTGGCGGCCATTTATGTGTGGAGACCCCAGGACAACCCCCCTGTCATCCCCCCCCATTAATCCGGCCCTGCCCTTCAGCATGATCCATTCCATCAGGTACAAAGTGCTCTGTTCCTGGACTTCCCACCTAATTTATGATTGCAGCCATCTGTGCTGAAACAGCCTTCTCATCATTTATCTAGTTCAATAGTGACAGCAATCATAAATTAGGTTGGAAGTCCAGGAGTAGAGCAATTTGTACCTGGTGGAAGGGGTCATGTTTCAGGGTAGGCGATTGTTGTGTGTGTTTATAGCCTATGTTTCTCAGAGGACCTTAAAGAACTTTTCCGTTAAAACCCGATGAAAACTAGTCCAGTAGTTCTCGAGTTTATTGTTAAAATACATTCAAATAAACAATTTTATGCAGGGCTATTTTTTTGTAAAAATATGTTCAGGGACTGGATGGAGCTACTGGGGGTAGCGCTATATAAAAACAATTATTTATATATATATATATATATATATATATTATAAAAGAAGGCACTCAAAAGTTTAAAGTTTAATTAATCTTATGGAAAATACATTTTGGCCCAGGACATTATGTCGTAGTTAATGAGAGGTTTAGGAACTGAGGGCCTGAATCAGACCCGTTCACTATGATGCGTTCGTATGTAGCTATCGGCAGCCTGAGTATGTAAATCCCGCGATCGCTAGCAAGACATTAGCACGCCCACTATGTCTTGCCATGCGATCGCGGAATGTATTAGGATGCCCACCAGCCTGACACAAGACGCCCACTTTCCCTTACTAACATACGTCATCTTCAGGAAGTGTATTAAACAATCGGTAACATCGAGTAACATCTGAACCATACGCAGCACTTGTGGCTGACCATACCCTACCGCAAGCACTGCAAGTGCTTCAGTGTGTAATTCAGCCATGTGACATGTATGCTGACGCTGCATCTTAATTATCTACGCTCCTGAAACGGCGTTCAGACGCACAGACACGCTTGCGTACGCACCACCACACCCATGTTTCCATCTACCACCCCGTCACCACCCACAAATGATTCGTCCTGTCACTTCATTCCTCCAGCCCGCTCGCAAAGCTGTGGGTGACCACACACAGCTTGTGCAAGTGGTCTGGAGTTCATCGCGATTATCGCAACCATCGGGCTTGCGACGAGACCCTGTGCTAGGGTCTCGGCTCCCGTAAGCCCGAGTGAACTTCCTGCTCTAATAGAGCAGGAAGTCCACTACTGACATCACTAGTGATGTCAGCAGGGCCGCCCACAAACCTAAGGGAATGCCTGCATTTGTGCTGCCACCCCCCCACCCGCCTATAAAATGGGGCTAGCTGTCTCTCACCATTGGCAGCCGCCCCATCTTGTAGCGAGACCCGTAGCGACGGAGCTGCCAACGCTGGAAAGGGTCTCGCGCATGCGCACGCCGGAGGTGGCGCATGCGCAGTGGGGGACCATCGACCCGCTTGAGAGCGCTGTGCGCTTGCTAGCGGGTCTGAATCAGGCCCAGGGAGCGAACGCTTTGCGATCGCATGGATTAGTTTGTGCACGCGCACTGTGTCTTGTACTCATGCGCAGATTGCAAACATTGTCAGGTTCCGTGCAAACGCAGCTTAGCGAACAGGTTTGAATCAGGCCCTGAGTTCCCACTGCATACATACATCATTCTGATGCAGCTCCCTGAGTGCCTGCAGCAGCTTGGATCCTCCCCCGTGATGTCACAGCTGATTTCAGAAAATGGAGTCAGTGGTGCTGCTGCACATGGATGGGGCTCGTGCCACACCTGCAGCTGCCACTGCTGGGCCTGTTAACACCTGACTGCCGGGCAAGGAGCTGAGCTGTGCTTAGTGGGCCAGTCCGACTCTGGCTGGGGTCAAAGTATGTGGGTAGCTGCACTGCAGCAGTTGTAGACACTTATTGTTAGGGGATGGAGTAAATTGTTTGGGACAATGAAGGAGAGGTGCCTCCTTCAAGGCTGGCACCCAGAGGTGACCACCTTCATTGTCTACGGCAGTTCCACCCCTGCATCCTATAGTGTGTACGCCTGATCCATCATTGCCGGCCATCGTTCATTGCATCGTCCCATATGTTGTGCTGCATTTCAGATGGAATGATGCAATAATCAACGCAGTGTAGTTACAGCAGCATGTAACGATACATTACGTCATCGTACGGTGGATCGTGCAGTGTGTATGGTGTGCGCGATGTATCATACCATCGCTTAATGCATTGCTGGGTTGTACTGTCACCCAGTTTGTACCCAGCTTTAGGTCCATAGTTGATTCAGGACACAGGGCCTGATTCACTATGGATCGCAATTGTGCTTATACGCACATACCGCAGTTGCTAATATTAGCGGTGCTATTTAAATGTTTGCATTCACATTGTGAACACAGCGTGACATAAAGTCGCCCACTTCCCCTTACTCACATCCGTATACTAGGGCAACATAGCGAAACAATCGGTAACATCGAGTAACATTGGACCCATATGCACACTTGCACAAGCCTTGACCTTACTCAGAAGTTGCTAGCAGCCACACACACTATCAGTGCAGTGTATAATTTCTGCATGCCCCTACAACGGTATTGCAACGCACTGGCACGTCCGACCACCCCTCATAACCACCCACAAACAGTACTTCCTGTCAGTCACTCTGCTCTGGGTCTGCGTAGCCTCAGCAATCGCAGTTCCCATCGCATTTGCTAGTTCGCGCATTAGCACTGCGAAAGTTATTGCCTTTCCGCTATGAAATTTCACATAAGACATGTTATTAAAATTAGATCCCAAGTTCCTTTTAAAGCCTCCCCCTCCCTCCTCCCCTCCCCCTGATGTAGTCTACAAAGCTAACAGATTTGCACTGTGGAGATTATTATTATTATTATTATTATTATTATTATTATTATTATTATTATTATTATTATTATCCTTTATTTAAATGGTGCCACAAGTGTTCTGCAGCACCTTACAAAGTACATAATAATTTGACAACTGACTTACAGTACAAAATAGGACAAGGACATGGATAATATACATTGCTACATTAGTGACTATAACACCTAGATATGCAACCGGGCGTAAGCTACCAAGTGTTAGGTGCCCTGGTGGGGGGTAAGAAGTAGGTAAAAGTAAAGATGCTCTGAAGCCTGTTAAACTGGGAAAACATCTAAATGTACAATCTCTCTACCTCCTGAAGTACATTAGAATAGGAATCAGTATTTAATGCCGATGGCTGAATAGCTGCCTGATCAAATACCGACAGCGGAACCCGGACGGACCTTTTTCCGGACTGGGGCTGGTAAGTAACCTAACCCTTCCCTCTCCCCTCCATAAAGACAAAAGATATCCCTTGAAACTTCCAGTGACTGTGCTGAACGATATCTTTCATGTTCATGACAGATTTTGGCAAACGACGAACGATGAACGATATCGCATGACATCATTCAGAGAGTGGATTTGTTTCTCTTCAGTGCTCTGTAGCTGCTGTTAATATCTTTCGTCGTTCGTCGTTTACCGCATATAAACTGCACGATATTGCTAATATCGTACAGCTGTATGCGATAATTGACCAACATGTTGGAGAGATGATTGATGCGATTTATTGGCCGCGGGAGTGCGCATCTGTCATCGTTTAGGATCTATCCATTAGCAGATATAATTGACGATTGAACGATATATCATTCAATTGTTCATTTTATCTGCTAATGGGTAGGCTCCCTAACCTCCCCACTAGTGCCTAACCGTAACTCCCCCCCGTTAGTGCCTAAACCTAACCCTTCCTCCCCGCACACTAAACCTAACACTCCTGGGGGGTGCCTAACGCTAACCCCCTACCTAGTGGTGCCTAACCCTAACCCCCCCTTTCCCTACCCTAACCCTAAGCCCCCGGGGGTCCCTAAACCTAACACCCCCCCCCGTGGCTAGACGCTAAGACACCCAGCTTACCTTCGTTCCGGGTGTCAGTATTTTGTAGTGGGGCTAATGATAGGCGTCGGGATTTCTTTAATCCCCTGTTGGGCTGACAGTGTCGGGATATCGGCGGGCAGGATAGCCGGTATCCTGACTACATCCCATTAGAATATCCCATTCCACAAAATAAATAGTTTTCGCATCTGTGCGCTGAAGAATGTCCAATACTAGAATTTCTTCACCTTTCACTGAATTAATTCAGTTACTCATTTCCAACACTAACAGCAACTGTTTGGTCTCCTTTAAATGATATAATCAAATAAAAGGAAAGAGAAAGCAGGGATCATATACGTAATGAAAATAAAACTATGCGGAAGCCCATACAAACATAGAGGCTGATTCAGCATTGCAGGAATGTGCAGAACAAGTCCTGCGTGATCACACGCAGCCCCTTCTATGCCTCTGCATGATTGACAGGCAGAAGCTTCAATGTCCCGGAACTGTTTTATTCCTGGAAAACGGGGCAGCAAGGCCAGGGGCTGCGTCCACGGACGCTGTTTCCTGGCCTCGCAAGCCGGCCAAGCTGTGTAAGTTGAGGCTTACTCAGCTGGCCGGCGTCCTGGCGCCATCCACCATCGCGACGATGATCCCAGCCTGCAACTTTGGTTGCAGTGCAGGGATCACAAATGCAGCAGGGGGTGTCCTTTACCTGCCTGCAGCTTTGCAATTCCATTCTAAGCTGAATTACTCCCATATTCTCTCTTTGTGCTGCTGTGTTTTGCACCTGTGTGTGCACTATTGAGCCTACTAACAGTCATGTGCCACTATTGCATCACATTTAGGTAAACCTATATAATGGGTGGAGCCATACTGTACAATTACTGCTTAATAATGCACCTGACCCAACATATAAATATAAAGATGTCATTTTCTTTTCAGGATGATACATTCTAATGACTTTCAATAGTTGGAGCAGGGGTGTAGTTCCACACCGCAGGAGGCCCACACTTTGCACCCATTTCTTCAACACTTAACTCTCCATAGTCCCACGTTGGCAGTAGCAGTGCTGTACAAATCACTGCCCAAGTGGGGCAGCAGCCATTTTCCTGGCGCTTTGCACATGCGTAATAGGGAAGGCGCCAAGGATATTTTCCTGGTGACCTGTGCATGTGCAGTAGCCTCTGCCACAGCGCTAGTGTCTACTAGTGCACAGAGGCCCTGATTCAGAGCCGGACGCTCTGAATCAGGGTGATTTTTCTTTTTTTTGGAGCGGCCCCCACAGCTATGCGAGCGGCCAGAATGATGGTCGCGATGGTCAAGACCATAGCGACCATCGGGCTTGCGATGAGACCCTTGTGGTAGGGTCCCGTGGCCGCAAGCCCCAGAGAGCTTCTGGCTCTAATAGAGCCTGAAGCTCTCCCACTGACATCACTGGTGATGTCAGGGGGCCGCCCACAAATGGCAGGTGTTCGCTTGGGAACGCCTCCGTTTGTGAAGCCACCCCCAGCCACGCCTCCAAAATGACAGCCGCCCCCTTTTGGTGCGAGACCCGGAGCGACGGAGCGCCCTTCGCTAGCCGGGTCTCGCGCATGCGCACGTCGGAGCCGGCTCCGGCGTGCGCATGCACAGTGACCAAACATCGACCCACTCGTGAGTGCATAGCGCTCGTGAGCAGGTCTGAATTAGGCCCAGAGTCTACTGCTGGGCTCAGTGCACTGCCAGCCACTGAGTAGAGAGGAAGGGACCCCAGACTTAGACTGTAGACGGCGGGCCTCCTCCTATCTTAATACGCCCCTGAGTTGGAGGTGTTTCCTGTTGGGCAAGATGGTTTATAACAATGTCAGACACTGAAAAATGTGACATTCCTAGTTCTACATTATCTTGTAGCTTTCTAGGTTTCTCCGGCATCACTTTTGCTTCATAGAAACATAGAATTTGACGGCAGATAAGAACCACTTGGCCCATCTAGTCTGCCCTTTCATCTTGGCACATGTTTCAGGAAAGAGCATTATTACATAATTAATAAAACTGAATATGAAAGTTGTGACACATGAAGTAAAGGCAGTCCAAATGGGCCCTTACTGTCACGTGTTATATCATTCTGTCAGTAAAAATATCAAAAAAAGCAGGAGTTTATAGTTCATATGTATTATGGAAGAGGTGCTTTATAGAAAAAAATAAATCAATGACATCAAATATTTGCATAGTGACAGACAATGGAAATGTGGCCAATCTGTACCATGTCCATCTACACACATTGTGGCTGAGTCAGATGGACATCTGTGCACATAGGCAAACAGTGAGTTTTGTATAGAGAGCATGCGCAGTTGTGTATAGTTGTGTATTGCATACATCCTATTCTTGACTGGATATGTCTTTATGGGAAATTGTGCGTTTCAGGTTGGGAACTGTGTGTTGACAAAGCGAGCACATGGAACCTCCAAACTTGTGGAAGTGTCATGGTCTTGTACCATAGTCTCTGTGAGTCATGTGTATGGGGAAGGGAAGCCAGTCCTAATGGATCTCTTCCACCCAGCCAGGGACTGGTACAAATGCCGATACCAATCAGGATGGTTGTGACAGCTGTAAAATCAATGAGCTCGACACTGGTTTCTGCTTGCAGAGTCACGGAGCATCGCATTAGTTGAACGGAATCTCGTATTCAGGTTCAGCCCCATTACCATCTATTACAGTATACAAGGCCCATTAAGTTGTGTTTTCAACCTCTATAGGGTGAAAGGAAAAATGAGCAAAGATAATGGTTGCAAAGTGTTATGGAGGCCCCACAGCCATCACAATGAATTGGATTCCCCTAAAGAGGCATTTGCATGTTCAAAAAAAAGATAGATACCGCCTATCAATCTTTTCAGTTTGTTAGATACACTCAGGGCCTGATTCAGAAATGTACGCTAACTCGATGGTCAGCACACATCTCCAATGTATTGGGGTCTGCGCATGTGCAAAAAAGATCCTGCAATCTCGCTAGCAGACCCTCCCCCAAGCCTCAGCATGTCAATCATTGGGGGGGCAGAGCGCGGGCATGGCTGGCCACATGGTCTGCATCAGTGGATGCAGACTTCCTGGTCTCGCAAGTGACCAGGCCTGTCAGGCTGCTGTAATTTTCAGCATCCACAGCCTGCCCAAAGGAGCAACCTTCATGACCGATGGTGTCGATGGTTGTGGGTGATCCCAGGATGTGACCTCGGCGATGGGATCACAGATCCAGCAAGGAGGTTTTTGTTTCCTACAGAAACCTCCTGCTGCATTAGCATTTTAGATGGACGGAATTGTATAGCCGCTTGTGTGCAGCTCTGCAATTCTGTCCATCTCATCTCTGAATCCCTAACAATGCAGAGAGTTTATATACTTATGCTGTGATGTCAGACAGACTATGCAGCTATAAAATGGAGCATGTATGCCCACCCTTAGAAGAAAGAGCATATTTACACTTTTGTTTTAAGATAAGTAAACTTTTATGGATCTATTCTTACTATTTAATTACCTAATTAATATTTTCAACAATTATGTCACATACCTTTTTTTTCTAAATACTTTTGTATTGCTGGAAGAATTCTCCACAGTTGACAATTTAGGACTAATACAGTATATAAAGTGTACACGCTTTTGAATATGTAGCACAGATAATATGTCAAATCAAAGCTAAAGAAATAAGCAGTCATTTTAATTGTATGTGAAAATAAGACCTACAGAGCATTAAACTTTATTTTTCTGGATGTACAATATGAATACTTCCCTGCATGCTTTATCTAATGATCACAACAACTGAAGCCTACACTTTATTTTATAGATAATGCAATAGATTGTTTTAATACAGCAGTAAACATGGTACATTATTTGCTGAACACGAAAACCTTTACAGTAACAATATCAACCGAGACTATTTGCACTGCCTTTTCATTAATTGACACAAAATTAAACCACCTACGCTCTAAGTTTATCTGTCCTGCTATTATCAAAGGTAGTGCACCAAACCCGAACCTGTTTCTGTGAAATAACGTTATCACTGTATACCTCGACAAGTTGACAATGAATTCTGACATTGCAATCCATGAGAAGCCTCCTTTCACTGTTTATGAACCCTTGGCAAATGTGAGGATCAATAGTAGTAAAAGTAATGATGATAAACATAGAAATTTAGGATGTTACTGTGGAAGTTGTAAATGTGTAACAGGATGAGGTGGACAATTATGTATCTGACACTAATGTGGATTTTAATGATGAATGTGTGGGACAAGAACAAGTTGTTAAAATTCAGTAAGATGGTGTTATTTGTGTAAGTCATCCAACAGTGGCAACACCTCATGCCAGTGATAAGGAGTGCATTGTTATGCCTGGGGAAAAGGTTAAAAAAAACTACCTCTTCCATGCAGAGCAATTTTTACCAAAATCCTGAAAAGATTTTTCAAGGCATCTGTGGTATTTGTAGTGTCAAAGTCAGTAAAGGTAGGGTGGTCCTGCTACTGCTTTTTTATGCACTAGAATGCCTTCTGCATAAAACTGGGGGGCAACCACATGCAGACATTTTACATAACTTAGCATGCAACACCTTCTCACTCTAGATGTGTCACCTCTAAAGCAGACAAATCAGTGCAAAAAGAGAACACTACAGCACAAGAACAACTGTGCTATGTGTAAGTTTCAGGTTTTTGATACTGTAATCATCACGTAGTGAAGCCTCCTTCCACCATTTCTAAACCAGATTATATAATAAAATAATATTTTATTAGGTATGCATTAAAATATTCCAACAGGAATAAAATTCAGCGAAATAAGGTTAATAATGAAAAAATAAATAATAACGTGACTAATTGTAATAAGAATGTGAAATAAAATTCAAGGAAAAGACCCTGCCGTGTGAATTGATTTCCTATTCCTAATATCAATGGATTCCAATGTTTGAAGCGCAAGTGTAAAATCTTGCAGCACTCAGGTATTTGACAAAAATTGGGAGTGATCACAAATGGGGGAGGGGATGTTAGTATGATTGAAAATAATGTGTCACCAGTCTCTCCGAAAAACAGTGTCACTGATCGTTAACTCCTTTAAAAATTACATAATACTGGTGTCTCGTTGAATAGTTTACAAGACTGACAATTTTGTGAGGACTTGTCAATGGTATCAGTGATACTCTATTATTATCTAAATTAGATTTATTGTCAAAGACTGCTCATAAAGTCAATATCCTATGGAAACCGCCTTTAATCAGTTAAAGGGAACATTATTCATAATTTAATAGGTGTAGTAGCAGTATCCATCCATTTGCAACTTATTCTATTGACTGTTTCAGTTTGGTAGAAACAAAAACTGAAACACTGTTGCCAGTTATTACTATTGTTAATAGACGCAGACACAATCACCTCCCCTCTAAGTGTCCTGTAACTGGACACACATACAATAATATATACTAGTGCAAGTAAAATGCACTTAGCATAGTATTGATAGATCTGACCTGATTGTTAGTTAACACATATGCAGAATGTCAAGCTAATTTGCTAATATAGAAACAGTCAGATATGCTGCACATTCACGTGATCACAACTTCATACATTGTCCTGTAACTGGACAGTTATTAAAGTGAGTTCTTATTAAGTCTATTAGTTATACATAAATCATGGGTAACACAAGGCGGGTATACCGCCGACGCGCATTTCGCTGTTAAGCTTTATCAAAGGCAAGACAATTGCCTCCACTGCCCTCTACTATATTCATACACAGGGACCAATGACATCATGTTCCCTGGTCACGTGGTCTCATGGACCAATCCCGCATTAGTTTACTGGCATACTTTGTAATCAGCATCTCAACCAATCAGAGCTGCGATTTCAAGACTAGGGAAGAGTTTATCGTCACTCCTCGTTAATGGTATAAGTAGTCATAGCAACTTAAGCTGGAGCTAGAGTTGTATACGTGTGTGTCAATCATTAGGGGGCGTGTGTCCTTCAACATATCGTATACTGAAATTTAATAAAAGGAGACAATAAATCGCAAGCAAACCATTAATTAATAAGAAACAATATTCAATTAGGAATATTCTCTACATAAACATATACTATGAGTCCCATTAGTATTATATTAAACAGGTAAGTATTCTAACATAATAATTTGAGAGGTAAATTAAACAGGTAAGTATACTAGCTTAATAATAAACATGATAATGTGAGAAAAATAATAATATCCCAAATCTAAATAAAGAAAAAGGGGGGTTCAATAATACAATAATAAGAGATATATATAATATAATATAATGAAAAATAGTAATATTATAGTGTATGTGATGCTTGTGACAAACAAGTGAAATGATGCTGATGTGAAATATTGATGCATAACCATCAAGTGCAAAATAAATAAGTGTTGACAAATATTATGTTGTATGTGATACTTGTGACAATAAAATATAAATTAGTAAGTGAAATGAAACTGATGTGAAATATTAATGCATAACCCACAAGTGAAAATTAATTTAATGTTAACAAATTTAATTTCCTATGTGTTACTGTAAATATAAACTGATAGTGCAAAGGTGAAAAAAAGGTAAAATAAAAGTGACACTCAAAAAGTGGACAAAAAGTAACAAGATAGACTTTATTACCATTGAAAAAGTGTTGAATAATGAAATTAATAATAATTGGGAGGCTCCTATGTCATTGATCTACTAAATTCTTGCATCATACATACTGTCTTAGATACACAGACCCTTATTAACATATCTCTAAATATAAATTAATAATATATGAGTGACTAAAATGAAAGATAAAATTAGTGAACATTAGATTAATACTTAAAGAAGTGAACAAGAAGTGACATAATTTGTTGCTGATAAAAAAAATATTTTATATATATTTTCTATGATAAGAAATTGTTATAATATACGTAAATAATAATAATAATTGTGAGACTCTTATATCATTAACCGCTTTACATATATTTTCATAGACAAATAGACCCCTGTAGACATATCAGTATTCCTACATATTCCATAAGAAATGTCATATGAAATAATGCCTTTAGTGAAATTAATGACATAAGTCATATAGTTATTTAGGGAGTATCCCATCTGAGTTGTATCTTTCCAATAACTATGATATCATATTAATCCATTTATCTTATTATTACTATAAAGGTTCCCTCTCATCATGTTGTACTTAAGATGATTAAAATTAAAATTATAAGAGTACTGAGATTGTTTAAATCAAATTCAAGATGAATTATAACGATTGTCATCTCAATGAAACCCTCATTGATACACAGCACTTTTACTAGGTATAGTAATTATATGGTAAAAATTGTCCTAAGGTAGAAAAGATGTATGTATACAATCATACATACACCTATAAACTCACATCATTGTTAAAGAGAAAAGAGAATGTTTAACTGGAGCATCATATTGGCCCATATTTAGTTGGTATATATCATATGTTGTTTTGAAAAATGCTGATTAGAGGGATAAATATGCCTAGCATAGATTAGAGAATGTAATTGACCAGATCCTTACGTTCATTCAAAGATGTTAGATGGTTCATAGCATAATATTTACAGCGGAGTTCATAAACCAGCTATCTAAGGGTTCTTAAGAAATGGGACATAGCTGTTATTTTCATTCAGGCCCTTAGGATACAAACTATCCATTACAAAGATTAACCTGGTCTCCTCTTTTAATGGTTCATCATCAAGGTTACCCCCTCGTATTCCCAACTGGATGTGTTTCATTCCAAAGACTTCCAGAAGATTGGGATTGCTATTGTGATATTTATAAAAATGTCTAGCTATAGCTGTGAGGGGTTTAAACTTGGCCAAGTCATGACTAGCATTGCGGATCATTCTGACATGTTCCAGTACCCTTACTTTGAGGGGTCTGGATGTCTTACCCACATAGATTTTTCCGCAGGGACATTCCAGATGGTATATAGTCCCTAATGTGGTGCAGGTAATATAATTCTGAATTATCCATTTTTTGTTGTATCTGTCAAAGAACCATTTTTTTGGTACCATGTACTTACAGGCCTTACATTGTCCACATTTGTATGATCCCTTTTTATTAAATAGTGACTTCTTAGTCACACTCATGTGGCTGTGCACTAGTCTATCTTTCAAATTGCGGGATCTCTTCCAACTCATTTGTATCTTAGGAGGTAGAATTTTCATTAGATCATTGTCTGTTTGTAAAATTGACCAATGTTTTTGAAGCACATCTCTGATCTTTCTCCATTGGGCATGAAAGGTCCCCACAAATCTAATCGGTTCTTCTTTCTGTTCTTTCTCTCTTGTTTTTAACAATGAGTCTCTCAATGTTTTTTCGGTCTCCCTAATCGTTCTTTTAATTAATTTGTTGCTGTATCCCCGATTTCTAAGTCTCATACTCAGTTGTTTTTGCCTAAATTCAAAAACTTCTGGAGTGAAACAGTTTCTCTTAGTTCTTAATATTTCTCCTTTGGGGATCGCCCGAATAGTGGCTGGCAGATGTGAGCTACTGGAGTGTAGTATACTGTTTGTGGCAGTATCTTTCTAAACATGTCGGTGGTGATTTGACCTCCTACATCAATCCTTATGGTTAGATCTAAGAAATTAATTTCTCGTTGACTCATAGAGCTAGTAAGTTTTAAGTTGAGATCATTAGTATTCAATATCAAGATAAATTCTGCCAGTTGTTTTTGGTCACCTTCCCATAACATCAGGATGTTATCATATTTTTCCATTTGTGATCGCTCCCAATTTTTGTCAAATACCTGAGTGCTGCAAGAATTTACACTTGCACTTCAAACATGGGAATCCATTGATATTAGTAATAGGAAATCAATTCACATGGCAGGGTCTTTTCCTTGAATTTTAGTTCACATTCTTATTAAAAATAGTCACGTTATTATTTATTTTTTCATTTTTAACCTTATTTCGCTGAATTTTATTCCTGTTGGAATATTTTAATGCATACCTAATAAAATATTATTTTATTATATAATCCAGTTTGTGCGCCATCTCTAAGACAAAACTTTTTTCTCTTTCTTTTAAAACAATATTATGCTTATTGTCTAATGGCAGCACCCCCACTACAGATATATCAATATTGATAATACAACAATATGGGGTTAATTTAATTAATTAAGATAACCTAATTCATGTGTGCAGATGTATGTTTCCTTTTGTGTATTTTGACCATTTCTAAACCCAAATGTGAAGATGAGCAGTATTAACAGTAATTAAGATTTCATAGAAATTGAGGATGCTATCGTGGAACTGCAACAGGATGAGGGGCATATCTTTCTTTGTAAAATAAGCCACACATGTTGAGATTAAGGGGTGAATTCAGTTAGCCCAGATAATTCAATGGGGTGAAACAGGGAGGTAACCTTTGGCTTTTTTGCCCAAGGCTATTCAATTAGGCCCCTTTTTCACCTGATACATTTGTTAACACCCATTAAATTGATGTGTTAATGGGTGTTTAACACACAGAATTGGTGAAATGTCCATGGATTTATATGTTAACAGGGTCGCTGCACCTGTTAACCACCAAGTTATCTGTGATTTTTTTTTCACTGCTTGTGCAGTGGGAGAAAAACATCCCCGATAAGTTCTGCACTTCAGAACTAATTGAATAGCACTGGGGGGTTCAATATGCCCGTAGTAAATTACCACGGCTAATTGAATTCTCCCCTAAAGGTAGGAGAAGCGCTTGAAAACCCTCCGTCATTTGATTCTGCTATCTCCAAGGAACTTAGAAAGTTAAAGCTGCATACTCCTAACCTCCATTGTGCCTTTATCATTGGCGCAAGTTATTTTCACTTCTCATACTCTTATTAAGCTATTGGAACAGCTGCAAGAGAAGTATGAAGCAGGATATGAAACAAAACATGTTGGACTTGTAGATCAAGTTCTTTATTGCTTCACTAGTATTAAAGGGTTTGCAGCAACTGGACCACTAAATTTTGGCAAAAATGCAAGATCCTAGGTAAGTCCTGTGTAATGTCTTTCTTTCCAACTGACACAGATCTTAACAGATGCAAAGAGATCATTGCGAGCAAGTTGTTAGGTGAAGTGACACATGACACAATGTCTCCTGCTTCAGTTTCTCCTGCAAATGCTATTGTCAGGAAATAACTGACCTTTTCCAAGAGACCCACTGATGATGTTGATGATGATAAGTCAAATAAGCGTACCAGAGAGAAACATTATAAAATATGGTCAGGCGTAAAATAAATGGCCACATATATTGACACTTCTGCTATAATCAATTTAATACAGTAAGCATCAATAGAATGATGAAGGATTACTGTAATGATAACGTACAAATTAGCATGTAACCATCCCTTTGAATACTAGGGGAAAAAAAAGCAATTTGGAACCCCTTGTACAAACTAGCTATGGTGTACCTAACCTGCTCAACCTACAGTGTGTATTTGGAAAGAGTGTTTAGCCCAGCCGGGAACCCTAGGAGGCTACTTCCAAAAACTGTGGAAAACCTGATGTTCATCAAAATGAACTTGAAATTTAAAGAGGAATACCCTTGCCACCAATTACATAAATAGACTGTAATGGTGGATTTTATTGGGAATGAGCAAATATTGTGTTATGATATTAATAACAGTGTTGATGAGAATGATGACATTTTTAACTTGGAGGCCTATGATTTGCTCGTTGGAGAAGTTTGTTTTTATTATCTTTTCTACTAGGCAGTTATTCTGGCTTGAACTGCCTGAATAGGCCTGAAGCCTGTGAATTTGCTGTTTTGATTTAGTCTGCATTTAAAAACTCACATTTGGAAGCTTGGTTTTTAATAGTTTGTTCCATGTTTCCGATTTACTTGTGTTTTCACAAATAATGCTTTACCTACCATTAAATACTCCTCCTCCAATCACATGTACTGACCATGGCCCTGTAATTTGCTCTTTGGACTGGAATAAGTTTGATGGTGATCTAGTTTTCTGCTAGACTTAACTCTGGCAGCCATCACCTCTACTGGCCTGAGGCCTGTGATTTGATGTTTGGATTCAGTTTGCCTTTGAAAACTTACAATTAAAGGTTGGTTTTTAATAGTTTGTTACATGATTCTGATTTATGTTTCATTAAAGTAACCAATGCTTTACCTTTTACTAAATGATCCACCTCCAATCACATGTACTGGCCTCTGGCTGGTGTATCAATGTTTGGAGTAAATTTGATGGTGATCTAGTTTTCTGCTATACTTGACTCCAGAAGTAATTATCTCTACTGGCCTGAGGCCTGTGATTTGCTGTTTGAAGAAGTGTTTTGGTAGTATAGTATATTTTATACTAGGCTTTTACTTTAAGGCTATTAGTTTTTAGTATTCTATTAGATTAAATTATTCTATAGGGTTGAATAGTCTTTTAAACTGCCATCCTATCTGCCACTGCAATGCCACTATCTTTCATAGATGTGCTATTTTCTTTTAAACTGCCATGTGTTTGTGCCACCGCTCTGTCGCTTACATTAGCTAGCCAGCTCCCTGGAGTTTTTGGCCAATATTGTTGAAAACAATAGTGTCAGCTGTGAGATAGTCAAAATTGACTGGAAATTACTTGAAATTAACGTTATTGATGTTACTAATACTATAGGAAGAAAAATAGGTCTTAAGTTACATGATTTTAGCTGGTTCTATAAATTATTTAAGAAAACCAAGACCAAAACATTTGAGGGTGATTTTGCCAGAACCAAAACATTACAATGATGTAGAACCAAAACCAAAACACGGTGGTCTGCACACATCTTTAGTTTGCACACTAAGGGGTAAATTTACTTAGATTTGTGTTTGGTCGAGATTGCAATCTTTGGTTTGTTTTGCCATTTTTACTGCAAATTTACCCACGTGCTGTTGACTGACAGCCACTCGAGTCACAGCCAATCAGCTGCCGCTAAATGTAGAGTGGTCTCTGATTGGCTGTCCGGCCTGGAGAATGACAAAAGCCTTGTGTCTTCTGTCATTCTGCACTGTATACATGTATGTGATAAGACATACATGTATACATGTCCAACCTGGTATGTTTAGTCTGTTTGTTTTTTTGCCAAGACCCCTGGACTTTACTGGAGAATGGGACAGATGCAACGCCAGGAGGTAGGTGAGTATTGGAATTTTTTTTTCACAGGTAAACCATGGAAATTTTACCTGGACAAGGGGATGTGAACATCTGGTTGAAAGCAAGTGTGTGTTAGTGTGTTAGGTGTGTAATAAAATTGTAAATTCTATGGTTTGTGTGTTCTGTCTTTTTTAACTTTTTTTCCAGGGGGTACTGGTGTCGACCATTTGCTGGCACTTGTAGTTCCACAAGTGCCAAAGGACAGGCACGCTGTGACCTGTAGTTCCACTGTAAAAAACAATAGTTTTGTTTTATTTTCAACACTATTAAACCTGCACCCACTGGCCAGGGGTGCAGAGAAAAGCCCCTGGATTCAGCGTATGCCTGGGGTGCTCAAGAGCGGGGGACCCCTTTATTGGGGGGGTCCCCACCTCCCCTGAGATTCCTGGTTTGGGCTTACTAGCTTGGGGTGTAAATACTTTGGCTGGGGTGACCCGGTATAAGGGTGCCCTGGCTGTGACATTTCCCCCCCGGCTAGAATTGAGTTCAGTGCTGGTTTTAAAAAACAGGGGGAACCCCAAGCATTTTTTTCTCACTGGCCCAGCGCTGGTTCATAAAATACATTGAGCCCTGCTCATTTTTTCCCTGTATTTTAAGAACCAGGACTCAGGAGCCTGGGGCTGGTTATGCTTTTTTGGGGGATCCCTACTTAATTTTTTTTCTAACAACCATGTAAATACTTTTAAAACACTCAAGCAGTCTGCACATATCTCACTGATATGTGCGAGCTGCTTGTTTGGGAGAGTTTCAGTGCAGTCAGACTTAGGGAACTCAGGAGCAAAATCTCGATCACATACACTATCAGAAAACACGATCTTAGCTAATCACGATTCTTGGTAAATTTGAGTGTTTCAAAATCCTAAAATCACCCGAGTTTCAGCGATGCAAATCGAGTTTATAATCGGCCAATTTCGATCAGACACGTTTCTTAGTAAATTTACCCCTAACACCGCTGATCCGCACCTCATAATGCAAGGGAACACAAGTGCAACATGTGGAAAACTCTAAATACAGATGCAAGCTGTGAATATGCAAAGTTTGCAACAAAGCACATTTCTACATTGTACAAGTGCGATCATGTATATGTAATCCATAGCCACATTCACATAGCATATTTATTGAGAAAATAGAGATAACAACAGTGGTTCCAAGGAACTTGTTGCACAATTTGGGTCAAATCACCACTGTTGTCCCGAAAAACTACCATTAGTACCCTCCTTCTGGCTTTAAAAGTGGCTGCTATTACATCAAATTGTGCCTCCTAGGAAAGGAGCCCTGACTTAGATATATCATTTTTATGGCTACCTGCCCTTTGGTTTGCATGTAATTCTTTTAACCTTTTTATTATGTCTAGGCACATGGACACTTTCTTGGGAATCTTTTAAAATAAATATTACAAACCCTCTAGCAAATTGAATGCAGTTAAGTGCCACTGGGCAACTCATTACATTGTCCCCTGCCATACTGAGAGCCACTTATACCTGATCAAGTCCTTTGTACAATCCATATCCACTATGCCCTCAATCCGTGAGTCCCTGTTACTTATCTAATTGTTGGAAACTGCTACCATAATCTTTTATATTCCTTCAAAGTCCATTCCAATCCAGACATCACTTGCTGACAGGAGGCACAGAAAATTGTGATCACATGAATAGGCATTAAAACAAAAAAAGAATATGGGACCACACAATGTTGTGCCTGGTAATAACCAATGTGCAGTGATACTACAGCCAAATAGGAACATGTAGAAATAGTATTTAAATCCATATTACATCCTCATGCTCAAAGCTTTTAATTAATGCATCATTTTTGTTTTTTAATAGATGTAATTTGTACGTTTCCTGATTTGTTTCTGATACCCGCATTGTTTAAAGATGGGGATTTAGAAATTGGTATAATCAATTGAGTTGCAAACTCACAAAACAATGTAACTGTATTGTCCACTAGACTTACCGGATATCGCGGATCTAATTTCTTGAACTCCCATCATTTCTCTCTGCTGAACTCTGTAGGGTTAGGATTACAGTTAAATCCACAGAGTAAGAGGACATCTTCCTCAAAGTATTGCAATATTGGATGTTAGAAATATATTAGAAGATTTAAGAAACATAATTTAAAAGGATCATACTATGCAGTACAGCAATAATGCCACTACCGTGCGTTCAGCCTGGGCTTTTGGAGCAATGGTAATGTAGTTATTCAGTGATTAATTGTTAATATGCTGTTGTGAGAAGATGGTCACACAGTTCACTTAGCAGCATGCAGCATTACCACGCCTGCCTGACTGCTAAGGGGCGATGCCTGAGTGGCTTCATCGTCTCTGGGCAGTCACAATGCATTAACAACTAAATTTAATAAAATCGTTGCTGTCAGCTAAATATAGTCACACCAAAAAGTTGTTATTGCACGGCCCATTGTGCAGAATATCGGAGACATCATGTGCTATGTCACAATGAATGAGTGACAATGAATTGACCATACACAGATAAAATATATATATATATATATATATATATATATAATTTTTTTTTTTTTAGCTATTTTACTGACACGAGTAACAAATTATTTGCTTGTTTTAAATTTTTTTTTACACATTTAGCCCAGATTATTAAAAACTTTAGATTTTTGCTTAAAACAGTACACTTAACTGCATTAACCCTTCCTGGTATGTAATTTAAAATAGCTTCCAGCTGCACATAAAACATAAAGAAGGTGTCACATGTGACACATTTTTATTTGCATGCTGAAACCATATTTCATTTAATTGATGTATTCTTATTGCTCAAAGCATGGCGTATTTCCTTAGTTTTGTGTGATATGTGTAGTAAGTAGAAGTTTTTAAGTGCTATTAGTATGATTTTGATTACAGAAATCGTCCATGTATTTCTACCCAAAACACCTTTTCTTAAGAGGAAAATTTACCTACTCCACAATCGGTGGGTTATTATTAGTTGTATGTGATGAACTATTCATTTTGTTTATTTATTTTTTCGATGAAAAAGGTGCCGGTACTCAGAAGAAGGTGCCATTACTTACCTAACGTTACAAGTTGATGTAAGATTTATAGTAGCTTCTATACTCCGGATAAGTGTGTAGATGCTTGCTGTATTTATTTCAATTCTGAAATTATTTAACTGATTTCCACCTGTTTCTGGAATTAGTTATAACTTATAAGTATTATAATTTAGTGCTGATACTGCGTTCCAACACAGAAATAAGCCTTAAGTGTGTTTCAAGTAGAGATGTGTGGTTTGGTTTTCCTGAAATATGAACACACCCAAACTTAGGGATTCCGAGTCAAATCGAGTCCCAGTTTGGAATCACTTTAGGGATCCGAGTGAGACTGAGGACCTGATTCAGACCCGCTCGTTAAGAAGCTTTCACTCGTTGCTGGTGATATTTTGCAATGTGCGTATGCATTGCAGTGCGCATGCGCAAAGCAGTCCGATCAATCGGGAAGCATACGCTCGCCGAGCATAGACAGCCCGGCTGGATGAGTGACAGGGCAGGCCTCTAGAAACGGGGGAGTGGAGGTGCAAATGCAGAAGTGCCTAAGCGTCTTAACGCCATTTCAGAGGCGTGCATAATTAACAGGTAGCGTCATAGTACACGTCACCTGCTTGCGGTAGGGTATAGTCAACCTCAAGTGCTACGTTCACTTACGGTGGTACCCAATGTACCGATGGTTGCATACACTTCCTGGAGATGACGTGCGCAAGTGGGCGTCTTAAGACAGGCTGGTGGGCGTCTGCGTACACAAAGCGATTGCACGCCAAGACATAGTGGGTGTGCTTATGCCATGCCGTGTGATCGCCTGCCTTGCCGTCTCCTAGTCGAATTTGTATACACTGGGAACAAGCGTACGCATCTAGTGTGAGTGGGTCTGAATCGAGCCCAGAGTCCAGACAATGGTCTGCTGTCAGTTCAGAACTCGGATTTAAAAACCGAACTCAGGTTTTAGATTGCATGTAAACAGGTCATAATTACATGATTTTAGCTGTTTGTATCTTTTTTTAATTGATTTTTAAGGGATCCACAACTGAACCAAAACCGAATCCAAACCAAAC
Organism: Taudactylus pleione; assembly: GCA_031769625.1. NCBI lineage: Eukaryota > Metazoa > Chordata > Amphibia > Anura > Myobatrachidae > Taudactylus > Taudactylus pleione. The sequence continues at coordinate 2,110,454 of JAUIMM010000364.1, read as the reverse complement.
TTGAGGGTGGTTTTGCAAAAAAAACAAAAAAGTGATGATGAATTAGAACCAAAACAAAAACACGGGTGTCTGCGCACATCTCTAATTTCAAGAAATTGGGTGTTTTCAAATGTTTTACTATTGAAGTTACTGTACTCTTTCTAATCAACTCATACTGAAGTAAAGATGTGCATGGACCACTGTGTTTTGGTTTTGGTTCTGGTTCTAATTAATTATTGGGTTTTGGTTTTGGCAAAACCACCCTCAGGTGTTTTGCATCGGATTTGGTTTTGGTTTGGTTTTGGATGCCTTAAAAATAGATACAAATGTATTTAAAAATTAAATTAAAAACATCTAAAACCATGTAATTTGGACCTGTTTACATGCAATCCAAAACCCGAATCTGAGTTCCCAACTGACAGCAGACCAGAACCGGGACTCGGTTCGACTTGGAACCCCAAAGTAATTCCGAACTGCGACTCAATTTGACTCGGAATCCTTAAGTTCAGGTGTGTTTATATTTTAGGAAAGCCGAACTGCAAATCTTTATACTAAAATAATTGTTAATTATTTATCTTTAACAAGTTTAAATGTTGGAGAAGTCAAGTACACCATAATTTGTAGAATGGACTTCCAGGCTGCAATAAAATTGATATTAGAGTGTTGCTTTTGAATTAAATTTATTGTATCAGTGACAGAGAAGTAGGAAATGAGGGAGATTTAAGGTGGCCATACACGGCACGATATACGTGCCGATCCGACGGATCAGCGCGATATAGGTGCTATATCATGCCGTGTATGGGCACGATATCGTATCTGATATCGTGCTGTGGGCTCCCGCGTGGTCGTACATCGCATCCCCAGGTCTTCCGGCAAAACCATCTGACCTGGGATGCAATATACGATCCCATTCAAATGGTGGAGGGGGGAGCCGGCATATCGTGCGGTCTGCAGGGACCGCACGAATGCCGGCAGTGACAGCATGATCCGTCTGCTGACGGATCGGCAGTCGCACTACACGGTGCATCGCACCGTTTATGGCCAGCATTAGTGATGTGTAATCTGCCAATTTTCTTCTAAAATGCCTTAACTACGGGTCAAACACAAAGCAGGTGAAAAATACCTATGTGGCTTGACATATGCATCAAGAAGATTTTTTCAGAAATATCTCAAATTTCTCATGATGTTTAGCAATGTCTCTTGCTACTGACTGCTTTGGAAAATAGATCAGCAGGAAGGCCTCTTGATCTCTGTTGAGGGTTAATGTTCTCTCTTAAGAAAAGAGAAGAGATGCTGCTTGTTTACTTGTGTTCCTTTGAGAAATCACCAAGTTCAAGGGATTACTAGAACCTGTGTTACACTGTCTCTGAGGTGTTTCAGTAATATAGGGTTGTGCTTGCATATTTTCCTGTAAACATGGCAAAAATAAATTAACCTGCTTATTGATGATCTTTATTTTTAACTGTTTAATAGATTTGATTTTTGCCTTTACCAAGTTGGATATAACGTACCACTCTTCCAGCCTAGAAATCTGTAAAAAAGTCACATTCAGTATGTGAATGTAGAAAGTAGAGATGAGCGGGTCCGGCCACCCGAATTTCGGGGATCCGGGGCAAACAGATCTCCCTTCCTGCCCCGGATCCCTGACCCGAGCCAAAACCTCGTGACCCCTCTGTCGAGTCGCGAGGTTTTGTTTTCAGCGAGCTTAACGCTGATTAGCTGAGAGAGCCGTCTGTCACGGCTCTCAGCCAATCAGCGTTAAGCCCATTGAAAACACTACAAAATAGGGAAAAGCAGATGGCACCCACCATCCCCTGCCGCCAGCACCCCCTGCTGCCGACACCACCGGCAGCCCCACTGGCAGCATCCCCCGCTGCCGACACCACCGCTGCCGACACTCCAGCACTACTGCCCAACGTCCTGAGGACACCGTCAGCGACCCCCACACTGCCGACACTCCCACAGCGAGGACACCACCAGCATCCCTGCACTGCCGACACAGCCAGCAAACCTGCACTAAAGACACCGCTGGCTCCCCCGCACTGCCGACACAGCCAGCAAACCTGCACTAAAGACACCGCTGGCTCTCCCACACTGTCGACACAGCCAGGAAAACCTGCACTAAAGATACCGCTGGCACCCCCGCACTGCCAACACAGCCAGCAAACCTGCATTAAAGACACCGCTGGCACCCCCACACTGCCGACATCACCGGTACCCTTCACTGAGGACACTGCCAGTACCGCAGCACTGCCATTCCATGTGCTGAGGACACCGTCGGTAACCCCACTCTGCCGACACTGCTGTCACAGTAAGTGTACTATTGGTGTATCCAACCCACACTGTATAACACACTGTATCCATGTTGGAAATTAGAAACTGAACTGCCACATGTTAGTGCCACCCACTGTGTCACTTAGCTTAGTCAGCCAGCTAGCTGGATGCAAAATTTTGGCCTTAACTAGATTAAGCAAATAATATTGTGAGGTGGTCAAAATTGATTGGAAATGACTGGAAATCAATGTTATTGAGGTTAATTATACTGTAGGAACAAAAACAGGCCCATTTTATGTGATTTTAGCTGTTTTTATGATTTTTTAAGAAAAAATCCAGATCCAAAACCAAAACACGAAAACAAAACACGGAGGTGAGGTTTTGGCAAAACGAATCCAGATCCAAAACCAGGGTAGATCCAGATCCAAAACCAAAACGAAAACACGGGGGTCAGCGCACATCTCTAGTAGAAAGTTACTTTTATGCAAGGATTGCCACAGTTTAGAAACTGAAAACAAATGAGCATTCTCCAGTACTTGGTCATTCCTGGTATATTGCTTCCATAGATAGATTCATATCAGCATACAGTGTTGTACCATGCAAGCAGTTTCTCTTGTAGTGTATCAATTGCACCTTGTTAGGTAAATCAATATTGATGAGGTTTCATCCTCTATTAAGAACAGATTATATAATGATCATACTGAAGGGTATGTTTATTAAAAACGTGTACTAACTAAAAATAAGTTTGGCCGCTTTTTGCATCAATACAGATTTTAGGGTTTACACCAGCACCAGCAGCCTAGTGCTGACATCGAAGGGTCACACTAAAATGGACAAGCGGACCCGCATGAGCACAGTATCTTGACCTGGCGGGGATGAAGCTAAGCCTTTCTAGCTTTGCAAGTAACAGTCTCAAGATGGCGTCACCCAGAAATGTAAAGCAAAGGTTTTCGCTGCTTAGTAAATTAGGGTAAGCCTCCATCTCTGATTTCTCGCTGTTAACCTATTAACAACCTGGGAAAAATTGATAAAAGACCTTTCTCAAAAGGACTTATTTCAGCTTAATAGATCCCTGATTCTAGATTACTGATTTGTCTAATAAAACGTTCTAAAAATGTAATGTATTTTACTATTTATAGAAAACCAGAACTCCAAGACAACAGAGATGTTAGCCACTCGTTTAGAATGTTTAACACCTTGTTTCCATGTGGATTATTAGGCCTAAGAAAGACCACATTTTTGGAGTTCCTTAGAAATGGACAATCTAGACTCCACTTTGCTTATATTAAGAATATAGTAGACACAAAATAAAATGTGCAGCAAAGTGGAGCCATGTCTGCTTATTTTACATCAAACAAAATACATATTTGTTTAAAGGAAGAAAGTAAAGTTCTACAACCTTACATCAGTATTTTTGTTCATAGCACCATCGACATCAGAATCAATTAACATTATCAATATCAAGCATGTCGGCACCCAGGAGTCTCGTCCAGTGTTATCTTCAATCTTCTCAATAGGTTTGTGAGCAGTTGTCAATTAAAAAGCCAAATATTTTTTCAACATTCATCTAAAAGCCAGATAGATAAAACCTAAATTAGCGATGATATACAGTATGTGGCTATACATGACTGGTGTTATATAAATATTATAACATCACCAAAAGCTGCAAATGTAGCCAATTTGTTCCTACTTGTGATTCACAAATATCAAAAAGCAAGAGGTCATGTGCATGATTAAAACAAAAAAAGAGAGAGTTGGTCCCGATTGACATATACCCCTATCTATTATTTTAACATATTCATATTTACCATATACTATTACTATATATATATATATATATATACATATAGTTGCATGTAGTTAGGCGCTCAAATGCTGTAAGAATAATGCTGGGGTGCCTTCCTTAAGTACAGATAAATTTCCAAGTTCATTGTCAAGGCAAAGAAGAGGTGGCACTCCACAGGCTTCATAAAAATGATTGTATTAAATACATGAAAGTGTGCAAATCATAGGCCGACCTCTGGGGTCTTTTCATCATATAGTACTGTGCAGTTTTCTTTTTTGCCTGCACTGAATGACATGTCGTTCAGTGTAGGCACTACAGGGGAAGAGGAAAGACTGTACGATTACAATGTTGGAATCGTACTCTCTGTCCAAGATATGCAAGTGTATACGCACCTTTAGGTAGGTGTGGAAAAAATACTGCAAAGTAGGAATGCTTTCAAAACTAGAAGTGTTACTAGTTTATATTTATCAATTAATGATGATATGGCCCCCATAGAGCCCTGATCTCAACATCATCAAGTCTGTCTGGGATTACATGAAGAGACAGAAGGATATGAGCAAGCCTACACGTACAGAAGATCTGTGGTTAGTTCTCCAAGATCTTTAAAACAACCTCTCTGCCGAGTTCCTTCAAAAACTGTATGCAAGTGTACCTAGAAGAATTGATGCTGTTTTGAAGGCAAAGGTTGGTCACGCTAAATATTGATTAGATTTAGATTTATCTTCTGTTCATTCACTTTGCATTTTGTTCATTGATAAAAATAAACTATTAACTAGAGATGAGCGGTTCTGATTCCTTGAAATCCAAACCCACTCAAACCTTGGGAATCCAAGTCAATCCGAGCGGTGGTTCGGGACTTCCCGTCTGACTTGGGTTTCACTTCAAGGCAAAACATCATCCACGTGGCGTCGGATTCTCGCAGGTTTTGGATTCTATATTAGGTGCCACGGACGGGACTATGCGTCATAATTTGTTAGGCATGCTGATGTATGCTGCGCTTAACTATGCTGTTTAGGTTGGCTATGCTACTATGTGAATGTGTATAGGGGAGGTGCAGGCTTCTGTATGCTGTGCTATACTCTGCTGTATATGTTGTGCTGTGTCCATATCCAGAATCACAAGTGGCTGTGCTACTTAGTGAATGTGTATAGGGTAAGGGGGGGGGGGGGTGCACACTTCTGTATACTGTGCTGTACTCTACTGTATAGGCTGTATCCAGAATCACAAGTCACAACAAATGACTATGCTTCTTAGTCAATAACTGTGTATAGGGGGTGCACGCTTCTGTATGTTGTGCTGTACTCTGCTCTATAGGCTTTTGTGTACACTCACAATTCAAGTCACGACAAGTGGCTGTGCTGCTTAGTCAATGTTTATAGGGGGTGCATGCTGCTATATGCTGTTCTCTACTCTTCTGTAATGGCAGTGCTGTGTCCATCACTAAGATATTCACAAGCATATATAAGCCCTGTGACTCCACTCCATACTGTTTGAATAGACCTGCCCCATCAAAAAAAATAAATGAAACAATTGTATTGTTTGCACTGTTTGGTGCGCTTTGTTTATGTGCATATATAAGGCAAACCCTGTGGCTCCAGTCCAGGCAGGAATAGAGCTGTGACATCATAAAGATAAATTGTACTGTTTGTACTGTTTGGTGCGCTTTGTTCACGTTCATATATAAGCCCTGTGGCTCCAGTCCACGCAGGAATAGAGCTGCGCCATTACAAAAAAAAATTAAATAATTGTACTGTTTGGTACTTTTTGTTCACGTGCATTTATATATATATATAAGCCACGTGGCTCCAGTCTACGCAGGAATAGAGCTGTGACTTCCAAAAATAAATTTTATTGTTTATACTGTTTGGTGAGCTCTGTTCACTTGTATTTATAACCACTGTGGCTTCAGACCATGCAGGAATAGAGCTGTGACATAAAAAAATAAATTGTATTTTTGTTTGGTGCACTTTGTTTACGTGCATATTAGGGGTGTGCACCGGCCACTTTTCATGTTTTGGTTTTGGATCTGGATCTTTCTTCGTGTTTTGGATCTGGATTGGTTTTGCCAAAACCACCCTTCCGTGTTTTGGGTTCTGGGTTTTGTGTTTTGGATCTGTATTTTTTTTAAAAAAGCATAAAAACAGCTAAAATCACAGAATTTGTGTGTTTTTCTGCTCCTATGCTATTATTAACCTCAATAACCTTAATTTCCACTCATTTCCAGTCTATTCTGAACACTGAACACCTCACAATAGTGTTTTTATGTCCAAAAGGTTGCACCGAGGTAGCTGGATGACTATGCTAAGAGATACGAGTGGGCGGCACAAACACGTGGTGTCACTCCTAGATGAGGAGTGACACTGCAGTGGCAGACAGGATGGCAGTTTGAAAAACTAGGCCCCAAACAGTACATAATTCAAAGAAAAAAAAGAGGTGCAAGATGGAATTGTCCTTGCGCCCTCCCGCCCACCCTTATGTTGTATAAACAGGACATGCACACTTTAACAAACCAAACATTTCAGCGCCAGGGTCTGCCACACGACTGTGGCTGAAATAATTGGTTCGTTTGGGCCCCCACAAAACAAGCTGGCAATTAATCTGTCCCTGCACAAACTGGCTCTACGGAGGCAAGATGTCATCCTCATCCTCCTCATCCACCGCTTCCTCACCCTCTTCAGTGTTGTGTACATCCTCATCCTCACAGAGTATTAATTCTTCCCCGCAGGAATCCACAACCACAGGTCCCTCTGTACGTTCTGGAAGCTGGTCTCCATCGAAGAGTTGATAATTCATTTTATGAACATCATCTTCTCCACATTTTGTGGAAGCAACCTCCTACGCCTTTCGCTGACAAGGTTCCCGGCTGCACTAAACACTCTTTCGGAGTACACACTGGAGGGGGGGCAACTCAGGTAAAATAGAGCCAGTTTGTACAGGGACCTCCAAATTGCCTCTTTTTCCTGCCAGTACAGGTACGGACTGTCTGACATGCCTACTTGGATGCTGTCACCGATGTAATCCTTTAACAGACAGATGCATGCTTGTCGCTGCTGCTTTGAGGATGCAGGTGCGGCTACAGCCCACACAATTCACAAAGACAGAAAAAAAAGAAGATTTTTTTATTTTTTGTGGAGCAACTTTGAGGGCTACACCACCCTTTAACAGACAGACGCACGCTTGTCGCTGCTGCTTTGAGGAAGCAGGTGTGGCTACTGCGCATACATTTCACACACAAATACAGAAAAAAAGATTATTTTATTTTGTTGGAGCGCACTTTGGGGGTAACACCACCCTTTAACAGACAGACGCACGCTTGTCGCTGCTGCTTTGAGGATGCAGGTGCGGCTACTGTGCATACATTTCACACAAAAACACAGAAAAAAAGAAGATTATTTTATTTTGTTGGAGCGCACTTTAGGGGTAACACCACCCTTTAACAGACAGACGCACGCTTGTCGCTGCTGCTTTGAGGATGCTGGTGTGGCTACAGCCCACACAATTCACAAAGACAGAAAAAAAAAAAAGAATGTTTTATTTTTTGTGGAGCGCACTTTGAGGGTTACACCACCCTTTAACAGACAGACGCACACTTGTCGCTGCTGCTTTAAGGATGCAGGTGCGGCTACAGCCCACACATTTCACAAAAACAGAAAAAAAAGGAAGGATTTTTTTATTGTTTGTGGAACGCACTTTGAGGGTTACACCACCCTTTAACAGACAGACGCACGCTTGTCGCTGCTGCTTTAAGGATGCAGGTGTGCCTACAGCCCACACATTTCACAAAGACAGAAAAAAAAAGAATTTTTTTTTATTGTTTGTGAAGCGCACTTTGAGGGTTACACCACCCTTTAACAGACAGACGCACGCTTGTCGCTGCTGCTTTAAGGATGCAGGTGCGGCTACAGCCCACACATTTCACAAAGACTGAAAAAAAAGAAGAATTTTTTTATTGTTTGTGGAGCACACTTTGAGGGTTACACCACCCTTTTTAACAGACAGACGCATGCTTGTCACTGCTGCTTTGAGGATGCAGGTGGAATCTTGACGGGATTTGGAACCGGGGACACACTACCTCCATCAATTGTCTGAATCCCACTGCACTAATGGCGGATACCGGATGCACGTCTAACACCAACATAGTAGTCAAGGCCTCAGTTATACGTTTTGCTTCAGGATGACTGCTGTCGTACTTCATCCTCCTCGCTAGGGACTGTTGGAGGGTCAATTGTTTAGTAAAAGTAGTGGTGTTCCTTCTTCCTCTCTGGGATGATGAACAACTCCCAGCAGCAGCAACAGCACTAGGAGGAAGTGGTTCTTGATCTTTCCCTATTTTATTTTTATCGGAGAAAGTTTGGTCCTCCATTTATGTTATATTGATATATACGTGCGGCTACACACAAACGCACACAAACGCAGAAAATATTTTTCTATTTTTGCTGGAGAGTAGTGCACTTTGTGGGTTACACCACCCTTTAAGAAATGAGCCAGCCGGCCCTTTACTTATGGGACACAGGCGCATGCTTGGCGCTGCTCCTTTGTTGATGCACGTGCAGCCACAGTGCACACAATTCACAAACACAGAAAAAAAATTTGTATTTTGTTTGGAGTGCCCTTTGGGGGTTACAGCACCCTTTAGCGGTCAATCCAGCTGGCCCTTTATTTATGGGACACAGGCGCACGCTTGGCACTACTTTGTTGATGCACGTGCGGCTACTGCGCACACAATTCACAAACACAAAAAAATATATTTTTTTATTTTGTTTGGAGTGTACTTTGGGGGTTACAGCGCCCTTTAACGGTCAAGCCAGCTGGCCCTTTACTTATGACACAGGCGCACGCTTGGCACTACTTTGTTGATGCACATGCGGCTACTGCACACACAATTCACAAACACAGAAAATATTTTTTTATTTTGTTTGGAGTGTACTTTGGGGGTTACAGCACCCTTTAACAGTCAAGCCAGCCGGCCCTTTACTTATGACACAGGCGCACGCTTGGCACTACTTTGTTGATGCACGTGCGGCTACTGCGCACACAATTCACAAACACAGAAAATATTTTTTTATTTTGTTTGGAGTGTACTTTGGGGGTTACAGCGCCCTTTAACGGTCAAGCCAGCTGGCCCTTTACTTATGACACAGGCGTACGCTTGGCACTACTTTGTTGATGCACATGCGGCTACTGCGCACACAATTCACAAACACAGAAAATATTTTTTTATTTTGTTTGGAGTGTACTTTGGGGGTTACAGCACCCTTTGATGGTCAAGCCAGCCGGCCCTTTACTTATGACACAGGCGCACGCTTGGCACTACTTTGTTGATGCACGTGCAGCTACTGCGCACACAATTCACAAACACAGAAAATATTTTTTTATTTTGTTTGGAGTGTACTTTGGGGGTTACAGCACCCTTTAACAGTCAAGCCAGCCAGCCCTTTACTTATGACACAGGCGCACGCTTGGCACTACTTTGTTGATGCACGTGCGGCTACTGCGCACACAATTCACAAACACAGAAAATATTTTGTTTTTTTTTGCACTTGGGGGGAGCACCCCTGGTGGACAGAGCACCCGCTGGACAACACTACAGCACCCCTTTAGGACTGGGACTCTGCACAGGACTTTGGAGTGGACACAGCCCCTATGAACAACTGACTGCACAACACAGTCCAGCCAGCCCCTATGGACTTTGGAGGAGTGGACACAGCCCCTATGGACAACAGCAGCACAGCACAACACAGCCAGCCCCTATGGACTTTGGAGGAGTGGACACAGCCCTTATGGGCCTACAGCAGCACAGCGCAGCACAGCACAGCACAACACTACACTGCACTACACTACACTACACAGCCCAGCCAGCCCTAACTCCCACCCTCCCTCTTCACTGTCCACAGCCGAGTGAGAAAATGGCGCCGACGCGGGTACCTTATATAGGATCCAAAACCCGCGAGACCCGGAAGGCGGGATGATGACGTTTTACCTCGATTTCAGATCCGAGTCAGGCGGGAAAAGACGAGCCTGACTCGGATCGGCCTCGGATCGGGGGGGCTCGGGGGGGTTCGGATTTCAGAAATCCGAACCCGCTCACCCCTAGTGCATATATAAGCCATGCAGTGATCTGCAATTTGAAAAATCAATAACGTTCTGTTCAGGGAAGAGCAACCACATACTGTCACTGCAGCTGCTTCCACCATGATGACGATGCTAGTCCTTCAATGTCATCTACTAAAGCCAAAGCTAAAGCGCATAGAGGGTCTATGTCAGGGCATCTAAAATCAAAAATATACAATATACAGTGCTAAGGAGTAAAACACATCTAATAAAGGGAAAGTGTGGTGCAGAAAAACATAATATTGCCAACATTTATTTAATTTTTTACCTGTTATTTATATAGAGCAAACATATTCTGCAGTGCTTTACAGAGAATGTTTCAGTCATACACATCAGTCCCTGCCCCAGTGGAGCTTACAATCTATGTTCCCTATCACATGCTCACACACATACACACTAGGGTAAATTTTTGCTGGGAGCCAATTAACCTACCAGTATATTTTTGGAGTGTGGGAGGAAACCCAAGCACCTGGAGGAAACCCACGCAAGCACAGGGAAAATATACAAACTCCACACAGGTAGGGCTATGGTGGGAATCAAACCCATGACCTCAGAGTAGAGAGGCTGTCATGCTAACCATTACACCATCTGTGCTGCCCAACATTCCATTCACCATACGCAGTGGCAGGGAAAGTCTGAGACCTTGGCCTTTATTTATGAGTGGTGGTTCTGCAAGTGTCAGTGAGGCATCTTCCTCTGCCTCTCATGACACAGGACCTTATCACGCAGAGTGTAGAAGAGGTGTAAAATAATGAAAACCACTAAGGCAGTAGAAAAAACTGTGCGTTTGTGTTCATGAGTGCGATGTGTGAGCCTGACCTTTTTGATACTGTTGTACCCGCAAAGAAACTGCCTTACACCATTTCTGCTCCCTCTGCAAATGTGGGGATGAGCAGCACAAATATAGCTGATGACAAAGAATTTGAGGATGCCACTGAGGAAGTGCAAGAGGATGAGGGGGATATTTGTGTAGCTGACACCGGTGCTAAAGAAGATGTTGAGGATGAGGATGATGTTTGTGTAAGTCAGGAAGCAGGGGCAGCAGCTCTTGACCATGATAAGAGGAAGGCCATTGTCATGCCTGAGCATAGGACCAACAAATGCACCTCTTATGTGTGGAATTATTTTTACCCAAATCCTGATGACAATTGTCAAGCCATCTGTAGTGTTTGTAAAACCACGATAAGTAGTGGTAGGGATGTTAACCATCTAGAAACCCGTTATGACATTTGCAGCGAAATCTTGAAAAGTTTTCAACATCAACAGAAACTGGTGCTAAGAAAATAACAACAAGCAGTCCAGCATCAGCTAAATCCCTTCTCTCAAGTTCAACTAGATCCCAGCACCTGCAATCTCTACCACCAACACCTTTTATCCTCAATTTGTTAAGGCTAGGTGACTCCTTCCCTATCCAGGATTCCTCAGAAGACTCATTGAGCACTAGGCCTGCTGCTGGGGATGGATCTTCAGCCCAGAAAAGGACTAAGGCTACTATTTAAAAAAAACAACTAACTGTGACACAATCCTTTGCAAGGGGAAGCAAGTATGACAGCTCTCACCAAGTCGCAAAACTGAATATTGAAAACAATATTGTGAGCTGTGAGGTGGTCATAATTGACTGGAAATTAGTGGAAATTAATATTATTGAAGTGATAATACCTAAGAACAAAAAAAGGCTAAAATTATGTGATTTGAACTTTTTTACCACTTTTTGGAAAACAATCCAAAACCAAAACCAGTCACAGCGGTTTGGCAATTCCAAAACCAGCCGAAGAATTAGAACCAAAACCAACAAAAATGGTCTGGCGTACAACTCTACTATTAAAACTTCTATTTTTAAAAATGTTTTATTTTTGTAATGAACGAAGGAATGATACCTCGTTCCTTCTTTCATTACCTGCAACGGGGTGCTTGCAATATCGTCCGGTTGGTCGTGCAGCACGGCTGACCAGACAATATCACAAGCGTCCGTGAGAGCACGCATATTGACTGTACACACTGAGTGATGTGGCCGATATGTCGTACTGATTCACACGGAAACTACACTGCAGTGTGTACCCGGCTTTACTTTGCAGCATTTTTTCCACACCTGCCTAAAACTTTTGCACAGTACTGTATATATATGAACAACAAGAAAATTCACTAAAGGCCACACTAGTTTCCCTTAGGGATGAGCGGTCCGGGTTCTGTGGAATCCGGACTCATCCAAACATTGGGGATCCCACCAACTCGGATCCCACTGTGAGGCCGAACGTCAGCCTCCTGATGTTGGATCCTCGTGAGAGGCAAGAATGCCGGATTCTTGCAAGAGGTGAGAGCTCGCCTCTACATAAGACACAGAGACTGGGACTTGGCGCCATTCACTTCCACGCTCCGCACGCTGCGCACTGCTCTGCTTATGTACTGGCTGTGACAAGGACAAGTGGCTGTGTTGGCAAAGTGACTGTATAGGGGGCACATTGAACACTGATGTATGCTGCGCTGTACTCTGCTTATTAAGTGGCTGTGTCCAGAGACTCACAAGTGGCTGTGCTGGTAAAGTGATTGTATAGGGGGCACACTGCGCTATATTCTGCTAATTAAAGTGTCGAGAGTGACTCACAAGTGGCTGTGGCAAGTGGCTATGTGACTCCATGGGCCTTAGCCCTCTGTGTATACAAGCATCATGACTCTTTGGGCCTTAGCCCTCTGTGTATACAATCACCGTGACTCTGTGGGCCTTAGCCCACTGTGTATACAATCCCCATGACTCCATGGGCCATAGCCCTCTGTGTATAAATGAAAAGCACCATGAATCTGTGGGCCTTAGCCCTCTGTGTATACAAGCACCGTGACTGCTTGGGCCTTAGCCCTCTGTATACAAACACTGTGACTTCTTGGGATTAAACCCTCTGTGTATACAAGTACAGAGACTCCATGGGCCTTAGCCCTCTGTGTATACAAGCACCATGACTCCGTGAGCCTTAGCCCACTGTGTATACAAGCACTGTGACTCAGTGGGCCTTAGACCTCTATGTATACAAGCACTGTGGCTCTGTGGGCCTTAGGCCTCTATGTATACAAGCACCATGACTGCTTGGACCTTAGCCCTCTGTGTATACAAGCACTGTGACTTCTTGGGCATAAGCCCTCTGTGTATACAAGCACCGTGACTCCATAGGCCTTAGCCCTCTGTGTATACAAGCACCGTGACTCCGTGGGCCTTAGCTCTCTATGGATAAATTAAAAGCACCATGACTCCGTGGGCCTTAGCCCTCTATGTATAAATTAAAAGCACTGTGAATTCGTGGGCCTTAGCCCATTGTGTATAAAAGCACCATGACTAATTGGGCAGTAGCCCTCTGTGTGTTTTCATGAATATGGATCATGACAACTGACTGAGTGTACAGTAGAGCAGAAGCAGCAAGAAAATGCTAGCAGTGCAGCTGCTGGAACCAGCCATGATGATGATACTAGTCAATCACTATCATCTAAAGCTGATGCTCAAGGGCGTATAGGCTTTAAAATATTAGGGTATCTGAAATCCAAAAATCAAAATTTCACACAGGTAAACACAAAAAAATTCTAAAGGTTAGTACAAAAAAAACAGAAAATTGGCAACATACCATTCACCACACGCAGTGGCAAGGAGAGGCTCAGGCCTTGGCCTTTATTTCTTAGTGATGGTTCTGCACCTGTCAGTGAGGCATCTTCTGCCTCTCATGACAAAGAAAGACCTTTTCACAGAAGTGTAAAAAAATTGAAAACCACTAAGGCAGTAGATCAAACTGTGTGTTCAGAAACACAAATGTCAGAAATCCTTGAGGAGAATCTAACTGTGTCCATGAGTGCTATGTGTGAGTCTGACCTTTCAAAAAAGCCACTTTCCACAGTTTCTGCTCAATATGTATTTGTGGGGATGAGCAGCGTAAGTATTGCTAATGATATAGAAATTGAGGATGCCAATGTGGAATTGCAAGAGGTTGAGAGTGATATTTCTGTAGCTGACGCTGGCACTAATGAGGATATTGAGGATGAGGATGTTGTTTGTGCAAGTCAGGCACCAGTGGAAGCAGCTCTTGGCCATGATAAGAAGATGGCCATTGTCATGCCTGGGCATAGGACCAACAAATCCACTACTCATGTCTGGAGTTATTTTTACCCAAATCCTGACATTTGTCAAGCCATATGTTGCCATTGTGGAAACACAGTAACTAGTGGTAGGGACGTTAAGCATCTAGGAACCTCCACACTATTACGTCATCTGCAGCAAGCTCATGACAAGCATTTTATAACATCAGAAACTGGTGCTAAAATAATAACAAGCAGTCCAGCATCAGCTAGCTCCCTTCTCTCTACTAGATCCCAGCATCTGCAATCTCCACTGCCAACTCCTTCATCCTCAATATCCTCAGTAATGATCAGAGGTAGTCCAGCATCCAAATTACTAGCTGACTCAAGCCCATTCCAGGACTCCTAACAAGAAACCTTGAGCAATAGGCCTGCTGCTACTGCTGCTGCTGGGGGTGGATCTTCATCCCAGAGTTGGACCAAGAAAACTACGAGTAGTAGTTTAACAAAACAATTAACTGTTAAACAATCCTTTGCAAGGGGAAGCAAATATGACTGCTCTCACCCAGTCGCTATGCTAGTGATAGATCTGCATCCAATATCTACAATTAATGCAGTGGGTTTTACACGGTTAATTGAGGTCCTGTGTACCCAGTACCAAATTCCATCTCGGTTTCATTTTACCCAAAAAGCCATTCCTCGGCTGTACCAGGACATTAAAAAGAACCTAATTAATGCCCTACAAAATGCCATTGTAACAACTGTCCACTTAACCACAGACAAGCGGTAGTGGGCAAACCAAAGATTACATGACTGTGACAGCCCACTGGGTGAGTGAATTGTCTTCAGCAGCAGCAGCATAAGCAGTATGTAACAAACAACGCCAGCTCATTCAGAGGCAGGCAACTCTGTGTGTCACTGGACTCAATAAGAGGTATACCGCTGACAACATCTTAGAAAAAGAGATGTCATAGAAACATGGCTTACCCCACTTGGACTCTCCTCAGAATTTGTGATTTCTGACAACACCACAAATATTGTGAAAGCATTACAGCTGGGTGAATTTCGACACATCCCCTGTTTTGCTCACACAATGGTGCAGGTTTGTTTTTTTAAATGACAGGGACGTGCAGGTGATGCTGTCTGTGGCCCAAAAAATTTAGGGACATTTTCGATATTCAGCAACAGCATGCAGGAGATTGCAGCACCTTCAAGAACAGTTTAATTTGCCCTGCCACTAACTGAAGCAAGAGGTGGTAACAAGGTGGAACTCCACCCTTTATATGCTTCAGCAGTTGGAGGAACAGCAAAAAGCTATCCATAGCTATACAAAAAGCCATGACATTGGGAGTGGAGGGGGAATGTACCTTAGCCCAGCACAGTGGAGAGTACTTTCTGTCTTGTTCAAACCATTTGAAGTAGCCACATGTGAAGTGAGTTCTGACACTGCTAGCTTGAGTCAGGTGATTCCCCTAATTATTGCATTAGAGGTTAATCTGCGCTTATGATTACCCTAATTAGGCTTTTGGAAAATCAGCTGGAGAAATTGAAGGAGGAGATTGCGAATCTGCAAAGTATACCGGACTTGTAGATCAAGTCCTTTATTCCCTTTGCCAGGATCCACAGGTGGCCATGATCTTGAAATCTGATCACTACATTTTAGCAACCGTGCTTGATCCTAGGTTTAAGTCGTATGCAGTGTCTTTCTTTCCAACTGACCGAGATCTTAAAAGATGCAAAGAGCTACTGGTGAGCAAGTTGGCAAGTATCACAAGCGCTATGACATCTCCTCCTTCAATTTCTTCAGCAGCAGCCAGAAAAAAAAATCAGCTTTCCCAAAAAACCCAGTGGTGATGCAGATAAGTCAACCCAACATTTTGACATCTGGTCGGGTCTAAAAGAATTGCCCAACATTAGTGACATCTCTACCGTAACTCCACCTGATACGATCACCGTCCAAAGAATGGTGGAGGATTCTTTTCATTACACCAAAAAAATTGACATGTCACAGAGTCTCTTCGAGTACTGGAAGGAAAAGAAGACAATTTGAAGGCCCTTGTAGGAACTTGCTTTGCATTACTTAAGCTGCCCACCCTCCAGTGTGTACTCAGAGTTTTCAGCACAGCTGGGAACCTTGTGAGCGAACATCGTAGGAGGCTACATCCTCAAAATGTGGAATGGATGATGTTCGTCAAAATGAACTGGAAATTCCATGAGGAAGACCTTTCCCAGCAATTACATCACAGTACAGAGTCTTCTGTAATGGTGGATTCCAGCAGGATGAATTAAAATTGTGTGAGCATGATGTACACACTGATGAGGGTGAGGATGGCAATGACGATGACATCTTGCCACTGTAGAGCTGTTGCCTTAAGCTGATTGGTAGCTTGTTTTGTGGGGGCCCAACAAACCAAGCACTTCAGTCCCTGTCGCTGAAGTGCTTAGTTTGTTAAAGTGTGCATGTCCTTTTTAATATCCAACATAAGGGTGGGAGGGCCCAAGGACAATTCCATCTTGCACTACCTTTCATTTCTGCCACTGCTGTGTGGCAATGTGTCATAGATGTGCTTTAAACTGTGGTGTCAGTGCCGCTGCGCCGCTGCTCTGTCGCTTAGTAACCAGTCAGCTCACTGCAACCTTTAGCCAATAATGGTGAAAACATTATTATAAGCTGTGAGGTGGTCTAAATTGACTGTAAATGACTGGATATTAATATTATTGTGTAGTGATGGGAAATGTAGTTCATTTTGGTGATCAGTTCATTATGATCTAGTTCACTGAAAAGAATAGTTCAAATGATCAGTTCATGTAGTTCATTTAGGTCATTACATCACTGGCTCTGAAACACTGCTGAGAGAAGTGATTGGAAACCTAGAACTAGTCTAATAAACAAACAATAGGGATTTCAACTACTAGCTCATTAGGGGCTCTATTTATTAACATTATTTTTACTAAAATAAAGTGAAAAAGGGTGTTTTCACACCCTTTTCACATTATTTTAGTATCACCTATAGTTATTACAGGGCATTTGGAGTAGAATTCGTAAAATTCTACTCCAACCCCTAAGTATCACTTATTTTTAGTAAAGCAGATCGCATTTCCCATAATTGTAATGGGAAATGTGATCCGACCAGAGTTACTAAAAATAAATGTGAAAAAAATATCGGGGAAAGCCCTGTGATAATAACGCCACCTGGAGGTGGCGTTATCCAGGGTCTCCCCCGGTTACCGGACTCCTGGCCTGCTCTAACGGGGAGAGCAGAGTCGGGAGTCGGTCCCTGTAATCAGCTGTGTGGTCTAAACAGACCGCAAGCTGATTACTGTAAAAAAAAAGAGAAAAAAAAATAGTAAAAAAAATAATCACTTACCTGACTCCTGGGACCGGTGATCGGGCCTCCGGTGATGTCTCCCCTCTGGTCAGCTGGTCTCCCACAGTGCACTGCGACCCGGTCATCAGGTGATCGGGCCCCAGTGCAGTATGGGTGATCACCTGACCGGAGGAATGGAGGACATTACCGGAGGCCTGGAGCATGCAGGTAATTGTAAGTAAGGGAGGGGGGGTCAAGGGGGGTCCGCGATCGTGGGGGGCAGGGCTTAGTGTCGGGGGGCGGGGCTTGTGAGAAAAAAATATGAATAATAATTGTTTACAATTTCAACCAATCTAATACACATAAACGACTGGTTTATGATAGTAAAGCCTCACTGATCAGATATATAAAGGCAAATCATAGGCAAGCATCTGAGATTGGTTTCAATTGTGTACAATTTTTGTTATTTATATTTCTTCCTCAAATACATCTGATCAAGAAGGTTCTATATGGTAATTGAAAGATATGTTTTTTACATTGAACTTGCCTTAATTATGATTAATTGGTGATATACAGTAGCTATAAGCATACTTCCATTTTATGAATAATTATTTTGCCAGGCCCTTATACACATTTTTTACGGGAGTAATAAATCTCCCTGGTTATTGTGTATATATATGCACAAACCATTTGTGGGAGTGAACATTATCTATCCCTCTCTGTAAAATACACTGTTTGTCTCTTTTGTTTGTCTACAGTTGTTCATAATTTTTTAATTAATATACAATAAAAGTTATTTTTTAATAGGACATCTATGTCATAACTCTATACCTTTTGTGTGCCCCCAAAAGGAGTCCTTCTTTTTTCTCTTTATTCGGTTTATAGTCTATAAAATGACAGAAGCTGATAGGTTCTATTTTATCTCTCTTGAAGGTTTGATACATCTCCCCCTATGTCTTGTATAGTAAACAGAAGTACAGTATATAGCATGCAGCACTCCGCACTGTATCTTAAGCTGATTAGGAGTGTATCTTGTTAATTAATATACTAGGAGAATGAATCCTGACAATATACATCAGATCCATACAATGCATATGTCTGATCACAGCAGTGCCATCTGTGGTTGTTTAACAGTATTGACTCATAACTGTATGTGAGAGAGCTAATGGGGAATGTATCATGTGACTTTTGAACTACTCAATGAGTCATCATGACAAATTTCAATCAGCTCCACATGAGTCACTGAGTCACTGACCTATTCGAACTAGTGAACTAGAATGCCTGAATCTAGTTCAATGAGCTGCACAGTCACACACATAGTCTGAGCATAGCAGTGCCACCTGTGGTAATTTAGCAGTACTGACTCATGCCTAATGGAGCTGCTGTGCTCTCTCTGTCACTGTGTCTAACTCCTCCCACTTGTTTTAGATCCTGATGAACTGATCTTTGCCAGAGCTGTGAACTGAGTGAACTAGTTCATTTTGAAGATCAGTTCATTTGGAACTGATCATTCGTGAACTACCCATCACTATTATTGAGGTTAATAATACTCTAGGAACAAAAAAAAGCCCAATTTGTATGATTTTAGCTTTTTTTGTCAATTTTTGTAAAAAATCCAAAACCAAACTCAGTCACAGCAGGTTTGGCAAATCCCAATCCAAAGCCGAACAACGAATCAGAGCAAAATGCAAATCCAGCAAAAATGGTCCGGCGCACATCCCTTGTTGTCCTACACACTTCTATGGTGCAGAAAATTAGTGATGTTACTGGTCACCAAGTGACTTCACCCAACCATTCCAGGAGGTACTTCACAGCTATGACAGAAAAATGAATCTCCCCCTAAGAAGGTGACACCAGTCAAGAATTTATATAAAACATTCTAGTGACATCAAGGCTAAGAACATTTTTAGATAGGGGGCCTGATTCAGCATTGCAATCAAGTGCACTACTGAACGTAGATTCCCGATTATCGGTAATCTGCGCTTTCGCAGGACCCACTCTCTGAGTCTGCAGAATGGCTCCTAGTAAGATGCATGCAAGCTCTTGAATATCTCTGCCTGATTGACAGGCAGAGGCATTTAAGGGGCGGTGTCAGATGGTGTTTTCTGGGAGAGGCCAGCACAAGGACTGTGTGGACGTAGGCAGTCTGCTAGGCTGGCTTATAAGCCGGCCAGTCTGAGAAAGCTGAGGCTTACTCAGCTGACCGGTCACCCGGCACCGTTCACCATCGCGTCCATCGACCACCGATGGTCACGATGGTCGTGCTGGTAATCCCAGCCTGCAACCTCCGTCGCAGTGCTGGGATTGCAAATGCAGCAGGGGGTGTCATACACCTCCTGCTGCAGTTGCATTATTGCAAGGATTGCAATTGCAAAGCTGCCTGCATGCAGCATTGCAATTGTGGTCCTTGCTGATTCAGGCCTAGGGATTGCAATTCCGAACTGACATACGTGGCTGCAGTAGCTCTTCAAATTCCAATTATGAAGTGCTTATTTCTGAATCCCAGTTGGTGTATATAGTCAGTAAGTGAGGGTAAAATATTTTCAATCTGCTAGCTAGTAGTTTACTGCACAGAGATTTTTAAAATCCATGTTTAGTAATGAGATGGAATCGGCATAGAGAAACCTTGGAAATAAAGTGTTTTCTTTACAATTCAAGCATTGTATTAGATGCTTCATAAGTGTGCATAAGCGTAATGTGTTATAGACTATTCTCATCTGGACTTCCATTATATTGGACATCAAAAATTCCTGGTGATCTTTTGTATGTTCAGGTACATGTGCTTTTTGTAGCATGTTTGTCAAAAATGGAGAGTTGAAAGATAGAGGGGAATACAGATTCTTTCAATGTGTGTAAAGTATACAGTTTATTCCCAGTTTTGAAACTATTTCTCAATTTTGATTCAGGCTCCTGTACTTCTAAAATTCTACTTTTTGGACCATGTAGTCATGTCAAGAAAGCTGGAAGCTTACCTGCTGTACTGCCACACCTGTAGAACTTTTATTTGTACAGTTTAGTTTATGTTTTATGTAAACTTTGAAATATATTACAGGTTGAGTCTCCCATATCCAAAATGCTTGGGACCAGGGGTATTTTGGATATCGGACTATTCCGTATTTTGGAATATTTGCATAAAATAATGCAATATCTTGTGAATGGGCCCCAAATCTAATCACAGAATGCATTTATGTGTTATATACACCTAATACACACAGTCTGCAGGTAATTTTATACAATATTTTCAAGAATTGTGTGGCTCAAACATAATTTGTGTACATACATGAAATTCATTTATGTTTCATATAAACCTAATACACAAAGCCTGATGGTAATCTTATACAATAGTTTTAATAATATTGTGCCTTAAACAAAGTTTGTGTACATTGAACCACCAAAATGTAAAAGTTTCACTATTTTAGTCATGCTAAAAAAATTCCGCATTTCGGAATATTCCGTATTTCAGAATATTTGGATATGGGAGACTCAACCTGTAATATAGTTTCATTTTCCAAATCTCTTGGCTTTCTTGAATTTCTCATATTATGTGTAAAGCACTTCTGAAGATTTAAATTATATGAATTAACTATTATTATACAGACCAAATCATGACCGATGCTGAATTCGGGTAGTATAATTGTCTAAAGCAATCTCTCCAGCTGCTCACCAATAAGTGGATTCTTGAGCCCCTGAAGTAAGAATTAAATAAAAACAAAATGTGGAGCTTGGAAATTTGGGAATAGAGTGTGAATTTATAAAATAGTATATACACCAAGAAAATACCTTAAAAAACAAACAAAACATTTTAATATTCAATTGAGTTAAATTATATGTATTATGGGCCTGATTCACAAGTGCACTCTAGTGCATGTGCAGTACAGGTCCTGCGTGTTCACACACAGATTGGCAGCAGACTGTCAGTAATTTACAGTCTGCCTGTTTGTGGGTAGGGAGGGGCAGTGGCAAACGCAGGATTTCTAGAGGGGGGTTTCCAAATGCTTGATATTAGAGCGAGTGTGGCCAGTCCATGAAGAGGGTAGAATTAGCACTTATCCAGCTTTAATATGCATCATACAAACTGTATTGTGTGTCATAATTCCAGCATACACAGGACCAGAGATCACAATAAGCCATTAGATGTGTCAGTAAGCCATCCTGCCTGAGCTGTTTTTATTTCAGATGTGGGCACAATTCCAGAGCATGGGAGCAAGTCCAGGGCTCGGGATTAGCAGCAGAAGAACTAGCACTTCCTTCGACATATATGTACATATTGGGCTATATAGCAGTGCATCCCTAACAGTGCATGTTTTCCAGATTTCCTAGTTGGCTGATACATGTTAAAAGATCCACGGGTGGAGATAATTATTTAATTTGTGATACTGAGAAGAACATGTAGTACTAGTAACAATCTATTATATTACTATTTCTATTGTGGTCATGGTGTGTGCTGGGGAGGGGGGTTTCCAGGCAGACAGAAACCCCCCTGCGTTTGCCTGTGAGGGGGCGGCGATGGCCTTTGTTTCCTGAAAAGGTGGCGTGTCGCCCCATGGGTCACTTAGCTGGCCGATGTTCTCGCAGAGTATTCGATGCTGCATTGTACAATGCAGCTCGCATAAGTATTGGTGCCTCATGCTGCATTACCATAATTGCAAGGAGGGGGTTTGCAAATCCATTATCCACTCCTACCCTCCTTATATTTCCAGCCTCATTCCCATGCACAATCCCTCTTCCCGCACTTCACTCTACTGATGACTGCGCCTCTCTCCTCTCCTCTCTATTCAGCGCCTCTTACTTCTGCCTCCAAGATTCCTACCATGCTGCTCTATACCCTCCTATGGGCTATAAGACATTCATCCAGTTTACAACCTTTCAAATGTGCACTCAAAAAGTAACATCTCACACAAGTTTACAAGTCCTTTTCTTTACTCTCCAGTCTCTGCAATCCTGATCTCTGCACCCCTATCACTTTTACCCATACCCATCTAGAATGTAAACTCTAGCGAACTGTGAACTGTCTCCTTCTATAGTTCATATATAATTATCTAATCTGTAGGTTGCAGTTATGTACTGTATATGGTATATGTAAAGTTATTAACTTGTCTGTAAATGTGCTGCTTGTCCAGCCATGTACTGTTCTATGTAATTTTCTTTCCTTTGTGTATATCGCCATGATGAAACGTGTATTGCTCTACAAAAAAAGATTTTATGATAGTCTGTAACATAGTAAACTGCTGCACAGATTTAAACTTGGTCACCATGCACCTTAAGATGCCATATGCATATGATATTGCTTGGCCAGCCCTGATTGGGGCACACTGACCTCCTCCATTGCTCCAGGTTCTGCTTTATGTGCAGGAATAAGTAAGGAGCCCAGGGAGCATGTGCCATGGTCCTCCCTCTCCCAGGGACCCTACACTAGAGTTGGGTCTCTTGGGATCCACCCCCCCATTCAAGTTATAGTGAGTGCAGGGATCCCTCACTTGTCATTGCTCTAGGGATTGATCTCCAGCAAGAAACAACACCATTGTACATAAAAGGGGCTTGGCAGAGTCTAGAGTGCATGGCCCATCCCTCCTTTGTAGGTTCTTACTTCTCACACATGCAGGATCTGCTGTGTTTGTGGGAGCAGGCAATAGTATTTGTGTGCTGGAGTGTTGGTGGTTAACTGGGGGAGGCGTGTGTTTGGTTGCTGCTGTTGCGATGTTGGCACGGCTATGAATGCAGGGAAGGAGAGTGTGTGGGTTCTGCAGTGGTGTTGGAAGTGAATGCAGGTGGAGGAGAATATGTGTCTAGATGCTGCTGGGGTGTTAGTGGTGAATGCAGGGAGAGGAGAGTGTGTAACTGGGTGCTGGTGGGGTGTTAGTAGTGAATGCAGGGAAAGGAGAGTGAGTGTCTGGGTGCTGCTGGGGTGTTAGTAATGAATGCAGGGGGAGGAGAGTGTCTGGGTGCTGCTGAGGGATACACCACACAATGCACTGATTCAATCCTAGAGGCCGCCTGAGACTCCAGCAATACGGACACATTGCCTGGCCCACCACTGCTAATAGCATTCTGTGGTAGCAGGCCAGGCCAGGAAAAGTGTACAGTATGTGTCTGTATGACCGCATTGTACTCAGCAGTAAAGATGCAGGTGAAGAGGCTCCCAGCAGCACAGTGCTAACAGGTCAATCAGAGACACTGCAGCACTGAGGAGCCAACAGAGCAAGAGAGAACTTCACAGCTAAAGTAGCCCGGGGTCCATGCATGAGCTGATACCAAGCTCAGTCTTTAAATCTTTAAGTGCTTAGTGTTAGTACTGTGCATCAAACAAGGAGTATTTCAAATATTTAAATTTAGGACCTGATTCCGACCTAGGAGCAAATAAAAAAATAAGCTAAAAGAGGAGCAAAGAAGAAATTAGCACCTTGGCAAAACCATGTTGCACTGCATGTTAGGAAAGATTTAAAATGTGCAGAGTGATTTACATTTTGGAAGGAGTGTGTCCTATTGTAGTTAACTCTAAATTACACAGTAAAAATAAACAATACCCACAGATAATACTTAGGATTCCTCCCTCCCTCAATTAATTCCAACATTAAAATAATATCAACAAAAAAGACAATATATCTCTGCGCTAATGAAAAGTAAACACAGTATGTGAGATGGCAGACAAATACACAAAAAATTAATATATAAAATTGTCAGGACTCGATCAAAAAATGCATATATACAAATTTTAATTAAACGATAATACATACATAATGACTTATGAAATACCACATATTGGACTTAGACCATCATAATGCCTCTAATTGGCATTCATCAATCAGCTGAAATAGGTGAAATAATTTAAAACACAATATCAATGTGTAAAATGAGTTGAAGATCTCTCAACTCCTTGGTACTAGTGTCAAATCCAGTTATAATGGCTTGATGAACTCCGCAGATGTTACAATATAAGTCCCGCATGTAGTATATACTACATATATTTGAATTAATCATGCAGATTAAACAATTACCATCTTCAAAATGGTGTATAGGGTTGAAGTCCCGTGAGGGTAAAGAACAATAATAGCCTGGAGTATGACAAAGTCTATAATGATGCTCACCCCGCAGGTTTGTTCTGTGTCCTGGAAACATCTTGCCGTGACCCGGCTGCGGGAGCCTTGGATGTATATATCGGCATCAGCCTTCACTCCGCTGGGACAATGTCTTGCAGAGTGTCAGCAGCCACAATGTATCAGCAGCAATGTATCAGCAGCGGTCGCCACGTGATCGGCACACCAGCATTTCGCCCCTGGAAACAGTGGGGGCTCTCTCAAAGAGTCACTCTTTGAGAAAGCCCCCAGCCATTGTCCCAGCGGAGTGAGGCTGGTGCCGATATATACATCCAAGGCTCCCGCATTATGTATGTATTATCGTTTAATTAAAATTTGTATATCTGCATTTTTTGATCGAGTCCTGATAATTTTATATATTCATTTTTCGTGTATTTGTCTGCCATCTCACATACTGTGTTTACTTTTCATTAGCGCAGAGATATATTGTCTTTTTTCTTAGTGTTTGATTTTAGAAGGAGTTTTCACAGGCTCATTTAAGTCTTTGCAGCTGGATTTATATGTCAATTATATTTGATAGCAACTCATTTAATTCAAACTGATAAGCGCCGGAGTTTTTGAAATATTAAAATAATATCATTCAAAAATTATAAATACTCCTCCTGGCTCAAACCAGCCCTAACACTGCATTGTTAACCTCACAGAGACCTATACAGCCCAACTTTACATAAGTACATACCCACATAACATCAATACAGCCCCACATTACAATAATATTCTATCCCTACCCTACACAAAATGACAAGACCAATAGACACTTAGTCATAGTCAATCACTCACTCACAATCACTTACAGTAGCAGGGGGCTGGGTAGTTCGAACTCACCACTAAAATATGTCATTCTGTGTGGTCAACGGTGATTGCCAGTGGGCCCATGTAGCTGTACCCTCTGCTCTGGTTACAGAACATCTGATTCTGTGTATGTGTGCCTGTTGGACCCAATCAATGGCCGCTATCATTTTAACAGCACACTGGTTGGCTGAGACACAGCCATTCTCAGCCAACCAGCAGCCTGTGACAATGGCAGCAGCGGCTGATTGGATTTGACAGAAGACAGCAATTTGTACCAAAACACAGAGATCCAACGCCAGGAAGAGGAGGTTTTGCTTCTTTTCCAGATCAGAGCTCGCCAGGAAGATCCGAGCTGGGACTCGGAACCACTCGGAATTATTATTATTAATATTATTATTATTACAGTTATATATAAAGCCATTCACCTCAGTCCGTGCCCCAGAGGATTCATATTATGTACCACATGTATCCAAACACACACTACACACTAGCCTTCCTGGGAACTAATTAACCTACTAGTATATTTTTGGATTATGGGAGGAAACCGGAGCACCTGGAGGAAATGTATGCAAGCATGGGGAGAATACACATTTAGGACCATAATGGGAATTGAACCCAAGACCTTTGTGCTGTCAAGCAGTAATGCCAACCATTACATCAACCATGATAGAAGATTTAAAATCTCTCAAAAATCTTTATACACATCCAGTGATAATAACAAAGTCAACATAGATTGAAAATCTTTGGGCAGCTTTTCTCAGCCTGTCTACTAGAAGAACAACTGTTTGCTTTAAAATAGACATATTTGCTTAATAAAAGAAACAACTGCTATTGAAGAGCCACTAAAATCATTTTTGTTACGATTCAACATCATTACATATCAGAAACTACTAATATGTATGCATTCCTTTCATCAACAGCTTCAAAAGTCTGTTTATCTAACATTTCTATGCATTGCGGTTGGGAAACTTTTAAATAAATGGTTTCATGAATTCCAAAATAATGATTTTCGCAAAAAACATGCTAAAGCAGCATTTCACACTCAACAAAACTGGATTAACATGGCAATCAGATTGAAACTGAGACTTTATTTCCAAAGAAAAAAAAAAAAAATATATATATATATATTCAAAATAAATATATAAATTAAAAAATATATACTGTGTACACACACACATATATACATCCTGTATATATATATATATATATATATATATATATATTAGGGGTGAGCGGGTTCGGATTTCTGAAATCCGAACCCCCCCGAGCCCCCCCGATCCGAGTCCGATCCGAGTCAGGCTCGACTTTTCCCGCCTGACTCGGATCTGACATCGAGGCAAAACGTCATCATCCCGCCTTCCGAGTCTCGCGGGTTTTGGATCCTATATAAGGTACCCGCGTCGGCGCCATTTTCTCACTCGGCTGTGGACAGTGAAGAGGGAGGGTGGGAGTTAGTGCTGTGTAGTGTAGTGTAGTGTAGTGCTGCTGTTGTCCACTACTTCAAAGTCCATAGGGGCTGGCTGTGTTGTGCTGTGCTGCTGTTGTTAATAGGGGCTGTGTCCACTACTTCAAAGTCCATAGGGGCTGGCTGGACTGTGTTGTGCAGTCAGTTCCAAAGTCCTGTGCAGTGTCCCAGTCCTAAAGGGGTGCTGTAGTGTTGTCCAGGGGGTGCTCTGTCCATCAGGGGTGCTCCCCCCAAGTGCTAAAAAAATAATATATTTTCTGTGTTTGTGAATTGTGTGCGCAGTAGCCGCACGTGCATCAACAAAGTAGTGCCAAGCGTGCGCCTGTGTCATAAGTAAAGGGCCGGCTGGCTTGACCGTTAAGGGTGCTGTAACCCCCGAAAGTACACTCCAGTCCAAACCAAAAAAAAAATTATTTTCTGTGTTTGTGAATTGTGTGCGCAGTAGCCGCACGTGCATCAACAAAGTAGTGCCAAGCGTGCGCCTGTGTCATAAGTAAAGGGCCGGCTGGCTTGACCGTTAAGGGTGCTGTAACCCCCGAAAGTACACTCCAGTCCAAACCTAAAAAAAAATTATTTTCTGTGTTTGTGAATTGTGTGCGCAGTAGCCGCACGTGCATCAACAAAGTAGTGCCAAGCGTGCGCCTGTGTCATAAGTAAAGGGCCGGCTGGCTTGACCGTTAAAGGGTGCTTTAACCCCCGAAAGTACACTCCAGTCGAAACCAAAAAAAAATTATTTTCTGTGTTTGTGAATTGTGTGCGCAGTAGCCGCACGTGCATCAACAAAGTAGTGCCAAGCGTGCGCCTGTGTCATAAGTAAAGGGCCGGCTGGCTTGACCGTTAAAGGGTGCTGTAACCCCCGAAAGTACACTCCAGTCCAAACCAAAAAAAAATTATTTTCTGTGTTTGTGAATTGTGTGCGCAGTAGCCGCACGTGCATCAACAAAGTAGTGCCAAGCGTGCGCCTGTGTCATAAGTAAAGGGCCGGCTGGCTTGACCGTTAAGGGTGCTGTAACCCCCGAAAGTACACTCCAGTCCAAACCTAAAAAAAAATTATTTTCTGTGTTTGTGAATTGTGTGCGCAGTAGCCGCACGTGCATCAACAAAGTAGTGCCAAGAGTGCGCCTGTGTCATAAGTAAAGGGCCGGCTGGCTTGACCGTTAAAGGGTGCTGTAACCCCCGAAAGTACACTCCAGTCCAAACCAAAAAAAAATTATTTTCTGTGTTTGTGAATTGTGTGCGCAGTAGCCGCACGTGCATCAACAAAGTAGTGCCAAGAGTGCGCCTGTGTCATAAGTAAAGGGCCGGCTGGCTTGACCGTTAAAGGGTGCTGTAACCCACAAAGTACACTCCAGTCCGAACCAAAAAAAAATTTATTTTCTGTGTTTAGCCGCACGTATATATCAAATCGATATAACATAAATGGAGGA
Organism: Taudactylus pleione; assembly: GCA_031769625.1. NCBI lineage: Eukaryota > Metazoa > Chordata > Amphibia > Anura > Myobatrachidae > Taudactylus > Taudactylus pleione. The sequence goes on along the minus strand of JAUIMM010000364.1, from coordinate 2,082,168 downwards.
CCAAACTTTCTCCGATAAAAATAAAATAGAGAAAGATCAAGAACCACTTCCTCCTAGTGCTGAAGCTGCTGCCACTAGTCATGACATAGACGATAACATGCCATCAACGTCGTCTGCCAAGGCCGATGCCCAATGTCATAGTAGAGGGCACATACAATCCCAAATGGCAAAGTTCAGGAAAATGACCTTGAAAAAGACATTTAAATCAGCTGAAGAGAAACGTAAACTTGCCAATATGCCATTTACGACACGGAGTGGCAAGGAACGGCTAAGGTCGATCCCTAGTATGTTCATGACTAGTGGTTCAGCTTCACATGACGATGGAAGCACTCCTCCCACTAAAAAAATCAAAAGAGTTAAGCTGGCAAAAGCACAGCGAAGAACTGTGCTTTCTAAGAAGATATCACAAATCCCCAAAGAGAGTCCAAGTGTGGTGGTGGTTGCGATGCCTGACCTTCCCAGCACTGGACGGGAAGAGGTGGCTCTTTCCACCATTTGCACGCCCCCTGCAAGTGCTGAAAGGAGCACCCACAGTCCACTTGCTGATATGCAAATTGAAGATGTCACTGTTGAAGTACAACAGGATGAGGATACTGGTGTAGCTGGCGCTGAGGAGGAAGTTGGCGAGGAGGATTCTGATGGTGATGTGGTTTGTTTAAATCAGGCTCCGGGGGAGACAGTTGTTGTCCGTGGGATGAAAAAGCCCATCACGGTCATGCCTGGGCAGAAGACCAAACATTCCACCTCTTTGGTCTGGCAATATTTCTATCCAAATCCGGACAACAACTGTCTTGCCATATGTACCATATGTAAAGGTGAAATAAGTAGGGGTAGGGACGTCAACCACCTAGGAACATCCTCCCTTATACGGCACCTGCAGCGCGTTCATAAAAAGTTACTGTCAAGTTCAGAAACTTTGGCTCAGACCGTAAGCAGTCCAGGGACACCTAAATCCCGTTGTCCTGTTGTATCCAAGCGCCTGCAAACCACACCGTCAACTCCCTCCTCGTCAATTTCCTCCTTAGTCAGGATCGGAAGTAGTCCTGCAGGCCATATCACTGGCATGACTGACTCTCCTATCCGGGATTCCTCCGGAGGATCCTGCATTGCTACGCCTACTGCTGCCGCTGCTGCTGTTGCTGCTGCTGCTGGGAGTCGTTCATCATCCCAGAGAGGAAGTAGGAACACCACTACTTTTACTAAACAATTGACCCTCCAACAGTCCTTAGCGAGGAGGATGAAGTACGACAGCAGTCATCCTGAAGCAAAACGTATAACTGAGGCCTTGACTGCTATGTTGGTGTTAGACGTGCGTCCGGTATCCGCCATTAGTGCAGTGGGATTTAGACAATTGATGGAGGTAGTGTGTCCCCGGTTCCAAATCCCGTCTAGATTCCACTTCACTAGGCAGGCGATACCGAGACTGTACAGAAACGTCAGAAAAAGTGTCCTCAGTGTCCTGAAAAATGCCGTTGTACACAATGTCCACTTAACCACGGACATGTGGACAAGTGGAACAGGGCAGACTAAGGACTATATGACTGTGACAGCCCACTGGGTAGATGTATCACCTTACGCAGCAACAGCAGCAGCGTCACCAGTAGCAGCATCTCAGAAACGCCAGCTCGTTACAAGGCAGGCTACGCTGTGTATCACCGGTTTCAGTAAGAGGCACACCGCCGACAACCTCTTAGAGAAACTGAGGGAAATCATCGCCCAGTGGCTTACCCCACTTAGACTCTCCTGGGGATTTGTGATATCTGACAACGCCACCAATATTGTGCGGGCATTACATCTGGGCAAATTCCAGCACGTCCCATGTTTTGCTCACACAATAAACTTGGTGGTGCAGAATTTTCTGAAAAGCGACAGGGGCGTGCAGGAGACGCTTTGGGTGGCCCGAAAAATTTCTGGCCACTTTCGCCATTCAGCGACTGCGTGCCGAAGACTGGAGCGCCAGCAAACACTCTTGAACCTGCCCCGCCATCACCTGAAGCAAGAGGTTGTGACGCGGTGGAACTCAACCCTCTATATGCTTCAGAGGATGGAGGAGCAGCAAAAGGCCATACAAGCCTATACATCCACCTATGACATAGGCAAAGGAGGGGGTATGCACCTGACTCAAGCGCAGTGGAGAATGATTTCCGTGTTGTGCAAGGTTCTCCAGCCCTTCGAACTTGCCACACGTGAAGTCAGTTCAGACACTGCCAGCTTGAGTCAGGTCATTCCCCTCATCAGGCTTTTGCAGAAGCAGCTGGAGAAAGTGAAGGAGGAGCTAAGACGGAGCGATTCCGCTCGGCATGTGGGACTTGTGGATGAAGCCCTTCATTCGCTTTGCCAGGATTCCAGGGTGGTCAATCTGTTGAAATCAGACCACTACATTTTGGCCACCGTGCTCGATCCTAGGTTTAAAGCCTATGTGGTGTCTCTCTTTCCGGCCGACACAAGCCTGCAGAGGTGCAAAGACCTGCTGGTGAACACACTGTCAGCTGAAGCGGAACGTGACACGTCAACGGCTCCTTCTTCATTTTCTCCCGCAACTGGGGCTGCCAGGAAAAAACTTAGGTATCCTAAGCAACCCGCTGGCGGTGATGCAGGGCAGGCAGGACCAAGTTTGGACATCTGGTCCGGACTGAAGGACCTGGCAACAATTTCTGACATGTCTACTGTCACTGCATATGATACTGTCACCATTGACAGAATGGTGGAGGATTACATCGGTGACAGCATCCAAGTAGGCATGTCAGACAGTCCATACCTGTACTGGCAGGAAAAAGAGGCAATTTGGAGGCCCCTGTACAAACTGGCTCTATTTTACCTGAGTTGCCCCCCCTCCAGTGTGTACTCCGAAAGAGTGTTTAGTGCAGCCGGGAACCTTGTCAGCGAAAGGCGTAGGAGGTTGCTTCCACAGAATGTGGAGAAGATGATGTTCATCAAAATGAATTATCAGCTCTTCCAGGGAGACCAGCCTCCAGAAGGTACAGAGGGACCTGTGGTGGTGGATTCAAGTGGGGACGAGTTAATACTTTGTGAGGATGAGGATGTACACACTGAAGAGGGTGAGGAATCGGTGGATGAGGAGGATGAGGATGACATCTTGCCTCCGTAGAGCCAGTTTGTGCAGGGACACATTAATTGCCAGCTTGTTTTGTGGGGGCCCAAACGAACCAATCATTTCAGCCACAGTTGTGTGGCAGACCCTGGCGCTGAAATGATTGATTTGTTAAAGTGTGCATGTCCTGTTTATACAACATAAGGGTGGGTGGGAGGGCCCAAGGACAATTCCATCTTGCACCTCTTTTTTTCTTTGCATTATGTACAGTTTGGGGCCTAGTTTTTCTAACTGCCATCCTGCCTGCCACTGCAGTGTCACTCCTAGATGGGTCACGTGTTTGTGCCGCCCACTCGTGTCGCTTAGCATAGTCATCCAGCTACCTCGGTGCAACCTTTTGGACATAAAAACACTATTGTGAGGTGTGAGGTGTTCAGAATAGACTGGAAATGAGTGGAAATTAAGGTTATTGAGGTTAATAATAGCATAGGAGCAGAAAAACCTACAAATTCTGTGATTTTAGCTGTTTTTATGCTTTTTTTCAAAAAAATACAGATCCAAAACACAAAACCCAGAACCCAAAACACGGAAGGGTGGTTTTGGCAAAACCAATCCAGATCCAAAACACGAAGAAAGATCCAGATCCAAAACCAAAACACAAAACACGAAAAGTGGCCGGTGCACACCCCTAATATATATATATATTAGGGGTGTGCACCGGCCACTTTTCGTGTTTTGTGTTTTGGTTTTGGATCTGGATCTTTCTTCGTGTTTTGGATCTGGATTGGTTTTGCCAAAACCACCCTTCCGTGTTTTGGGTTCTGGGTTTTGTGTTTTGGATCTGTATTTTTTTGAAAAAAAGCATAAAAACAGCTAAAATCACAGAATTTGTAGGTTTTTCTGCTCCTATGCTATTATTAACCTCAATAACCTTAATTTCCACTCATTTCCAGTCTATTCTGAATACCTCACACCTCACAATACTGTTTTTATGTCCAAAAGGTTGCACCGAGGTAGCTGGATGACTATGCTAAGCGACACGAGTGGGCGGCACAAACACGTGACCCATCTAGGCGTGAAACTGCAGTGGCAGACAGGATGGCAGTTTGAAAAACTAGGCCCCAAACTGTACATAATGCAAAGAAAAAAAAGAGGTGCAAGATGGAATTGTCCTTGGGCCCTCCCACCCACCCTTATGTTGTATAAACAGGACATGCACACTTTAACAAACCAATCATTTCAGCGCCAGGGTCTGCCACACGACTGTGGCTGAAATGATTGGTTCGTTTGGGCCCCCACAAAACAAGCTGGCAATTAATCTGTCCCTGCACAAACTGGCTCTACGGAGGCAAGATGTCATCCTCCTCATCCACCGATTCCTCACCCTCTTCAGTGTGTACATCCTCATCCTCACAAAGTATTAACTCGTCCCCACTTGAATCCACCACCACAGGTCCCTCTGTACCTTCTGGAGGCTGGTCTCCCTGGAAGAGCTGATAATTCATTTTGATGAACATCATCTTCTCCACATTCTGTGGAAGCAACCTCCTACGCCTTTCGCTGACAAGGTTCCCGGCTGCACTAAACACTCTTTCGGAGTACACACTGGAGGGGGGGCAACTCAGGTAAAATAGAGCCAGTTTGTACAGGGGCCTCCAAATTGCCTCTTTTTCCTGCCAGTACAGGTATGGACTGTCTGCCATGCCTACTTGGATGCTGTCACCGATGTAATCCTCCACCATTCTGTCAATGGTGACAGTATCATATGCAGTGACAGTAGACATGTCAGAAATTGTTGCCAGGTCCTTCAGTCCGGACCAGATGTCCAAACTTGGTCCTGCCTGCCCTGCATCACCGCCAGCGGGTTGCTTAGGATACCTAAGTTTTTTTCTGGCAGCCCCAGTTGCAGGAGAAAATGAAGAAGGAGCCGTTGACGTGTCACGTTCCGCTTCAGCTGACAGTGTGTTCACCAGCAGGTCTTTGCACCTCTGCAGGCTTGTGTCGGCCGGAAAGAGAGACACCACATAGGCTTTAAACCTAGGATCGAGCACGGTGGCCAAAACGTAGTGGTCTGATTTCAACAGATTGACCACCCTGGAATCCTGGCAAAGCGAATGAAGGGCTTCATCCACAAGTCCCACATGCCGAGCGGAATCGCTCCGTCTTAGCTCCTCCTTCACTTTCTCCAGCTGCTTCTGCAAAAGCCTGATGAGGGGAATGACCTGACTCAAGCTGGCAGTGTCTGAACTGACTTCACGTGTGGCAAGTTCGAAGGGCTGGAGAACCTTGCACAACACGGAAATCATTCTCCACTGCGCTTGAGTCAGGTGCATACCCCCTCCTTTGCCTATGTCATAGGTGGATGTATAGGCTTGTATGGCCTTTTGCTGCTCCTCCATCCTCTGAAGCATATAGAGGGTTGAGTTCCACCGCGTCACAACCTCTTGCTTCAGGTGATGGCGGGGCAGGTTCAAGAGTGTTTGCTGGCGCTCCAGTCTTCGGCACGCAGTCGCTGAATGGCGAAAGTGGCCAGAAATTTTTCGGGCCACCCAAAGCGTCTCCTGCACGCTCCTGTCGCTTTTCAGAAAATTCTGCACCACCAAGTTTATTGTGTGAGCAAAACATGGGACGTGCTGGAATTTGCCCAGATGTAATGCCCGCACAATATTGGTGGCGTTGTCAGATATCACAAATCCCCAGGAGAGTCTAAGTGGGGTAAGCCACTGGGCGATGATTTCCCTCAGTTTCTCTAAGAGGTTGTCGGCGGTGTGCCTCTTACTGAAACCGGTGATACACAGCGTAGCCTGCCTTGTAACGAGCTGGCATTTCTGAGATGCTGCTACTGGTGACGCTGCTGCTGTTGCTGCGTAAGGTGATACATCTACCCAGTGGGCTGTCACAGTCATATAGTCCTTAGTCTGCCCTGTTCCACTTGTCCACATGTCCGTGGTTAAGTGGACATTGTGTACAACGGCATTTTTCAGGACACTGAGGACACTTTTTCTGACGTTTCTGTACAGTCTCGGTATCGCCTGCCTAGTGAAGTGGAATCTAGACGGGATTTGGAACCGGGGACACACTACCTCCATCAATTGTCTAAATCCCACTGCACTAATGGCGGATACCGGACGCACGTCTAACACCAACATAGCAGTCAAGGCCTCAGTTATACGTTTTGCTTCAGGATGACTGCTGTCGTACTTCATCCTCCTCGCTAAGGACTGTTGGAGGGTCAATTGTTTAGTAAAAGTAGTGGTGTTCCTACTTCCTCTCTGGGATGATGAACGACTCCCAGCAGCAGCAACAGCAGCAGCGGCAGCAGTAGGCGTAGCAATGCAGGATCCTCCGGAGGAATCCCGGATAGGAGAGTCAGTCATGCCAGTGACATGGCCTGCAGGACTACTTCCGATCCTAACTAAGGAGGAAATTGACGAGGAGGGAGTTGACGGTGTGGTTTGCAGGCGCTTGGATACAACAGGACAACGGGATTTAGGTGTCCCTGGACTGCTTACGGTCTTAGCCAAAGTTTCTGAACTTGACAGTAACTTTTTATGAACGCGCTGCAGGTGCCGTATAAGGGAGGATGTTCCTAGGTGGTTGACGTCCCTACCCCTACTTATTTCACCTTTACATATGGTACATATGGCAAGACAGTTGTTGTCCGGATTTGGATAGAAATATTGCCAGACCAAAGAGGTGGAATGTTTGGTCTTCTGCCCAGGCATGACCGTGATGGGCTTTTTCATCCCACGGACAACAACTGTCTCCCCCGGAGCCTGATTTAAACAAACCACATCACCATCAGAATCCTCCTCGCCAACTTCCTCCTCAGCGCCAGCTACACCAGTATCCTCATCCTGTTGTACTTCAACAGTGACATCTTCAATTTGCATATCAGCAAGTGGACTGTGGGTGCTCCTTTCAGCACTTGCAGGGGGCGTGCAAATGGTGGAAAGAGCCACCTCTTCCCGTCCAGTGCTGGGAAGGTCAGGCATCGCAACCACCACCACACTTGGACTCTCCTTGGGGATTTGTGATATCTTCTTAGAAAGCACAGTTCTTCGCTGTGCTTTTGCCAGCTTAACTCTTTTGATTTTTTTAGTGGGAGGAGGGCTTCCATCGTCATGTGAAGCTGAACCACTAGTCATGAACATACTAGGGATCGACCTTAGCCGTTCCTTGCCACTCCGTGTCGTAAATGGCATATTGGCAAGTTTACGTTTCTCTTCAGCTGATTTAAATGTCTTTTTCAAGGTCATTTTCCTGAACTTTGCCATTTGGGATTGTATGTGCCCTCTACTATGACATTGGGCATCGGCCTTGGCAGACGACGTTGATGGCATGTTATCGTCTATGTCATGACTAGTGGCAGCAGCTTCAGCACTAGGAGGAAGTGGTTCTTGATCTTTCTCTATTTTATTTTTATCGGAGAAAGTTTGGTCCTCCATTTATGTTATATCGATTTGATATATACGTGCGGCTAAACACAGAAAATAATTTTTTTTGGGGTTTGGACTGGAGTGTACTTTGTGGGTTACAGCACCCTTTAACGGTCAAGCCAGCCGGCCCTTTACTTATGACACAGGCGCACGCTTGGCACTACTTTGTTGATGCACGTGCGGCTACTGCGCACACAATTCACAAACACAGAAAATAATTTTTTTTTGGTTTGGACTGGAGTGTACTTTCGGGGGTTACAGCACCCTTTAACGGTCAAGCCAGCCGGCCCTTTACTTATGACACAGGCGCACGCTTGGCACTACTTTGTTGATGCACGTGCGGCTACTGCGCACACAATTCACAAACACAGAAAATAATTTTTTTTTGGTTTGGACTGGAGTGTACTTTCGGGGGTTACAGCACCCTTTAACGGTCAAGCCAGCCGGCCCTTTACTTATGACACAGGCGCACGCTTGGCACTACTTTGTTGATGCACGTGCGGCTACTGCGCACACAATTCACAAACACAGAAAATAATTTTTTTTTTGGTTTGGACTGGAGTGTACTTTCGGGGGTTACAGCACCCTTAACGGTCAAGCCAGCCGGCCCTTTACTTATGACACAGGCGCACGCTTGGCACTACTGTGTTGATGCACGTGCGGCTACTGCGCACACAATTCACAAACACAGAAAATATTTTTTTTTTTGGTTTGGACTGGAGTGTACTTTCGGGGGTTACAGCACCCTTAACGGTCAAGCCAGCCGGCCCTTTACTTATGACACAGGCGCACGCTTGGCACTACTTTGTTGATGCACGTGCGGCTACTGCGCACACAATTCACAAACACAGAAAATAATTTTTTTTTTTGGTTTGGACTGGAGTGTACTTTCGGGGGTTACAGCACCCTTAACGGTCAAGCCAGCCGGCCCTTTACTTATGACACAGGCGCACGCTTGGCACTACTTTGTTGATGCACGTGCGGCTACTGCGCACACAATTCACAAACACAGAAAATAATTTTTTTTTGGTTTGGACTGGAGTGTACTTTCGGGGGTTACAGCACCCTTTAACGGTCAAGCCAGCCGGCCCTTTACTTATGACACAGGCGCATGCTTGGCACTACTTTGTTGATGCACGTGCGGCTACTGCGCACACAATTCACAAACACAGAAAATATATTATATTTTTAGCACTTGGGGGGAGCACCCCTGATGGACAGAGCACCCCCTGGACAACACTACAGCACCTCTTTAGGACTGGGACACTGCACAGGACTTTGGAGTGGACACAGCCCCTATGGAGAACTGACTGCACAACACAGTCCAGCCAGCCCCTATGGACTTTGAAGTAGTGGACACAGCCCCTATTAACAACAGCAGCACAGCACAACACAGCCAGCCCCTATGGACTTTGAAGTAGTGGACAACAGCAGCACTACACTACACTACACTACACAGCCCTAACTCCCACCCTCCCTCTTCACTGTCCACAGCCGAGTGAGAAAATGGCGCCGACGTGGGTACCTTATATAGGATCCAAAACCCGCGAGACTCGGAAGGCGGGAAGATGACGTTTTGCCTCGATTTCAGAATCCGAGTCAGGCGGGAAAAGTCGAGCCTGACTCGGATCGGACTCGGATCGGGGGGGCTCGGGGGGGTTCGGATTTCAGAAATCCGAACCCGCTCACCCCTAATATATATATGCTTGTTTTGTAGTTTAGGTTAGAACACTCTGACAAACCGGTTAGGTATAGAATATATGCACCCGGTTTCTTTTAGAGGTTTGCGTGACACCACAATGTTCCTTTATCAGTCGGTCAGCTGTGTTACATGACTACTATCTGCTGTTGGAACATCCTGTCCTTCCTCTATTTAACTGAGGGATAGACCTACAAATAATTTATTTATGACTGGAGCAACACTTATTATTAGAGATGTGTGGTTCCGTTCTCCAGAAAACCGAATCCACATGAATTTCGTGAATCCGGAAAGATCTGAGTCGCAGTTCTGATTTTCCTGTGGTTTGGAATTTGGATTTTAAATCTGAATTCGGGTTTTAGATTGTAAAAATTACATGATTTTAGCTGTTTTTAAAACTTTTTATAATTTAATAAAAAAAACGCAGATCAAAAACCAAAACACTTGAAGGTGGTTTTGCAAAACCAAAATCAAAAGGCGAAGATGAATCTAGATCCAAAACGAAAACATGGCAGTCAGCGCACATCTCCAGTTATTATTTTATGATGTAGGAACCATTTATAGTGCCATAAAATAATATTTCCCCTTCATAAATAAATGACTTTTGCACACATAATTATTAGATAAAACTGACCCTTTAAATTAAAGTTAAAATAATATTAATTTTATAACATAATTAATCATACATTAGTTTGTCCACCCTAATATATTAATAAAATAAGTGAGGCTTTTTTTGCCTATATTTATGTACTGTTTTTTGTGTCTTTCATAAATTAATAATGAGTGGCCTCATAATTAATAAGTGTTTTGAGCCTTATCTTATATACTCAATGGACAGATAGCTCAAACAACATAGCTTTGTGCAATCTTGTCTTTCACGACCACCTTTCTTTCTGGTGTTTTTGTCAAACCAGAGCTTGATGCATTTTCTGACCATGTAAAAAGAAATCATGAAAGCAATTTCTAATGTGGTGCTTTGCAAAACTTTGATTTTCCTGCATTTTTAGAGTGGGGTGGTTATTGCCTCAAGCCGTGGCAGCGGCTTGTTTCCAACCGGCTCAGGACCTACACTGACTAATACCCCTTTTACACCCGGTTATTGCAGGGTTAACCCGGGCAGCTCCTAGGTGTAAAAGGGGTGAGGGTTGGATCGCCGGGTCGAGTGACCCGGCAGTCCAACCCAGGTAAACAGCAGGGTTTAACACAGGCGTAGCCCGTGAAACCCTGCTGTGTGTACGGCAAACTCCGGGTCTTGATGACCTGCAGTGCGCCGCAAGCTGGCCGATTGCAAGCATCCACTTTCACGCCGGAAAAGCCGGGTTTATACCCGACTGCGGTGTGAGCGGCGCCGACTCAGGAATATCCTGAGTCGGCACTGCCTAAATTCCGGGTCTGATCCGGATAGGAACCCTGTTCCAACTCCGGGTCAGACCCGGGATTTAGGTGGAAAAGGGGTATAACAATATTATTATCCAGTTCCGCTGATTACCAAGCACCGGGGATGCTGCAGAGAGTGACCCATACTCCCATATGCTGCTGATTGGCTGCCCCTCCTATTTGTAGCTTCCAGATTCATTCTGCCTCACCGGTTATAGAGTTTCCTCCTACGGCTCGGTCTGGCTGCTCCAGCTATTCTCCGGAATCGTCTACACTCCAGCCGCTGCTTCCGTTCTTCACTCTCCGTCTCCCTCCATGCTGCCTTCCAGGCTTCAGCAGCCTGTTGGTTATCCTGTCCTCCTGGCAGGCTTCTCATCTAGCCAAAATTAATTTTTGATTAAACTGTCCTTTAGTTAATCCTGCCCTTGATCAGTTACTGCCCTCTTTGCTCCAATCCCTGCCTCACATCATACCACTGCTCCTTTTACATGCAGACTTATCCTTGAAAATCATGAAAGTTAACATGTCACTGCCTTCCCAAATAACAAAACACTTCACCAGAGATGCCAAGAGAGGAGGGGGGCCCGATGAGCACTAATTGTTTTTAGAATATATGCAATCATGTTTTGGTATGCTTATTTGTTAAATTTTGTGTTTTATGAAAATAAAAAAAAAATCAAGGAATTATAGCTATCTGTAATTGGCTAAAATCGCTGAGATACCTCCTATTTAGAGAACAACAAAACTTCTAAAACTGTTCTGCAAAATATTCACTCAGCATTTGGCAACAATATTGTGCATGTTTTGAGGCAGAACTTGCCCTTTAGTATTCCCAGTCCTTCTACAACCAAACCACACTGCAGGATGCAATAACTATTGTTGTCCAAGCTCTCTGTTAGGCAGTGATGTGCGGTGAGGTCAATGGCTGGGGATGTACAAATGGAGATGGGTCTGAGTGCTGTCTCACCCCCTACTCACTGTAACTCTCCCCTCAGTACACTAAGCATTAGTGACCATTAATTCTCCTACTTGCATTACTATGTCTTCTCTTGCTGCTGCTGGCTGAGATCTGATCTCTAAACACTGCAGTGCACTTCCTGGTCACATGACACATCCAAGGTGTCCATCAGTGCTCAAGACACACCCCCTATTAGCTCTCTTTCTGTGCAGCTTACTGCCCGTGGTGTGGCCCGTCCCCAGCTCTGCAAGCAGTGCAAGCAAGCAGTGTCTGACTATACAGAAGTGAGGCTGAGCTGTTGCTACCTCATCTTGCATCTCTCTGTCTCCCTGCAGTCCCAAGGAGCTCCACAAAGCTGGTAAGTGTTAACTATAAAAATGATTACAAACAAAGAAGATGTTTATAAGTTATAAATATCTGATTTGTATTATTCTAATAATTTTTACATAAAATCTCAGGAATATGACAGGGGAGGCTCTGACTTCCCTGACTGCATGTCCCTTCTATTAGGGAGGCCAATCCCAGCTCATTTTTTCAATCCCAGGATTCCTGGGACACCAGGGATTAAGTTAATCAATGTCGGCCCACAACAGACAGACTCCAGTGCGGGCGGGCATGGACACGCAAAGTGGCAGTCGCAGGAGGCCTGGGGGCAGCATCTGAGCCAACAGAACTAGTGCTCAGCGTTGACCTTTGGCTGTAGTCAAACCGCGCCAAACCGCATGTTTTAATCCTGAAATTTCCGGTATTGGAGGCACCAATCCCGGGTTTGAAAATCCGCCATTTTTTGCCCTAAATCCTGGGAGACCTTCTGCCAATCCCAATCTTGAGATTGGCTTCCCTACTCTCTATATAAACTACTATCTGAAGTAGCTGGCGTTGCCCGGGTTTAAATCTTCAAGTTATTAAGATTTAATATGTGATGTCATCCAATTTCATCCAGTGGAAGGCCCAGAATTGGCTCCCTGAGTCGAAGTTCTGACAGGCATACTCAGCCGTGAGGTCCGACCGGGACCCCAGACACTCCATTAGAAATCGAAGACTAATTGCCACCCTTCTTTGAAGTTTTCATCCAAATCCATCCAGTGGAGGGCCCAGAACAGGCTCCCCAGGTCAAAGTTCTGCCCAGCATACACCAACAAGAGGACCAACTGGGACCCTAACCCCCCTAAAATCTGGCCAGGATCTAACTGGACCACCTCACATTGGTTTCACCCCAATCGATGCAGGGGTGTGTCTTCAAGTTATTAAGTTTTATGTGATGTTGTCCAAATCCATCCAGTGGAAGGCCCAAAACAGGCTCCCCAGGTCAAAGTTCTGCCTAGCGTACACCAACGGGAGGTCCGACTGGAACCTTAGCCCCCTAGTATATCTTTGGGGATCCAATGTTACCACTCTGTGAAGTTTTTATCCAAATCCATCCAGTGGAAGGCTCAGAACAGGCTCCCCGGGTCCAAATAGGCTCCCTGGGTCAATGTTCTGCCCATCGTACTCCGCCATAAGGTCCAACCTGGACTCCAACCATTCCATTAGGCATCCCAGAACAATTGCCATCCTAGGGTGAATTATTCATCCTAATCCATCCAGTGGAAGGTCCAGAAATGGGTCCCCAGGTCAAGTTCTGCCCAGCATCCCCGGGTCAAAGTTCTACCCAGCGTACACCAACAGAAGGTCCAACCAGGACCTCACCCCCTAGTATGTCTTCTGGGACCCAATGTTACCTCTCTGAATTTTTGTCCAAATCCATCCAGTGGAAGGCTCAGAACAGGATCCTGGGTCAAAGTACTGGCCAGCGTATACCAATGGGAAATCCAACAGGGAACCTAATTGCCCTAAAACCTGGCCAGAATCCAAATGGACAACTTTGCATTAGTTTCATCCAGGGTTGTCTGAATGCATAACCAGACAGACAACAAAAAAACACCAATTAATTTTATATACAAGTTTTGTCACTCTGTCACTTTGTCGCATTCTCGCTATGTGGTCTAATAGTGTACTTTTTTATACTAAATAACTATGTAAGACTTGTCAGCTTTACCTTGAGAGCTGTGGAAGATATTCGCCAACAAACAAACCTTTTCTTTCATATACATCTATATATATATATATATATATATATATCTCTCTCTCTCTCTCTCTCTCTCTCTCTCTCTCTCTATATATATATATATATATATTTTGAGAAGGAAGCCCAAATGCGCATAGAGTTCTCTGTTCATTATTGCCAGTAAGGAGACTTCAAATTAGTGCAGCTGCATGCAGCTCCACGCCACAGAGCAGTAGATTCTGGAAGCAAGCAATAAGGAGAGCGCACTCGTGATTAAAAGATAAAAGAGTAACTTTACTGACATCTATCCACGTACATCAAAGTTAAAAACAAGCGGTATCACCACCAAAGGATCCTCCGGAACTCAACAGTGTGGTAAGTCGATCTCCAGACACCGATCATCCAAAACTAGACCTTGATGCATCCCACAAAAAACAACAATATACATAATCCTCAAATAGGTAGTCGTTATTATTCACTTGATATAACAACATCCAATCACTTAGGAATCACAATGTTTCCTTATTTTACAGGATCACATTATTATCACATATATTTCATATTTTACATCTACAACATTATTAATAACTATTAGAATACAACTATTTATATAATCTCCAAAAAAGATTAATATTTTCATAAGGAGACAAATGGAGGAAAAAAGAGAAAAAGAACAGTTACAGTACATAAAGTCATTATAAAAACAAATTTAAAACAGCATTCTAAAGACATATAGACATATAAATATCAAATATTTCATATATCCAAAGAGCAAATAACCATAAATCTGCTGCGATATTGCAATATTGCACATCTGTAACAGTCGAACCATCCCATATTAGCAACCCAGAAGGGAGAGATCTCCAACAACAACTGAGTTAAATGGAGAAAGTCCCTCCATCACCGACTGTGCCAAAAGGGGACAATATCACAGCCTTCATTTAGACCCTCTGGTGCAAATGTGTTTAGAGTATAAATCCAGAAAGTTTCATGTTTTGACAGGTGACATAAAATATCTTAACCCCTCTTGCCTAGCTCCACTTTCTCAATTGCTTTAAATTTCAAGTTATCTAATTTTGATCCACAACAGACCGCAAAATGTTGCGGAACGCTGTGGTTTGTAACTTTGTTGAAAATATTCCTGGTATGTTCCAGAATCCGTAATTTTAGCTGCCGCTTAGTCTTGCCAACATAGCGTTTACCGCAGCCACACTCAAGTAGATAAATCACATGAGCTAATGCAGCTTAATTTACCCTTTATTTTCCACATTTTGCTATTATCTGAACTAGAAACTGGTTTATTTTCCTTATTGGCATATTTACACACCTTACATTTATTACAAGGATAAAAACCATCCATTTTACCCAGCCAACCTTCATCATTTGATAATTCACTTAGATTAAATAAAATTCGATAACTTGAAATTTAAAGCAATTGACAAAGTGGAGCTAGGCGAGAGGGGTGGAGAGAAAACGTGAAACTTTCTGGATTTTTACTCTAAACACATTTGCACCAGAGGGTCTAAATGAAGGCTGTGATATTGTCCCCTTTTTGCACAGTCGGTGATGGAGGGACTTTCTCGATGTAACTCAGTTGTTGTTGGAGATCTCTCCCTTCTGGGTTGCTAATATGGGATGGTTCGACTGTCACAGATGTGCAATATTGCAATATCGCAGCTGATCTATGGTTATTTGCTCTTTGGATATATGAAATATTTGATATTTATATGTCTATATGTCTTTAGAATGCTGTTTTAAATTTGTTTTTATAATTACTTTATGTAACTGTTCTTTTTCTCTTTTTTCCTCCATTTGTCTCTTTATGAAAATATTAATCTTTTTTGGAGATTATATAAATAGTTGTATTCTAATAGTTATTAATAATGTTGTAGAAGTAAAATATGAAATATAACGATTACCTATTTGAGGATTATGTATATTGTTGTTTTTTGTGGGATGTAAGTTAAAATGTGTTATCAATTGTGTAAGATGTGTTGTATAATGGATATATGTTCGGATCTATAGATAAAACCTCTCTTAATGAGTTAAACAGAGGAATTGTATAATCATTGAAACAATGTGTTTTATCTAATTATCCAATAGTAATTCATGAGTGGGTATATAAAGTATGGTAGTAGGGATTAAGCCACACCCCCTGACGAAGTCATACTGAAGAAACGCGTAGGGCGTGGCTAGTGACACAGACGGAGTGGCGTCAACCGGTGTGCCAGAACCGGGTCTAGTTTTGGATGATCGGTGTCCGGAGATCGACTTACCACACTGTTGAGTTCCGGAGGATCCGTTGGTGGTGATACCGCTTGTTTTTAACTTTGATGTACGTAAATAGATGTCAGTAAAGTTACTGTTTTATCTTTTAATCACGAGTGCACTCTCCTTATTACTTGCTTCCAATATATATATTACTTGCTTCCAATATATATATATAATTTGCGAAGTGCAAATTGACAACAACAGTATACTAATAGAGTTGTAAGGGTAAATGTTTTTGAGTACATAAAGTGTATGCGTAGTTATGAAATATATTGTTATATTTCACACTATGAGTATGAGACTTGGATAACATATGTCATGAAATGTGCACAATGGCAAAAGAATATCACAGTGGAATATATTTACCAAAGATAACTAAGACAAGACAGTGTACAGCTAGATACTAAAGGCACATTATATAACCTACCTGTGTATACCTGACCTGTGGCTGGCCAAAGACACTAAATATATATTAGTATCTGTTTGCACAGTTACTACTATAGCAGTGGTCAGAAAGGTGCAATTACTCTGTATGCTGCCCTACATTGCTTGGCTTAGTTCTTTCACCTCAAAGATGTTCTAATTGGTTGGACTAAATTAAACAAAGTAAAGTGTTCAATGATGTTTTATTTTGGAAACATTGCTCCTTGATCCCTGGGAAGATACAAAATAGCTTCTTATGGTATTCTATATATAATTCTTACTTTTATGTTGTAACTTGTAATATATTTCTTTACTGTTGTGTCTCTAACCTGGAGACATTTAAAATGGCATGTAGTCATTATGTTGGTGCCAGAATGTAGACATGGTGAAAATGTTGAAAGTGAAAAATGTTGACAATATCAACATGAACATACTGGTGATATGGTCATTATGTTGACATTGTTGATATGGTCATTATGTCGACATTGTGAATATCGACAATGACAATGTTGAAAGTACATGTCAGTGTTTAAATTTAGGCATTGGGTTAGGCTTTGGTTAGGGCTTAGAGACACTGTAAAAATGCTATGTTGGCATACTGACTGTTGCCAATTACATGATGACCATGTAGACATTATAACCATGTTGCCATTGTTACTATAGACATGTCAGATATTAGTCAGTATTTATTTTCGCAGTACTTTTGCATTAGAAAGACTTATAACTTATAGTGTTGCTGCCTTATTTTATCATCTACATAGTATCACTGCACTAATTCTGTCTCTGTGTACCTTCAGCACAGTTCAGCCCAGCCAAGACTTATGAAGAGTGGTGGGCATATAAAGAGGCCGTCCAGGGGAGTTTTGTGCCAGGTATGTGTGATGATTCTATAAATATGTTATTAAAATCAATTTTTTATTATATAAAGCATTATTCCAGATATATTATTTACTTATCAATGGTTTTGGAAGATGCATTAAGATTGATACAGTATGCTTATAGGCTGCTTTTATAAAGATCACAAGAGAGCTTTGTCTTGCCATAATACATACTTTAGACTTGAAATTCCAGTTGCCTAGTAATAAAATAGGTGTATAAACAACCAATGCCAATCATTATGATTTCTCTTGTTTAAAAAAAACTCCAACACTTGTCGTGGGAAAATTGCTTGTCTGCCATTTATCTCCAGTCAAGAGAACCACTCAAAAGACAAGTGTTCTACTACCCTATAATTTAGTATACAGTCCATATAGCCTAACTGAATCCCTATTCTCAACAGTGCCACAAACTATCCTCTGCCTGCAGCCATATACTGTAGTACCTCAACCCCAATCCTAAAGTACCTCTTCTTCTCTCACCTGAAACTAATTTTTACCATAGCCAAGATCTGCAGAATACTGATTGAGCCAAGAGTTGTAGAATGCAATGAGAGACATAAGTTGTCATGTCATGATGAAAAGCATTCATCTGCTGTATATATGTCATGTCAGTAAGCTTTCACATTGTGGGTGGTTTATCATATCTCAAATCTATTAACTGGACTTATACAAAAACAAAGCTGATAAACATGAGCTGAATACTGGCTAGTAAGCTCTGTAAGCTGTCTTAATAGTATCACAAGACTATGGTACAGTACATACAGTAGACAGACGACATGTCAGTAAACAGCCATTTTGCGGCCAGAATTACATTAATGTTCTTGAGAACTAGAAATCAATAGCTCAATACTATGTAATTTTTCATTATTATTAGTCAAGCAGTGCCACAGTGATGTCATTTGTTCCAAGCTTTGTAGGCAGCCTACTGTTTCAGCCCATACTTGCCAATGCTCCCAGAAGATCTGGCAGAGTCCCAAATTCGGGGGGCTCTCCGGCCTACCGACAAAGTAAGCCAGTCTATCAGTGCCCATGGTCAGGAAGTCAGATAACTTGATTTGCATTGAAACACATCATCCTAGCCTCACTCCCTACTGTAAAATACAGAAAATGCAGTTTTGAACAGCTGGGGTGGGGCCATGATCATGTGTAGCCATGTCCCCCCACAGTAAAATTACAATAACCGTGACTTTAAATAGCTGGTCCCACCCCCCAGCTGTTTATGCCCTTTATCAGCTTCTCACATATGTTTTGGCATCAAGGCTGCTAATTAGCTTCTGTCTACCAGACAGAAGCTAAAAACCTGGGGCATATATATCTCCTCTTGACAAATTTGACAGTGTTTTTGTCACAAGTATTACATTGTGAACAAATCAGGTAAGTGGCTTTAGCATCTCCAGCTAACAATGCCAAGCGATATATCAGTTATTTTGATACTCCTTGTGTAAAGATAATGTATTTGCTGTTGTTTTCTCCTGGTGTAAATTTGATGCATAAACTACTGTTGCAGAGCCTGACCCATATAGGGCCTGATTCAGAGAAGTACGCTATGACAAAGTTTTCACAGTTGAGCGATTATAAACTGCGCATCCATCTGAGTAATGGGGGTGCCGCCACAAATGCTAGCATGTTGCAATCATTTACAAGATGTGTCGCTGCCTGCTTCTGCAACCCCATACACACAAAACTCGGCTCCGGCGTCTCAGTTCACTCAGCCATTCTGCTCAATTTGGAACACACCCAGCAAGGCAGGCAATCGCACGGCAAGGCATAAACACACCCACTATGTCTTGGCGTGCGTTCACTTTGTTTATGCAGACTCCCACCAGCATGTCTTAAGACGCCCACTTGCGCATGTCATCTCCAGGAAGTGTATGCAACCATCTGTACATCAGGTACCATCGGGAGCATTCGTAGCACTTGAGGTTGACTTTACCCTACCGCCAGCACTGTGAGCACTTCAGTGTAAAACCAGGCAGGTGACGTGTACTATGACGCTGCCTATTAATTATGCACACCTCTGAAACGGCGTTAAGACGCTCTGGCACGCCTGTGTTCGCACCTCCACTCCCCCGTTTCTAGTGGCCAACCCCTGTTACCACCAATAAATGGCCTCTTCTGTCACTCATTAAACTGGGCTGTCTATGCTGGGCAAGCGAACATTTCCCGATCTTTCGCAGTGGTTTGTGCACGTGCACTGCGATGCATACGCATGCGAACAATGCGAACCATCGGAAGCTACGAGCGAAAGCTTCTTATCGTCCAGGTCTGAATCAGACCCAGAGTACAGCGCTCTGTGGGCAGCGCCGCCGCAGACGGTCTCAATGCTGCCCTTACAGCATTGCTCTTACACAGGGCAGGCTCTTCCATTAGGCAGCTTTAGGCAGCTACCTAGGGCGCCGGAATCTGGGGACACCACAGACTCTGCCTATCACAATATTATGGATGTCTCTGAGAGACATAAATCTGGGTGGCAGCTGTAGAACTTCTACACCTCACCTTCTTCTCCTCACCTGAGGGGCTGGAAAGTGGGTATTGGTGGTGGTGGTTTCAGTAGGCTGAGGTTTTGCCTAGGGTGCCGAGAAACCTTGCACTGGCCCTGCCCTTAAAGATGATGCTCCGGGCACTGCTGTAATCACCCACTATCGGCACTGGGTGTAGGCCATGCCCCCTTCATGTGGCGTCATGTGGACAGGGCGTGGCCTGCACCAGGAGCACTAGCTACAGCACTGTATGATGGCTAGGGATACGCTGCTGTTAAATGTCCACTTACCTCTGAACCAATGCAATGTGATACTGCTTATGTGAATTGTAGAGTATCTCTTTTTGCTCAACTATCTTGCACTGCAGTCCAACTGGCTGAGCCAGATAAGCAAATGTGTATAATCACTGTAGAAGGCAAACAGGTAGAGGCTGTGGGCATGATTCAGACCCGTTTGCAAGCGCTGAGCGCTCGCAACCGGGTCGATGGTGGCCCACAGCGCATGCGCACGACGGAGCCGGCTCCGTTGTGCGCATGTGCAAAACCCGGCTAGCGACAGACACTCCGTCACTCCGGGTCTCGCAACAAAGGGGGCGAGCTGTCGATGTGAGTGACAGCTCGCCCCCTTTGGTGGGCAGGCCGGGGGGGTGGCTGCCCAAATGGAGGCATTCCCATGAGAATGCCTGTTGTTTGGGGGCGGCCCCACTGACATCACGAGTGATGTCATTGGAGAGATTTCGGCTCTGTTAGAGCTGAAATCTCTCTGGGGCTTGTGGCCATGAGACCCTACCACAAGGGTCTCATCACAAGCCTGATGGTCGCAATGGTCAAGACCATCACGACCATCATCATGGCCGCTCGCTGTAGCTGTAGGTGGTCAACCACAGCTATGCGAGCGGCCAGGAGGCCGTTCTAAAAATAAAAAAAACAGCCCTGATCCAGAGCGAGTGCTCTGTCAGAGCGACCGGGTCTGAATCAGGCCCTCTGTTAGATTATTTTAACCTGATAACTCTTGTAAAAGCAGAGTTGGTGAACCTCTCAAAATATCAGGGAAAAACCGTTGGTGTAACCTGTTGTATAGATGGAGATACTCTGTATCATAACAATGCTGAAGTGAACATAGAAACACAGGGCCTGATTCAGACCCGCTCGGGAGCCCTATGCGCTCGCAAGCAGGTCGATTGTAGAACAGTGCGCATGCGAATGACAGAGCCGGCTCCGTTGTGCGTATGCCCGAGACCCGGATAGAGACGGGCAAACCGTCGCTCCGGGTCTCGTACCAAAGGGGGAGTGCTGTCGATGTTCAGTGACAGCACGCCCCCATTGGTGGGCGGGCTGGGGCGTGGCTGCCCAGACAGAGGCATTCCCATGGGAACGCCTACCGTTTGGGGCCGGCCCCACTGACATCACAAGTGATGTCAGTGGGAGTGCTTTCGGCTCTGTTTGAGCCGAAAGTACTCTTGGGCTTGCAGCAACGAGACCCTACCACAAGGGTCTCATCGCAAGCCCGATGGTCGCGATGGTCTTGACCATCGCGTCCATCATCATGGCCGCTTGCTATAGCTGTGGGTGGTCACCCACAGCTATGCGAGCGGCCAGGAGGCCATTCTGAAAAACCAGAGGGCCGGCCCTGATTCAGAGCGAGCGCTCTGTCAGAGCGTCCGGCTCTGAATCAGGCCCACAGTGTGGTCCCACTGTAGTCACTGTAGGATTAGTTCCTACTTTGATGTATGATGCTATAGTGGGGGGAGATTTTTCCCACTTCTGGAAGCTACAAGGAAAACCCAATTTATTACAGATCCGTTTGTTAATGTTACTGATACAGTGGTAGTTGAAATGTTTCCAGACTCTGAAGTGTTCCCTTTTCCAAGCATGATTAGGGAGTCAGATAATGACGAGAGCAGCAGTTAAGCTCAGAATGATGTACCTCCTACTGATGTAGAAAATGTTGTTTAACCTGATGAGTGTATGCCTGGTCTTGAACAAAGAATATATATGTTTTCCTCAGAACAGTTAATAGACCCTACTCGGGTAAAGTCTAGAGAGAATGTAAAAGTGGTTGATGGAAACCCAGTAGAGGCTGATAGTAGGTTACCCTAACATGGCAGTACATCAAGACTTTTATCAAATGTGCAAAAAGAGAGAACAGAGGGAACAGAGGGAACAATTAATAGATGTTGGACCTGGCTCATGATCACATAACTGCAGGACATTTAACGGTAGATAAAGTATATGAGATAATTTTGCAGCAGTCTTTCTTGCCAGGAGTCCATAAAGACGTACCTGACTACTATGCTTCCTGCCCTGAGTTACTTTATACTTGCTGGGATATCTGGCATTGCCCGGGTTGAAGACTGGACCCTGAAGGACACTTGCAGCCTTTATTTATTTTTATTGTCCTTGACTATAGCCCCATTCCATTGATGAATGAAAACAGTGGCGTAACTACCGTGGATGCAAGGGGTGCCATGGTGCATGAGCTGCCTCTGTGGCCCACTGCTCCCCCTGCACCCAGTCACGCACACAAGGTGGGATGGTCCAGTCAGATTACAGCTGGTGCACTAGTAGGCAGACATGGAAGAATGCGTCGCCGGTCATGAGACAATCAGAGCTCATGGACCGGCAACCAATCAGCAGTGGCGACTCTTGATTGGCTGCCGGTCCATGAGCTCTGATTGGCTCGTGACCGGCACCAGATTCAAATTGCGCTGATGCTGTCTGTCCATGTCTTCCGCTGCCACCAGCTGTAATTAGCTGGTGGCCTGGCCCCAAATCCACACCTGCTAGCTGCTGATGGGAAGCGAGAGGCTGCTGGAGGGACAAGGGTTGGTGAGTTGCTGGAGGGGGCATAATGTGTAAGGGGCATTACTGTGTGGCATAATGTTATAAGGTACATTACTGAGTGGCATAATGTATAAGGGGCACTACCATTGTGTGGAATAATGTGTTCTATGGGGCACTACTACTATGTGGCATAATCTGTAAATGCATTACTGTGTGGTATAATGTATAAGGGACATTACTGTGTAGTTTAAGGGGCATTACTGTGTGGCATAATGTTTAAGGGGCACTACTGTTGTGTGGCATGTGTATAAGTGGTACTAATGTGTGGCATAACTTGAATGGGCTCTGTGTGGCATAACATGGATGGGCTCTGTTTGGGATGGGCCGCAATTTTATCGCTGCTAAGAAAATAGTAATAAAAACCAACATATTCCAGGGACTGATTGCTCCGGTGATGTCCACTGGGGTTCCGGTCAGCAGGTCCCCAGGCTCCTGCACTGTGACCCTGGTCAGCTGCTGCATAAAACAGCTGACCAGATTCATAGTGCAGGAGCCGGGAGACCAACTGACCGGAGTCCCAGAGGACATCACTGGAACACCGATCACCAGAGGTAAGTGTAAGCTAAGCGGGGAAGGGGTGCGATAGTCGGTAGCGGCCCATGTATTTTCCAAAAAATACAGGGAGAGGTGTGTGGACAGGATTCGCAGAGACAGAGCTTTATCGCAAGTTTTGTCCCTGCAAGGGATTTTTGATGAATCCCTGTGATATTTCCTAAAACCGCAATGCGCAATGCTAATTTAGTCAGAAATATCACACTACAACTGCATTTTAAATGCAGACTCTAGTAAATAGGGCGCAACTATGAGGTTAAAATGATACTTTTGTAGCTTTCACACAGGTTTTTGGCAGACTGCCTATTTTCTCTGGAGCCAGCCCTGGAACCTGTGTAATTTAAGAGTGTCCCCCCAACAGACAGACAGACAGACAGATGCGCTTTCTCACTTATTATATAGACTAGCTGGGATACCCAGTGTTGCTCGGGTTGTAGACTGGACCCTGAAGTACACCTGCAGCCTTTATTTGTTCACATTGTGCTCGCTAATAACCCTATTCCATTGATCCTGAAAAGGACCCCACTATTTTCTACAATGCTGTTTGCTATCTACCGTGGGTGCAAGGGGTGTGGCTGCGATGGTGCCTGAGCTGCCTCTGTGGCCTGCCACTCCCCCTGCACCCAGTCATGCACACAAGGTGGGCCGGTCCAGTCAGGTTCGTCAAGGGGTGCCCAGGTGTTAACGCTGTTGATTTGGTGTCAGCAGTCATGGGGAGAAAGCAAAGCCAGTTATGAGGCAATCACAGCTCACAGACCAGCAGCCAATCAGCAGTGGCAGCTGCTGTTTGGCTGCTGGTCCATGAGCTCTTTTTGGCCCGCAACCAGTGCCAGATTGAAATTGTGCCAGCGCTGTCTGTCCCGGTCTGCCACAGCCAGCTGACAGTCTGGCCCCAAATCCACACTGCTGGCTGCTGATGGCACACAGGGGGAGGCAAGGGGCTGCTGGAGGGACACAGGGAGGTGAGAAGCTGGGGGCATGATGTGTAAGGGGCACTACTATAGTGTGGAATAATGTACTATATGGGGCACTACTACTATGTGGCATAATCTGTAAAGGGTATAATGTGGTATAATGTGTAAGGGGCACTGTTGTGTAGTGTAAGGTGCATTACTGTGTGGCATAATGTATAAGGGGCACTAGCACTGCTTGGTATAATGTGTATAAGGTGTACTACTATGTGGTATAACCTGAATGGACTCTGTGTGGCATAACCTGAATGGGGTCTGTGTGGCATAACATAAATGGGCTCTTTGTGGGGGCAAATGAATGTGTTTTTACCGTTGGGAAAAAAAATCTTGCTATATGGCCCACAAAGTTCTTGTTACGCTCTTGCATGCAAACACAGAGGCTCTGGATTTAATATGAACTTGCAAGAGTCATCAAGTTTGCTCAGACGGAGGTTAAAAGGATACTTTTTTTGCATTCCCACAGGTTTTTGGCAGACTGCCAATTTTCTCTGGAGCCAGCCCTGGAACCTGTGTAATTTAAGAGTGTCCTCATTTTCAAAGATTGTGTGACAGTGTTTGGCCCTGATGAACTTCAATCCTAGGCAAAAACTTATTCCTGGTCAAACTACAACACCATGCCAAACTTGGTGGAGTTAGGTCCAAAACTGTGGCCATGCATAAAGGACAAAACAGATGGACACGCTTTCTTATTATATAGATATACTGTAGCGCACATATATTCTGCAATGGTTAACAGAGAATATTTGCCCATTCGCATCAGTCCCTGCCCCAGTGGAGCTTACCAGATACCTGAAAGCAATACCATTGCATAATACATCCACAAAGACAATTGCTAGGGAACTAGTGCATGTCTTTAGCAGAGTGGGAATAGCTAAGGAAATCCTGACTGTTCAGGGTACCCCATTTAGGTAAAAAATCATGAAAGAGTTGTGCCGCCTGTTTTAGGTTACTAAGGTAAGGACCTTTTTTGTATCACCCTCAGGGCCTGATTCAGACCCAGTCACTGGCAAGCGATCGCTCTTTGCTGGCGATGTTTGCTAATGTGGCCATGCGTGTACATCGCAGTGCGCGTGCGCGAACTAGCACGAGCGATCAGGATGCGCTCGCTCACCCTGCAAAGTGGAATGAGTGATAGGAGAGGCCGTTTGTGGGTGGTAACAGGGGCAGGCGACTGAAAACGGGGGAGTGGAGTTGTGACCGCAGGCGTGCCTGAGCATCTTAATGCCGTTTCAGAGGCGTGCATAATTAACAGGCAGCGTCATAGTACACATCACCTGGTTGAATTATACACTGAAGTGCTCGCAGTGCTTGTGGTAGGATACAGTCAACCGCAAGCGCTGCGGTCAGTTCCGATGGACCCCGATGTACCGATGGTTGCATACACTTCCTGGAGATGACGTGCGCAAGTGGGCGTCTTAAGACAGGCTGGCGGGCGTCTGCATACACAAAGCGATCGCTCGCCAAGACATAGTGGGCCTGCTTATGCCTTGCCGTGAGATCGCCTGCCTTGACGTCACTTAGCTGAATTTGCATACGCTGGGAGTGAGCATCCACATCTAGCAACCGGGTCTGAATTAGGCCCTCAGACTGATATTTTAGTGGAGGGGTTTATCAAAACTTTAAAGAATATACTAGAGAAAGTGGTGGACAAAGATGGGAAAGTTTGGGATTATTTGTCACCCTATTTAGTGCCAGCCAATATAGACGTTCCACAATTCTCCATGGGGTGTTCACTTTTTGATTTGCTGTATGGGAAACACACAAGAGGATTGCTGAATATTGCAAAATAGTCATGGGAGGTGCAATCCAGTCCTTATAAAACAATTATTGAGCTTTTTTTTTTTTTCTCAGATGAAGTATATAATAGCTGCAGTGGTGCTGATAGTGAGAGAGCACTTTGAATAGTCCCAACAGGCACACCAAAGGGTGTGCAATTGTAATGTCAAAATTCACACCTTTACACTACATGGTGATATGGAACATACAGTATCCGGTTATTTACATACTGTACATGGTGTTCAAAGGTGCAATTTCCATAAAACCATATAGTAATAGTAAATCAGCATTCAGCCTTTATCTGTTCTATTCTACTTGGAAATCAAATGTTTGGTTGCTATGGCTTTGGGCAAATTTGCACCTTTGGTCCATGTTAGAAAAGTTGAAAAACAAAACATAAATAACATTTAAATGATCAGTCCAAACTTATAAATACAGAACCTGGCACCTTTTGTATTACACTCACTGAGGATGCGTGTAATGAACGCCTTAAACTACAATTTTATCTCAGGATATCACAGGCACACGTCTACATAGTGCAAGCACATGATTAGTGGCTCACTAAATTCTCGGCACACGAATTGCTAAACCCTGTCTTATACTGCATGAGGAAAGCCAATGATTTACTAAAACAATATGCATGCTGTAGATAGTATAGGAACACTAAGCATACAGTATAGTTGTATATATGTGTATAATAGGTAGACAAATTTTTAAACTTTATCTTTGTGCATTTGGAAAGGATAAGACAAACTCCTATATGATTTTCGTTAATATTTAATGAAAGCTCTCAGTTCAGCCCCTCCCCCCTCTTTGCCAGTATGGTGACAAGAAGTCATTAGCAATGCGCATTTCAACTAGTGAGTGGGTGACTCTGGAAAGAAACAAACACAATTAGAGATAGAATTTGTACACGGACAAAGGCATGTATATACAAAAATGTACATTTTCAAAAGTGTAAACTCTTAGACCATACAGAGTTATTGATAAAAAATAGTCAGTACAGACACATCAACATAACACATTTTACCCATGAGACAATTGTCTGGTCCAATATTTTCCACTGGCTCATCCTGAAGCTTTACAGTGTTCTGCAACACAAGCAATTTCAACCTGCCTTACATAATGTAATGCCGACTCTGTTGGGATGCCTCCTGTTACAATACCGACAACGGCATCCCGATGGCTGGTGTCCAGACAGGTGTCGGGTAAGTATACTTACACTCCCCCTTCTCCCCCTAACCCTCCCTTATTGTAGCCTAATCCTAACCCTCCCCACCACGCAACCTAACCCTCCCCGTTAGTGCCTAAACGTAAGTCTCCCCCCTTCTTGCCTAAACCTAACCCTCCCCCCTTAGTGCCTAACCCTAACCTTCCCCCAGTGGTGCCTGACCCTAACCCTCCACCCTAGTGGTGCCTAACCCTAACCCCCCCCCAAACCAAATGCTAACCCTGCTAACTTACCTAAACCTAACCCCCCCCCCTCCACCCCACAGCTAACACTAAGGGCGCTCCGGCTTACCTTCGTTCGGGCTGGCGTCCTCCAGGATTCCAGCGTCAGGATTAAGATAGGCGTTGGTATTTCAACGCCTATCTTAAATCCCTTTTCAGAATTCCATCGTCGGGATTGAGACCTACTACATCCCTTCCCTACATTATAATAATCTCCTCAAAAAACTTAATACCACAATGTAATCGCCTCACGCACATTTCTTCTGATTGATCTCAGTAATAGAGTTTAATGGTGTGACCAGGTTCCAGTCCCTTTGCAGGCTACCTGTCCCCCCCCACACACACACCCCCATCGTGGCTAACATGTGCTTGCCGCAATTTTTATAAGGAACCTTTGGAGTGAATTTCAAATTGATTATCAGTACCAGGCACTATGTATTGAGTTATGTGTGTGCCCCTGCAGTAGCTGTGTCATAGCTTATGGTTAAAGTTCCGGCACTGAGGGGAGTCACTTTGGTAGTTTAACCCCTCGTGCTACATGGAGGCATGGACCAGGTGCACCACAACACTGAATGAAGAACGAACGCTGTGGCGCTCAGCAGCAGGACAGGACCTGATCTCTGTGCCAGATACTGGCTGCAGGATCGGGAGCTCCTATGCTGCGGACCAGGAGAGTAGCTTGTGGCACCCTCCCATCACTGCAAGAGTTAAGCTCCAGTGCTAGGCACTGGGGCTTGTGGATGGAAATAGGGAATGTAACAAATATATATTTTAAAATAGATTTTTCTCTAAGCCTGGGTGTGTAAAGCCTGGTGTAGTCATGAAGTATTTATATATATCACAATATGCTTAAATGTATTTAAAAGTGATAGGTTGAATGTATATTACCTAAATTGCACTTGCCTCTTCTCTGATGGTCTAGTTGGGATGTGAAACCTTCTCGTGGCTGCTGGTTTCCCCATCCCTCCTCCCAGGGAACCAGAATGTCCTCACAGGCAACTTCCTACATCAGAGTGGCATGAGACGATACAGGAGGAGCTGTCTAGCACAACCAGCTGATTGTTTTGCTGGAGCTCCAAGGAGCTCACAGTGGCCAGGAGATAGCTGCCTATGCATCTTGTCATCCAGCTTCTGGAGCCTAACTTCAACCAGAGAAGGTGATAAGGTCCCCCAGAAGAATCCTGGAAGTAAGTTTTGAAGGAAGCTACTCTCCCTCCAGAATTGACAGCACTAGGGTGTGTTTACCTGTCCAGGTGGCCATAGGCACAGCAGAGTGACCACTCCCCACTGTCCATTAGGGACAATGTTACATGTGTGCATGCACAGTGCATGCACTTAGCTTGTTTGGATAAGGGGACCAGGGTGGGTTTACCCTCTTGGGTATTGTGTGTTTGAACCAGATAAAAAGAGGGCTTGCAAGCTCTGAATGTGTATATCCTCTGAACATCAAGAATTGTACTTTTGTGATATCTGTATGCTGTGATTGCCCCAAGCACCTTAAGCAGGGGGACTTGTATTTTTAAAGATGTTAAGCAATAAACATCTTGCCTTAAGATGCCTGCATCTGTTTGTATCCTGTGACCACCAGAATAGTACAAAATGCTATTCCATTCTCCAGCTTTTCTGGATTGACCCCAGTGTCTCCAAGCTGTCTCTGCCAGCTATCCAGTGCAGGCAAGTCCAGAGTGAGGGGTGGGAATTAGCAGACACTACCCAAGAACTGTTGCAGCAGCATGTCCACATATATACAGAAGTAGGCAGTTCCAGGTGCCAGCGGTAAGAGCCTAGAGGAGGTGGTTCCAGGTCCATGAAAGGAGCCTGAGTGGAACAATCCGTTCCAGCTGCCGATGTACGTGTCTGCTGGTGGCATCTAGTAACCTGCCCACTGCGCAGTGGGTTGAGTCAGTAACAGGTGGTTACTGATGGTGAGAGGGAATCCCTAAGAGTGGTGAAGTTAGCCTACTCAAGTTACTCAGGGACGAGCACCACCTCTATTCTATAAATCACAAAAATCTGTGATTGCCTGAGTGAGGTCATCTGATCTTAATAGGGTTGGGTGACAAGTAGCCTATTTTGTAGATTTTAGGCGACTATGCACAATAAATGCTCATCAAAAATCGAGAACACCAAAAGTTGTCCCTTCCTTTGTCTATTAATTGCCTGAGATTATATAAAAAATTGCAAAGTTACATAACTTGAGATTAAGTTTTCTTAATGTGATTATTCTCACGAGATTTAAAGGGGGAGACTGAAAACATTCTCATAGTTCTAGCTTTACAATTCTATTCCATAAGGATACAAAGATTGACATATAAACTCACAGATAATTGATTTATAAAGTACATAAGCTTATCGTAAACCACTTTAGCATTTACTATGCATTAATTACAAACTATTAACGTTTATGCTTTGGGTAATGTGGCATCAGTTTATTATGGACAAGATGGATTGTTTATTAATTAAACATTGAGGAACTGATGTAGAGTAGTTTGGCTGTAGATGCTCCTGCACTGCATGCACAGATCTAAATACATATAGTCATTTGTATGCAGAGTGGTGCTTATCTCAGACTAATCCTATCCATACATTTGTTTTCATACCTATCCTTCTTGTCATCATCAGCTTGCACCAACACCATGGGCATAACTACCATAGGTGCAAGGGGTTCAGCTGCTATGGGGCCCAGAGCTGAGGTGGGGCCCATTTTCAAAGTTACATGTGTTATATAAATTTTTCACCATTGGGTGGTACATAGGGGCGCTTACAAATTGAATCTATGGAGCCTTCAAATACCTAGTATCTCCCCTGACCAGCACTATACTAGGTGCTAAGAATACATCTGAATACAGATGTGTTTATGCTCTGCCCGAATGTACATGGCACACAGGGCCTGATTCAGACCCGCTCGTGAGCGCACAGTGCTCGCAAGCGGGTCGATGGTCCCCCACTGCGCATGTGCACGCCAGAGTTGGCTCTGGCATGCGCATGCGTGAGACCCGGCCAGCGACTGGTGCTCCGTCGCTACGGGTCTCGCACCAAAGCGGGGCAGCTGTTGATTATGATTGACAGCTTGCCCTGTTTTGGAGGCAGGCAGGGGGGGTGGCTGGCTAAATGGAGGCGTTCCCGAAGGAACGCCTGCCGTTTGGGGGCGGCCCCACTGACATCACGAGTGATGTCACTGGGTGAGCTTCCGGCTCTATTAGAGCCGAAAGCTCACTGGGGCTTGCAGGAACGAGACCCTACCACAAGGGTCTCGTCGCAAGCCCCGATGGTCGCGATGGTCGTGACCATTGCGACCATCACCTGGCCTCTTGCTAAAGCTGTGGGTGGTCACCCACAGCTTAGTGAGCGGCCAGGAGGCCGTCTTTAAAAAATAACAGGGACGTCCTGATTCAGAGTGAACGCTCTCAAAGAGCGTCCGGCTCTGAATCAGGCCCACAGTTCTGTTGATATGCCTTTTCTGAACTTTGCCTGCGTGAGAACGCCCTATTACAACCAAATACTGAAATG
The DNA here is from genome assembly GCA_031769625.1 of Taudactylus pleione. NCBI lineage: Eukaryota > Metazoa > Chordata > Amphibia > Anura > Myobatrachidae > Taudactylus > Taudactylus pleione. Next base: position 2,051,440 of record JAUIMM010000364.1, on the reverse strand, counting down.
TGTATGATTTTGCAACACCCATACTTGCGTACACTCAGTTCTGGGGCATGCACAATGCAAAAACATGCACGATACACTCTGCGAATGGGCATACAATCCTTTCTGCATAGGCACCTGTAATACCCAAAGGGTTATTTGAGTTTAATTTACAGACTATGGGGCACTAGACTTTTTGATGCCCTGTGCCAGAAAGAGCATTGGCGCCCCCCCTATTTTTCAAATAGGGACATACAGCACCCGAAAAAGGGGCATGGCCTTATGGGGAAGGGCCAGGAAGGAGATAGGGGAGGCCAGGAGATGCTGGGGATAAAATAAGAGGAAGCTACAAGTGAGAATGATAATAAACAGAAAATTGACAGGCCCAAACAGTGCCCCCTGTCCTGCGGTGCCCTGTGCCATGGCACAGGTCGCACTAACCTAGTTACAGCCCTGCTTATACATATTCATAACGACTTTAAGGGGGGCATTTGCAAAAAATAATTATACAAATAAAAAAATAGATTTTGCCCTTAGCAAGTAATCAGGTTTTCTTTCATTTTCTAAACAGCAGATTAATGGAATCTGGTTGCTATGGGCAACAGAAACTTGACTCCCTATGCACCATTTTGCATCAGTATCCCATGGTGTCTCTTAATACTACCCAGAGTGTCTGCATTTTCTTTACCTCTAACATCTACAAGCTTTTAACATGAAGGGGCCCATGCATCAACAAATATTTTTGGGATATCCCCCAAAAACACAATTTTTGGGGCAACACTCAAGCATTAAGTACCATCCAGTTTTTGACTGCAAAAGGTTTCTTTGGGGGCTGCTTAACTGGCAAATTTTCCAAGCTCTGGAATGTGTAGCATTAGCCATTGTAGCCTATAGGCTACACTCCATAAGCGTTACCTTGAGAGGGATCTGCAGGATTTCTCCCCGTCAATTGCCCCTCGCACATGTGTGGTCAACAGACCATGCATGCACAATGGAGCGACGCTGTACCGAAGGAAAAGCAAAGTGACCACATTAGTGCTCACTTCACTTCTAACACATCATAGGGATGGGCTCCTATGGAAGCCACTGTCCCAGCATGTGATTCTTAATACATTCAGGAGATATTTATATCTTATCTTATTGTTATGATAAAAAATGATAAAACTATCCAACACTTAATAAATATGAACTCTAAAATGTTTGTGATTACAAAAATACATTGAAAAACTATTGCCTAAATTGTAAGCACTTCTATTGAAGTCCTTATGTACTATGCTGCCCTATGCTTGTACTGTATCTGTACATCAGTTGAGCATTTCCCATTAGTCATGTGAGATGGGATGCGGTCATAATACTGATAGTCAGGATGCCTGCACTTAGAATGCCAGCGCCGGAATCCTGACACCTGTCAGCAGGGTTGGACTGACCCACAGGGGTACAGGGGAAATCCCTCGTGGGCCTCACTGCCAGTGGGCCCATCACTCACTTCTACGTGTCAAGTTCAAGACTTCAAATGATAGATTTTTACTCTATTAGAGCGATGCCATTTACCTGGTGGAACAGGAGCACTGATCAACATGGGGGCTTGGTTCCATTCTATAGAAACTACACCAAGATTGGTTAGCAAGTGTCTGTAGTGGCTGGCCACACACCCTCTGGTGGATGAACTCAATGCTTAATCATGGGCTCCTACCACTTCATTCCCCCTGTGGGCACGTTATGCTCCAGTCCGACAATGCATCTCAGAATCCTGGCAGCGGCATCCCGACCACCTGCATCCCGACAGTAAGTACTGGGGTTAGGGGATAGGCACTAGAGGGAGGGTTAGGCACTAAGGGTGTAGGGTTAGGTTTAGGGTGTACAGAGGGGGAGGTTAAGTTTAGGTACTAGCGGGGAGGTTAGGTTTAGGCAGCAGGGTGGAAGGTTTAGGGGTAAGGGAGAGGGGGAGGGTTAGGATACTGACCGATACGTACCCTGTCAGGATGCTGGTGTCGGGATTCTGACCGCCGGGATCCCGAGCACTGACATCCTGTACCCAACCCATGTGAGACACGTGCCTAGGGGCAGCACTTGTTGAGGTGCAGCACATGGAGGCATGTTTCCTTACTGTCAGTCCGAAATTACCAGTAACTACAAAATATTTCCACTCTAACGCACTGTACACCATCTTGAGTGCATTGTGAACAGGTAGGATATGGGCAGCGTGCTCCATAACTTGTCCTACTTAGTAAATATGTATAAATAATAAAAAAAAAATGTCATAGCTCATGGCTTGTTTTATTATTAGGTTACATTATACTAAACTACCAGTCGCCAAAATGAGAGTTTATAATTCAAACAATGAAAATAATAGAATTGGACTGAAAGGATTGCTGTTACTGTTATGCCTAGGGGATCCCTAACCCCTAAATCCACCCCTGCTTTACACAAAATCTATAAGAGCATACATAAAAATGTGTAAAGACTATCCTATTGTTATTATTTCCTCTGTATGAGGGTATGTCTATGATATGTAAAAGTAAATCTGTGCCATGGGACATCAGATCCAGATACTTAAAGCAGACCCAGACAGAAATTATCATATGATAGGGATAGGTACCACATTCCAGATCCCCTGGTACACTAACAGGACTTACAGACATCTGCTCCCAAACAAATTTCACTTTTTACAAAGCTCCCAAGCTAACAGGGATAGAACTTTCAACGTATCTTATATTCTGTGTCTCAACAAAGAGCTTGCGAAATCCTTCTGCCAATAACTGTCAGATTTCAGCGGGTTAATGCACACTCCTGGGTGTTCGTTATTGTTACAGCTTTGGCTTATTTCTCTTGCTGTGCTTCCCCCCACAGATGTTCCTACTCTACACACTCACACAGCCTGTTAAAGATTTATAGGGCTCCTCGACCTGTGGGAAATTACTCCAGATTTCTCTCAAATCAATGCTGAGTGTCCCCTCTCTGTCTCTCTCATTCCTCCTCACCTCCCTCCCCATCTGTCTATCTTTATGTTTAATAGGAACTGAGATGTAATTTTTTACAGCTCTGTTTGATGTAAAGAGGCTGCAATGTGTCTTCGGGTGGATTGGGCAGGCAAGGAGAGGGGGGAGATGCTAAGATGGAATGAAAGGGAAAGAGAGGGGAATATGAATTGGGAGGGAGACACATACTGAAAGGTACAAGGTGGAATGAAACTTCAGCACAGACTATGGAAAAGAGAAAAACATTGCATAAAATTGTGGAAGATGTAGAGGAAATTAAAAATGAAGAGAGACAAGAAAACAAAGGAGAGAATTCTGACACGTAGCCGGGAAAGGGAATGGTAAAGAGAAGAGTCAAAATAAATGTTTAACTGAGACAGTGGTGGTGTAAATTGGAGGTCTATTCACTAAGCCTTGGAGAGAGATAAATTGGAGAGAGAGAAAGTACCGACCTATCAGCTCCTAACTGTCACTTTACAGGCTGTGTTTGAAAAATGATAGTTAAGAGCTGATTGGTTGGTATTTCTCTCTCCACTTTATCTGTCTCCAAGGCATAGTGAATAGATCCATGAGTTGAGATAATAGGAAGAATAGGGAGAATAAAGAGCTGAACGCAAGGTGGCCATAATTGCTCCTGCATTGCGGGCATGGCTATAAATGTGATCTTCACCCCACCTGCAGTTATATACATTAATGCGGTATACCCTCCCTCTGTCCTTATGCTTGGTTTGGTAGTCATCATCATCAGTTCACACAAGGGACCTCATTCAGAGTCGGTCGAAGCGGCCACACGGTCGTACGGGAAAAGGGGCCGGATATGCAAATGATGCACTCGCATGTTGCATCCCTAAGATCGGATCGGCAGCTGGCCGACCAAGGGGAGGAAGCAGCCGGAAGACAAAAAAATACGCCCCCTTCTCATACGCATTACACGTCATCTCTGGGCATATAAGGATTAATCGAGACCATCGGGAACCATCGGAACTGGTCGTAGAGCTTAAGGTTGACCATACCCTCTCTTAAGCTCTACGACCATGTCAGTGTAAAAACCTCCCATGTCACGTTTGCCATGACACTACTTTGTTAATTATGCACTCCCATAAAATGCCGTTCGCATAATTAGGTACTCCTGCGTTCGGATCTCCACTCCCCCGTTTTCAAGCAACTTCCCCTGCCGATCTGGCTGTGTTCAAAGAGAGAAATTTCTGATCGTAGCGGCTAGTTTGCGCACGCGCATTGCGAACTTTACGCATGCGCAGTTTAGCGAACATCGGTGGCATACGACCATGCTGCCGCTTCGACCGACTCTGAATGAGGTCCAATATGTGGTGCAAATTATATATAATACCCCTTTTCCAATATAAACCCAACTCCAACCCAGGACATTGACCACAGACTGAGCACGGGTCGGAGCTGGATTTTAGCCCTATTACACTTGCGGCTCTAGCTTTGTTATTCCCAAGTCCAGTCATTCACACCGGTTCTTCCGACGTTACAGTGGACGCTTGGAGATAATGTCATCTCCAAGTGATACTGAAGGCATCCAATCGGTTTATTTGAGGCATGACCCGGTCATCATGATCCGGCTGGATCTGTTTACACTGTACCATTACCTGGTCTTTCACAGGTGCGGCCTTGGTAGCGACCGCGGTCAGATTCCCGGGTCACTGGGCCCAGATTCTTTTTCAACGGCTCTTTTCCACTGAGCTGCAACCCGGGTAGACCTGGCAATGACCTGGGTTATTACGGCAGAAGAGGTGTGCGGAGCTGTGGATGTGGATGGAGCTATTTCGAGGCAGGGGGACGGAGGGCTGGACCTATTGGAGGCACAGATAATTTGTTCGTAAGTATGGTTATATAACTTGCTCTGCTGACATTTCTATTTGCATGTTTTTAACTCCATATATCTAGGCACAAGATGTTTTATATATACACACTTTACATATTTATATATATATATATATATATATATATATACACACACACACACACACACACATGTCCCATTAAGGCTGCTTAGACATGATCTGAAAATTCACAAAACCTATTGATTTTCTGCCACTCAAACTACAAAAAGCAATGAAATTATGATTATTAATGGATATGTTCTTTGCGCAATACAGATATGGTATGCCATCACACCCTGTGGTTAACTGCAGATTCAGCAATCTCACAGAATGAGATTGCTGTCACTCACAAAATGGTGGAGCTGCTAACCTACTGAGGCTGCGCAACAAGTTGAAAAGTCCTACAATGGCGCATTCTTGAGGTAATAGTTTAAAAACTATAACTTTCTAATTTACCTGAACCCCAAAAGCATGTACCCTGGCACAATAGCTACCTAATAAAACAAACCCCAAGTCTAAATTCCACCCCTACCCTGAGTTATACCTTCCAAAAAAAACCCCATAGACTACAGCAGAAAAGTGCTCCTAATTGAGAATGTCAGGAAAAAGTGACAGTTGGAGCTTTAGATTACTCCCATGTCCTCATTTTTTGTTTCTGCCCTGAAATTTGGCATGCAGCACTCAGTGACGGTTCGAACAGGCCATACCAAATTTCAGATCTGGACCTCTAAAAGCTTTTGAGGTGTAGCCCCTTGAACACCCTGACCCCCCCCCCCTCCGGAATTCTCTATGGAGAAATCCGTTATTTTAGATGCAGCCTCAATATAAGGGCTGTGCCCTTATAATATACATATTTCTACATATAAACAGGACATGCACACTTTAACAAACCAATCATTTCAGCGCCAGGGTCTGCCACACGACTGTGGCTGAAATGATTGGTTCGTTTGGGCCCCCACAAAACAAGCTGGCAATTAATCTGTCCCTGCACAAACTGGCTCTACGGAGGCAAGATGTCGTCCTCATCCTCCTCATCCACCGATTCCTCACCCTCTTCAGTGTTGTGTACATCCTCATCCTCACAGAGTATTAATTAGTCCCTGCTGGAATCCACAACCACAGGTCCCTCTGTACGTTCTGGAGGCTGGTCTTCCTGGAAGAGTTGATAATTCATTTTATGAACATCATCTTCTCCACATTTTGTGGAAGCAACCTCCTACGCCTTTCGCTGACAAGGTTCCCGGCTGCACTAAACACTCTTTTGGAGTACACACTGGAGGGGGGGCAACTCAGATAAAATAGAGCCAGTTTGTACAGGGACCTCCAAATTACTTCTTTTTCCTGCCAGTACAGGTACGGACTGTCTGACATGCCTACTTGGATGCTGTCACCGATGTAATCCTTTAACAGACAGATGCACGCTTGTCGCTGCTGCTTTAAGGATGCAGGTGCGGCTACAGCCCACACATTTCACAAAGACAGAAAAAAAAAGAATTTTTTTATTGTTTGTGGAGCGCACTTTGAGGGTTACACCACCCTTTAACAGACAGACGCACGCTTGTCGCTGCTGCTTTGAGGACAGTATCATATGCAGTGACAGTAGACTTGTCAGAAATTGTTGGCACGTCCTTCAGTCCGGACCAGATGTCCAAACCGGCCCTTGACTTATGACACAGGCGCACGCTTGGCACTACTTTGTTGATGCATGTGCGGCTACTGCGCACACAATTCACAAACACAGAAAATATTTTTTTATTTGGTTTGGAGTGTACTTTGGGGGTTACAGCACCCTTTAACGGTTAAGCCAGCCGGCCCTTTACTTATGACACAGGCGCACGCTTGGCACTACTTTGTTGATGCACATGCGGCTACTGCGCACACAATTCACAAACACAGAAAATATTTTTTTATTTGGTTTGGACTGGAGTGTACTTTGGGGGTTACAGCACCCTTTAACGGTCAAGCCAGCCGGCCCTTTACTTATGACACAGGCGCACGCTTGGCACTACTTTGTTGATGCACGTGCGGCTACTGCGCACACAATTCACAAACACAGAAAATATTTTTTTATTTGGTTTGGACTGGAGTGTTCTTTGGGGGTTACAGCACCCTTTAACGGTCAAGCCAGCCGGCCCTTTACTTATGACACAGGCGCACGCTTGGCACTACTTTGTTGATGCACGTGCGGCTACTGCGCACACAATTCACAAACACAGAAAATATTTTTTTATTTGGTTTGGACTGGAGTGTTCTTTGGGGGTTACAGCACCCTTTAACGGTCAAGCCAGCCAGCCCTTTACTTATGACACAGGCGCACGCTTGGCACTACTTTGTTGATGCACGTGCGGCTACTGTGCACACAATTCACAAACACAGAAAATATTTTGTTATTTGGTTTGGAGTGTACTTTGGGGGTTACAGCACCCTTTAACGGTCAAGCCAGCCGGTCCTTTACTTATGACACAGGCACACGCTTGGCACTACTTTGTTGATGCACGTGCGGCTACTGCGCACACAATTCACAAACACAGAAAAAAATATTTTTTTTAGCACTTAGGGGGAGCACCCCTGATGGACAGGGCACCCCCTGGACAACACTACAGCACCCCTTTAGGACTGGGACACTGCACAGGACTTTGGAGTGGACACAGCCCCTATGGACAACTGACTGCACAACACAGTCCAGCCAGCCCCTATGGACTTTGAAGTAGTGGACACAGCCCCTATTAACAACAGCAGCACAGCACAACACAGCCAGCCCCTATGGACTTTGAAGTAGTGGACACAGCCCCTATGGACAACAGCAGCACAGCGCAGCACAGCACAGCACAACACTACTCTGCACTACACTACACTACACTACACAGCCCAGCCAGCCCTAACTCCCAGCCTCCCTCTTCACTGTCCACAGCCGAGTGAGAAAATGGCGCCGACGCGGGTACCTTATATAGGATCCAAAACCCGCGAGACTCGGAAGGCGGGATGATGACGTTTTGCCGCGATTTCAGAATCCGAGTCAGGCGGGAAAAGTCGAGCCTGACTCGTATCTGCCTCGGATCGGGGGGGCTCGGGGGGGTTCGGATTTCAGAAATCCGAACCCGCTCACCCCTAATATATATATATATATATATATATATTTATTACAGAAATTAGGTTCCACCTCCCTACAAGAGAACCCAAACTCTGCTGAGTGCAGCAGACATCACCTGGCTGTCCTTCACCTACCGTCCACAGCCATGGGGGAGAGGACTGCAGTGAGTCACTCAAAGACTTGGGAACTGCTGGGAGGAGTTATACACCACAGCAACTCCCCTGGACTGTAACGCACATCACTGGTGGAATGCAGCGGCAGCCAGAGAAGAGGAGAAGAAGAGTTTCTGTGGCATTTAAAACATGGAGCCGGCTGCGAGCCAATCACAGATCGCGGAACGAGCTATTTTGGCCAGCAGCCGGCTCCATGTTTTAAATGCCACTGAGACTCTTTTCTTCTCTGGCTGCCAGTGCATTCCACCAGTGACGTGCGGTACCACACATCACTGCTTTCCACACCTCTGCAGCTCTGCTACCCGGGCCCCCTGTCTCTCCGGGCCCGGGACTGGAGTCCCCGCAGTCCCCCCTGATGGCAGCCCTGCCTGCCGTTGCAGCAACAAGCTCCCACTTAGTTTTCTACATCAGAATACCCCATTACAGCCCAGTTAAGCATCTTCAGTCGCAAGTGAAGTTGCGCTTAACATACGTACAGCTCAGGTTTACTTGCAGAACATACAGGTTGTGCTTTGGAAACAGTTGTACAGTCAACTTACTGTAGCATCAGGTATAATATATTTATGCGTGTGTAAGTATGTGTGTATATAAGGTGCTGGGCAATGTCAGCATTATCCTGGTTGTAACCCCTCCTTTCATCTGAGTATGGTTACCTGCATTTTATGTAATATATTTATATTATATACAGTATATAGTAATTTATCTTAAAGTGGCTTGTGCATAAAAGGATCTATGGATATATTTCTGTAGGGAAAATGTAACCCCCATTGTCATTTGTACTTTTGTCAGCAATGAAGGGGTTAATGTAAATGCTACCAGTATTGGTTGATTTGAAGGGAGGTTGCCATGGCAACTGAGAAGGCACTATATACAGCTGTAGGGCAAGCAGGAGGACAGTTGGGGTGAGGTAATTGACTGGAGAGGGAGAGACTGGCTGGCTCCCCTACATATGATGAGGGGAAAGGGAGAGGTAATAGCCTGAGTGAGGGGACAGGCTCCAGCACTGGTGACACCAGCAGATGTCACAGATATATGTGAGGGAGAGGGCTGGTGACCCTCCCAGGAGCAGAATACGAGGAACATGCTAAAATGGCTGCCAGAGTGTGAGCATAAGTCTGAGGTACTGTAATAGTGGAACATAGAGGAGGCACCTGCAGTGTGAGGCCTGCAGCCACATTTGAGGGAGACATTGCCAATAAAAACCTGCTACCAGTCACACTTATATTATTACTGCCCTGATCCACATCAAATTTTACCTCAGCAAGGCATCTGTACTACATATCATTGGGCAGCCCACAAGCTTATTAACAGGGACTTTTATATTAAATATTTTTGAAATCCAGGCTTGGAATAGCATTCAAAACAGTAGGATCAACCCCACATAACTCCAGCCACCTAAAGTGAGACAGAAAACCAGCCTACCAGTGCTGACAGGGGCACAGCACTATAGAGAGGTAGCCCAATACCAGCCTACCAGTGCTGACAGGGACACAGCACTATAGAGAGGTAGCCCAATACCAGCCTACCAGTGCTGACAGGGACACAGCACTATAGAGAGGTAGCCCAATACCAGCCTACCAGTGCTGACAGGGGCACAGCACTATAGAGAGGTAGCCCAATACCAGCCTACCAGTGCTGACAGGGACACAGCACTATAGAGAGGTAGCCCAATACCAGCCTACCAGTGCTGACAGGGACACAGCACTATAGAGAGGTAGCCCAATACCAGCCTACCAGTGCTGACAGGGACACAGCACTATAGAGAGGTAGCCCAATACCAGCCTACCAGTGCTGACAGGGACACAGCACTATAGAGGAGTAGCCCAATACCAGCCTACCAGTGCTGACAGGGACACAGCACTATAGAGAGGTAGCCCAATACCAGCCTACCAGTGCTGACAGGGACACAGCACTATAGAGGAGTAGCCCAATACCAGCCTACCAGTGCTGACAGGGACACAGCACTATAGAGGAGTAGCCCAATACCAGCCTACCAGTGCTGACAGGGACACAGCACTATAGAGAGGTAGCCCAATACCAGCCTACCAGTGCTGACCGGGGCACAGCACTATAGAGGAGTAGCCCAATACCAGCCTACCAGTGCTGACAGGGACACAGCACTATAGAGGAGTAGCCCAATACCAGCCTACCAGTGCTGACCGGGGCACAGCACTATAGAGAGATATCCCCATAGACAATGACTGTTCTATACACTGTATAAGCACCAGTAAAACTCCATTTCATAAGAGGTCAGATAACAGCTACTCTAAAATCCTGACTATTTGGCAGAAATCCAGGTAAGATTTATTTAAAAAGTTTTGGCTGAAGTAATCACCACACAATAAACCCAGCCTGCATTATCCATACCTACTAAGTTCTGACAGCAAGCTAGCCACATACTTCTGCTGTATAATCTGTATACAACATCCAAACTTTGAACATATGTGTCATCCGCATGTGAGGAGCAACCACTAGCCCTGGAGGTATCAATTCAGAAAGTGATATAAAATTATTAACAATATTAAGTTTCATATATATGCATATATATTTACAAAGAAGCAGTATAACACGGGCAGCTATTTAAAACTGTAGAAGACAGCAGTGTACCATTGGCATCATAGAACAGGATCATCATTTAATGTAATATCTGCAGTGGACGTCAGGAACCATCTAAAGTATGTGCACCAACGTAAACATACCCCATTACCATTGTTATAATGTTATGTGACTGTTGTCTGTTATAAGTTATGCTCATAGTGGAAAGGTGAAGAATACTGTTCCCAGTAATACGTGTGAGAAAGGCCTTAGTGTATTAACACTGGTGAAGATCACCAGAAAAGGGGGAGCGAAGGTTAGGTGTTGGGTGTTGAATACTAAATTGTGACATCATCCACACATTAAGTTAATGGGCTAATTTAAGTCCCAGTAGTTTAAATAAGGTAAAAGTAACTATCCGGAGGTTACAGAAATACTAGCATAGTATATTTAACACAGGGTTCCAGTTGTGATCTGGAAGATATCCAGATATAGACCTTCTTGGTTATTAAGGAAATAAATTGTTAATCTAGTAAGTAGTTTGTGGATTAAACACTGGTTTACAACAAATAAAGCTTGCTGATTATACTGTTGTCATAAAGCAAAGTTATATTGTTAAGTTTATTACTAAACTTACCTTTGTGGGAATCCTTTACTCAGATCTTGTGAAAGAGTTCCAAAAAAATAAAAGAAAACCTTTTGTGTAACATGTGCTAGTTATTCTAGTGATTGTGTATTGTATTTAAATTGAATATAAGTGCATGCTTAATATATCACTAATGATAGCAAAGTGTTAATTAAGGTTTCCCCAAGCAAGCCTTAGTTATTCCTCAAGAGAATTGTAGCTTGGGTGGAGGCACTAACTATCGCGTGATCCCATAATCCCACCAGGATAGAAAGTCTAAGGGTGAGCTACATGGCGAATTTGAATAGTATCAAAATAACTGATAATTTCAGACTGATTATTATTTCATGTATCGGTACAATGATGTACTGGACGGGGTTTTTCATTAATGTATGAGCGTATAAAATTTATGTCTAGTTATATATTATAAAAATAGTGTCTAATTTCATAAACACTATTAATGTACTTTCTGTAAATTCAAAGCTTTCAAAATTAGTCCACTTTGTATTCCAAACAAACAACAACTTTTCTGAAATTTGAAATGGTGAAGATCACATGATGCAAATTCTGACTCCCAACCAATCATGTGTCACTCTCTTTGGGTTGAAACACAGCACGATTTTCTGTCTTTCCAGTGCTATTTGATTCAGTGGGCCGGTGCAAGGTCTGCAAATATGGAATATTAAAGAAAAGCTTCAGTCAAAGCACCAAATTATGCTACTTATTCCAATGCAATAGCCAGCAACTGGCAACGTTCTTTGCTCAAGTTTTACTGTAATAATTTAAAATGCAGACTATTCTCTTATTTAACAAATTAGTGTATAACAGCACTGCTTTAACCTCACACTTTTTACTTCACTCAGTATATTTTCACACAAACATCGCAAACTAGAAGAAAAAACATGCAAACATTATTATAAATACAACACAGGTAAGCATCTCTAGAAATTTTATTCCCAGCATATGTGACGTGGTGTCCACAAATTACAGACTTTCATTAAGATAATAGCTTAACTAGCATAATCATGTATCTTCTCATATGTCAATGATATACTGTTAATGCACTTTTGTACAGCATGTTTGCCATATACACCACCGAGTGTGCACAATATACAGCCCATGACTACAGACAAGCCCTATGTCAGCATATACAACACCATAATACAATAATATACAGCTCGGGTGTATGTCTGTTATTGCTCAGCTGAACTAATTTTACAAAGACAGTAGTGGTATCTAATATTGTGGTGCAACTCTATGATATGTAGTACTTGTATTGGTATGCCATCTACTAGATTGACATGTATACTGCAACTTCATGAGTCAAGATAAGCTGCCTGATTAGTGCTTAATATAAAGTTGGATTTTTTTAAATTTCTATATGCATACATATATAACTGTTTGCATTCGGTGTATGAAATATATGTATATATATATATATATATATATATTTATATACATATAGTCATATTAGGCTTGAGGAGGCTGTGCAAATTCCGATACAATATTTTTTTGTCTCCATAGTTCATAGACAGTTCCTAAAAGTATATTTGTCCCCAAAAAAATATTTTTATATATATCTAGTCATTTTTGGCTTGAGGCCCTGCACACTGCACGTGCTGAGTGTCAAGTGTCTGTTTCTTCTTTTATTGCTCCTCTCTTTGATGTCACATTGAGATAATACATACCTCAGTTTCTTTCTAGGTGACTAAGCTATACAATATTGAAAACACAATCCAAATTCATCCTGTAGTTTTTGGATGATGCCGGAATGAACAGGCAAATAGACTAACAAAAATTTTGAAAAAATAACTTTTTGTCTCCGTTGTTAATACACAGGACCTGTTTCAGAGAGGCTCGCTAGATGCGATCACATGCTAGATGCGTTTGCAAATTTCTGCAAGGCAGGTGATTGCATGGCAAGGCATTAGCACGCCCATTATGTTTAGCGTGCGATCGCATTGTGTATGCAGACGCCCACCCACCTATTCTTAAGACGCCCACTTGAGCACATAATCACCAGGAAGTATATGGAACCATTGGTACATCGAGTACCATCGGAAGCGATCGCAGCGCTTGTGGCTGACCATACCCTACCGCAAGTACTGTGAGTGATTCAGTGTGAAAATCCAACCAAGTGACATGTACAATGATGCTGCCTTTTAATTATGCACATCTCTGAAACGGCATTAAGATGCTCAGGCACGCCTGCATTCACCCCTCCACTCCCCCGTTTCTAGTGGCCAGCCCCAGTCACCACCCACAAACAGCTTCTCCTGTCACTCATTCTGCCGGGTTGTCTTTGCGCAGCGAACAACAGCTTCCCGATCGCTAGCACTGGTTTGGGCATGTGCATTGCGATGCGTACGCATGCGCAGAAAGCAAACAATCAGCTGACTGCGTGCGAACGCATCCTAGCGAGCGGGTCTATATCAGGTCCACAGTCCCAAGGAGTACATTTCTCACATAAAATTCTATGTACAGACACAACCATTACAACTTTATTATAAGTATAGATATAGGAGATACCACCATATACAATCACAGGGACCTCTAAGAATTCCATGACGCCAGCATATACTGTACATCCACTGTAAGGTGTCTACTCATTATCATTTAATTTCTACAAAAGCAGATGAAAATTTAAATTTTTGCCTACTTTTGAAGAAATTAAGTATTGGGGCTACTCATCATAAAGGACATATCACAGACCTGCTTACCTTTATCTCTTGATGTCACCCGCTGTTCCCATTTACTAGTATGGGGGTCTAACTTCATCAAGCTTTGAAAATTCTATATTTTCGGAGCTTGACGGTGGGAGCATTCGCCATCTTCAGATGGCGTTTTCTCCCAGACACCTGCTCCTCTCCTACGAGAAGGAGTCCTGGGCTGCAAAGATGGACCCTTATGAATCCTTACTCCGGGGCTTTGTGCACATGTGTATACTCTAGTTCATGCAAGCGCACTAGCACTGCCGTGTCTGAATTGGCAGTGCTAAGTTTCACTGCTATGAAAGTAGCAGTGAAAACACTAGGGGCGATAATTTTCGGGTCAGCTGTTTCCGCATCGGAGCAGTGATGAATTGCTCCGGTGCTCGTTGCAAGTTAGAATGTTAATTATCGAGGTCTACCCCATATATATATTAATAAGTATAGCTGCCAGCAGCTGAGCGGAGGACCCCGCCGACGAGGAGGTAGTCACTGGACTTTGTCAGCCAGGAAAGTAATGATGAATATTTAATACCAGCAGCATATTCACTTATATTATTGCGGTACTAAACAAAATATGCCTCTGGTATTTAGGTTCTTTAATAAATGAATCTGGGAAGTGAGCAATGCAGTGATTTTCTTTCCAGATATTTTCCCTTCCCACAATATGACAAGCAGGGTAACACCTATCTCTAGTTAGGAACAGGACCATATAGGTCACCATTTTCATATACTAAGGGCCTGAATCAGAGGGTCATGCATGTTTACGGACTCATGGCAACGATAATATGCAAATGCTTGTTTCAGCCTCCCCCTCGTGTACTAGCGTGCGCCTGAATGTGTAATTCCTGAAATGCCCACTTTTAGCTTCCCTGGATGCTGTAACACAGACAGTGATTCTTGACACTCCACCATCAGTGCACTAACGCCTGCACCATCGGTTCTTGCTCCAGCCCTATGCAATGTCTCCATCTGAACATGGCCTCTGCAGCTCTACGTTTGAGAATGCAGCCGCTATCACTGACACACCTGTGAGACTCCCATAACACACCCACAAGACAGACTTTTTACATTCACTTCAGGCCACCTCCCAGTCACCACGCAGGAACGCCCATGGTTTCCCTCGCTATTTCTGATGTCATTGGTCAGTGCATTTGTGTGTACACTCAGGGTAACGCATGCATCGTAGGGTGTTGTTTCAGAATGATAATTGCATGACTACATGAACATCTGCATTGCATGAATCAGCCCCAATAGATGTAGTGCTCTCACTCTTTGAGTTTAATGGTTTGGATTACAATTTTCATTCATTTTCATAATCACCCTGCAGGTAACATTACAGGACTCCCACAAGGGAAAGTGACTGAAATTAGGACTAGAACCAATTTTCACAAACTGTAACAATGACCATTATACTGTATAATGACTTTAGAATAAGGTTGGCAGAATGAAATTAAGGATTTTAGAATGAACTTGAATTCTCTTGCTTGACGTACTGTACACTACAAATGTAGTATTGTAAACTGATATTTTACATAGTCAGGTCCCAAAGATCCTGAGTGAGGGCCATAACTTGATTCACAACAGACGCAATACCGATAGTTTTATGCAGTTCGAGCAATTGTCTACCATTGCGCATGCGTGTAAGTCATATAGCGCACATGTCAAGATTGCACTGCGAGTATGCACAGAGGATCCATTCACAAAGTGAGTGTCCTGTGGTCAGCGTTTGGGGTAGGTAACCGCTGGTTAAGTAAACGCAGGTGTGTCTGCCCGTTCAACGCAGTTTCATAGGCTTCCATAAATTAGCCATAGCGATTACATTTGCAACATGAGAGCTCTCTGTGTGTGAGGAGAGCTGCAGTGTTTGCGGCTGGTCAGACCTGTTGTACATGCTGTGTGACTGCTTGATTTGTGTCGATAGTACCGATGTTTATGCAAAAGTGCAACATTAGACGGATATGATAAAGCCGATGTGGGTGCCTTCATGTCGGCTGTGATTTGGCAAGCATTAGCAATTTGTGGCAACTGCGATCCGTGCGCGGTTGCAGTTGTGATTGCGTCTGTGTCTGCTATTGAATCAGGCCCTAAGTCATGTGTGATGTCTTGAGAACATAGGGCCTGATACTGAGATGAGAATAAAGCAGAGGTTCCCAAACTCGGTCCTCAAGGCACCCTAACCGTCCAGGTTTTAAGGATATCCGTGGTTGAGTACAGATGGTTAAATTTAAAAGACTGAGGTACTAATTAAGTCACCTGTGTCTAAGTATTGTTATCCTTAAAACCTGGACCGTTAGAGTGGCTTGAGGACCGAGTTTGGGAACCTCTGGAATAAAGCAATAAACACCAAGTAACTGTGCACTTTGGTAAAACCATTTTACACTATAGGTGGGGCAGATTTGAAATGTGCAGAACGATGTAGATTTGGAAGGGGCCAAAGTGAAATCTAAAATGTAGTATAAAAATAAAGATGTCCAGCATTTGTGGGCTACAGGATACAGCAATACAGAAAAGGAGGATTAGAGTTAGGGGGAGAAGGGGGGGGGGGGGCGGTGAACATACTTACCAGACCCTTGTCGGGATCCTGAGCATCGGGAGTCCGCTGTCGGTATAATGACAACTGGCATCCCGAGTTCCGGGATTTCATACCGATTCCCTCCTAATATGACCCCCTTCCATCAGGTCCAAAATGCACTACTCCTGGACTTCCCGGTTCATTTATGATTGCATTTACTTGCATTGAAACACTTTTCTTAGCAATTAACTAGTTCAACACAGGTGATGGCAATCATAAATTAAGAGGGAAGTCCAGGAACAGAGATTTTTGTCCCTCCTGGAATGGGTCATGTTGGGAGGTACGTATGTCATACAGGTGGATCACATTTCCTTTAGGCAAGCGTCACTGATGAGTACAGTACATGCCTTTACTTTAGCACAGTGTTTGCCCACTACAGTCCTCAGGGAACCCTAACAATACATGTTTTCCAGCTCTCCTTATAGAATCCCAAATGAAATATTTACTACCACCTGTTGATCTTTTGTAATGTGTCAGTCAGGAATACCT
The DNA here is from genome assembly GCA_031769625.1 of Taudactylus pleione. Lineage (NCBI taxonomy): Eukaryota > Metazoa > Chordata > Amphibia > Anura > Myobatrachidae > Taudactylus > Taudactylus pleione. Next base: position 2,034,443 of record JAUIMM010000364.1, on the reverse strand, counting down.
TGACCTGTGCTTCAACAAGGGCATATGGAAGGCATGTACTGTTACAGCTTCCTGAGAACTGTTCTAACCGTACCACACTTCTCTGTTATACAAGGGAACCAAGGTGGTAAACGATAGAGATAGAGGCACAATTGGAAATATATTATGGTTAGGACGTAATTATAAGAACATACTTTTTTATGTGGTAATATTGCATTTGCCTGTTGACTGCTCAGGTATTGTATAGTTTGTAGCACTCTACAGTGTGTTCGTGTTGTCATAAAATGTAGTGTCCTAGAAACATCAGTCATCTCTCATCACACCTCTAAAGACCATTGCATCAGCAGCATCTCTAGAACCATGTAATGCCGGGAAACATCAATATCTCTTACTTTCCTCTGTGAAAGCTTTCTCTAAAAAAAGATCTTATTGGAAATTTCTCCATCTAAAGGGTGCATTTTTCCAAGCTAATACAAACACTACGAATAACATGCTGTGGACTCAGAGATTCACGATGGTGTGTTAATGCTGAGAGTAGGGAATGAGATTAATAGCTCCTTAAATCTTGTTTCTCTGGCATCTTCCTAATTATAAAATATTCAGACAGCTCTGCAGTAGCAATAGGGGTTGATGGGAATGTGTACAGAATCACATATAAACAACTTCTGCTTACAGGTGTACAGTATACACCGCTGATATATTTGCTAAATTGTCATTTGTTTTCAAACTTAAATCCCCAATATTGGTGCACGCAGGGGGGTTTCTGAGTAACGAAAATGATGGGCGATATGCCGAGATTTGCGGGTCTGTGCGGAGGGGGCAGAAACAAAATTACACGATTCTATAAGAATGACATCATTTTGGTGCCGCCTCCTCCCCATAGACGGACAAATTGTGACTGTATGCCATTAGGGGGCTTAATGATGAAAAGTGCCCAGCCCACTCCTCATCGCTGACTATTGCAGCATCTTCTTCCGTCAGAATCCAAAAGTAAGTGTACTGTAAGTATCTGTGTTTGTGTGTATATTTATGTGTTCTATGTAACATACTGTATATACACACATATAAGGAATCCCCCTCCTCCTACAAATCCTGCATTTGCGACTGCCCTGATAGAGTTTATTTTAGGACAGAAAAGTAAATGTAAGGGCCGTATGCTTCAGGTTCAAGACACATGTGGATTAGTGGTTTTTAATGTTTCATTGCTAATTTAATACTTTTGATGTTAATAATTTTTTTTATCTAATAACTTATTCACTTTAATTAATGACAAGATTTTCATTGGTGTTAAAGAGGCTACACATTTGGGCCTGAGTTTGTTTTGTGTCCGACTCTTGTTACTAGCCTCAGGTCTAACGCCACTGTATTATCACATTTATAATATACAGTACTTGCTTTAAATGGGCCTAAAAACCCAAATATCCAGAGTAGCTATCTGGCAGCCCTAAAGCATGGGCTTGATAACAAATTAGTGGATTGGTAACTGATATCTCTTTCATTAGTTCACCAAGGGCTGTAACCAGGGCCGCAACTAGGGGGGGGCTAGCGGTGCACGTGCACCGGGTGCCGGAGTGCAGGGGGTGAAAAAGGGATGACTCACGGTGGCTTGGGGGCTGGAGAGTCAGAAAACGGCCATCCAAAAATGGCCACCACCAAGGAGGAGACAGATGCTAGAGGTCCTTACTGGACCTCTAGTGTCTGTTAGGCCAGCGCAAGTGCCGGGAGAAGATGCTGAAAGCTGCATCTTCTCCCGTGAAACCCTCTGGCAACGAGCATAAATCCCATGGCAACAAGCATGTAACCCCTGGCAATGAGCATAAACCCCATAGCAATGAGCATGAATCCCCCTGGCAACGAGCATGGAACCCCCTTGCAATGAGCATAAAACCCCTGACAATGAGCAGGTAATTTGAAAGTAATTAGAAGCCTTGCTGTGGGGCATAAAATGGTGTTGGGCAAATATGTAAGTGGCACTTTGGTACTAGGCATTACAGTGTGTGGCATAATGTGTAATGGGCATTATGGTGTGTGGAATAATGTAAGTAACTATACCAGGCACGTTTGACTAGTGCACTCACTGCCTTATGGAGGAGCAAGGACAAAATCCAGGTACGGGAAGGGAGGGGGCGCAAAATTGCTACCTTGCACCGGGTGACAGATATCCTAGTTTCGGCCCTGGCTGTAACCAACAGGTAAAAAGAAATTCTACAAAAGTTGGAAAATGCATAAGCTGCCTGGAAGTGTTTATCAATGGAAATACTTGGTGATGGCCTGGCAAGTCCCCTGCTGATAAGGTCGTTTTTGTTACTCCTTGTCAACTCCATTAATGCTGGCCATTCCTCACTAGACTAATGCTAAATGCAAAGTACAATAGTTATTGTTTCCAGTCCATGGCACTGACACATTGAGGAACTTTATCTCTATATATATACTTAGAGGCTGGTGCAGATTTGGTAGCAAAAAGGGAGCAGAGCCATACATATACAGATGGGCAGCATATGCACTTATTTTGTGAAAAGTCATTATCAGCAGCATATATATTTGCAACTGCCCTATATCAGGTAAAAGAGTATAGAGTGAAAAAACTATACAAAATACACCCCACCAACTAGCGTAGTACTCTCTCTGCATCAGACTCTCAGTCGCCATTTTATGAGTTACACCAGTACATTTGCTCATTAATGCAAATATCAGTCAATTGTGCGGCAGCAAACCAGTGAAAAAAATGCATAGACATGGTCAAGAGGTTCAGTTGTTGTTGAGACAAAACACCAAAATGAGCAAGGAATAAGTGTCTGGTGGTTGTAGTATACTAGCAACTGCAGATCTCATGTGGTTTAAATACACAATACACAAAAGACTCCAGAGTTTACCAAGAATGGTGCAAATAACAAATATAACCAGGAGCAGAAGTTCAGTGTTTGAAAACGAGCAAAACAGTGAAGGCAAGCAACCGAAGTATAGTAACAATGTGAGATCTTGCTTTCGTCTAGTTATAGCCATGTCAACATGTCAAGAATTCCATGTTTGGTTTCTTTTCTCTTAAATATATATATATATATATATATATATATATGGTGTGTGCTGCTATTCACATACTGTTTACTAGTACCAGTAGCATACTTCCCAATATCTGTAGCAGCCAGAGTGATTTGAGAGGATGGCTTGTCAGTGATTCACTGGGGCTCCCAACATGCTGGACTACCCACACACCTGGTTCTCTTCCCTTTCAAAGCCTACAGAGCATTGGTGAACGGGACATACTTCCTCAACTGCTTGGCCACTCAGGACAATGCTGTCCTGATGGGAAAGGTGAGATAAAGCCCTTAAATTGAGACTGTCTTTCTGTAATCCTATGTCATACATCATCATGGTTGTAAGCAATGCAGTCAAACGGTCGACTATCGCAATGTCGATATTCGTAATATCGACAATACAATGTCAGCAGCTCTGATGTCAACATTGTTAAAATGATGACAAGCAACGTGTCGACATTCTTGGAATGTTAACTTGTAAAATGTCAACTCTGTCAGAACGTTAGTTAGGCTGTGGGAGGAGGTCAGGGTTAGGCTGTGGGGGGAGGTTAGGGCTAGGCTGCAGGAAGGAGGTTTAGACACTAGTGGGAAGGTAAGTAGTAGAGATTAGGATTAGGCTGTGGGTGGTAGGGTTAGGCTGCAGGGAGGAGGGTTAGGCACTAATAGGGAGGTAAGGGGTAGGGATTAGGGTTAGGCTGTGGGGGAGGTTAGGGTTGGGCACTAGTGGGGAGATTAGGGATAGAGAATAGGGTAAAACTGTGGGGGGAGATTAGGGTTAGGCACTAGTGGGGAGGTTAGGCATAGGGATTAGGGTTAGGCTGTGGGGGGAGGTTAGGTTAGGCACTGGTGGGTAGGTTTGGGTTAGGCTGCAAGGAACAGGTTAGGCACTAGTGGGGAGGTTAGGGGTAGGGATTAGGGTTAGGATGTGGGGGGAGGTTAGGGTTAGCCTGCAGGGGGAGGTTAGGGGTAGGGATTAGGGTTAGGATGTGGGGGGGTTAGGGTTAGCCTGCGGGGGGAGGTTAGGGTTAAGCACTAGAGGGAGGGATAAGGGTAGGGATTAGGGTTAGGGGAAAAATACTAACCCAACCGCTGGAGGATCACAGTCCTGACACAGAAGTAACAGTCACATGACTGCTGGGACCGGAGGCTGCACTAGTGCCGCTACTGCTGTCAGGACAAGGTAAGTCACTGCTGGGCCTCCAGGGATGATATGTCCAGTGTGGACGCACAATCACTTTTCGCAGACATTTGTTCCAATGTCAGAATGAATACCCGTTGCTTCAGTGTATACCCAGCCTTAGTGCTTGCCATCAGAAGCAATGAGTTGTGTGAGGATTATGTAATCCAACACATCAGAGTCACACAGACCAACATGTACAGTACAATCCTAATTAATACAAGCTGTTCAGAGGGTAGATGGGGGAGTAATATGTTATTCAGTAGATATAATAAGGTGTCATAAAGTGGCCACTATCCTCTTCCTCTGATTTACGTTTGACACCTCCAAGGTACATTGCAGCCATGTAAATCATTTTTTACCTTGAAACTATAAGCACAATTTTTCTTCTTTTATTACAAAACTATTTTTTTAACATCCAGAATCCAGAATTGTCTACACACTCTGACATTTGTAAAAGTTAATTGAATAATTTGCTGAATAATTAGTACAATAAGAAGACCTTAATACACAACACTAAATTACATGAACAGGTCTACAAATGTTGGAATGAGACCTCCTGATGGTCCAGACTCTCATTATGCCATATTATGAGTATAATATAGGAACCCCTGCTACCTAACATAGTCACATAAGCTCTGTGAAAATGAATGTTAACCAAAAAAATGTCTCAGACTAAATATTCTCCCTGCGCTGAAAGATGAGTGACTTATGAGGATTCTATGACAGCTGGAGAGGGCTGTGTGAGTGATGGACTTTAACAATTTTGAAACTGTCACGGAAGGTGATGAGGATATGAAATAAGAGAGAAACAGAATGTGCAAAAAGAGAGGAAGAAAAATAATAGGACTGAACAGAAAGCTGAACAGATGGGAGAAGAGCAGTAAAGCAGAAAGAGAAACACATTAATAACCCATGTATTACTTTGGGAACCTTAAATGTTCCTGGACTAACGTTTTCTGTAACACTACAAGGGTTAAAATGAACTTGTGATAGGCACATATGTCTGATCATATGCAGAATTTGTACTTACCAGAGATTTTAGCATTTGTTAGTTGCCACGGGGAAATAAAGTAGTAACGTTGCAACTAGCACTGAAAGTATATCCAATACATTATTAAAACTACAGTATAAAGGCTCAGCCTTCTGCTCAGGGATAAGCAAAAAGATGTCAAGGACATAAAAACAGCCATAAAATACACAGCCTCCTATAAATAAGACACCACTGTAAAAGCCATTGCTTCTCAAGGGGACAACAATAGCATTATGGACATCCGCTGGAAATGTCTAATGATTCTTAACAAACAAAAGAGAGGAATAGAAAAATGTGTTTTTTTATTATCTTTTTTTTTTTTTTTTAATTCAGTTTGTTTTCTTTGTTGTTTTCATATAACACTAAAGTACACTCCAGTGTTTAAGTAATAAGGAGCTTAATAATGAAAGTACATTTCTTTCCTATAGATACAGTACTATTAGATTACTATATGCTCTTGTTTACTATTTGGCACAGGCATATAGAACATTTTCTGAAATATATATTAACAACTAAAGCATATCAGGATTAAATTACTTTTTGCAAAGATGTTCTAAAGCTGTGGTTGTGCTGATATCATTAGTAACTTAACCTAGTTATACCGAGAATAACATTGAATTTTATTATTTTATGGGGTGCAAGGGGTGCTGAGAGCCCTGTTCCCTCTAACCTGAACCATTGTTTTGATATTTCAATTTATAGGCATACTTGCCTACCCTCCCGAAAATCGTGTGCCGCTCCCGGCCTCCCGGGAAGGCAGGCAAGCCTCCCGGCAGCTGCCGACCCCTCCTGCCACCCCGGCGATTACATGACAATCGCCTGCAGCGGGGGGGGGGGGGGCTGTGACTAGATTCACGCCAAATCGCAGCATTTCAACCCCGCCCCCTGCTTCACAATGCCAGGATTATCTGCATTGTGTAGCGGGGCCAAAATGACGCTATCACATGACCACACCCCCCGCTCCGCCCAAACCCCCCCCCCTGATTTTGCTGATCTGGCTGCCCCCTCCCGGAAGGTGCAGCCAGAATGGGGAACCGTGGCTTAGTAAGAGCAGGTAACTGCTATATTAGATTTCATACACACAAAATTGTCAAAAAGAGGAAAATACAGTTTTGTACTCTTTGTCTACAGTTAAGTTCTTACAATTACTGCAACCGCACACATTTACTAGGATGTCTGCTCGGTTATCAAATATGTACACTTTACATAAGCCTGGCGCCGATATTAGGACAATAAACAAAGCTGGACTTTATTTTTCATGCTTGTTTTAGTTTTAAGGGGATGACCCTACTGTGTGCGAAGAGACTGTAATGGTTCTCCGTATAGCTAGCATTATTCCTCTTCTCAGAAGTTTATCCAGGCTCATGTCACAACTGGGAGTTAGGTGGATTTCTATGGACAATGAGGATGCAGACTCCTTGCATTGACTGAGCAAAGGGTATTGTTAGGATTCTCTTTATTGGAATCATTTGACAGGATCTGAATGAGATTCCTGAGCATACAGTACCAAGTTGATATTGATGTGTGTGTATATAATATATATATATATATATATATATATATATATATATATATATATATATAATGTAACATCATCTCAGGCTCAGGAGAAATCAAACCCAGATCTGATGTACTGTAGCTATACAGAGAACAGCATATTAAAATCAGCAGTTGAACAGCCTTTTATTCTTAGTCCACACTTTCATGAAAATGAAATAAATAAAGTTAGGATTAAGTACATTATTAAAAAAGTGGATTTTAATTTCATTTCAACACAAATATTAAGAACATGTGTAATCATATATCTTTACATTAAGGGAATTTATACAGTATGTCAATTATACATATGTATTATTATCAGCTTGCATTTTCTATAAATAGTAAATGAAATGTGTATAATAGAGGGTATTATATTACAGATTGAGTCTCCCATATCCAAAATGCTTGGGACCAGGAGTATTTTGGATAGCAGAATTTGCAGTATTTTAGAATATTGCATACCATAATGAGATATCTTGGGAATGGGACCCAAATCTAAACACAGAATGCATTTATGTTTTATATACACCTTATACACACAGCCTGAGTGTAATTTTATACAATATTTTTTATAATTTTGTGCCTTAAACAAACTTTGTGTTTCATTATTTCAGGGGAAGCCTAAAAGAATCTGTGTTTTAGAATATTTCGTATTTTGGCTATGGGAGACTCAACCTGTGTTTTACAGTCTCTATTCCATGCTCATTTGCATTTATTAACATGTGTGGTACCTGTCATATCTGTTACAATTACAACAGTAAGATAATAAACCACAGCAGCTAAAGTGTTAGAAATTACATATACTGTAGCTGATTCTGGCTGGGATGGCAATTGTTTGCGGGTTCCGGACTGTAGATAGACAGTAATTAGTTAGACAATGTCTAGATAGACACCAGATGTTAGACAGTCAATAGGTCGACAGGGACATAAGGTCGACACACTAAAGGTTGACATGTAAGAAGGTCGACAGGTACAAATGGTCGACAGGGTCAAAAAGTCGACATGAAAATGGTCAACAAAAATGGCTGACACAGGTTAGGGTTAGGCACTTACTGGAGGGTTAGGCTTAGGCACTTACCTCCACAGTTAGGGTTAGGCACTTACCCAGACAATTAGGGTTAGACACCAGGAAGGATGGTTAGGGTTAGGCACTTACTGGAGGGTTAGGGTTAGACACTAGAAGAGATGGTTAGGGTTAGGCACCTAGCCCGATGGTTAGGGTTAGGTACCAGGAGGGAGGGTTAGGGTTAGGCACCAAGGGGAGGGTTAGGGTGAAGATTAGGGCTAAAAAACGAAATAAAAAAATCATGCGTCGGCCATTTTTTGTCGACCATTCTCATGTCGACCATTTGATCCTGTCGACAATTTTGTACACGTCGACCTTCTTACACGTCGACATTCAGTGTGTTGACCTTTTGACCATGTCAACCTTTTGTCCCTGTCGACCTATTGTCTGTCTAGCATCTGTTGTCTACCTAGACACTGTCTATCTAATTACTGTCTATCTCTTATACCACACCCAACACAAGAACAAGGAAAAGATTATGCTTTCTTGTTGTTCCCGGGTTTGGATGAGTGGTACACAAATCAAGCTGTGATGTTTATCCTGTGTACACTAAACACAGTACAGTTTTTGTCCATCTGTACTCATTTACAAAGGATTTATAGACACCAACTGATAGACAGACAATAAACCGACTGGTACAAAAGATTGACAGGGACAAAATGTCAACATGAATGAAGATTGACAGGTACAAAAGGTCGACATGGTCAAAAGGCTAGCATTTGAATGGTCGACACAAAAATAGTCAACACTTTATTTTTGTTGTTTTCTAACCCTAAACTTAATCCTAACCCCAACACTCTCCTTGGTGCCTGACCCCAACAGTCCTTCCTAGTGCCTAACTCTAACCATCGGTGTAAGTGCTAACCCTAACCATCTCTTCTGGAGCCTAGCCCTAAAAAAAAAAAAATGTGTTGCCAAAAGGTCGACATTGGAATGGTCATTTTACATTTTTTGTACCTGTCGATCTACATACATGTCAACCTTTTTTGTGTCGATCTTTTGTCCTTGTCGACCTTTTGTACCTTTGGACCTATTGCCTGTCTATCAGTTAGTGTCTACCTAGACACTGTTAACCTTTTTACTGTAGATCTATTTATTGGAACCCATTAAAGGGTTGGATAAAAGAAATATGATGACAAAAAAAATAATCTAACTAGTGGAAGATGATCAAATAATTCATGTCAAGGAAGAGACTATGGTACAATATATGTAAAACCACTGTGAACACATCAGAAAAGATCACATTTAAATTAGAGATGAGTGGTCCGGATTACGTTGAATCTGGACCGCTCCGAATTTTTCAATCTGAGTACTGGGTTGGGGTTTCCCACCAGGCTTAGATGTCAAATTGAGGCCGAACGCCAAGTGGGGCTGTGTGCTTCTCTAAGGGGCTGTGTCCATCTCTAAGGGGCTGTGCTGTTTGGGCTGTGTCCATATCTAAGGGGCTGTGTCCATCTCTATGGGGCTGTGCTGCTGTGTGTCCATCTCTAAAGGGCTATGCTGTTTGGGCTGTGTCCATCTCTAAGGGGCTGTGCTGCTGTGTGTCCATCTTTAAGGGGCTGTGCTGTTTGGGCTGTGTCCATCTCTAAGGAGCTGTGCTGCTGTCACTGTGTCCATCTGTAAGGGGATGTGATGTCACTATGTCCATCTCTAAGGGGCTGTGCTGTCACTGTGTCCATCTGTAAGGGGATGTGATGTCACTATGTCCATCTCTAAGGGACTGTGCTGTCACTGTGTCCATCTAAGTGGCTGTGCTCTGTCCTTCCACAAGCTGTGTCTAGTTTAATTAGTTTAATTCCATCACAGTGGTGCTGTACTGACTCCGCAGGCCCCACCCAATGCGTTCACAGCGTGACTCCATATTTATCTGCAAAAAAAGTTAAAAAAATAAAAAGTAAAAATTTTAAAAAGTAAAAAAATAAAAATTGCTGTATTTGTACTGTTCTGCACATTGCACCCCAGTACACTGTAGTACCCCAGAGCATGTGTGTAAAAGCAGTCTGACTCCACGCAGCGTGAGCCAAGCTGACCGTTTTAAAAAATAAAAATAATTGTATTTGTGGTCTGACTCCAGGCAGCTGTGAGATGGTCAAAATTTACTGGAAATGACTGAAAATTAATGTTATTGTGGTCAATAATGCTCTAGGAATAAAAAAGGCCCATATTATGTGATTTTAGCATTTTTTGTCAATAATTGAAAAAAATTGCAAATCCAAAACCAAATCCGGATGACGATTCAGAGCCAAATCCGAATCCAGCAAAAATGGTCCAACGCATATCTCTAATTTAAATAATATACTGTACCTGCTACGCAAATTATGAAGCATAAGACTTCTAGATTGTAAGGAAATACAATGGAATGTACTGTATATGCAATTCTAAATAGCAGTTAAGATGAATTACAGAAGACATTATACTGTATATAGTTGTATAGCAGCTGACCACTATAAAAACTCCTAAATCGTATAGAGCTAATTAATGTCAGAGAAACTAAACTTTTTTTTTAGTTTGTCAATTGCAAATCAATTGATGAAACACAGCTGCAAACAGCAAGAAAACAAGACTTCCAAGGTAAATAATGAACAATTTAACATAGGTCATAAATTCTAGTCTATGAAGCAGCAGATTGTCATGTGAATAAGCTCAAATAGAAGATAACAGAAAAAAACATATAAGTTTCTTAGACCCAAGTAAAGCTGTTGTCATAGTATAACAGGTACAGGTTAAGTATTACTTGAGAAGCTATACTGGAGAGAATTTAGGGGCACTACCTTAAATTGTCATTGTGCAGTCTCTCTTTGTTGTGAATACAAGAAATCTCCCATTGAAATCTGCGAATTCTACATGAGTAACTTAACATTGCATTTCAAAGACAGTAAGAAAAATAAAATGTGGCAGGCAACTTAAGCTGGGTACACACTGACAGATACATTGGGCGATCAATTGATTGGCCAATGTATCTATCTGCTGCCCGTCAGGCAGTGTGTACCCGCGAAATGTCGGTGAACGCCGGCATTCACCGACATATCGCATCGGCTGTGCTACACAGCCCATGGACAGATATGTACGGGCCCCCCACCCGCTGGGTCACACCCCTGACCGGGACCTGCGGGCAGACACAGATGATGATTGTTCAGTGTGTACGAACAACCATCATCTGCAGATATATCTGTATAGTGTGTACCCACCATTAAAGTTTAAACTAACAGGGACTAAACTGAATAATGACAATTATCAGCTGTATATTTAGGCCTGAGGTGTTGCGATATGGAGATGACTTGGGGGGATTATTACTACTGGCAAACAATAAATTAGTAACCGAGAATGTGAGAAGAAAGACAGCACAGGCATGATCAATCATAAGCTCATTAGTTGGAAATGACCAGTTAATGTATATAATATTATAAAATGACCACAAAGAGCATGTGAAATGCATTACGAAAGCTGCATAAAAGAGCAAGTTTTAGGAATAAGCTATTTCCATAAAGGAAACATTATCAAATGATACTCGGCAAATGAAAGGACATGAAGTAGCATATACATCTTTTTATTAACACTTTTAGAACATCACATCCACCACCTGGGTTGTCGGATGAGCCCTACTGCTGTCAGTGTTGGGCTGATTTTTCTAGGGTGGGCTCCATATTTTGTTTGTCCTCCTATCTTCTCTAGCCCCCAAGAGTGCTGTCTTGGAGTTATCATTGACTTCTCCCTCTCCTTCAAACTATACCTTTAGAACCTACTCAGTTCTGCCATTTCCATCTCAGAAATATTTCCAGCTTGGAGACAACTGAGACACTCATCAACCTACTGATCATCTCCAGATTGTCTACTGTAACCTCCTTTCTGGGCCTTCCTGACTCCAACCTCTCTCCATTCCACACTGTCCTCAAGGGTGCTGCCTGGCTGATCTTCCTCTCCAAAATTTTCTACATTGGCCTCCCCTCTCCCACACGCCCTCCACTTTATACCCTTCACCTTTAGAACCCAATTCAAGCTTCTCACACTCACCTACAAAGCCTTCACCCAATCCTATCTCATTTACATCTCTGACCTTATCTCCTCTCACACACTCGCCCACCCACTTTGCTCTACAAATAAATTCCACCTCTCTTGGCAACTGATTACTTCCTCCCACTCCCACCTCCAAGATTTTGCCTGTGCTGCTCCTTACCTCTGGAATTCTCTCCCTCTCCCTATCAGACTCTCCACCGCTCTACAAACTTTGAAATGGGCTCTCAAAACCCATTTCTTCATCAAAGACTTCCAGCTATCATCCTAACCCACTGCTCTCTGCTCCTTCCTCACTGTCTACCCCTTCTGTGTCACTCCTGCTTTCTGACCATCCCCTTTAGAATGTAAGTTCTCACAAGTAGGGCCCTCTTTCCTCATGTGCTTTTCCTTCCCTTACTTACACTCTCATCTCTCTATACTCCCTACTACGGCAACTAACCCTTGGTTTCTGCCGCCCTGAGGCTAATTTGAATATTATCACCACTAATGCAGCAATGTGTATAAATCATGTCCTCGTACTGCAATTTTTTTTACTGTAATTCACTATTTTCCTGTTTTGCTCACTTGTTTGCTCATTTGTTTATGTATTTAGTTAGTCCCTACGGAATCCTTGTGACACCATATAAATAAAGGAAGATAATAGTAATAATAATAATAATTATATTAACAATAATAATTCTGCTGCTACTGCCTAGGTTTTGAGAGCTTGAGCTGGTAAAATGTTATCTTGGAAGGGACACAATGTAACCATGCAGATACAGTATATGTCATGTTGCTGGAGATGTGTAGGTTTTACATGTGCCCCACATTGCTGACAGTTCGGCTTTCCAGCTACAGTATTACATCTGGGCATTTGGAGACCAAAATCGCTGAAATATCTACATGATTTGCAGCATAATATAAATCACTGCAAATCCTAAGGATATTACATTCCACCCCAAGTTTAGATATATCAAAAATAATTACCTATTACCGAGATCCACACAAGCTTTCTGTGTTTGAAGTGTTTTTCTTCAGAGCAGTGTTAAATCTCAGCTGGAAGTGTACCAAAGACAAATAGAGTCTCAACAAAAAATTTAGTGATTTGTGTCTATTTTAAAATACCTTGCAAAGAATATTATTGTGGACACTAGTACTAAGAATTTAATTTCTACACTGAAATGTGTTGTTTTTTTTCCCCAGCCATTTATTGTTGAGGAACTATGCATGAGCAGCCATTAAACTGTATAACAGCATGACTTTGTCGTCATTAATTCTTTATCATGTTCAAATTTGGGGGTAATGAGGCTCTCAAAACAAAGTTGCAAAAAACAAACAACTAAACTAGTGTAAAGAAGGCAAAAAGTTTGCTAATAGATGTCCACCTTGAAAACAAATTTTGAAAATGAAGCACTAATCAGAGCTATCACAGCAACCTATTTACAAAGTCAGCTAACATCAAAATCAATAATGGTAATGCCTTATGAGCTGTAAAATCATAAGAAACCAGGGGGTAGATTTACTAACGGGTAGTTTGTTAACAACGGAACTTGCCCTAGGCGCACAAGATTAAAAAAGGGAGCACACGTAATGTGTATAGTAGCAAAGCTGCTGGATTAAAGAAACAGGGGAAGCTTCTCAAACTTGGAACAGAAATAAATTACAAACCTGTGCTTAGAGAAAATATAAGTATCTCCAATGTACCGCAATTGGCAAGTTTCCACTTGTTAATATTATTTTTTTTTTGTTATAGTACTATATATTGTTCTTATTTGCATTTTAATAAATTATTATCACTTGTAGTACATTGGAGATACTTAAGGGTCTATTTATTAAAGGTCGATTTTAATACATTTTGATTAATTTAAAAGATATGAAAATCAATGTTGTATTCCTGGGGATAAATCACACATTACTAAAATTTAAAAAAACAAATAAGAAATTGTCTTTTAGTAAATGGATGTTTTAGCCCCAGAAACACAACATTGATGTTGATCAATTTTGATCGATTTTAAAACTATTAAAATCGACCTATATTAAATAAACCCCTTATAATTCCTTAATGCGCAGATTTTTAATTTATTTCTGGGTGGTTTGTCAAAGCTGCTGATCATTGGCGACTTTGATCGATAATTTTATAAAAGGCAACAAAAATCATAGCTAAACAAGCTTGATTTAGCATTGATTCCTGTCATCGTTTTAAAACTATCGGTCAAAGTCCAATGATTGGTGGCTTTGACAAACCGCCCATTAGTACAAAAAAAAGCCCCTAGTGTACGTTATCTCAGACAATTCGGTTGCAAGGCCTCTCTGCAGATACCAAGTGAAAACCCTTCCAAATTGGGAGAGAGAGTTACAAACGGTGTTTCAATGGGATACAGTGAACAAAGCAAAGTTTGAAGAGCTTCTAGTCCTAAAACCAACAGACTGACAGCAAACCACACAGTGTGCATGTTGATGAGTTTTCCTCATTAAAATTATGACAGCAGCAACCTCTAAAGAGAAGATGCCAGTGTGTGTGACAGGAGAAACAGAACAACTCAAGGAAACAGATAAACCTGTTAACCATGTACAGTACTGTAATTGTAAACCCACAAACACTATTCAACAACAAGAAAACTAAGAGAACACCAAACTGTGAAGGTTAAGTATAAGGAAAGAGCAGTACAACAGGAAATTTATATATTGCATGAAAATGAAACTGTTACATTGACTCATATACCCCAAGGTCATAACTCAATACCATGTAAATAAACATTTAAAATCAAACACAGAGAAAACAGAGACGCTGAATGCTTTAAAGCTAGACTAGTTGAAGAGATTACTTCCAAAAATCTAGTGACCACTTTGATGAAACATTTGCTCCATTGTTAAACTGTGTGAAAACGATTATGTATCCCATATAGGAAAGGTATGCAAACACCACACCTACCTGTATTTCTGCCGTACTGTAGGTTGGTGGGGCCCGTGGGCAAGTCATTGGAATAGGGCACTTGTAAAAATAAAACTAGGCTAGTTTTCTTAATACCATAAATATTTTTTTGTTAGCAAAACACATTAAAAACATTTCTATAGAACGTACAAACAAGTCTATGCATAGTAATATTTGGCATAATGTCTACAATCAGCTCATACTGTAGGTGTATATTGAGTTCCCCCTCTCCACGGACAAGGACACATTCTTGATACATTGTTATGCTAAGTTGCAGTTATCATACAAGGGGTTGGGTATGAGCTGCCGGCGCTCGGGATCCCGGTAGTCAGAATCCCAATGTCGGCATCCCGACAGGGTTAAGATATTGATACCTGTCAGCCAGTATCCTAACCCTACCCCTAACCCTCCCTGCTGCCTACACCTAACCCTCCCCCAGTGCCTAAACCTAGCCCCCCTCTCGTACCCTAAACCTAACCCTCCCACTTAGTGCCTAACCCTAACCCCTCCCCATAGTGCCTAAACACTAACCCAAATCTTCCCCCTAACCCCAGTACTTACCATCGGGATCCCGGCGCCAGCATTCTGACAGGTGTCGGGATTCCTGGTGCCGGCATTCTAAGCGTCGGCATCCTGTCTTTCGGGATTATAACTACATCCCCATTCAAGAGCAGTTCCTTCTTACACTCTGGGGTGCAGCTTCTAAACACTGAATTTCCATTGTATGTGAGAGTGATATACATAAGCTTCTTTGGGGAGTGATATATTGAGGATAAGGAATTTTGGTACAATTTAGATATCAACTCAGACTGAATTACTTAGAAATATATCATATCCTGTGTATATAATCTGTAGGAATTGACAGAATCACCATTATTATCATTGTCTCCTTTGCCTAGAATCTCATTATTTCACTTACTTAAAAACACTATTTTACCGTTACATGTATTTTAGGTCTCGGATAAAACTCCCTTAATGTTACATTTATTTTAAGGGATATATGTTCACGTTATAGTAACATCTTTATAGCATATATTAAACTTGATATAAAGGGGAGATTACTCATTATTTCATTATCTGGATATCCTATTTATTTTTCAATAAAAGGTGTATGAATAAAAGTTCTGTTTTAAATCTTGGATTAGAATTTTGTAAAGATCTTACTCCTATGATTTGCTGTCATTCTGACCTATGGTCTTCCCTCTCGATACCCATTTACCAATATTAACCCCTTGTTAACTGTTATACTAACTGTAGCAAAAAAGTGATATTGAGGAGGTGGCCATCGTCTGTTCCTCCCTTTTTATATGAAGATAAAGCTGAGTTGTTACAGATTCTATATTTTGATCGGTGGATCTCACCTAATATTGAAAAAGGAGTGGTTATGTTTTAAAAGAAATGGGGTCCCTATATTACGGGAGTGTCCAAACTAATTACCCGGCACCTCCAACAAGCACGGGTCCGCCTTTCGTCACTCGTGATAATGTATATTTATGTTGTAAATGTGTTTCTGAATTTAGAGTGTCACTACTCATTGTCTTTTACGTGGTATTACAGCATACCATAAATTGTAATATTGCATAATAGATACCAGGGCAGTGAAGAAGCTAGAGAGTGGAGATGGCTGTTGATCCATGGTGTACTACCAGCAGCACCGTGAAGGAGGGCTGTTACTCAGCTGTGAAACTGTACACAGCAGAAGTCAGTAGCTCCACCCCTGATTTGTGCCATTGTGTTGCCTCTGTAACAGGCTACATATCATGGAATCAGCCAATTGCTAACAAGGAGCGTTGACATTTAAATAAAACACTGTTACTGTTAGATCAGCCAGCCTTTCATCTTTGCAAATATCATCAATATAATTTTTTTACCTTTTTAACTCTTTAATGTTGATGTTTAGGGGGGAGTTGTATCAAGCCTTGGAGAAAGATAAAGAGGAGATGTTGCCCAAAGCAACCAATCAGCTTTTAACTGTCATTAATCTAGCGCAGTGTTTGAAATGACAGTTAGAAGCTAAATGGTTGCTGTGGGCAAGGTCTCTACTTTATCACTTTCCAAGGCTACATCTCCCTCTAAATGTCTGCATACAAATATGCATATTTGTTAGTACAATTATGCTGAATCTGGTTTAAAATAACTATTGTTTTCATAATTCGATAATACATAAATTTTTTAAATATTTGGGGACATTTTTGGAAAAAATATTAGTAAGTTAAGAGGTTAAAGAAGCCCTGTCATACTCTGTTGCTAAATTCTTAAGTAGCAAAATCAATAGTTTTCAAACATATATAAAACATGTCCTATTTCAACTACAGTACTTGCTCAAAAAGTTCTTGAGGATTTCAAAATTTGTCTATTGGGGGTCCCTTTTAGCTAGAGACCCTGGGGCACTGCCCCTGCTACTGCTAAAACAAGTCATGTGATCACATCAACTCATCATCACTTAGATACAAATATTTACAAATTTTTAATTCTAACGGCCGGATTCAATTAGAAGCGAAAAGCCACAATCCGCGAAAAAGCTTTGCTTTTCGTATGTTTGCGTTATATCTCCAAATTCAATTCCAGGATGTTATCGCGTAGACAGAAACTCAATGCACTGAAAACAGGCGGAAAAGTTTCACCAGTGAAAGGCAGGCAGAAAAAAGTGCAAAATCTTTATTTTGGTGTGCAAATGTGGAGAAGTGAATCAGAACTCTTTGGACACCCCCCCTCCCCCCCCCCAAAGGACAAGTCAGCCAAAGAAATGTCATTTTTGGGCAAAAATGAAATAAGTGGGGGGACAAGGTTAAAAACTAGCAAAATAGGTTTCTTGGGGGCTGTTTGGATGGGACAGGTATTTTAGGATTGCAGGTGCATGCAGCAGGTGGATTTTTCACTTTTTTTAAAAGTGCACTTTAGAGAAACAAAAATATGCTATCACACATTTTCAAGTACCCCAAATTTGACTGGACTATTTATTTTCACCAAAAAAAACTATTTTGTATCATTATTCACCACTTTTACAAAAATAGCTTCTAGAAAGATTTCAAGACAACTGAAGGACACAGAGTACATTTATTAGGGCTAATAGTACACATCTGTAATGATTTCCAGTGTCAGAGCATCTAATTTTGGGGTACAGACTGATTACCCCATTCTATTCAGTACTTTCCACCTGTTATGCATTCGCCGATTTCCGTTTTCGCCTGTTCTGCAATTGAATAGGGCAAAACACGGGGATACACAAGCTGCAAATTCATATCCAAACAGGCGAAGGAAAGTACCACAGGCAAAAAATCCAGGACTTTTCGCGACTAATTGAATATGGGCCCAAAATATAATTTAGAAGTTACAGTTCCATTCATCATTCATGTAATGCATGAGATATCACTGATATCTCCTGGTTAAAAATTTACCCTGATAAGGACCACTATCCCTATACTTTAGCAATGAGATGTTAAAATTAAATATTTCATCCAGTTCAAAAAAGCATTTTTATACGGAATTTGTGAGTTTTTACAGTATGTCATCCTGAGATGGTGTACAGCACCTGAATCTCATAACAAGCTGTCATTTACACTGCAACTTGTGCAGTAGCGGGATCTATTCAGTTACCTCCCTGCTGTGTCCGACTCCTCACTGCCTCTGGCTCACCTCCTCCACTTGATTTCTTCCCCCCTCTGGGCTCCACGGCACTAGCAGCTGCTTGTGTCCCCAATAACTCCTGCTAACCCCTCCACTTCCATCTCTGCTTTCTTTACAGGCTCCATGGCACACAAAACACAGCCACTTCCCTTGGCTAACTGCTAACTCTCTATGCAGCTTCATAATAAGGACACTTGTGATTCCTCAAGCCCAGCATTGACATTTTTTATTTAAAGTATATTTTATTTTCAGAGTAACTATATATATATTTATTACCAGTTATTTATATAGCGCACACATATTCCGCAGCACTTTTACATCAGTCCCTGCCTCAGTGGAGCTTACAATCTATATTCCCAACCACATGCACACACACACTAGGGTACATTTTTGTTGGGAGCCAATTAACCTACTTGTATATTATTGGGGGCAGTTAGGGCCACGGAGGGAATTGAACCCATGACCTCATTGCTTTGAGGCAGTACCACTAACCATTACACCGTCTTTGCTGAAATAAATTCTTTTTAAGAAGAAAAAAAACTAAGAAATCACATGTACATAAGTATTCACAGACTTTGCCATGAAGCTCAAAATGCCATGAAGCTCTAAATTGAGCTCAGGTGCATCCTGTTTTCACTGATCATCCTTGAGATGTTCCTACAGCTTAATTGGAGTCTACCTGTGGTAAATTCAGTTAATTGGACATGATTTTGAAACCATACACCTGTCATAAGGTGCCACACTTGATAGTGCTTGTAAGAGCACATACCAAGCATGAAGTCCAAGGAATTGTCTGTACACCTAAGAGACAGGATTGTCTAGAGGCACAAATCTGGGGAAGAGTACAGAAAATATCATCTGCTTTGAAGGTCCCAATGAGCACAGTGGCCTCCATCATCTGTAAATGGAAGAAGTTCAGAACCACCAGGACTCTTTCCAGAGTTGGCCGGCCATCTAACCTGAGCGATTGGGGGAGAAGGGCCCTAGTCAGGGAAGTGTCCAAGAACCCGATAATCACTCCGTCAGAGCTACAGCATTCTTCTGTGGAGAGAGGAGAGCCTTCCAGAAGGACAACCATCTCTGCAGCAATCCACCAATCAGGCCTGTATGGTAGATTGGCCAGACGGAAGCCACTCCTTAGTAAAAACCAAATGGCAGCCCGCCTGGAGTTTGCCAGAATGCACCTGAAGGACTCTGACTATGAGAAACAAAATTCTTTGGTCTGATGAGGCAAAGATTGAACTCTTTGGTGTGATTGCTAGGCGTTATGTTTGGAGGAAACCAGGCACTGCTCATCACCAGGCCAATACCATCCCTACATTGAAGCATGGTGGTGGCAGCCTCATGCAGCGGCAGGAACTGGGAGACTAGTCAGGATAGAGGGAAAGATGAATGCAGCAATGTACAGAAACATCCTGGATGAAAACCTGCTCAAGAGCGCTCTTGACCTCAGACTGGGGTGACGGTTCATCTTTCAGTAGGACAACAACCCTAAGCACACAGCCAAGATCTCAAAAGGAGTGGTTTCAGGACAACTCTGTGAATGTCCTTGAGTGGCTCAGCCAGAGCCCAGGCATGCTTCCCATCCGACACTTCCCATCCAACCTGATGGAGCTTGAGAGGTGTTGCAAAGAGAAATGGGTGAAACTGCACAAAGATAGGTGTGCCAAGCTTGTGGCAGCATATTCAAAAAGACTTGAGGCTGTAATTGCTGCCAAAGGTGCATCAACAAAGTATTGAACAATGGCTGCGAACACTTATGTATTTCTGATTTCTTAGTTTTTCTTTTTTATTAAATTCGCAAAAATCTCAAAAAAACTTTTTACATGATGTCATTATGGGGTACTGTGTGTAGAATTTTGAGGACAAAAATTAACTTATTCCATATTGGAATAAGGCTGTAACATAACAAAATGTGGAAAAAGTGAAGCGCTGTGAATATTTTCCGTATGCACTGTATACACACACACTATATAAACAAAAGAATTCAGACGCCTGACTATTACACCAACAGGGACTGTAATGATATTGTATTCAATACATTCACTTTAATATGGGAGTTGGTCCCCCCTTTTGCAGCTATAACAGCTTCCACTCTTCTTGGAAGGTTTTCCACAAGATTTTGGAGGGTTTCTGTGGGAATTTGTGACTTCAAATATTCGTGTGTGGTGTTGCACTAATAACTCCCAATTATCGTATATAAAAATTGCTTGGCTGGACAGAAAAAAAAGCAAGATGCCAATGTACTATATTAAATACAAATTATTTTCATATATATTAACATATATCAAGAAAATGAATGCACTATACATGGTCTCACAATATAATTAATGTCAACATACATACACACACATATATATATATATATATATATATATATATATATATATATATACACACACACACACACAGTATATATAATTTCCACAGATCCGGCACTCTGGATGAGAAAAATAATAGTGCAGGGTGCCTTCCTAGATAAGTTTGCACAAAAAGATATTTCCTATGATAAGGAAAAAGGAGGCGGCACTCCCGGTTGTAAAGTTCAAGTAAAGCTGTTTAAATAAATAACGGCATATGTACAGATAATAATTGACGTTTCAAGGCACTAAAGCCTTTTCATCAGGACTGTACATGTAGAATCCTGATGAAAAGGCTTTAGAGCCTTGAAACGTTGATTATTATCAGTACACATGCCGTTATTTATTTAAACAGCTTAACTTGAAGTTTACAACCGGCAGTGCCGCCTCTTTTTTCCTTATCATAGGAAATATCTTTTTGTTTGTATATATATATATATATATATATATATTTCATAAAATGACCAGTTCACATACTGTATGAAAAAATCTTCAATAGGAACCAACATTGAATTATCTGTTCAGAATCTAATTTCTCACTGGAATTTTTTTTCCAAGGAGACAACTATTATCCTCATTGGTCAGACCTCCATGTCTGTACCACAGAAAAACCCAGTATGTAAGCGGTACTTTATATCCACAGAGTGTGGAGTCCCAGCTTTAGGGCATGCAGCACAATCATTCCAATGAATGCAGGTCTCAAGGCTGTAATTCAGTCAGCTTGTACCACCTTTGTTAGTTGCTGCTTCCATCTGTTTATTAGAGCACTGTCCTGGCATGGTAAAGAATGGCTCCCACTTAGTGTACTAATAAAGTTCTTGGTTATAATAGCATGGATGTCCAGCAAGATACTGGTGGCAGATACCTCTGACGCATGTTGCTTCTGTTTGATGAGGCTTTATCAAAGAGCATGGATCTCCAGGATTCAAAGATCCCCTTATTTATTCCTGCCCACTTTCATTTAGATTAGTATTAATTATCCAGTTGGTTCACACCTGTTTCCACAGGTGTTGCAATTAGTCATTAGTATGTGCATTTATAGAAAAAATTATTAAAACACATAAAGAATATATACATCCAAATTCAAACTATATATTTGCATCTTGATTAAAAATTATATATTTCAAACATATAATTAGACTCCATAAGCTTCAAAGATGAAATAGAATAAAATTACAAATATAGAGATCTGGATTCGAACCCCGGTACTCCAGAGTGTACAACACCAACAACCATATCTTTACCTCTACACTATCCTCTCTATCCTTCCTAAATGGGAACAAAGCTGACCTATATGAATAAGTTGGCAAATATATTAAAAAACTGTTACCGCAAGGATTTCATGCTTCTGTCGTTTAAAGTGCTCTACCTAATGCATATAATAAAATAAAAGAATATATAATGTAGTCACAATAATCCTAAAAAACAATATAGCAAAACCTTCAAACTAAAAATAAAAATAATAAAAATGTTCTTTGAATAAATACATAAAAATAGACTTTGAACTTAGATGTTGTACTGTCCAAATGTCATAAATCGTAGCTATACCTCTAAACCATCCCTCTCTATGCATTTATTTGTAATAAGGATAAATCTACATGTCATAGCTAATGATTGGTGAATGAAAAATTGACCCTTATACCAAATTTTGTATCATCCTCAGCAACTAAAATATATAACCAGTGTATATGCCACAGCCTAAAGGACACATGCTAGTTCTCTTCCACACTGGCCTCTCATTCAAACGATTTATGTTGTCTATATTGATGGGATCACTGATACATTTTAATTGGCAAATGATTTATAATCAATGTTATCATTAAGCCCTAGCGGGAATAGTGTTTGTAACTTGAACATCCATAATGCATAACCCATAGGGCAGCACAGATGGTGTAATGGTTAGCATTACTGCCTCACAGCAATGAGGTCATGGGTTAAATTCCTGCCATGGCCTTAACTGTGCAGAATTTGAATATTCTCCCTGTCCTTGCATGGGTTTCCTCTGGGTACTCTGGTTTCCTCCCACACTCCAAAAAATATACAGGTAGGTTAATTGGCTCTCCACAAAAAAGAATAAAAAATTTGGCCATAGTGTGTATGTGCATATCATAGGGAATATAGATTGTAAGCTCCACTGGGGCAGGGACAGATACAAATGGTAAGATATTCTCTGTAAAGCGCTGCAGAATATGTGTGCGCTATATAAATAACTGGTAATAACTAATGCTTCTTTACTACATAAAGTTCTAAAGCGATCTCCCCTTCTTTTAGTGCACTTAACATGCTGCATTCCTAGGATAGTTAGTCCAGCAGGATCTCCGTTGTGGGCTTGGCCAAAGTGTTGAGACAAACCATGCTGACTGTATCTTTTTAATATATTCAATCTATGTTCCCTAAATCTCATCTTGATGGAGTGAGTCGTCCTCCCAACGTACTGCAGTATGTAAATGCAGTACACAGTTTTACAATTTATAAATTCCTGGATGTTATATTTCCTTGTAATTGTATAGGACACAACTTCTGTGATCTTGTTACCTATAAAGCTGCAAGTGAGACATCTATAGTTTCCACATCTGTAACAGCCTTTAGGAATTGGGGGAAGCCAACTCAAACTGGTACGGACTCCGCTTCTATTGTCCTTTCTCAAAGTACTAGGAACAAGTATACTTTTTAAATTTCTATTCTTTTTGAAAATCACTTTTAATCCTGGTTTAAATGCTCTATTCAAAATGGGGTCTTGTTGTAAAATATTGAAATTATTTACTAAGATTTTCTTGATGGCACTGGACTGGTTATTAAATTTGGAGACATAATATATCTTTTCTTCCAAATCATCATTACTATTTTGTTCTTTACTCAATTGATTTCTTAGTTTCGGAACCAGAAAGGACGTTCTATTCATCTTTAGAATTTTATTATACACTGACTCCAACAGTGACCTAGGCTATCCTCTTTTTAAGAAATCCTCAAACAACTTATCTGCCTTTAATTTAAAGCCAACTATATTGGAACCATAGCGATGAAGACGGTTAAACTGACTTTGTGGCACATTATTTAGCCAGGGTTTGTCCACTTGAAAAGTGTAGAAAATTATTGGTGTCTACCACCTTCTTAAAATTAACCGTGACCAACGAGGAGCCCTCAGAGAAGATCGTGAGATCCAAAAAATTAACCGTAAAGTGACTAAAACAGTGAGCGAATTTTAAATTAAAACAAGTCTTTTTTAAATGAGTAACAAAATCAAGTGCTAGGTGTTCATCCCCATCCCAAATGAAAAACAAATCATCTATATAACAGCCATAGTACATTAGGCTCAATGCGAAAGGGCCACCCCAAATGTAAAGTTGTTTTTTTAAGAATAACTATATATATATATAATATATATATATATATATATATACACCAAAGCGGCGGCACTCTGTAGTAAAGATGCTGAACACAGGATCTACTGAATCAGTAGAGCCTGTGTTCAGCATCTTTATTACAAGAGTGCTGCCGCTTTGGTGTATGTGTATGGGGGAGCGCTGACTTCACCCACGGAGGGCACCTGGACATTACACGAGGGTACATGTGAGTGCCATCCTGCTGGACTTTATATATATATATATATGTATATATATATATATATATGTATATATATATATATTATTTATTTATTAGCAGTTATTTATATAACGCACACATATTCCGCAGCGCTTTTGTAGAGAGAATATTTAGCCATTCACATCCGTCCCTGTCCCAGTAGAGCTTACAATCTATATTCCCTACCACATGCACACACTAGGGCAAATTTTTGTTGGTAGCCAATTAACCTACCTGTATATTTTTGAAGTATCGGAGGAAACCAGAATTCCCGGAAGAAACCCATGAAAACACAGGGAGAATATACAAACTCCACACAGTTAGGTTTGTAGTGGGAATTGAACCTATGACCTCATTCCCAATATACAGTATATATATATATATATATATATATATATACGTTAGGCGCTCTACTTCCAGTTCTGATATATATATATATATATATATATATGAAAAGGAAGATTACAGCGCCACGTAAAGACAGATCTTTATCAATGACACTCCTGATGAGTTTAACTTATATGTGTATATATAATTTGACTTGTATAGATCAATCACATATATATGTAAAGCACACCTCAATAATATGGGTGTCAGTTCAACCAGTAAAAATTGTACCAGTGGTATCTGTTACATAAAGACAAGTATAAATATTAGAACTGGAAATAGAGCGCCTAACGTGCTTATATACCCATATATTCATATATTTCTATTACTTCCTTCAAAAATGCAAAGTGCAAAGTGCTACTGTAAGTGTGTAAATATAATTCATAACATTATAAAACCTCTAGAAATCTCCAGATGTTTTAGTACTCATAGTAATGGAAATTGCTTAAAAATTTTTTTTATATATGTATGAGTGCCCCCACCGTGTTTTGTCCGTTTTTTGAAGAAGTCCAACAAACGGATGAAACATGTTGGTGAATCCTATTCTTCACCTTTCATGAACTTACCATTTTTATAATCAGATAAGCTATTTTTTGCCCTTATTTTATTTGATGTTTTTCTGTACATTTCTAAAAAATTGTTTGTACATGTATTTATTTTTTGGATATTTGTAAGGAAGTATTAGAAATATATGAATATAAGGGTATATATGCACGTTAGGCGCTCTATTTCCAGTTCTGATATATATATATATATATATACAACCACAAGACACACCCTTATTTTGCGTTAAGGTCAGTACTAGCAGCACCTCAAAGCAGGAACCTAACAGTTAATAGAAATAAATAGATGGACTTGAGGGCGCTTATTCAACAATCAATTATAAAATATTACACAAATGTGATGAAATGATAAGATAAAAATCAGGGATTGTCCATATCTTTAAGAAAAATCCTTATACTTGTTCCAATTGGAGGTGAATCAAAGCAGTCCAGTTATTCACTTTGTTTTTTCTTCAAATGATGTAAGGAACTATTAAGGTGAGTGGAAATGTCCTGTAAATATACCCTCACACCAAAATGTCACCCAAAAAATGGCCAAATGGCATGGTATTAGTAATTGACACGATCATTCATCTTTTGTTTATTATTAAAATATATTATTAAAATATATCAAAAACAATGGTGTTGAATAACCAACGCCTTTGTTAGGTAGATTGTTAACCAAAAAACCACCCCAAAGGGTGTGAGCTCAATGGCGGAAACATGACGTTGGACAGATGGGTAAAGCACCAATAACCCCTCTGCTGAATTTCTTTTGTTTTCTCGCTATAATTTCGTTTTCAAGATTATCTAGTTTAAACTGGAGATCATTAAAATATCTTTTAAATTCCTCACTTCCTTCAAATTTAGTGACCACTGCTTATAATATATTTAATTCCTCCTCCAATTTAACACGTTCTTTTTTACGTTCACAAATTAATAATGAAATAAGCTTGGCCGAACATTCAACCAAGATTGTATTCCAATTTGAGAGGAATGTCTCATCATGAGCCCAATATGTGGGAGTCTTAGAAAGCCTAAGACCCCTTGGGATACGATCTATTTCAAGATATTTCTCTAACGTAATTATATTGTACCAATCTTTTAACTCCTTAGTGACTAATTTTTCCATAGTATTGAGATAGCTATAGTAATCATCCTCATTCTCATCAATTTCTAAAAATTGATCATCTTCAACAAAAATAGATTTACACTTTTGTGACCTTTTAGTCCTATCTTTAAAAATGAGCATAGCGACCAGCAGCGATTACAGGAAACTGACAGAAAAAGATATAGACAACTACAAGACACACCCTTATTTTGCGCTAAGGTCAGTACTAGCAGCAGCTCAAAGTGGGACCCCTGTCAGCGGGAACCTAACAGTTAATAAAAATAAACTGATGGACCTGAGGGTGCTTATTCAACAATCAATTATAAAATATTGCATAAATGTGATGAAATGATAAGATAAAAATCAAGGATAGTCCATATCTACAAGAAAAATCCTTATACTTGTTTCAATTGGAGGTGAATCAAAGCAGTCCAGAACAGTTATTCACTTTGTTTTTTCTTCAAATGATGTAAGAAACCATTAAGGTGAAAGGAAATATACCCTCACACCAAAATGTCACCCAAAAAATGGGCAGATGACCTGGTATTAGTAATTGACACGATCATTCAGCTTTTGTTTTTTTAATAATTAACATATATATAAATATATATATATATATAGTCCAAATAAGTCCACACTCTCGTCTTCGATAGTAAATTGCTGGGGTGGCAAACCCATACGGGATCACATCAATCCTCTTCATACAAAAATATAAAAAAGGGGATAGCACTCACCAGTCTTCTAAAAGCATACATTTATCGCAATAAAGGTATGCTTTTAGAAGACAGGTGAGTGCTATCCCCTGATATTGGATGAGAAGGTCTGACTTGCAATCTCCATTCCTATTCATCCCAAAGGTGCTCGATGGGGTTGAGGTCAGGGCTCTTTGCGGGCCAGTCAAGTTCTTCCACACCGAACTCATCAAATCATGTCTTTGCAGTCCTTTACATTGTGCCCTGGGGCACAGTCACGTTGGAATAGAAAAGGACCTTCTCCTAACCGTTGCCGCAAAGTTGGAAGCATAGCATTTTCCAAAATGTCTTGATATGCTGAAGTACTAATATTGCCCTTCACTGAAGATAAGGGGCCTAGCACAAACCCTGAGAACTAGCCCCATACCATTATCCCTCCTCCACCAAACTTCACAGTTGGCACAATGCAGTAAGATAGGTAACTTTCTCCCAGCATCCGCCAAACTCAGACTCGCACATCTGACTGCCAACAGAGAAGCATGATTTGGTCGTCTTATTGCAAAGCTGGCATCCTGTCACAGTACCACGCTTGAAGTCACTGTGTCTCAAATGTTTGCAAATGGAGACTGCATGGCTAGGTGCTTGATTATATACACCTGTGGCAATGGGTCTTAATAAAACACCTGAATTCAATAATTAACAGGTGTGGCCAAATGCTTTTGTCCATATAGTGTGTATATATATATATATATATATATATATATGTGTACTAAAGATGTGCAGTTGGTTTTTCTAAAAAACTAACACATCCTGACTTTATAAATAAACATGTTTGAGACGGCACTGGAGGCATAAAAAAAGTCCCAGCAGAGTCATGGATCTTGTCAACATTTCAGGGAACCTTTAATACCCTTTCAGTAGGACATCAAAACAAAAGAAAAAGTACACACCTTAAATAGCATTCCTACCACCAAGTGCTCACAGGCAACCATCATCGCTCCTTGAGGGGTTTCAATGACATCCTGACCAGGGCCGAAACTAGGATATCCGTCACCTGGTGCAAAGCAGCAATTTTGCGCCCCCTCCCTTCCTGTACCTGTATTTTGTCCTTGCTCGTCCATAAGGCAGTGC
Organism: Taudactylus pleione; assembly: GCA_031769625.1. Classification (NCBI taxonomy): domain Eukaryota; kingdom Metazoa; phylum Chordata; class Amphibia; order Anura; family Myobatrachidae; genus Taudactylus; species Taudactylus pleione. Next base: position 2,006,257 of record JAUIMM010000364.1, on the reverse strand, counting down.
ACTACTCAGACGTCCCTGGTATAGTGACTTACATTATTCCACACACCATAATGCCCATTAGACATTATGCCACTCACTGTAATGCCTATTACTAAAGTGCTACTTACATATTTGCCCGACACCATTTTATATCCCACAGTAAGGCTTCTAATTACTTTAAAATTACCTGCTCATTGCCAGGGGATTTATGCTCGTTGCCAGGGGTGCCATGCTCGTTGCCAGGGGTTACATGCTTATTGCCAAGGGGTTACATGCTCGTTGCTATGGGCTTATATGCTCATTGCCATGGGGTTTTATACTCATTGCCAGGGGTTTTCATGCTCGTTGCCGGGGGATTTATGCTCGTTACCAGGGGTGCCATGCTTGTTGCCAGGGGTTTCATGCTTGTTGCCAGGGGTTACATGCTCATTTCCAGTGGGGTTTATGCTCATTTCCAGGGGGGTTTATGCTTGTTCTCCAGGGGGGTTTATGCTCGTTGCCAGGGGATTTCACGGGAGAAGATGCAGCTTTCAGCATCTTCTCCCGGCAGCGCCAGCGTTCCCGGCACTTCCGGGAATGCTGTGTGCATTGCTCTCTGCTAACAGACACTAGAGGTCCAGTAGGACCTCTAGCATCTGTCTCTTCCTTGGCGGCGGCCATTTTTGGATGGCCGTTTTCAGCAGAGTCCATGCGGACGGCTAGTCCGCATGGAATCTGCTGAAAACGGCCATCCAAAAATGGCCGCCACCAAGGAGGAGACAGTCACTAGAGGTCCAGTAAGGACCTCTAGCATTTGTCTCCTCTTTGGCGGCGGCCATTTTCAGTCAGCTTTTTTCACCTCCCCGCAATCCCCACCCGGCGCACGTGCACCTCTAGCCCCCCTAGTTGCGGCCCCGTCCTGACGCACATTACCGCTCAGATGCATCGGCTATAAAAAAACAAATTAGTAAATAGAGCCATGGCGGAAATCATTGAACAGTATAAAGTAAATAGAAACATTTAGCAATTTTATAATAATTTATATATATCTGTATACTGCACATGTGCAAGATGTTAAAAGGTGACAGGCTGAGACTATCAACTCAACAACAACAGAGAAGGTGAAGTGTATCACACTTCTGAACAGCTGTCTCCACAAAAAGAAAAGCTTTTCGGCAGTGATACTTTAGTTAATGAGGCAGGATGAATGCATCCAAAATCTTCAGTGAACTTCAGCAAGTTCAAAACATAATTATCACTGCTGACATTTTTATCACGATAAATAGACTCCATAGAGGAAATGAACTTGTAACTAGGAAAAGTAATACATTGATATGAAGTGCTGTATCTCCTCTCCAGGGACTTACATTATTGCTTTGCAATACTATCCAACTGGAACTATGATTGTGGACGCACTGACCAATACACAACTCAGAGAGCATTATGGGGAATTAATAATCCTCATACTGTTGTAAGGGGGTTCTAGAGATACTACAGACAGAAATTAATCCACGGCAACCAAATATTCATAGTTATATAGTACTGAATATTACAAGAAAGAATATGATTGCTTGGCAATGTGAGCGAATGTGCTAGCTGTGACCGTGTGTTTTCTGCGTCTTGGTTTTGTGTCGTGATTCCTTGCTTTTCCTTTGTTTGAATGTGTGAGAGACAAATCATGCTGTGATCTTTACTTGTGGCATGAACATAGATGAGAATTCTTCTTCCCCAAGTGTGTCCATCTGCCCTAATTTGCAAAGATCTTCCATTTATAAGTTAGCTTTCCCATCAATTCCTTTGAATAAACAAACTCGGGGCTTCAAATAAAATTCTATTTAAGAAAGAAAAAGAACATAAACAAGAAAGCAAATCTAAGAAAGGTGCCTAAATAGATCCCTAAAAAACAACAAACTAAATAAAAAAAACTATCAAATATTTTAAACTATAAACTGTATACCCAATTATTAATAATAACCAAATGATTATACCAAGCAACCATATAAGTCAACAAATCACCAATTGATAGGTTAGGAATTGGCAAAATAAATCCTTGACTATTTATTAATAAAATTTGACATATTAAAACATACAAACATCCCTATAGAGCTCAACTAAACAACCCTGAATATTAAGTACAGTAGAGACGATTTTATCATAGAATAAGATAACTAAGGACCTGATTCAGAGCCGCTCGCTAAGCTGCGCTTGCTTGCTAGGAGCGATTGTCGCCTGTCTGCGCATGCGTCTAAGTCGCAGTGCGCATGTGCAAACTAGCGTCTGCGATGTACAATTGAGCGCTCGTAGTACACAGACAGAACGCTGCTTTGAGTGACAGATTGCACTGTATGTGGGTGGTAACAGGGGAAGGTGCTTGTGAACGGGGGAGTGGTTGTGCGAACGCAGGCGTGTCTGACCATCAGAACGGCATTTAATGGGTGTGCATAATTAGCAAAGTAGCGTCATTGCATACGTGACTTGTTTTTTTTTAGCCAGAACTGCTCGCAGTGCTTGGGGTAGGTTAGGTCAACCCCAAGCGCTGCGAGCAGCTCCGATGGCCCTCGATGTTCACAATTAATCAGACACTTCCTGGAGATGACGTGTGCTGCTAGTGACAGGTGGGAGGTTTTATAGTCCAGCATATGCTAACTGCCGTCGCTCACTAAGACATAGAGGGCGTCCTTACAGCGCAAGGAGCGATCGCTTGATTTGCATACTCAGCCCTTTTTTGCAAGCGAGCGATCGCATCTTGTGAGCGGCTCTGAATCAGGTTCTAAGTGTGCCTGGTACAGTATATTCAATAAAATCACACAATCTTAAATCCACTTAATTTCAACAGAAACTTTAAAGTCCAAAATTGTGAAGCATGAAATTCATGTCTGAATTAGATGATTCACTCTAACCTTAGATCTCAGCATAATGGAAATTGGGGGCACTTCCCCTATTTCATTCTTCTCAGGTAAATGCTGCAGAATTAGTGTCTCTGTAACGGAATGCTGAACAGGAGGTGCTTATTGCTCTAACCTCTGTAGTTCCAAACTGATTATGCCCTGGTAAAAATGAAATAGCAGTAGTGAGCAAACCTGGCAGTGCCACAAAACAGGCCAAAATATTAATGAATAGTAAATTCTGCCCTAGAAGTTTTCTAAACAAAAAACTGTCTCTATAGTTTGATACTTTTGCAATGCAGCCACTGTTTATTAAGTCACCCATTCGTTTTACTATTCCCTTTTGTTAACTTAATCCTAAACCTAGAAATAACACACTGACACATGTATATGGAATTAAAGAGGTCACAGCCAGAATTTATTAATCAAATTGAAATTTAGCAATGGGTGGCTGGAAGAAAGCAGTGCTCCGAGGTCACAGCCCGATGGAAAGAGATAATAGGGGTGAATCCCCGGCCCGCGCAGACTGACCTGAGGCAGTACCATCCCCCCTTAATTGGCACAGCCTCGGCCCTTCCCTTGGACAGGGACCAGGTCCCCCCTTAGGGCGGTGACCAACTTGCCGCTCTCAAAGGAAAGATGCTACCACAGGCACTCCTGCGCTAATAATAGGCCGCCCAGGAGCACTGCTTCCCGCCAGGCTCCACCTTTACCTGTTGGGAGAAATCACAGAGAAAATGCTCAATCCAACAAAAACAAAAAAGCATACAAACCAGCTTAGCCGGGTGGGTGGGGTTGAATGACTGCAAAGAGGAAAATGGCTCCTCTCACCAGGCTATTTATATTGATCCTCTAAGCCCTCCCACAACTCCTACAATAGGCTTATACCTCTCAAATGACCAAAGCCTAACCGCACCCCTTCCCCTAGCTCTTAACCCTAACTTGCCTAACTAAATTACAAAACAAACAGGGTGTTTATCTATTCTCAAACTTATTCAGGTATTCAGATGCATAAATCTATTCTATTGCCACTAATAACCATTTATAACCACCTGAAGAGGTAACATGCCTAGGCCCACTGGGAGTCCTGGCGGGTCCAGGTGCTGGTGCTGGTGGGGGGGGGGTGCACAGGTGGAGGCGTGCTATGACCCTTGTGTATCTGTTCTGTTAACTTTTGATGCTGCACACTGCCGCAAAGTGGTGGGGTGCTCTCTGGGGAGGGGCATGGCATAGAGGGGAATGGCCATGGCATAGCATTGGCATGATAATTCCTTCCTGCAATCTCAGGTCTGTAAAAATCTCAGATCCCCCTTCCTCTATCAGCACCCCATACACGCCCAGAGAAGTAACACAGTGAGAAAGTAACTGTACTATAAGTATAATAAGTAAACAAATACAATTAACATTACTATAAAACATTGATTAGAATACAAATTATGAATATGACTTAAACAATACCTGTCAAAATATTAATACATAATAATGCATATTAATCACACTATAGTAATTTCCATTTTATTTTAAAATTTTTGCTTACTTCTATTAACAATTGGTTTGCTGACCTCAAAGTTTTGAAAAAGTAGAAATAAAATACTTTTTAACATTCAATTGTCCTGTACAATAACAACATAACTCTGTAGTTCCTTTTTTGGGTTGGGTATGAAATGCCGGCGGCCGGGAAGCCATCTGACTAAATACCGATGCCGCAAGCCTGAACACTGAAGATCCCGACTGGGGCTGGCACACAAATCTAAAAATGACAGCTGGTGGAATATTAGTGATTGGGGGGATTATCAAATTTTGGAGAGAGATTGCATTCCTTTGCCACTTTTATTGACAAGAGTCAGTCAAATTATTCTACGTCAGTCAGTAAAGATAAGTTCTGAATCACTTTGGGGTTCCGAATCGAACCCTGTTCGGTTCTGCAGTAAGTTTGGAACTCAGATTTAAAAAACTAACTCAGGTTTTGGATTGCATGTAAACAGGTCCAAATTCCATGATTTTAGCTGTTTAAGCTATTTAATAGATTGTTTATCTATTTTTTTTAATCAAATTTTTTTTAGGAATCCAAAACCGAACCAAGAATCCGAACTAAAACACTTGAGGGTTGTTTTGCCAAAACATAAATATAATGATAAAATATATACAAAATTAAAACCAACACGGGGGTCCGCACATTTTTCTATAAAAATACTATTTATTGGTGCATAGAAGTGAAGAAAAAACGAAATGCAATTTAATAAAATCAATTGTAAGTCAATACTTAGCTTTATAAGGGCATTTTCATTATCACTTAAATGGCCCGTTACACATTTTATGTAACGGGCCACTCACTATTTGGGGTCCGATAGGACCATCTAATATTCAACAAACTCTAAAAACTTTTTGTTTGGCTTGTTGACTTGCAAGAACAAACACCATCTTCAGATGGGGTTGTTTAACAGCGGCTTGCTCCTTCCTATGGTGAGGAGGTTCGGGGCTGTCTTCTCAAGAGTCCTCATTGCATCCTCTGGTCACACATGCACAGAAGCCGGCAATGGGGGAGGTAAGTAATGCTGCTACTGTAGTAGCAGTGTTTCTAATCATGGGGACAGCTGCTTTTCGGAGTAGCTGCTCCCGCACCGGAGCAATGCTGAATTGTATCCCCTGCGGCGAGTTGAATACTTAACCATCAGGAGCCAGAATGTGTAGATCTTTATATATCCATCATATCTGCAATTCATCTAAGGAGAATCCATCATCACACAAGATGCTTATAATCAATGGCCAATCATTGCAGAATAACTAAGCACATATGTTGCATGTCTTCCTGCCTTAGTTGAATCCCATATAACCCTTTATATATTATACTTTCAGCTTATGAAGCTACTCCCATTGATCTTGTTCTAACTGGTATTTGGCCCATCATGCTTACTACTTGGTGTGCCCACTCTATGTTACAGAAAACACCATGACTCATTGTCTTATCTTCAAAGTCTGTAATCTTCTGTCTCAAATATGTGTATAAACTAGGGATGAGCGGGTTCGGGTTTTCCCGCAAGACTTGGTTCCCGGAACAGAGTCGGTTCCCGGAACGAGGTAAAACGTCATCATCCTGGTGTCGGATTCTCGTGAGACCTGGACTTTGCACATTTTGCGTCTCCCGCCCCGCCATCTTCACTCCATTCTTGGAGAGGGTAGTGAGAAAACGTGTCTCAGTCTCTAGTGTAGTGTCTGTGGGAAAGTGGCGTGACTGCTCTGCAGTATCAGTCCAGTATCAGTTCACTGGTGCTGTGCTGCTGTATCAGTCTGGGGGTGACCTGCTCTGCTGTATCAGTTTAGTCCAGTGCTATCCTGTGCTGTATGTTCAGTCCAAATAATTTTTACAGGGGCTGCCCTGTGTGGGGTAGGGGTACGCTGCGCTGTGCTGTGTATTCACTCCAGTCTATTTAATTAATCCAAATAATTTTTACAGGGGCTAGGGCAGCCCCTGTAAAAATTATTTGGATTAATTAAATACACCACACAGGGCGTGTGGTGTAGGGGTATGCTGCCCTGTGTCCTGTGTACCACCCTCTTGTGTCGCTTAGCATAGTCATCCAGCTACCTCGGTGCAACATTTTGGCCTAAAAACAATAGTGTGAGGTGATCAGAATAGACTGGTAATGAGTGGAAATGAATGTTATTGAGGTTAATTATAGCGTAGGAACAAAAAAAAACAAATTCTGTGATTTTAGCAGTTTTTATGCTTTTTTCCAAAAAAAAACAGATCCAAAACACAAAACCCGGAAGAATGATTTTGGCAAAACCAATCCAGATCCAAAACACAAAGAAAGATGCAGATCGAAAACCAAAACACAAAACATGAAAAGTGGCCGGTGCACACCCCTAGTATAAACTCATTATTAGGCCCTCATACAAACTATTTGCTAACCATGTAGAAATCACCAGCTACAATTTTAACCCTATTGTGACAGAGTTAAAGTGGAGAGAGATAAAGTACCAAACAATAAGCGCCTAACTGTCATTTTTCAAACACAGCTGGTAAAATTGTTTTCAGAAGTACAGATGAGCGGTTCAGTTTTGCTGAACACCGGAACACACACAAACTTTGGGGTTCAAAGTTGAAGTGAGACCCCGCTTGGTTCACTGAGTTCCAAGTAAAAACAACTGATCTTGCGTGTTTTGGATGGCATGTAAGCCCCTCCCTCATGATTTCAGGTCCACCTTAACACAAGAGAGTGAATGCAGAGGGTGTGGGCTGTAGTTGATGCTGTAATACTACATGCTAGTCACCATTAGAGAGCGTTGTACTGTAGATAGATCTGTGTGGGAAATGTGTAAAAGACTGCAGCTAGCTAGCGCCTGCAATCCAGTGCAAACAGTCTCTTGTGTATGTTTGTTAGAGGTGAACTTGAAGTGAGCTGCACTTACATACAATTGTTTTTCATAGATGTGCTATATTCTTTTTTAAACTGTCATTGTGTTTGTGCCACTGCTCTGTTGCTTAATTTAGCCAACCAGCTCACTGCAGTGGCAAATATTGTGATAACAATATGGTGAGCTGTGAGGTGGTCAAAATTGACTGTAAATGAATGTAATTGATATTAATAATACTGTAGGAACAAAACAGAACCAAAACACACGATTTTAGCTGTTTTTATAATTTTCTAAAAAATCTAAATCTAGAGTAAAAGCAAATCACCACAATGATTCAGAACTAAAACCAAAATTAAAACATAGAGGTCTGTGCATATCTCTAGTTAGAAGCTGATTGGTTGGTACTTTATCACTCTCCACTTTATCTCTCTCCGAGGTTTCCTCCCAGTGATATGGAATTTAAGAGATATATTTATATATATTTACAAACAAGATGCCCTTATATTGCACTAATTCTTTAGTAATAGTGAAAGAGATATGAGAATATACAGAATCAGAAATTACGTAGCTGCACCTTTCTCTTTATATCTCTGTTAGACAGATATACAATAGATAAACACCAAAAAAAGGAAGAGAAGGGGCGCTTATTTAAACAATAAAAATATGTTTATATTGTAAAACAGTCGATGATAGCAACAAACTGTGCATTTAAAATATAATGTAGATAATAGAAGTGGCAATCGTAATACTCCAATGAACAGTCCTTAGACACAAAGGGAAACAATGAATTATTCTCTTTTTCACAGATATTTTGGAGATAAAAATTCTGTCAGTCTTTAAATATGATGAGATCTCCGTTTAGCCAGGATAAAGGTTCCTTCCTCCAAATATGGCTGAAAGAGACCCTCACACCAAAAAATGCACCCAAACAAAGAGGGCCAATAGGCCACTATCAGTAGTGGATAAAACGCTGCCACAACAGTATTATAATAAAATAATATTTATTTAATAAAAATGGTGAATTCCATATGGATTAGCTTACATCACTGATAAAATCACAGAAACAGATGAAACGAACGCGTTTCATCCCTAAGGCGGGACTTCATCAGGGGTATATCATCGTGTGACTGAAACTTATCTGTCTGGTAAAAGGAGGTGACCAACAGGGGGTCCCGCTAAATGAGGTTCATCTCGCTGTGGATTCTGGGGACTTCTTCAGGAGTAGGAACAACGTTTGGATAGTCTGTTATCCCTGAAGTATAATCGTACTCGAGGTGGACCATCTTGACTTTTCCTAATTTCAATATTTAGCCATCCAATCCCAGGCCTGGGGATTTCTTCAGTACACCTCAGTGTACCTCATATGTGCAGGACTCCTTCTACCAGACAGATAAGCTGTTCCCTTGTTTATTTTATGTACGAATTTTTATTTTAAAATTATTAAATTATGTGTATGTTTTAAACTTATCACACGATTGGAGGCTTTTGTTCCTTGTTTCTCTATGTGGACATGAACCACCTATAGAATTGAATGGAATCCGATATGAGCAAGGAATTTAATCTTTACTGAGCTGTAAAGACATACAGTTGGTACGAGGCTTTGATATTATTGGTGCTGGAATTCCATCCTATAGCACATGTGGAGTGCTTTCTCACTAATATTGATTCACTTTCTTCAGTGTGTTTAGCACTATTTATATTCATATACAGTACCAGCTACACTATGTTTTGTTCTTTTTTTGTTTTTTTCTTTGAGATACACATCAAGAGGGTCATTATGTGAGGATACTTCAGGAATCATCCTAAAGACCTTGTGGACTATTATACTTGAAATTCCTCTCTGAACATTGTTATTTGATTGGTACATTGAAGGCGCCTGTCTTCCACATTTTTATTCACTATTTCACTGATGGTTTACTGAACAGATCATCCCTGGGAAGTAATTGGCTGCCACCTTTAATAGGGAGTGCTCATTTCACTTATATTTCTTTCTTAGTTAATTGTTTAGTATATATGCCTGTTTGAGCTTTGTGCGCCACTCATATTATTGACTTATATACTTATATATATATTTACATATATATATATATATATCTATATATATATATATACACAAACACAAATATATATATTGGTGTGGAAGACGTGAAAAAACTTTTGGTGCTGGACCACTATCCCATAGCATTAGAAATAAATGTAGCACACAGTATTATGCAAGTTCCCACTTTGAGGCTACTAGCAGTTATAGAGAAATAACCTGTACATTGTACCTTACAGAAGCACTTGAAGTGCTTTTTGCTTTCCCGCATCATTAGCTTACACTCTGAGAGAATCCGGGGTGATTCCCTCTAAGGATTCCTCAGAGACATACTGCACAGATCTAGAGGGAGAATGATTAACCCTGATCATTACCCAGTTTTCTACAGTAGGTGTGCTTTGCTGGGTGTGAGCACACTTTATGTTCCCTTTTATTAGATTAATAAGTGACTTTAATATGGGCTGGGTGCCACTACTGTAAAAGAAGTGCCATCTGTAGTCCATATTGCCTAAAGTTAGAGTATTTACCACTGTTTTAAATATTCCACCATAACCACTTAACTGGCTAAATATTTTTCCAAAAATGCCTCCCAAATTGTAATTTTTTATTATTACATAACTACTAGCTATTTTAACCTGACCTTTATTAACAAATATGCAATAAAAAAGATAAAATAGTGTTATTAACAAAAAGATTCTACTGTTCTATTGTGTTTTATATATATATATATATATATATATATATATATACTGTATGTGTGTGTGTATTAGGGGTGAGCGGGTTCGGATTTCTGAAATCCGAACCCCCCCGAGCCCCCCCGATCCGAGTCCGATCCGAGTCAGGCTCGACTTTTCCCGCCTGACTCGGATTCTGAAATCGAGGCAAAACGTCATCTTCCCGCCTTCCGAGTCTCGCGGGTTTTGGATCCTATATAAGGTACCCACGTCGGCGCCATTTTCTCACTCGGCTGTGGACAGTGAAGAGGGAGGGTGGGAGTTAGGGCTGTGTAGTGTAGTGTAGTGTAGTCCATAGGGGCTGGCTGTGTTGTGCTGTGCTGCTGTTGTTAATAGGGGCTGTGTCCACTACTTCAAAGTCCATAGGGGCTGGCTGGACTGTGTTGTGCAGTCAGTTCTCCATAGGGGCTGTGTCCACTCCAAAGTCCTGTGCAGTGTCCCAGTCCTAAAGAGGTGCTGTAGTGTTGTCCAGGGGGTGCTCTGTCCATCAGGGGTGCTCCCCCCAAGTGCTAAAAATATAATATATTTTCTGTGTTTGTGAATTGTGTGCGCAGTAGCCGCACGTGCATCAACAAAGTAGTGCCAAGCGTGCGCCTGTGTCATAAGTAAAGGGCCGGCTGGCTTGACCATTAAGGGTGCTGTAACCCCCGAAAGTACACTCCAGTCCAAACCAAAAAAAAAATTATTTTCTGTGTTTGTGAATTGTGTGCGCAGTAGCCGCACGTGCATCAACAAAGTAGTGCCAAGCGTGCGCCTGTGTCATAAGTAAAGGGCCGGCTGGCTTGACCGTTAAGGGTGCTGTAACCCCCGAAAGTACACTCCAGTCCAAACCAAAAAAAAAATTATTTTCTGTGTTTGTGAATTGTGTGCGCAGTAGCCGCACGTGCATCAACAAAGTAGTGCCAAGCGTGCGCCTGTGTCATAAGTAAAGGGCCGGCTGGCTTGACCGTTAAGGGTGCTGTAACCCCCGAAAGTACACTCCAGTCCAAACCAAAAAAAAAATTATTTTCTGTGTTTGTGAATTGTGTGGGCAGTAGCCGCACGTGCATCAACAAAGTAGTGCCAAGCGTGCGCCTGTGTCATAAGTAAAGGGCCGGCTGGCTTGACCGTTAAGGGTGCTGTAACCCCCAAAAGTACACTCCAGTCCAAACCAAAAAAAAAATTATTTTCTGTGTTTGTGAATTGTGTGCGCAGTAGCCGCACGTGCATCAACAAAGTAGTGCCAAGCGTGCGCCTGTGTCATAAGTAAAGGGCCGGCTGGCTTGACCGTTAAGGGTGCTGTAACCCCCGAAAGTACACTCCAGTCCAAACCAAAAAAAAAATTATTTTCTGTGTTTGTGAATTGTGTGCGCAGTAGCCGCACGTGCATCAACAAAGTAGTGCCAAGCGTGCGCCTGTGTCATAAGTAAAGGGCCGGCTGGCTTGACCGTTAATGGGTGCTGTAACCCCCAAAGTACACTCCAGTCCAAACCAAAAAAAAAATTATTTTCTGTGTTTGTGAATTGTGTGCGCAGTAGCCGCATGTGCATCAACAAAGTAGTGCCAAGCGTGCGCCTGTGTCATAAGTAAAGGGCCAGCTGGCTTGACCGTTAAAGGGTGCTGTAACCCCCAAAGTACACTCCAGTCCAAACCAAAAAAAAATTTATTTTCTGTGTTTGTGAATTGTGTGCGCAGTAGCCGCACGTGCATCAACAAAGTAGTGCCAAGTGTGCGCCTGTGTCATAAGTAAAGGGCCGGCTGGCTTGACCGTTAAAGGGTGCTGTAACCCCCGAAAGTACACTCCAGTCCTAACCAAAAAAAAAATTATTTTCTGTGTTTGTGAATTGTGTGCGCAGTAGCCGCACGTGCATCAACAAAGTAGTGCCAAGCGTGCGCCTGTGTCATAAGTAAAGGGCCGGCTGGCTTGACCGTTAAAGGGTTCTGTAACCCCCAAAGTACACTCCAAACCAAAAAAATATATATTTTCTGTGTTTGTGACTTGTGTGCACTGTGGCTGCACGTGCATCAACAAAGGAGCAGCGCCAAGCGTGCGCCTGTGTCCCATAAGTAAAGAGCCGGCTGGCTCATTTCTTAAAGGGTGGTGTAACCCACAAAGTGCACTACTCTCCAGCAAAAATAAAAAAATATTTTCTGTGTTTGTGTGCGCTTTAGCCGCACGTATATATATCAATATAACATAAATGGAGGACCAAACTTTCTCTGATAAAAATAAAATAGGGAAAGATCAAGAACCACTTCCTACTAGTGCTGTTGCTGCTGCTGGGAGTTGTTCATCATCCCAGAGAGGAAGTAGGAACATCACTACTTTTACTAAACAATTGACCCTCCAACAGTCCCTAGCGATGAGGATGAAGTACGACAGCAGTCATCCTGAAGCAAAACGTATAACTGAGGCCTTGACTGCTATGTTGGTGTTAGACGTGCGTCCGGTATCCGACATTAGTGCAGTGGGATTTAGACAATTGATGGAGGTAGTGTGTCCTCGGTTCCAAATCCCGTCTAGATTCCACCTGCATCCTCAAAGCAGCAGCGACAAGCGTGCGTCTGTCTGTTAAAGGGTGGTGACACCCTCAAAGTGTGCTACACAAACAATTAAAATATTGTTCTTTTTTTTTCTGTCTTTGTGAAATGTGTGGGCTGTAGCCGCACCTGCATCCTTAAAGCAGCAGCGACAAGCGTGCGTCTGTCTGTTAAAGGGTGGTGACACCCTCAAAGTGTGCTACACAAACAATTAAAATATTGTTCTTTTTTTTTCTGTCTTTGTGAATTGTGTGGGCTGTAGCCGCACTTGCATCCTCAAAGCAGCAGCGACAAGCGTGCGTCTGTCTGTTAAAGGGTGTTGTAACTCTCAAAGTGCTCCAAAAAATCAAAAAAAATTTTTTAATGTGTTTGTGACTTGTGTGCGATGTAGCCACACTTGCATCCTCAAAGCAGCAGCGACAAGCGTGCGTCTGTCTGTTAAAGGGTGGTGACACCCTCAAAGTGTGCTACACAAACAATAAAAATATTCTTCTTCTTTTTTCTGTCTTTGTGAATTGTGTGGGCTGTAGCCGCACCTGCATCCTTAAAGCAGCAGCGACAAGCGTGCGTCTGTCTGTTAAAGGGTGGTGACACCCTCAAAGTGTGCTACACAAAGAATAAAAATATTCTTCTTCTTTTTTCTGTCTTTGTGAATTGTGTGGGCTGTAGCCGCACTTGCATCCTCAAAGCAGCAGCGACAAGCGTGCGTCTGTCTGTTAGAGGGTGGTGTAACCCTCAAAGTGTGCTCCACAAACAATAAAAATATTCTTTTTTTTTTCTGTCTTTGTGAATTGTGTGGGCTGTAGCCGCACTTGAATCCTCAAAGCAGCAGCGACAAGCGTGCGTCTGTCTGTTAAAGGATTACATCGGTGACAGCATCCAAGTAGGCATGTCAGACAGTCCGTACCTGTACTGGCAGGAAAAAGAAGCAATTTGGAGGTCCCTGTACAAACTGGCTCTATTTTACCTGAGTTGCCCCCCCTCCAGTGTGTACTCCGAAAGAGTGTTTAGTGCAGCCGGGAACCTTGTTAGCGAAAGGCGTAGGAGGTTGCTTCCACAAAATGTGGAGAAGATGATGTTCATAAAATGAATGATCAACTCTTCCAGGGAGACCAGCCTCCAGAACGTACAGAGGGACCTGTGGTTCCAGCAGGGACGAATTAATACTCTGTGAGGATGAGGATGTACATAACACTGAAGAGGGTGAGGAATCTGTGGATGAGGAGGATGAGGACGACTTCTTGCCTCCGTAGAGCCAGTTTGTGCAGGGACAGATTAATTGCCAGCTTGTTTTGTGGGGGCCCAAACGAACCAATCATTTCAGCCACAGTTGTGTGGCAGACCCTGGCGCTGAAATGATTGGTTTGTTAAAGTGTGCATGTCCTGTTTATACAACATAAGGGTGGGTGGGAGGGCCCAAGGACAATTCCATCTTGCACCTCTTTTTTTTCTTTGCATTATGTACAGTTTGGGGCCTAGTTTTTCAATGCCATCCTGTCTGCCACTGCAGTTTCACGCCTAGATGGGTCACGTGTTTGTGCCGCCCACTCGTGTCGCTTAGCATAGTCATCCAGCTACCTCGGTGCAACCTTTTGGACATAAAAACACTATTGTGAGGTGTGAGGTATTCAGAATAGACTGGAAATGAGTGGAAATTAAGGTTATTGAGGTTAATAATAGCACAGGAGCAGAAAAACCTACAAATTCTGTGATTTTAGCTGTTTTTATGCTTTTTTTCAAAAAAATACAGATCCAAAACACAAAACCCAGAACCCAAAACACGGAAGGGTGGTTTTGGCAAAACCAATCCAGATCCAAAACACGAAGAAAGATCCAGATCCAAAACCAAAACACAAAACACGAAAAGTGGCCGGTGCACACCCCTAGTGTGTATATATATATATATATATATATATATATACATAAATGTAAAAAGTGGGGTGCACTCAACAGTCTTCAAAAAATCTCCTTTATTAATTCACAGCATGGCAGGGTTACAGCATATCCATATCTACATTTCAGTCCCAACCATGGACTTTTTTCAAGATGGTATCTCTTTTTCAAGTTTTGTTTTCATAGGTGTTCTGACTGCAGACTCCCCTGTGGATGTGGGTAGCTACCCCAGCAAATTAATTTAGGACGTGAGTGAAGACCATTTGGATCTATATATATATATATATATATATATATATATATATATACACATACATATATATATATATATATATATATATATATACATATATAATGAACATTTTCACTTACTTTTGTAGAAATTAAGTATTGGGTCCATTCATCATAAAGGTAACACAGGAGATATCACAGATATGCTTACGTTTCTCTCCCAATGTGGCTTGCTGTCCCCACGCCAGCGATTTGTTAAGAAATAATAAAGACTTACATTACAATAGTAGTTTCCAAACTTTCTAGAGTCACGGTGCCCTACAGTATCAGCATTTTTTTCACTGCGCTCCTAAGTCATAATTTCCTTATTAAGAATTTCTCAAAAAAATATTAAATTGAATAAATTGTTCTTGCCTGGCATCATTAGGTTCAGTTATGTGGTGATGGACAGGGTTGTGCTTCTGTTTGTCCACATATTTTATGATTGGCAGCCACTATCACTGGTTTTGCCTTTCACATGATACATAAATAATTTTATTTGGCCTTGGATCATCAATCCGTGACATCCCTGCCAGTGCCCCATGACAACCCAGGGTGCCACTGTACCCAGTTTTGGAACCACTGCCTTACAGTGTTGTGGGCCACTATCACCTTACTTAGCACTTAAGGCTGGTTGTACTAAGCATCAAATTCGCGATGCCGCACATACTGTTCATTATCGGGTACATACCGGCAGTATGTTCTAGAAAATTCCAAACGACAGTTCTCCTGGTAAGAGCTGCCATTGCAATAGAGGGACCTCTGGGTTTATGATTCAGGAGTCCCTCTGGTGTCTTTCTGCACATGTGCAGAAGGACACGTGTGCTGTGGGGAGAGATGGGAGGGATCCGATTGGATCCCTCTCAGGGGTGTCCTGATAAAAAAACCATAAGCTTCTATTGGGTAATGCCATCTGAAGATGGAGTAATCCACCGGGATAAAGGCTGCGGTGGGGGAGTGTTTAGGTTTAGGCTGCGGGGAGAGAAGGGTAGGGGTAAGGTTAGTATACTTAACAACAGATGTCAGTATCATAACACTGTCAGGATGCCGGAACAGGAATCTGACCGCCGGGTACCCAAGCGCTGGTATCTTGTACCCAACCTCTAAGAACATTGAGACAGGGACAAGTCAACCTGTGTGGGGCAAAGCATTACAACTAGATATCCTGGGACTGATTCAGAGATGAGTGCCAAGCAAAAAACAAAAAGGGAGCAATTTTGCACATGGACAATCTCAGATGCAGTGCAAATATATATATATAAGGAAATAATGAGATGCAAACCAACATAACACAGGTATCAAATGTAATATAAAATACCTAAAGCATATATAGATATGGAAAAAAATGCCCTTTGAGGTGTAAAACAGCCAGGTGCAATAAAATAATACATAATCATGAAAATGTATTAGACATACTAACCAAAACATACAAATAGGGTAAAAGCATCTATTATTAAACAGAAGTTTATGAAAGGTTGTAGATGAAGGACCTGTGTAATATTTCTCACATAGGTCAAATATATATATCTATTAGATTACTATGCTTGGGGGCACTTATTGTAAAATACATTACAATTTATAGAATGAAGAACTCACATTGATAGTACGGCTCTATTCGTTATAGTTCAGTCATCCAAAATATTGTTTATTTTATGCGCAAAAACGATGAATGATAACGACCAGCAATGCGCACTCCCGCCGGTCGTTTGTCTTTGTCGTTCATCGCCCGAACATGTAGGCCAACCTGACGATATTGTCAGGCTGTTGCATGTTCGGGAATGAGGGAGGGAGCCTGCCACTGAACGATATCGTTCATGATATCGTTCAGTGTTTGTGCTCAGTGTCGTTAACGACACTGAGCACACCCCTGCCTACCCCTACCGGGGGCACACTAGACGATGTCCCTCATAGAGCAATTCGTCTAGTGTGTACGCACCTTTAGTCATGCTTGTATGTCAATAAAAATGTTAATCTTCCTATAGCAAATGTATTACTATAATACATATATCTATTTCTGTGGTGTAGATCACATTGTATAAAACAAACATTTCTACAATTAATTTTTATTTTCATCTCAATGTGATATTTATCACTTGTTACAGGATTGATTGCATAATTGTGTTGGGTTTTAACAACCTATGTTGTTTTGCAAATGATTTCTGAAGCTTAAATCTGGTGTAATTAATCAGTAATTAATTCACAATTCAATCACTGTTTGTTCCGTATATGTGATATCTCATTTGTCCCTGCAGGGATAAGACATTGAGTAAGCACGTCCTCAGCACACACGTTTTGAAACGATGGACCTACGATGCTCCTTGTTCTATTTTTGGCCTGAGGATGTGTGTACCATAGGGATTAATGTTTATGCTTAATACCGTTGTTTGAAACTGCAATTATAATACAGAAAAAATATTGCAAAGAATAAGAAAGGAAAAAACTGTATACAATTGCAAAAAATCTAATTCATGTAATTTGCCTATTTACTGTATAATGACACCTAAATCAATCAACCACCACATTGAAATAATGAACTGATACAAATGTACCATAGTGTGATCACTAATACTGAGCAGAAAAAGGTTATGATAGTGTTTGTTGTTCTCTGTTGTGTCCTGTGTGATAGATTCATACAAATGAAATGGATGGACCATTTATTTTACACCGCTGTAAGAATTAAGATGATATTATGTAGGTCTTGGTGTGACTCAGCCAAGGAGTCCTGCATCTATATAATATGGGTGTGCCTGCCTCTTAGAAAGTACTGCACTGATGTTCTGGCAACCATAAGGGACACATTAGAATATCTGTATGGAACAGATTATTCTAATGATAAGAACAGGGGATAGTGTGATGGAGGAAATGTTTATTTTTTTAATCTGTTATATGTATATTGCCTGCTCACCTGCTTGAGCCAAAATTGTTACATGTAATAAAAACAGTAATGACGTCTATGATGAATGTAAACCATACTAAAACACATAAAGATTTATTTTATTGAAAGGGTTGATAATAAAGAGGTGAGAGGTTATATGTTTGGGAGCGGAATGCAAAAAATTAAGGGAGGGTAAACATTGCTTGTTTTTGCTTGGGGTGCAAGCAAAACTCAGCAAGGCTGTCCAGCACGGGTATCCCCTGTTATAGTAGTGTGCAAGGTTCTGATGGCACACCACCACTAATACCGCTTTTATACCAAAATTCCGGGTCTGACCCAGAGGTTGGAACAGGGTTCCAATCCGGATCAGACCCGGAATTTCCACGGAGCCAACCCAGGATATTCCCAAATCGGCGCCGTTCACACCGAAGCCGGGCTTGCAGAGACCCAGCTTTTCCGGTGTTGAAGTGGATGAATGGAGATGACGCCATCTCCGAGTGCCACTGAAACCGGTCAATCGACATGTATGCGGCACGATCCAGGTCACCCTGACCTGGATCGCGCCATTTACATTGCAGGGTTTCACGGGTTATTCCCATGTTAAACCCTGCAAATAACCTGGGTTGGATTGCCGGGTCACTCGACCCGGCAATCCAGCCCTTTCCCCTTTTACACCAAGGAGCTACCCTGGTTAACCCTGCAATAACCCGGGTTTTAGCTCTGGTGTAAAAGGGGTATAAGTGAATCTTCCCTTTGACATTACTCTTTTGTGCAGTGCAACAGGCATCTGCTCACCCAGTTGTATGCTTCTCATGGGTATGGATGGCAGATGAGCATCATCACGTACATTGGGCTGACAATACTTGCATTTTCCTTTATGCTTCCAGAGAACTTCTTAAATGAACTCCTTATGTTACAATTTTGCAGGCATGGTCGGCGGCTGCCCCTGACAAGACCATCAACTTAAACCACCCACTCTGGCACTTGGCCTGTTTGAGTCCTTTCAGATATACCACTTCCTGTACTCCTTACCCTCAGCACACACTCTCCGCAGCATTGACTCATTCACCTCACAAATAGAGGAAGGATCTCCTAAATTTATAGTTTTATACATGACACCTCTACCTTTCGCAGAGCTACCATGAAGCAGAATGGGAGAGGAAGGTGAGTCCTCCACAGAATGAGGAAGTCTGGGAGGACATGAGGTTGGTTATGTCAAATCTCAATTGCTACGAAAATCAAGAAAAACGGTATTTATTACCTCATATAATTATTTATTATACGACTACCACCTGATGCAGAAATTGTGGCTGCATGGACTCTATGGTCCATATCTGATGGACTTGTCCTGTCCCCCCTTTTGGAATCAAATGCGGAGGCTCCTAAACAGCCTCCTTGAGAGCCCGGTATTTGCTATGCTATCCCACAAATCTCTCTTAATAAATGTTCTAGCTACCAATATTCTAGCAGCTGCCAAATAGCCAGTTAAAGAGTGTACCATATCTCCACCCTCCTTCTCTGCACTTAAAATATAAATTTGGTATACTGTATAATGGCCATGGAGGAAATAACTTTTTATCTCCATTATAGATGGGTATATGTTTCAGTGAGTTTGGGCTCATTGGCTCTTCAGAAAGAGCAGATCTTTATCCTTCTTCTCTAATACCCCTTGGTCTCTCCCCTGTGACCCATGTGTGGCGAGAAAAATCTTTGAGCTGGAGCTCCTCTCTACTTCTTCAGTTGCTGACGTCTCTCCTATTATTATTCTAATTCGGTACCATTGACTCACCTCACTTTCCACACACTCCTACTTTCCTAAATAGCAAATTTCCCTTTCCAGTGCTTTAAAAACCCCAAAATCTGGTTCAATGCAGTTAACTGGTCCTTCTTTGATGTTTGTGTTATGTCATGTCATTTTTGCCTTGGATCTTCTATGTACGGCTCACCAATTCTGTTATCTACTCCTATTAACTGTGTGAACAAACTAAAGAATATAAAAAATAATATAGTTTAGGCCTATGTGCTCTTCTGCATGACTGCTTTCTATATGTCTCACAGCTCTCTGAAGAAACCTGGCTGTTGGATGTAGTTGAAATCTTGGCTGTTGGGATGCCAGCGCCGGAATCCCGACACCATTTAGAATCCTGGCGCCGGCATCCCAATGATAAGTAGTGTGGTTAGGGTTAGGGGTTAGGGATGGGCACTAGGGGGAGGGTTAGGCACTAGTGGAGAGGGTTAGGGTTTAAGCACTAGAGGGGAGGTTAGGTTTAGGGTGTGGGGAGGAAGGGTTGGGGTAGAGTTATGATACTTACTGACAGCATACAGCTATCCTTCCTATTTTATAGGGCTGGTGTAAATGCGTATTGATAGTGATGATGGCTGGATGGATACAGCCATAGATGCAGCCAACTCTGAATACAAGTGACGATCTACATTTTTTTCCAAGCTCAAAACATGACTGCAAATGTATCAGACTTATGTGTGTCTCTGAATTAGTCCCTTAGCGGCCCATGTTGTCAAACCCTTGTATTGATTGTCTTCAGCAGAAGGATCAGTGGCTGGGGGGCTAGGGTGACTTGGTGACCAGAGACGGGGCGGTAGTATATAAGACCTCCTCATATGCCACTCCAAGATGTTGGCGAGACCTAGCTCGAGGCGTGAAGTCTAGATTCACTTGATGGTATTCCCCAGTGACCCCTCCAAACGGGATGTGGGTTTCACTGCACTAGATGAACAGGTCGTGGCCCTCAGGTAGGTCCCTGGGAGAAGCGAGGAAACTCAGGTCTGAATAATGGGAATATATATACAGTATATATTAATAGAATAAAAGATATGTAGCACTAGAAATCGTGGCAGAGGTGTTTCCAGAAAATCCTGAATGGATATGAGTATTAGGTGCCAGTGATACAGACACAGGCAGCAATGGGTATCGGACACCAGAGATCCAGATGCAATGGGTAACAGCTCCGGTGTATCAGACACTGACTGAAATCTGAATCCTATTACTGGTAATTCAGATGCTGGTGCGCGATGGGAAACAGCTCTGGTGAATCAAGATGCTGACTGATAACTGAGTACTGCTATTGGAGATCCAGACACTGGTTAGCAATGGGAAACAGCTCTGGTGAGTCAGACGCCGACTGGTAACTGAGTACTGCTATTGGAGATCCAGACGCTGGTTAGCAATGGGAAACAGCTCTGGTGAGTCAGACCCTGACTTGTAACTGAGTACTGCTTTTTCAGATCCAGATGCTGGTTAGCATTGGGTAACAAATGCCAGAGAAACACTTGAAGACAGTTTACTGATAATACACAATAAGATATAGCGTGGAGCCTGGGACGCAGACACAGCAAGTAGTCATTAGTGAAGCAAAGTTGTACAGGCAACTTTCTGTTCCATGAGACTTCCTGAAATACTCTTAGGTAGTAGATCATTGGGCAAAAATCTCAGCTGACTGATACTAACTACCATTGGAGGGAATTGTACAGCTGATACTAACCAACATGGCAGCGCCCATGACCACCACCGTGGCAACTAGAACGCATTCATGGAGGCCTAGCAGACCCCAGGAGAATATCCGAACCACTACCTGTACCGCATCTGACATCTGGATGCCTCAGAGCCCGAAGATGCCGACACAGAGGTAAGCAGCGGCCGATCTCGGGCCGGATCCTGACACATGTTTGCTATTTTGGCCCCAAATATTTACTCATATACTGTAAATGGTTGATAAAATAAGGTATGGGGCATCTCAATACATTTGCGGATCTGGTTTGCACTTTTGTGCTTTCATACATGAGTCTGAAGAAAGTAAACATTTCCATCATACACCAGCGATTTGCTGAGATAACAATACCATACCGATCACATAATGCTCTATATTCAGGGTTATAGTGTTATGCCCAGCACAGTTACCTGTGCATCATGTATACTGTGCCCAGCATAACAGTGTTATATCCATTCATAAAATCATGTACAATGTACAGGAATGTCCACCAAGTTAAATTATGTGCCTACATAGCAGCAATAGCAGCAATCTCTCTTTCATTGGTGGTCAATGGAAGCACAATAAAAAAAAAACACTGATCCTCTGTTCCTTTAATAACCATTATCCTACGTAAATTTTCTCCAGGCTATCTACCTTTCTTTTTCCTGTCTCATACATGGCTGGTGTTCTCTACTTATGGAAACTCACTGTTCGTACTGAGAGCCAATTGTGGGAGCAATCCTGCTATTTTCATGCAATTCAATTAGAGGCTTCCTGTCTAATATAATCATAGGTGGTTTCAGCAACGGAACCAACACAATTTCATGTTGTGAATTGCAGCTGTTTGATATATTCTTTAACAGTGTGCATCCCACTTATAATGAACCTGCATGTTACTATGCGGCGGCACAATAAAGAGAAGCATAGATAGCACTTAGACTGTACACTGGATGCACAGAAAGCTAAATTCTTATTCAGACTGTCTAAAATATACCAGATCATTAGTTCTGCCCATTCACATAAAACTTTATGTGAATCTGTGACAGCTAGACATGTTTGACTTGTCCAACAAACCTCATTACAGGCCTCAGAGTCCAGAATAAGGCTGAAAGAATTTAGCTTCACACACTAAAACCCACAAACAAATAAAACAACATCCTCACTTCAACAAGGAGATCATGTAACAGCACTCAATACCTTGTCTGGCTAATCTAGTCTCCTAAAGCCACTAGGGAATAACTGATCCAGTCTTGAAGTGGTTAATACCTTTTTTGAGCTTCAATTTTAATACTGTTTCATATCTGTATTGTACATGGCACTGTTATATATGTAATGCCAGCCACTGTAAATCTAAATCCCTGAATCTATTATCTAATATTATCTGGCTATCAGATTATACATCCATCAAAACATATAACAAATGTAAATAACTGTAAATTGAATCTGATTAACAGATTGCAAAATGTTCAACTTTATTATATTACAAAGATTATATATTTATTGCCCGCTCAGTGCTGTCTCTTTGCTTCTATGGAAACCTTTTTTCTACATTAATGATTGACTATAGCAGTTGTTTACATGTAGCACATGTTGCATTTGTAAAGGATTCTTCTACTTTGTTGACAAATATGTTTGAGGTCTATATATTTGAGTGTCTATTGATCACATTCAAATATTTATGGGGCAATCAATGCAGTTTGACTTATAAAATTATTTTCTTTAATTTGTGCTTACTTTTGAGGGTAATAATTTAGAGGCAAACTAGAGATTGATCTACAAATACTTTCAGGCAGATGGCATTGCACAAGGTTTAATGAACAAGCCAAGGTCAATGCAGGTAGCAGATAATAGCACACACCAGAATAATCTGATGTCATGGCTGGTGGCAGACAAGGCAATATCAGTATACAAGGTGGGGTTAGGTTTGGCGGCAAGCAATATAGATACAGAAGACAAGCTGCAATCAGCACAGGATAAAGCAGCAGAATCCAAGGTCAAACTATGTCAACAACAAAAAGCAAAGATTTAAAATCAAAATTTCCGAACCGCTGTAAGATTAAAACCACAACTTGGATTTATTCAATCCCCTCAGCCTTTGATTTTATTAATCTACTGTATTGATCCCCAATTTATGCAAGTGAACAAGTGTCTTTGTTTCCACATCTGTTCCATAGTCTCATTAAAACTATAAAATTGCAGCTAACTATGATTTTTAATAGGCTGGCACATTGTATAGCTATCATCTTTGTACACTGGACTCGATTTTCCCTTTGTGACATGCATTCATAATGTGTTCTGATTGTCACCCAAGTTCAAGTAAGTAGTCAATCCATATGTCAGGTATTATGGCATGCTGTTATTTATATGCAGTGTATGCTGCTTAATTTAATCACCTTGCACATCACTTTGGATCACGAAACTTTGCTGCCATTGGCAAAAAGTTCAGATGGACAATTACTCATCAGGCCTGAGTCTTTGCGTCCATGGATATTGGGCCTGATACAGAGTTGTATGCCAAGCTGATGGTTAGCACACAACTCCAATGGTTCAGGGTCTGCTCATGTGAAGGACCCATTCTGCGCATGTGCAGAACTGGTCCTGAGATCTCACTCACAGACCTCCCCCCTCCAAGACGCAGCATGATTGACATGCCATGGCGTTTGGGGGGTGGAGCGGGGCATGGATTGCCACCATTCCGGAAATGGGGCTATGTTGCCCCCGCTTTCCGGGAGGGACAAGGCCGGGGACTGCTTCGGTGGATGCAGAATCACTCGCAGCTGCAAGGACCCAGCCAGGCTGCGATAAGCTTCAGCTACCACAACCTGGCCAAAGGGATTGCAGATGCAATTGCAGATGCTGATTTGCATTTGAGATGGATGGAATTGCACAGCTGCTTGCATGCGGCTCTGCGATTCCGTCCATTTATGAATCAGGCAGTAGCGTCACAAAGGGGGTGCAGCGTGTGAAGGCCGCACCCGCGTGTCACCCGCCGAGGGGTGACACCAAGGTGCAGACTCCCCCTCAGTGACAGGAGCCGGGTGCTGCACTGTATAATTAAGTACAGCACTCGGCTCCTGACACTGTGAGGGAGCCAGCCGTCACTGCACGCACCTCCGACACCCTCCCCCTGCCTCCCAGTAATAACGGGCCCATGGGAGTTCGGTCGTGAGGCCAAGCCCCCTCCATAAGGACATGCCCCTTATGCAAAGCCACACTCCCATTTGGCGCCGTTTGACACAACGTCCCTCCCCGCACCAGGTGACACCATGGGGACGGTCGCCACTGGAATCAGGCCCATTATATGCATCAGCTTCAGCCTCAGTTTGGCTCTATGCCTCTACAGGGGATGAAAAGAAGCAAGAATTGATAATTATTAAGTTAGCGTCCAGCTCCTATGTATGCATTCTATTTCTGGATGTATCTCTATGTACTAAACCTGCTGCATAGTGCCTAGTGCTTCTGATATGCTCTGTCATGGAGCACACATTATGGTTTTTCATGTTTTAAAACATAATTATTTGTATGATATTTAAAAATTGCTAGTCCCTTATCTTTACAACATTTTGGTGAAATATTAAAATAGAATGAAGAATTGTATGGACTACCATGCAATTTGGTCCAATTAATGGGATATGCACTATCATCAAGTCACGGTCAGAGCAATGGGAAGAATCTCCCATTGAAAACAATGGGGAGAGCGTTCATTGAATGAGAGAGCCGGGGGATTGGTTTTAAATGGGTGTTTCTCCCGATTAGCATTCATTTGGTTAGTAGTAACCGTACAGGTGGGCTCTGCAAATTTAAAGTTTTTTTTTAAGAAGACTCTTGATGCCTCTGGAAACCCTATGTTTGCCCCTGCACTGATAGTCCCAGCTGTCTTGTAGCTGGGTCTATAAAAAATGTTTAAGGAAAACTAAAATCAGAGAACAGCAGCTAAAATGGTGCATGGGCTGCATAACTAAAAATCAAGAAAGACTTCAAAAGCTGAACATGTACAACTTAGAGGAGAGCAGGGACAGAGGTGATATGGTAGAATCATTCAACTATATCAAATACAGTTCAAGAAAGTTATCTTTTTTTAAATAAGAGGATTTCTAGAACAAGGTTAAGCACTTTGAAATTGGAGAGAGCAAGACTAAAAGGTAACTTAAGAAGGACATTTTGTACTTTATGGTTCATAGATACAAAAAATAGTTTCCCAACAGTTGTGATGGGGACTCATACAGTGAAAGATTTAAGTAATGCATGGGCCAACTATTGTTTTTGTCAAGAAAATATTAATAAAATAGCAGTTTATTCTCTATAAGAAAATTCTATGTTTCTGTGTTTTTATGTTTGTGGAAATGCAGGGAATACGCTTAGTTCTTCATCAATATGCATCTGCCTCCTGATACTTTGATACCTGAATTGCCACAAATTACCCCATTTTGCTTGAAGTTTAAGGTTATCTCCTGCAGACGGATGTTTTCAGGGGTATTCCACAAATTTATTTTGATAGTTATTAAAAATGGAAAAAATATATTGGTGCTTGAAGAACTCGATGTCATCACAAAGTTAAAAATCAGTTTTGGCTTCTTTGTTGCTGGGGATTTTTTTTCCATTCCCTTATGGTGTTATGCTCACACAATGTGTTATAATTAGCTGCAGTTCTTACCTGACTCCTGCGGAGGGGCTGCCCGGGCTGCAGCATCACCTCATCTCAGCAGCGGTCCAGCCCATATCCATTGCACATTTGTGAAAAAAGAATGGGGAAAAACCCACACAAGCCTTGCGCATGCACAGTAAAAACCAAACAGCATCGGCGCTAGGGGTTGCATCATCTGTGGCCCCTAGAAGCCGAATAGGGCTGCTATAATACTGTAAATTCAGAAGAGGCTTCCCATCTGCTAAAGGCTGCTAATGGCAGTTGCAGGGAGGGGGAACTCCTCCCTCTTGGACTGCCTGTCTGAAGTGTGATTAGCAGAAAGCGCTTCCAATGGGAAGTCACTTCTGTTTTTATTATAGCAGCCACAGGAGGAAGGTAGGATCCGCCGCTTTTAAGTGGTGCCGGGGACTGAGGGCTCACAGAGGAGTGGTGGATTTTACTTGGGAGGGGGGGTAAAATCCATCGCTGGTTGTAATATATCAGCATGTCAGATGGAGGGAGTAATCTTCATTAGTGGTTTTCTTTATGAAAAAATAAATCAGTAGCAGAATCTCCAATATACTTTGATGGGTGTTCTCCTTCAATGTATATGGATCCTCAGGGAGAATTGCAAAGCATAATGTCCGTTGTATTAATCCATTCCTTCCTCTTCTAACCTGCATGAACAGAGGCTGCAATGTTTGCTGATTACAGCAACAAAAGTATCTGATTTGTATCGCATGTAATGATCTGTTCTCCAGTCGGAAGAGGGCAAATCAATGATATTTTGATATAAGTGTCCATCTTTAGCAGGATATACTAAGCTATGGTAAACATCTCATTACCTGCTGTCTATAAAGGCACTGAACATTTGCTTCATGTACTATTGCACCATCTGAAGTAAATATAATCCAAGCAGTTATCAACACATTTCCATATCCATTTACTTTCGGTGTTAGTGCATTCAAAGTCAAACTATGTAATAATATAGCACCATTATATTCCATTGCAAACACCACATGGGGGATTCTAAATAAAATCAAAGCAAGACAAAACATTTGCACAATCGGATCACCAAGCGTACAATCTGATACTGCTTTCCACAAGTTTGCTGTTATTACTTCTGTATATGCAATCTAGAATTAATTCATTAATTAATAACTCTCAGCGCCTGATCCTCACTTGCTGGAAAATTCGCAATACCCTCCTACAGCAGAATAATATGAGGTGTTGCTTACCTTATGAAACAATGAATAAGAAGCCAAAACATTCTGTGCTGGAGAGTATACTTAACACGTTAATTTATTAGTACAGACACATGCTAGCCTATACATATATTAAAAAGAATACAAAATAAAAATAAGAATGTAGTTGTATAAAAACAAATGGCTAATACAAGTTGTCATATGGCAATTATAATTGCTGAAACACTGTGTGTGTATAAATTCTGAATTAGCATAGCAAGAAGCTACATAGATACAAATGTATCAAAAAGCACATAAAAAATGATCTGATTCAAAAGCTTGAAAAGTTCAAAGAAAGTTCAAACGGCCAGTGTATGCGGATTTTTTGATCTCACTCATGATTTGTAATATTTCTTGAATGTACATATGATAAACACTGGTCAATTTAAAATCACTGCAATATTACCTCCGGTGTAGGAGCTGATAAATGTAAGTCCCCCAGATCACAGGAACTGAGTGTACTGATACCGTTTTCAGGGTCTCAATCGGATTAAGGGGCGTCCCCCTCGTGGATCACTCGTACCTGTCTCTGTGTCTGGCTTGGTGAGGAGAAGTGCTGGACCTCTATTAATGGCAGTAGATCTTGTTCACAAGGCCGCTCCTCACTTTTGTCGGCACAGCTTGCCGTCAGCTAAAATCTTCAATTGGGAGGTAAGAAAATCGTGGTGTTTCAGAAGGTGATATCAGGAACAACAATGCATTTCATTCACTCCTGTGATCTTTTTCAAGTTCAAGTTCTAACATATTAGGCACAAAGTTATTGATAACTAATACTTTGATTGCTTTCTTACCCATTTTTATCCTAATTGCTTGAGAGATGCTCCCCACCAACAATACAGAATGTCACTACTCCCATCTAATTAAGCTATTGATAGATTTGTGTGCAACTCCAGGCATATCAAAGATTCCCATAATTATTATCTCACCATTTATTGACATTTTAGGGATCTAATCTATTAATTATCTGTACAAATTCTCATCTTTTTCAATAAATAGTCAATAAATTGTTCTTTTTCAAAAAACCTCTCTTGGTTTCTAGGGATACCTAAATACATAAAATCCTAGCTACAGTATATTGCCCTATACTAAAGTGCAATATAGTTGGATTTAGAGTATACTAAATCAATTTTTATCTCATTAAATCATGGGAATAATTATGTTCCATTCATGGTTATTATTGTACTATCACTAAGGAGGATATGTATTAAGATCATTTTTTTTTTAAAACAAATGCGTTAATAAGGAATTCCATGAAATTTTAGCTATAAGTATCGTCAGAACGTATTAAATGTTTTCGCTATAAATTTCTCAATTTTTTTACTTAACAGTTGCTATCATATTTTTTTCAAAATATTTTAGCTTATATTAGAAGTGAGTGGGAATCCTATGTATCATTCTCACATTGTGAAATTGTCACTAAATTGTTCTTTTTTTTTTTAATGGCAGCTTTTGCTGGCTTTAATAGTATTAGAGCAGCTGAGATCTATTTGTAGACTGATATAAATTTTTTGTTTATTGGACAATAAAATAATTATTCATAATTAAATGACCATTGGTTATTAAGAGTTCACAAATAAGGTTCTTCTGCACATACCTTGCTTACCAAAAATAAATGCGGAATTGGAGGGAAAATCAGGATTAAGACACTGAAAGGAGAGGGAACCTATTCCACATTTCTTCCTAGTAACAAGGTATTGCTGTAGTTCATGATCAAAGAATTGTGATAATTAGTTCCATCCACTTTCACTGTCTTCATCCAGATTTTCCCTCCAATTCCCCATTGTATCCAGGTAATCAAGGTATGTGCATCTAGCTCTCCATGGAAAGAACTTTATTTTGTAAGCTCATTTTATCAGATATCAACAGCCAATGGCTATTTGATTATGAATAATTAATAATAATTACTAGATTTCTACTTGTAAATTATATTCTCTCATATATATATATATATATATATATATGGCATGCACAGTTCTGTGTTCTTTATCAATTTCGTAAAACTGAACTGCGCAGTACTTACAGAACAGACAGAGCATGCGTTCTTCTATTTTCTTTGTCAAATTCATATATCTAAGCAGTATCGGAGTCCAAAAAAATTTATAGATATTGTTTTTCAGGTTGTTTTTCACACTTTCATTCCCGCCGAAATATACTTGATACATATGACGATAAAATATACAAAAATTAGTCGAAATTTGCTCTGTCTGATGGAAAGCATGGGAACCTTTCCACATATTTTGATACATATGCCCCTCAGTGAGAAGTATAAGATATACTGTAGTGCCTGATTCTTAGTTGGGAGGAAAGCAACAATACCAAGTAACTTTGTATCTGGAACAAACCATGTTGCAATACAAGCAGTACAAATACACTTATTATTTTGCATGCAGGGTTAATACTAGCGGCTTCTTCATGTAGCCCACAAATGCTGGACAGCTTTATTTTTACACTGCAACTAAGATTTTTGAACACACCTCTCTCAAATCTTAAGCTGGGTACACACTACACAATGTGTGTACCCAGCGACTGCACAATGTGATTCCACCATACATTGTGTTGTTCTTACACACTGCATGATGCAGTGGATGATGGCGTGGTGTGTAGTTCATCTGAACGTCCCAAATGCTGTGCTGTACAGCAGATATGACGATGCGATGAATGACCTGCGGGCATGCATGATCGGGCATACACAATATGCGATCCGCACAATACAGTACATCATTCCAATCCGCGTCAGAATGATATTTCGTGCAATGGATCACCCAGCATCACTCTCTGCAGATTTTCAACTGCACCACCTGCAGTGCAACATGGTTTTGCATAGGTGCAAAGTTACTTACTCTTTTTTGCTTTGTTCCCAACTCAGAATCAACCCCATAATATCCTTTCAAATGACTGAAAACAATTCAGGGAACTTAGGACCTGATTCAGACCCGCTCACCAGGATACGGTCACTCATAGCCAGACGATTTTTGCATTGTGCGCATGCGCACGCATCGCAGTGCGTGTGCGCGAACCAGTGCGAGAGATAGGGAAGCGTTTGCTCGCTGCGCATAGACTGCCCAGCAGAGTGAGTGACAGGAGAAGCCGTTTGTGGGTGGTGACAGGGGCTGGCCATTAAAAATGGGGGAGTGGTGGTATGAACGCAGGCGTGCCTGAGCATCTCAACGCCATTTCAGAGGCATGCATAATTTAGAGACAGCATCATAGTACACGTCACCTAGCTGGTTTTTACACTGAAGTGCTCGCAGTGCTTTCGGTAGCATATGGTCAGCCACAAGCGCTGCGATCGCATCCAATGGTCCTCGATAGTATCGATGGTTGCATACACTTCCTGGAGATGACGTGCGCAAGTGGACGTCTTAAGACAGGCTGGTGGGCATCTGCATAAACAAAGCAATCACACACCAAGACATAGTGGGTGTGCTAATGCCTTGCCGCACGATCTCCTGCCTTCCCAAATTTGCATACGCATCAAGCGAGCGAACGCATCTAGCGAGCGGGTCTGAATGAGGTCCTCATTTCCAAAGCTGCATAGGGGGAATGTAATGTACTTCCGATGATTTCTTTATCACAGCAAATAGTGGCAAGTTTCCAGCAACTTCGGATATATAGTCGTGGGATGTAATATGTGTAAATTTAGAAGGTACTGTAACAATGTAATTCTCCTGCGACATCCGTCAAGTGACTGCAAGCTAGAGCCAGGGCCAGCTCCTGACATGTTAATTATGGACAGGGGGAGGACGCAGGGAAGGAGCGGGCGGCGGGGAGCACGCTTTAGCACTGGGTGCAGAGACGCCTAGCGCAGGCCCTGGCTAGAGCCTGTAAAAAACTGCCAAAATGAGAGTTTCATTACATAGGGTTGTTTTCTCACAGAGACCATTGTATGCATTGGGAGTTAGATATTGTGTGAGTTTGACCTCGTTATCCCTATATAAGCCTTGTTTGTACATATTTAAGTCTGATAGGTTGGGAAAGGAGAAAGGTGAAGGAGCACAGAGAAGAGGAATCAGAAGTTCAATAGCATTTCAAAAAGATAAAATAATTAGTTTTGAAAGATTTGCATATTTTTGTATATTACATTAAGTATGATTACTCAAAATTTGAATTATTATTTTTTTTTTAAAACATATAGAACACGCTTTAAAAAAAAAGTGCTTAACATTAAAAGGTAATAACCTTATATAGCTATATAACATGCATTACACTACATCTTGCAACTTTATTGTACAAAACTAACTAATCAAACGTGTTTCAACTTTAGGCATTTCTCTGAGCACAATTTTAAAATTCAGCATTCCACAATTATTAACATAAAGGGGAGACTGATAAAGGCCAGCACCTTATATAGGAAGAGCGGTATAACAACTATGGGGGAAATTAATTAGCCCCGATAATTTTTCAGGTGCTAAAAACTGGACTTTTTAGCATTTTTCACCTTTGGACAATTCAATTAGAGCCCGTTTTTTGAGCCTGAAAAGATATCTGTTTTCAGGCAAAAACACATAGAATCCGTGATAAGTTCACAGGCCTATGTATTTTCACTGACCGATCCGCGAAAACAGGATAATTATTAGGGATTTTTTTCCGGAGCCTTCTATGGTCCGGAAAAAAAATTCCCTGATAAGTGCAGTAGGTGGCCACGTGTTGGGGCTAATTGGATAGGCCCGAGGGGTCAGGAAATTACAATAGCTAATTGAATTCCCCTCTATATTTAAAAATTGTTTATGTTTAACCAAAAAAATTGAAACACAACAAAAGTCTGTTTTTTATAGTGAAAGGGCTTGTGGGTTGGTTTCTACTGTATAAGCTTTGAATGTTTTGAAATAGACTGCATATGTGAGCTAATAGGCCTCAAATGTCAGATTGTATCATTCTTTCTGCCCGTCTAGAGTTTTGCAAGTTATTCTAGTGCATTTCCAGTGAGTCTTCAACACCTTGACTATTATAACGGGCAAATTGTATCATCTGTAGAGCGGCTTACAGTATGTCAAATAAACTTTGATCAACTTATGGTGGAGGAAGAGGGGTCTATATTTTTGGTCCTTTTATTTAATTTTAATATCTTCTATTGAAATGTCTCAATTACTCATTAAGAACCTCTGTTCCCCAAGTACCAGAAAGCGAATAGTCTCTTTTTAACAGTGTCTCATTCTTTCAAACTTTGTTGTCCAAACCCTTCCTCATTGCAGCATTTATTTACCAAGTGTTAGGGGTAAATTTACTAAGAATCGGGAATGGTCGAGTTTAGTTGTTTTAATCTCGTTTTGCATTGCCAAATCTCGGGTGATTTTCCCGTTTTTCTACTTGCAAATTTACTAAGAAGTGAGTTTAGCTGAAAGTGAGATTGCCGATGGTGATGCAGATCGAGATATCTCCCCCGAGTTGCAAGTGATGCTGAGATTACTCACCCAAGAGTGTAGTGTTTTCTCTCTGCAAATCTTTCCCGAGCTAGCATCCTGCACTTATCAGTGAGATATGTGTAAGCTGCTTGTGTTGTACCTGTAAAAAAACGGGTTATTTTAAAATAAGAAATGACGTGAGGTCCCCCCAAAAGACTATCCAACCCCGGACTTGCCAGCAAGTCCTGGTTCTTAAAATTACAGGGAAAAAAATGTGTAGGGTTCCACTGTAATTTAAGAACCAGCACCAGGCAGCAAGCACAGAGCTGGTTTTAAATATATGGAGAAAAAATAGTGTGAGGTTCCCTGTATATTTAAAACAAGCCCTGGACCCTTTCTGATGGGGGGACTGATGCCACAGCCAGGGGTGCCCTTTCACCGGGCCCCCCAGCTGCACCATCAGCCCTGATCGCTATTCAGCCCATGCCAGGGATCCATGGGGAGTTGGGGACACCTTCAATAAAGGGGTCCCCCTCTCCAGGGCACCCCTGGCCTAGGCTGATAGCCCGGGGCTATCCCCCCCATCCCCTTGGCAGTGGGTGACGGGTTGATAGTGTAGGGGTAGTGTAAAATAAATGGTTAAATATTGTCTTTAGTTGTGGAACTACATGTACCAGCAAGCCTCCCCTGCATGCTGGTATTTGGAGAAACACAAGTACCAGCATGCTGGACATTACGGACCCACTGGTACTTGTAGTTCCACAACCAAAGCAAAATGAAAAAAAACATACACCGTGAAAGTAAAATTTTATTATAACATACATGCACACTCACTCACTATCACACATACTCACCTAGTATCCGAAGTAATTCATAGGGGTACATATAAAAAAATCCATACTCACCTCTCCTATGCGTAGTTCACGTCCTCTTCTCCAAGTAGGCATTCATGGGGTTAAAACAAAAAAACAGGTGCTCCCGAATCCAAGCCGGACTGAGTAAAGGTATGTGTTTACACATACCTTTACACCACGTGAATGACCAAGGCACACGTGTGCCCCGTCATTGAAGGAGCCGCCAGCCAATCAGCGGGCATCTCCGTTGAAGCAGCTCGCTGATTGGCTGTGTTCGGTCAGCCTGTCTCCCCCATAGACTTCAATTGATAGATATCTCCATTGAAGTCTATGGAGGGAACCGCTACATTGTATCATTGATGTAACCACAAGGTTACTTGAGGTTACATCAATAATACAATAGAGCAGAGATTTGATGGAGATTTTTCTCCATTGAAGTCTATGGGGGAGACAGGCTGACCGCACACAGCGGAGATGCCCGCTGATTGGCTGGCAGCTCCTTCAATGACATGGCACACGTGTGCCCCGGTCATTCGCGTGGAGTAAAGCTATGTGAAAACACATACCTTTACTCGGTCTGGCTTGGATTTGGGAGCACCTGTTTTTTTATTAAACCATGGATGCCTACTTGGAGAATATGACGTGAACTATGCATAGGTGAGGTGAGTATTGATTTTTTTATAGGTACCCCTATGGATTACTTCAGATACTAGGTGAGTATGTGTGATAGTGAGTGTTAGCGTGAATGTATGTTATAATAAAATTTTACTTTCACGGTGTATGTTTTTTTTTCTCGTATTGCTTTGGTTGTGGAACTATAAGTACCAGCGGGTCCGTAATGCCCAGCATGCTGGTATTTGTGGTTCTCCAAATACCAACATGCGGGGGAGGCTTGCTGGTATGTGTAGTTTCACAACTAAAGACAATATTTAACCATTTATTTTACACTACACACTAGCACTATCAACCCGGCACCCACCGCCCTAGAGTGCCGGGGATAGCCCCGGGCTATCAGCCTAGGCCAGGGGTGCCCTGGAGAGGGGAACACCTTTATTGGAGGGGTCCCCAACTCCCCAGGGCTGACTAGTGGTCAGGGCTGATGCTGTGGCTGGAGGCTGACTAGTGGTCAGGGCTGATGCTGTGGCTGGGGGGCCCGGTGAAAGGACACCCCTGGCTGTGGCATCAGTCCTTCGCTAGAAAGGGTCTGGAGCTTGTTTTAAATATAGGGCTAACCTTATGCCAATTTTTTTCTCCCTATATTTAAAACCAGCTCTGTCCCTGCTGCCTGGTGCTGGTTCTTAAATTACAGTGGAACCCTACACATTTTGTTTCCTGTAATTTTAAGAACCAGGACTAGCTGGCAAGTCCGTGGCTGGTTAGACTTTTGGGGTGGGACCTCACGTAATTTTTTTAAAATAATTAACACTATTTAAACAAGTTACAAAAAGAAACATACACAAAACACAATGATTAGTGTATATTTCAGACAAACTCGCAGCTCTGGAGGTGAGTGTTTAAAACGTCAATTTGGCAGAGAGTTTGCAGGCATCTCACCCGAGATTCTTATCTCGATTCTTGGTAAATTTGCGAGCTGTATCTTTGAGGTGAAAAGTACTTCAGAGTTTGGCCGATGGTGAGAAGATTCGAGTTTGCTAGGTCTCCCGAGTTTTGCGAGTGAGATGAGAGAAATCTCTCTGTAACTCACCCGACTTTGACTTTAGTAAATTTGCGAGATGAAAAACATGCCTAATCTCACCCAAGATTGCAATCTCACCCAAACTCGATTCTTAGTAAATTTACCCCTTAGAGGGGTATTCAATAAGAAAGGTTAACTTCCCTGGCGAAGTTAACGTTTCATATCGGAGTTTTTTTCTGCGTAAAGGTATGGTGCGCGCTCCCGCTTATCCCCGTATTCAAAATAAAATTAACTAAAACGGGAAACTCCGAAGTTGGATTTGCGTAAAGTTACGAATTTTTCCTTAAAATAATTGTAAGACCCCCCTAAAGTTGTAAAAACATGGGGGAACACTATGGGTTCCCCCGTTTTAGCCTTTAATTGAAAGTTGGGGATTTAAACAGCCACAGCAGGTGTTTTTTTTCCGACATTGAAGAAGTGATGCAGAAGAGCACATAGGTTATTTTTTTTGTTTTTTAAGTGGTCCCATCAAATTTGGGGTACATGAAAATGGGTACTAGCATATTTTGGTGTCCCTAAAGTAATTTTTTTTTAATTCTGCATTTGTGCACCTGCCGCTATAATTCTATTCTAGAAAACACCTGCCGCATACTTGCAGAACAGCCCTGAACCTATTTCACTATTGTTTAACAATTTTTCCCATTTTTTTTTTTTGCACCCGAATTTTGAAATTAACTTTTTGGGGTGTCCCTATTTTTTTTAAAACATTTTTTGACACAGTTCTTTTTTAAATGTCAATCTCAGGGGTGCAGGCTATTTTTTTAAAGCCTGCACCCCTAAACCCCAATTCTGCACTTTTTTTCGACACCTATTCAATGGTGAAAAGTTATCACCTTTTTTTATCAAAGACTTTTCAAAACTGCGATAAGTCTTTGAAATTGAATAGGGTGTAAAAGTAAAACAAGTGATATTAACGCAAAAACGTTAAAAAGTGCGATATTAATGCAAAAAACGATGTTATCGCACCCATATTTAATACCCCTATTAGTGTCTGATGGAGTGTTCCTCTGTCCCGTGAACAGGATAAAAGTCTCAGAAAGAGGATTCTGCCTCCTAAAAGACAAAAACTCTCTGCAATTGTACAAAGCTGTACAAAAACATCTACTTCTTCATTTTGAGTCACCAACTCAGCAGTCTATACCATGCACATTCTACGGTATTTTTCAGAGCAATAGTTCCTGGGGGATGCAGTCACCATATTGACAAACATGATGTCAATATTTACATTGTCGACTTCTCAAAGTTATAATGTTGACATGGTGGAAATGTTGACATGGAACATGTCAACACCTGTAGAATGTCCACATGTTTACAGTGTTGACATTTCGAATTATGACATTCTGTGCCATGCCAACAATAGGGTAAAGCTGCGGGAATGGAGGGTTAAAGTTAGGCTACAGACACAGAGGGCTAGTGTTAGGCACTAGAGATAGGCTGTGGGAGGGAGGGTCAGATGACTCTGCCAGAATTCCACATCAGCTGACCGCCGGACTACAAGACACTGCCGGAGCCATTAGTGTAGGCAAGTGAAGCCGCTGCACCACAGGGACTGTTTAGTTGACATTCTAATCAATGTCAATGTTTCATCTGTGTCAACATGATGAATGTCGACATGCTACACATGTAAACATTCCACCCATATCAACATTCTCATGTCGACATTATTAATGTCAACATGATGAATGTTGACAAAACAAACTGAACCTGTTCCTGGCAGCACCAAATCTCTTTTTACTTCTTGACCAACTACCAGATCAATACCTCTTACAGCAGAATCCCATATGACAAACTCCCTACTTTCAGTGGGAAAACCCCCTCAAATGTTTTGGTTCAGTTTTAGTTTTGGATTTCTTTAAACTTGATAAAAACAGCGTAAATGATGTAATTTGCACCTGTTTTCTTGCAATCCA
Source organism: Taudactylus pleione (assembly GCA_031769625.1). Classification (NCBI taxonomy): domain Eukaryota; kingdom Metazoa; phylum Chordata; class Amphibia; order Anura; family Myobatrachidae; genus Taudactylus; species Taudactylus pleione. Next base: position 1,969,567 of record JAUIMM010000364.1, on the reverse strand, counting down.
AAACCCAACATCCAGGTTTGAGATCCGAGTTATGAATTTACATCAAGACCCAAGCCGGGACTCGGACCTCCAAAGTTCGGGTGTGTGCGGTTTTCAGCAAAACCAAACCGTTCATAAGTAATTATTATTATTATTATTATTATTATTATTATTATTATTATTATTATTATTATTATTATTATCATCATTATCCTTTATTTATACTGTGCCGGCAAATTAGACAAAATACAAACAATGTTTAATCATTCGCATAAGTAGATAGAATACAAGAGAGCAGCACTTCAACTAAAAATTTACAACCATTTAATAAAACAGATTAAATATCAATTGCATAAATAAATCATAAACACAAAAACACATAAACTAAAAACTGGATATTAAAAATCGTTGAGTATGATGAAAAACACAAATGAAAATTTCAGACATGCATGTCAAAGTTCGAGCTCCTGATAATAGAAACCCTTTTATGCCACCGTACAAATTTCATCCCCTTGAAAAATCTGCCAATCCGGCTGGGAAACACGTTGGTGTATACCCTTACTTGGCACACATGTTCTTTGATTGAAACTCTGTGAAGTTATCTTTGGTAGCAAGGACAGAACTACATGTGACACAAGTCACTGGTCCTGATTTGGACAATCATCTATCTGCCCGGGATTTTATTTGCTAATGCTTTCCCCGTTTATTGGGGATGACAGCAGAATTGGTGTAGGAGATTTACATGTCTCTGCAGGATACCAGCCTTCTTCACGGATCTAAAGAAGACCACACTACACGGGTCATTGCCAGTCATTAGACCCACATTTCCATTGGAGAACATTGGAACTGGTAATATCTATATATTTGCCATTGCCACTTTAATCCAATAATTGGACTTCATCTAGTACATTTGTATGGTGCCATAAAAGGGTTTCTATTATCAGGAGCTCGAACTTTGACATGCATGTCTGAAATTTTCATTTGTGTTTTTTATCGCACTCAAAGATTTTTAATATCCAGTTTCTAGTTTATGTGTTTTTGTGTTTATGATTTGTTTATGCAATTGATATTTCATTAATTTTATTAAATGGTTGTAAATTTTAATTGAAGCGCTGCTCTCTTGTATTCTATCCATTTATTGTATAGGAGACCTACTATCTCCTTTTAGCAGCTGCTTGGTCAAACCACTCTTGACAGTGCTTTATTATTTATTTTGTTATTCGCATAAGTAGTTGCCTTAGTGGAGCTTACAGTCTTAAAGTTTTCTACCACGTGCACACACACACGTACACAATAACACACACACGTACACGATAATGCACACACACGTACACAGTAACACACAAACACAGGGTAATTTTATCAGAAGCAAATAACCTGTCAGCATGGTTTTTTATAGATGCAAAAATGGTGAGAGCTTACACACTACATGCAGTTAGGGCCGTATTCAATTAGAAGCGAAAAGTCAGTTTCGGCGATACTTTTTCGCCGATTACATCATTTTCGCCGGTTTAAACTTATCCCCGTATTCAATTCCAAATACTTTTTGCCTAGGCAATGGACCCGGCAAAAAAGTTTCGCCTTTGAATAGCAGGCGGAAAAAAGTGCAGAATTGGGGTGTAAACATTGGAAAACCACCCAGCATCCTTTGTACAGCCCCCTAAGGTAAACTGTGTCAAAAAAATGTAAAAAAAATAATTACGAACACACCAAAAGGTACATTCATTTTGGGGGCAAAAAAACTAAGATGGGGTACAAAGTTAAAAACTAGTGAAATAGACTCCAGGGGGGTCCCCAAGTATGCCCCAGGTGTTTTTATGATTGCAGGTGGTTGCAGCAGGTGGATTTTTCATGTTTTTTAAACCATCACATTAGCAACTTCAAAATATGCTAGTACCCATTTTCATGTACCCCAAATTTGACGGGACTAGTTATTTTCTCCAAAATAACCTCCAAAATGTTATTCTTCACCACTTTGTAAAACACGCAAAATAGCATCTACTGAGACCATTTAAAGTGACCAAATACCTTCAGCAGGGCTATTCGGGGGTATCCAGAGTGATCCCCTATGTTAGTGCATCTTTTGGGGGGTATCAGGCTGATTTCCCCAAATCTGACAGAAGTTTTCGCCGATTTAAGTTTCGCCGGGTTCCGTTTTTGCCGATTTGGAATTGAATACGGGGATAAGCGGGAACGAGCGTGATACTTTTCGCACTCAAAACCAGCGATGATGGCGAAAGGTCCGGCAACTGACTTTTCGCTTCTAATTGAAAGCGGGCCTTAGTTGGAATAAAACTGATGGGCTGAATGCTTTGAGGCATCAATACTAACCACTGTGCTAACCATTATGTGCTAGTTCTACTTTAAATAAATTGCCCTCTTATCTGCCATCGTTGTCTGGAGTTGCATAGTTCTGCACTAATCCCTTAAATACTAGATGTAACTGAGGGCCTGATTCAGAGGAACATGCAGTGTTGATGATGTCGGGTGCAGTGGATCAATTTTGGGCTATTGTGCATGCACCAAAGTCACACTGCATACGTGCATCGACGGGTTTGAGATGGTGAGCGAAGTGAGGATTTATACGCAAAGTGAGTTATAGGTAGTCAGCATTTGGGGAGTTAACAGGGTAGCTACAAAAACGCAGGAATGTCAGGGAATTGTGTGCACCACTGAATAAGGCCCTGCGTCTGTAAGGATGGAGGGGGGAGATATGTTAAGGACATAGGGCCTGATTCAGACCCGTTTGCTATCTGAATACACTCGCTAGATGCGTATGCAAATTTTTAGAAGTGACGCCACGGGAAGCGATCGCTCGCCAAGGCATAAGCACGCCCACCATGTCTTAGCGAGCGGCCACTTTGTGTATGCGTATGCCAATCGCACAGGCAGAGCCACCCACCAGCAACATGTCATCTCCAGGAAGTGTATTAAAACATTGGTACATCGAGCACCATCGGATGCGAACGCAGTGCTTGAGGTAGCTTTTCCCTACCGCAAACATTGCGAGGAAATCAGTGTGAAAAAATGGCAAGTGACGTGTACTGTGACGCTGTCTGTTAATTATGCACGCCTCTAAAACGGCGTTGAAACACCCAGGCACGCCTGCGTTCGCATCTCCAACCCCCCGTTATTAGTGTCCTGCCCCTGTTACCACACACAAATGGCTTCTCCTGTCACTCATTACCCTGGGCTGCCTTTGCTGGGCGAGCGAGAGGGTAGCGAACGCAGTGTGTAGTTCGCGCATGCGCAGAACGAATCGTGCGCATGTGCATACGCAGAACATCGGGCCGCTTGCGAGAACACAGCGCGAGCGAGCTGCTCTGAATCAGGCCCATAATACCTGCTCATATTACATATTGCATAATTTAGTTTGTGTGTATAGTATAAAAAGAAACCTGACGAGTCCTCTGTAACCACTCTGTTTATAATTGTTGAGCATAAATTTGTTGTATTCTATTGCTATAGCATAATTAGGGACTGAGAAGGCCACACAGTGACTTATCTATTCTCTTGTCTAGTCCTTAACTCATGGGAGATTTCAGAATTGCATCTCTTTTAGAAGATTAAGACATTAAATTGTTATTGATTAGGACATTAGGCATGATTGGTTTCTATAGATGGAAAGTGATCTGACTCGATAAGCCTGCCACCCATCAATTGGTGCCATCCATCTCTTTGCACGATCATGCCTCATCCTCTAATGGTAAAAATCTGAAATCTATAACAAGTATTCTATACTCCTTTCTGAGTGTATAATTAGTTATTGTGATTTGCCTGTTTCTCCCAGTAATATGTACACATGGATTGTCACTCTAATAATTCTAAGTAGGAAGCTGTCTGTACGCGAAGAGAAATTATATGATCCTTTGTGAGAAAAAATTGCCCTGAAGACAGCATTCAAGAAATTATATGAGGAAAATATATACAGTTCTTAGCAAAGAGCATTTAAGATGACACTGTTTCATTTAAATCCTTGGTAATCAGTGCCACCTTAATGAACAATTGAACAATATGTACTTTAAATAGATCAGGCATCCATGACTAAGTTAATTTGTAGAATGATTACTTATATTTTGTTTATTAGGCCTTTAAAAGATCCTTTACATCAGCTTGTCAGTATTCAAGAAGACAAGCGGCCGTCATTCAAAGCATGAGAATAGCAAGAGTTAGGATAAAACATTACTGAATTTATGATTAGAGATGTGCGGATCGGTTTTCCTGAAATACGAACACACCAGAACTTAGGGGTTCCGAGCCGAATTGAGTCTCAGTTCGGAATCACTTTGGGGATCCAAGTAGAACCGAGTCCCGGTTCAGATCTGCTGTCAGTTCAGAATTCGGATTTAAAAACCGAACTCGGAGTTTGGACTAAGGATGTGCCCGACCCCCCTGTTTTCGGTTTTGGATCTATATCTCCTTCTTGTTTTGGATCTGGATTTGTTTTTGGCAAAACCGCCCTTGCATGTTTTGGTTTTGGACCTGTATTTTTTTCTAAAAAATCATAAAAACAGCTGAAATCACATAATTTGTTCCCGATTTTGTTCCTACAGTTTTATTAACCTCAATAACATTAATTTCCAGTCATTCCAGTCAATTTTGACCAACTCGCAGATCAAAATATTGATTTCTTCCAATTTAGGCCAAAAGTTTGCATTGAGCTAGCTGGCTAACTAAGCTAAGCGACAGCAGTGGGCAGCACTAAGATGTGGCAGCTCAGCTTCCAACATGGCACAGAGTGGCACTGCAGTGGTAGACAGGATGGTAGTTTAATAAACTATACAACACCATAGGAAGTTTAAAAACCAAGAATGTTTTAATTAATCAATTTCTTCAGTCCACGAAAGACGTTTTTTGATCTTGAGGAGGTTTTTTATACATCTAATAGAAACGCGGTGGCCTTGCTTGTGTAGGTGCTGTTAGTACACACTGTAAACAGACATTTACTTTGTGCTTGCTGTTTACATCAGAGGAAAGCAGCCTGTAGCTCTATGGCAGAACTAGAACTCCCTGCATCCGTGATGTTTGCCGGGCCTACTGGAAGATTATTTGTCAACAACAGGTGGCGTGCCTCAGGTTACCTCAGCCTGCTTTACCCACTGTATGTAACATGTATATATGTATGTAATGTGACCAATATACACAACTAATTTTTGTATTAAACGTTTTTGCACTTTATTGCACATATCCTGGCAGGAAGATGCTCTGTGCTGCTGCTCATATTTCTGGTCTCTCTCATGACACACTTCATCTACATTATCCAGTTATTCAACTTAGAGTCACCTACATACAAAGGAGGCAGGCAGTTATTGAGCTGAACCGTTATTTATAACAGCCTATCAATTCACCAGGGTCCTGAGGCAACCGGTTGAGGTTGGGAGCAATGAAAAAAACTGGGTACATTTGAAAATCTACCATGTTTTGCCCACCCAGTCAACTTAGTGGTTCAGAATTTTTTTTAAAATGAAAGGGGCATACAGGGGATGCTGTCTGTGGCCATAAACATTTCTGGACATTTTTGGCTTTCAGCAACCACATGTAGAAGATTTCAGCGGCTGTGGCAGTTCAATTACCAATATGGCACATCTAGGAAAGAAAATGGCACTGCAGTGACAGACAGGATGGCAGTTTGATAAACTATAAACTTAAAAATGTCAGGCAGCAATGCCCAGTGCACATAAAGCAAAGTAAAGAGGTGCAAGATGGAATTGTCCTTGGGCCCTTCCACCCACAATTATTCCTCACCCTCATCAGTGTGTACATCATTTTCACACAATATTACTTTGTCCCCACTGGAATCCACCATTACAGACTCAGATGCCTCTTTAATTTTTGGACATAATTGACGGTAGAGGTCTTACTCATGGAATTTGTAGTTCATTTTGATGAACATCATCTTTTCCACATTTTGAGAATGTAGCCTGCTACGCCAATCACTGACAAGGTTCCCGGCTGTTCTGAAACTCTTTTTCAGTACACATTGGAGGGTGGGCAGCTCAAGTAAAGCAAAGCCAGTTTGTGCAAGGGCCTCCAAATTGCCTTTTTTTCTTGCCAGTAGTGAAACAGACTGTCTGACATGCATATTAAAATAGTCCTCAACCAATCTTTTAATGCTGACTATATCAGATGGAGTCACGGTAAAGGTCTCATTAATTATAGGCAATTCTTTTAGACACAACCAGATGTCAAAACTTGGTTGTTTTGACTCATCTGCATCACCAGTGGGTCTTTTTTGGGGAAAGTTTAGTTTTTCCTGGCAGCCGCACTTGCTGGAGAAACTGAAGGAGGAGCCATCATTGCATCACGTTCTGCTTGAGCTGACAATTTTTTTACCAACAGATCTTTGCGTCTTTTCAGATCTGTGTCCATTGGGAAGAAAGCCCCATGTATGCCTTAAACCTAGATTTGAGCATTGTTGCCAAAATGTATTGATCAGATTGGAAGAGCCTGACAACCCTTGGATCCTGGCAAAGCGAATAAAGGACTTGATCTACAAGTCCGACATATGAGGTGGAATTGCTTTGTTTCAGTTTCCTCCTTCAGTTTCTCAAGCTGCTTTTCCAACAGTTTAATTTGGGGAATTACCTGACTCAAGCTAGCCATGTCTGAACTCACTTCACAGGTGACTACTTCAAAGGGTTTCAGCACTTTGCACAACAGATAGTATTTTCCACTGAGCTTGAGCAAGGTACATACCTCCTCCTCTTCCTATCTCATACTTTGTTGTGTTGCTTTGGATTGCTTTTTGCTGTTCCTCCATCTGCTAAAGAATATGAAGGGGGGAGTTCCACCTTGTAACTGCCTCTTGCTTCAGTTGGTGACAGGGCAAATTCAACATTTCTTGCAATCTTTCTACATGCACCTACTGAATGGCGAAAATATCCGGATATTTTGCGGGCCACAGAGAGCATCTCCTGCATTGGCCCTGTCATTTTTAAAAAAATGTTGCACCACCAAGCTGATGGTGTGAGCAAAACATGGGACGTGCTGGAATTCACCCATCTGTAATGTTCTTACAATATTGGTGGTATTGTCAGAAATCCCAAATCCCAAGGAGAGTTGCAATTACTTCCCAGTGTCAGCGATATGCTTCTTAATGAAACCTGTGATACACAGAGTAGCCTGCCTCTGAATGAGCTGTTGTTTATTATATGCTGCTGTTGTTGGTGGCACGGAGGTCAATACACCCACCCAGTGGTCTGTTACAGTCATGTAATCTTGTGTTTGCCCTGTTCCACTTGTTCACAAATCTGTGGTTAAGTGGACAGTGGGTATAACAGCAATTTGGAGGACACTAATTAAGTTTTTTTAACATCCCTGTACAGGCTGGGAATTGCTTTTCTAGTGAAGTGGACTCTAGATGGGATTTGGTAGCAGGGACACAGGACCTCAATTAACTGTGTAAAACCCACTGCACTAATGGTGGATATCGTACACACATCTAATAACATCATTGTTTAACAGCAGCTGTTTTTTTAACTAATACTAGTAGTCTTCTTGGTCCCCTTCTGGGATGAAGATCCACTCCCAGCAGCAGCAGAAGGCTTAGCGCTCAAGGATTCTTCTGAGGAATGCAGGATAGGGGATGACTGAGTTAGCCTTACCAAATTGGATGCAGGACTACTTCCAATCATGATTGAGCATATTGCTGATGAAGAGGTTGGTGGTGAAGATGGCAGGTGCTTGGATCTAGCAGAGAGAAGGAAGCTAGCTGATGCTGGACTGCTTGTTGTTACTTTTTTAGCCAAAGTTTCTGAATTTTGCAATCACTTTTGATGGATGCTCTTTAGATTACGTAACAGGGAGGAAGTTCCAAGGTGGTTAAGATCCCTACCTCTATGATATTTTTTAGGAGTAATACACTCACTGTGCTACCACTTGCAGTGTCACAATATTTATTATGAATAATACACTGCGCTACCACTTACAAAGTTACAATATTTTTTATGAATAACACTCTGCGCTACCACTTACAATGTCACAATATTTTTTAGGAATAATATACTGCTGTTCCACTTACAGTGTCACAATATTTTTTAGGAATAATACACTGTGGTTCTACTTACAGTGCCACAATATTTTTTATAAATAATACACTGCTCTACCACTTACAGTGTCACAATATTTTTTAGGAACAATACACTGCGCTACCACTTACAGTGTCACAATAATTTTTATGAATATTTCACTGCAGTTCCACTTACAGTGTCACAATATGTGTATGAATATTACACTGCACTACAACTTGCAGTGTTGCACAATACATGTATGAATATTACACTGCGACCAATAGAGTATCCCTGGAGGACACAGCAGCCCCTTTGATGAATGAACAGAGAACCCCTAGACTTACAGAGCACCCCAAGACACAACATCCCTTTTGATGGACAGACAGAGCACCCCTGGAGGACACAGCAGCCATTGATGGATGTACAGAGTACAGACAGAGCACCCCTGGAGGACCCACATGTCTGTACAGTACACTCTCCACAGCCGGATTGAAAATGGCGCCGATGACCGGGGAATCTTATAGATTCCAAAACCCGCAAGAATCCGACAGCGGGAAGATGACGTTTTGCCTCGTTTTGAGATCAGAGTCAGGCGGAAAAACCCGGCCCGGATCGTGAAGTCAATCTCTACTGTAAACAGAACTTGCCGTGGAAAAAAGCTGTGGCCACTGCATCATAGCACTTTGCATGCTGATTGAGAGACTAAGTGGCACACTGATATACAAGTGTCACATATCAAATTAATTAACACAGTCTCCTGGTGCATCCTATTAGCATCGCATTGGCTGCATCTTTGAATAAAACGCAAAAAATGTGCCTGGGGCTAGCAGAGTCGAACGGGACCAGGCGCGCCAAGAAGGGCTGTTTGACGCGACTGCAGGAAAGACAAGTGAGGACACATCTGTATTTCTTCCTCTTCCTTACAGTGGCCCAGGAACTGTCTGCTGCAGGATACAAGTCACAGCCAGCACTGATTTTGTGGTTATGATTGTTTGTAAATTGTTTTATGTGTTCATTTTGGGTTTTGTTTTTATCATAAAGTTATCATAATGTTGGCACTGTTTATGTATATGCAATTTGTAGAATGCTGCAGAACCTCGGTGTCGCTCTATAAAGGTTAATAATGATATTATTAACAATAATAATAATAATAATAATATGTATTTGCGTATTTTAGGTGAATGCATTTTACATCTGCATTTTTCACCCAGATGTTTTCACTCTCTGCATTAGCCCTCTGTGTCTGAATGTTGATGCATCACTTTGTCATCATTACGACGGGGAGAAGTCTTGACAAGGAGAAGCATCAAGATTTTCAAATGTGGAAAACAAAGACTTGATGCATTTATTTTGGAGCGAAGGAACAATTGTTGCCAGCGCTTACCCTTGTCGGTACAAATCTGAATATATCTAACACAATAAAATACTGTGGTATTGATTCATATTTTGATCAAAACATTTAAGCTTGCAATCCATCATCAACCTATCATTTTTAGTGAACACCTACACCTACATCTATGCCTCAGACATCACTGAAATGCAGATAAAACCCTGTGCACTCAACACAATACTTCCTATTTCTATTTTGTAAGATTTATTCAGATTTTTACTCACATGGATAAGCACTGGCAACAATGGTTCTTTATCTGTATTCATAAAGTGCATTTATATTACCATCTGCTTCCCTAAAACTTCAGTTGAGGATGGTGTTTTGCACTTATTGCGATGTCAGGCCTCTATTGCTTCACATCGATCTTATACTTGATTTATAAACACAGCAAGAAAAGATAACACAAATACAATACCGATATCATTACAGGCAAGCCACAGGGTCATATCTAAATAATTAATAAGTAAAAATTTATTGAATTTAAATGGAGCCTACAGTAGTTAAAAATCTATATAGTTATCTTTAATAACACTTTCCTTCTGTTATACTGTACCTGTCCACATAGATTTATGAATGGTACAAGAATTTTACTCTCAAATGAGAATTCTGGGTATATTAGCTATAAATTTCCATTAAAGTATATTATACATTTTGCTATCAAATAGCTCCTCATATGCAAATCAGAATCAGTGTATTTAGCAGAAATAGCAGTTATGCACATTAGATGTTTCTAGAGTCTATGTATAAATTACTTAACTTAATTGATGAACTACAGCAGAAGGAAACAAACATATGCTCAATGTATCTCTAATAAATGAGTGCAAATTACCAACTAATTAATAAAACTTTAGGAAGACATAGTAAAGGTGTATATTTCTGGTACCTATAGAAAATGGAATAGATTAGTGCCATGCTTGCTTATTAACTTAGGTTATACTTGGTATTATTAATAGTACATTGGCTGTCCAAGTAGTTTAACATCCATTTGTTGGTTGTCAGAGTTATCTGTCTGGCATATGCTATATATGTTAATTATTAGCCTGCATACCATATGTTTAGCTGCATTCCAACAGATCATACTGTACATTCATGCCTTGAATACATCATTAATGAAGGTGATTTTCAGTACAGTACAATTAATCATTTTTACAAAAGGCTGTGCATTTTTTCACCTAAAGATGTTAAAATTTAAGGATACTTACTTTGTTGCATTTATTATGAAGGACCACTGTGCATATTTTAAAGGAGAAAACATTCAACTATGTTTGCTAGAAGACACACTCACTGATGGTCTAGAACTTTTTCAGTGTTAAACGATCATTCATCCAGAAATAATGTATATTTAATTGTTGCAATAAAAAACTGCTGTACACTACCCTGATGATGTGCAGCAGGCATGAGTGGTTTTTAAATGTGAATACAAATAGGCCTATAGAGATGAAGGATTATTTCTCCCTATTTTTCTATTAATGTATACTAAAGCATATGGTACAGAACCTATTTTTGCAGCCTATTTCTCTACCCTGAACTTAAGTGCCATAGTGCTGCCTTGGTCGAGGTATTATGGCATTTGACAGACTGCAATGAAATAGTGTCTTTTGTGCGTAGATTATCATGGGACATGGTGGACTTCTTATTTGGCAACATAACAAAAAATAGAAACATATGAAAAAACACATGTTCAATAAATTAGGCAGTAACACATTTAATTGTTACACATTGATCTTTTTGTTCACATGGGGTATAGAAGCTTTTCCTTGCAATATTTCAGGCAATCATTATCAGAGTAGGCAATCTGGGTAAGTCTGCACCTTTTTCAGACCATAACTTCCAGAAAGAGGTGCATGAATTATTTGTACCAGTTTGAAATTAGATAGAATTTGCTCAGTTTGAGGGTCTTGAATCCTGTTTGCAATATAATTATAATTTTCATGATGGTTGAATTTGGGTTTGACTGTCTCAACCAAATTAAGGTTCGTAAAGACTGTAAAGTACACAAAAAAAATCTTCCTGCCTGGCTTAAATGTCTGTATTTTACAATGTTTCAGGGGTCTATTTACTAAGCCTTGGATAGAGATAAATTGAACAGAGACAAAGTACCAGCCAATCAGCTCCTAACTGCCATGTCACAGGCTGTGTTTAAAAAATGTCAGTTAGGAGCTGGTTGGCTGGTATATATCTCCGTCCACTTTATCTCCATCCAAGGCTTAGTAAATAGACCCCATCATTTTTACATAGCGTACAATGGCCCTCATTCAGAGCCGCACGTTAACAACAGTACGCTCGTTGCGTTCCGATGTTGACTAACCGCGCATGCGTCGGTGTTACACTGCGCATGTGCGTACGGCAGATTGCGAGTTTTTTTTCTCTCGTTCCTAAAATAGCGTACAGGAAGTGACATGTCAAATGTGATTGACAGAACAGGGCGTTTTTGGGTGTTGACGGGGGTGGAGATGAAAAAACGCAGGCGTGGCGAGGCGTTTTTGGGGCGTACATACATTAGCAGATGCGAACGTCAAATGTGTTCGGACCGTCTCATACGTCACTGGAACATCCGCTTTCCCTTCAAAATGCTCGCACAGCTTAGGGTCAGGATTACTCGACCACATTGGCGATGGCCTTCTCCTCCGTCCCGGGACTCAACGATGGTGCTGCGATTAATCGCGGCTGGTCAGTAAAGTAATTAGTGTTGGATTGAAAACCGGCTTGGTATGTGTTTGGAAAGCAGTTTATTGGGATAGCACAAAAGCGTACGCAGGTGGAAATCAGAGCTGCTAATGTCATGATTACACAATCAATTAGCGTACATTTTTGGGGTTTATTTTGGCCACAATTTGTTGGTTATGGCCTATTGTAACAATAATGTCATCATCTTTTAATTAGCTCCCCTTTTTTTTGGTTTACTGTGGAATTTGCATCGCTATGTGATTTTTTAAACCTTCCTTAAAGAGGCCTTTTTTTTTTTTAAGAGGGTCAGTTTTTGCCTTTAGGGCCAGGATTAAATGTAACCCATTTGTACAATAATGTCACAATACAATCTCATTTTTTTGTTTTTAATTTATTGTTTAAACACAAACAAATTGGCCTAATATTTTGTTGCCTTTTTTTGTGGCAAAGATATTTGTTCAAAAAAAAAAAAAAACAATAAGCCAAATAGCAGTAGAATTAATAAATCAGAAATAGAGGGGAAACATGCACACGCAGATATGAGTACAAATAATAAATAGAACAGACAGGAAAACATGCACACGCAGATATGAGTACAAATAATAAATAGAACAGACAGGAAAACATGCACACGCAGATATGAGTACAAATAATAAATAGAACAGACAGGAAAACATGCACACGCAGATATGAGTACAAATAATAAATAGAACAGACAGGAAAACATGCACACGCAGATATGAGTACAAATAATAAATAGAACAGACAGGAAAACATGCACACGCAGTTTGCCCCACAAACACAAACATTAAAACCACAATACATAACACTTACTTGCCAGGATCTGCATGCGAAAGCATGCCAGCAAGCGGGGCGTTCGCCGTTGCAGGTCGGACCACCTGCGCTCCAGCTGCCCGATGTTGCGGCGTGAGCCGAAGGACCGCAGGCGGGACCGTGCCTCCGCATACGCGGAGCGCTTCTGCCGGTTGGTCATGGGTTGAGGCTGGCTGGTGATCCGGCGATCCATGACCTCCGTAAGCACCAGCAGCTCGCGCCTGGTGAATGCGGAGGCTCTCATGATGGCAATGGTGTTTTTCTTAAAAATCATTTTTGATAAAGTGTGTAAAAATTTTCTGATTGGCTAATGTATTTTGGAAATTAACAGGAGCAATTTTATTGGTTAGTGTATGAGTCATGTGTTCGACAGGGCCAGAAATCTCTGGAGAGTTATGATAGGCTTGATGCAGTGACATGCGTAAGCAAATTTAAATAAAGAAATGAACCCAGGGAAATATGCGGGGATCCACAGCAATAGTACAATTGTTTAATTGTGGTTCACATGTTTTTTGAACAATAAAAGCGAATGTTTCATCCGTACGTATTCTGCGGGTAAATACAAACACGGACAAGAGTAAAGTTTCTTGCATTGTGTTGAAAAAAACAAACAATTAAGCTAATTGATACATTGATTGGCATGATACGATTGATGGAGGTAGGCAGAATAAAGGAGCAGGTAATCGACATCTGACAAGGCCACTTCCTGTTTATACTTGTGCGTGCGTTCCTTTCAAGCCATTTCGGGGATGTACGCTCGCTATTTCGTACGCTCGTTAGTTAGAGGAGGGGTCGTCAGAGTTTTGGGAGGAATTTTAGATGCGAACGAAAATACGAGCGAGCCATTGAATTTAAATATTTTTGTACGTACGCCTAACGTACGTGCGCCCGCTTGCGAGTGGGTCTGAATGAGGGCCAATGTTGTGAGTTTGAAGATCAAAATTTTAACTATAATTTGCATGGAAAGCATTTAGAAAATACTGTCTGGTGTAATCATTAAAGCTTTAATATTAGTGGATCTCTTTCCCTTGGAGGAGCGTTTGGTTACAAATTTCATTTTCAATACCACTGGTATGAGTTTGTTGTAAAGTCTGTAGATGATGCTTTCTGATTGGCTTCTCCACAATCTGTGTACTGGAAGTCAATTGATGCTGCAAGGGAATAACTTTATGGAGACATTTTTGACTATTTTGGGTTGATTCATCAATTTACCCCACAGCTAATCTCTTCATTTTAGAACCATCTTTAAACAAAGACAGTTAAATAGACCATTGTTCAGGATTTCAGTATTTTCAATGTATACCTGAAAACATTCTCAGTGATTGAACTTGATAATACTTCTAATTTTTGTACTCCAAGGGATGGAAACGTTTACACTAGTTCTAAGCATAGCTATAGTTTGCATTATTTTCCTGGGAGCAGAATATTGACTAGTTAACTGTACTCAGCATATAGACTTAATCATAGCCATACACATCCTCTTCAGCATATATAATACAGAAGACAACAGGATGCTGGTTGGAAATGGCCACACGTTTATTAATTATTGCAAGGTTTAGTTCAACTTTTCAATTATTCATAAATGCATAATATATTAATTAAAGTAAGTCTAATTTCCAGTCAAGGTACTGTATGCTATGCAACTTATTTGCATAGTAATGACAGTTTAGGGCCGTTTTAAGAGAGGAAGGGGCCCGTGTGCAGCCTCCGTTTGGGCCCCCTCCTCTCTGTAAGCGGCTCAGTGGCAGTGATCGCTGTAGATTTTGGCTTTATGCCAGAACCTACTGTGCATGCACGGGTCACTGGGAAAATGGCGCCCGCATCTACTTTCCGGAGGACATCTTTCTGCGCATGCACAGATCACTGGAAAAATGTCCACCGCCATTTTACCAGTGAGTGTTTGCTGCGGTACGGCGAGGCGGAGCAGCACTTAGGAATCAGCGGAGAGGTAAGTATAATTACCTATGGGTGCAGGGTGTGGGCCCCCCACAAACCTTGCACCCATTATAGAGACGCCTATGCATGCATGTCATGCCAGCTAAGGCCGTGTTAGTATGATGGTCTTGTGTGAGTAAGTTAGTTAATTAATTAATTAGTTAGTTAGTTAGCTAGTTATGTAGTTAGCTTTACAAAAGTATTAATGAGACAATAGTATGTGCCCCCAACTATTTACCAAAGAAACTTTTTATACTTAACACCGCATTTTTCATCTCAGCAGAGCATGTCTACTCTCAGACCATGTTAACTTGGTGGATTAGTGTAAGCTTGATTAACAACATAATGACTAATGATATTATGACACCAATCCTATCATCATCTGTTCACCAAAGGAACTTTATTTACACATAGAGTCTGTTTTAGGTTTATCAAAATCACCACCCCAGGGTATTTGTATGGTAAGAGCCATGCTAGTCATCAAGTCATTTATATGAAAGTGTAATTTGGCAAATCCCTTAGATAGCCTTATGAGACAGAGGGCCTGATTCAGAGCCGCTCGTAAGCGGCCGCTCGTTCGCACAACTGCGCATGCGTATGGGTCGTAATGCGCATGCACAAACCAGTCATTGCGAATGGAAATCGTGCGCTTGCAAAACAGGGAGGGGCTGCTAATTTGATTGACAGAATCTACTGTTTGTGGGTGGTAACAGGGGAAGGTGCTTGAAAATGGGGGAGTGGAGATCCGAACGCAGGTGTGCCTAACGGTGAAAACGGCGTTTAATGGGAGTGCATAATTAGTAAAGGAGCGTCATCGACCACGTCACTTGGTTGTATTTTAGCCTGAACTGCTCGCAGTGATAGCGGTAAGAAAAACCTACCACAAGCACTGCGAGCAGTTCAGATGCCTTTCGATGTACCCGATTAATCTAATAAATACCGGAGATGACGTGTGATCCAAATGGCAAAGGGGCGTCTTTACAAAATAGCGAGCGCATTTTTCATTCGCACACTCAGACATAGAGGCGTCAACAAACCGCAAAGAGCGAGCGCTCAATTTAAATAGCCAGCCCCTTTTTTGGAACGACTGACCGCAAATAGTGTCCGGCTCTTAATCAGGCCCAGTGTCCTTAAGTAACCATTCACCAACTAAGCATAAATTCCATGAAAACAATATTTCAACTGTAATGCTGGGTGCACATTAGAATCTGGATCGTGGCCGTTGGGATGACATAACGATACATCGGTCATCCACACAAATAGAATCATATAGTATGCAACGGCGCTACTGTATATATCATCCAATGGCCGCATCTAGGAGCATGCTGTCAGCCACCGGAAGGGTCAGATCTGCTGTGACGAAGTCGCTGATGACCCATGGGAGCACACAATCGCAGGTACACATTAGATGATATGCCCAATATATCATTCCAATCCATGTCAAAATGATATATCAGGCGATATATCGTCAAAAAATACTTAGTCCTTTCTAATGTTTCAAAAACTATGTTTGTTCTGGAGGTTTGTTGTAATGATTTTAAGATTCCTTTATGTAGCGTTCAAACCATCATGATGTTCTCCATGTTATACATGAAAATTAAACACATAAAGAGACAAAAAAAGTTTTTAGTAATTGTTGAAGATGTAAGTAGTTCTTTCAATCTTAACTGCAGTTTCCCAAATTGTCTAGATAATAGCGTACCCCAACTCACAAGCTAGCAAGTGGGGGCAATTACATCTAGGTATGTTACTCCTCCCACCTCTTCTTCTTACAAGGGAGAAAGGGAGAATGAAGCTGGTGTAAATGTGATGAATTTAATATATATAACAAGGTGGGAATCTCTGACACCTTGAAAAAGATCTGCAGGAGCAGATCGAAACGCATCGGTGAA
This sequence comes from Taudactylus pleione, assembly GCA_031769625.1. NCBI lineage: Eukaryota > Metazoa > Chordata > Amphibia > Anura > Myobatrachidae > Taudactylus > Taudactylus pleione. The sequence continues at coordinate 1,952,861 of JAUIMM010000364.1, read as the reverse complement.
ATGGGACTTTTATACAGTTACCATTTGTGACTTCCTTGGATGGGTGGTGGATTTCCGGACTTCATTGCTGTACTATACCAGGTCATTTTTTCCATCAACCTAGACTGCGCTTATAGCCATTTTATGTTTGCATTTTTTTGCATTTTTTTCTGATGATCTTTGTTATATATATTTAATTCCCCACATTTACACCAGGTTCATTCTCCCTTTTTTTGGAATTTTATGTTAGGATTGAACCATTGATATGCGTTGGTGGAGATCTGAGAATCGTGCAAGGAAACCTTGATGAGCTTCTAAATTATACCCTGCATTTAAGTAGAGTACACATATATTTATGTTTGATCCCCCTGCTTGTTGAATAGACACTTTGTGAGAAGTTAAGGTGGGAAGAGAAAGATATATTTTTTATTAAGTATTTTATTAAGTATATTTATACATTTGTTGTATATCCCACCTTGTGTCCAGATTTTTTTCACTGTGTGTTTTTGGTTAAGAGTGTGGTGAGATTCTGATTCTGCACAACAGGGAGGCAGCAGATTTTGCGCACATTAAATATACCTAATTTTATTATCATATATCGTCTAATATGTACCGAGCTTTACACAAACAACACTTCAGGGTAACTTTGTTATAAAGAATAAGACATTGCTGTATGTTCTCATGAGAGATCCACTTGGCTGGGGTAGCTGTCAGAAAAACACCTCAACCAGCTATGCTGCTTAGTCCTAAGAGGATATAAAAGTAAACTTCATGGGATGAATTATGTATAAACATGGGTAACGAAGCCAAAATCGACATACAAGCAAACCATACTTTGTCACAACAGCAGAGAAAAGAGATCCCAACTTTAGTATTGCAGTGGATCCTAAAGCTGGGTACACATAGATGATATTTCGGCTGTTCCAACAGATCTGTCCAATATATTGTCAATATCGTCTAATGTGTATGTTCTATGTCGGGCCATGCATGCTTAGGTCATCAGTCACATCGTCAGGTCAGTCATACATGCAGCTCAATCTGACGATGCAACTGACGACCCCATGCAGCGGGATGTGACAGGGGCCACCCGATATATAGGCCCGTCACCCATGCAGTCGCCCGTCGGATCGCTGGGTACAAATATCGTTTAATGTGTCCCAGTGGTGACTTCAGAGGTGGGGCTGCAGCACAGTCCAAAATTCAAATAGGGGAGTTATACCAACTGCCATACCAAATGCTGCCAATCATTGCTGGACCGGAACCACTCACAGTTGATGTAGCTTCCCTATTTGAATTTTGGACTGTGCTGCAGCCCCATCTCAAGAGCCGGCACTGATGTGTACCCAGCTTAACATGAAGCAGTTGTCAACGTTGACGTTGCAATGCCACCTTTAGTCTGTTATTGGCATTGTGGCTGGTTCTAGCAGAGCTGATCATCATTTCAGACTTGATGGAAAAGCAGGGTCTAGTCAAACCCAGTAAAAGACATATTAATCAACTTCCAATAAAGTAAATATATCTTTAACAAATAATCTTTATATCCAACAAAGAGCATTATTTTAAGTTTTAACACAAACACAACCTCAGGTTACTGTTACTGTACTGTATATGACACAGGATGTACTGGTGGCCTTGTCAGCCATTGAGCAGATTTAACTTAATGGCTTTGTGTGAGCTAGTTAACACAAAAACATATTAACATGATCTTCATAGAAGACACTATATGATCGGCAATTAAAATGTACATCTGTGACCAAAATGGGTTAACCCCTTAATATATACAGTAAAATTAATTAATCAATATAAAATGATTAGGCAAGACAGGCATCATGATAATAATTATTATTACTATTATTAGCAGTTAATTATATAGCACAAGCATATTCCGTTGTGCGTTTACAATTAGAAACAAAATAGTAACAAAACAAGACTGCATAATAACATACAAAGAAGTCATATGACCCTGCTGGTAAGATCACAATACATAGGGATTGTTGCTTTCGATATTTCACTGCAAATTAAATTTAAATGGCTGCCAGAATATTCCAAAATCCTCATTTTATATCACTACAGGCACACGAATATTTACACAAAATCACCACATATACTTCTCACAGGTCCTATTCCCCTGTCTATGAATTATTTGAGCTTCAGCGGTCCTCATCCTGCTTGCTAGGCCAGCTCTGGCCCTTCACTACTCGAACCAAATAATCTCCTTTTAAATGACATTTTTAATACATAGGGCACTCAGCAGCTGAGTGCAGAAAGTCGCTGCTAGATTGACCTGTGACCTTCAGCACATAAATAGAGAGAGAAGCAGTGATGACAGCTGACATATGATCCAGGAGCTGAGCTAGGTGTCATTTTGGACATACAGAAGATTAGCAGAGAGAGTTGCAGCAGTGACAGTTAACTCTGGACATTGATCAGATGAGGGAAGAGAGTTAAAGCTCTGACAGTTGATTCTGAAGCTCAACTGAGATAATTATAGCAGCAGAAGTTGCCTGGCCTGGACAGGTCCTATACGCTTGTGCTTAGAAACCTTGCCATACTCAATCATTGGAATATATTATTATGAATTTATCTGTAGGAAAATGTTTTAAAAATGCAGCTCATATATCACATTTCAAGAGATGGATCATTCAAATTTACAGACTTTCTTATATAATTTACTGTGTGAGTTCTGTCACTGTGACTTGAAGACAAATATCTGGGGCTTGTTCTGAGTTGGATGAATATATGTTCAAAAACGTAAGCATTAAAAAGTTCAGACTTAAAAATAGTGTATTTGCGCACATAGCAAACATCCTAACATACAACTTACTCTGCCCTTAGTGACAGGTTTATGTAAGGAGTACATTCAGATACACCTAAACCGAATTACGTCATAAGCACAAGAAAATTAGGTTTTTACATTTGCTTTGGCAGCAAAAAATAAATAAAAAAAAGTTTGATTTCAATAAAAAAAAGAAATCTTCATAAATTATCTTGCATAATTTTCCTTATCGCTTAGTTATGAAAGTAGTGAAAAACAAATTTTAATATACCCCTTCATAATAATGTTTTGTCAAATTTTTTGTTAAGACTATTGTAATACGATCAAGGTGGGGGAGTCCTCTCCTGGGGTAGATGGGCACTTCCAAACACACAGCAGGCAGGAAACGACACATCAGTCCAGGGTTTCTGTGCAATTTGCCAAAGCTAGTTTATTGTGCAGTAAAAATAAATCATAAAATCCCAACCCGTCTGGGTTCTAACTAAACAAACATCTCAATCATGATAGGACCTAATGCCTCGACCACAAATACAGGCATATGCACAGTACTCATGGTCATTGAGTCACAATGTCTGCTGCCTGTTTTCCCCCAAGTAGTGAGACACTGAGTAAAACCCCTGACACACTTTTATCTGCCTCTTACATGTGCAAGTACTAATTAGCCTGTTCTCAGGCTAAAGACCTGAAGACCCAAAATGGGCCTAATGGATAAAACCTGCCCTCACTCTCCATCCATAATCCCAGGAACCCTTATCTGGCTTTTACTAAAGCCCAAACATTATCAAGTCTGTTTTGCAATCAGACATTTTCCTGGGGTTTAATACACATACAGTAGGTCAGAAACCTGGGACAAATATATCTCCCGTGTATGACCAGAAAAGTATATTGGACTTGTAGATCAAGTTATTATTCACTTTGCCAGGACCAAAGGATTTGAAACATCTTGCAATTGGATCTGTACATTTTGGCAACCATGCTTGATCATAGGTTTAAGTTGTATATAATGTCTTTCTTTCCAACTGACACCGATCTTAAGAGATGCATAGAGTTCCTTGCGAGCAAGATGTCAGTTCAAGTTGCACATGACACAATATCTCCTGCTTCAATTTCTCCTGCACATGCTACTGCCTGCAAGAAACTGACAATTCTAAGAGAATCACTTGGGATGATGATGATGATGAGTCAACTCAGTTTGAAACATAATGACATCTGGTCAGATTTAAAAAACTTGTCCACATATATTAACACCTCTTCTGTGATTCAATCTGATACTGTAAACAACAAAAAAATGGAGGATATTGGCAAAATGTTTTTAAAAACTTGAATTCATCAAAATGAACTACAAATTTTAAGAGGAAAACCTTTGCCGCCAATTACAACAAAGTACAATTATTTCTGTAATGGTGAGTTCCAGTGGGCATAAGCTAATATTGTGTGATTATGATATCCATAGCACTGATAAGGGTGAGGATGATAATGTCATCTTCCAACTGTAGACATGATTAAGCTTGTTTTTGTGGAGGCAAAAACAACCAAGCACTTTAGCAACAAAAGTGTCAGTCCCGGTTGCTAAAGTGCTTGGTTTGTTAAACTGTGCATGTCCTTTTTAATAGGCAGCATAAGGGTGGGTTGGGGGCCAAAGGATAATTCCATTGTGCACCACTTTTCATTATGGATTTTTCCAAGATTGTGTGTGTTGGATAGGCACTGTATATTATAGTACTCTACTGGTGGTTCTGGCCCTGAATCAAAATTATATTAATACAAACCAAAATTCTGACTGTTCGAAGGCAAGGTTACATGTCTCCATGCTATTATCAGCACTATGCTCCTATAAAATACATTTAAACAGTGATGGCAAATGTAAACTTTTATTGAAAATAAAGAATTCAACAGATTAACTAATTTGTATCTTTATTACTAAACTGTTACTCTAGCTTCAATCTCCTGTATTGGCCTGGGACCTGTGATTTGGTGTGTTGCAAAGTGTTTTGATAATAGATAATATTGTCTACTAGGCTCTTAATTTTAGGCTATTAGCTCTTGAGTAATGAAAAATTCTATAGGGTTGTATAGTTTGTAGGACACTGGTTTACACGTGCATTATTTTTGCCCTATTGCCCTTCAGCACCTTGCACAGTACCCCGGTTCCTTTATGAGTCCCTTTGGATCACACAGGAATGACACAATAGCAAAGGTACAATGTTACCTTTATTTTAAACACACTCTATAGTAATGTAAAAACAGCAACTACAAACTAATATACAATATATACAGAATTGCCAGTAGTATCAGCTAAACTTTGGGGACCCCACACACATGTCCCTATAGCAGAGGCCCCTTAGTATTAGAAGTGGGAACATTTGCTGCATCACGCTTACCATCCTGGGCTGGGGGGGAATCGCTATGCCTGAGCTAGGCTGCTGTGTGTCTCCATGCTTCTCAGGGAAATGGCTTCTCTGTCTGTGCTAGGCCTGATTGTCCACTGCCCACCAGGAGCAGGGCGTGCCAACCAGTCTACGCATTGGCTGCGTATCCTTTGCCAGACCTCCTCCATGTAGCCAGGTCCACGGATGGCAGGCTGGCAGGATCTCCCGACTTCTGTGACCAGCCCTGCCTGTGTCCTGCCCCTCCGGCTAGGAACTCCACTCCTATCTCAAATCAGAACTCTCCCTGTAAATCCTCAGTTTGCTATTTCCCACCATGAGGTCACACCTCTGAGCCCTACTATTGGATGATTTGAATGCTCTGTACAGTTAGTGGTCTTGTCTTACCTCACTCCAGAGGAGAGGATTCCGGTGCCCATGTGTCTGGCCTAGACCCCTTTGGACAAAGACCACCCCATCACATTGACAAGAGGATTTAGCTTATTAGAGCAATAAAACCAGTCACTGTTAACTCCTCATAGTCATTTGTGATGTCACATGCCATTCAGCTGTGGGGGATTTCAGCAGGCATAAAGAGATACCTGGCTTCCTATACATTCCAGTGGGAGGGGGATGTCTCCCCCTGCATCCTTACCACACATTATAACATCATGCATCTTGTATGTAACATATCAGGCTTTAGAGATATTATACACTGATAGGCACAAAAACCTGTGATGCACACACACTCCATCTGCATTATAATGGGCCAAGTTCCACTCACACATAGTGAGCTGCCTCAGCCGGGCCCTCTCCTGATTGTCTGTCCTTCCTGCCCTTATACACTGGAAAGCAGGAACATACTGTAAAAAGTACACGATTTTGGGATGACCCAAGCTGCAGGGATAGTACAAGCTGGGGGGGGGGCACTTGGGTCATCACATAGTTTATAATACTGGCATCTCCCATTTACATCTCTGACCTCATCTTCACCTTCACTCTCCTGCCGCCCTCTTCATTCAACAAATGCACATTGCCTCTTATGCCAACCGATTACTTCCTCCCACTCCCACCTCCAAGATTTTGCCTATGCTGCTCCCCATTTTTGGTACTCTCTCCCTCTCCCCCTCTCCCTCTCCCCATCTGACTCTCCACCTCTCTACAATCTTTGAAATGGGCTCTGAAGACCCACTACTTCATCAAAGCCTTCCAGCTCTCATCCTAACTTACTGCTAAATGCTCCTCCTTCCCTGTCTACCCCATCTGTGTCACGCCTGTTTGTCTGCCCCTCCCCTTTAGAATGTAAGCTCTTGCAAGCAGGGCCCTCTACCCTCTTGTGCTTCTCCTTACTTTATTTTCATCTACTTCAAACTCCCCACTAGGGCACCTAACACTTTGTTGCTTATGCTCAGTAGCTTATTTGTGTGTTATGGTCCCCATGTAGCATTGTATATTATCCATATGCTTGTCCTGCATTGTATTGTACTGTAAGTCACTTATTTGTTTATGTACTTTGTAAGGCGCTGTGGCATCTTATTAATAAACAATAATAATAATAATAATCATTTCTGCCACTCCTTTGCCGCAATGTTTCATCTGTGCTATATTCTTTTAAACTGCCATGCGTTTGTGCCTGGTCTTGTGAGTTTCAATAACATTGTTCTATCCTCTGGGACACTTGTTTATCTCAGTTAGTTACTTAGGGAAGCTTGTTTTTGATTAATGTAGCCTAAAGCATGTCCAGATTACTTTATTGTACACTTCTAGACTGTAGTCAATCTCTAGCTGCATTCTCGTAGAAAGGATATATAAATGCATCAACTAATTGACAGATTATTGTGTCTTAAACCAGCATTCCTGAATAACTGCTTGAATTCCTTTGCACATATTTTATACTGGTTTTGTATAACATTCCTTGTACTGATTTTGGATTTGTATAATAATCTTTCCGGCTCTCACACACCTGGATTATACAACTGCCCAATCTATTTCTCACTTATTGATTATGGCTTCAACTGTGTTTTTAGCTATAATGGTAGCTAAATAATAGAAAACTTCCATGTATAATAACTAATAACTACAGATATGCACGGACCTCTCAAAGTTTTTGATTTTGGACCTGGATTTCTTTAAAACATATATAAAAACAGCTAAAATTATTTGTATTTGGGCCTGTTTTTATTACTAACCTCAATAACATTAATTTCCTAATTTTAAGTCAGTTTTGACCACCTCATAGCTCACAATTTTGGTTTCAGCATAACCACATGGCAGTTTAAAAAAGAATATAATACATCTAGAAACCATAGTGGCACTGCAGTGGCAGACATGGTGACAGTTTAATATAAACTACAGTACATAATACAATAAAATGTTTTCATTCATCAAGAACTAGGTCATAGTCCCAATGCCAGCACAGATAAATGAAGATAGAGTACTTAGTGGAAGCAGGGTAAAGCATTGCTTGATTGAGTAATTGATTGATTGATTTATTAATTGATTTATTAATTGATTACAGAATATAACTAAATATAAAAAAATTCTAAATGGAACAAACCATTAAAAAAACAAGAATCCAAATGAAATTGATTGATTGCTTGATTAATTGATTGATTAGTGTTAATAATTTAATGATAAAAAAATCAGAGAAATGTAAAACACTATCCCAAAACAAGTATCCAAAATTCAAATGAGGTTGATTGATTGATCAATTGATTGATTGATGGCAGAATATAACAGTATATATATATACTTATATATATATATATAAATTGATAAATGGAGCAAACCATTAAAAAAACATGAATCTGCAAGAAATTGTTTTGTTGATTGATTAATTTAATGATTAGAGTTAATAAATAAAGCAGAGAAATGGAAAAAACTTCTAAAGAACAAATATCCAAATCCCAAGGAGATCTTTGAAGTGGAAACTGAATACAAACTGCAAAACATAGGCCTCAGGATTCGAGGGAGAGTAACAGCCTAGTCAAAGTGAATCATTATTAATTATATGATTATATGATTTGATGATACCTGTCTGTGTCTGCTGAGAAGCTCCAGGAAATGGGGCTTATACAACTGGATGAGAAGCTGGTAATGGATGGCATTGCAAGATACAAAAGAACATGAACGCCTCAGTAAAGTACAGTAATATACACTGCTTGTCAAATACACACAATTTTGGCAAAACACATAATGAAAAGTGATGCAGTATGGAATTGTCATTGGGCCCTCCCACCCACCATTGTGTTGTATATTAAAAAGGACATGCATAGCTTAACAAACCAAGCACTTCAATGACAGGGACTGCCACATTTGTGGCTGAAGTGCTTGGTTGTTTGGCCCGCACAAATAAAGCTAGCAATAGACTTAAGGTGGCTAATAGTGTTGTTAATCATGTCTACAGTCTGAAGATGTCATTAACATCCTCACCTTCATTATCACACAATATTAGCTCATTCCCACTGGAATCCACCATCACAGATCTGTAGTTTGTTGTAATTGGCAGCAAAGGTCATCATCTTAGAATTGGTATTTAATGTACTGTATATGAACAACAGTTTTTTCCAATTGTTAGGAAGTAGCCTCCTATGACAATCACTCACAAGGTTCCCGGCTGTACTAAACACTCTTTCCAAGTACACACTGGAGGGTGGGCAGCTTAAGTAAAATAAAGCTAGTTTGTACAAGGGGCTCCAAATTCCCTTTTTTCTCCCAGTATTCAAAGGGACTATGTTACATGCTTATTTGTACATTGTTATTAAAATAATCCTCCGCCACTCTATAGATGTTTACTGCATTAGATTGAGTAACGGTAGAGGTGTCAATGATTTTGGCCAATTCTTTGAAGCCTGGCCAGATGTCATAATAGTGTATAACTTTGGCGGATTGAGTTGAAACATCCCCATTAGTGGGTCTCTTGGGAGAGGTAAGTCTATTCCTGTCAGCAGCATTTGCAGAAGAAACTGAAGCTGGAGATGTCATCATGTGCCACTTGAGCTGCCAATTTGCTCTCAAGGTGTCCTTTGCTTTTCTTAAGATCTATATCAGTTGGAAAGAAAGATATTATGCATGATTTAAACCTAGGATCTAGCAAGGTTGCCAAAATGTAGTGATCCAATTGCAAGATATTGCAAACCCGTTGGTCCTGGTGAAGGGAATAGAGAACTTGATCTACAAGTCCAACATACTGTACTTTGTTTCTCTAGCTGTTTTTCCAGTATTTTAACTAAAGGAATCATCTGCCTTAGACTGGCAGGGGTAAATTTACTAAGAATCGTGTTGGACCCATGTTTATCCAAGTTTCAACATGGATCGGATCGATCCACATATATCTGGAAATTTACTAAGCAACTGTTTTTCACATAACCATGGTGTATGTATTTGTATATGTGAACTGTGTTTTACTTGCGACTTCGGAAACACTCCTGTAAATTTCAGTGATTTGGTTGCGATCAGGGTTTATCTATTGCAGTCACTTTAGGAAGAATACGGGAGTGCACATAAGTTGTTTATGATTGGTAGAAAGTGTGAGAGTGGGACAGACATGTCTGAGCCAGATAAAACAGCCCCAAACCATCCAGAGTAGGGAAAGGTTAGTGGTTAGTGGAGTTTTGTTGGTGAGTAGTGTATTTTGCAATTTCTGAGTGCTGTATTGTGTATGAAAGTTGTCTTGTCTCTTTGTTGTGATGTTATTTCAATGTCTGTCACTTTTTCTGTCTTTGTTTTTATTTCAGTCTATTGTCATTGTTTGTTTGTACGAGTGTGTGTGTGTGGGTGCTGTGTGTGGTGGTAGTATAAGAGTTTGTTTGTCTGTCTTTCATTTTAAGTGTTATTTGTTCAGTGTATAATGTCAGGGGCAGGGGGTAGTGAAAAGGAGGACGTGGCAGCCCAGGATTCGCACTCCTCTGAGGCAGAGAGTGTAGGGAAGGACAGACCTACATCAGGACCAGGACAGACCGCAATGTGAAATTTTCTTTTGCAACGAATATGGCCTTGGTCACGGAGGTCATGAATCACCTCTGGAAGCTGTTTGGTTGGGAGTCGGCACATGTCAGCACTAGGCGCAAAAACATCATATGGGAGAAGGTGGTGGCGTTCGTCAATGCCGAGGGATCTGTGCGCTGGACAGTCAATATCTGCAAAAAGCAATTGTCCGGGTAAAGGCAAAGATGAGGAAGGAGGCCAAATCAGCAGCTGGGACAGGTGGAGGCTCCCCCCATATTGCCACCTTCCTTGATTATGAGGAGTCACTGAAGGTCTTGATCTCACCTGAAGTTGTGCTTCGGACATATGTGCAGGACACTAATCAGCATAGGCAGCCAGGTATTTTATTTGAAAAATTTTTCTCCTTTATATCTTTGATACTGTGTGTTTTGTTTAGTAATGTATGTTTTAAAACTACAAGAACAATTGAGTTTGTTAAATATATAACATTTTTGCAATTATATGTGAATTGTGCCAAAAACATACAGCTCTGCAGGTGGGTGTTGGCATTTAATAAAAATGTATCCCAAATGTAAATTATGAGAGGTCTGTCTGATACTGTATGTTATGAAAATTGCATAGTAACTCAAAAATTCTCCTTGCTTTCTGGCCTACATGCTAAGCTAACCAGTTAAGTTCCAGGAATTGTTTCTTTAGCCATAATTACTTTACATTGTTCACGTTTAGCAACATGCATGTGTGTATGTAGAAATTTCTGCAAGTGCCCAGTTGCATAGCATTTGTAAAAATTTTTAGTAATTCTTCAAAAATGTATAATTTAGTCATATGCATTGTGTAGTATAGGGAAATAAAAATAAGGCTTATTCTGGTGTTGTAACACAACCTAGTCCAGCATTGCCAGACACCTTGTAATCATTTTGAACTCGACCTAATAACTATAAATAATTGTTGAAAGGCATGCTGGCACTTGTTGTTCCACAACAGCTGAATAGGAACTGGTTAAGAAAGTTAGACTTCACATTCAGTAAAAATGACTGAATAGCATGTAAAAAGGACTGATTGTCAGAAACTATTTTTGTGTTGCAAACTTTATTTCCACTTCTCATTTTTTTCAACCAAAATGTAATGTGCTAATGGTACAGTACTTAATGGCACCTAACACTACACGTCTACAGTATCAGCAGAAACTTCATTTAAATAAAGTAAAATATATTAAATCATTGTCTAAATCCCGGAATATATGTATCAATAAATTTCATAAATGATTTCCACATATTCATAAAAAATGCATACACGTAATTGTGTGTTAATTTTAAACCTTGAAAAACAGACCAGCAAGGACATGTTGTACACAATACTCAATGGTCTTTGGTTTAATTAGATTTAGTTCATTTTTAAAGTCCGAATCAAATATGGTCTCATTGGTTTTTTTACAAATATTCAAGAAAAATACCTTCTGATTACAGTACAAAAGAAGTCTGCCCATAGGCCTAATTGACCCCAACAACATGTAGATGATGGGGAGGGACCAGGTAAGTAGTGATGAATGTTAGTTTTTTGGGGAGCAACATACAGAATTTTTAAACTAAAAATTTGTATATACAGTCAGGTGCATAAATATTGGGACATTGACAGAATTTTCATATTTTGGCCTCTATTCACCACCACAATGGCTTTCAAATGAAACAAACAAGATGAGCTTTAACTGCAGACTTTCAGATTTAATTTGAGGGTAATTACATCCAAATCAGGTGAACGGTGTAGGAATTACAATGGTTTCTATATGTGCCTCCCACTTTTTAACGCACAATGTTCTGCCGGTAGAGGGATGAACACTGCCGGAATACAAAGTACAGTATAGTTTTATCCGGTGGAACACAAAAACACCATACACCACAAGTAGTCTTCAAAACAAGTCTGCCATCTTTGAAAGAAAAAGAGTAATTGATGTATCCTTGCTTGGGTTTTATACAACACCGCTTGATATAACTGCTTCTAAAAGAAGGCTCTAACAAAATGGCTGCAGCTAGACTCCAATATCTATTTTCTAGTAATGGATTTAAATCAGTGGTGGATCAAGAAAAAAAGATGGCCGCAATTTGGAACGCATGAACTTCCGGTTCCTCCGGAATTCTCGGACTTTGGAATGCAAATAACTACCGGTATGGATCGGAAGTGCTGTAGTTACGACGTCTGGTCTTGGACACAGGAGCGGGAATTGAAGCCCCAATCAGCGACAACCTAAGGGTATAAATACCAATCTTGTTTAGGTCACATGCCACTTTTGCCTTAGGAAGGATCCTTGGCGATCCGTAATGCATATCAGGAAGTGACCGCATGTGAACCAGAGGGAGTCTTTGAGACCCAGGCTACTTGGACTTTGTAAAGCCCTCTGCGGTGGTGCCGAGCTGGTGAACCCGGGACCTTCTGCTATATTCCCACTGCAAAGTCGAAATTTGGTGGGAGGCTGTCAATTGGAACCTTACTCCTCTGTTTGTTATTATTTGTACATAATTTGGATGGTTTTTAAGTTCTTTTAATGTTTATTATTTTATTGTGGAATAAATGAAATTGCTATTTCCTTGAAAGTATTGGGTAATCTATTATTACCATTCTTATTTATACCAGGCATCTTTTATTAACAATAAGCTCCATCCAAGAACATTCATTTTTGTTTTATATGTATATTGAAGTTGGTGTTACTTCTTTTTGTGTTAATTGGGGCTGCAAGATTGTTAGGTTGCGCAGATATAGGTATAACTCACATCCTGAATAATTGTTGAACATTAAGTTTTTCGGCAGTAAATTTTCCCATTATTGCTAGAGATGATGTTTTTTCTTTAACATTGTGAAATACTGGTTAGATTTCAGGTGCCCTTTCTTATTTCAGGTGAACTTTGTTAACCCTTCTTTCCCCTTGACCACCTTTAGTAGATGTTGAAGTACTATCATGACTGGCAGCAGCCATAACGCTAGTACTGGGTTACTGCTTCTGCTCTTCTACCATCTGATCTATAATTGGTTTTATTTTTGATACCAGCAAGAAATTATTTTTTATACTTAAATTGTTTTGGGGTGCAAGATGATAGTTAGATGCCACCACACACACCGTTGCTTACACTGGAAGAAAAACACACTATGCAATTATTTTTGCACTAATATCTTTTTTATATACAAACAACACTGGCAACTGTTTTCATGTACTTGGAGGAACAGATCCCCTTTGTGAGAATTGTTTTGGGGTGCAGATGATGAGAGGATACCACCGCACACAGAACAGTTATGTACACTGCGTTACTCATCTGAACACTTAGAACAAAGAGGTCTTCTTGGGATGCAGCAGCCTCAGACACAGTAGAGGATTTTTTGGACAGATAAACTCTCTCTCTCTCTCTCTCTCTCTCTCTCTCTCTCTCTCTCTCTATATATATATATATATATAAAATAGTATTTTGCAGTGTAGATTTCTTAAATAACAAAAGGTGCAGATTCAGTTTAATAAACAAACCAGTGTCTCTTCATTATCACAAGGCTTCTTGCACCTCGCTCCACCTCCATGGACTCTAATTCACACATGGTCAGCCAGTCCAACCCAGCCCATCATACCCTGCTCCAGGAGCCATTTTCGTGAACCACCTGCCCCCTCATATTGATTGTGGTAAAGTGCTTCTGAGTCTGTTCCATCCCCTATACTGAACAAGGATACAACTTGTAGAAGCCAAGAAAGCCCAGATGAAACAATGTACAGTAGACAGAATATAAAAGTAAAATGAACACAAACGCTTGTGTCAGTAATACGTAGCAAGGTACTGTAAATTGTATTTACTATTATTCAGAAAATGTTTCTTCATGGTGATTTGTGCAGATTAAAATTGATTACACTAAAACACAGTGTTATACTAAATGAATTAACATTATTAATTCTATTTACTTTAGGTCCAGCATTCTGGGGTCTGGTGAACTCTGCATGGAATTTATGTACCATCGGCAAGCGACAATCTCCGATTAACATTAACACCAGTCAAATAATTTTTGACCCCTTTCTGTCCCCACTAAGACTGAGCATGGAAGGAAAGCAGGTACTTCATAAGAGAACTGTATTTTTATAGTTGTAGAATAAGCAGGAACAGTGTTATATGGCATTTTAGTTCAGGGGAAGTGAGCTCAATCTGAATGCAGTGTATGTTCATATGATTAGATGTTAATACATTAACCCCTTATTCTCTGATAAAACTACTGTACAGTACATTGGCAAACATTTAAAATGATATAATTAAGTATCTTAAAAGAGAATTCCAGCATTCTTTTAAAATGATTGACCCATCCATGCAAGAGGAATAATCAGCATTTTACTGGCAGCGTTGCTATGGGTGACAGGGGGCAGAGACATTGAATGATGTACTGTACCAGTAAACTTACAGTGCAGGAGGAAGTTGCCTGCATTGAATTGTGATGCTCATGGTGACTCAGATTCCAGCAGTTCCTTGGTGAAGCTAAGAAAATGGTTATTCCATGTTGGCTACATTTGGCATGTTTACTCTTGAAATATAGAGGCTTTTGTCTATATATATGTATGTATAGATTTATTTATCTCTGTAAAGTGTGTTCCAGCACACATGTGCCCCTACAACGGCCACTGCGAGAGAGATGGGGCAGACCAAGTACTGCAGAAGAGAAGGATGGCCCACTGCCAAAAGCAGGGAGATTATGTGAGGGAACAAAGCAGAGCACGCAAGGGAGGGGGGTGGGTGTTGGGCGTGAGCCATGAGCAGACTGTGGGGGGAAGCTGGGGAAAGTGGGGACGGACTGATGTGACCCAATCTATGCCGAGTCCCTTTAATAGTATATATATATATATATATATATATATATATACTATTAAATTTATTGATATATATATATTTATTGATATATATTTACAGTATATATATATATATATATATATATATATATCTGGTGTTCAATCCCCATATAAGCACTTTCTGCTCAGTTATTATATATATTTATGTAACATCCTGGCTTAAAATAAACCAGCTGTCCATCTAGCAGAAAGGAATATTAAAATTGATTGCATGATAGGCACCATCTAGATGTACTATTTTGGTATGCCATAATGTGATGTGCATAAAGATTAGCCTCATACCTACAAAAGAACTGAGTGAAAAAAACTTATCTGTGAATCTTTAATGGACATCTGAAAGTTCTCACAGCTTGCAAAAGACCCCTCAGATATCCAAGGGTATATGTAATGACAGCAAATTAGCCAAGTAGTGTAAAATTGTCACACAAATTTATTAAGGTTAAATTAAGGAGGATAAGTAATCTGCACATATTGAAAATAATAAAAACAGATTAGCTGATATTAAAATACAATTCATCCAGAACTTGGATCAAATAACAAAAAAGTTGTCCCAACTCATTTCATCTGCTCAAAAAAAATCCTATCACCAAATTAAGTCTCAGGTGGCACCACTCTTAGGATTACACAGTAGACTTTCTCACCAAGCTGCCTGGAGCCCATCATACCTCTCCCTACCTCAACTAGAACCTTCATCACTAGACAGACTGCAATAATTGATTGAAGTATAAGTGAGGGTGACAGAAGTCTCCTAAGATCCTTCATGTAGTCAATGTAGTATGGTGACTCACTGGTGCTCTAGGTGCAGGAGAGGAAGAGCATTTTTTTATTATCTTTCTCCTACTGTCCTACTTACATCACTATCTCAGTAATCACGCTCACTCCGGCAGTGAATAGCCACAGACTGCAACAACATGGAAAGGTGGCAGTATACAAGACAGAACTACCCTGTATATACAGAGTATAACAGGCTTCTACAGAAAATGGCTAACACAAGATATTTATAATTTTTAAGATCTTTATCACCAGCAGTTTTTTTTTAGAGAGGATACTTTAAAGTATGCAGACATTCTCCACATGTGCTTAAGTTGACCAAACCAACAAATTATCTAAATTTCCCTATACAAATATGTTTTAAGAGTCATTTATGAAACTTTGTGAAACGATTAACTTGTAATATAATGTTCAGAGTGGTGAGTAGTAATGCATACTGTATGTTCAAAGGATTTTCTGCTACAGCATGTGTGAAAGGCTGAAAGTCTCTGGTTGGTTTGATAAATGCATATGCATTGATTTCTAAAGGTCATTCAATAGTACAGGCTTTTATTATCAATAGAATTGATACTTCTGTGTAGTGTCCGATAACTGAAAAATGCAACCAAATAATAAATCCATTAGCTAGAGATACGCTAAACGATTTGTGAGCTCTTGGCCTGTTCAAGGATCTTGAATCAATTAACAAAATGGAACATGGGTAGGTTGCTCCTAGAGTTCAGCCAATAACATATGATATGCTACTGCAACTGCTATTTTTAATGGCTTGAGAACATGATCTTCAGTGTTCTTGCAGTAATTGGCAGGGAAATAGAACTGATGTTAAATATTAGAATGTACCTAGTAGCTTTTGATTTGGCATCTGTAGTCCTTCAATGACACACTTGTGGGAAGGAAGAAGACATAGAACACTTATCTGAACATTTTCAATATTGAAAATGTCTTCACAGCTTTAGAGAAAATATGTCACTATAGACCACAATTTACATTTAACATTTACTGTATCATTCTCTTTACACAGAATGATTTGCCATATTGAAGTTTAAGATACAATATGCTTCTGGCATGTAGTGGATTATCTTTTGTGCCTCAAGTTTGCAAGATGTTATGGCCTATTTCTGTCATAATCACTGCGGAGGAGCCAATTCACACTTTGCTGTCAAATCAGTAAGTTCAGTCGATTTGTGCACATGACAGGCACATAGAGACGACAAAGATTTCACCCAGAGATGTTTGCTGGCTTCCTGACTGAATTAACCTGGGCTGAGTTAAACAATTGATGCCAAGGGCAATTTACATTTACCCCATGAACAAACGTAAGAAACTAATTAACAATTAAAGTGCTGATATGTGCACTGTGCTCTAGATTATCCTTGACATTCTGTTTACAAAAGACATTGCTAAACAGTATGAAGCTACAGCTACTTATGATGGTGTTTTAATTATGAATATTCTATTGCAGGTCAGTGGAACAATGTATAACACAGGGCGGCATGTTTCATTTCGCCTCGACAAGCAGCAGCCGGTTAATATTTCAGGCGGTCCTCTGTTGTATAACCATCGTCTTGAAGAGGTGATGCTGCATTTTGGCAGTGAAAATGGGATTGGCTCGGAGCACCTCATGAACAAGGAAACTGCAGCTGGAGAGGTGATTACAGCAACAAAACAATGGAATGTGCATTATCTATTAATAAAACATTCATGGCCTGGATTAGAGAAAGCCGTGAATCCATTTTACCCCTGAATACACTTGCTCTTGGCAGGGTTGGTCAGAGGTGTTCATGTGTATGCTCGGTACATACCCCTTATAGCTATATCTAATTTTGATCCATCACACCTTTAAGAAATGCTGTTCAAGGTGATTATTTTGCACATCCCAGAGGCCTGGTGCAAGTTTATGAGTTCATGATGATGACGGTTGCATCTTGCAACAGATGTTTCTATATGCTAGAGGTAAAGTTGTATGACACTTAAGATCAATGAAACTCAAAATGCATCTTACTTAAACAGAATCTCTCTTTAACACGATAAACACTTTATTTATTTGAAAAGTAAATATGTGTTAATAATAGAAACAAAATATGATAATAGTGTACTCCAACCTGTTCCCAAACCTCTTAGTGACAGGGGATCTATAACGGTGGAAAAATGTTTGTGACCTACAGCATAAAATCCTTTGACAACCTGATCCTCCTCTTGGTTATGCCACTTAGATAATCTTATTAGACTAATAATAAGTTAACACAGTTACTTTTTAGTGCACAAAACAACACACCTTTTCCTATTTTTACAAAAACCACTACTGATTCTATTCCCAAGAATGATCATTCACTTAAATCACCAAAAGAAGAAACTGTGTAATACTTTTGTTTAATAAGTGTGTATTAGTTTTGTGATACAGTTTTGGAAAAAGACAGACCCCTGTAAGTCAAATAATTAAAACAATCCAACACAGTAACTATGAGGTATGTGCAAGACTAATTAGAAATACACAGAAACAATGTTAAATTTAAAAATCCCATGTCCTTTAAATCACTTAGGGGTCTATTTACTAAGCAGTGTTAGGAGACAGAGTGAAAAGTGATAAGAAAGTGATAAGGTGCCAGCCAATCAGCTCCCAACTGTCATTTTTCAAACACAGCCTGTGAGATGACAGTTGGGAGCTGATTGGTTGGCACCTTATCACTTTCTTATCACTTTTCACTCTGTCTCCTAACACTGCTTAGTAAATAGACCCCTTAAAAATAATAAAACTTCAGTTATCAACACAGCTCCAACATTAGTGCTACACAATCTCTTTTCAGTTTTCTGTATGGCAATAGTCTACACAAAAGTTTTGCACTTTGGTAGTAGTAATGTAATCAGTGTAATACAGTAGTTACAATATGTTCAGGTAATTAAGAATTTGGGATTATAACGGGAAAGACTATGAAAGAATGTAGAGTATGCAAATGTGGGATGAAATGGAATTTTGATAAAACAGCATAACCACATACAATAGTAACTATACATACAAGTACTGGTTAGATGAGAAGTTAAAGCACAGTACATATATAGATAAGAAGTTAAAGCACAAGATATTTAGCCTTTTTATATGACCGATTCAACCTTGCTAAATATTTTTTTTACCCTACAAAGCAATACATGCATCCCTGGCCAAAAATATCTATTCTGTTCAGTTCTGTAATGAGGATTGGACCAAAATACTCGCAAGACAATGTCCAGGAACAATACACAGCAAGTAATGTTAGCTTGTAATCAATACATCTAAAGGTGATGCCATAAGTTACTAAATTTAAAGGTGCCCTTTTGTTTTATAACAAAGATAGGGAGTTTTGGAGCAATGTGTGCAATACAGAGCTGTGCATTTGTATTGAGTATTTGTTTCACCAGTTTCTATTTATTTTTAGGCCATAATAATGCTTGAATACAGCTAATTTTAAAGATTCACAAATCCTCACAATGTATTTTTAAATTGTATTTGATGAATCTGTCTCCTATATTTAATTTGCATGGAATGCCACTGGCATAATCAGCAGAGCGAGGGAAGTGATGAATGAAATGGTAAATAACTAGAAAAGTAATTAAACCTAGACTAAGATACCATTACTTGCAAACTTGATTCAGGAAATATATTACATATATAAAACATATTTTATCTTTCTGACTTATATCTTAGAGCCACACTACCACCTTAGACTTCATTCTCCTTAACCAAACCTCCATTAGCTGTTACATGCAGCCATTTTTCCAGTGGCTCTGCCAGATCTATCATATAGAACTGGCAAATAAATTACCTTCAGCTTTAAATGGCAGCAATGTGAGCGGAAAAGGTGTGGTGTGAGCAGGTAGAGGTGTATTGTGATTGGGAAGAGGAATATCAGCAAGAAGAGGTGTGGTGTGAGAGGTATGAGGTGTGATGTTAGCAGGAAGAAACATGAGTGAGAAAAGGTGTGATGTGAGTGGGAAGGTGTGGTGTGAGTGGTATGAGGTGTGGTGTTAGCAGGAAGAGGTATGAAGGAGAAAAGGTGTGATGTGAGTGGGAAGAGGTGTGGTGTGAGTTGTATGTGGTGTGGTGTTGGCAGGAAGAGACGTGAGTGAGAAAATGTTTTATGTGAGTGGGAAGAGGTGTGGTGCGAGTGATCCGAGTGGTATGAGGTGTGGTGTGAGTGGTATGAGCGGTATGAGGTGTGATGTGAGTAAAAGAGGTGTGGTGTAAGTGGTATGAGCAATATGAGGTGTGATGTGAGTGGAAAGAGGTTTGGTGTGAGTGGTATGAGCGGTATGAGGTGTGATGTGAGTGGGAAGAGGTGTGGTGTAAGTGGTATGAGCGATCTGAGATGTGATGTGAGTGGGAAGAAGTTTGATGTGAGTGGTATGAGCGGTATGAAGTGTGAGTGAGAAAAGGTGTGGTGTGAGTGGTATGAGCAATATGAGGTGTGATGTGGGTGGAAGGAGGTGTGGTGTGAGTAATATGAGCAATATGAGGTGTGATGTGAGTGGTAAGAGGTGTGGTGTGAGTAATGTGAGCAATATGAGGTGTGGTGTGAGTGGGAAGAGGTGTGGTGTGAGTGGTATGAGCGGTTTAAGGTGTGATGTGAGTAAAAAAGGTGTGTTGTGAGTGGTATGAGCGGTATGAGGTGTGATGTGAGTAAAAGAGGTGTGGTGTAAGTGGTATGAGCAATATGAGGTGTAATGTGAGTGGGAAGAGGTCTGGTGTGAGTTGTATGAGCGGTATGAGGTGTGATGTGAGTGGGAAGAGGTGTGGTGTAAGTGGTATGAGCGATCTCAGATGTGATGTGAGTGGGAAGAAGTTTGATGTGAGTGGTATGAGCAGTATGAGGTGTGAGTGAGAAAAGGTGTGGTGTGAGTGGTATGAGCAATATGAGGCGTGATGTGGGTGGAAGGAGGTGTGGTGTGAGTAATATGAGCAATATGAGGTGAGATGTGAGTGGGAAGAGGTGTGGTGTGAGTAATATGAGCAATATGAGGTGTGATGTGAGTGGGAAGAGGTGTGGTGTGAGTAATGTGAGCAATATGAGGTGTGGTGTGAGTGGGAAGAGGTGTGGTGTGAGTGGTATGAGCGGTTTAAGGTGTGATGTGAGTAAAAAAGGTGTGTTGTGAGTGGTATGAGCGATATGAGGTGTGATGTGAGTAAAAGAGGTGTGGTGTAAGT
The DNA here is from genome assembly GCA_031769625.1 of Taudactylus pleione. Taxonomy (NCBI): domain Eukaryota; kingdom Metazoa; phylum Chordata; class Amphibia; order Anura; family Myobatrachidae; genus Taudactylus; species Taudactylus pleione. The sequence goes on along the minus strand of JAUIMM010000364.1, from coordinate 1,931,985 downwards.
GGTATGAGCAATATGAGGTGTGATGTGAGTGGGAAGAGGTTTGGTGTGAGTTGTATGAGCGGTATGAGGTGTGATGTGAGTGGGAAGAGGTGTGGTGTAAGTGGTATGAGCGATCTTAGATGTGATGTGAGTGGGAAGAAGTTTGATGTGAGTGGTATGAGCAGTATGAGGTGTGAGTGAGAAAAGGTGTGGTGTGAGTGGTATGAGCAATATGAGGTGTGATGTGGGTGGAAGGAGGTGTGGTGTGAGTAATATGAGCAATATGAGGTGTGATGTGAGTGGGAAGATGAATGGTATGAGTGGTATGAGAGGTGTGATGTTTGTGGGAAGAGATGTGGTGTGAGTGATATGAGCGATATGAGGTGTAATTTGAGTGGGTAGAGGTGTGGCATGACTGGTATGAGAGGTATGAGGTGTGATGTGAGTGGGAAGAGTAGTGGCATGAGCGGTATGAGCGCTATGAGATGTGATGTGAGTGGGAATAGGTCTGGTGTGAGTAGTATTAGCGGTATGAGGTGTCATGTGAGTGGGAAGAGGTGTGGCATGAGTAGTATGAGCGCTATGAGGTATGATGTGAGTGGGAATAGGTGTGGTGTGAGTAGTATGAGCAGAATGAGGTGTCATGTGAGTGGGAAGAGGTGTTGCATGAGTAGTATGAGCGCTATGAGGTATGATGTGAGTGGGAAGAAGTGTGGTGTGAGTGGTATGAGCTGTATGAGGAGTGATGTGAGTGGGAAGAGGTGTGGCATGAGTAGTTTGAGTGGTATGAGTTGTGATGTGAGTGGGAAGAGGTGTGGCGTGAGTAGTTTGAGTGGTATGAGTTGTGTTGTGAGTGGGAATAGGTGTGGTGTGAGTAGTATGAGCAGTATGAGGTGTAATGTGAGTGGGAAGAGGTCTAGTAAACAGGAAGTGGTTTGAATGAGAAGAGGTGTGTGAGTGGGAAGAAGTCTGGTGTGAATGAGAAGAAGTCAATGACAAGCCGCAATCTCTTGGTTGCAATTTGTGATTGGTCCTTTCACCCAGATGATTTTGGTTTTTGTTCAGAGCTTCAAAAGAAATGGAGGAACAATGGGGAAATAATTACTCAATAGAGCAGCCCCTTGTGCCCTGGATAGGGGAGGGATACCTTAGTAAAACATTTTACTTGGTGACATTGCAGCTTTAAGATAAATGCCTAATTTTTTCAATTACAATCACATTTTATTTGTTTTGAAAAAGAAAATATGCATATAACAATCAAAAGAACAAATTAACAGAGAGCATGATTTCTATAATACATGTGTGCGTGTATAATTAAATTTGTATTAAACATTGGTCAATATTAGTGACAGGGTCCTACCATTCTTATAACTCAGGGCCTGATTCAGAGCCGGATGCTCTGACAATAGCACTCGCTCTAAATCAGTGCCCTCCTACCTAAAATTAGAGCGGCCTCCTGGCCCCTCGCATAGCTGTGGGTGACCACCCACAGCTTATGCGAGCGGCCAAAAAGATGGTCGCGATGTTCAAGACCATCGCGACCATCGGGCTTGCGACGAGACCCTGCGGTAGGGTCTCGTTGCCGCAAGCCCAGGAGTGCTTTTGGCTCTATCAAAGCCAAAAGCACTCCCACTGACATCTCTAGTGATGTCAGTGGGGCTGGCCCCAGACGGTAGGCGTTCCCATGGGAACGCCTCCATCTGGGCAGCAACGCCCCCGGCACGCCCACCAAAGGGGGCGTGCTGTCACTCACCAACGACAACACACCCCCTTTGGTGCGAGACCCATAGCGACGGCTGGCATGACGGAGCACTAGGGCACCATCGACCCGCTTGCGAGCACTCAGCGCTCGCGAGCAGGTCTGAATCAGGCCCTCAGACTCAAGTTTCTGATATTGTATATAAAAATAAATCACAATTACTATGTTGCAGAAAGTGATTGTTTGCTTAAATAGTGCCTTCAATCAAGGTATTGTATGTCTTGTGTTTTGTTATTGCTTAAAGATGGAAAGAGATTATTTCTATACATGTGTATAAAAGGAGACAGTCAATATAATAGATGGCATAGTGTAAAATGGAAAATGATGCAGCATAGAAAACATTGCTATTAATTGTATTGAATTGTTATGATATCCTTTCATTATCGTGTTTCTTCTTACAGTAATTGATATAATTTCAGTAGCCTGTGATTGCCATTCTAATCATTACTTTCTAAGAAGGGATCAGGAAGGGTTTCAGTTAATAACCTGAGCGTATACACAGTAACATAATAATTAGGAAACACATTAAAATGAATCATTGCATATAAATCTATATAAAACAAACTACTGCTATTTAATGAACTAACTGCAAAAGCAAATAGCAGGTTACATATACTTGAACTACACACATAACAAAAGAAAGTTTGAAGAGTGTGAAGCTCAAGTAAATGTAAGGCTGTTGTACATATTTTGTCCTATATTTTGCTGTTATCAGCCCATTAAACAGTCATAATAACACAAAGATATATCAGTTACAAAATTTATTTTTTTTATAAATTTCCTAAAATATGTTAATGCATGAGGTGACCAAGCCCTCAGTCGAGTGAAACGCGCGTCCATAGATACACCATACTCTGCTAGGAGAATCAGTCAGTGCATGGACCAGACTCCTAGATATCACAGCACTGGGATTGGTATTGTATGAACACACACTTTGTTTAGGACCTCCGTATCCAGTTAGTGAATGAGCTTCACACTCAGGCTATTATGCTTAGAGTATATCATGCATTTGGATAGTGGACTTAATTATCTATCTAGCTACTACCTATGTGGATATCTATATTTATGATTGGGAATGCTATTGTTTCTCTTTCCCATGTATTCAAACAAAAGGAAAACTGTCCTGCCATTTGTGCATGTTACACTATTATTGATAAATGACTATTAATTATGGAATTCTTTGTAATAATGTACACAATACCATTTGGATTTTTTGTGTTTGATACTTAACACCACAAGAACTTAATGAGCTATTTAAAGCATCAAGGTCACTCTGCGATGCAGTACCTAATTTGGGCATACAATCTGTGTTAATAATAGCCGTATATTAAATCCTCACCAAATAATCCTTATTTGGTGAGGATTTAATATACGGCTATATCATAGCAAATTTTAGGACAAACTGAAAAACATTTCGCTACTTAGTATTCCTTTATATACCTTTTGTTGCACATTATATAAACCTGATTCTGTACATATATATTATAATGAACTCACGTGTAACAAATTAGGGGTGCTCATGCATCACTTTCTTTGAACACTGTATTTTAAACAATAAATGGACTATTCATTGTGATAGCCCTACATTTATGGTTACTGCTCTGACCAGGTGCTGGTGCAACCCATTTTATTATACATCACTTGATTGCCCAATCTCATCTGATCTTGGAAGCTAAACAGTGATAGGCCTGGTTAGTACCTGGATGGGAGACCCCCTGGGAATACAAGGTGCTGTAGGTCAAAAGAGGTTGATTGGGATTAGACACGCACAGGTAGAGCACTTAAACCAAATGTGTGTTAAATCATACTTGTTCATTATTAACCATTTCCTATTTATATACCCAGTTGAATGGAGATTTAATAAATATTTTGCCGCAGGTTTTCATTATTAAATTTAACCACGTTTAATTGTAGTCAAGATGTATGGTACCACACTATTTTATTGATGTATATTAAAACATATACAATTATTCATAACAGTGCCAAAGCGATTAGCCCTACTTTTCCTCTTTGCCTTTGTACTAAAATATGTTAATACAGATTTCTTTTATTTTTTTGCTAATGTTAAAAAACAGTGTTCATGATGCACCGTATGATCTTACATTTCTTGATCTGGTTCAGAATCCATTGCCCCCTGCTTCTTCCCGTTGTCATGTAACTATTAATCTGTGCTTCTTCATGCCTGCTTTCTATATTTCTCACTTATGTGTTTTTTCTCTTATAACTATGACCTTTGACTCTATATCTTCTTTTTTAGCTACTGACCTTGTGAGATACCCCTCTCTTATTACAGGTACAGCTGATTCATTATAACCAGGATTTGTACAGTAATGTCAGCGAAGCATCCCGCAACCCCAATGGCCTGGCTATAATCTCTTTGTTCGTGAATGTGAGTTCTTGTGTTTCCATGCAGTGAATGCTGTCATTGTCATTTTTCTAGTAAAAAGCTAATAATTCTATCCATCTCCTACCCTACAATTATGGTTGTGTTTCTGCATGATTAGTTGGTGGACAAGTGATATATGTGCTAATTTTACAATGTAGACAAGTAACAATCCGGTCCATGTTATCAAAAGTGGAACATAACAAAGTGTTAAACCATACAGTTCAGGATGTGATGACGAGAATTTTTCACATCAAATTCTCAAAGATGTGATTCTTAGAGCAGCTGTGATAACATTAATGTCCAGTAGTACAGTATCTGATGATTGGTAAGTTCATACACACTTACCAGTTGCCTGCCCTGATGCTTGAACTCACACCTGGGCAGGCATTTATATTCCCCACGCAGTTGATCTGTCACTCATCGGTGGGTACCTGTAGCATGTGTACCAGCGATCGTCGGGTCGCCCGTACACACCAGCAGATGACTGATATATTTTTTAGCTATATCTGTTGTGCTGCACGACTGATCCAATATGTCTGTGAACGACATCGTTGACAGACATGTTGGGTGTACATAGCCGCCGATGTACTGTAGATATTTCGGGTGCTAAATGCAATGGCCGATATATCTATCAGCCTGTACCCAGCTTAAGTCAGATGAAGTGTAAAAGACGTTCAGATCTCCTGCATATGTGTGAACTGTGCATGCTCTACAGAAAGCTATAGCCAACTGCACATGTGCCGGACCATGCATCCGCAAATGTTCCGAGAAGGCAAGTGCATATAGATTAATCCTACTGTTAGAGAAGCACACTTTTTGTGATATGTGTGTTTCTGGGCAGCAACTATGGGATTGCACAAAACGAATGTCATGGGAGTGATGTGGACATGAAAGCCAAGATCCGCACTCCTTCATAGCATGTGGACAGAGATGGGACCCCATTTCTGATAGATCTTTTGCACTGAGCATTGGGGTGGGTGCAAGTCCCAATGCTAATGATGATAGGTAAATACTTGCATTAGCATAAGATAGTAAGCAAGCTGCCATTGCTGTACAGAAAAGCATCCGCAGATGTGTCCAACTCAGGATCATGCCCTTGATTAGGTTTGATGCAATAAATGTGATCAACACAGTGTATTACTACATTGTGTACTGGATCTGGTAGCAGAGAAGGAGCGCCCTTGCCATAGTGGAATAATGAACAAGCCACGGCCAATGTAGGCAGAAGTGAAGCGTAGTTAAACAAGCAGAAGTAAAATCTAGTAAAATCTAGCAGAGATGTAGTCAAGGAGAAGCCGCTTCAGAGCACGGCTAATAATAGTACAAGTATCAAGGCAAGTGGAGCAGGTGAAGCACGTGCATCACATTACAGTGTAAGAAATACCTAGAAATTGTCTTTTAAGAACAGCAGTTAACTAAAGACAAGAGAATGGTCCTTCAGCAGATACAGCTCCTGGCACTATCTATTGTGGAACTAATTATTTGTATCAAATGTTATGACTCCCAAACAAAGCAAACTAAACACTGGTGAGCGCAAACCCTCTGTCATGTTAATGATACATTAAAGAGTATTTATAAAACATGAACACCACTAATTTATCAATAGTTTTATTATGTTCTGCATATATTTACTGAACACGACAAATAATTGAAAAATTATTTTTGGGGTTATTTTTTAAAGTCATTTCTATACTTTCCAAAACATTAGTCTGGTCCATATTCTGGGTCAAGACACTAATGATTTGGCTCCATCATTATCAATGACAGCTATACTCAGGAAACGTATTCAGAGTTTAGTGTCCCGCTACCCTAAATAGTATTGCAATAATAATAGACAAAAGCTGTTGTATTTTTATATTCTGTATATTGTGTTAGTTCTTGTTCCACTATATATAAAGGAAATACTTAGAGGTTGAAACTGTGTAGCTCTGACCATCATGTTCCTTCATGCATAAAAACCACGGCTGTGGCAAGGTATCCTTTCAATTCTTTGCCTCTAGGGTAAAAAAACAGGACACAAAGAAGCAGGATTTTCAGTCATTAAAGAGTTGAAAATATGTCTCAGATATAAAACTAAGCTATGGTCGGTATCCTATTAAGCCGCATTCATTTGCCATGGCTAATATATCTAATTAATGTGGCAATTGCTCTTAAATTAGCCCAGAAAGCCAGCACTTATCGGGGATAGTGTTTCATCTGCATCAGGCAGGCGAAACAAAATCCCAGAAATCAGCCCCGTTTTCGTTGCTGCGATTGCAAAAACATGCAGGTTTCACATACGCAGTGTTTTTTCAGACGAAAACGAATAGTTTTTCTCGCAATAAAAATGGGCTCTAATTGGATAGCCTAATAATGACCATCAGGCAAAAGTTGTGTTACAAGCAATTTTTTTTTTTTTGCAAGCAAAATTTACGTAGCTAATACCACAACAGCCTATGTGTTTGTCTTGCAAAGATTCACCAGGGGACAAACACATTCAGGGCAGATAATTTGAAATCAAGAATTTATTAAAACACCAAACCACAATGTGGAGTTATATTTAGTTCCTTTTACCTCTGGAAGTTATACTTTTTCATAATTTTAACCTGAGATTGTAATATTCTTGTAAAAAAAAAAAGTGCAATATTGTTTACTTATATTGTAGCAGAATAACAGCCCAGGGGAAATCATTTTATTGACAGTATTTGAAATCTATTCTTGACACTGGCATTGAGGGACTGTGTCGTAAAAAGTATACAAAGGCTCTGCAATAAACCCTGTTCATGGACAATTTCAGTTTCCTTAGGAGCAACCTTTTATAGTATTAGCTGTTGTTATTGGGAGATTAAAATCTTTTAGAGCCAAAGGGTGTTAATAGGAACATGGTACCAGGTATTGCAGGTGAACAGTTTCGACAGCGCAAAACAACCTGTACCAGCTAGTAGAATGCTAAAGATATGTTTAGATGTGATGGATATAGCATTATTTTTAAATTTGGCAGAGGAAAATGTCATGACCAACTCTTCTACCTGTTAAGTGTGGTGCAGAGCCAGACTAAGCAGGGGCCCTGGAACCAGGCCCCAATCTCTCAGATCGGGCCCCCCCCCCCCCCCCCCCCCCCCCAACCAAACCACACTGCTGCACTGTGCAGTTTTGTGCAATTTCAAAGGGCCAGATGAGTGGGGATGGACTGTATGACTTGTGGGAGTGAGCTGGACAACAAGTTAGGGTGATGAGCCAGGTGACGAGCGGGTGCTGACAAGAGGAAGAGGGCCAGGAGGAGTGGGGGCGCCCTCCCCTGTCTCAAGTGCCCCGGGCCCCCAGAAAGTCCTGGTAATGTGTGCAGTGAAGAGTAAGTTACTGGTCTGTGCAAGTCATTTGGAGACAAATTAAAATAGAGAAATGGTGCTGTAGTTATAAGGTTACAAGTGAGGGTTTGCATATAGACAGAGAGGCAAATATTGTATCTGTAGATTTACATGCACATACCACATGCACATACCACCACACAAACCATCCAGTCAATGAGTTTAAATATATATGGGTTATATGGGATATATAGCCTGATTCAGACGCATTTACGAGTGCATAGCACTCACAAGCAGGTCGATGGTCGGCCAGTGCGCACTTGCGCGAGCCCTGGATCAAGTGAGAACTTCACTCGCTCTGGGGCTTGCTACAAAACTGGGCGACTGTCGATGTTGATTGACAGCTCACCCCGTTTTGTAGGCGGGGAGGGGGGGGTGGCTGGACAAAGGAGGCGTTCCCGAAGGAATGCCTGCCATTTGTGGGCGGCCCTACTGACATCATTCATGATGTCAGTTGTGAACTTCCTGCTCTTTTAGAGCAGGAAGTTCACTCGGGCTTGCGGGAACCGAGACCCTACCACAAGGATCTTGTCGCAAGCCCGATGGTCGCGATAATCGCGACCATTACCAGGCCGCTCACAAAAGCTGTGGGTGGTCACCCACAGCTATGCGAGCGGCCTGGAGGTGGATTTTTTTTTTTTTAACTCCACCCTGAATCAGGCCCATAGTTTTGACTGGAGAAGTGCTCAATCTTTACTGAGGATGTATTACTGTATCTCTTTAATGAATGATTAAAAACTAGCAATGTGACTGCCTGGTCACAGTTATCCTGCTTAGAAAATTGGATGAACCAATAGAAATTATTTTACTGACTTAAAATAGAAAAATAACACCTTACTGTAAATGCTGGAGTTTTGAACCATGCTCCTATAATTTGGTGAGGAGGAATATTTAACTCTACACTTTGTTCAATAGCCAGTATTAGAATGATTCCTATTTGGCCTGGAATCTTCTAGCATTTTGAACTCAGATTGCCAGTATCACAATAATTCATACTCCTAATGTCGTTAAACATAAACCTTATTTTGTATCTATAAGTAAGCAGGGCGGTTTTGTGTGATCTCAGCAAACATCTGGTCACATGGCTGTCCTGGTTGTTCCTTTCAAAGCTATGGAGATAATAACCTTCACCATAGTTGCTGTGGGCCGTTATGAAGAAAAATGATAAATGGTGTTCATTTTTTTGCAAATCTGTGTTATGAAAGTAATCATAATTTTGACTCTCATGGGAGATAATTGAAATACAATTTTGAATTTATGAACAGACTGTGAAACTTTTTTGTGAAGCTTTGTGTGCTGGAATATGCGAGTTAGAAAACACCCCGAAGGACTATTGGCACCATCCACATGCCTGGTTGAAGCAAAGGCTTCATGGTCACAGCCAATGCCACCTTGACTTTTTTTTACCTGCGTGAGTTTGTTTAATCTCTTGAGATCCAAAACAAGCTTCCATCATCCAGATGTCTTTGGGACCTGGATCTCTGGCCCTGATTCAGAGTCGCTCGTAAGCGGCCGCTCGTTCGTTCTGACCGATGTTCGCACATCTGCGCATGCTTACGGAATTTAATATGCATGCACGAACCAGTCAGTGCGGCCGAAAATCGTTTGTTCGCTATATAGCGAATGCCTGCTATTTTGAGTGACAGAGGGAGGCGTATGTGGGTGGTAACAGGGGAAGGTGCTTGAAAACGGGGGTGTGGAATTAGATCGCAGGCATGCTTAAAGGTCAAAATGGGCGTTTTAAGGGAGTGCATAATTAATACAGCAGCGTCATTGACCACGTCACTTGGTTTTTTTTTACTCCGAACTGCTCGCAAAATAGCGGTTGAAAAAACCAGCCACAAGAATAGCGAGCAGTTCATACGCTGGTCGATGTACTCGATTAATCTAATAAATAGCGGACATGACGTAGGATGCGAGCGGCCAGGGGGCGTATTTTTCAAAATTACAACCGCAAGTTTTGCTCGCTCGTTCAGACTTAGAGGCGTGAACAGACCGCAATTAGCGAACGGTTCATTTGAATAGCCACCCCTTGTTTTAGAACGAACGACCGCAAATAGCGAGCGGCTCTGAATGAGGGCCTCTGTCCTGCAGAGGAAACAGCAGCACCATGGGACATAAATTGAATTATATATATGCACACACAATCCTTTTTTCTTATGAGATAGGGACTGTTGAGGAGACAAAAAAAATATTTTACTGGTGTCCAGTCAATATCCAAATAATAAGCTTAATTAATAAATTCACCTGTCAACTTTGTACTATTCTCTTCTTCCACAACTGAAAATTGGACAAGCTTGACACTACTTTAGATTCATACAGCAGTTAGACAGCTCAGCAAAGCAGATTGGAGTAGGAGGTGCTTCTAAAGCATTCATTCTAAGGCCTGAATGACTGTTCCTGTTTAAGTTGTTCTCTTCAGAGACGGTATGCTTAAGAGACATGATAAATTATTATTATTATTATTATTATTATTATTATTATTTTTGCTGAAAGAATTACACTGTAAATGTAATGTATTTTGGCCCTTATTAGAGGAAGTGTATTCCACCAAATTGAAAATTTCCCTCTTACGGCAATATAAAAAAGTTTGGAGGTAAATGTAATGGGGGAGATGTGTTAAGCCTTGGAGAGTGATAAAGTGGAGAGAAATAAGTACCAGCCAATCAGCTCCTAACTGTCATGTTATAGGCTGTGTTTGAAAAATGACAGGAGCTGATTGGTTGGTACTCTATCTTTCTTCACTTTATCTCTCTCCATAGGGAGCATATTGATGCCTAAACCACTGAATTAATTAGATGATTTGGATTGTGTGATAGTAAATGTTATGCAACTTGTTGGAGGCTGAGAAGCGATCAAAAAATTAGAGGTATGGTAAAACTTACCTTTATAAACACTCTTTCTTCGAAGTCCATAGTGTCCACAGGGATACCTTGGGGTTTAGGTGGAGATTAGGACCAGACACCAGACAGTTAAAGCTGTTGACTCCCAGAATGCACTGGTCCTTTTCCCTATACCCCTGCCTTAAGCCAGAGGCCCTTCAGTTAGTTAGCAAGCCAATGGCAGGAGGAGGACAGGAGAGAAGGAAGATTGGTACACAGAAGAAGCATGGACTTCTCATTTTTTTCTTCAGGGTCCATAGGGATCCACAGGGATACCTTGGGGATGTCCCAAAGCAGTATTCAAGGGTGGGGATGCTCCTGAGCTGACAGGAGAATCCGGTGCCCAAAAGAAGCATCCTGAGAGGCAAATGTGTCAAACGCATAGAAGTGCAGAAAGGTGTGTACAGAGGACCACGTGGCCCCCTTACAAAGCTGTTCAGCTGAGGTGCCATATCAAGCTGCCCACAAAGGTCCCACAGAGCGAGTGGAATGAGCTGTGATGGTAGCTGGCACAGGGAGACCGAGTAAAAGTAGGCCTGAGAGATAGCCATACAAATCCATCTGGCCAGGGTCTGTTTGTTAGCAGGCCAGCCCTTTTAATGGAATCCATAGGAGGACAAATAGAGAATCCGGTTTCCTAAAGGAACTGGTATGGTCCACATAGATCCTGAGGGCACGGACCACATCCAAGGAAGCCTCCCCAGCCAAAATATTAGGTAAACAGAAGGCTGGGACTACAATTTCCTCTTTGATATGGAATTTAGAGACCACCTTGGGAAGAAACCCAGGGCGAGTACGAAGAACCGCCCTATCTGGATGAAAACTCAGAAACGTGGGGTGACAAGACAGTGCCCCAATGTCTGACACCCCTCGGGCAGAAGTAATAGCCAGAAGAAAGATTGTCTTTGCTGTTAACCATTTGGGATCCACTGATTCAAGGGGTTCAAACAGTGGGCCCTGCAGAGCTTGAAGAACCACATGCAAATCCCAAGGAGCCACCGTAGGGACAAAGGGACGTTGAATGCGGAGAACACTCTGTAAAGGTGTGAACATCCGATAATGTAGCAATCTTGCGTTGGAACCAAAAAAACAAAGCAGAGACATGAACTTTAAGTGAGGCCAGTCGAAGTCCAAGTTCTAGTCCATAACGTCTGGTACTACACCACTGAAAGTAAGCATGCCACACTCCGTGATAGATCTGGGCAGAAGATGGTTTACGCGCCCTGAGCATAGTCTGTACTACAGCAGGAGAGAATCCCTTAGATCTTAAGAGGGATGTTTCAAGAGCCAAGCCATTAAAGCTAGACGACCTAAGTTCGGGTGTAGGCAAGGAACCTGAGACAAGAGATGGCGGTTGAGGCAGCAAAAGAGGAGCTGCAATGGAGAGTCTCTGAAGGTCTGAGTGCCAATGTCATCTGGGCCATGCTGGAGCCACCAGCAGGACCATGCCTCCGTCTTGTTTGAACTTCCGAAGAACTCGAGGAAGGAGTGAGACCGGAGAAAACAGGTATGCCAGCGTCTACAAAGGCTGCTGTGGTGTCCCTTGTCTTTGATCCATACATCACCAGTTTGTGATTGTGTCGAGAAGCCATGAAGTCTACCTCTGGGAGACCCCACCTGTCCACAAGAGGTTGAAACACTTCCAGGTGAAGAGACCATTCTCCAGCCTGCATATCATGACAGCTGAGAAAGTTCTCGTCCTAATTCAGAACTCCGGGAATGAACATGGCTGAGATTGCCAGAAGGTGTTTTTCGGCCCATATGAGGATATGAGCCACTTCTGACATGGCTGCCTGACTGCAAGTGCCTCCTTGGTGATTGAGGTAGGCTATTGCAGTGGCATTGTCGGACTGTACCTGCACAGGCCATCCTTGAAGAACATGCTGTGCCATAGTGAGGGCTTTATATACCGCTCGAAGTTCCAACATGTTGATTGGTAGGGTTGTCCCGACTGTTGTCCAATGACCCTGGAAAGAGTGCGGGCCAGTCACCGCACCCCAACCCCCGGAGACTGGCATCCATCATTAGGATCACCCCCAGTACGGGACCCAGAAGGGTCGAACTCTGGTTAGGTGAGACGTCTGTAACCACCATGAGAGAGACAGATGAACCTTTGGAGAGAGAATCATCATCTGAGACTTTAGACGATGAGGCAATCCATTCCACCTGTAGAGGATTAAGAGCTGTAGGGTTCTTGAGTGGAATTGGGCATATTTCACCATGTCGAAGGTGGAGGCCATGGATCCCAGGACCTGCATCGCTGAGTGAAGTGAATGGACACACGGCGAGTGTGGAGTAGTCTGCACACACGATGTTGCAGTGTGGAGATCTTGTCCGCTGTCAGGAAGATTCTTTGAACCTGAGTATCTAGAAGAGCCACCAGATGGACCATTCTTTGGGAAGGGACCAGGGAGAATTTTTTCTAATTGATTACCAGCCGTCATCTAGCAGAAAGGCAATGGTAACCTGAAGGTGTTGTTGAAGAACCTCTGGGGAGTGTGCTAATAGTAAGAGGTCGTCCAGGGATGGTAGCAGTCTGACTCCCTTACAATGGAGATGAGCTGCCATGACCGCCATAATTTTTGTAAAGACCCATGGGACTGTATAAAGTCCAAAGGGTAGAGCCTGGAAATGAAGGTAAGCGCCCTGAATGTCCAATGACACCATAAAGTCTCTTGTTTCCATAGCTAGAACTATAGAGCACAGGGTTACCATCCAAAATCTGGGCACCCTGATAAACTTGTTCAGGGATTTGAGATTGCGAATAGGATGGTAAGCCCCATTCTGCTTCTGAACCAGAAACAAGGTGGAATAATAACCTGTCCCTCTCTGAGATAGAGGGACCGGAACTATCACACCCACCTGCAGTAATGACTGAATAGCCTGTTGTATAAGCAGAGTTTTGATTGGGTCTGAGGGAGGGCCCATGTGGAAAAACTGGTGGGGTGGTCTTCTTAGGAAAGAGAGGGTGTACCTGTAAGAGACCACTTCCTGTACACAAGCGTCTGAGGTGATCTGAGTCCAGCGCTGGGCAAAGAGAAGAAGTCAGCCTCCTACTCTGGGAGCCCCCAGAGGGAGGTCCGCTTCAGTCTGGCGGATGGTTTATCCTCTGATTTTGCAGCAGGACGGCGGGTGGCCCAGGCCTGCTTGGGCCTAGGTTTGGCTGATTTAGAGGAAGCCTGCTTTCGAGGAAAGGACTGGCCCTAGATTTACCTTGGGGACGAAACTCTATAAAAGGACGTTGTCCATTTAGCAGCTGGAGCAGAAGGCAGAAAAGCAGTCTTAGAGGCCGCCAAAGAAGTGACAATCTTGTCCAAGTCAGGACCAAAAAGAATGTCCCCATTGTAAGGGAGTGATTCCAAGGCCTTTTTAGAGTCTGCATCCGCCTTCCAGGACCGTAACCACAGAGAGTGAAGGACAGACATTGACATGGATGATATTCTGGAGGTTAAAAGACTTATGTCCAGTGTAGCTTCCCCTATGTAGGAGGCTGTGTCCCTAATGTGAGCCACAAGGGAAATCATGTACTAAGAGGCGTCCTCAAGGGCATCTGTCCAGCCTTTAATTGCCTTGGCTACCCAAGCAATAGCCATGGATGGGTGAGCAGAGGTTCCTAAAGGGAATATATACATTTCAGACCAGCTTCTACCTTTTTATCTCTGGGATCCTTCAGCGAGGAAGCAGACAGAATAGGCAAAGTAGAACTCTTGATCAACCGCGTGATATGAGAGTCCACAGCCAGGGGAATCTCCCACTTTGTACAATGATCAGCTGGAAAGGGAGAACAATGGGTCAGTCTTTTCTGCAGCTGAAACCTTTTACCGGGCATCTGCCAGGCAGCCATCACATGTTCAACTAGCTGATCAGAGATAGGAAACTCTGCAGAGTTTATCTTTTGTTTCTTAAACAAAGGGTGTTTAGACTTTTGGAGTGGGTTCATCATGTTCTATGTTAAGTAAATCTCTAATCGCTCGAACTAGGGCAGGGATATTAATCTTTGCCTGTAGTTCCTCCTCCCCTGAGGGAGATTCAGTATTAGACAAATCTGCCTCTCCAGCCTCATCAGAGGAATCTGAAAGGAGCGTGGACTGAGAGGAAACCCAAGGACGTTTATTTTTACTGGGTAGTGATTTCTCACCCTGTAATATATTTTTAACAGCCATGGATACCATCATTTCTAGAGTCCCTCTTGGATGAAATCTTCTTCCTTCAATCCTGCTGCGCATGAATTACATGAGAGTAATATGGGTGCAGCAGCTACTCTGTTACCCTTGCCTGTACTGCATAAAATAGCACAACAGTATGAGGCAGAAACTCACCATTGTGTTGATAACACAAGGGGGGAAGTAAGGGAAATAGCTTGTTCAAGCCTGTATAAAGCTGTAGAACTTTAGCACATATATGGCACTATGGCCCTGCTTCAGAGCCGGACGCTCTGACAGAGCGCTCGCTCTGTATCAGGGCCGAGCTATTTTTTTTTAGAGCGGCCTCCTGGCCGCTCGCATAGCTGTGGGTTAACACCCACAGCTATAGCAAGTGGCCAGGAAGATGATCGCGATGGTCAAGACCATCGCGACCATCATGCTTGCGACAAGACCCTTGTGATAGGGTCTCATTGCCGAAAGCTCTCCCACTGACATCACTTGTGATGTCAGTGGGGCCGGCCCCAGATGGTAGGCGTTCTCATGGGAACGCCTCCGTCTGGGCAGCCACCCCCCCCGGCCCACCCAACAAAGGGGGCGTGCTGTCACTCAACATCGACAGCACGCCCCCTTTGGAGCGAGACCCGGAGCGACGGCTTGCCCATCGCTATCCGGGTCTCGTGCATGAGCACGACGGAGCCGGCTCCATCGTGCGCATGCGCTCTGGGCCACCAACGACTGGGTCTGAATCAGGCCCAATGTGTAGTGCAACTCCCCCAGTATGCGACAACTTCACATAAATGGTCCCTGGATACACTGGTATTATAAGGGACCCATAGAGAAAGAAAGTGATAGTCAAAGTTTCACAGTATAGGAAATATCAAACGGACACACAGCGCTAGCAGATCGCATACAATGCAGAAAATTAACTACACAATTGGCACTAAATACAACTATTCAGACTGTAATGACTGGTAGGCAATAGCACTACATAACCTGGCTCCAGGGAGAGGTATGTAGGGGGACCCAGACCCTGCGTTCCTGGAGAGCTGTGGTTGGGCTTAGAAGATGACCACTGGAGATCTCTGAGGGGGCGTGGCCAGAGAGGAAATGCAGCTCAGAGCAGTGTAGACCTCTGCGGATGGCGCCCTGAGCTGAGAGAGGGGGTGATTAAACAGGGAAGAATGGCCTCCCCAGGCTGATTATTGACCCCAGGGATGCTGGTTTCCCACACCATGTGTACCCTGGTGGTCTTAGTGGAGCATGCAGCATCCCCGGTGTACACACTCAGCGTCCTCCGGTCTGTCCCCTGAGACCAGAGGAAAGAGCCTTGCCTGTCCCCTATGTCCAAGTTGCAGTCAATGGTCATCCCGCGGGGCCAGCTAGCAAGGTCCCTGGGGAGCCCATCGAGAGTACCAGACGGAACTGGTGTTGCAACGTCCGGAGGGGTGATGGAGTGTCAGCACAGACATGTCATAGACAGTCTAATGCTGAACACTCAGCTTGTAGAATAATAAAGTATTAAATCAAAGAAATAAAAATGCTCATTGGCTGCCTAACGCAGCCCACTGTCTAAAATGGTGGTCTGACTCCTGCAGACAGCAGAACTAACTGAAGGGCCTCTGGCTTAGGGGTGGGGTATAGGGGGAAGGACCAGTGCATTCTGGGAGTCAACAGCTTTAACTGTCTGGTGTCTGGTTCTAATCTCCTTGTGTCTGGTTCTAATCTCCATCTAAACCCCAAGGTAGTGCCAGACGTTATGACCCACAAATTTTGGGGGTCTCTAGAATCCTTGCCTTCCTTCGGGCTAACTAGAACTTGGACTTCGACTGGCCTCACTTAAAGTTCATGTCTCTGCTTTGTCTATTTGGTTCCAATGCAAGATTTCTACATTACCAGATGTTCACACCTTTGTAGAGAGTGTTCTCCGCATTCAATCTCCCTTTGTCCCTACGGTGGCTCCTTGGGATTTGCCTGTGGTTCTTCAATCTCTGCAGGGCTTCCGTTTGAACCCTGGGAATCAGTGGATCTCAAATGGATTCTCTATTTGTCCTCTATGGATTCCATAAGAAGGGCTGGCCTGCTAACAAACAGACCCTGGCCAGATGGATTCATATGGCTATCTCTCAGGCCTACTTGCACTCGGGTCTCACTGTGCCAGCTACCATCACTGCTCATTTAACTCGCTCTGTGGGACCTTCATGGGCAGCTTGCCGTGGCGCCTTAGCTGAACAGCTTTGTTAGGTGGGCACGTGGTCCTCTGTCCACACCTTTCTGCACTTCTATGCGTTTGACACATTTGCCTCTCAGGATGCTTCCTTTGGGCACCAGATTCTCCTGTCAGCTCAGGACCGTCCCCGCCCTTGAATACTGCTTTGGGACATCCCCAAGGTATCCCTGTGGATCCCTATGGACCCTGCAGAAGAAATTGGTGTTTTGTCCCAAGCAGCATAAGAAAAACAGATGGCGATTGGCTGTTTGAATTTTTTGTAAGGCTTGCAGCAGGGCACGTTTGACACATAGCAGTACAGTGTTTTTGTACTTTGAAAGCAAAATATGTAATATTTAGCATTATTATTTTTAACATGCATGAATCTGTAGTATGAAAGACTGTGTGCACGTGCACTATAGTGCTGGAGACAAGTGTGAGTTATTGGTATTGTAATGAAATACTGGTATTAGGCGGAAGTTGTTGTTAGTTTTTCTACCTATTAAGAACTGTGATTAATTTCTGACCCAGATTTTAACTGTAGCGTGTACAGTAACTCCAACTATACCCATTACAATATAGGCAAACCATGCTAGTTTGAAAATGTAGAGCTTTATATTTTATACACACTTCCCATCTAAGGCCTGCCTATCACAATATTTAACCATTTCTTCATAAAGATCTCACAAACAGGACATTTATATCTTCCATCTAATTAGCACAATGCACCTGCTCATGATCTCCCAGCACCAGGACTGTAGTGAGGCATAGTTATATTTGGGGGCATAGTCTAATGCAGGGGTGAGGAACCTTTTTTCTGCCGGGGGCCATTTTGAAATATTTAATATTATTCGTGGGCCTGATGACATCACACGGGGGCAGGGCCACGATCACCGGTGATTACAGCAATGCCCATGGCATCCTGAGGATGCTCCGGTTAGCTGTAAAGGCAGCGGTGTGACCATCTGAAGCGACCAAAGGACACTCCAGGTGGCACTGCTGCATATATTCTGGCTGCAGTGTGCCATTCTAGGCACCCTGATAGCCAGATGAAGCTAGCAGAAAACCTCTCCGAGGGCCAGTCCAAATGATTCCGTGGGCCTTATATGGCCCCCGGGCCTGAGGTTCCCCATCCCTGGTCTAATGGACGTAGGCATGGCCACGTATGCTTAAAAAAAAAAAGGTAAAAAATACAGTTTTTGCTATGCCGCGAAGTGTGTGCTGGGTTGAGGAGTGACACTGACAGGTAAGGTAGACCGGCCACTGACAGGTAAGGTAGAGAGGTGGGAGGGGACCAGGCCCCAGCCAGGCCCCTTTATCAAGCCCAAGCCTTGGTATGTAGTACCACTCCCCCCTCTCTCAGTGCCCCTGCCCACAGCACAAGGCATTGGTCTCTTCACACAGCTAGTCTACATTGTCAGCAGCTTTCTCTCAGTTATCTTGGCACACTCATCAAGCAATCTGATCCATATTGCCTGTCAGAGGCCCCTCTAATGTTTGGTTGTTATTTGACGATTTGTGAACTCACAGCTTATAAATCCGACGGCTTGCATTCAGAACACTGACAAAATCAGGAAGGCGAGTTGCAATATTTGAAAATCATAGTTTTCTTGCGATTTTTCACAGACTTGCCGTAAATGCATCCGCCAGTATGTATCTAGACCAAACTATCGATTTGAGCACATCGCAATCTATTAGTTGTAGTAGCTGTCTCATTATATCTGAGAATGACTCATTGCTGAGGTGTTTATAAGAAATACTGTAACTTTCCTTAGCCCCTCAGTTAATGCATTTTATATTGAGTACAGAAACTCAGGCGATACTATGCAGATAGTGCAGCCCATAAATATCTGTGTTTCTTGTGTGCAACAGGAGTTGTCCCTTGGATCTTGTGGGAAAATGAAAAGTGATACACAGATACTAAAACATATTAACCACCCAAGTAAAATGATATAATAAAAAGAAAAAAAAAACATTATGATCTAAGTCACTTGGGTTGGATTTGGGATTTTCAAGGAGAGCAGCGGTCTGGAATTTATTGGGACACTGGTGCTATTATTAGGACACTGGATTATACATTGCATGCGACACAGTGTGGACGTATACATTGAGTGGTAATTGCCTGCATGCAGTCAAAAGTGGCCGCACACCAGCTGACAAATATATATATATATATTCATATATATATATATATATATATATGTATATATATTATAACTATTATCCTTTGTTGAAACTCAGAAAATTAAATTAAAACACACACACACATATATATATATATATATATATATATATGTGTGTTCTCATTTAATTTGCTGAGTTTAAACAAAGCATAATAGTTATAAGATATACAGATATATTTAAATTCCCAATTGTGTAGTATGTGTGTGTGTGTATATATATATATATATATATATAATGCCCCACCCATCCTCCTCCTTTACCCCTCCCCCAAGGCTGCAACTTCTGTGACAAGCAGCCTGACAGGTGGATAATCACTGCTCACCTTGACTTCTAATAACCATCGTCCTAAGAGGAGCGTTTCCATGCAACTCCTCATCACTAGCACAGCACTGAAGCACAAGAAGGCAGCGAGCGGGTGTGTGGCGCAACCAGAGGTTACATACAAGGCAGCCATAGTTCTCCCGGTCATTAAATCTATTGCTGAGTTTGACCGGGCGGACATTAATTAGATGTAATCGCCGATCGGAAGTCCAGACCACCATCTCTCTACATTACTGCGTACTTCGCGTAACGGGTGGGCCAGCCCATGAACGTACTGCAAGCACAGACTACTGTGCTTCACTGGCCACTTTGTGATTGGTGCTGATCACCTGTTATAAAATAGAGGGTAGCATCTCTTGCAGGTCACATGGAAAAGTTGCTACTTCTGCAGCCATACTCTTTACCTCTAAGTGAAAATGTCTCTGTCTAGAAGAAAAAAAACCAAAACAAACAAAAAACATGGTGTAATATTGGAGAACTTTTTAAGTGTAGGTGAATAACCCATTGCATCAATGTTTAGAAGGATGACAAGAAAAACGATGAACTCTGGTCACTGAGAATTGAGGTACCCTCTCCTGTGATGTTGGGTCCAGTAATATCATAACTCGGTCCTGGTTTGGACAATACATCTGTGCAGGTATTATATTGGACTGGAATCAACAGTGGCCTATCAGAATGAGAACCATTATATTGACACTTTGGATAGAGTTTAACTAATATTATCTTCCCTTTCCTGTAAGGTGACTTTTTTGTGTGTTCAGAACAATACGGGGTAGATATATGGAATCGATATGATATGCTGGCTATCAGGATGCCTCCTGTAAGAATACCAACAGTGGCATCCCAATGATTTGTATCCCCATAGGGAATACCCTCCTCCCCCTAACCCTCCTTTCTGGTAGCCTAACCCTCCCCACCCCGCACCTTAACCCTCCCCGTTAGTTCCTGAACCTAAGTCCCCCTCCTTCGTGCCTAAACCTAACCCTCCACCCTTAATACCTAAACCTAATACCCCCCCAGTGGTGCCTGACCCTAACTCTCCCCCCTTGGGGTGCCCAACCCTTACATCCCCCCCAAAACCTAACCCCGCTAATTGCCCTAACCCTCCCCCCCTGCGGCTAAGAGTACGGGCGCCTCGGACTTACCTCGTTCGGGCATCCGTCCGTCTGCTTTCCGGCATTCAGATTAAGATAGGCTTTGGCATTTCGACACCTATCTTAACGCCCTTGTTGGGCCACCAGTCACCTGACTACATCCCAGATGTACAGTATCAAACATGAAAAAGAAAAAAACAGGAGAAGTTCTCCATAGCAACCAATGAGCACCTTCTGATTGGTTGCTATGGCAACTTCTCCACTTTTTCTCTTTAGATGCTTTGCTATATCTCCCCTTACTGTGGGGGAGATGTATCATCGGCGAAAATGCGGTAAAACCCCCGAAAATGCAGTTTTCGGGTGTTTTACCACATTCCCCGTATGTATTAAGCAGCAGAATGCGTTACCCAATTGAAGTCTATGGGCTTCTTAGCGCGACGCTCAGGCTGGGAGGGATCCAAACGGATCCCTCCCATGAGCCCCCGTGGCCCGCGTACTTCTGCGCATGTATCATCAAGAGAGCTGTTCTTTGCGATATTCTTGGTACATACCGCGGTAATTAACCGCGGTATGTACTCGAAGTCGGGGGGGATGTACGGCATTGGCGGTGTCACCGATGATACATCTCCCCCTATGTCTTTCTTGACCTGACCTCTTCTAATGCATTGATATAACCATCCCAATATTAAATACATTCTATTCCTCCAATATATTTTTTTGATAATTACCACCCATTGATATTTGTAAAGCAAATTGTATTTGCTTCAAACTGCAGTCTTATGTAATACATTTTCACTGAGAGAGAATTATTATTAATAGCAGTGGCGGCTCCAGAGGTGGGACTGCAGGATAGTCTAATATTCAAATATGGGAGCCACACCAACTGCTAGTGAGACCCGGCTAGCGATGTTTGGCAGTTTGGATGGGCATTTGGGGGGTCATTCAGACCCGGTCGTTAGCGCCGATGCGCTCGGACCGGGTCGATGGCCCCCCACAGAGCATGCGCACAACGGCGCCGGTGCCGTCGTGCGCATGCATGAAACCTGCTACAACCGACAGCGCCGGTCGTAGCGGGTCTCGATCCAAAGGGGGCGAGCTGTCGATGTTGATTGACAGCTCGCCCCGTTTGGAAGGCGGGCCGGGGGGGTGGCAGCCCAAACGGGGGCGTTCCCATGGGAACGCCTACCGTTTGGGGGCGGCCCCATTGACATCACTAGTGATGTCAGAGGAGAGCTTCCGGCTCAGACAGAGCTGAAAGCTCTCCGGGGCTTACGACAAGGGAGACCCTACCCTAGGGTCTCGTCGTAAGCCCCGATGGTCGCGATGGTCTTGACCATCGCGACCATCACCTTAGGCGGTCGTAAGGCTGTGGGTGTTAACCCACAGCCTTACCACCGCAAAGGAGGACGTCTTGAAAATTCAAGAGGTCCTCCCCTCATTCAGACAGACCGCATGCTCTATGCGACCGGCTCTGAATGAGGTCCTTGGTGTGGCTCCTCTATTTGAATATTGAACTGCGCTGCAGTCCCACCTCTGGAGCCGCCACTGATTAATAGTCTTTATATCCTTATATAGTACCAACATACTTAATGGAATTATAAACTAGGGGTTTTAGTGCAATTTAAGGTAAGAAAACAAAGCTCATTTTATTTTATAATCTAATCTAGATCCAAATGTTTGTACAATAGAACAGGCTCATGTGTAACCACAAGGGTGAACTATTCAATTTTATTAATCATTAAAAAAGATTACTACATATAGAAAGCATAATTGTTCCCTAACAGCACGAAGAGTTTATTCTGCATACAGTCTTCTGGGTTCTGCAAACTCTATAGAAGTTCTCATTAGCTGATAAAATTGCAGTAACTGTAAAGCCTGAGTGAAGAATGCCTATAGTAACTTAGTAAGCATTGACCCTATGAACCTTAAAGCTAGCTCTTATGTTTTGGGAAAGACTCAATTATAGTGTCATTGGAAAGCAATTTGGCAATGGGAATCACACCCCTAGAACAATGACAAGTTCTATTTATTAGAGGGATAGTTATGTCAACAGCAAAAAGACAAGTTGCAGCATTTAAAGTACTTACTATGTTGTACGTACAGTGATGGAAGGATAACATATTTATCAATAAGAACAGAATACAGTTATGAAGAATTGGATTAGCTCCTGTGTTTAAACAAAGAACATTTCACTAATATAAAGTTACATTGTTTTGTCCAGGTGGAGAGCATTGGGGCCTGAGGAGAACGTTAATTGCATGCAATGCTGATATGCCCCCAGTTGGCTGATGTAAGAAGTACTGCACTTGTGTCCCAATGACTACTGCACAGAGACACAGAACTAATTTGGATGCAGGGAGTGTGGATTTTAGTGGGCATTTCCGGGAGGCAACAGGGGTATGTCTAGTCAGACGCAGGCATGTCACCAGTATGTCGCTGACAGCGGCTACGTTTAAGGATGCAGAATGGCTCACAGGACACCATGGTGAGATGGAGAAACTGTGCCCGCCATAAGGCTGGTGAAAGTTTCAATGGTGCATCTGACGGTGCGTCTAAAGACGTACTGATGCGGATTTGCGCTGCTGCAAGTGGGCGTCTCACATTGAAAAAAATTTGCAAGGTCATTAGCACAAAGACACCGACACAGTTGCAGCAGAAGATGTGCCCGTTGCCACATATTTTCAGCATCCACCTCTAAATCCGGCACTTGGTGCTAATAGCAATTTGACGCTTTATTCACAAGTTACGTAGACACATAGAAATTGATGGCAGATAAGAACTACTTGGCCCATCTAGCTCTTCCCAACATTCATATACAATCATTTTTGCATTCACTGTTTGTCAAAACTGCATAGTAAAAGTATACGTTGTAGTTCTTCCCTTCAATACACCAAGTAGACTGAATAATATCCTACTGAGGTCAGCAGCTCCTCCCTGCTCAGTAAGTCTTACATGTGTTATTGGTTCAGCAGTTGCCTGCCCTCCAACATGACCCCTTCCACCCAGTACAAAATGCTCTGCTCCTGGACTTCCCACCTAATGTATGATTGCAGCCACCTGTGTTCAACTAGTTAATTGATGAGAAGGGTGTTTCACCCCAGGTGGCTGCAATCATACATTAGGTGGGAAGTCCAGGAGCAGAGCATTATGTACCGGGTGGAAGGGGTCATGGTGGAGGGTCTGCAGTTGGAGACATTTTATTTCTCTGCTGTTGTTGTAAGGGCAATTGGACCATGTAGATGTTGATGTTGTTTGAAGTAAATGTGCGATAAGTCAAGTGGTTTTATTGATTAGCTGGCCAATCTTCTTTTGCCACCATACTATTTAACTTAAATAATACAGCTGACTAATTTCAAAGCCACTTATGTCTGGTGACTTCATTTAAATTTATAGTGTTAAAGTCTTAATCGTTACTATTATGCATTTGGTGCATAAGCTGTCATCAGCTGCTAGGGTGTTTAACATACATGTACAGCTATGCTCTTATTGATTATTTTGAAATGCAAACATATCATATTCAATTATATTTGTATGGTCACACCTTTGCAAGAAGACAATTCCTATTAAATAACAGTGTAATCATTAGAGCATATTTATATACTGTATGTAATTTATATAGGTCTCACTCTTCCTCCTAATCTACTTAACCTACACAGGCCAGGAATGAAGAGTCTGTGAGATTAGTACGAAAACTAATTTAGGTGAGATATCTAATCAGATTCCTGTCTACACCTTGAGATTTAGATGATAACTGTTTCTCAGAAATCAAAGATGGCAATATAACAAATACATGAACATATTCAGCACATTCAAAGTAATTCAGGTTTTTTTTTTTTCATTTTTCTATTGTATTGCATATAGTATGCCAAAGCAGAACTAGTGAAATAAAACATAACTGAGTAGATATTTGCATTTGCATAATGAATCATGCATGAACTCAACTGAAGTTTTACTTCAGAATGCATTTGAAAAAGAAAAAAAATATTGATAAATAAATAAATATATATATATATATATATATATATATATATATACTGTATGCTTATTTAAGTGCATTACTAACACTAATTCTGGGGTCTCCTCCTTTGAAGGTTGCGGATAACTCCAATCCATTTCTCAACAGGATGCTGAACAGAGAAACCATCACAAAGATATCTTTTAGAAGTAAGAATTCTGAAGATCCCATGGGGTAAAGCAATATCCTTTTAACTTGCAGGCGCTGGAGTAGAAATAAAATCAAAATTAAATGTGTGATATATTACTAAGCCTCCAGTGGAAATTTGACCTGATCGTAGAACCAATTGATAATATAATGCTGTTTA
Organism: Taudactylus pleione; assembly: GCA_031769625.1. NCBI lineage: Eukaryota > Metazoa > Chordata > Amphibia > Anura > Myobatrachidae > Taudactylus > Taudactylus pleione. The sequence continues at coordinate 1,907,360 of JAUIMM010000364.1, read as the reverse complement.
ACAACATCTTTGGAAAGGTCTGGTATGCATTGTGTACAGGAATGTAATAATGTAGTAGAATGGGAAGCTTAGGTTATCTGGAGGTAGCATTTTGTTGGACTTGTATTATATTACAACGTTTTGGTTGAAGTGAACATTTGTACGCTGGACAGAGATGCCACGTTAGCAGAAAGGGGTAAGAACATTGCCACTATAAAAGAAATATTGGCACTCATTTCAGATTTCACTTCTCATTTACAGTCAGCAGTTGCCTGCAGGTTGGCTATGTAAGGTTTAGATGTGGTTTGTTTAATGACATTAGATGGGATTTATTGCAGCTAATGTTATTGCATTTTTGTATAACATTGCATATGGATTTCAGAAATGAAACAGCACATGTAACTTGTCAGTCATTTTACTCTGAAAAAGTCACATCTGCATCTTAAATGAGTTGAAATATTTCACATTACTCTCAGGTTTTGCCTGAAAGCTCACTACAATGATTACAGAAACCATTTGCTGCAGTTAGTATAACATATAATAAAATGAATTCTGAATACCATGCCTACAGCTCTCCTAAAACTCATACTGACTTTTTAAAGGAAGATACACTATAATATAGAAGTATACTATCATGCAATATAAAATATAAAGATAAACTATTATAAAATAACTATATAATAATCGGCATTGGCAAAATTTGAGTAGTATCAGGGGAACGTGCATGCTGCCCCACCACTAACAGCTTCCACTTTGGGGGACAGAGAGAAAGGAGTCAGTACCACGGGAAAATGTGGGCGGGATGGTTAGGGGATGGGGGGGACCTCTTGACCTGGCATTTGCAAGGTCCAATATACTGTAGTAATATAATATAAAAATACAAAATCATGCAATATATAATGTAAAGATTCTCCATTATACAATATATAATATAAAGAAAGATACAATTTCATGCAATATTTAATATACAAATAAACTAGCAAATATATAATATAAAGATACACCATCGTACAATGGACAATATACCGATATACTTTTGTACAATGTGTAATATGGAGATACACTATCATACAATACATAATATAAAAATACACCATCATACAATATGTAATATAATGGTATACCAGTGTACAATATATAATATAGACATACACTATCAAACAATATATAATGTAAAGATATACAATCATACAGTATATAATATATAGATACACCATTTTGCAATATGCAACATAAAGATGCACTACAGTATCATACATTATATAATCTTGCAATTATCTATTGTACAATATGCAATCTAAAGATATACATCATATAATATATAATATAAAGATACACTCTCATACAATATATAATATAAAGGTACATTATCATATAATGATAGACACACTATTATATAATATAAAGGGTGGTTCATTAAGTAAGGTAAGAAGACCTTTCATGTGTGTAATATTCTCTATTTCATTGTAATTTACCACCTGGCTAGAGCAGGTAGACCATTGCTTCCCCTCACGGCCAATAGACTGCGCCTCATTTCAGCTATACTGTACCAACATCAATTGTAAGATGGCGGGGCCGTCAGAAACATGGTCAATCATTGAGGTGCGTATTGTGATCAGATTTCTGTGTCTAAAGGGAACATCAGAAGCTAAAATTAATCGGCAACTTCTCGCGGTGTATGGTGATAATGTCATGTCACTGAAAGAGGTTTGGGTTTGGTGCACTGCCTTTGATAATGACAGGACAGACATTCAAGATGAGCAGCGATCAGGCCAGCCAAGAATGTCCACCACAGATTGACAGTGCACCAAACATGACGTTATTACCATACACCTCGACAAGTTGGCGATGAATTCAGCTGGGCTTCATCCCTGGCTTTCGTTCAACTCATTGCTGATTTATTTGGTAGCCTACTGTATTAAGTGCACAACTTATAACACATCGCAAATCCTATTATTGCCAGATGTAATTTGCTTAGTTAAAACTAAAGTAACATTAATTACATAAATATCCATTAAAAATAGCTATTTGTTTTCAGTAGACCTCATTCACATTGTGCTTTGGATCCATAATCAGACTTAATTGGATATTCTTTTAGCAAGAAAAACAAAAAATAAAAGTTTTCAGGTAGCTTAGGAACAGCACTTTCAGGCACACAATTCTATATGAACTAAATAGCTAGGGTACAGGCACACATAAGCACATGTTTGCCATATCTGAACTACACTGATTAAATCAATCTGATCAGGCTAATTAGTTACCTCAGCTTAGATGCACAAACACCAGCAGATGTACATGATTCCAATCCATACACAGCTGTTACTGTCTCAAAATATTTAATCAGTACAATATGTAAATTGTGATGTGTATTAGCTCAAAGGGGTCAATTCAATCAGATTTTGCCTTGTTGATTTTTGTAAGCAGCCCATGAACAAAAATGTGCATTTCCGTCAGTACTAAAGTACAGCATATAACCGCACTTACAGACGCAAGTAGGTTGCATCTATTTGAATTGACTCCAAAGAGTTGCATGGTTCTCCTGGTCAGGGAAGGGTGCATGCTATAGAAATAAATCAGGTTCTAATTATAATTTTCTGAGTAGCTTTTATAAAATGAAAGCACTTCTTTGTAGTGGCGTCACAAGGGGGGCTCCTGACACTGTGAGGGAGCCAATACTGCACACAGAACTGAGCAGTCCGCACCTCCTGCACCCCCTGCTCAGAACCCCCGATATAAAGCATGGGACAAGGGGGTTTGGGCCGCGAGGTTACGTCCCTTCCTGCAAGGCCATGTCTCCTTCCCATGAGGCAACGCATCCCTCCGCGCACCAGGTGACAACGCGGGGAGGGACGACACTGCTTCTTTGGCCATTTTCCAATGTCCCTAACATGTTAATAACAAAATTATTCAGTGGTTAAAATACCTCCACTGTCCAGTTTTATTTTTTAAGAGGAGTATGTATTTAAATCCTAGCTAAAATCAGCAAAGCATCATTAAATTAGTGTACAGATCCCTTGTCCCTGTCTTGTCTTCACTGATTATTAATACATAAAGGCAGAGCGATAACTAGCTAATTAGGGGTGTGGCCACAGTCCCTTGGGTTATATATGGCAAGCAATGCATACTGATGGGTCGTGCCATCTTGCGGGCGTGGTTATGCTTTCCTGGCACTTCCTGGCTTCCAGATTGTCTCAGGCAAAGTACTTTATACCAGTGGTTCTCAAACTTTCTTGAATCACATTGCCCTAGAGCAGAGGTTCCCAAACTCCGCCATTACAATCCAGGTTTTAAGGATATCCATGCTTAAATCCAGATGGTTAAATCAATTGACTGAGGTACTAATTAAGTCAACTGTGCTCAAGCATGGATATCCTTAAAATGTGTAATGATGGAGTTTGGAAACCTCTGACATAGAGTATCAGAATTGTTTTCATGGCACCCCTAGGCCAAATGTTTCTTTTTGAGAAATTCAGCAAAAATTATTAAATTACATAAAATGTGCTTACCTGCCATCTTTGGGTTCAGTTATGTGGTGGAGGACAGGGTTACACTTCTGTTTGTCCACATATTTTTTAATTAATTTGCAGACAGCAGCACTAGTTTGGCCTATCACATTGACGATAAATATTTTAATTCGGTCCAGGACCACCAACCCGTGGCACCCCTTCCAGTCTGGGAACCACTGTTTTATAATAGGGAACCACCCCCTATTGGAAACCCTGTAAATCACCAATGTTGTTTATTCTTTTTTGAAGTCACCAAGGAGTTCCATTACCATATAAAAATATGGGCATTCAGACTTCTAAAAAAGTCACTGATCTATGGGATAAAAGTTAATATATCTAGAATAATTACAGGTTCTTTATTCCTTACCACCTGAAGTACCCAGCACTGTCTGGGTTTAAATCTTCAAGTTTTTAAGTTAGGCATCCCAGGCCAATTATCACCCCTCTGGGAAGTTTTCATCTAAATCCATCTAGTGATAGACAGGCTTCCCGGGCCAAAGTTCTGCCCAGTGTACACCAACAGGAGGTCCAACTGGGACCCTAACCCCCTTAAAACCTGGCCAGAATCCAACTGGACTACCTTGCCTTTGTTTCATCTCAATCAGTACAGGGGTGTCCTATTGCATAACCGGACAGATAAACAAACAGACTAATGAATTTTATATATAAGATTATAGACATGTTTTCAACACTAAAGTGATAATATCAAAACACACAAATAATAAGCAATTATATCACAATTTACAGTATATACATATATTATGGTACATACAGGAATTTATACATATATAAGCAATACTTGTGCATTATAGTTACATTTTAAGCAGATCATTAATAACTCATTTGGGACTTAATTTGTTTGTATGTCACAAAAATGGGTTTAAAAAATGTAAAGGTTGTATTAAACTGTTATGTGTGTTTGGATTCTTTTAACACAAAACACAACTATTTCCACAGATGAAGCTAATTTCATACAAGATCTCAGCATTGAAGAACTCTATCCAGAGTCATTTGGGTTTCTGACTTATCAGGGTTCTATGACCATTCCTCCATGCTATGAAACTGTGACTTGGATTATAATAGACAGACCTTTGAATATCACTTCAGTGCAGGTACAGTACTGCTACTCATTTTTTAGCCATAATAATAATTTTATTAAGCTAGTTTGTATGACAGTGAGGTTGTATAATTACTGCTGCACAAACTGTATTGCATGTCATTATATATTTGTGAGTTTTGCTTATTGAAGCTGCTTCCTAGAGTTCTTGGATGATTACATTCTAAAATATTGTCAGAAAATATAGGTGATTCTCATTAGATGTCCCATACATTGGCAACAATATTGTTCAGATTATACAATAATATAAAAACAATGTATAGGCAATTTTATTTACAGGTACATAAATAAAATAATGGTTGTCAAGCTATCCAAGGCAGGAAACATAAATTATATCTAATACAATAATTCAAGTATAATCATACAGATAGAGCTCAGACATGTATAATGACATTTATTTCTACAATAAATAAATTAGAAGAATAATTAAAAAAGCAACTACTGTAACTCAAGCTTTTTAGAACATATTTTCTTTTAAATGTTCAGAGAAAATAAAGTATTTAGAAACCTCCGGATTATAATTGATAGTGGCATAGACATTAGGCATTTTGGAGCCTATATAGATTGCATGCAAGCTGGAACCAAGCATCTATGGGCGATGTACAGTCATACACATCTCCATTTGCTGCTAAAGGGGCATAACTGAGTGGTAACGGGGGTTGTACTCATATAGGCTAAGTTTAGTAAGGGGCTGGAGTTGAGGGGGTGTACAATATGTATATGGTGACACATGGCACTGGTTGGGGGGCAGTGCCACAATGAGGACCTACAGTATGGACACTGATGGTTGGTGGTGGTCGTGGTGGGGGGTTATCCAAGTGGTCATCTATTACCTCTAGGGGGTGAGGGGTAATGCAACTGGGGTTCTATTGCCATTGGGGGATCTATTGCCTTTGGAGGGTGGCAGTTACAATGGGAACCTATGGACACAAGTCAGTTGAAGACACATTCTTTTTCATAAAATATTTAAATACTTTTTCAAAAAATTTAAAGATTTGAGGGCCTGTTTGTAAAAACAAATTGTCAGTTAAGTAGTTAACAGCATGTCTGCTACATTTAGCACCATCAGCTCATAGGAGATACAAATGGAGCGCATTGCAGAAGTCAAAGTGTAGGGACACAAATGCTTGCATGAGTGTACTGTAGGAAGATCTTCTGAGGGAATCAGATGATTGATTCTGGCTATGTTCTTCAGGTGAAAGAATAAAGATTTAATCATGGCTGAAACATGATGCTTAAAGCACCAAGATTCAGCACATGATCAGAGTCTTGAAGCTGAGCCTCTAACATAAGAACCTCTGTTTTAGCAATGTATATTTGAATTTGAAAATACTAAATAATAACATGCTTTATCCATTATAAATAATATAGGATATAAAATGATATAAGATAGAGAAAGATAGAGATATTTCTCATTGCATAGTAAAACAAAAATACCTTGCATATTCAAAACAGACTTTTCTAATCACATAACAGACAGACGTGCTCTGAATATATATTAACAAATCTCTTTACCGATTCTCTGATGTGCAAAATTCTATAGGGTATAAACATTGAACCTAGTAAATATCCAGCACTGAGTTTTTCCTAAAGGCTATGAAAATTCTAAAAGGATAAATTAATATTATGAGCACCAAAACACTATGTTTATCTGAATTGTACAACCATCCCAAAACAGTAGCATTGAACAAAACAAATCTATAATTTAAAATTCATTAAACAGATGGAAGCTACGTTTTTTATTCAAACATCAATCATCTGCTCTGAGTTCTCATTGATACAAATATAAGAAAATAAAGTAAAAATATCTGTCCTCTAATATTATGTAATGACTATTTAGTTTAAAATTGCTAGAATATTCATAGTGCCATAGTTTTATTTGTATTTTCATTAGAATGCTAGTAGTCATTTATCCACAACTAAATGGTCTGCTACATGGCTGATTTTTTTCTACTATACAGGGAATAAAGTTTGATGCATATGTAATACCCATTGGTAAGGATACAGATGGTGTAGTGTGGGTGTTAGCTGGAGTTACTTCTTACTCTATCAGCAACTCTTTACTTCCAGGAGAGAGGCAAGGGTTCCCGAACCAGACACAAACAGTGGGAGACATAACTTATGGAAAAGTAATCTCGATTTATTTAGTAATTTTGTATTATAGTAACCCAAAATTACTGCATGGGTCACTGCTACAGAAAAATATATTTGGTTAAATAAACAATAAACACATAAGAAATCACATAAATAATACACGCTATTAGCCTTTTTTGTAAATTGAATACAACTCCACTGACTAGTTCAGCTATTTCTAGAATACACAAAAATCAACTATATTTCTTTAATTGGCTAGATTTGGCTATGTTTTATTCTAATTGACTACTGTATCTCTTACTGTATACTGAATTACCAACATCCTTTACACATTAGTAGAATGTCCTTACCTACAGTAATTCAGAGGACCTATCATTGATAACCCAGGTTACGGTTAACTCTTTGTGCATATTTTGGGTCCCTTAAAGTGTATTCACAACTGAAGGTTGATATGAAAGTAGGAGCATTGTCTCTATATCACACATAGAACTTGTGTGTAATAATGGGTCCCACTCACCAAATCAGATGACCTACATCAAATCAGGATGTGAATTCCCCTGCAGAAGGTAGGCACAGCAAATACTTGGACAAGACTCTCAGATTGGCTATCTGGCACCACAAGTCCCAGCCACTCTTGTTTGCAGCTTGTCTTCAGATAGTCTTTGTTTCTCCTCAGCTCTCTTAAACACTCTTGTCCTGCACCTCCATGCTTCCTGGTCACTGGATTTTCTCTTTGTCTCATTTTTCTCTGTCACTCTCAGCTGCTTATCTCTTCAACTGCTTATCACTGTGCAATGGCATCCCCTCAGCTCTCCTCTCTCAACAGCTACAATTGTCACTCATCCAACTCCTCTATTTTAAATCAACTTTATTTTAAAATAACACTGGCTACAGCTTCTCCCAAAATGGCAACTGCAGGGATTCACATACAGTATATGGTAACTGGGGTGTAGTGAGCTTGAATTTGTAAGTGCCCCACCTTCTTTCTCATAGTTAAGTGTTGACAGTAAAGTCTATTACTTATATTATTATCTTTTATTAATCTTTCCACTAGTGTCCCTTAGTAATGTACATAAGGGGTAGAACATACTGTACAACTTTATTACACAGGTACATTGTTACAGAAAGTTCACAAACTGACATATATACATAATTACAATCTGCAAATTACATAACTACATAGCAGTTACATTCAACAGCAGAAATGGCTGGACACAAGAGGGATAGTAAGCCACATTGAGGAATGCAGTGGATGGAGAATTTACAGGCTTTTAATGCTTGAATGAAGAGATGAGTTTGAAGGGAATGGTACAGTATTATAGTTTTCAGGGGGAGGGGGGTTGTACTGTTGATCACGTAAAAATGTGCTATTTTTACTTTTACATCTGTCATGGACTGCTGGGAAAAATTCTCCAGGTCTAGGACAATATCCTAGTGTGCCTTCTGCATTATGCAACCCATTGAACAGACTTTCATAATACAAACAGCTACCAAGTTTCATGATATCTAACAGTCTAAAGCTGGGTACACATTTAATGATGTGTACCCAGCCGACCTATTGTCAGCTGGGTACCCATGGTGGGGGTCCCGTTATCGGCAAGTGCAAGCACACTTACAGATGTCGGGACCAACATCGCGACAGTGGGGGCCATGCTGCGATGGGCAATGTTGCTGACAATATGCGGGAGTGTGCATCATCAGTGACATAGTCTGTACACACTGGACAATGTGAACGATATGTCATCCGATCCACTGGATGCTCCTTTGGATGGTAAAGGACACCCTTTCGAATTTTATTTTTCTGGGTCAAATTAATAATGGCAACTGTGATGATGCAGAAGACTCAAATTAATTGACAAAAAAAATTGACAAACCCAAGTAAAAGTTGAACATGTTGAATACCATGTATTCTTTCTGAAGAGATACAAAAGTTTGTAGCCATCTACCAGGAGACATCTGAGGAACTGTATGCTGAGCACAAATGAACCAATATAATAATTTGATTTCAAAGGCTTTACTAGAGGGAATTATCAGTAAGAAAGATGCAGATTTTTTGAAAGTTGATAAACCCAAGATCTCGACATTGTATTTACTCCCCAAAATACACAAAAATTATACTATCCCACCAGGTAGACCCATTGTCTCTGGTGTTAATAGTCTACCTGAGAATGTGAATACTTATTTTGATCAACATCTCTGTAAACATGTTTTGACATTACCATTATACACCAGGGATACTATGGACGTATTGATAAAACTGCATAACCTAATAGTGAATCCAGAAACTTGGCTAGTATCCTGTGATATCAAAGCCTATACATAAGTATTGGACATGATAATGGCATAAGAGCAGCCAAATTTTTTCTAGATATGGGGATCCATAGTGAGTTTAATGATTTCCTGATAACACTACTGGATTTCATATTGAAGAAAAATTACTTCATATGAACAGTTCTACCTCCAGGTCAGAGGGACAGCTATGGGCACAGCATGTGCCCCAAAATATGCCAACCTCTACCTGGGTTAGTGGGAAAAAGAAATTGTTTTCAACGAATCCCATGAAAATACAGCAAACACATCTTATTATACTTACGGTATTCAGAAAATGTATTTATACTCTGGGAAGGGGAGCAATACTTGTGTCAGGAGTGAATTGATGTTTTAAATATGAACGATCTGAACCTGAAGCTCACCATGGAAATGAATCAAGTTGAGATCAATTTCTTATATCTTACTATAAGGGTAGGAGAAGATGGTACGATTTCTACAGACATGTACCGGAAAAAACATAGCGAGTAATAGTGTTTTGCATAGCAGTAGTGCTCACTTACCTCCAATGATTAGAGCAATTCCTAAGGGTGAATTGTTGCTTACCAAATGGAATTGTTCCCAAAAGGTTACCTGTGAGTACAGAAACAAACAAGTCAGTGACAGATTGAAGAAGAGAGGCTATAGTGGTAGAATGATTAAACAAGCAATCAAAGAAACAAAAGGTTACTCTAGAAAGTCTCTCTTCATACCAAAGGTAAAACATCAGAGGGAAGAACCAGTTAGATACATTGGTACATATAACAACCAGTGGAGGGAAATTAATCAAATTCTACAGAGGCATTGGCAGGTCTTATTTATGGATAAGGATTTAGCCAAATGCCTGCCCAATAGAGTCCAATCGAGTTGGAGAAGATCTCAATCTAAAGGACTGTTTGGTACATAGTCACTTCAGCAATGTCAAAAAATCCCTACATAACAAAAAAGGTTCTTACCTTTGTAAACAATGCAAGTCATGTCAATATATGGCACCCAGAGAATATTTCCATGATAGGTACAACAATAAATGGACTATCACTGATTATATAGATTGTACGACAGCTGGGATCATCTACCATTTGGAATGTCCTTGTGGTAAAAGTTATGTAGGAAAAACCATTAGGCAACTCAAAGTCCAGTAACTGGAACATATAGGAACAATTAGGAATGCCAAACAAGATTTGGCTAAATTTAGAACTTTAACTCCTGTAGCAAAACATTTTCTTAAACACCACAAAGGTAATCCAAAGGGATTAAAAGCATATGAAGAGAATCAATATGGGCATCAGAGGAGATTATTTAGATTGTGAGCTCCTCAGATGAGAAGCAAGATTGATTTTCAGCATGGATTCCATTTCCCCAAGAGGAATGAATGAGGGAAATAGTTATTCAGCCTTCCTATAAAATTCTGGAACCATCCAACATCTTTAAATAATAATGAAGATGATATACTATTTCTTTTTGAATAATCAAGGGAGCTAATAATGAACTGAGGGACATAAGTGTAATCAACCAAGGTTAAGAATAGAACATGTTGATGAAGTAAGGGCTTTTCCTTTTTCTTGAATAGAATAGAATGAATATGTAAAAATTCTCCCTCTTTCTTCATGTTTGGTATTACAATCAATGGGGAGTTTGACCCAATATATACATTTTATCCCCATGAACAATTGTGAGCCAACAATAATTTAACCTATTATCCTCATGTACATTACATTAGAGAGAATAGATAACCCTTAATGGAATATGCATATTATCAATATACTGTGGGTGGTTAAATAAATCCATAACAATCCTCGTTAGGTACTTTTTCTTTATACAGACTCACATTAAAAAATGAGAAAATATTTTTCTTTTCTTATTTTTGTCACATGAATTATTTTGATTGTAGTGAGTCACTTTTTTCTATTTATTATTTCTTTTTACAATATCACATGTTATCACTCATAATTTAAGTCTTGATTTTTCCTTTTGGTGTACACGCTATTAATATGACAAATATCATATTTAACATGATCATAATGACCACACATAAATGTATTCACTATTAATATTTATAGTATTTGATTATACACTAGGAGTTCAAAATGACAAATTTTACTGGTCACAAGATAATCACATGATCTCAATTATGTTTTTATTTTTTATCACCATATCATAATTTTTATCATACAATACTAGGACTGGCCATTGCCTAGGACTGTTCCAATTGACCTAATTTGAACTTACTTGACCTATTATATCCCTGAAGATAGAAACTAAGACTGGAATGTAGGAATGGAATGAGAATGGTCAGGATTAACACATGACCAGTAGCACGATTGTGGATTGGTTATTCTAATGAATATTAGGCTACCAAACAGGGGATTCTGGTTAGCCTTGAAAAAGCTAGTATCAGTGAAACGCACGGCGGTGGCTGTTCCCACTGTGTGTTTTTATGTGTATCAATGTAATAGATTGTTAACATAAACTAATCCTGCGATCGCACGTGGGATCTCGTGGGCACTGACAGGGAGTCAGCTGTTCATATTATGTTCAGTGAGAATGACATAGTGGTGGGTCCAACACATAGCAGCTCTCAAGCCTTCATCAGGGTCATCAGGATTTTGCCACCAGGAAGTACAACAGTGCTCTAGATAGAGCCAGTACACCAGACACCTACCCTCCTCTGCAGCATCCAGTCTCCCCGCCAACCAGCGGGTTGAGCGACCGTAAGCGTCAGCAGATAGCCGGAGGCCGCGTGATCTTACGTGATCACGGCACCCGGCGGTCTCACCGCTCTCGGTGATTACACGGACATCTAGTTGAGTGTGCAACCAGACTATTATGAATCAACTAATAAAAGTTACGTTTTAAATTAATTTAGTGTGCCTAAATAGAGAACATCTTTACTATATTCCTGTGTACTTCTAGTTGTCAGGAGGCTGCACCCCCATTGTTGATAACAGATATTAATTTAGATATATTATCAAATATTTTAGAACAAAAATGAGTTAACCACAAACTCAGTCTCCAGGCGCTATTAAATTAATCTGATGATGTTAGATTGTTAATAATATCATAATCTATAGTACGCTGCTCCCCAATAAAGTAGATCTGTTACTACTTAACGGTTAGAGATTATATATATACAAGAGGAATAGAAAAAACTATTCAACTTGAGGGTGCGCGATATCTTAGATTAACTAAGACACAGATGTAAAAAATCATTAATATTTAATAATATAATATAAAAGTAACTAGTTCTTGGCTAGGCTTGCATAAAACCATACACCACACAATTCCAATAATACATATATATATATATATAATTATAATGGAACAATATCCTGATATATCCCCACTTAACTATTGATAAACAATAACGTGCCTAGAAACCACTAGAGCAAGCAGCCGATCATATTCTTTCACAATCTCACTCTAGGTAGCAATGCTACAATGCTGCAAGGATTGTTCATATATCCTATCCAATATCAATTGATGATCTCTTATTCATTTATGGAGAAAATATGAAAGGTCCTTTATCAAATGAGGAATAGAACCACTTAAGAGGTTGAGTGGTATGATGTCACTCACATATGCAGCCATGCACTGTTTCTACTGTTAAGTATCGTTTTCAAACTGTGACAAACAGTTGGGGCATTACATTTGAGTACAAGGTCTCCAACCTGATACCTAGAGGAGGAGATGGTGCCCACAGGCAGTGAAGCCCACCGGGGATTTCCCCTGTACACCTGTGAGCCAGTCTGACTCTGGGTAAGCATGACCCTATCCTGAACAAATTGCAATCTAAGAGATGAAAAGGCCTTTGTCAGGAAATAATTGATATATATCCCCTGAAAACACCTGTTTTCAGGAGATATCTGTATATTTGAATTATCCCAGAATCTATCTAGGAGGGGTCCACAGCAGATTCCAGAACTTAGCCCTGATAGATGGCATTAGCCATTATAGCCTATGGGCTACTTTGCGCAACATTTACAGGGAGAGGGACCCATAGTATCCCTCCCAATCAATGAGCACTCGCATATGTGTAGTCTGATGACTGCCATGCACTGTTGCGTAGCTGGCTCCCAATGCAGCAAGTAAGGTGATCGCCTTAGCATGTGTATTTTTTATATATTCTGGCAATACATAATTTCGTATTCGCATAAAAAGCGGCTATAATAAATTACTATCATCAAGTCTAAAACCTGATAATTAATAAATGTACCCGGAAGACTTATGAATATGTACTGTAGCTTTTGTATGGCCAGAACTATGAGATAAAATTGTTTAACCATGGTAAAAGGATATTTGTCCTGATGGGGCAGTGAGGCTTATGGGTCTATTTATCAAACTAATTGTGAATTTAATACATGCAGAATCAGTTATTTCTCTCAGATGTAGCAAAGGTATAAGGCATATCAGAGACAAAGGTGCGAGCAACAGTTTTTCTATAGGGGCTCTGAATAGTTTTGCTTTTAATAAATGCCTGCAGTGGCTAATGCCATCTTCAGATGGTGTTAGAAGGTTGTTTCCTATGAGGGAAGCTCGGCTGTAATGGGATCTTGGGATCCCTCTTCGGTGAGCTGGAGTGACTGTGATGGCCATCACAAGTTTTTCACTCCTCACATGCGCAGATGGCAGCGCTGTGCAATTTCAAAGCCAGGCCTGAACCTTTCAGAAAAATGAAAGTGTAATCTATCACTTCAATTCTTACTGATTGCCAGGATGTGTCTAATAAGAGCCCTTAATCCGTATGACTTCACAATGGTAAATACCCCCCAAAATATTCCGGATTGGTGTGATATGAAGCTCTGAAGGCAGATTTGCATTATTCCAAAAACATTAACACAGGCCAGACAAGTTTAAGACTAGAAAGATAAACATTGATCTTTGCTTTTTATATTTTGCTGTGATATTTAATATTTTGTGAGAAACGTATTTGATTACATCTTTATTTTGAGTTAGTTTTATCTGTAACATTTCAGTGTGTTCTGTGGGAATATTGTTCTACTGTACATAAACACATTTCTAGTTGTAGAATAATGTACATCTAAAAGTACATATTAACTATATTAGTGTCATGGAGAAGACTTGTTATTCCTTCATTATAATTATAATACATATTTATTCTGGAAGGGGTATAATACACTTATTTACTTCATTAATCCATCTAATTTGACACCCTTTATTAAAGCAAGCAGTTTTTGACAGTTCAAAAATGCTGTACGTTTTAATATTATTTATTTATAAAGCTTTGGTTTCAGAACACAGTGCGGCAATTAAACAGCTGCCATCTAAAACTTTTAGCGTCAACTTCTGTAGATGTCATCAAACTTGATATAGTTTATTACAGCTTTTAAATAACATCTGCAGAGACAGTAATAATAAAATAAACTATAGCTTTCAATAAACCTGTCACGAGGTCCGCCATGCAAAGTTGTACAATCTTTTCCTAGAGGGACAGCCTTCCTGTGTTGCTCCAAGACTGTGCTGTAATGCTCTTGTAGTCAATTTTGACACTCAATTACCTCTGCACAGTGCCTAATTTAAAATGCTTCTCTTTAAATATTGAATACTTAGAGAAATTTTAATCCCCATGCAGCAATTCCTACCAGGCAAAATTAAATGTATAAGCTCTCGGCATGGGTTCTGCTATATCTCTGTTGAGCAGAATGCCAGTGGAAGGAAGAAGAAATATATTCCATCACAAGACAGTTCAGGACATGTACTGTATCTGCCTGCGACTGTGATCCCGCATGCAGTAAATATGGCTATGGCGACTTGGTTCTGGCGGCCATTCTGCATGACCATAGTGTTGCTCAAAGGACCGACAATCAACTGATCTGTGAAGGTTTCCTGCTTCTTTCTATGCAGTTGCTTAAATGCTGGTATGCGTCTCAATACTAATCCCAGCGGCTGCGACACTTGCATATTTTCGCACAGCAGCTGCGTACAAAGTTGCAGCAGCGGCCAGTGGCATTAGTGCACAAGTCTGACTCAGGCCCTCTGTCACCAACTTGGGTTCTTTTGCACCCTGGTTGGGAAAAGCCAAATCTATAATCTCATTGCAAGTCCATGTAGCCTTGATTCCAGCATACTGTATATTATTAGTAAAAAAAAATTCTCCTTTTCTTTATGTATTTCTGTCCTTTTCATGCCAGCACCCCCATGTTTCCCGAATGTCTTTGTCCTTTGTGTGTCCTCATCATGTTCCTCTTTCTAATCATCTTTCTCCCCCCTTATGTTTTCTACCTGCTTCTTGTCCCTCTTATTCATCCACCCATATCTTGTCATGAAGATTATTATTGTTGTTATTATCCTTTATTTGCAAGGCACCGATATGTGATAGATGGTGCCCGTCCTCTTTGGAAATGGCATGCCCAACCCTGAGCCTGGCAACCCACCCCCTTACCGTAGCTAATGTAAAATAGGAGCGGTATTCTCTAATTCTTGGAATAGGAGTTTGACATCATATGGATGTGACGTCATAGTAAGCACCAGATCCTTTGCCTTTCAAAGACATGGAGAAGTGGTAGCAGGCATATTCACAGATAAGAAACTGCTGGCTGCTACTTCTTCATGTCAGTGGCAATCCCTCTGTGTGGAAACACTATTAGAGCATTTAATACACTCATTCAGTGGTTTAGGCATACCCCAACCACTGGAGCTCCAGCACTGGAAGCACTGGTTGTCCATGTTTGCAGAAGTTATGGCAACAGCAATGCCAGCTTAACTCACTGGCTTCAGAAGCTGATCTGAGATAGTGTTCCAATGAATCTTCACAACAACCCTGTGCTTGGTGATAACACCTTCTAATTTTCCACTGCTGCCAAATAATTTAGCTGTATTATATTTGTAAGAAGATAATTATGTGAGAGGTACAGTATGGTGCAGAACTTATCAAAATTGCAGTCATCTGTACCTGTCATCCCTATACCATAGTTGTGTGAAAGTATGCCTAATTTATTGTCTTTTACTGTATGTCTTTATGTTCATGAGTTCCATATTCTGTTACAGATGAGGTGACATAACATCCTTAGCAGCCCAAAGGGATAATGAAACCTGAACCTAAATAGTATATTTTGTAGGGTTAACAACTGCAACCTGTGGTTTCTGTCTTTGCTACCCCTGTTTTTAAAGCATTGCCCCTGACTTAACATGCTCTGTGGGCCTGGGAACTGATTTTTATATGGTATCTTTTGCAGGCACCTGAACTAGGCAGTTGAATGGAGGCATGCACATATCCCAAGATACTAAGGGGGAAATGTAATGAACCACAATTTGTCCAAATCAGCAATCTTCATTGATTCTTGCTAAGGGATTTAAAGTGGCTATTTCTTGAAAAGACAAAACCAGGCAAATCATGGTTCATTACATTTCCCCCAAGTTATATTGTCAAAAATAACATCCAAAATAAAAGAAATGTTTGGCATATTATGGAAGGTTTCCTTTATTTATTAGAAGAACAGGCTAGATTGTACTAATGTGCAAATACAAGTCATCTCTCCGCCACCTTCAACTCCCTCCACTGCCTCCTTCTGCGTCCAACTTTGCCTCTTTCTTCATCTCCAAAGTAGAATCTTACAGGCTGAAGATCTCCTTCTCCAAGTACCTCTCCCTACCCACCCAATCCACCCATACCCTTCCCCAAATCCGCCTTTTTATGTTCCTTTCTGCCTACCACTAATGAGAATATTCTGACTTTCCTCTCTGCTTCCCCCCCTTCACATGCCCACTAGATCCTATTCCCTCCCACATCCTCACTCATACAACCTCATACTCCAAGACTGAGCTCATTGTCTTCCCTTCTTCTTGTGTCTCCACCCCTCCTCACCTCATCCTCACTGTTGGCAACAACACCATCTCCACAGTTCATAAAGTCTGCTGCATGGGCATTGAACTTGGTTCAGCCTTCTCATTTACTCCTCACATTAAGCACACACTTCCTATTAATGACATTTCCAGAATATTTCCTGACTTTTCATTTTTGTTTCCCTCAATGCTATCAAATACTGGTCTATTCCATCATTATCTCTTGTCTTGACTATTGTAACCTTCTCACCGGTCCTCCCCATAACCACCTTTTTCCACTCCAGTCTCTCCTGAACACTGCTGCTGGACTAATCTTTCTATCATGCCACTTTGTCTCTACCTCCCTTCTCTGGCAATCCCTTCACTGGCCCCCTATTCCCTACAGGATATCATTTAAACTTCTCACCCTCACCTTCAAAGTTCTCTCACTGTACTTTCCCTTCTATATCTCCAACCTCATTTCCCTCAACACCCCCCCTCCCACCCTCTCTGGTCAGGCAGTGACTGCAGCATTTCCTCCCCACTGATTACCATCTCCCTCTCCCAAGACTTCCCCCATGCTACCACCAGCTTATGAAATGTTCTCCCTCATTCTATTAGACTCTCCTTCAACATCCATTGCTTTAAGCACTCCCACAAAACCACTTATTCACCCTTGTGTACCAGATTTCTGCTTAATCTGGTCTTCTCTCCCACATCCCTAACCATTGCATCTCCCAAGTATCCCCTCTCCCTGCCTTTTCTTTTAGAATATAAGTTCTTAAGAGCAGGGTCCTTCCTCTTAATGTTTGTCACTCCCCTTAGGTTCATTATCTCAGCCAATAGGTATGTATCACATTTATTGTGTGTCATTATTAAACCCATATTGGTTATCTGTCAGTATTATTCCAACATTTGTCACTTTGGGGATGAGAACCAGACCCACCCGAACTTCCAGATCCGAGGCGAGAACCGAGCTAGGCTCGGGTTTTCCTTCCTGACTCAGATCTGAAAACAAGGCAAAACGTGTCATCCTGCTGCTGTCGGATTCTTGTGGGTTTTGGATTATATAAAGGTCCCCGCGATCTGCGCCATTTTCATTCCGGCTGTGGAGAGAGAAGCTAGCAGACGTAGTCAGTCACTGTCGGTCACTCAGTGTGTGTGTCCAGTCAAAGTCTTGGCCTGAAGGCTGCTGCTGTCTTGTCCATAATGGGGCTTATGCTGCAGTATTTAAAGGGGTGTGAGTTAGCAACTTAGCTGCGCTATTATTGTTCGGTGACACTGATGCAGTTTATCGTCCACGTATTTGTGACTCTGCAAGTGGTCTGTCCGCACTTGGCAGGGGTGCTTTGTTGTCCATAAAAACGGGTGCAGTCTGTTTTGTTCATCAAGGGGGCTGCTGCCTCATTCAGGGGTGCTGTTCCCCAGTGTCCAAAAAAATGAAAGTGCTATTTTTTTGTTGAGTGTGTGCATTAGCAATTTAACTGCGCTATTATTGTTTGGTGACACTGCCAGCCAGACCACAGTTTATTGTCCACATATTGTGACACTATAAGTCATAGTGAAGTGTGTTGTTCTTATTCATTTCATTAAAAAAATTGTGACACTGTAAGTGGTAGCACATTGTTTTACTAATAAAAAATCTTGTGACACTGTAAATGGTAGCACAGTCTAATATTCAACTTTTCACTTTCCTCAATCGTGAATAAATGATTAGTCTACACGCCGACTACAAGATCACAACATGGTGCTAAATAACTAGCATTATATATAAAAATAATGACATCACTGTAAGTGGCAGCGCAGTGTTATTCTTTTCTTATTCATAAATAATCTTGTGACACTGTAAGTGGTATCGCAGTGTGTTATTCTTATTCATAAATAATCTTGTGACTCTAAGTGACAGTGCAGTATGTTATTCTTTTCTTATTCATAAAGAATCTTGTGACACTAATTGGCAGTGCAGTGTGTTATTCTTTTCTTATTCATAAATAATTTTGTGACACTGTAAGTGGTATCGCAGTGTTATTCTTATTCATAAATAATATTGTGACGCTAAGTAACAGACCAGTGTGTTATTCTTTTATTCATAAATAATCTTGTGACACTAAGTGGCAGTGCAGTGTGTTATTCTTTTCTTATTCATAAATAATCTTGTTACACTGTAAGAGATATCACAGTGTGTTATTCTTATTAATAAATAATCTTGTGACACTAGTGGCAGTGCAGTGTGTTATTCTTTTCTTATTCATAAATAATCTTGTGACACTAAGTGGTATCGCAGTGTGTTATTCTTATTCATATATAATCTTGTGACACTAAGTGACAGTGCAGTGTGTTATTCTTTCCTTATTCATAAAAAATCTTGTGACACTGCAGGTCATTGATACCGCAGTGTAATATTTAAAATTGGTACAAATTGATGTGTGTGCTGTGCCCCACTTCATTTGTGTTTGTTGATATGGAGAACGATCAGTTGAGAGGAGAGCAGGAGCCACATACTAGTGATGGAGCTGCTGCCAGTGCCACCAGTCATGACGATACTAATCCATCTACATCATCTACTAATGCCGATGCCCAAGGGCATACAGGGCTTAAATCAGGGCATCTAAAATCAAGAACCAATCTTTTACAATGATAAAGAAAAAAACATCAAAGGGAAAGTTAGCTGCAGAAAGACATAATTGTCAATATGCCTCTCATCACATGAGGTGGCAAGGAAAGGCTAAGGCCTTGGTCTTTATTTATGACTGGTGGTCCTGCCTCTAATGATGATGTAAGTACAAGTGAACATGCTGACATAGAAATCGAGGATGCTTCTGTGGAAGTGCACCAGGATGAGCAGGATACTTGTGTAGCTGACACTAATAATAATGTTGTTAATGAGGATGTTTTTTGTGTAAATCTGGAAGCAGTGGAAGAAACAGTTATTGCCCATGATAAGGAAAAGCCAATTGTCATTCCTGGGCACAAGATAAAAAAAATACACTTCTTATGTGTGGAATTATATCTACCCAAATCTGGACAACAATTGTCAAGTCATCTGTACCTTTTGTAAAGCCAGAGTAAGTAGAGATAGGAACCTTAACCATCTAGGAATCTAATCCCTGTTATGTCATCTGCAGCGCATTCATCCAAAAAGTTTTTGTGTTTTGTGTTGACTCATCTGCATAGCCAGCGGGTCTTTTGGGAAAGTTTATTTTTTTCTCGGCAGATGCACTTGAAGGAGAAGCCATCGCTGCATCACGTGCCACTTGAGCTGACAATTTGCTTACCAACAGCTCTTTGCATCTCTTCAGATCTGTGTCCATTGGGAAGAACAATGTATGTCTTAAAACTTTTATCTTAAATCTTGCATTTGCTCTGTTCAGCTTGTCCACATATCTGTGGTTAAGTGGACAATGGTATTTTGGAGGCCACTAATTAAGTGTTTTTTACTGTCCCTGTACAGGTTGAGAATTGCTTTTCTAGTAAAGTGGAATCTTGATGAGATTTGGTAGCGGGCACACAGGACCTCAATTAACTGTCTAAAACCCACTGAATTATTGGCGGATATTGAACACACATCTAATACTAGTAGTCTTCCTGGTCCCCATCTGGGATGAAAATCCACTCCCAGCAGCAGCGCTCAAGGATTCTTCTGGGGCAAAGACTTATGTGAATGAGCAAAATATTTTTTTGTAAATGCCTCCCCTTCTCCCTCATAAATTTGCTTCGGAATCAAAAATTCTATTAAATTTGCTACTAATCAAATCTTCCTTTCCCTACCTTCAACTACATACATGATCCAACTCCTTCAGGCCTCTTGAATAATAAAAACATTTGTTTCCTGATGTGCCATGTTGGAAGTTGAACTGCCACTGCTGCTGCAATCTTTGACATGCGGTTGCTTAATGCCAAAAATGTCCAGAAATGTTTATGGCCACAGACAGCATGTCCTGCATGCCCCTTTAATTTTAAAAATTATTCTGAACCACCAGGTTGATTTCGTGGGCAAAACATGGGACATATTTTCACCCATGCTCTCCCCTCCTCCTTCATAAATTTGCTTAAAAATGAAATAAAAGTTACTGCCAATCAACCGTTCCTGTCCCTGCCTTCAACTACATACATACTCCAACTCCTTCAGGTCTCTTGATTAATGACAACTTATGTTTCCTTATGTGCCATATTGGAAGTTGAACTTCCAAGCGTTTGTGCCGCCCACTGCTGCTGCTTAGCTTAGTCAGCCAGCTAGCTTGGTGCAAATTTTGGGCCTAAACCGCATGAAAATAATATTGTGAGCTGTGAAGTGGTAAAAATTGACTGGAAATGAGTGGAAATTAATGTTATTGAGGTTAATAATACTGTAGAAACAAGAAAAAAAAACATAAATTATGTGATTTTAGCTGCTTTTATAAATTTTTGAAAAAAAATACAGATCCAAAACACACAAAGGGGTGGTTTTTTGGCAAAACCAAATCCAAATCTAAAACACAAGGAGATACAGATCCAAAACAAAACACGGACATCATTGCACAACCCTAGGTTGTATGTTATAAATTTGTTTTTATTTGGTTATATTTGAATGTGCTATGATATTTTTTAGATATCCATTGCTTTTAGCCTTTGGTCACATTAACAGCATTTTATGCTCTTCGGAAACACACTCCTATCCCATTAGGCAGAGTTGTAATTAACTGAATTAGTCAGGAAAGGATATAATGAAAAATTGAGTGGTGTTCAAGATATGGTAATTGCAAAAATAACACACAAGACACGAGATTCACAAATGTATTTTTGGATCGCTATAAAAAAATTTTATTTATTATGGCCATGTAACATTAAAAAAGCTCCACATCACTATCCTAGTCCAGTATTGATACTAATTTTGTATAACAAATTAAACAATTGAGTGTCATGCTTAGTCTGATAAATTGTTAGTTTGAATCATAAATAGAAATATGCCCCGCAAAAATTATAATTTTGCTAGGCTTGCTGACTCACCTTAACATCCCCACACCCAGGAAACTGTATCCCGACCACGGGGATTCCGGCGGTCAGAATGCCGTTTCCGGAATCCCGACACCTGTCAGAGATTCGGCACCAGCATCCCACCCGCCGGAATCCCGAAGGTAAGTAACAGGGTTATGTGGAGGGTTAGGGTTAGGCGCTGGGGGAGGGCTTGGGTTAGAGTGCGGGGAGGGGGAGGTTAGATTTAGGCACTAGGGGAGGGGAGTTAGGTTTAGTATTCTAACCCTGTCAGGATGCTGGCATCGAGATTCTGACTGCCGGGATCCTGAGCGCTTGCATCCCGTACCCATCTCCCCACACCCACCCCCGTCACCTTCCTGAACCCTTACTGGTAAATTGCAAAACTTCTTGTAAATTACCAACTGAAAGTGGGATGCCAGATAAAGGACTTTTATTTACATAAAAATACTGCTTGAAACTTACTCAAG
The DNA here is from genome assembly GCA_031769625.1 of Taudactylus pleione. Classification (NCBI taxonomy): domain Eukaryota; kingdom Metazoa; phylum Chordata; class Amphibia; order Anura; family Myobatrachidae; genus Taudactylus; species Taudactylus pleione. The sequence goes on along the minus strand of JAUIMM010000364.1, from coordinate 1,885,137 downwards.
ACATTGAGGGTACAACTATTTTACAGTCTCAATTTTGTCAGTGCTACGAAATATCCTGTATTGTCACTTATCAAAGAATTACAGGATGTCTTAGTGCAGCAATGTATCAAAAAGAGAGACCCCAGAGAGGTGTTACAGTAACTCACTCCTCTTGTGATTTTTCTGCTTTTCAGTCACAAGATAGAGACAAGGACAAACTGTGACATCATCTGCAGGGGCAAACGCAGGAGTTATACAGGGAGGTTTACACACACACATACTGTATACTGTGTATGTATGTAATATATATATATATATATATATATATTTATATACATGCTTGCCGATATTCTGGCTGCCCCTTCCGGGAAGGAGCAGCAAGATTGGCATTGCAGGGAGCGTCACTGCATTTGTGGGCGGAGCGGGGGCATCACTTTGGCCCCACCCCCGCTACACAATGCAGAGATTGTGAGAGGGGTTGGCGGCCACCAGGATGCTTGCCTGCCTTTCCGGGGGGCCTAGAGCAGCACCTGATTCGTCCGGGAGCCTCCCAAATTTACAAGTATGAGATATTTATATATATATATATATATATATATATACTTTCATACATACAAACACATGCACACACTCATACATACAGTATGTCACACGTACTGTACATTAAACACACATACATATATACATTACACACACACCCTTACCTGGCAGGCTGGCACCATGTCATTAGGCACCTCCCCCTAGCGTGAAACTGCAGCGATTCACGGGTCAATCGGGAGGGGGCGGAGCCAAATGATACGATTCTAATGAAATCGTGTCATATTGGCTCCGCCACTCCTGATTGACCCTTGAATCACAGCATTATACCATGAGGAGGTGGGGCTTAAGAGCATGATGCCTGCTCTCGAGTCTGCATGCGCTTCTGATCTGATACTACAAAATTACACATCACACACAAATGGTTTTAACCTGCATCATCCCATAAGGAGACTGCCCTAACGCTGCTGACAAGCTGCAGCTGCCTTAATGGTGTATGAAGATACTACATAATTACTTAGATCAGTGGTTCCCAAACTGTGTGCCCCGGCTCCCCTGGGTGCCACAGCGCTCTCACCAGGGTGAGACTGCACAGTGTAATTTTCTTATTATTTTTGTGTTCACGGGGGGAGAGGGGTTGGGCGTGGAGTGGAGTGGGAGGGGTTGATTGCGAAGAGTGGGGGGAGTGTGCAGGAGCAGTCCTGTCAGTGGAAAGCAACAGTGGGGTCTTACAAGGCAGTGCATTGTGGGAGATCAGGCTGATCTGAGGAGTGATGCTGTACAGCAACACTGGCTATCACAACTGAAAGTAGGTAAGGGGGTCATGGAGGGGGGCAAAGGGAGAGACATGGGGAGGGCAAAGAGAGAGACAGGGAAAGGGGCAAATGGTTAGAGTTATAAATACTTATTATTTTTTCTCAGGGGTGCCTTAAAAAATTATGGAACTGAGAAAGTTTTGGACCACTAACTTAGATACATTAAATGCAAAGGCTTAATTTAAAATGTTATTACAGTCTGCTAAAAAAAAAACACATTTTATCTATAAAATGAAAAAAGAGGCTCTAAGTTTATAATTATGGGGATCTAACTTGACATTGGATCAAAGCATACTTGCAAACTCTCCCTCGGGGATGTAGTTATGATGCCTACAGCCGGTATCCTGGCTGACTAAATCCCGGTGCCAAAATGCCACTACCCAACCAGAAGGCCGGCGCCGGAATACCGACAGTAGTTGACATCCCGACGCTGGAATCCCGTAAGCTGGGATGCCGATTGTAAGTTTAGCAGGGCTTGTTAGGTCTTAGCCGCGCGGGGGAGGTTAGGGTTAGGCACCACTGGGGGAGGTGGGTTAGGGTTAGGCATTAAGGGGGGAGGGTTAGGTTTAAGCACTAACGGGGAGGGTTAGGGTACAGGGTGGGGAGGTTTAGTGTTAGGATGCAGGAAAGGAGTGTTAGAGGGAGAAGGGGGGAGGGTTACTATACTTACCAGACCCTTGTCGTGATCCTGAGCATTGGGATTCTGCTGTCGGTATATTGACAGCAGGCATCCCGACTGCCGGGATTTCATACCGATTCCCTCCCTCGTTGGCAGGGAGACTCCCTGAAATAGCAGCAATCTCCCTGTCTCCCTGAAGAGTGTAGCAATCTCCCTGATTACACCTTACCCCCATTGTAAAGCTGTTATATTACAAAAAACAGAGATATATATTCAAATAGAATCATTAGTATCATTTCCCTGCATTGGTTATAAGGCACAATGATCCCTATGGCTACATGGATTTTCTGAAAAGTATTAGGAGTAAATTTACTAAAGTGACAGTTATTATAAGTGAGTTATAGAAGAGATGTTGCCCATAGCAACCAATGAGATTCTACTTAACATTTAACTAGCACCTCATAGAAAATAATAGCTAGAATATGATTGGTTGCTATGGGCAACATCTCTTCTAAAACTCACTTCTAAAAACTCCCACTTTAGTAAATTTACCCCTTATGGAGCATACACACGGTCAGATTTGTCAGATCTGTCAGATGAACGATTGAACGATTTGAACGGTTTTACCAAAGAATTGAACGATTTGAACGATTTTTGACTACATTTGACTACATTAAAATTAATAGAATCGTCCAAGTCTGACTGCAAACACATCAGATGTCAGATATCGTTATCTGACTATCGGGAACGCGCATCGTTCAAATCGTTCATCTGACAGATCTGACAGATATGTCAGATATGTCAGATTTTCCTTCAGATATGAACGAATGAACGATTTTTTTAATCGATTTGAAGAAAAATCTGACTGTTTGTATGCACCATTAGTGTGTTTTCATGAACAAATAGATCTAACTAACTGCTTTTGGGCTTTCGATGTAAATCAATTTTATGACACGCCTCTCAGATATAGCAGTACACGCCCACTTTTTTGCGCTCTCATAGCTATTGCTTTCACAATCTCCCTGAAATGCGTTTTCAAAAGTAGACAAGTATGGATCAAAGCAGCCATAGAACCATAGAGTATATGACTGAACAGTATAAGTGTAACACCCTAAATGTTGGTTAACGGCTTTTCCTACCTTTGCCAGATCAAAAGCAGGTTGGAGTTATGCATATGGTCATGGGATGTTCACAGATTTCTTTTACTTTATGGCAGAGAGGCAAGTATCCCAATTCCCCAGCTCATTAACTGACAACTTTCTCGTACAATACAAGGTTTTATTAAACACCAATTGCTCCAATGTAGGCTAAGAGATAGTCTTTTCTTTTATACTAATAACAATGGAATTATATACACTGTTCAATACCAATAAAACTCATTAAGTTCAAAACATTATAATTGCTAGCTATTACACTAGAGTACAGGCCTTGCATTTGACATAGTTATATTGTTTGCTATTACAGATATCTCTATTCTGGAATCTTCTGGTTATTATATTATTATAAATACCTTTCAAACCAGTAAATTAACCTTGATAGGGGTATTCAATATGGGTGCGATTACATCGTTTTTTGCGTTAATATCGCACTTTTTAACATTTTTGCGTTAATATCACTTGTTTTACTTTTACACCCTATTCGATTTCAAAGACTTATCGCAGTTTTGACAAGTCTTTGATAAAAAAAGGTGATAACTTTTCTCCATTGAATAGGTGTCGAAAAAAAGTGCAGAATTGGGGTTTAGGGGTGCAGGCTTAAAAAAATAGCCTGCACCCCTGAGATTGACATTTAAAAAAGAACTGTGTCAAAAAAAGTTTAAAAAAAAAATAGGGACACCCCAAAAAATTAATTAAAAAATTGGGGTGAAAAAAAAAAATGGGAAAAAATTGTTAAAGAATAGGGAAATAGGTTCAGGGCTGTTCTGCATGTATGCGGCAGGTGTTTTCTAGAATAGAATTATAGCAGCAGGTGCACAAATGCAGAATTTTTAAAAAATTACTTTAGGGACACCAAAATATGCTAGTACCCATTTTCATGTACCCCAAATTTGATGGGACCACTTAAAAAAACGAAAAAAATAACCTAAGTGCTCTTCTGCATCACTTCTTCAATGTCGGGAAAAAAGCACCTGCTGCGGCTATTTAAATCCCCGACTTTCAATTAAAGGCTAAAACTGGGGTACCCATAGTGTTCCCCCATGTTTTTACAACTTTAGGGGGGTCTTACAATTATTTTAAGGAAAAATTCGTAACTTTACGCAAATCCAACTTCGGAGTTTCCCGTTTTCATTAATTTTATTTTGAATACGGGGATAAGTGGGAGCGCGCACCATACCTTTACGCAGAAAAAAACTCCGATATGAAACGTTAACTTCGCCAGGGAAGTTAACCTTTTATATTGAATACCCCTCTTAGTTCCTTAACAAGGAGATTATCATACAAATTAAATTCACCTTATCTGTATTATTTCATCAAATTTAGATCACCATTTCTATTCCTTATATAAGTGGGTTCACAAAATAACAATAACTAGACACTTTTTGATATATGGCCCATATATCTAACTTGTTCAGATTATTAGAAAAGTCTGACCCAGGTCAAAAATATGGAGAAAAGTTCTGGTTTGAGGAGTTTTTTCCTGACTATAAATGTGCACCTCCAGATATCAGAGTCCTGAGTGCAAAGTGCACTAAATAGCGGATTTCAGCATCTACATATAGTGAGAGCTGCACTACTAGCTTCCCAAGCTCAGGCTTATTGCTATTGCTGCTGTTAGGGTATGGGACTTCTACCTCCGGTTCCTTATCAGACAAGCTGCTGTCACAATCTGCATGGGATGGGCTTCCAAATGTACTTATAATAGAGTTCTAGTTATAGTGTATAGTCCCTTTGGAGAATAATATACAGTTCACTTCCTTAAGGCCAAGACTACTATGTGCTGCTGTAGTTATTGTGGATGTTCATGCTGCCTATTACTAACAGTAAGGAAAGCCTCTGATAACAGGGAGAGGCCTGACTACTTCTTGCTGCCTTACTGGAACCCTTCCTAAATGAAGCGTCTATCTCTGAGGCTCTGACTAAAATCTGCTCCTCTGTGTCATGTGACCGGGTGCTTTCTCAGAGGAGATGTCAGGACCTTTTCTGAGGACACTGAGAGAATCAGGCTCACTGCAGTCTGTCAATCACTTCAGGAGGGGAGGAGTTAATAGGGGAAAGGCTGCATCACCAACATGGAGGGGCAATGTGGTAATGAATGAAGCTTCCACTGCTACTGTACATTCTCCTCCTCTCAGTGCTGTCTCCACCTTTTAGGCTTCCATCTGATTTTGATAGGTACAGAACGCTAATTTCCGGAGGCGCCTCACTCTCAGGCGGGGTTTATCCAGCAGGCCGGTCATTTCTCCAACTGCCCCAAGCTTCCAAGTGTCATTCTCCTACCATCTGACACTGCTCATGTGATATCCTCCTGAGCAGCTGCAGAGGCTGCTGGGAATTAAGGTCTGTCTGTGTAATGACATGTGCTGTAGCGTGATGCAGTGTCATTTTTAATACCTCGCATAGCGGGGTATTACATAAGTAGCATGTAACATGAGAGAATTATGTAGGGATTAATGTGCGTTACGTGATGACATGGATGGACTAGAACATAAAATATTACACATTGAGGACCTCATTCACAGTCGGTCGCAGCGGCCGCACGGTCGTACGCCACCGATGTTCGCTAAACTGCGCATGCGTAAAGTTCGCAATGCGCGTGCGCAAACTAGCTGCTACGATCAGAAATTTCTCTCTCCTTGAACTTGGCCAGGTCGGTAGTTTGAGTGACAGATTGAGGCGTTTGTGGGTGGTAACAGGGGAAGGTGCTTGAAAACGGGGGAGTGTAGATCCGAACGCAGGCGTGCCTAATTATGCGAACGGCATTTTATGGGAGTGCATAATTAACTAAGTAGTGTCATGGCACATGTGACATGGGTGGTTTGTACACTGACCTGATCGTAGAGCTTAAGAGAGGGTATGGTCAACCTTAAGCTCTACGACCAGTTCCGATGGTTCCCGATGGTCTTGATTAATCCTTATATGCCCGGACATGATGTGTAATGCGTACGAGAAGGGGGCGTATTTTTTGTCTTACGGCCGCATCCTCCCCTTGGTCGGCCAGCTAACGAGCCGATCTTAATGACGCAACCTGCGAGTGCATCATTTGCATATCCAGCCCCTTTTCCCTTACGACCGACTCTGAATGAGGTCCTGAGTCTTAAGTTTGTTGTCGAGTTTTGTAGATGCCTTTCCTGTTACTGCCTAGAGAGCAGTGGCGTAAGTTTATTCCAGATGCCCAGAGGCAAGCTATAATTTAGTGCCCCCCCCTGACACAGCCACTGACACTGTAATGTAGCAATTTGCATGCAGAGAGGCTATAGATTGATGAAGGCAGCAGCTGATGATCTGACATGGAGCTCTCCACTACTGTATGGTGGTTTCTCAGGTGCCGAGAAGGGATGCCATGTATTGGGCGGCCATGACGGTACACTCCGGGTACATAGTTACAGCCCTAAGTGGGATGAATATGTTGTGGACAATGGAGGAGTTGCCCCTTTCAGAGCTGGAGCCCGGCGGCAGGCGCCTCCACTGTCTCCCATAGTTCTGCCCCTGCTAGGGAGTATAATGAGGAGCATGTGGAATTTGTGAACATACACTTTGTTTTGCTCAGTGTGAAGCAATTAAGAATCTATTAATTGCAAAATATATAATAAAAAAGTAGGTCCCAAAGATGGAGGCCTAGCTAGATAACACTCCCGGTGGCCAGGCTCCCAAAAGTAAACTTCTTCTATAATGGAATAAAAGTTATAATTTATGCAGGTTATAAACATGAGTACAAGATGCTGGAAACTTCATTGTGGAAACAAAGCCATGCACAATGCTGACAATTCTTGTTACGTTAGTTCAGCAGGAGTTTTAGTGGAATATATGAGCCAGGAGCATTATAAATAGCCCAATTTGAAATCAGCAGTTTCACTGCTAAATTCCACCTCTTGCACCTGCAACACTTATAAACTCGAGTCTAATCCTTAGTAACCACAGTAACCATAGCAAGAAATAAATTTGATATTATTACTGAACACAGGCATAAAAATTATTATCGGAGCCAATGAAATGGCATGGAGAGTATAAAATCAGCCCACAGACCGGAGATATACGGGAATGCAGAGGGATGTCTGCTTTATGGACATTTAATTATGTGAATTTTAGGACAAATACATAACAGTTTTGCAATAATTATAGCTATGGGAGTAAAATAAACTGTCAACAGCACCATAACCTTTTTAAAACACATCAGCATTCACAGAACTATTCCTGTTGTGTTGTAAAAAACATATTGCAGAATTACAGGAATGTACATAATTATCATACTGATAGATGTGAACACAGAATTCTAAACTGTCAGAAGTCATGTCATTAGTAAATAGCAACGAGGCATACTGAATGACAATCACCCTGACTCGCATAATTCACTCGCGGTGGCTCAATATAGCATCTGTACTTCATTTGAGAGAATATCACCCCTGGGCTGTTGTTGGAAATAGATGGCAGATTTGTTGCTTGTTATGGACCCTTCTGCAGAGTCGGCGGGAGAACAATAAGATGATGCCTCATGATTTTGTAGCATATAAAACTTTTTTTTTTGTGAATTTCATTATCATTCACAAGAGCAAACAAAGAGATGTCAGTAGCTCAGAGCTACTTAGTACTTTTTATAAAATAAAAAACGTCCAGGTTTAAAATAAATACACTAATTGTGTGTGAATTATGCAAGTATGTACTCATTTTATTTGGTGCCTGTGCAGGAACATAGGGTCTGATCCAGAGCTGGAGGCAAAGGCAATTACGCACGCCGACCTAGCGATTGCCATCGCGCATGCATATAAGCCTCGCTACTCGTGTGCTCCGATCTCATTGCAACTACAGAGGCACAGAGGAATCCATCGCAGAATGAGTGACAGGTTGTCAGCATTTAGGGTGGTGACGGGGGGGTGGTCTGATAAACCCAGGCGTGTCTGTCCATTTGAGCACTGTTACATGGGCGTGTATAAATTAGCCACTGCGAGAGCATATGCAGCTCTGCGTGTCAGAAGAGCTCCCAAAACTGCGGCTGATCAGACCTGCTGTAAGGGCAAGATGGATCCTCGATGTGCTTCGATGTTACCGATATTTACGCAGGTAAGCAACATTGTACGCATATGAGAAGGCAGCAGTGGGCATGCTTGGGTAAGCTTTGCAACTATTAGCATATTTTGCAGCTGCGATGCATATGTAATTGCAGCTGTGATCGCATAAGTGTCCATCTCTGAATCAGGCCCATTGTTTCCAACACATACAAATAGCCAATGTTAAAAATTAAAAAAAAAAAGAAGAAAGAGATAATTAACAACCATACCATCATATATAAAGGCCATACAGCGACTGATCCTGAATCGCAGGAAATGCTGAAGTTCATGGAGTTCATTGATTTATTGCTACTGCGCATGCACGAATATCCCTTAAAAACTCATACAGCACATGCGTTACACAGTGTGTATATGCACGGAGGTGCTGTTGCAATTGAGACGCACGGAATCAGTATTGTACTGGAAAAGCGCTGGGCGTTCCTAGGTGGTGACTGGGAGGTGGCTATTCAGACACACAGAGATGGTCCATCTCATGGGTGTGTTATGGGAGGGTCGCAGGGGTGTCACCAGGGCCGGATTAAGGGGGCGGGAGCAACAGGGGCGGTCGTCCCTGGGCCCCCACACATAGAGGGGCCCCCACACAGGGTCGATGTTACGCTGCCAGGAACAGGTGTCCATCATCACCTGTTCCCGGGTAGAGGCTCTGGAGCCGCGGCTGTTTGATAGACTGCACGCAGCAGTACAGTCAGTGTTGCTGCATCAGCTGTCTATGTCCGGAGAGGGGGTCAGCTTTTGCAGTAGCCAGTAGCACATAAATCCCCCCCACAGTGGCCGCATTGGGGGAGGAGCCAATATGTCAAGCCCCACCACTATTATCCCCGCAAATCGTGTCATGACATGGGCCTAATGAATTGAGGAGCCTGGTGCCCGGGTCATTTTGCAACCTGTAGTCCTGTAACAGGCCAGCAGCAGCTGCTGCTGCATCAAGTGTCAGTATGTACAGTATGTGTAGTGTACTGTTTTAGTGTGTGTGTATTATGTACAGTATGTATGTGATATTGTGCATTTGAGTTAGTGTGCATACTGTATATATGTGTTAATGTGTATATATGTGTTACTGTGTGAGCATACTGTTTATATGTATGTGTGTCTGCCCCTATCTTCATGTAGGGGGGGTTTGGGGGGGTAGGCTCGGCTCTGTGTAGATTGAAGGGAGCCCCCACAGCTAATTTGCCCTGGTGGCCCCCACAAGCCTTAGTCCATCCCTGGGTGTCACTGACCTGGTTGTGTACACAGATGCTTAATCGCTCACATAGGAGCCCATACGCAAATCCGCACCTACAATAGGGATGCTGCAAGTCTCGATGGTGCGACCTATGGTGCTTCTAAAGACACATCAAATGGTATTATGGCATCCATAGATGCACAAAGTGGGTGTATCAGTCCATGCACATTTAAACGCATGCTTGTACACCAGGGTAAGGGCTGTGACTACTGTTCGTATAAAGTCGCAGACACGACTATGGCCACAGCATTCTACATGAACAAATATAAAATAATATTCATGTTTAGTTTCAATCATCTTGTATGTGGACATTTAGGTGCTGATTCTGAGCCGGATGTTGCTGCGACCATGTTAGCGTCTTCTGCCACTTTAGTGTTTGTGGTTCTATGCAAATGCCAGTATGAATTGTCCCACTGGTGTAAATCCGTGCATCTGAATGAGCAAAAGCTGTTGTGCCCACTTTAAGGAGCTGCAATCATGGGACGCACCATCGGGACTATTACCAGTCCAATGCTAGGTGCAGAATCTCTTGCATAGTATGGCCTTGATTAAGCATCTGAGTCTGGAATCATTCCTGAGACACACCCGCAAAACTCCCTTAACACGTCCATAAGATACAAGATCTTTGTGTGATACCCCACCAAAGGACTGTGATACCCCAATAAAGGACTGTGATACCCCACCAAGAGACCATCTAATAAATTTGTGGTGGTGTCACTCTTATGCGGGAAGGAATATATATGACCACCATGTGTGAGTGCTACCCCCTGGTATTAAGTGAAGTGCTCCATGCTGTCTATTAAACTTTTGCTTATGAAGGCACTGTTAGGAACTATGAAAAGGTCATGGTCTCTCTTACTTCTAAACCCTTCTCCCCCCCAGCTGAAGAAATCATTAGCAGTGGCAGAAATCACTTCAACCCGCTCGTGCCATGGGCAGGAAAGACATGGCGCACACGACCAAATGTATATAAGGAGCATGGTAAGAAGTTCTGAGGTGGTCACTGAAGGAATGGACCATGCAGCCGAGGTATCGCTGATGGCGGCTATGTGTGAGCTGCATATTGGTGACAGCAGCTGGTGAGACAGAGCCAGTGGCAAACCCGAGTGAGCCGCCATCTGAGGCTGGCCGACCCTCTGTGCACATCAGTGGATGAGGCAGGACCTGGAGATGCGGCTCCCCTTGGCTGGGCATTTGGGATTATGGGGCAGTGATCATGCTTAAGATCCCTGTGGAGGATCGAAACGTTGATTTGTGGTATTACTGCTATGATTTATTAAACACTTTTAATTATGTCTGGTGAGTACCTCTATATACATGATTATTGCTACATTTGAAAACGATGGACTTTGGGTCTAGCTGAGAAGAAAACCTTTGCTGCTGGATTGATAACCGTGAGTGCGCAGACTTCCTTTTGGATACATATATCCAGAAGCATGTATAGATACCAGCACATGCAATCTCATTAGCGATCAGCGGTAATCCTCCTGCATCCAATATGCAAAGGCAAACAGACTCCCTTAATGTAATCCACGATTCTCAAGAAGAATCCTTGCCCGCTAGGGTTGTTGATGCTGCTGGTGGTAAATCTTCATCACAGAAGACTAGTAGACTCAAAAAATAATTGTCTATGAAACAAATCTTTGCAAGAGCAACCAAGTATGACAGTCGCCGTCCTGATGCACAGCTGATTACTTTAGCCCTGACGGCTATGCTAGCATTAGGTCTACATCCAATATTCGCCATCAATGCATCTGGTTTTAGCCAGGTAGTTGAGGTCATGTTTCTTCGCTACCAAATTCCATTTCAATTCTATTTTACAAGAACAGCAATTCATCAGCTGTACCAGGACATTAAACAAAAAATGTAATCTTACCCATTAAAATGCCAATGTACAGTACTGACTATCGACTTAACAACAGATACAGTATGTGGACAAGCTCTACTGGTCAAACTGAAGATTACATGACTGTGACAGCCCATAGGGTGGGTGTATTGCCTTCAGCAGCAATATCTAACACAGAACACCAGCTCATTCACAAGAATGGTCATGCAGCATGGGCACCTGGACTGAGATGCTGGAGGCACCTTATGTACATAGGGGACTGCAGATGCCTTCAGCGACCCACCCCCAAAATTACTCTGACCCTCCTGCATTTTGGCGATCACTCCTCCATTTCCTCACCCAAACGGTGCTTTCCTGTCAATCACACTGCAATCCTGGAAGGTATACAAGCAAGATTGCAGCGGGGGCTTGGCGCATGTGCATTTCGATGCATGCATAAAATTCAGAACAATGTACATCTCCGAACGAAGCCCTTCATACTGTACAATCATTATAGGCACAGAAACAGAAATTTCAGGTGCACAACTCCAAATTATTAATAATATATATAAATGCAATAAAATTTTGCAATCAATAGAGGTTTTTAGCATAATCATGGCCAAGGTTATAGGCCTACCCACCATATCCAGGTAACCTCTTTCGGGTAGGTCCCTAACATTCTAGGGTTCAAATCCAGAGCGCAGGACCCCCCAAAACTGGCCCAGCCAAGCCGCCCCAGGGCACCACCATAGTAAGAAAAGTGCAGTGTAAAGAGATAGTTAGGAGCAGTTGCAGCTATGTATCTCACAGTCTCCCTCTACACTATGTATCTCACAGTCTCCCTCTACACTATGTATCTCACAGTCTCCCTCTATACTCTGTATCTCACAGTCTCCCTCTACACTATGTATCTCACAGTCTCCCTCTACACTATGTATCTCACAGTCTCCCTCTACACTATGTATCTCACAGTCTCCCTCTACACTATGTATCTCACAGTCTCCCTCTACACTATGTATCTCACAGTCTCCCTCTACACTATGTATCTCACAGTCTCCCTCTACACTATGTATCGCACAGTCTCCCTCTACACTATGTATCTCACAGTCTCCCTCTACACTATGTATCTCACAGTCTCCCTCTACACTATGTATCTCACAGTCTCCCCCTTTCACTAAGTATCTCACAGTCTCCCCCTTTCACTAAGTAATTCACAGTCTCCCCCTTTCACTATGTATCTCACAGTCTCCCTCTACACTCTGTATCTCACAGTCTCCCCCTTTCACTAAGTATCTCACAGTCTCCCCCCTTCACTCTGTATCTCACAGTCTCCCCCCTTCACTCTGTATCTCACAGTCTTCCCCTATTTTCACTTTGTGTCAAACAGTCCCTCCTTCATTTTGTCTCTCTGTGCCCCTCCTTCCTTCTTTGTCTCTTTGTCCCCCCTCTCATTCTGTGTCTCTCTGTGTTCCCCCTCCCTTCATTCTCTCTTTCTGTTTCCCTCTCTCTCTTTCTGTTAGTAAATGAGAGACTTGTCCAGTGATTTATATAGTCTGTTTTGAGTCGATTTCATAAAATTAAAATCAACATAAAAATTTACTCAAAAATTGTCCATTAGTAAATACTGTATACCCATAAAGGTGGGTACACACTGCAAAGATATATGCAGTGCCCCCAGTAGTGGTAGTGCCCCATAAGCAGTGGCCCCAGAAGTGACAGTGCCCCTTATGCAGTGCCCACAGTGGTAGAGCCCCTTATGCAAAGTCCACATTAGTGGTGCCCTTTATACAGTGCCCCCAGGAGTGGTGCCCCTTATGCAGTGCCGATTATGCAATGCCCCAGAAGTAGTGCTCCCAGTAGTAATGCCCCCTGTAGTAGTGCCCCAACAGTAATGCCCCCTGTAGTAGTGCCCCCAATAGTAATGCCCACAATAGTAATGCTCCCTGTAGTAGTGTCAACAATAGTAATGCCCCTGTAGTAGTGCCCCAATACTAATGCCCCCATAGTAGTGCCCCCAATCGTAATGCCCCCAACAGTAATGCACCCAGTAGTAGTGCCCCTTACACACACAAAAAAAACACAATACACAATGCTTACCTTAAGGCTTGCTCCTGCGTCCGCTGCTGTCCAACTGGCGGCTCCTCGAAACTATAGGAGATACGTCATATCTCTCCCATAGTGCACACAGCGGGAGCCTGAAGCCAGAACTCAGGAGTGAACTCCAGCCTCCAGCTGCCGCTGTAGGGAAGGAACTGGGTGCCCACTGGTAGCAAAATCTCAACCGGCACCCTGCAATGCAGATCTGCTCTCCTCCAACCCACTTTAACCTCTATATATACATATATATATAATATATATATATATATATATATATTATATGTATATATAATGATTTATGTACCTACTGTAGATACATAGAGGCCCATGGTTTAAAGAAGTCCTTGTGATACACACACAGCCTACGGTTTGGACCTCGTGATTTTATGCTCGCTGAAGTTTGATGGTAAAAGCAATTGTTTTTCTGGTGAAAACTGTATCCGGTTGCTAGCTTTGGGACTGATTGAGAAGTGTATCCAGTCGCTAATTTAGAACTGAATGTTATTTTATATCAAATTTGTGATGTACCCCTGAAGTCCTTATAAGGACGAAACGTGTTTGGTCATATTACTGGGTGATTGTTCATAGTACACTTTCCACCATTGGGTGCAACAGTGGATAACCCTGTTACAGTACGTTTATAATGTCACACTTGATGTAAGCTGATTTACTTGACAGTTTCATGTTATTAACTGCTGTTTATGTCAAATATTTGTAAAATAAATATTTTTTAAAATACTAATTGTGGTCATTTGGCCTATTATGTTTAGGTGTTTTCTGGTGTGAGGGTTTATTTCAGGAAAACTTCAATCCCTATGAAAATTGCTTCATCAGTATTCCCACATTGAAAGAAAAATCTCAAAGATTTTTAAAAAAGAAGCTCATTATACGAAAATATCCCATCATTTCATCTATCTAGGACTGATCTGCCGTTTTTAGTAAAAATCATATTTTAATGATTTGTTATTTTATATACAGCACTATGTATCCGGATGTTTTCTGTAAACAATATATGTGATTCTTGGAATTAATGTTCAAGCGTCCTCTCTTATATATTTACACTACTCTAGACATCCATCTAACAGGGGGTCAATAGAGAGATGCAGCTGGTACTTATACTGTTTCTATTTGGTTGTATTGTTATATAGTGCAAATTAAGGGCACTTCTTGTAATATATATATATATATATATATATATATATATAATGATTGATGTACCTAGATACAAAGATGCCCATGGTTAAAAGAAGTCCTTGTGCGTTATTTGAATTCATTCTTTTAATTTCTGTTAATCTTCTTTATCTAAGATGCACTCGTTACGTCTGCTTAGTCAGAACCAGCCCTCGCAGATCTTTCAGAGTATGAGTGACAACTTTCGCCCAGTGCAACCTCTTTTCCATCGAGGATTGAGAGGAAATCTCGATTTCCGCAAACCGGGGCGGAAGTGCAAAGGAGCAAACTATAAACTTCATGGTATGGAGAAGCTCTATTTTCTTTCTGTATGATGTTGAAAAGACACATAGACCATTGCTAGCTGCTAGAGAGTACACACAGGTACTTGTTATGCTTAATTCTTTTTTTTTGCCATGTTAGTTTTTTTTTACTTTCTTTTACCGTGTTACACTCATTCAGATTGTGCTCATCAGTGTATAATACCGGGGCTATTGTGCCTTATATTTATGGTGTCTGTATTGTTTGTTATCTGGACCTGTCAAAATAAAAAGTTGTTTTTGTTTTTTTAATGATAATAAAGTACATACAGTACAACAGGGTCACCTACTTTTAAAATATTGCACTATTTGTAAAATTGTGATACAATTGGGATCAAGGAAAAATTGTCAGGATTTAATCTTGGACTGACATTTGTGATTTGCAGATTGTGATATTACTGTATTATTTGTACAATTAAAATGACTACATTTGTATCACAGCATTATTATATGAAAAGGCCGGACTAATATATTGTCTGTAAAACTAGAAAATGACAGTTACGGATGTGCAGTAGTGAGTTACATTTCCTGATAGACATAAATTGGGAATATGAACTGCTCTGTTTACATTGTTAGACCAAGAATATTTCCTCTGTCTCAGTCTAACAATTTTGAGTGACACGTTCAATTTAGGAACATGTCAAAAATCATCCTTATAGTATATTTTTGCATGGGATTATATGGGAAACTATAAAATGTATTTATATGATGTGCTGTTTCCTTTTTCAAGAAGAAACATTATATTTACACAACGTAAAGTGTAATCTATATAAAACATGGATCACTGATAAAATTGTACTACTCTCGTATATGGGACGGAGGGCGGGATATACTAAGCCTGAAAATGTAGCCAAAACTCCAAAAATTTAGTTTTCTGACTCTTGACTGCAATTCCATATGTACCAAGCTCCAGAATGCGATATATTCCGGAGCTTGGACCCAGTGGGTAATGCCATCTTTAGATGGCATTACACAATAAAAGTCTATGGGATCCTTCCCGCAGTTCTTACAGAGAGGGATCCAATTGGATCCCACCCAGCACCCCCGGCAGTATGCCCGTCATTCTGCAAATGCACAGAAGAATGCCAGAATCAAAAATATAGGCACATACCGGCATAATTAATGGCAATATGTACCCGATAGGTGGCGGAATGTACGGCATTGCGGATGTGATGCTTAGTACATCCCGCCATTAATCTGAGTCAGATATATCTCTTAACATGGACGCAAATGGCGAGTCTGTCCTATTGTGAGTGTAACAGATCTTGGATGCATCTGTTTAATGTGAAATAGGGAATTTCAGAAGTGGCAAATGCAGGATTTCCAGAGGGGGGTTTCCAAAGGCTTAATTTTAGAGTGAGTGTGGCCTGTCAATGAAGAGGGCAGAATTGGTACTTAACCAGCTTTAATAAGCGTCATACAAAGTGTATTGTGTGCAATAATTCCAGCATATACAGGACTAGCGATGACAGTAACCCATTAGATGCGTCAGTAAGCCATCTTGCCTGAGCTGAATGTATTTATTTTGGATGTGAGCACCATTCCAGACTATTGGAGCAAGTCCGGGAGCCTGGAGGAGCAGCAGAAGAACCTAGCACTGCCCTGGACATACTGTATCTGTACATATTGGGCTCTATAGCAGTGCATCTCTAATAGTGCCTGTTTTCCAGATTTTCTAGTTGGTGCACAGGTTATTTATTACTGGCTGATACATGTTAAAAGAACCACATGTGGTGCAAATTATTTCATTTGTGATACTGAGAAGAACATGTAGCACTAGTAACAATCTATTATATTACTATTTCTATTGTGGTCATGGTGTGGGCTGGGGAGGGGGGTTTCCAGGCAGATGGAAACCCCCCCTTCGTTTGCCTATGTTCAGGGGGTGGGGGACTGGGCAGTGACAATACGATCTCAAGTAACTGCCCTGACTTGTGGAAACGTCATGGGAGTGTCATGTGTGTCTGTGTGATTCTGAGTCATGCATATGGAGAAGGGAATCCTGTTTCTGACGGATTTTTTGCACCTAGCATGGGGCTGGTATGAGTGCAGATACTAATGATGGCGGCTACAGTGGCTGGCGAAAAATCAATGTGTGGCATGGGCTTCCACTTGCACATTCTAGATGCAAGAGATCCATCAGACACAGGTTTCCCTTCATCCTACGCATGACCCAGGATCACACAGAGCTGTGATACACGCCCCCGACACGCCCACAAGTCAGGGTGGCTACGTTCAATCACTTTGCTCCTGCACAGACTACGCCCCAAAAGACAGGTCCGGCCAAGTTACTCCCGACTCAGAATAAGACAGACATAACCAGAAATGCGTAGATTGGCTTCTGTGCATGCGCTGTATTAAAAAATGTGCCATGTGCATCAGTAAAGAGAGACCTGCGCGAATCAGAATCAGCTCCTCTGTGACTAATACGGTGATTCAATTGTTTTGCGTACCCCCTGCTGTGCATCTGTACATATAGGCGCTTGACGAAGCAATTCAATTGTTTCTCCGTTCGGGTACCCATTAGTATTTAATGCGGCTACCTGCACAGGGTTCAGCCGTGCAATGCGGTTAAACCAGTCTAAAGAAGTGGTTAGGTCGCCCAAACAGTCGTTTAGGCACCTTAACCACCATTAAGGCACCCAAAACAATGGACCTTGCACACATTACTTCTCGCACCTCATGATGCTGCAAGAGGAAATGTGTCCCCCCGCAGCTTTAGGTGGCCGAACAGAGCAACAATTGAATTGCTCCATTGGGCACCTATTTTTATAGATGCCAAGCGGTGAACGCAAAACAATTTGCTAGCCCCCTACTCATGCCCCACTCTACGACTCCAAGTCACGGACACTCTTCTTGTGTCAGCTGTACTATTTCTCATGAGATTGTAAGCTCTCTGCTGAGCCCTCAATACAGTGTTTTCAAATCATAATGTATTCTGTCACCCCTGTCTAGCACTGTGAGCACTATTGCACCTTAAAACTCTACGACAATAGAGGTGCATTCACAAGTAAATAAAATAGTCACTAATAAAATGCCTATACTGGGATTAGTAACCAGAATCTACTGGCTAAACATCCTGAATGAATTTTCATATGAGTGAAACTTCTGACTACTTGCTGATGGCAGCCAATCCGATGGCTACTGCAAATTGTTTAGTTGACTGACACTGTTTTTTAAACAATACATCTGATGTTCAAAGGCAAGGAACCCAGAAAGTTTTACTAATAGGGGTCCTTCTTGTTTCTTTACCAATAATAGGGCCGAAGCAGAGCTACACGCATGCTGTCCACAATTGCACCTGCATTGCTTGCACAGAACTAAATGCAGAAACCCATATGCAGAGATGTACGTATCTATGTGACTACAATGCACCTATCTGCACCCTTGGTTTTCAAACTGTAGCTGTCATCATTATGAGTGTGCACTTGCACCAGCCTTATATATAATGCAAAAGATCCATCTGAAAACAGATGAATGTTTGCCAAAAAGAAATCTGCATTGCCTGAAGTTCCATTAACACGCTCTTGACATTACCTCAATAAAAATGTAGCCTATGCGTCAAACCATATTGCTACCCAGTTACACCCAAGGCTGTATTAAGGACCACATAGGCCTGGGATGCAAATTTGGCAAGAGCCAATTGTGAGAAGCAGAGGAGCTGTAACCAGTACTGTGTGGGTGTGACCAGTGCTGTGTGGGTGCGGCTAGTACAATGTGGGCGTGTACACTTCATATACTATCAGCCCCAATATCTCCCAAAATACAAAAAAGTATGAAAATTGTATAATTTTGTGAGGAATATAGAAATACAATTTTTATACTTATAATTTGTGGATGACCATGTGGCCAGCTGGGCAACTGGTCATCATCATACTGTCTTGATGATGTTCTTAGTTTTTATGTGGAGGACTGCAGCTGTTCTCCTCATTGTTAACCTGACCCGATACAGTATACACCTCTTTGCCGCAAGAGATGGAAATGTTTTTGAATTGCATAAGACTTAGAGTCACCTGTAGTTTCAGTCAGTCACACGGATTAGAATCTTGCACAGTGGAAAAACACAGAGCTATTTGCATCAGCCCCAATAGCTTATTTGGCATTTTCCTTTAAAGCTGGGAACACACTAGACCACAGGTTCTCAAACTCGGTCCTCAGGAACCCACACAGTGCATGTTTTCCAGGTCTCTTCACAGAATCAAAAGTGAAGTAATTATAACCACTTATGGATCTTTTAAAATGTGTCAGTGAGTAATAAATACACCTGTGCACCTGCTGGGTGACCTGGAAAATGTGACCTGTGTGGGGTCCTGAGGACCGAGTTTGAGAACCACTGCACTAGACGATATATCATTCATACAACTGACAAATGGTATACTGTATCAGCTTAACCATCGGCCGGTGTGTAAACACATATGACGTCGCTCAAAGATATATCGCGTTGGCCAATCCATCGTTCAGGTTTGTAACGGTCATGGTTTACTTTGTTTTTTCCTATGCTTGTTTGATCCATATATTTCAAGACTGTAGTGTAATGGTTACGTTTATTTTAGCCCTGATCATAAAAGTCCACAAAAAGTACTAATATTAATGTTACACATTTTAGGTCATACAATCAGTGTTTATATCAAACTTGATTCATATTTTCTCTCCCGTTGCAGTTGACAGATCTTCTTCTTCTAAGGATGGAATCTGAGAAATTCCAATCACCTCTGTCCAGCCAGCAAAAACGCCAAATTCTCTTTAGTGACATGGATGGAAAAGATATCTGAGTCGCAATATTTGATCATGTTTCCTGTAGGAATTTTTTTACAATTTTAATAAAGGGGACAACACTTCATACAAAATAAATAGCAGCATCGGCACAGAGTGAATGGTTCATGAGAAATACTGTAAACTAATTACAGAAAAGCCAATTATCATCTGCTAATTTCCATTCCACATTGGGCTTCCTGTCTCTGAAATATTATAAAAGCAAAATGTGTAATTCCAAACTCAAGCACTGATAAATTATTTCACGGCAACCTGGAAGTACATTGAAATGAATATCAACCAAAAACTGCTCTTTGTAAGTGCATAATGTGGTGCATTTTACTGGTTTTCAGTCCTTACACATGAACTTGTATTATCAAGTATGTTATATTATCTGATGAAAACTGGTGGTCAGCAGGTGACAGTGACAGTATGGCAGAAAAGATAGATAGATAGATAGATAGATAGATAGATAGATAGATAGATAGATAGATAGATAGATAGATAGATAGATAGATAGATAGATAGATAGATAGATAGATAGATATTAGAGATGTGCGCTTACCCTAGTGTTTTGGTTTTGGATCTTTATTCATCTTTGTGTTTTGGTTTTGGATTTGCAAAACCTCCCTCAAGTGTTTAGGTTTTGGTTCTGGATCTGAATTTTTTATTTTTTTTTTAAAGCAAAAATGACATAATTTTGACCTGTTAGCATGCAATCCAAAACCCGAGTATGGTTTTTAAATCCGAGTTCCAAACCTCACGGTGATCGGTACCTAGACTCGGTTCGACCCAGTACACAAAAGTGATTTCGAACTCAGACGACTTGGTTCGACTTGGAACCCCTAAATTCGGTTGTTGTCGGTTCCCTGAGATCCGGACCCGCACATCTCTAGTTTTTGTTTTGTTTTTTAAATATGATAAAAAAAATTAAAAACAGCTAAAATCATGTAATTTTTGCAATCCAAAACCCGAAATTTGGATTTGAAAACTGAATTCCGAATCATAGGAAGATCAGAACCATGACTCGGATTTATCTGGATCTCCTCAGGAGATTAGAACAGCGACTCAGATCTGGATTCGGATTTCTGGAAAACCGAACCGCACATCTACAATAAATATATTGATAGACTATACCAAATTCAAAGAGTAAAATGTTCAGTCTTTGCTGAATTTTATCACATTTTGTAAGGTAAAACAAGGATTTTGTGGTTATTTTGATGGATTGCACAAGTTTAAATGTGTACAATTTTCTGCTAAATACATGACAAGCACTTTAATAAATCTATCCTTTTATTATCTGAGTAGTGAAACTGTAAGCTCAGCTGCTGATCACCGCTAACAACAACCATTCCATAAACATAGAAATCATATTTTCCATCCATGCACTTTCGTTGTATGTTTCACTCATGGAAACAATAGTACATTTCATAACTTTGTTTGTAAAATGTGATTATTTGGTTTAAAAAGAATAAAGTATTCTAAATTACAAACACATTCAAACACTAGCAAACAGGTGTCACACTTAAAAGAACAGAAAATATGTAGTGTATCTACTACAAGTATATTTATAAAAATAAAGAGAGCATTTCCACCCAACACTGCATTAACATAATCCAGTCATAATCATGAGCCAGAGCCATATAGATGGTGGTGTGACAGGTGCTGCCGCCAATGGCACAAGGACAAGGTAGCGGCACCGGAAGAAGCTCTTGGCCCTATGTCCCTTACAGCGTTGCTGTCATTGGAGATAAGCCAGACAGAGAGTATAATATACAGTAGCAGCCATTTGAGCCTTATAGTAATTATGGATTATCCATGCTATTGAACTGCCGTTGAGATGACTTATAGTTGAGGGAGATCATTGAGGTCACTTCTAGATGAAGGAGGGATGTTGTTGAGGTGACAAGAAAATGAATAAACAAAAGTATTTCACCTACAAATATTTTCAGAATTATGTTAGATTGAGCTCTTGCATAATAGTATATTAAGTGGAAATTAAAAATATATTAGATACATTGGAACTACATACCGGTGCTAAATAACTTTTATAAAACTTTGTACAACTAAAGCTTTCTACTGTGTAAACCCATAGTCCATTTGACATAACTTTGGATAGAAGACATAGGAAATGCTTTTATTCTCTAAACATACAATAATTGAAACTGCATAAAAAATTAGTCATAACAAAAATGATAACATCATATCAACCCTTCTCCTATATATACATTGTGTATTGTGACTGAATTAACTGCGGCCCGTTGAACAGTCAGGGGAGTATCTATAATTGGCGCACACGGTCCCCTGGGTCCAGGGGGGCCCACACCGCACACCCTACAACCATACTTTGTAATACTTACCTCTATGAAGTCCCACATCAGCTGAAGAGGTGCTACACAGAATGCCTAGAAAATGGGCCATTTACCTGGTGTTTTTCACATGTACAGTAGTGAAATTGCAGGGAAAATGGCTGCTGTGCCATTTTCCCGGTGTCCTCGGCATGCGCAGTAGACTCT
Source organism: Taudactylus pleione (assembly GCA_031769625.1). NCBI lineage: Eukaryota > Metazoa > Chordata > Amphibia > Anura > Myobatrachidae > Taudactylus > Taudactylus pleione. Next base: position 1,863,059 of record JAUIMM010000364.1, on the reverse strand, counting down.
GGGCATAGACTAGTACCCGAAGTCTACTGAACCTGTCAGTGCGCCACGGCCACCGGAGAGAGAGGAGGGGGCCCCATATGATGAGCGAACACGGGCCCCCTCCTCTCTAAATACGCCTCTGTGAACAGTGCACATTTCATGCAACATACAGCAAGCAGGTATCACCATTTAGGATTAAGAGCCAAAAACATGTTTCCATTAAATACACATGAACAATATCCAATAAGGCTTCTCAGTGTTGATAGATCATATTTAAGTACAGTACTTTAATAAAGTAGCAGATAAAATAACATTTTAACCATGGGCGTTACTACCATAGGTGCAAGGCATGCCGCTGCTATGGGCCCCAGAGCGTAACAATGTCTTCCTTGTCCAAGTTAAAAGTGTTATATACATTTTTCACCATTGGGTGGCACATAGGGGCCCTTACAGACTTTTTATATGGGACCTTCAAATACCTAGTTACTCCCCAGATTTTAATCCATGTTCACAGCCTCCATTATGCACACATATTATGCACTGTATTACATTTCAAACATTTAATTATCAAGAGTATTAAATATCTTTACAGCCTTGTTCTATAAGCCATCAGAAGGTCTATCCAATTAATCATATTTGTGATTAAGCAATATTTTGTCATATAGATTGTTAAAAAAATAGCTAGCAAACTGTGAACTGTAATTGTGATGCTATAATTATGTTGTCGAAGGACAATCTCCTAAGGAGGGAGGTTTGAGCAAGAAGGTTTGGCACTGAGGCATCTCCAAAATAATACAATGTAATTATACGAAGTTGAGTAAAGAAGAGGTTCCGCACACATGAAGCAACATTTCCTCTCTCAGATAGGAGATTGTTTTACTCTTTATCTATACTACACCCAATAGTCAGTTTGTCACTGAATACAATTTAACAAAGGAAAGAAGTAAATAACTTTAGGAAAAGGTGAAAGAAACCATATATTGTATGGGGCAGCACATTAACTAAGATTTTTAGGAATTAATTTATCAAACCCTCTAAAGAGGATAAGTTGAGGTGTTGTCTGTAACAACCAAACAAATATCAGCTAGCATTTATCTAGGACATTCAATAAAATGATAGATACAATCTGATTAGTTACTGCTACACCCCAACTTGCCATCCTTAAACTGTTTGATAAATGGCTCCCTTAGTCACCGGTATGCAGTCATTGTGTCTCCGTTTTTTATGTCAACATTCACAATGGCAATTGATGATGCTGACATAATCTATGTTGACACCTGTCGACTTTGTCATAATTTTGACATTTCCATGAGTTTTATGATTAGGGTTCATATTAGGGTTGCCGTTGGGGTTAGCATTAGGGTGACGGTTAGGGTCAGGGTTAGCATTGGGCTTACTGTTAGGGTCAAGGTTAGCATTGGGATTACAATTAGGGTCAGGGATAGCATTAGGGTATCATTAGGTTTAGAGTTAGCATTAGGGTTACTGTTAGGATTAGCCTTACTGTTACTGTTAAGGTTAGCATTAGGGTGATGCTTAGGGTCAGAGTTAGCATTACGATTACCGTTAGGGTCAGGGTTAGCACTGGGATTACCGTTAGGGCCAGGGTAAGCATTAGGGTACCATTAGGTTTAGAGTTAGCATTAGTGTTACTGGTAGGGTTTGGGTTACCATTAGGGTTACCAATATAGTTAAGACAGAAAGATAAGAAAAACAGAATATTGACATTTTAACAATGTTGGTATTACATCAGTGTTGAATGCCAACATGTTCACAATCAATATAATGAACATGTCGTCATGTTCAATGTGGACATGATCAATGTTGCCATTATGACCATGTTCACATTCTGATGTCAACATTGTGAATGTCTAACATATATACAGAACCCTAATCATCAGTTTGTACATTTTCTACACAAGCAAATAGCTTATATTAGGGGGTATGTGGCCTTTGGCACTAGTTTCATCTAGGTATAAGCATATTCAAAAAACCTCATCACTGTTCTGGCTCCTTAATTAATATACAAATGCTTATAGAACCTAATGTAGGGGCTCCATGATACAATATTATCTGGAATTATAGCTGTGTCAACCAACTCAAAAATGTTAATTCTGTGGTTGGTCATTACTCTGTGTAGTGTGCTATAAAGTCACAAGCAAATAGAAGCTATAGATTTGATTGATGAAGGCATTCTAGAACTAATATTAAACCAGAGCTGGATTTGGTGTCTCCTTGATTCACACAATGTCATGACTTCCAATTCATCCTGTGTAGTTTAGAAACAAATTATCAAGGTTTAAAATTGTAACTTAATGGTAACTTAGCAATGACTTTCTTGTAAATTCTAAATATTCAGTTCAAGCAGAATCTCTGTACTAGAATTCAAGTCCTTACAACTTGTTTTCCCATAGACAAAGGGTATATCAGGATAGGATGGAAGCTGTCTCCTAGCAAGATACTCAATCAGCTTTCTGAGGGTGAAAGGAGGAGCACAGTCCAAAGAGTTAAATCTTGTTTAGACTAGTCTATCTCTCCCAGACTATGGGGTAAATGTATTAAACATTCTAAAGAAGACAAGTGGAAGTGTTTCCCATTGCACCCAATCAGATTCTAGCTATCGTTTTATAGAATGTGCTACATAAATATGGTTACTATGGGGAACACCTCCACTTATCCTTTATAGAAGGTTTGATACATCCTTCCCCAGTCTCTATCTCTCCACACTACTATTCATTTGATACATTACAATGATAACATGGGGATGTTCCCTGGTAAAGTAAGATAATTAAGCTGATGGTCTCAACCAGCCAAAAATTCATAGATGCATTTTGATGCAATTGTATCAACTTGCAGTGAATTAAACTTGTTTTCTACATTCCTTCTCTTACCCCTAAAGATTGTAAGGAACATGAAACTAGACATTTAAAGATCCCAAGTCTACTGTAGACAGTAGTGACTACAATTTTGTAGACTAAATTAATATTCAGGACAAAGCAGCTTAGGAACCATTGCCTCATGATAAATGGTCAACAAGGTCCTCAATAATGAATGTGACTAGCAGGGGCAACAAGGGGGAAGGATGGGCTCTGATTACCCATGACTGGGCTTGTCTGTGGAGCCAAGCGGGATGCATCCATTGTGGAGATGGAGAGCTTCCTCCATGGTGCGCACGGAGTCCACATGTATGCTTAGTTACTAGTTTTCACAATGGGTTTGGCCACGCCCAAACATGTTTGGCCATGCCCCCTCTAGCACCATGCCCACAGTCTGTCCTGGTGGCAATGGTTCCTATTGAATTAATTAGCTGCAATGCCAAGAGTTTCGGCCCATCCCACCAAAATGTCTGCCTTTAATACTGTAGGGCAGTGAAAGTTTTTTTGTTTTCTTTGTTACTGTACTGTATATACTGTAATTTGCTACATATTTCATTCTTTATGGTATGGATTATATAGGAAATTTCAAATCATATTTTAAATAAGAAATGTACCAATCTGTCTTAATTAACTATTTTAATTATTGTTATGTGATATGCATGTTTACATCTGTCTACAGGCTGCTGATGGCAATTTTCTTGCTTGCCCGCAGACATCACTTGAGTGTTGCACAAACAGATATTTTGCTGATATATCTATTATTTTACAATACAAGCTAATTTAAAATAGACAAATTAATTCTATACACAATGTTTCTGTATTGGCTTAACTCATGGGTTCCTAGAGGGCATTAAAAGAAAAATACCCACTCATCCTAACCCTCAGATTTATTAAAGAGCATGTATCACAATGGGGGATTTCAAATTATTGTTTATATATTGAAATATAATTTAATTGTAATATATTTCATTAAAATGCATTGTTTTGATTATATTTTACTGTTTTATTGATCTCCACGGCTTGTGTCTGAATGGGTCTCCTCCAGGTGTGTGTGTACACTTGTGTGTTAGGGAATGTAACCTGTAAGCTCCAATGAGGCAGAGACTGATATTAAAGACAAATATGAATTATTCTTTGTACAGTGCTTAGTAACATGGTGAAACAATGGCCCTCATTCAGAGCGTAAGCTCTGAGCAGAGCGCACGCTCTGAATGAGGGCCGCCCTCCATAATTCTGGAGCGTCCTCCTGGACGCTCGTATAGCTGTGGGTCACCACCCACAGCCTATACGAGCGTGCAGTTTGATGGCCGCGATGGTCGTGACCATCGCGACCATCGAAACTGCGAGCCGGAGCCTGCTTTTGAGGTTTTCAACCGCAAGGCCCGGAGTGATTTTGGCTCTATCAGAGCCAAAATCACTCCCACTGACATCACTAGTGATGTCAGTGGGCCGGCTTCTGACGGTAGGCGTTTCCTTGGGAACACCCCCGTCAGGGAGGCACGCCCCCGGCACGCCCACCAAAGGGGGCGTGCTGTCAATCAACATCGACAGCACGCCCCCTTTGATCAGACACAACGAGCGAAGGACTTTCCTTCACTCGTCGTGTCTGGCGCATGCGCACGACGGAGCTCCCTCCGTCGTGTGCATGCTCAGTGCAGACCATCGACCCACTTGTGAGCGGACAGCCGCTTGCGAGTGGGTCTGAATCAGGGTCAATATCAATAAATGATAATAATATTAAGATATACCTAACACATTTTTAGCCAATTAGTTTCTGGACCTTGAATCATCTGAAATATGACAAATCCAAACTAATGTCAAAAACATTTGCTCATAGAGTTGTAGGTAGGTGTATGTAGGTAGGTGTATGTAGGTAGGTATATGTAGGTAGGTGTATGTAGGTAGGTGTACGGAAATGAATGCTTGATGCCTTTTGTGCTGAATGTGCAGACCATATAAATGCTGCAGTCTAGTAGAAGTGGAGATGTTGCCCATGGCAACCAATCAGAATCTACTTAGGATTTATCTATCACCTTCTAGAAGATAATAGCTAGAATTTGATTGGTTGCTATCGGCACCATTTCCACTTCTATAAACCCGGACTTTAGTAAATATACCCCTTAGTACACAGAATCAATGCATATACAACAAAGTGTTATTTATGATCTTGTTAGTTGTTAACTTGTTATGGGTGTAGTATGATATGACATTCGCATGTTAACATTCTGAGAATGTCGACACATTGTCTGTTGACATTTTAATAATGTCAGTATCAAAACTGTCGACATTGTGATGTTGACATTATGAATGTCAGCATTGTGATTGTCAACCTTTTATCTACATCCCGTTGTTACAAGTGCAACACATAGATTCTGGCTACTACATATTAAAGATCAAATAAACACCAACACCAAATATTACAGATGAAATACTGTAGATACTTGTTTAAGTTTACCTTTTACCAGGTGTTCCATTGTTGCATAAAGTAATAAAGTCGAATTCAGTATACTTAAGAATTTGCCATTTTATTAATAAATTAAATAAATAGATCTAGCCCTTATCTGGGAGCACGATTCCCCCAGGGTTAATGCAGCAATAACCATGATTGTTTAGATTATCAAGGCTTTATAGCTTTCATTACAGTCCTCAGGTAATACTGTACATCCCCTGTACACCCACTGACATTATCAGATAGACAAAGTTTGCTCTTATGGTCTTATGGTTTCTTCCTAACTGCTTGGCAGTTAAAGAGAAAAAGATTCCTTTATGAGATGATCATGGTGTTCTGCATTTCTATATTTGGTTGCGTGAATTTCTCTAACACACAATTATACATAAATGGACAAGTACTTGTACGCACTTTCAGATAAACATTTTCATAGGGAGTCGCCCTTAAAGATATCTCATCTACTTTCTCCATTTAAATGTGAGTTTGCACAAAGCAAAAATGGATGTGCAAAGGCCATATTGAATTTCATGAACTGTTTCATTATAAACCATACAGCATATGTAAATATGGAATCATGTAAATATGTTTCTTGTAAATTAGTTTTTCACATACTATACTTACAGCCATGTAGTAACTTCAAGTTACAGCTCCCGGTTCTGGCCACGCCCCATTTGTGCATGACATCATGCCATGGGGGCTGGGCCTCCAGTGACAGGAACAACAGCGATGCCTGGAGTATCCTCAGGATGCTCCTGGGAGCTTTTATGGCTGCAGTCAGCCATTTGAAGAGTCCAGGGGAAGTTCCAGGCAGCATTACATCAGCGATTCTGGATGCAGGGTGCCATTCCAAGCACCCTACTAGCCAGATACAGGGCCCGTGAGTGGTCAGCGGTGCCGCTCACAGAGCGCTGTGCTCTGTGCAGCTGCACTGCTCTCTCATAGCTAGTTACGGCCCTGACTTACAGTATGCAATAAAGGTGCTTCTCTCTAAGGGGCCTATTTACTAAGCAGTGTTAGGAGACAGAGTGAAAAGTGATAAGGTGCCAGCCAATCAGCTCCCAACTGTCACCTCACAGGCTGTGTTTGAAAAATGAAAGTTGGGAGCTGATTGCCTGGCACCTTATTACTTTTCACTCTGTCTTCTAACTCTGCTTAGTAAATAGATCCCTAAATAAGAAGAGTGACTAGCAGCTGGGCAGACTTTTTCTGCACATGTGTACAGTGGACTGGAGGATTTATACAGTAATACAAGTCCAGTAATGGCACAGCAACTCACATTCCTACAGTCTGAACTTTTTGATCTGCATCAGATGCCTTTCGGTTTAGGATACTGTCATAAAGATGTGGAAGGAGTTTACTGTATAAGTAAATGAGTAAGGATGTTAAACATTATTATGGGTCACATGTAGCATTTTCTATTTTGCTGTGGGCAAAATACATATGATAATATAATATGCAGTGACATAATAAAAGAGAGAATTTTAAATTGTGTCAGCAATTAAGAAGAAGATGCCCTTGAGAGAAAACTACAGTATGTATGTATACAAAGCAGAGGTAGACACATAGAGACATCATTAATTTATATGCATCTTTGACTGTGAATTGAAATTGTTATTTTTAGATGTACACAGGCACTTCTATAAATCCGGATTTTAGTAAATATACCCCTTAGTAGTGTACACAGAATCAATGCATATACAACAAAGTGCATTGTGTCATGTATATTTTTATCATTCTGCTCATGTAAGATTTGGTGGTATTGGGCAAACTCTAAAACACATTCACAAAAATACAACAATTATCATAATCTCATCAATAGTATAATTAAAAGGGATTGAATTCAACTAGGAGTAATGCTCATTTGATGCTGGCTATGTGCTGTCGTTATGGCATGTGAATGCGGTCAATGGTGCTCTACATTGTCCATAAACTAAAGTGCCAAAAGTTATGGGATAGATGCCTAGTATTGTGTAGAACCCCCTCTAGCCCGGCAAAGTGCAGCAACTCAACATGGCGAGTGCAATATATTGCTGGAATATTCCATTCTTGTGGGGGTACATGAAGTAAATGCTGGGCTGCAAATGGTCATCAATCAATGCAACGTATCAGTTGCCAGTCAGTGACATGTTAAGTCAGACCAGTGAACCTAACCCATGTCACGTATACACACCCCACATCATTATGGAACCACCACCAGCCTGCACAGTGAATTGTTGACAACTGGGGTCCATGGCCTCACCAGAACCCTAACATCAACCAAAACAACTGGAACAGTTACTCCTTGGATCACATCACGCATTGCCAGTCCTCAAGGGTCCAATTAGCGAAATCACCAGGTCAGGCGCTGTGTCTGGTGTTGTAGTGTTAACAGGAGCACTCTGGTGGGTCTTCTGTTTCCATATCCCAAGGAAGCTAAAGAACACTGCATTGATCTGCTGGATATGCTTCTGGTAACTCCTGCTTTGAATGTGAATGTGATTTGAGCCAGTGTCGCTTGTCTGATCAGATGCCGCTGGTCGTGACCACGAAGCATCTGTGGTCAGCCACTGCACTGTCCATGGTGGCTGGTAATGCCTTCTATGAGATATTCCTGGTACACACGTGACACAGTAGATCAAGGAATGATGACTGACCATGCAACTTTGGAAATTAAAAGTCCCATCCGTCAGGCTCCCACTATCATGCCCCGTTCGAACTCCGATAATTCATGGCACCTTGCCATGAGCAGCCTAGCTGGTGTTCAGACTAACTCATGTGATGTCAGATTACAACTGATGCAGGTCTGGACATTACCAAGACAACACAGTACAGTGACGCCGCCTACCATTACCTTTACATACTACTATCTCATGACTTTTGGCACTTCAGTGTACATCGCCACTACATTGTGTATTTTAGTTCACAGCCCCTTAGGGGTGCATATTTGAATACCAAATGTATGGGATTTGCACACATTGCACATCTCCAATATATACAATAGGGCAGTGGTGTGTGGTGAGCTCAATTGCTATGAAGGCACACATGGAGATGTGTCTGAGTGCTCGGAGCCTGTCTCACCCCCTACTCACTGTAACTCTTCCCTCACTACACTAAGCTTCAGTGTCCATTGATTCTCCTAACTGCATCACTGTGTCTTCTCTTGCTGCTGCTGACTGAGTTCCCATCTCTAAACACTGCAGTGCTCTTCCTGGTCACATGACACATCCAACGTGTCCATCAGTGCTCAAGGCATGCCTCTATTATCTCTCTTTCTGTGCAGCTTACTACCGGTGGTGTGGCCCTGCCCCCAGCTCTGCAAGCAGTGTCTGACTATACAGAAGCAAGGCTGAGCTGTTGCTGCCTCATCTCTCATCTACCTGCAGTCCCAGGGAGCTCCACAAAGCTGGTGAATGTTAACTATAAAAATTATTACAATAAATAAAGAAGATGTTATAAATATCTTCTTTGTATTATTCTAATAATTTTTATATCAAATCTCAGGAGTATTACATGTGAGTCTCTGCACATCCCTCCAGTAGGGCCTGATTCTGATTTTGGAATAAACCAAGAAAAAACAAATTACCGTACACCTTGGCAAAATCATGTTGCACTGCAGGTGGGCAGATTTAGAAAGTGCATAGAGATTCAGAGTTGGACAAAATGCTGATGCTCACTTAGCTGAGCAATTATCGGTGATCTGTGCATGCGGCTGAATCGCACTGTTTTATTACCATTGTTACTCACAGTGAGGATTTATTTGCAAAGTGAGCGTCAGGGAGCGTTTGTGATCAGAAACAGGGGTGGCAACTCAAACGCAGGTGTGTCGTGACCATTTTTGGGGCATGTCTCAACCAGCGAATGCAATCCTGTAAACAGTAAAATAGGCTCTGGTGTCTTAGTTCCCGCTGCCATTCTGCACTAACATAGGGTTGCTTAGATGGCTGAATATCGACTGATCTCAGACCAATGCCGCATTTTTGTTCGGCGTTTGTTTGGATTTGTGAAGTCACTGATGGGTGTCTCAATACAAATACCGGTGGTTTGCCTATTTTGGCACAGCCGATGAGTACAAATTTGCAGCTGCGGTGGCATTATATGAATCAGGCCCATAGCACAGTAATGAGTGATTTTGATTTGACCCCAAACAATTATTACAAAATTAGTGTGAACTTACTACTGTTTGTCAGTACTTCAAGTACAGTACAGTATCCTGGGCTAAAACCCCTTAGGAAGATTTACATTAGCCAATAGAGCTAGAACCACAAAGAAACAGTGAGGTGTCAACACATAATCATTTGTTAGATGAGTGATGTCTGTGTGTACCCACATATGAACATTAATTCACTAACAGCCTAACTGAACTCTAAACCCTCCAGAGTAGCTTACAACTCATATGCCAGGCAGAGAGATCCCAGACCACCATTGGTCCAGTACTGCTAACATCAGGCTATAATTAAATCTGCAAATTAAGCATAATACACTATTATGCAGTCTATCACCTATTCCAGGCTTGAATAAAGCATTCCTTCGGAAGAGGATCTTCTCTTACAATTGATTCAGAGTATTAATCTACCGGTAACAGTATTTCTGCAAAACCAAATAATCACTAATGGAAAAAAGTTTTTTTAAAACACTTAAATCTAGAGTTGAGGCTTTCAGTTTATGTGCACCAACGTTTAACTGGCCAGATGACTTTCTTTTGTAAATTGTATATTTATATGTGTGGGTATATTGACTATTTCTGTAACATTAATTAATAGAACAACAAAATAACCTATAATTGCCAACTTAATTAGGAATTGGAGGTAACAACACATGAGTATTGATAATGTTATATATATATATATATATATATATATATATAGTATATGTTTATTTATTTGAAGTGCTGCATAAATATATTATACTGTGTAATGTATTTTTGCTAAAATTGGTGAAGAATTCCAGTTTAATAAAGTGCATGTTATTTGATTAAATGTGCCAATCATTGTGTTGGGTTTGGGGACCACCTACCTCTCTGCTGTGTGGAATAAGAGACAAAATTACACAACACAGTGGTCCACTCTGAAGTTGGAGAGACAAGAGAATTGAGATTTTGCACTTCTCTTCAAATCAGTTCCAGTGAAAGAAGGCTAACGTTCTGGCTGTTACATGGGCATAAGTTACGTACAGATGGTGCCTTACAGTTGAGATGGCAGCTCTCTTCTTCCCTTTCTTTCTCTCTGACAAAAACCCAACTGACTTTTCCTTCCCAGGCTGTAGCAGAGAGGATATGCTAATACACACAGTAAAATAACTTAATATGGCAAACTTGATAAGAAGAATAAGCTGGCAAAATTCATTAAAGGGGAGGAAAAGGACACAGGTTCGGGAAAAGGGTTTGCAGAAGATAATGATCAGTCTAAAAAAGGACTGTCAAAACAGCACAAATGAGATGGTAATAATAGGCATTAATTCCCTTATCAATATTGTGATGAGTAACTAATAAACTATGTTTCTCTTGGCAATTAAACACATTTGACTTTAGCTGCTGCAGCCCTCTTTGGCTATTACTAAATAGAAAATGCTAATATTCCTACAGGTTGAGTCTCCCATATCCAAAAATGCCTGGGACCAGGGGTATTTTGGATATCGGAATATTCCGTATTTTGGAATCTTTGCATACCATAATGAGATATCTTGGGAATGGTACCCAAATCTAAACACAAAATGCATTAATGTTTCATATACACCTTATACACACCTTAAGCAGGTCATTTTATACAATATTTTCATTAATTTTGTGGCTCAATCAAAGTTTTTGTACATACATGAAATTAATTTAGGTTTCACATACACCTTATGCACACAGCCTGAAGGTAGTTTGTGTACATTGAACCATCAAAAAGCAAAGGTTTCACTATCTCAGTCATGCTAATAAAGTTCTGTATTTCCATATTTCAGAATATTTGGATATGGGAGACTCAACCTGTATTTAGTTTTATCTGCTTATGTTAATGTTAATATACACATTCAGAGTATAATGTGTATATTAACATAAGCAGATAAAATTAAATAGTGATATATATTTTCACACAACAGACTATAAATACCCCAGACTCATTAGTCATTTACTTGTAGATGAACAGAGTTCTTTCGTTAGGTACTGACTTGCTAGGTGGTCATTGTCCTATTACAGGTCAACAGACAAAGTTAGTATCTAATGCTGATCATCCTTGATTCAGAGAAAATGACAGCTTATGCTCTCCAGTAGTAGTAATGTGAATATATTGTCACAAAAACACTGGGAAGGTTGTCAAGGAGGGATATACAGTATATGCCCCAGTTTTTAGCTTCTGCCTGGTAACAAAAGAATATAAGCAGCTATGATTGCCAGACCTCCTGTCAAAGGCTGATAAAGGGTGTTTCAGTCTCTGTAGTCAGTCTCTCAATGCCTGGGGAACAGGTCAAAGACCTGTTGAGAGACACTGTTATTACTGAATGTAAGTTCTGTGCTAGAGACTTCTGTTTTGTGAGGATGTTAGGACCCTTCACTCTGAGAGAGGAAATCATTTGGTTTAGTTAGAGCCAGACAGGCCAGGATTTACTTATATGTTTTGTTTATTTTTGTGCTGCTAATAAAACTAGCTGCAGAATTTGTACCAATGCCATGGAGTGGTGTACTACTACTTGACTGCTGTATGACAAGTGCAACCATTTACCCCAGGAGATGACACTCTTACCCTTATCTTGCCATAATATACTGTAGCTCAGTCTTTATATATACTGTATATATATATAGTCTTTTTATATACAATATACTGTAGCACAGTTATCTTCAGCACTCAGTAATAATTATCTTCAGCACTTAGTCATAATTATATCTTAGTCTTTAGCAGACTCTTGACCAACTTGTTGCATTATATGTATATAAATGTCTCACTCTCACCACAATAGAAGACTCAAAGCTTGTTTCAAACATGTACGCTAATGCCACTGCTGCTGCAAATTTGTACGCAGTGGCAGTGTGAAAATAGGTAAATGCTGCAGCCGCCAGGATTGTATTGAAATGCCCATTGGTGGCTTGGCAAATCAAAATGACTGATTACAAAGATGCAGCATTGGCTGCAGATCAGTTGATTATCTGAGTACTGAGTAACCCTATGGTTAATCAGAATGGCCACCAGAACTAAGACACTGGAGTGATTTTAATTGCATATGGGATTACAGTAACAGGCAGAGATATGTACCAAAAATGGTCACAACATACCTACAGTATGTTTGAATCACCATCCCCCACAAACAGTCCCTGCCTGTCAATCACTTTGTGAATACGTCCTCCTAATAAGAGTCCCTGCCTGTCAATCACTTTGTGAATACATCCTCACTGTGAGCGATAATGGTAATAAAACTTCACACAAGCCCAGGTCACAGATAATCATTTAACTCTGTAAACATTGTCATTGTGTCCATCACTGATCAGGCTCTCAGTCTTTTGTCTTAAGCATAACTCAGTCGGCACATGTATCACACTGTCGACATACGTATAACTCAGTCTCTGGCAGATATATATTTTTTTAGAATGCAGCTCACTTATTAAAAGGACATCTCCCCTGCTAAGTGCAACTGACTTTCAGCCTCCACAAATGCTGCTGCATCCTCCAGTGCTGCCACGCTGTCTGCACAAAGTCTCTCTCTCACTCCCCTGGAACTCTGCTGCTGTCCCCACTACTCAGTGGCCCTGATGCTTGGCACCACCTCAGTGACATCACTTGCCCAGTCTCTCCTCAGACATGTGGCACCGCACCCTGCTCTCCAACTCCACTCCTCAGGGTCTGCACAACTCAACTGCACATGTTCAACCACCAGTCTCCTTTACCCTGGCCACAATGCCTTTCTGGTACTGCACAGCCCCACCAAGTGTTAGCCTCCAGCACTAGACTGTCCATAGGCATCTATGGAAGACAGAGATATCACAAATGGTGCTCTGTTGTATTTCAGATTACACAATCACCTGAAGACAACATCAATCAAAATTAATTCTGCTCACCCTCATATATTATTATCCCTTTGATTTGCAGGGCACCGTATTCTGCGTATTAAATGGGTCTGTAAAACTAGAGGCAGGAGTGTGGCTAAGCCATGATCTACAGACTAGATTGGTCATTGACCAGGCAAAGATGGAGGCAAATTCTTTGCAGGACAAAAGGCTTGAGGTGTACGATTACCTGTATCCCGAGTCTGTCACAGATGAAATAGACTCTGGATCAGTGGGACAGAGCAGTGTGTGTATGTAGTGCCCTAAGTATAGAATGGGCACAGGGTCTAACAAAACGGCTTTCTGATATGCAATCAAATGCAAAACTGTCACCAGTGAAACGTAATTTCTCCATTGTGTGAAAGATTTTTTTGCAGTCCTTATATTGAGAGTTATACTAGTATTGATGCAGCTACTGATGACATATGGGCCAGCTTGGTGGCATTCCAGAGCATTGAAGGGTATTGTAGGGTTTTTTTAATAATTTTTTTTGTTTTTCCTAAAAAACAAAAAAATGCTGTACCCTTGAATTTATTAGTTGCAAGGTCATATTAAACGTGGGAAAAGTCTGAAATTATTTACTGTACCTTTAATTCAGGCATAACATTACGAAATCTGCAATTTCAATAAGAGCGTGTAGGCTTTTTATAACTAGAGTAATGCTTGTTACACCAGATCTTTAATAGAAATAACAGTTTTCAACACCTCACTGTATTAAGAACATACTAGAGGTGAGGAACCTCATTGCTGAAGGGAATGAGAACCTTAATGATAGATTTTATAGAAAAAAGTATACAAACAACAATTGAAGGTGTTGCCCAATCATATTTTAGCTATCATACTAGAAAATTATATAATCTGATCAGTTGCTATGGTAAACACCTACATTTTTTTGCTTTTTACAAGTTTTAGTAAATCTAAACCCTATTATTGGAGAGAGGTTAAAAAACAGGTTTGGTTATGTTGAAAAAAAATTTATAAGATGTTACATATGAATATATACAAAGTCAATCCAAAGATTTGTCTAAAATATTTTTCTACCAGGGACTATTCAGAAAACAAAAGCAAATTGAAGAAAGATCATTTTACCATCAGCATAGGAGGAGGTCCTTTACTGTAAGGTTGATTCAGCTGCTAATGCTTTAACCCCTTTGCTACAGAGGACAAGTGGGGCTCGTCATCCTCATATACCTTAAAACCGCTGATGACGAATCCCACATTCGTTATGCACAGAAATGTGCCCCTGCTACCTTACCTTCTCCCCACCTGCAATAATCACTGGTGGTGAGTCCTGAAGGTCAGATGGCCTTTTCCAGAACAGTGATGCCTACATTACTGTTTTTTAAATCTTTACTATATTGCAAGAGATTAAGGAGGGACTCTTGTTTGAAACAGGGAAATCCCTTCTTTCAAAGTATGTGCTCCCTTAGATATTATTGCCTGGTGATTAGTGTGATCACCAGGCAAAATGATCAGCACTATAGAAACTCATGGAATCGAGGGATGGGGGAAGCTCTCCACCCAACCTGGCATCCATGAAATCAGTGGTGACTGTTTTAGAAAAAGGGGTTACTTCTTTTGAATGATGGCTTCCTTTAGTACTTATTGTCTGATCATCACCTATGATCATTGGATAAAGTTAGGCAACACTATGAAAAACTTAGTTTTCTGTATATTGACTTGGGCACTATGTGCCTTCTCATCCCCATAATGACAATATCAACTTTGTGGGCACCCATATTTCAAAGAGGATAGTCTGCTCTTTCAAATTATGTGTCCTACTAACAGCTTTTGTCTGGTAATCACCTGTGATACCAGACAATATGACCCTGTGCTATGGAAATTAGAAATTTTCCGTATATATGGGTAGAGGGCACTGCGTGCCCTTTCATGCCTTTTCACACCTGTAAATGTGGTATTGCTCTCATATAAAAGAGAGGAGTCCACTCTTTCAAATCATATGGCCCCATGGTCCCCTTTGTAGCTGTTGAGTGGTGATCACCAGACAATCACCTACTGCTACAGAGAAAAATAGTTTTCCATAGATGGGGGAAGGGCATATTGTGTCCTATCACCCCTATACTGCCCTACACATATAGAACCACCTTGTGTTGGAAGAGGGGATTATCCTCTTTCAAACAATGTTTCCCCTTAGTAACTGGTTTCTGAAAATAACTGAAACAGTACACACAAAATAAAAAAAAATTACACATTGGGCAGGGGACAATGTTATCTAAAGTCCTTATCTCCCCCATCTTTTGCCAAATGGAAAAAAATGTGATCCCTCATTTATTGCATTAGTTTGCCTAGTTTTTAAAATGGCATGCCTTGTCGCGCTACTATATACTTGCTACAAATAGGAAGCACTTAAACTAGGGATGTGCAGGCTTGGATAGGTTCGAATTTTCCCGCCAAGTTTGGATTTTTCCCGCCAAAAATCAGGTCTCAGAGAGAGGCAATACATCATCTTTCATGGACAAACATCATCTTCCATGGACTTTTGTCCGGGAATGATGATGCTTGTCCATGAAAGATGACATTTTGCCTCATTCTAAGACCCAATTTTTTGGGGAAAAATCCGAATTTGGCGGGAAAATTTGAACCTATCTGAGCCTGCACATCCCTAGTTTAAACCAAGACAGCGAAAAAGTAAAAAAAAAATGCATTTTCAATTAAAGTGCACTGGATATTGTCAGAATTCTGCTTTTTACAATTTTGGTAAGGTGGATTATTGGTAAAGCAAGAACCATAGATCATTCCTTTGTGAGTGAGGGTAATGTGTTACTACAGGTGTGAGGGAAGGATTAGATTTCTACACAGGTGAGGAAGGGGAATGTTGAATGTCTACAGAGGTGAGGGAGTGAAATGTGTTAGTACACAGGTGAGGAAAGGTTTTGTCTCTATAGTAATGCAGTGATGCATTACTATAGAGGTGAAGGATTAATGTGTTATTGGAGTGGTGAGATAGAAATGGAAACTGTAACTATCTAAGGTCTACCCAGGTGAAACCGAGTACATCAGCTAGTGATATTATATGAGCACCTATAAGGATTTTTTTTATACCATTTTATTTTTGCAGTGTCATAGGTGTTTGCCGTTGATTATATACTTAATTTCTATGCATTGCACTATATTTCCTTTTGTAATATTGTTGCTATAATCAATTAACTAATACTTTATTCATGATTATTCTTTGATATTATTTCAAATAAGCGCTCCACGTATATTTTTTCATTCTTGTTTGGTTGTAGTAGGTGGTAGAACCTACTGTAGTGTGAGAGCTGCCAATTTGAATGATCTGGGTATTACCTGATTGATAAGCACACATCCATTATTCCTTATTTCTATTGGAAATAGTGATGGGTATTTAATGCCCATCCTCCAAGAAGAGATGAGAGATTCCAACAATAAAGTTACAGAAAATAATAAAGATGCGCCTTAAATTAGGGATGTGCGCCGACCTCTTTGTTTTGGTTGGTTTTGGATCTGTATCTCCTTGTGTTTTGGATCTGGATTTGGCTTTGCCAAAACCGCCCTTGCGTGTTTTGGTTTTGGTTTTGGATCTGTATTTTTTCTAATAAAATCATAAAAACAGCTAAAATCACATCATTTGGGCCTGTTTTTGTTCCTACAGTATTAATAACCTCAATAACATTTATTTCCAGTCATTTCCAGTAAATTTTGGCAACCTCACAGCTCACAATATTGATTTCATCTAGTTTAGGCCAAAAGGTTGCATCCAGCTAGCTGGCTGACTAAGCTAAGCGACAGCAGTGGGCGGCACTAACAATTTGGCAGTTCAGCCACCAACATGGCACAGAGTGGCATTGCAGTGGTAGACAGGATGGCAGTTTAATAAACTATATGATACCTAGGAAGTTTAAAAACCAAGAATGTTTTCCTTACTAGGTCAGAGGCCCAACGGAGTTGGAATATGTTTATGGACTGAAGACAGGGAAAAGAGGGAAGGATTGATTAGTTTTTAAATGATTTATTTTAATGTTTTCATTCTTAAAAAAATTTATGAGGGAAGATCAAGTTGTTCAGTTCCTAAAAGACATCTTAGATCTGGGGCGGTTTTTAAATTTTTATACATCTAATAGAAATGAGGTGGCCTTGCTTGTGGAGGTGCTGCTGGAACATAATGTAAACAGACTTTGTACTTAGGGAGGTTGTTAGGGATAATGGGACCAAGACTTGCTGTTTACATCAGAGGAAAGCAGCCTGTAGTTCTCCGGCAGAACTAGAACTCCCAGCTTCTGTGATGTTTGCTGGGCCTACTGGAAGTTATTTGTCAACAACAGGTTGCGTGCTTCAGGTTAGTTCAGCCTGCTTTATGCACTGTATGTACCATGTAAATATGTATGTATATGACCAATATACACAACTCATTTTTGTATTAAAAGTATTTGCACTTTATTGCACACATCCTGGCAGGCAGATGCTCTGTGCTGCAGCTCATATTTGCCCACCCCATCAACTTGGTGGTTAAGAATTTGTTTTTAAAAAATGAAAGGGGCATACAGGAGATGCTGTCTGTGGCCATTACAATTTCTAGACATTCATAAACTATAAAATTAAAAATGTCAGGCAGTAATTCCCCAAACAACACATAATGCAAAGAAAAGAAGTGCAATATGGATTTGTCCTTGGGCCCTCCCACCCACTCTTATGTTGTATATATGAAACAGGATATTCACAGTTTAACAAACCAATCACTTCAGTGACAGGGACTGCCAATTGTGGCTGAAATTATTGGTTTGTTTGGGCCCCCACAAAACAAGCTGCCAATGTGCAGTGGACATTGGTGGCAATGATCCCATACACAAACTGGCTTTACATTTACAACATAGGTAACATCAGATGTTGTCATCGTCATCCTCATCATCATCCCTATCAGTGTGCACATCCTCTTCTTCCACTGGAATCCATCATGACAGGCACCTCTGTATTTTTTTTTACTTAATTGCTGGTAAAGGTCTTCCTCATGGAATTTTTAATTCATTTTGATGAACATCATCTTTTCCACATTTTGGGGAAGAAACCTCCTACGGCGATCACTGACAAGGTTCCTGGCTGCACTGAAAACTCTTTCAGAGTACACACTGGAGGTGGGCAACTTAAGTACAGCAAAGCCAGTCTGTGTAAGGGACTCCAAATTACCTCTTTTTCCTGCCAGTAGTGAAACAGACTGTCTGACATGCCTATTTGGATGCTATCCCTAAATTAATCATCCACCATTCTCTGAATGGTGACCGTATCAGACAAGTCATGGTAGACATGTCACTAATTGTAGGCCAGTGGTGTCGAACTCAGACCCTTCAGCTTTTGTGGGACTACATAGGCAAACCCAAACAGATATCATTAGGTTTTGCTGACTGATCTGAATCACCAGCAGTGGGACTCTTAAGAAAATTTAGTTTTTTCCTGACAGCTGCAGAAACTAAAGGAGGAGATGCTGCAGTGTCATGTGCCGCTTGAGCTGCCAAATTTTTCACCAGCTCTTGGCATCTCTTCAGATTTGTGTCCGTCAGAAAGAAAAACACAATGTATGACTTAAACCTAGGATCAAGTATGGTCGCCATAATATAGTGATCTGATTTCAAGAGATTGATGACCCTTGAATCCTAGTGAAGCAAAAGAAGGGCTTGATCTACAATCCGACATACTTAGCGGAATCACTCTGTTTCAGCTCCTCCTTCAGTTTCTCCAGCTGCTTTTGCAAAAGTCTGATTAGGGGAATGACCGGACTCAAGCTGGCTGTGTCTGAACTAACTTCACATGTGGCAAGTTCAAAGGGTTTGAGAACCTTGCACAATACGGAAATTATTCTCCACTGCACTTGACTAAGATGCATTCCCGCTCCTTTCCCTATGTCATAGGCCATTGTGTAGCCTTGGATGGCCTTTTGCTGCTCCTCCATCTGCTGAAGCATATAAAGGTTAGTAATCCACCTAGTTACTACCTCTTGCTTCAGCTGATGGCAGGGATAGTGCTGCAACAGAGTTGCTAAAGGTCAAAAATGTCCCAAAATCTTTCAGGCCACTGAGAGCATCTCCTGGACGCCCCTGTCATTTTTAAAATTAATTGTGTGAGCAAAACATGGGACATGTTTGAATTTGCCCAGATGAAATGCTCTCACACTATTGGTGGCATTGTCAGAAATCACAAATCCCGAGGAGAGTCCAAGCGAGGTAAGCCATTTTGCAATGATTTCCCTTAGTTTTTCTAAGAGGTTCTCAGTGGTATACCTCTTAGTGAAACCAGTGATACACAGAGTAGCCTGCCTCTCTGAATGATCTGGCATTTGTTAGATGCTGCTACTGTTGCTGTTTGCACTGTTGGAGGCAATACAACTACCCAGTGGACTGTCACAGTCATGTAATCTTTAGTTTGTCCTGTCCTGCTTGTCCACATATCTGTGGTTAAGTGGACAGTGGGTACAACGGCATTTCAGAGTACACTAATAAGGTATGTTTTAATGTCCTTCTACAGACTGGGAATTGCTGTTCTAGGGAAGTGGAATCAGGGACACAGGACCTCAATTAATGATCTAAAACCCACTGAATTAATGGTGGATACTGGACGCACATATAATACCAGCATAGCTGTTATAGAATCAGTAATCCGCTGTGCAACTGTGTGACTGCTGTCATACTTGTTCCCCCTTGCAAAGGATTGTTTGGCAGGCAATTGTTTTGTTAAACTACTAAAAGTAGGCTTCTTCCTGGTCCCCTTCTGGAATGAAGATCCACTCACAGCAGCAGCAGCAGCAAGAGGCGGAGCACTCAAGGATGCCTCTGAGGAATCATGGATTGGAGAGGAGTCAGTCATGCTTAAGAAATTGGATGCAGCAGGACTACTTCCGATCATGATTGAGGATGTTGATGATGCAGGTGTTGGTGGTGGATTTTGCAGCTGCTTGGATCTAACAGAGAGAACGGAGCAGCTAGGTGATGCTGGACTGATTGTTACATTTTAGCCAAAGTTTCTGAATTTTGCAAATACTTTGGAATTTGATAAATGCGCTGCAAGTGACATAACAGGGAGGAGGTTCCTACATGGTTAAGGTCCTTACCTCTACTCACTCTTGCTTGGCAAACATTACAGATGGCTTGACAGCTGTTGTCCGGACTTGGGTGTAAAATAATTCCAGACGAGTAGTGAATTTTTTTGTCTTTTGGCCCGGCATGACAATTTGCTTATTCATACCATGGGTAACAACTGTTGCCTGATTTATACAAACAACATCCTCGGCATCAACATCCTCATCATCAACATCCTCATCATCCTTGTTAGCGCCAACTACAGAAATATCCTCCTGGTGCAATTCCACAGAAGCATCCTTGATTTCTACATCAGCATGTTGACTTATGCTGCTCATCACCACATTTGCAGAGGGCACACAAATGGTGAAAGGAGGATCCTCTTCAAGTACAGTATTAGAAAGGTCAGGCTCACACATGGCAACCGCTCAGGGATCTGTGACTTTTCTGAACACACAGTTGGTTCATGTACCTTAGAAATTTTAATTTTTTTGACACCTCTACAAGGGAGAAGGGCTTACATCATGATAAGTTGCAAAACCACCAGTTATAAATAAAGGCCAAGGCCTTATCCTTTCCTTGCCACTTTGTGTAGTAAATGGCATATTGCCAATTTTTTGTTTCTCTGCAGCTAACTTAGCTTTAAAAAAAATTTCTTTAACACTGAGAAACATTGCTTGTTTGATTTTAAATGCCCTGACTTAAGTCCTTGGGCATCGGCCTTCATAGATGACGTTGACGGCCTTGCATCATCATCATGACTGCTGGCAGCAGCTGCAAGACTGGTATGTGGTTCCTGCTCTCCTCTCATTTGATCGTCCTCCATATCAACAAATTTACACTGCAGTCTGACCAGCAGTGTCACCGAACAATTTTTTTTTAACACTGGAGAAGAGCACCCCTGAATGAGACAGCAGCCCCTTGATGAACAATACAGACAGCTCCCCTTCTTTATAGACAACAAAGCACCCCTGCCTAGTGTGGACAGACCACCTCCAGTGCAGAGTCACAAATACGTGAATGATAAACTGCAGTCTGGCCGGCAGTGTCACCAAACAACAATAGCGCAACTGAGTAGCTAACGCACACACACAAAAAAATATCCATTTTTTATTTTTTGAGATTGATAATATTGCTTTTATTTCACTTTTATTTTTTATACACTGGGGAAGAGCACCCCTGAACGAGGCAGCAGCCCCTTGATGAACAAAACAGATAGCACCCCTTCTTTATGAACAACAAATCACCCCTGCCTAGTTGGGACAGACCACCTGCAGTGCACAGTCACAAATACGTGGACAATAAACTTTTGTCTGGCCAGCAGTGTCGCCAAACAGTAATAGCGCAGCTACTGTAACTTTAATGCACACGCACACACACAAAAAAAATCACTTTTATTTTTTTTACACTGGGGAAGAGCAACCCTGAAAGAGGCAGCAGCCCCTTGATGAATAGCACAGACAGCTGTTTATGGACAACAAAGCACCCCTGCCGAGTGCGGACAGACCACCCGCAGAGTCACAAATACGTGGACGATAAACTGTGGTTTGGCCAGCAGCGTCACCAAACATTAATAGCGCAGCTAAGTTGCTAATGCACACACACAAAAAAAAGCTTTTTTCATTTTTTTGTGGTTTGATAATATTAATTTTATTAAACTTTTACTTTTTTACACTGGGGAAGAGCACCCCTGAACGAGGCAGCAGTCCCTTGATGAATAACACAGACAAAGCCCCTTTCTTTATGGACAACAAAGCCCCCCTGCTGAGTGCGGACAGACCACCTGCAGTGCAGAGTCACAAATACGTGGACGATAAACTGCAGTTTGGCCGGCAGTGTCACCAAACAATAACAGCGCAGCCCAGCTAGTGAGGCTCCCCCCAGCCTGACGTTATTTGGAGGCGGATACGCCTCCTAATAACGTCATGTAGGGGGCATGGCCTATGGTAATTAGGCCACGTCCCCATTTTCAGTCGCGCGTGGAGATAGGGCGCGCTGGAGGGGGCCGGCACAGGGTGCTCAAACCCCTGGAGCCGGCCCTGCCGACTGAAGATGCCATCTTCCCATGGAGGATACATTTCTTCAGAGGTTCCACATTGTGAGAAAGCACCGCATGTTATGAATGTACCTGCACTATTTACATGTTACCCCTCAAATTTGCTGATGAGCTCATGAAATAGGCAGGGATCCACAGAATGTATACCTGGAGTGATGGCAGCAGGCAAGGTAGGAGTCAACAGCAGAGGTGAACAGATGCAGGTGAGTGCTAGGGTCTGCTTCTGGGTAACTAACTTTATGATCTGACCAGCAAGCAACTGACACAGCTGGACATGCACAGGAACAAACAGGATGCAGATCTGAATAGTAGCAAGCCAGCTCTTCAGGATACAGGATAGAATAATGCTGAAGCAGCTTTGCTGGATGTGGACTTGGTTGAGGCAGGCCAGCAACTCAGGATGCAGCTGGGAATAATGTTGAACCTGTAATGCTGAATGTGAACTTGGTTGAGGCAGACGAGCTACTCAGGATGCAGATGGGAACAATGTTGAACTTGAAATGCTGGATGTGAACTAGGAGCGGATGGCCTTGCATAGATCTGCTATAAGATCAGCACTGAGCGGTAGACCATCTGAACAACCTGTGGCCCGTCATTTTGTTGAGAACAAACACAATATGGCTATTTTAAGACATATGATAATAGATCAAGTCCCTGAAACCCCTCGAGGGGGTGATCGACGTAAGGCCCTATTATGTCTGGAAGCAAGGTGGATATATTTGTTAGATACGGTCAAGCCAAAAGGTTTAAATGACCATTTATCACTTACTTCATTTGTCTGATTACTCTCATCTGTGTTTCCAACATACAAATTATAATTTTCATATACGAGCTATAGAGCCATTGCCAAACAGATATAGATAGAGTACATCGACCTCTTTCGTCCTTTTGTTATGATTAGCAAACATGGGAGGCTTTCTATATTATTAGATGATTAATGATATAGTCTGTCCTATTGATATCCAGTGTTCATATGTGATTGCTATATTCTGTGACTCCTCCTTTCCCTGTGAGTATCTTCCTTAGCCTGTATAAGCACTCTATTGCATAGATAGGGAATATAATAATTTTCTACTTATTGTTTATGTATTAGTGATAAACCACTTATCTATGCTGTTTGACTGATTATTCCCATGTCTGATTACTGTTATGTCGGTATTATGGGGCCTGAGGTGTTTGTTATTTGTTTCACTTCTATCTTTTAACTTTTGTAACCTATATTATATGCGTGTGCTATATACGCATACACACGTGGTTTTGTTGACATTGTGTTGGTTGCCCTGACGATGCTCCATCTTGCTCTGACGTCATCGGCAGTTGCTGGGTGGCGGAGGTGAGCCGGAAGCGGGTCAGTTTGGTGGCACACGCGATGAGGGAAGGGATATAAAGGTATGAACACACTGTATGTTACTTTATGTCCTGATGACGAGTTGTTATTAAAACTCGAAACGTTGACTGCTAGTGACTGGAGTGAGACCTCTTTTTTCAAGTCCGGAGAGTGACACTGCCTTGCATTACTACCTACTTTCTTCAGTGAGCACATGGCCAGAGGACGTTGTTTTGGGAGTGCCTGCACCACGTGGAACTGTATGTTACTTTAGCACCAGAGGCTTGCTACCTCTTGTTGCTTTATTTTTGCATGAGCACCCCACATTGTTCTACTCTGCATCTCTCATCAGTGTCACATATACTACCACTGATTAACAACTTGTCTGTGTTCACACACAGTGGAAGAGTGGCTTTTAACTTCACTGTTTGAATTTGTGTCACTACATCTCAGCGCAGGTTTTACAGTCTGATTAACATGTCTCAAACCACTGCCAGTACTGACACAGGAGGCTTCCATAGACTCAATCTACCTATAGGGGAAATCTTATCTTTTTCTGAAAGTAAAAGTGAGGCAGTATGGTTTAGTGAGAGGTTATTGGATGCGAGCGGAGAACTCACTCCTGAGGAAATATATCACACAGTTACAATTAAAGAAAAAGGAAACAGATTTTTTACTCCATGGTATCACATTATCTGAGAATCACCATGAAAAAAAGATACCACGGGGTTTCAGGGTGAAGAATGTACCGACTATTGGCAGGTTCAATAATGAATTCTGCCGTCGCTGGGTTGCCGTGCTTAATAAATGTGCCGACCTTATGACATTGGTCATAGAAGAAGCAGCACGTGAATTAACCAATTATAAACAGAAAATTAAGGAGTTTGAACAACTGCATTTAAATGCCCTGGTCAAAGATGTTCCTAGTCAGTGGTGTGACAAACTTACCCAGCAACTAGCACTATACAGAAAGGATCTAGTTAATTTTAAAAAGGACAAGTTTGAGAAAGTCAACAAAGACTATTCTGAACAACATGTTTACAGGTGGTTGGCAGGATCCAATGTAGAAAGGGGCAAATCCAGGTATTTTGTTTCTCGCAGACAACACTCCATCTTGGACATACAATCTTCAAGTGAAGCTTGCTCTTCATCTGGTGATGATAATCAACTGCCATCTGTAAATCCTCAAACCTCCCGCAGACCCCCTTTAGGGTTGAATACTCGAGCAGGACGCGGTCGAGGTAGAGGAGCACTAAGCGCGGCGGTCAATGCTGCTGGAATAGACAAGAGAGGCAGGAACAGAGCCTACAAGAAATGAGTACAGTCTTCAACTTGTCCTCTAGAATTTTAACGGACATTGAGATGAAGGTCCTTAATGAGGGACTTAGTTTCATACCAACAACTCCTTTTAATAGTTTTGAGTGGAAAGTGGAGCAACATTTGCTATGCAGACAATTGAAATTGAAAGAATTTTTTGGAACTATGGACACCATGATTCCAGATAAACATGACATGAGATTTAGAAAAAAATCCCAATTTGATCTGGTGTCTAACAATGTGGCCATACAAAGTTTCATGAAAGCGCTTGATGTACAAGTCACAGAATCTGTCAACAACCAGACGTGTCATACCAGATACAATCTAACACATGAGGAATGGAGTGCCCTTACCGATTTGAGTTCATGCTCGGATGTTGTCTATCGACCAGCAGACAAAGGCGGAGGCCTCGTCATACAGGACCTTGACCAATATAGAGAAGAATTAGAGAGACAATTAGCTGACGAGATGGTGTACACCAAACTATTGAAACTATTGAATTCAAAGGAGAGTTGGACATGATCCTTAATACAGCATTGTCCAATAAAATTAGTAATAGTGAAACTTGTGAATTCCTTAAAACTGAGTACCCTAGGGTCCCTTTAATTTATAGTGTTCCTAAGATACATAAGCATTTGGACAGACCACCTGGTCGTACAATTATTACAGCAAGGGATTCGCTGCTTAGTCCTATATCGGAATATCTTGATCATTATTTACAGCCGTGTGTACAGGCTGAGAGTACCTATCTTAAAGATACAACAATGTTGCAAAATAAGCTTCAAGATCTGCATGATCTTCCAACTAATATGTGGATGTGTACCCTAGATATTACCAGCCTGTACACCAATATACCGCAAAAGCAAGGTATCAGTGCCACTTTTGATCTTTTAAATAACAATACCCTATATACTGGCCCAAATTTAAATTTCTTTATGACACTTTTGGAGCAGGTACTATGTAAAAACTATTTTTATTTTAATGGTCAATTCTACTTGCAGCGTACAGGATGCGCAATGGGGTCACATGTAGCCCCGGAGTATGCGAATACATACATGTTCGCTATTGAAAAATAATTCTTCTTTAATAGGGAGGTAAGAGATAGAATTATCTTTTACTGTCGCTATATAGATGACGTATTACTGTTCTGGCAGGGGGACTATGATGGTTTTGTCAGCCTGATGCAAAACATTAATAATAGCGAGTGTCCTATTAAATTTACCTTCCATCTCAGTTTAGAACAGGTTAACTATCTTGATGTTACTATTAAAATGGAAAATGGTAAATTGAATACCTATATTTTTTCAAAGCCAACAGACCGTAACACACTCCTTGTAGCATCAAGTCACCATCCAATAGCCACCAAAAGGAGCTTACCCTTCTCGCAATTGGTTAGGGTCAAAAGGATAACTAGTAACCAGGAGAAACTGGATGAAGATCTCACTAGGATGTGCACTAAATTTAATAACAGATGAAATACATCTGAGAATCTGAGAGTAGCGAGATAAAGAGTGGATGCACTCAGTAGAACTGATCTACTAAAAAAGAGTGTCAAAGAGAACGTTGATACAAAAATACCTTGGCCACGCAGATATACGCTAGCTAACAATATTATCAATCAGACCACACGGAACCTATGGCCCATTATTCAACAGGATAGAGATCTTAAAAGCCTTAAATGAGCTAGGATACTCTCGTGCCTTAAAAGAGGTAAAAACCTTAGGGACCATTTGGTTAAATCTGATATTACTGAGCTTGTTAATATATCTAGTAATATCCAAAGAAAAAGTGGAGGATGCCACAAATGTACTGGTTGCATCACATGCAGCCATATGATTTGTGGTAAATATTTTACACACCCATACACGGGTAGAAAGTATAACATAAGATTTCCACTAACTTGCTCCAGCTCTTATGTCGTATATTTGATCAAGTGCCCATGTGGCCTTTATTATGTAGGCAAAACCATCCGCTCATTTAAGGAGCGGATGGCCTTGCATAGATCTGCTATAAGATCAGCACTGAGCGGTAGACCATCTGAACAACCTGTGGCCTGTCATTTTGCTGAGAACAAACACAATATGGCTAATTTAAGACATATGATAATAGATCAAGTCCCTGAAACCCCTCGAGGGGGTGATCGACATAAGGCCCTATTATGTCTGGAAGCAAGGTAGATATATATGTTAGATACGGTCAAGCCAAAAGGTTTAAATGACCATTTATCACTTACTTCATTTGTCTGATTACTCTCATCTGTGTTTCCAACATACATATTGTAATTTTGATATACGAGCTATAGATCCATTGCCAAACAGATATAGATAGAGTACATCGACGTTTTTGGTCCTTTTGTTATGATTAGCAAACATGGGAGGCTTTCTATATTATTAGATGATTAATGATATAGTCTGTCCTATTGATATCCAGTGTTCATATGTGATTGCTATTCTGTGACTCCTCCTTTCCCTGTGAGTATCTTCCTTAGCCTGTATAGGCACTCTATTGCATAGATAGGGAATATAATAAATGTTTACTTATTGTTTATGTATTAGTGATAAACCACTTATCTATGCTGTTTGACTGATTATTCTCATGTCTGATTACTCTTATGTCGGTATTATGGGGCCTGAGGTGTTTGTTATTTCTTTCACTTGTATCTTTTAACTTTTGTAACCTAGATTATATGCGTGTGCTATATACGCATACACACGTGGTTTTGTTGACATTGTGTTGGTTGCCCTGACGATGCTCCGTCTCGCTCTGACATCATCGGCAGTTGCCGGGCGGCGGAGGTGAGCCGGAAGCGGGTCAGTTTGGCAGCACACGCGATGAGGGAAGGGGTATAAAGGTATGAACACACTGTATGTTACTTTATGTCCTGATGACGAGTTGTTATTAAAACTCGAAACATTGACTGCTAGTGACTGGAGTGAGACCTCTTTTTTCAAGTCCAGAGAGTGACACTGCCTTGCATTACTATATATATTAGGGGTGAGCGGGTTTGGATTTCTGAAATCCAAACCCCCCCGAGCCCCCCCGATCCGAGGCGATCCGAGTCAGGCTCGACTTTTCCCGCCTGACTCGGATCTGAAATCGAGGCAAAACGTCATCATCCCGCCTTCCGGGTCTCGCAGGTTTTGGATCCTATATAAGGTACCCGAGTCGGCGCCATTTTCTCACTCGGCTGTGGACAGTGAAGAGGGAGGGTGGGAGGTAGGGCTGGCTGGGCTGTGTAGTGTAGTGTTGTAGTG
The DNA here is from genome assembly GCA_031769625.1 of Taudactylus pleione. Classification (NCBI taxonomy): domain Eukaryota; kingdom Metazoa; phylum Chordata; class Amphibia; order Anura; family Myobatrachidae; genus Taudactylus; species Taudactylus pleione. Next base: position 1,834,759 of record JAUIMM010000364.1, on the reverse strand, counting down.
TAGTGTAGTGCAGTGTAGTGTTGTGCTGTGCTGTGCTGCGCTGTGTTGCTGTTGTCCATAGGGGCTGTGTCCACTACTTCAAAGTCCATAGGGGCTGGCTGGACTGTGTTGTGCAGTCAGTTGTCCATAGGGGTTGTGTCCACTCCAAAGTCCTGTGCAGTGTCCCAGTCCTAAAGGGGTGCTGTAGTGTTGTCCAGGGGGTGCTCTGTCTGTCAGGGGTGCTCCCCCCAAGTGCACTGTGGCTGCACGTGCATCAACAAAGGAGCAGCGCCAAGCGTGCGCATGTGTCCCATAAGTAAAAGGCCGGCTGGCTTGTCCGTTAAAGGGTGCTGTAACCCCCAAAGGGCACTCCAAACAAAATAAAAAAATATATTTTTTTGTGTTTGTGAATTGTGTGCGCAGTAGCCACAAGTGCATCAACAAAGTAGTGCCATGCGTGCGCCTGTGTTATAAGTAAAGGGCCGGCTGGCTTGACCATTAAAGGGTGCTGTAACCCCCAAAGTACACTCCAAACAAAATAAAAAAAAATTACTGTGTTTGTGAATTGTGTGCACTGTGGCTGCACGTGCATCAACAAAGGAGCAGCGCCAAGCGTGCGCCTGTGTCTCATAAGTAAAAGGCCGGCTGGCTTGTCCATTAAAGGGTGCTGTAACCCCCAAAGGGCACTCCAAACAAAATAAAAAAATATATTTTTTTGTGTTTGTGAATTCTGTGCGCAGTAGCTGCACGTGCATCAACAAAGTAGTGCTAAGCGTGCAGCATGTGTCCCATAAATAAAGGGCCGGCTCTATTGACCGCTAAAGGGTGCTGTAACCCCCAAAGGGCACTCCAAACAAAATAAAAATATATATTTTTTGTGTTTGTGAATTGTGTGCGCAGTAGCCGCACTTGCATCAACAAAGTAGTGGCAAGCGTGCGCCTGTGTCCCATAAATAAAGGGCCGGCTGGATTGACCACTAAAGGGTGCTGTAACCCCCAAAGGGCACTCCAAACAAAATAAAAAAATTTTTTTTTTGTGTTTGTGTATTCTGTGCGCAGTAGCCGCACGTGCATCAACAAAGTAGTGCCAAGCGTGCGCCTGTGTCCCATAAATAAAGGGCCAGCTGGATTGATTGCTAAAGGGTGCTGTAACCCCCAAAGGGCACTCCAAACAAAATGAAAAAAAGTTTCTGTGTTTGTGAATTGTGTGCACTGTGGCTGCACGTGCATCAACAAAGGAGCAGCGCCAAGCGCGCGCCTGTGCCCCATAAGTAAAGGGCCGGCTGGCTTGTCCATTAAAGGGTGCTGTAATGCCCAAAGTACACTCCAAACAAAATAAAAAAATATTTTCTGTGTTTGTGAATTGTGTGCACTGTGTCTGCACGTGCATCAACAAAGGAGCAGCGCCAAGCATGCGCCTGTGTCCCATAAGTAAAGAGCCGGCTGGCTCATTTCTTAAAGAGTGGTGTAACCCGCAAAGTGCACTACTCTCCAGCAAAAATAACAAAATATTTTCTGTGTTTGTGTGCACCTTAGCCGCACATATATATCAATATAACATAAATGGAGGACCAAACTTTCTCTGATAAAAATAAAATAGGGAAAGATCAAGAACCACTTCCTCCTAGTGCTGTTGTTGCTACTGGGAGTTGTTCATCATCCCAGAGAGGAAGTAGGAACACCACTACTTTTATTAAACAATTGACCCTCCAACAGTCCCTAGCGAGGAGGATGAAGTACGACAGCAGTCATTCTGAAGCAAAACGTATAACTGAGGCCTTGACTGCTATGTTGGTGTTAGATGTGCGTCCGGTATCCGCCATTAGTGCAGTGGGATTTAGACAATTGATGGAGGTAGTGTGTCCCCGGTTCCAAATCCCGTCTAGATTCCACCTGCATCCTCAAAGCAGCAGCGACAAGCGTGCGTCTGTCTATTAAAGGGTGGTGTAACCCTCAAAGTGTGTCCACAAACAATAAAAAAATTCTTCTTTTTTTTTCTGTCTTTGTGAAATGTGTGGGCTGTAGCCGTACCTGCATCCTTAAAGCAGCAGCGACAAGCGTGTGTCTGTCTGTTAAAGGGTGGTGTAACCCTCAAAGTGCGCTCCACAAACAATAAAAAAAATTCTTCTTTTTTTTTCTGTCTTTGTGAAATGTGTGGGCTGTAGCCGCACCTGCATCCTTAAAGCAGCAGCGACAAGCATGCGTCTGTCTGTTAAATGGTGGTGTAACCCTCAAAGTGCGCTCCACAAACAATAAAAAAATTCTTCTTTTTTTTCTGTCTTTGTGAATTGTGTGGGCTGTAGCTGCACCTGCATCCTCAAAGCAGCAGCGACAAGCGTGCATCTGTCTGTTAAAGGGTGGTGTAACCCTCAAAGTGCGCTCCACAAACAGTAAAAAAATTCTTCCTTTTTTTTCAGTCTTTGTGAATTGTGTGGGCTGTAGCCGCACCTGCATCCTCAAAGCAGCAGCGACAAGCGTGCGTCTCTCTGTTAAAGGGTGGTGTAACCCTCAAAGTGCGCTCCACAAACAATAAAAAAATTCTTTTTTTTTCTGTCATTGTGAATTGTGTGGGCTGTAGCCGCACCTGCATCCTCAAAGCAGCAGCGACAAGCATGTGTCTGTCTGTTAAAGAGTGGTGTAACCCTCAAAGTGCGCTCCACAAAAAAAAAAAAATTCTTCCTTTTTTTTCTGTCTTTGTGAATTGTGTGGGCTGTAGCCACACCTGCATCCTCAAAGCAGCAGCGACTAGCGTGCGTGTCTGTTAAAGGATTACATCGGTGACAGCATCCAAGTAGGCATGTCAGACAGTCCGTACCTGTACTGGCAGGAAAAAGAGGCAATTTGGAGGCCCCTGTACAAACTGGCTCTATTTTACCTGAGTTGCCCCCCCTCCAGTGTGTACTCCGAAAGAGTGGTTAGTGCAGCCGGGAACCTTGTCAGCGAAAGGCGTAGGAGGTTGCTTCCACAAAATGTGGAGAAGATGATGTTCATAAAAATTAATTATCAACTCTTCCAGGGAGACCAGCCTCCTGAACGTACAGAGGGCCCTGTGGTTGTGGATTCCAGCGGGGACGAATTAATACTCTGTGAGGATGACAATGTACACAACACTGAAGAGGGTGAGGAATCGGTGGATGAGGAGGATGAGGATGACATCTTGCCTCCGTAGAGCCAGTTTGTGCAGGGACAGATTAATTGCCAGCTTGTTTTGTGGGGGCCCAAACGAACCAATCATTTCAGCCACAGTCGTGTGGCAGACCCTGGCGCTGAAATGATTGCTTTGTTAAAGTGTGCATGTCCTGTTTATACAACATAAGGGTGGGTGGGAGGGCCCAAGGACAATTCCATCTTGCAAATCTTTTTTTTCTTTGCATTATGTACTGTTTGGGGCCTAGTTTTTCAAACTGCCATCCTGTCTGCCACTGCAGTGTCACTCCTAGATGGACCACGTGTTTGTGCCGCCCACTCGTGTCGCTTAGCATAGTCATCCAGCTACCTCGCTGCAGCCTTTTGGACATAAAAACACTATTGTGAGGTGTGAGGTGTTCAGAATAGACTGGAAATGAGTGGAAATTAAGGTTATTGAGGTTAATAATAGCATAGGAGCAGAAAAACCCACAAATTCTTTGATTTTAGCTGTTTTTATGCTTTTTTTAAAAAAAAATACAGATCCAAAACACAAAACCCAGAACCCAAAACACGTAAGGGTCGTTTTGGCAAAACCAATCCAGATCCAAAACACGAAGAAAGATCCAGATCCCAAACCAGAACACAAAACACGAAAAGTCGCTGGTGCACACCCCTAATATATATATATATATATATATATATATATATATATATATATATATATTGTGAATGTCCCCAGCGCCAAAAAGAGAGTATGTAAACACCGTTATATCCCTTTCAGTGATAACTGAATAGTATTTTGCAGATAGTGTCAGTGTAGTGCACTCCTTAATACGTTTAAGTGTCAGCTCTAACAACAAAGTAAAAGGTGCTTAGTACACAATATAAATAGATAAATAAACAATTCCTAAAGTGCTAAGTATCTTAAAGATAAATAAATAAATGGATGGCTTGATATAAAGTGCTTAGTAATAAAATAATATATCCACCGCAATGCTACTAATTATATAAAAAATATATTTAATCCATAGTAAGAACAACAATTTTCAAATACCAGATCATATAATAAATAACAATGAGATAAAAAATTACACAAAAATTCCATAGAGAATAAAGAATTAAAAAAGTAGAGGATAAATGGCAATATGCTTATCTGAGAATAGGGGAGATTGAAAAGTTCATGGAGGTAGAATGGAGTAAGCTTTTTTTATCCTCTACTTTTTTAATTATTTATTCTCTATGGAATTTGTGTAATTTTTTATCTCATTGTTATTTATTATATGATCTGGTATTTGAAAATTGTTGTTCTTACTATGGATTAAATATATATATTTTTTTATCTAATTAGTAGCATTGCGGTGGATATATTATTTTATTACTAAGCACTTTATATCAAGCCATCCATTGATTTATTTATTTATCTTTAAGACACTTAGCATTTTAGGAATTGTTTATTTATCTATTTATATTGTGTACCAAGCACCTTGGTCGCTCACTTTCAACCCCTGTGTATAATATATATATATATATATATATATATATATATTGTGATAGGATCACTGTTAAAGTGGTCTGTGGCAGGTACATTTGTCCCAGATTCCTGTCTTTTGTGTTTTAAACCCCCAGGAGAAAGTCTGCAGTGTAGCAGGCTTGAGTTTCGGCTTTTTGAAAAGCCGGTTTGGGACCTGGGGGTTGTGGGTGAGAGGAGAGGGAGGGCTCCACCCACGGCCACTCCAGGTTTTGGTTCTCGCAGCCTGGTAACAGGATTGTTAGTTTTCCACCTGAGAGTGGCCAATAAAAGCCTAGTTTGTTTAGGGCTGATGGTCTCACCTGGGAGAGCAGGCAGGGAGTTTGCACAGAGACACTTGGAAACCTAACCGTGAGTGTTGTGCTGTGCTTTTGTTGCTGGCGAGGACATTAGGCCCTGCCAGGTTCTGGTAGTGAGGGAACCACCTGTGAAGTTAGTGTCCCGACAGGGCTAGGATTTATATTTATGTTTTCTTTATGTTTCTGACATTGTACAATAAAGACTGGCGCCGACCAGCTTGTACTTGCATCCAGACTGGTGTGCTGCTTCCGTGCTGCTGTGTGTGTGTGTAAGGAAGGAGTCCTCTACCCTAATTGTGTCACAATATGGTGGAGAATGCGGGCAACCACACACACTAAAGTTGCAGCAAGAGGAAAACTTTCCATTTAAAAATTAAAGGGACAGACACCCAATTTGTGAGTGTGGAAATAACACTGTGTCCTTGGAGTCCCATAGAGGAGGCGTCAGCCAATGCTCAGAGAGGCAAGGTTCAGCTTTCAACCTACACCCCAGGACAAAATGGAGGACATTATTAAGGCCTTGCTCCAAGCTACAGCAGTTCAGCAGGAATCAACCAGGGCTCAGCAGGAAGCTACCAGGGCTCAGCAGGAGACTAACAAACTTCAGCAGGAATCCGCCAGGCAACAACAGGTCGCCATTGAGGAAACCCACCAGGCCTTAGTGGAAAACAGCCAGGCCATAAGAGAGGTGGTACAGCACCTGGTCGCCCGGCCCAGAGATGTTAATACTGGTCCTCCCACCACCACTCACTCCGTACGAGCCAGTCACTTCCTCCAAAAGATTACTTTTGGCGATGATGTGGAGGCCTATCTCGCCGCATTTGAAAGAACGGCCGAAAGGGAGAGTTTTTCCCAAGGAGCAGTGGGCAAGTCTGGTGGCACCTTTTTTGTCTGGGGAGCCACAAAAAGCATATTTTGACTTATGCCTGGCTGATGCCAAGGACTATAAAAAACTAAAACAGGAGATCCTAAATCGCTTGGGAGTCACCACCTTTTTTCGTGCCCAACGGGTCCACCGCTGGTAGTTCCTTAAGGACAAGCCTCCACGCTCACAGATGCATGACCTCGTCCATCTGTCCTCAAAATGGCTACAGCCCGAGACGCTGACGGGACCACAGATCGTGGAAAGGGTCGTGATGGACCGGTACCTGCGATCATTACCTGTGACTCTGCGCAAGTGGGTGAGCCATGCAGACCCTAAGTCCGCGGACCAGTTGGTCGAGCTGGTGGAGAGGTACGTGGCGGCTGAGGAGCTAATGAGTATGCCCCACCGAGCCCCGATGGCGCATCAGCGAACTCCCACAGACACTGGTAAGACTGTTCCAGGGGAGAAGGGTGCTGGGTGGTGGAATGTACCTAAGACTGAGGGTGTAGAACCTGGAGACAGGCCTGCCAGGCCGGGAAGGTTCTTTCCCCGTAAACGACTAGACATTAATATGACTCAGTGTTTCCGATGTGGTGGCTTCGGCCATATTGCCGCTAATTGTGCACTTACAACTGAACCTATGCAATGTGATACTGCTCATGTTTACCGCAGGGGGTCTTTCTTTGCACAGATAGCCTGTACGGCTGACCGGCAGGCTGAGACTGATAAGCACATGTGTGTACTCACTGTAGATGGCAACCAAGTAGAGGCACTGTTAGACTCTGGTAGCTTGATGACACTTATAAAAGCTGAGCTGGTGAACCCCTTGAGGCATACAGGGAAAACTGTTGGTGTGACCTGCATACATGGGGATACTCGATATTATGTTACGGCCGAGGTGAACATTGAGACACCATGTGGCTCTGCTATAGTTTCTGTGGGTTTGGTGCATGGTCTGGTGTACGATGCAATATTGGGGAGAGACTTTGCTCACTTCTGGAAGTTGTGGGAAAGCCGTTTTGTTCCAGAGGTGAACAACCCTGATCCATTTGAGAAGGTTATCGATGTAGTGGAGGAGGGAGTTTCTTCTGAGTCAGAGTTATTCCCTTTTTCTACTATGGTTGGCGAACTAGAGAATGCGGAACGTGACGGTGGCCCGCCAACTGATGTGCCTCCCATTGAGGTGGGAAGTGTTGTTGGGCCAGGTGATCGTCTGCCTGATTTAGAGGTCTGAAGAGAGGTCTTTGCCGTCGAGCAGTTGAATGACCCTACTTTGGTAAAAGCCAGGGAGAAGTAGTTGATGGTAAATCCATAGACCTTGATAGTCCTTTGTCCTATCCCCACATGGCAATGTGTCAGGATTTGTTATATCAGGTGTCTAAGAAGGGGAAGATGTTGTGGAACAACTAATAGTTCCAAAAGCCTACAGAAGAACAGTGTTGGATCTGGCCCATGGTCATATAACGACAGGCCATCTAGGGGTAGAGAAAACCACTGAGCGAATAATGCAGAGTTTTTCTGGCCCGGGCTTCATAAAGAGGTATCTGACTTTTGCGCATCCTGCCCTGAGTGTCAGTATCATGCTCCCAGGCCACATTTTAAGGGTCCACTAGTTCCATTGCCTATCATAGAGGTGCCATTTGAAAGAATAGCGATGGATTTGGTTGGACCCTTAATGAAGTCTGCCAGGGGACACCAGTATATTCTGGTCATAATGGATCGCGCTACCAGGTACCCGGAAGCGATCCCGTTGCGCAATACATCAACCAAGACCATTGCCAGAGAGCTAGTTCATGTCTTTAGCAGGCTGGGTATACCTAAGGAGATATTAACTGACCAGGGTACACCGTTTATGTCCAAAGTCATGAAAGAGTTATGCCGCCTGTTCTAACAGTTAAGAACTTCGGTTTATCACCCCCAAACCGATGGGTTGGTCGAGAGGTTTAACAAGACGTTAAAACTAGTGATGAGCGGTTCGGATTCTGAGGAATCCGAACCGCTCCGAACAGGTGGAATCCGAGTCCACCCGAACGCAAGTTCGGGTGTTCCCGCCTGACTCGGATTCCACCTTGAGGCCGTCCGGCGTCGGATTCTCGCGAGAGCCGAGTGACGTTCGGCCTCTATAACAAGGCGTGGCGCCCGGCAGTCGGCGCCATTTCTCGCGTGACGCGTAGTTAGTTAGTTAGCTAGTGCGCTGTCTGTTCTAGTGTTAGATAGATTAGAGTAGGCAGTGCTCTGTGACTTTACTGGGCATAAGCCCTTGTGTGTGCTCCGTGACTGGGCATAATAAGCCCACTGTGTGTATGTGTACTCTACTACTCACTGTATTATACAAGCTCCGTGACAACTGACAGGGCATAGCCCACTGAGTGTATTATACAAGCTCCGTGACTGGGCTTATCCCACTGAGTGTATACAAGCTCCGTGACAGGGAATAGCCCACTGAGTGTTTTGTACAAGCTCCGTGACAGGGCATAAGCCCACTGAGTATTATACAAGCTCCTTGACAGGGCATAGCCCACTGTGTCTATTATACAAGCTCTGTGACAGGGCATAGCCCACTGTGTCTATTATACAAGCTCCGTGACAGGGCATAAGCCCACTGAGTGTATTATACAAGCTCCGTGACAGGGCATAAGCCCACTGAGTATTATATAAGCTCCGTGACAGGGCATAGCCCACTGGGTCTATTATACAAGCTCCGTGACAGGGCATAGCCCACTGAGTGTATTATACAAGCTCCGTGACAGGGCATAGCCCACTGTGTCTATTATACAAGCTCCGTGACAGGGCATAAGCCCACTGAGTATTATACAAGCTCCGTGACAGGGCATAGCCTACTGTGTCTATTATACAAGCTCCATGACAGGGCATAGCCCACTGAGTGTATTATACAAGCTCCGTGACAGGGTATAAGCCCACTGAGTATTATACAAGCTCTGTGACAGGGCATAAGCCCACTGTGTATTACACAAGCTCCGTGACAGGGCATAGCCTACTGTGTCTATTATACAAGCTCCGTGACAGGGCATAGCCCACTGAGTGTATTATACAAGCTCCGTGACAGGGCATAAGCCCACTGAGTATTATACAAGCTCTGTGACAGGGCATAAGCCCACTGTGTCTATTATACAAGCTCTGTGACAGGGCATAAGCCCACTGAGTATTATACAAGCTCCGTGACAGGGCATAGCCTACTGTGTCTATTATACAAGCTCGGTGACAGGGCATAGCCCACTGAGTATTATACAAGCTTCGTGACAGGGCATAGCCCACTGAGTGTATTATACAAGCTCCGTGACAGGGCACAGCCCACTGTGTCTATTATACAAGCTCCGTGACAGGGCATAAGCCCACTGAGTATTATACAAGCTCCGTGACAGGGCATAAGCCCACTGTGTCTATTATACAAGCTCTGTGACAGGGCATAAGCCCACTGTGTCTATTATACAAGCTCCGTGACAGGGCATAGCCCACTGAGTCTATTATACAAGCTCCGTGACAGGGCATAAGTCCACTGAGTATTATACAAGCTTCGTGACAGGGCATAGCCCACTGAGTGTATTATACCAGCTCCGTGACAGGGCATAGCCCACTGTGTCTATTATACAAGCTCCGTGACAGGGCATAAGCCCACTGAGTATTATACAAGCTCCGTGACAGGGCATAGCCCACTGTGTGTATTATACAAGCTCCGTGACAGGGAATAGCCCACTGTGTCTATTATACAAGCTCCGTGACAGGGCATAAGCCCACTGAGTATTATACATGCTCCGTGACAGGGCATAGCCTACTGTGTCTATTATACAAGCTCCGTGACAGGGCATAGCCCACTGAGTGTATTATACAAGCTCCGTGACAGGGCATAAGTCCTCTGAGTATTATACAAGCTCCGTGACAGGGCATAAGCCCACTGTGTCTATTATACAAGCTCTGTGACAGGGCATAAGCCCACTGTGTCTATTATACAAGCTCCGTGACAGGGCATAGCCCACTGAGTCTATTATACAAGCTCCGTGACAGGGCATAAGCCCACTGAGTATTATACAAGCTCCGTGACAGGGCATAAGCCCACTGTGTCTATTATACAAGCTCCGTGACAGGGCATAGCCCACTGAGTGTATTATACAAGCTCCGTGACAGGGCATAGCCCACTGTGTCTATTATACAATCTTCGTGACAGGGCATAGCCCACTGAGTGTATTATACAAGCTCCGTGACAAGGCACAGCCCACTGTGTCTATTATACAAGCTCCGTGACAGGACACAGCCCACTGTGTCTATTATACAAGCTCCGTGACAGGGCATAGCCCACTGAGTGTATTATACAAGCTCCGTGACAGGGCATAAGCCCACTGAGTATTATACAAGCTCCGTGACAGGGCATAGCCCACTGTGTCTATTATACAAGCTCCGTGACAGGGCATAGCCCACTGAGTGTATTATACAAGCTCCGTGACAGGGCATAGCTCACTGAGTGTATTATACAAGCTCCGTGACAGGGCATAAGCCCACTGAGTATTATACAAGCTCCGTGACAGGGCATAGCCCACTGAGTGTATTATACAAGCTCCGTGACAGGGCATAGCCCACTGTGTCTATTATACAAGCTCCTTGACAGGGCATAAGCCCACTGAGTATTATACAAGCTCCGTGACAGGGCATAAGCCCACTGTGTCTATTATACAAGCTCTGTGACAGGGCATAAGCCCACTGTGTCTATTATACATGCTCCGTGACAGGGCATAGGCCACTGAGTCTATTATACAAGCTCCGTGACAGGGCATAAGCCCACTGAGTATTATACAAGCTCCGTGACAGGGCATAGCCCACTGTGTCTATTATACAAGCTTCGTGACAGGGCATATCCCACTGAGTGTATTATACAAGCTCCGTGACAGGGCACAGCCCACTGTGTCTATTATACATGTTCCGTGACAGGGCACAGCCCACTGTGTCTGTTATACAAGCTCCGTGACAGGGCATAAGCCCACTGAGTATTATACAAGCTCCGTGACAGGGCATAGCCCACTGTGTCTATTATACAAGCTCCGTGAAAGGGCATAGCCCACTGTGTGTATACAAGCTCTGTGACTCCACTTCATAGTGATAAAGTAATATGGATCACGAGAATGAACTGAGAGGAGAGCAGAAACAACATGTAAATGCTAGCATTGCAGCGGCTGGAAGTCCATCACTTTCATCTAAAGCTGATGCTCAAGGGCGTAGAGGCTTTCAAACCTTAGGGAACCTGAAATCAAAAAATGTAGATTTTACAGGGGTAAAGACAAAAAAAAAAACCTCTAAAGACTACGACTATTGCAGAGAAACAGAAAATTGGCAACATACCATTCGCCACACGTAGCGGCAAGGAAAGACTCAGGCTTTGCCCTTTATTTCTGAGTGGTGGTTCTGCAGCTGTCAGTGAGGCATCTTGTGCCTCTCATGATGATAAAAGACCTTTTCAATCAGACTATAGAAGTGTGAAAAAATTTAAAACCAATAAGGCAGTCGAACAAACTGTGTTTTTTGAAACACAAATGTCAGAAATCCCTGAGGAGAGTCTAAGTGGGTCCACAAGTGGCATTTCTATGTGTAAGCCTGACCTTTCAGAGAAGCCGCCCTCCACAGTTTCTTTTCCATCTGTAGTTGTGGGGATGAGCAGTATTGCCGAGGACATAGAAATTGAGGATGCCACCGTGGAATTGCAAGAGGATGAGAGGAATATATGTGCAGCTGACGCTGGCACTAATGAGGATGTTGAGGATGAGGATATTATTTGTATAAGTCAGGCACCAGTGGAAGCAGCTCTTGGCCAAGATAAGAAGGCCATTGCCATGCCTGGGCATAGAACCAACAAATCCACATCTTTTGTGTGGAATTACTTTTACCCAAACCCTGACAACGTTTGTCAAGCCATTTGTAGCCTCTGTGAGACCACAGTTAGTAGAGGTAGGGACGTTAAACATCTAGGAACCTCTACGCTATTACGTCATCTGCAGCGAGCTCATGACAGGTGTTTGATAACAGAAACTACTGCAAAAAAAATAACAACAAGCAGTCCAGCATTAGCTAGATGCCTTCTCTCTACTAAAGCCCAGCACCTGCAATCTCCGCCGACAACACCTTCCTCCTCAATATCCTCAGGAATGATCAGTGGTAGTACAACATCCAATTTGTTAGTGCTAAGTCACGGTGACTCCTCCAATTTCCAGGACACCTCAGAAGAAACTGAATCTTTGAGCGCTAGGCCTGCTGCTGGTGGACCTTCATCCCAGAAGTGGACCAAGAAGACTACTAGTAGTATACCAAAAAAACAATTGACTGTTAAAGAATCTCTTGCAAGGGGAAGCAAGTATGACAGCTCTCACCCTGTCGCACAGCGGATCACTGACGCCATGACAGCTATGCTAATATTAGATCTGCGTCCAATATCCTCAATTAATGCAGTGGGATTTACACAGCTAGTTGAGGTCATGTGTCCCCGGTACCAAATTCCATCTCGGTTTCATTTTACCCGAAAAGCCATTCCTCGGCTGTACCAGGACGTTAAACAGAACCTAATTATTGGTCTGCAAAATGCTATTGTACCCACTGTCCACATAACCACAGATATGTGGACAAGCGGTAGTGGACAAACTAAAGATTACATGACTGTGACGGCCCACTGGGTGGGTGAATCGCCTTCAGCAGCAGCAGTATCTAACAAACAACACCAGCTCATTCAGAGGCAGGCAACTCTGTGCATCACCGGATTCAATAAGAGGCATACCGCTGACAACCTCTTAGAAAAACTAAGAGATGTCATAGAAACATGGCTTACCCCACTTGGACTCTCCTCAGGATTTGTGATTTCTGACAATGCTACAAATATAGTGAAAGCATTACAGCTGGGTGAATTCCAACACATCCCCTGTTTTGCTCACACAATAAACTTAGTGGTGCAGGGTTTTTTAAAAAACGACAGGGGCGTGCAGGAGATGCTGTCTGTGGCCCGAAAAATTTCGGGACATTTTCGGCATTCAGCAACAGCGTGCAGGAGATTGCAGCACCTGCAAGAGCAGTTTAATTTGCCCTGCCATCAACTGAAGCAAGAAGTGGTAACGAGGTGGAACTCAACCCTGTATATGCTTCAGCGGATGGAGGAGCAGCAAAAAGCCATCCATAGCTATACGACAAGCCATGACATTGGGAGAGGAGGGGGAATGTACCTTACCCCAGCACAGTGGAGAGTACTTTCTGTCTTGTGCAAGGTGCTCACACCATTTGAAGTTGCCACTTGTGAAGTGAGTGCTGACACTGCTAGCTTGAGTAAGGTGATTCCCCTGATTTCGCTTTTGGAAAAGCAGCTGGAGAAATTGAAGGATGATATTAAACAAAGTGATTCCGCAAAGTATGCTGGACTGATAGATCAAGTCCTTTGTTCGCTTCGCCAGGATCCACGGGTGGCCAAGATCTTGAAATCTGATCATTATATTTTAGCAACCATTCTTGATCCTAGGTTCAAGTCATATGCTGTGTCTTTCTTTACAACTGACCCAGATCTTAAAAGAACCAAAGCGCTCCTGGTGAGCAAGTTGGCAGCTGAAGTGACACATGGCACTACGATGACGTCTCCTTCTTCGGTTTCTCCAGCAGCAGCCAGAAAAAAATGCACCTTTTCCAAAAGACCCAGTGGTGATGCAGATAAGTCAAGTCAACATTTTGACATCTGGTCGGGTCTAAAAGATTTGCCCAACACCAGTGACACCTCTACCGCAACTCCATCTAATACGATTACCATCCAAAGAATGGTGGAGGATTATTTTCAGGACACCGTACACGTAGACATGTCACAGAGTCCCTTCGAATATTGGAAGAAAAAAAAGGCAATTTGGAGACCCTTGTATAAACTGGCTTTGCATTATTTAAGCTGCCCACCCTCCAGTGTGTACTCGGAGAGAGTTTTCAGTACAGCCGGGAACCTTGTGAGTGAACGACGAAGGAGGCTACTTCCACAAAATGTAGAAAAAATTATGTTCATTAAAATGAACTGGAAATTTCACGAGGAAAACCTTTCCCACCAATCACGTCACAGTACAGATACTTCTGTAATGGTAGATTCCAGCGGGGATGAACTGATATTGTGTGAGGAATCGGATGATGTACACACTGATGAGGGTGAGGATGGCAATGATGGTGACATCATGCCACTGTAGACCTGTTGCCTTTAGTAGATTGGACGATTTTTTTGTGGGGGCCCAAACAAACCAAGCACTTCAGCCACAAAGTGGCAGTACCTGTCGCTGAAATGCTTCGTTTGTTAAAGTGTGCATGTCCTTTTTAAGATCTAACATAAAGGGTGGGTGGGAGGGCCCAAGGACAATTCCATCTAGCACTACCTTTCATTTCTGCCACTGCTGTGTGGCATAGTTTCATAGATGTGCTTTAAACTGTGGTGTCTGTGCCACTGCGCCGCTGCTCTGACGCTTGGTCACCAGTCAGCTCACTGCAACCTTTGGCCAATAATGGTGAAAACAATAATTTAAGCTGTGAGGTGGTCTAAATTGACTGTAAATGACTGGAAATTAATGTTATTGAGGTAAATAACACTCTAGGAAGAAAAAAAAGCCCAATTTATGTAATTTTAGCTTTTTTTGCCAATTTTGGCAAAAAATCCAAATCCAAATCCAAAGCCAGTCACCGCAATTTGGCAAATCCAAATCCAAATCCAAAGCCGGACGACGAATTAGAACCAAATCCAAATCCGGCAAAAATGGTCCTGCGCACATCCCTAGTTAAAACACATGCTTAGGAAAGTGGTCGACAAGGATGGTAGGGATTGGGACTACTTATTGCCGTATTTATTGTTGGCCATAAGAGAAGTTCCCCAGTCCTCCACCGGGTTTTCACCCTTCGACTTGTTGTATGGGAGACACCCAAGGGGGTTACTAGACATTGCCAAAGAGACATGGGAGGGGCAGTCTAGTCCTTACAAAATAATGATTGAGTATGTTTCTCAAATGCAGGAGAGAATTGCTGCGGTAGTGCCGATAGTGAGAGAGCACCTGGAACAGGCTCAACAGGCACAGCAGAGGGTATACAACCGCAATGCTCGGTTACGCAGCTTTGCTCCTGGGGACAGAGTGTCAGTATTGGTTCCCACTGTGGAAAATAAACTTTTGGCTAAATGGCAAGGGCCCTTTGAAATCTTAGAAAGAGTGGGGCAGGTCAATTACAAAGTTTACCAGCCGGGGAAAAGAAAGCCGGAACAGATATACCATATAAATCTGTTAAAGCCCTGGAAAGATAGAACGGTACTGTCGGCCGTCCGAGACCCTCCAGTAAGTCCAGGGCCCTTAGTTCCCGAAGTGACAGTGACAAAAACCCTGTCGGCAATTCAACAACAAGAGGTCAAGGAGTTTCTGATTAGAAATAGGGTGCTGTTCTCTGACGTACCTGGGAAAACCTCGGTCATTAAACATGACATCATCACTGACCCAGGGGTTAAAGTTAATCTAAAGCCCTATAGGTTACCAGAAGCACAAAGAGAATCGGTGTCGAAAGAAATTAAAAATATGCTAGAGTTAGGGGTTATTGAAGAATCACATAGTGAATGGTCAAGTCCCATTGTGTTGATTCCAAAGCCCGACAGGAGTGTGCGTTTCTGCAATGACTTCCAAAAGTTGAACAGTGTTTCAAAATTCGATGCCTACCCGATGCCAAGAGTGGATGAACTGATTGAGAGACTAGGGACGGCAAGGTATTTAACCACTCTTGACCTAACCAAAGGGTATTGGCAAGTACCGTTAACCGAGAGCGCCAAACAAAAGACAGATTTTTCAGCGCCAGAGGGCTTGTTTCAGTACAAGATGTTGCCCTTCGGGCTACATGGGGCACCTGCTACCTTCCAAAGAATGATGGACAGGATTCTAAGGCCCCATAGACGGTATGCGGCTGCTTATCTGGATGACGTGGTCGTTCATAGTCCTGATTGGCAGTCTCACTTACCCAGGGTGCAAGCAGTGTTGGACTCCATCTATAAGGCAGGTTTGACAGCCAACCCAAAAAAGTGTTGTCTAGGCATGGAGGAAGTAAAATATCTGGGATACACCATTGGCAGAGGCCTGATAAAGCCTCAGCTCAATAAGGTTGATGCCATACAAAACTGACCACGGCCTCTGAATAAGAAGCAGGTGAGAGCCTTCTTGGGAATTACGGGGTACTACAGGAGGTTTATACCCAACTTTGCCACCATGGCAGTCCCACTGACTGACCTGACCAAAGGCAAACAAAAAGTCATGGTAGAATGGAGTCCTGAGGCAGAGAAAGCTTTTCAGGAGTTGAAAGTAGCGTTGTGTTCCCAACCAGTCCTGATGACTCCTAATTTTGAAAGGGAATTCATAGTACAAACCGATGCATCACAAGTAGGTATAGGAGCGGTCCTGTCCCAGAACAAGGAGGGTGAGGAACACCCTATTTTCTATCTTAGCAGAAAGTTGAATGTACATGAGAGAAAGTATGCCACAGTGGAGAAGGAGGTGTTGGCCATAAAGTGGGCGTTAGAGGCTCTCAGGTACTACTTGGTCGGAAGAAAGTTCAAATTGATCACTGACCATGCCCCTCTGAAGTGGATGTCTGAAAATAAGGACAGTAATGTGAGAATTACAAGATGGTTCTTGGCGTTACAAACTTTAAAATTTTCAGTGGAACACAGGCCAGGTAGCCAGCTGGCCAATGCTGACGCGTTGTCACGCGTTCATTGTTTGGGGGCTTCAGTTGTTCCGCCCCACAGGTCGAAACAACGGGGGGGATATGTGATAGGATCACTGGTAAAGTGGTCTGTGGCAGGTACATTTGTCCCAGATTCCTGTCTTTTGTGTTTTAAACCCCCAAGGAGAAAGTCTGCAGTGTAGCAGGCTTGAGTTTCGGCTTTTTGAAAAGCCGGTTTGGGACCTGGGGGTTGTGGGTGAGAGGAGAGGGCTCCACCCACGGCCACTCCAGGTTTTGGTACTCGCAGCCTGGTAACAGGATTGTTAGTTTTCCACCTGAGAGTGGCCAATATAAGCCTAGTTTGTTTAGGGCTGATGGTCTCACCTGGGAGAGCAGGCAGGGAGTTTGCTCAGAGACACTTGGAAACCTAACCGTGAGTGTTGTGCTGTGCTTTTGTTGCTGGCGAGGGCATTAGGGCCTGCCAGGTTCTGGTAGTGAGGGAACCACCTGTGAAGTTAGTGCCCCGACAGGGCTAGGATTTATATTTATGTTTTCTTTATGTTTCTGACATTGTACAATAAAGACTGGCGCCGACCAGCTTGTACTTGCATCCAGACTGGTGTGCTGCTTCCCTGCTGCTGTGTGTGTGTAAGGAAGGAGTCCTCTACCCAGGAGAGGGACCCCCTAACCTAACTGTGTCACAATATATATATATATATATATATATATATTACACACACACACTTATATGCATACACACACACACATATATTGTGTGTGTGTATGTATATATATATATATATATATATATATATAAATTAGTCAAGGAAATGGGCACTCCAACACAATAGTGACGACTTAGGGTGCCAAGGTGGAAAAATGTAGAATTGAAGAAAAACGGCACTCCAATGAATAATAAACACTTAAGTGTTTATTAGAACATAGGTCCAAGACAAAATACAACAGCGACATTTCGGGCAACCTAGTGCACACTAGGGTTAGGGGATAGGGTTAGGCACTAGGGGGATGGTTAGGTTTAGGGTGTGGGGAGGGGGAGGTTAGGTTTATGCACCGTTGGGGGAGGTTTAGGATACCTGCCGACAGGTATCCCTTTCCTAACCCTGTCAGGATGGCTGCGTTGGGATTCTGTCTGGAAATCCACACACACACTGAAGTGTGGCAGAGACTGTAGATACACACTGGACACGAGGAGCTGGGACACATAGGAGCATAAACTTAGTAATATCACTGGCAAGCAGGAACTTATTATTATTATTATTATTATTATTATTATTACTACCAGTTATTTACCAGAATCCCTAATGAAGGGAGATGTCTCCTACGATTGGTCCATCAGGCTGATGTCAGGTAACAAGACTACCAACAGGTGAGTAGCTGCATGTAGCAGTCAGAGGCCCTCATTCAGAGGCGCTCGCAAGAAACAGGGTAAGCTGTCGATCAACATCGACAGCCGCCCCTTTTGTAGCGAGCTCAGGAGCGACAGAGTTTCTCACTCGCTCCGGGGCTTGCGCACGCGCAGTGTGGCCGCTGCGCGTGTGCAGGGCTACCCATCGACCCGGTTGCAAGCACATAGGTGCTTGCGACTGGGTTTGAATGAGGCCCAAAGTCCAGGTAGATTGGCTCTTAGTCGCTATCCTATCAGGCAGAGAGCTGCAGCGGCACATGTAACACGGTATAGGTAAGATGCATATGGAATGGAAAGGAATGTTCCCAGAGTGTCAGGAAATGGGTGGCATGTCATGTTGGCATGCCTCATTATCAGTGGCTACGTCCCTTTGGTATGTGATCACGCCCATTTTTTTGCAGTGCGAATATATGTTTTTCTGTATGTGTGTATAGGAGGGGGTGCCGTTCTTAAACTTGCCATGGGCTCCAAAGACCCTAGTGATGCCTTTGGCTGTTCTTTTCCTAGGGAAGAGGCACACATCCCCCTGCATAATAGGCTTAGACTAGGTAACAGGCTTTGGGTTTTCTTCTTATCGTGTCAACCGCACAGGATCGTAACATCGAGCAATTGCCTGGGAGGCTTGGCAGACTGAATTATGCATCTTGTAAGAGAATGTACCCCAAATATGTGATATTTAATCCATTCATAATGGCTACTTGTTCTGCAGGTGCACCCCACTGCTTCCAAGTCTGCTGGATGATTGCATTAAATAATGCAATTGGACAGGATATCTAATTTCTTTTAGGAATGTCTTGAAAACCATCCTAAATCGTTTTTATTTAAAGGGACTGTCGTTTGCATCATTTTGTCCAGCACAGAAGAGTATATACAGTATGTTAGAAAACATTTTATATTATTTCTATTTCACCTGGTCTCTTTCATTTTTTGTGTCCTTACTGGACTTGACCACTTCCCCAATGACATTATGTACCATCGTGCACATTGCCATTAGGTCATAACCTTAAACTACTAAGTAGTGTGAAGATTATCAAATCTTAATTCTATTTATAGGATAGTTCTGGGAGGTGTGAAACAGATTTTGGGTGAAAGAAAGCAGAAGATTGGAAATTTAGTAAATGATGAATTTGGTAAGCAGTCTTAGTAGTACCATCATATACATTACATCATGTTCTGTATTAAGCCCTTAATATATATCCTTTCCGTAGTCTTGCCAATCTTGTCTCCTCAGACCAATATATATGATACCAAGTGGAAGACATCCTGACACCTGTCAGAATCCCAGCGCCGACATCCCAGTGGTAAATACTGGGGTTAGGGGGAAGGTTAGGGGCTAGTGATGGGCACTGTGGGGGAGGGTTATGGTTACTGAGGGTGAGGGCTAAGTTTAGGGTGCGGGGAGGGGGAGGTTAGGTTTAGGCACCAGGGAGGGAGGGTTATTGTTATGGGTTGGAAGAGGGGGAGGGTTAGTATACTGACCAACAAGTATAGGTATCCTAACCCAGACATGATGCCGACATCCTGTAACCAACCCTTGCACTCACAAGAGTAAGAACAAATGCAGACCTCAAATACAAAAATCTCTTCCAAAGTTCCCCCCAGTCTCCTACCAGAGTTATGCTGAAGCTAAAGCATGCACCATAAAGCTGGTGAACATATATTTTAACAGGAGCATATATTCTGCCAAATCCATCAAAATCGCATGAAAAACTGATTTATTTCCTATAGTTAATAATAATCGGATATAAAGGCAGCACTGTCAGCATTCTGTTTATATTAATAGCACAAATGCCATAATATACATATAAACAATTTATTAAAGTTTAAAAGCCAGACACAATGTAACATCAATCTATATAGTTGTCTCAGTATGTAGAAGATGACATTCACAAGAATAATAGGACTCATATCTATGAACTGCGCACACACAGGAAGAAAAAGGATTTTATGGAAGGAAAATAAACAACTAAAATGTTTTTTTCCACTCTTCTCCTTCAGAGCAAATATTAATAAGGGGTTATTGTATCTAGCACTCCCCAGCCAAACCAATTAAGCATGAACGACAGACACCTGGATCCTATAGATATAAGAATCCTATGAACAGCCCAGGACACTTACCCTTCTGAGGAAACTGCCATGGCTTGTGTCCTGTGTCTGTCTTATAATCAGAGGTACCCTGCAAACATCTTCTAACTAATAGTCTGACAGTGGACCCGAACTGTGTCTGCGCACGGTATCATTGATCAGGTCGAATTACCTACAACTACATTACCTCTTTACCGAATGCTAAAGGATTTATGTCATGCTTTCAATATTTAACAAACAACAGTAATCTGGGATTAGCGCTATTTGTCACTGCATCTCTCCCACCATCTTTAGACCCAGCAGCAGCCCTTTCGACGTCAGCAAAGCTGGAAGGCACTGCAGGGTCCCCGCCAGGTTAAACAGTCATTGACAGTAAATGTTGCCTGGAATAGGCAGCCAGCAGCCGAGCAGAGGACCCCAACGATTAGGAGGACATGGCTGGACCTCGCCGGCAAGGTAAGTACAGTAATGCTGAATACCAGTGGTATATTCATTTTTATCACTGTGATACTAAATGAGCAGCATAGGTTATGTAAGTCTGCACTATGCATGCTTCAAAACTGAGCTCAGACAGGTGTTTAGTTTTCCAGCATCAGAATAACAGGAGGTGTGGCGTTTATCTCAAGAATAATTGGCAGAAATTATATTTTGGGAACTATGTGTAATGAAGCAGCTGCATTTCATGTCCTTTAATTGACCTGTGTGTGTCTAGAGGGGCTGATGGATACTCCATGGTTTACAACTGGAAACCCTTTGAAGCCAGCCACACCAGGAAGAGGGGCTGATAACGATCTATGTAAATTTTTGCAATTTGAGGAATGTTTATATAACTGTGTCTTATCTCCAAAAATAAAGACAGTTATGGGGCCCAGGAAAGTGTGAGAATGTTATTTGAAGACCAGAATGTGTATAAGTCACATAATTTATTAACAGCTGGCACTGGGAGAGTTAATCAGAAAGGCCCCACCTAGGAGGGCTTTTTCAGGATAATAAGAGTGCAGCTCTTCCAAAACAGCTTGTCACTCATTGGGGATCAGACAGAAGTTCTGTGAGTGCACCAGGATAGTCTTGTGGGTGAAATCCCCCACCCCATCAGCAGTGCTAAGAACTTTATTGTAAGTTGTCTTAGGAACTCTAAGTTATTTCTCTCTTTTATTTTTAGAAAATATTTGCATTATAATCTGTTTGTCATTATATTCATATATTTGTAACAAAGCCTTCAAAATAATTTTTGGATTAAACACATTTAATCTAGCATATTCTCCGTGATTCTTGTTGAACTTGCGTGCCTGGTGAGGCCCATGCTACATATCTGTGTGTGATTTGAATGTGATTTATTATTACTCTGTTTGGAGATCGCAGACCTCCGGAGAACAGTCTGTGTGGTGACAGAAGAATTGTGTATTTTGGTAAGTGACTGCGGTGCGCCGGCGTCATAACCAGCTGATCCAGATTGTTGTATCTGTGAGGTCTGTGAGTCAGCTCGGGTTTGTGACAAGGAGCCTCACATCATTACATACTGTATTTTTCACAAATTCACCTATTCTCCACCAGAGACACACACACATCCCCTTTCTGCAATCTGAACTGCATCTACACAGACCCTTATCTGACCAAGAGAAGCTCCTGGAGAAGGGAGAAGTTAGATGCCACAGTCGGAGATGGGAGGAGGGACAAAGCATAGCATGGATAGCCAGAAGACACCTACCAGTAAGAACAGGAGTGCAGGATGCTGCCCCTGCTACCGTGCACTTATAAATACCCACTTGCACCACTGACTATAACATTACAGTGAGGGGAACAAATGTTATAGCTACACATACGGTAGGTCATCCCTTAGCAAGGGCAGACCACCACCCTGCACTGAATTGCAAGCAGAGCATGCACTTGTGAGAATAACTACTACACAGGACTGTAGTGGACTGCAGCCAATGCAGCCCCGAGAAGCTAGTGTTAGGCAGGCACAGTGGCAGTGCCCCTCAGGTAAGAAGGCATAAGCCGCTGCTGCCTGCAGCTAAGGTGTAGGAAGGACACTGTCTTTTATGCAAAACAGTCAACCATACAGGTGACCTATAATATCTGGTTTTAGGGAGACGTAGGCACATTGTGCTATACGGAAAGAGGCACAATAAAGGAGCCATCTGACCTCACATAAAACCATCCCTAGCACAGTTCAGGACATTATTCATATTGATACATATAGTGGCTATACAGGAGTGCTGTGACTCAAATTAATGCCGTTTAGTAATAAACACGTTTTTTAAACATAGAAGACTCTTGCTCCATTTATATTACATATCCTAAGAATAACACATACGTGTCATTTAGGTAAGCACTGGACACAAAACCCATTTTTTGTAATACTTACTATTCACGAGCCTGGACAGCTCGCATACCCAGCAGCTCCTGACACCAAAGTAGGACCACTGAAGCGCTAGTGTACTAAAACTCCAGAGAATTCACACTTACCTGACCATAACAGAAGAGAAATGCTTAAAAAATATATTTAAGTAAATTAAAAGTATTTCATATATATTTTCTGTACTCACTGGAATCTCAGTAATGTCTTTAAATATGGAATAAGCGGTCTTTGCTGTGTTTTTTCACCATAGGAAATTATTTATTTAGCTTTACATATAATGACACATGAAAACTGAATGAAAAGTGACAATTATAGCAAATGTATTGATTTGCATATTTATTAACATCTAGTTTACTTCTGTTCCCATAACTAGAAAAGTTACAGTATTCTCATATTAAACCCTACACATGTTTATAATTAAATAATGCTGCAATATATTATATATTATTACTATGAGCAGTTATCTTATTCTATGGAGACAGTAATATTACGATGATGTCGCTTTTATTGTTTAAAAGCGCACATATCAGTATACAAAGAGACACAATGACAGACACAATATATATAATGCCAAAAAAAGGAGTCTCGGCAATATGTTGATGTTTAAATGTGACAGTGAGAGCTGTGAGCGTAAAAATATTAGTGAGGTTAGGCACAACATGAAAGAGATGCATACATTTGTTTGACATGAAGAGGCGAGTGGATGAACATGTTATGTACCAATTATCTGAAAAATGTATTTGTAATGGATGAAGGTGTTATGACCTAGTGATCATAGTAACAATGTTATTTTAATTGTTGGGTGTCTATTACTGATATATTTGGTCGATAAAATTGCTATGTCCAATTCATGTCAAATATATCTTGAACTGTAAATATCTCAGTTTCTTCTAAATGTAACATTACATCCACTCACCTCTTCAATTGCTTAACTTTTAGATTATAGTTACATAAACTGACAAAAATTTAATTATATAATTTATCAAATATGGAAGAATATTTCATAAGATTGTGCACAACATTTTGTCTTTTAGTTTTTTGTTGTTGTTTTTTTACCACCTTTAAATAATACTTTTAAAAAATAAGATTTATTCTACACAAGGTGACATAGCAATTTAAAATAAAGTAATAAACTGTGAGATTTTATTTCGGGAAAATCATAGTAAAAAGATAATAAAACAAAGTATGAAATTAATAATAAAGTGAATTAGCTTGGTGAAACTCAATACATTGATTTGCGAAACCTATGATTTAAAATAAAAAATATTACAAACATATAAAGAAGAGAATCCAAACTGTTTTCTTTTACATTTTGGCCATATTGCAAAATACAGGTTTTATGATTCATTGCTGGTACTAGTAGTTCAACAATAGCTGGAGATCCATAGGGTGTGCACACAACATAAACAAAATGTGGCTCTCCTTCTGTTGAATGAACAGCACACTTTTGAATATTTCACGAAGAACTACGAATGTAGTGAATTTACTTTGTGATGTCACTTAGCTATTCGCTGCTGGAGGGGTTCTGCAGTTTGTGCAATAATCAGCATCATCAGTTTGCCACTGGGAACCCTGACTATCTGAGATTGGTAAACAGTATCAGATTTTGGAAGTGACCCCACAAACTGCCACCTACTAATTTGCCATATTCTATCTTTTACAGTTGATCTCATTGTAAAACGTGTACAATGCAATAGCCTGCATTCTGATTTTCACCCCAAAATCCAATTATTAAATTGTATGAGAAATTGCATATTAAAATGCAATTTGACCAAAATCAGCCATATTACCATGTGCCGGCAAGCATGTCTTTCCTCCTCTGTGGCGCCATCTTCTCAGAGATATTCGTGAAGATGGTGCATGTGCATAACTGAGCGAAGGCAGTGGCACAGAGCCAAAGTCTTTGCTTTCACTACATGGCACCCTCTTCCAGAAGATGTCACTGGAAAGATGGCGCAGCAAAGGAGGAGGGACCTGTTTGCTGGCTCTAGGTAAGTATGATATGAATGTAGGGTGTGCAGAGTGGTGCCTCCTGGACCCCGGAGCCCGTGTGCACTGCACATCCTGCACAAAAAGTCATAGTATCCATAAGGCTAAGAAGAACTAATGCGTGTCATCACTAATAACAAGGACATTAATAAAGTGCATGCTTCTACGTATACTTTTAGCCCACAATGTAACTGTCTTTATGGAAACTTTCATTACGTAACATGGCTTGTCAATGGAGAAGACTGCACAGAAATGTAACTTATGAAAAACCACTAAAAAATAATTATTACCAGTTTTCTACATTTTCCCTTTTAATTCAGACAGTTTGCAGCAACAGACATTTGCAAACAAAGATGTTATCAGCATCTGTAGCATGCATCACCTTCTGGATAGGGAGTTAGACTAAAGTAAATTATCATCCTGTCAAGTGGCAGTGAACAATTTCCATTATATTACCAAGATAATGACTATTTTGTTGGAAATTATGTGTGTGCAGGTGTTGATATTGCAGAGTTATGAATCCAGCGGATTCCTCAAACTATGAACAGCCCAGTTATTTAACCAGTGGTGTTGGTTTAATAAGAAATAGCAGGTACAGCCGTTACATGTGCACTGGTGATGAAGCGGATCTTGAGCAGAGTGCGGTTCTAATCAACTCACCAGCCCAGTGATTCTCAGAGAATACATGATAGTTAAAGAGGAAGTGATGGAGTACTTTCCATGGGGGAACACATACTACTAAGGCTGGTTAGCCACTGATATTGTATTAAATACCAGTGACACCATATGACAAATGTGATGGTGTTTCTCATGCTGTGGTTAGCAAGTGCTTGCCATCAGTCACTCCACTAAACTCATAGCATTCACTTGGGATTAATGCAAGTAAATGGAGCAAGCAGTGTCCAAATAGACACAAATATTCCCTGCTGCCAGCGCAGATGTAAATGGAAGTGCGGTCAATGGATCCTTATTCACATTTACAGTACATGCTTTTGTAAACATTACAAAGGCATATTTACTAAGAACTGGTTTGTTGTTTGTCGACGGATTTCAAGTGGATTTTGCAATCTGCTTATTTACTAAAGACAAAACCAATGGGAATCCGCCAAAGATGCAGACTTTAGAACCCAATAGCTCATTGGCTCACCATCAATGTTTTTTCCAGCAAAAGCATAAAAACCCGGAAACCTGCCACAAAGCCGACAGCACACCATCTCACATACTGTAATAGACCTACCTATGGCAGGTGAGTTTGTGACATGCACTGATCATACTGATATGTGCAGGCTTTGCTATGTAAAAATTTTAAAATGTGTTCAACTTAAAACATATGTATGGTTTCCCATTTTTACAAAACAAAGGATTTCCAGTCCTGGGCTGACCAATCTGGGAATGGTTTCCATTATAACAGGAGGACCTCACCCTGAGTGTCTCCCTGCTATAGTGGTTATTGAAAAATAGGGGGGACCCCATGACATATACCATATCCCCTCTATTTTTCAATACCAGCCTAGACTAAGAAGCCTGGGGTTGGTTATCATTTTGGAGGGGCTCCAATGACATTTTTATTAATATCCATTTTTACCTTGTAGTAGTGATCTGTGTAATGCTTTAAAATCCGCTGCTGATTGACAGCAGATTATCATCAGTTTTGTGGTGGCCATGCGGTGGGATAGGGGCTTCAAATCCGACAGGTATCGGCTGGATATTTTAAAAGACAGTCTAAACCGATAAACATTAAATAGTGTTACTTAAGATACTAAGGTGCCTACGCACTTGGCGATGTGCTCATGATCCGACATTGTGTCCGATTTTCCCTTGAACTCTCTCCAGCAGCTCCCCGGCAGTCATGGGCATGATTTGGTGTCAAAAACTGTCCAATGTGACAAACGATCTATCGTGCCTCCTAACTATTCCAGTGCATCGTGACTGAGATTGTCAGATCTGAAGATGAGATGTACAACCTGCGGAGATGCACATCGGCATCGTGATCGTAAGTGGACACTCCCGATTTGGGCATATTTTACACAATTTGTATTCACGATGCGCCTGAATTGGGCAAATCGTGTAAAATATTGCTGTGTGTAGGCACCTTAAGGGCCGTAATCAATAAGCGGTGAAAACTGACGTTTTTTTGCTATCTGCAAAAATTGTAGTTTTCAGCCAAAAAAACACGAAAACGGGAAACAGGTGAAAATGGAAGAAAAAAATGGAGAAAACTGTAAAAAGAAAAAAATATATCTTTTTCCCAAAAAAATTTTCGCGGTCAATTTTCGCCAAAGTACGAAACTTATGATACATTTTTTGGGTAATTTATCATTAGGGGGGTGTCCAAATGGTTTTTTAGCCAAAAATAGGGATTTTGCATTTTTTTTCTCCTGATCTGGGATGGAGAATACTTTTCTCCAGTTTTTTTTCTCCATTTTCTCCTGTTTGCCGTTTTCGCTGTTTTTTTGGCAAAAATGTCACCTTTTTTTTGCGAAAAACGGCTGTTTTCTCTGCTGATTGAATACGGCCCATGGGATAAATTTTTCTATTAAAAATCATGTGATGTGTAGCTTCTAAACATCATTCTATTGGCAGGAACTTAATTATGATGTCTATAAAAGGTGACACAAGCATGTGGTGCACTGTGGCATGTACGTTAACTACTGACACCAGTTCCTGCGAGCATAATTCTCTTGACTCATTCCTCATACTCATTATAATCCACCTCCACAGGTGACTCTTCTCCAGTGCTGCATGTACAGCGCCTTTCCAGGGCTATTTTGGATTTGACATTGCATCCAGATGTCTGAAAAACACTTCACACACTGGCGCTTGTTGCGTTTTTAATACGCAATAGAATTTACTGCATCAACTGCTGCCTGCCACATGGCCTGCTTTCTTGCAGATGTGCGTTGGGCTCAGCAACCAAATAACTCCTCAGAGTTAGACAACAGTGAGTTTATCAATGCACAAGTCACCTCATAGTTAAACCTGACATTACAGCCAGATTTAGTTTTGCCAGGTTGAGGCTCCTCGCCTAAATCAGAGTCCTGGCCCTCTGCCTGCTCCATCACACTATACTCACCTGCTGGGTCCCTATCCTCCACCTTCCTATCATCTCTTGTCCTACTCCTGGCAGCCTCCATAGCAAATAGAAAAATAAATACACTAACTACACTTAAAAACTAACACAAACACACTCCCCAGGAGCACACACACACTCCCCAGGCACACACATAATAACACTGACAAAGACTAAAAAAAAAAACAAGACAAAAAATTAGACAAACGTCACAATAATAATATAGAAATTGACAGGATAAAATTCTCAGAAATCACTTTTTAAGCACCTACATTACCACTCTCCTTCTAACAATCCTTTCTCTCTCTTTCTCCAGAAAAGTCCCTTTCAGTTTGCTTGATTGTGTGCCAGCCTTTTTATAATCAGTTTATGTAGCTTACAGTGTATGTGGTATGTTTTGCCTACTAGAATACATAAGGAAGTGTTTTTAAATTTTGTAGGTGATTTTGTAGGTGATTTTGTAGGTGATTTTGTAGGTGATTTTGTAGTGATTTTGAAGTGCACATTCCAAATCGACCATATCTACAACTCTTGAAAATGACCCACATCGCATTCGATTTCGAAATCGATTTCAAAGTTGAATGTTAGTAAATAAGTTATTTGGCCAGTGATTTATACAGTCGATTTCAGTTGATTAAAATTGACATAAAAATCAACTAAAAATGGCTACCATTAGTAAATATACCCCGCAATCTATATCAGATTTGAAGAGTCAGCAAATCCGACACTTACTAAATTTATCTCATAGAGTCCCATATTGTGAAGTCCATTGTCTACCTATCTGCCAGCTCTCCCAAATTTCCCGCTACAGACCCAAGATTTTTATTTTAGCCTTAAACAATTAGAGTTGTTGACTCTGGTACTGCATACATGAGATAGTGGTGTGTGTAAAACAACTCACAGTTCATCATTAATACTGGGTGTCACTCGAATGGGGCACTCCTTTTACAGATAGACATCTTGCTGGGCAATGCTGGTAACATTACTAAGCCTTACATTTGCTGATGGCATCTTGTTGTGCATTACTATTTGTGATGGGAATTTTACTAGCATTACTGATTCTAAAATGTACTTTATTGCGCATTGCTTTGTGCTTATGGCCAAATTCTTGTAAATCACTGAAAACTGAGATTATGGGCACATTACTGTACTTTACCGCTACTCATGGGCATTTCACTGTGCATTACGCTGATCAAGTTGGGTATCTGATCATATGGGAAAGGGGAAATGGGAAAGTAGATCCCGCACAAGAATAAAGATAAGAAAATAATGTAATACAACCAACAGTAAATGATCCTTGGTATAATTCCATATTTGTAGCACTTTGTTGGTGGTGCTCCCAGGAATCAATGAAATAGCGTATCTCAAAAAATATTTTTGCTAGAGGAAAAAAAGAAAGACAAAATTCCTTTTTGGGGCACTCTTATTGAACTAGTGTAATATGATATAAATGTAAAATGTAACTTTTAATTGGCCTACTAATGAAATAAATAGATGCAAAAAAACACAAAAATACAATAATAAATAATAGACAATAATGGCGAAAATATGAAGTATTGATAATAATTATCCGGTCCTTTTCGCAAATAGATAGTATATATGAAAATTGCTATATATTCAAATAACATGGGAACATGTATAAATAAATAGTATGCAAAAGAGTAATAAGAATAATATGATACATATACTTAAGGTGGTGATCTATAGGATTATGGTATATGGGATATCAGTATCTAGTCCCCACAGTGAATTAGCCAAATCGCAATTAAAATATAAAGGGAATCCTTTTTATTGCACATTGCCCGTAAAGTGAGAAATGCTGTTTGTGCTAAGTATGTTTATATTGCACTGCTCTGTTGGAGATAAAGATAATTATTGCACAGTTTCCATGAATTGCACAAATCCCCTATAACTGAAGTTCAGTAATACATCAATTGCACTGGATAATCTTATATTGCACAATTCCCTGTAAACAACAGAAAGGTCAATAAAGCTATATATTAGCAGCACTTAATCAGCAATTTCCATATTGCCTGTGAAGAAGTAAATATTTAGTAAACATAATATATTGCACTGATCCCTTACTCAAAAAAAAAATAAATATATATATATATATATATATATATATATATATATGCGTATATTAATGCACATTTGTATGGGACAATTATATTCCATATAGCACTAATTCATATAGGTAAAGAATGATCAACATATAGTCAAGAGATATTGCACGTTACCCGTAAGGCAATGGAAAACATCATACATAGAACGTACAATACCAATTAATAAGCAATGTTAATATTTTCTTATTTGTTGCTTCAAAAAATAGCACATATTCATATTTGCGATAAGAGTTACATTAATTGAGTCACAGTAAGAAACCCTTTGGTGAAATAATATTTGGTATTCACCAAAAGGAAATAGTAATAATATTACCTTGTGATTAAATATGGAATGGTTCAGTAACACGTGAAATGATTCAATCAATTATACCATATAACACATCACAAAAATAGACTCCTAATCCTTAATATAATAGCAGGTATATGGAGTCACATTATTTTTATATACAAGTCAAACAGAATAGTATATAAGTAAGACACATGGAGTGTTCCCCACTTCTGCTGCTACCTGTTATTCCGATTCCTACGCATTGAACCGATAATGAGAGAGTGGGGAAGCTTGTGTCTATACTGCTCAAGTTGGTTATCTTACTGTGCTTTACTGCTACAGAGCCTGTAAATACTGGATTTCAACCTCTATACGCACCTACCTATACCTTCTAAACCCTGCCTATAAACCTCTAAAATTGACGCTATTTGCGTACGCAGTCATACAGTAAAATAAAGACTTTAGACCTTGAACATGTGTTTCCAAAGCACAAAGTATTATTCAAGTAAAGTACAGTCAGTTACACGCTGTGATCTTTAGCGCAAAGAATTATACAGACCCAAGATACAGTTATACATACGCACGCGCTCTGGACCAGATACCGGATCAGCAAGAAACCTCCGTCAATCAGCAATCAGCAAGAAGACTCCAGACTGGGGTCACAACACACACATTTATACCCTCACAGAAACAAACAACACAATAGAGAAGTTTGTTGCTGATCCCATTGGTTCCCAGTGCGGGTGCATCTGTTACAGGGCATTTAACAGGTTGATTCAAATGGACACAGAATAGCATCTAACAGCTTGTTGCCTCCTCTATTCTCCCTGCATGCAAATCTAGGCTGTTAGTTTCACAAAATACATTTTGGTGCTTTATGTCTCTACGGTCCATAAGTTGAGAATGCATGTTGCGATCTTCACACCGATGATACCGGGAAGCTGTCGAAAAAGTGCAGATCAGTATAATAGCAAACACGGCTTACTTATCACATATTAAACCTTAGATACCAAAATAGGCTTTATTTCACAGCATTTGTAATAAATGAATAAAACTTGGATCTTATACTTTATAGCTATTGAACCTTTTATGTGAGTGTGCATTATGTAAGTATTAGGGGTTTGGGAAAAGACGCTAGTTAGGTTTATCTGATTTGGGGCAGATGTGCACGCATGCAGCTAATAAACAGCGTTCGCATGCAGGATATTGTGCATTCGCTAATGTGCGTCATGTTAGCAGCGCAACTGTGCGTAATGTGCGGTGTTTATGCATGAGATTCTATTTATGATGGATTTAATATATATTTATAATATTTATATATATATATATATATATATATATATATATATATTATCTCATTTCTTACTAACATTTTCAAACTGCAATGCAAATGTGTTATTGGCAGTGAGCTTCAAACAGGATGGAGACCCCCAACCGTGCCAGCCTGTCTGAAAAAGAGCATATTTAATCCATATTACAATTGCCACAGCTACACCTGTCCACATGTGGAGTCTCTCCATATACATGCAAAAACACCCACAGTTTCTGGTGTATTGTTCTTTTCTAATTCCTTTTCCCAGGAAGCTGTTTTTCTAGTTGCTAACTGATACTGTGTTTGTTTTGGTATCAAGGTTGTCCCCAGAATGGGCTTTGTGTACATCAGGGCATGATTTCTGGAAGGATTACTAAAAAGTGTTCTAATAAGTCATTTTTTTCATGTATGTTAAACACTGTCGGTATGTGTTTGGGGAAGATTGTTACTCTGTGGTTTTGACAAAATGGCGTTGTGTGATCTATTTCTAAGATGGAGTCTTGTCGCCATTCGTGAGATGGCGTCGCGCAAATTCCGATTGTAAACAGATTCTGTCTCAGCTGATTATCCGGCTTTGACAAAAGTAACAGGAACTGATTGGTTGGTACTTTATCTCTACCCAAGTCTTAGTACATTGATCCCATAGTATGACTAATACTGTGGGTGCCTTGGAGACAGGTTGCAACACGGTGCTGGAGATAGGGCCGAAAATAGGATTTTTGTCACCAGGGGCAAGACAGTAATTTGGCGCCCCCCCCCTGGTAATTCCCCCTGCAGCAGTGCCCCTATAGTAATGTCCCCTGAGATAATGCCCCTGTAGTAGTGCCCATATAGTAATGCCCCTGTAGTAGTGCCCATATGATAATGCCCCCATAGTAATGCCCCATAGCATTGCCCCTGTAGTAGTGCCCATATTGTAATGCCCCCATAGTAATGCCCATATGTTAATACCCCATAGTAATGCCCCTGTAGAGCCCATGCTCCCATATTAATGCCCTTGTGGTAATGCCCATGCCCCCATAGTAATGCCCCTGTGGTAATGCACATGCCCCCATAGTAATGCCCCTGTGATAATGCCCATGGCCCTGTAGTGCAGCTTATTAAAAAAAAATACCTTGAACCCTGCTCCTGCATCCAGCGTCGCGTCCGCTCTGCCGGCTGCTCCTCGGAACTATGGGGGAGACGTCCTGACGTCTCCCCCTTAGTGCCCGTGGGGAGAGCCAGAAGCTGGAGTTCGGGAGAGAACTCCAGCCTCCGGCTACACCGCGTCCCTGCAGAGAAGGAGCCGGGCGCCCGCTGGTAATAAATATTACCAGCGGACGTCCGGCTTGGAGCCACGCTGCAGCGTCGGGCCGGAGGTCACTGGCACCGGGTACAGCGGCTCACCCGGTGCACGTGCACCTCCAGCCCCCCCCTAGTTGCGGCCCTGATTAATGTTTCTATCCTGTTAAAACAAACCCACATATATTAATTAGGGGTGTGCACCGGCCACTTTTCGTGTTTTGTGTTTTGGTTTTGGATCTGGATCTTTCTTCGTGTTTTGGATCTGGATTGGTTTTGCCAAAACCACCCTTCCGTGTTTTGGGTTCTGGGTTTTGTGTTTTGGATCTGTATTTTTTTGAAAAAAAGCATAAAAACAGCTAAAATCACAGAATTTGTAGGTTTTTCTGCTCCTATGCTATTATTAACCTCAATAACCTTAATTTCCACTCATTTCCAGTCTATTCTGAATACCTCACACCTCACAATAGTGTTTTTATGTCCAAAAGGTTGCACCGAGGTAGCTGGATGACTATGCTAAGCGACACGAGTGGGCGGCACAAACACGTGACCCATCTAGGCGTGAAACTGCAGTGGCAGACAGGATGGCATTGAAAAACTAGGCCCCAAACTGTACATAATGCAAAGAAAAAAAAGAGGTGCAAGATGGAATTGTCCTTGGGCCCTCCCACCCACCCTTATGTTGTATAAACAGGACATGCACACTTTAACAAACCAATCATTTCAGCGCCAGGGTCTGCCACACAACTGTGGCTGAAATGATTGGTTCGTTTGGGCCCCCACAAAACAAGCTGGCAATTAATCTGTCCCTGCACAAACTGGCTCTACGGAGGCAAGAAGTCGTCCTCATCCTCCTCATCCACAGATTCCTCACCCTCTTCAGTGTTATGTACATCCTCATCCTCACAGAGTATTAATTCGTCCCTGCTGGAACCACAGGTCCTTCTGTACGTTCTGGAGGCTGGTCTCCCTGGAAGAGTTGATCATTCATTTTATGAACATCATCTTCTCCACATTTTGTGGAAGCAACCTCCTAAGCCTTTCGCTGACAAGGTTCCCGGCTGCACTAAACACTCTTTCGGAGTACACACTGGAGGGGGGGCAACTCAGGTAAAATAGAGCCAGTTTGTACAGGGACCTCCAAATTGCTTCTTTTTCCTGCCAGTACAGGTACGGACTGTCTGACATGCCTACTTGGATGCTGTCACCGATGTAATCCTTTAACAGACAGACGCACGCTTTTCGCTGCTGCTTTGAGGATTCAAGTGCGGCTACAGCCCACACAATTCACAAAGACAGAAAAAAAAAAAGAATATTTTTATTGTTTGTGGAGCACACTTTGAGGGTTACACCACCCTCTAACAGACAGACGCACGCTTGTCGCTGCTGCTTTGAGGATGCAAGTGCGGCTACAGCCCACACAATTCACAAAGACAGAAAAAAGAAGAAGAATATTTTTATTCTTTGTGTAGCACACTTTGAGGGTGTCACCACCCTTTAACAGACAGACGCACGCTTGTCGCTGCTGCTTTAAGGATGCAGGTGCGGCTACAGCCCACACATTTCACAAAGACCAAAAAAAAAAGAACAATATTTTAATTGTTTGTGTAGCACACTTTGAGGGTGTCACCACCCTTTAACAGACAGACGCATGCTTGTCGCAGCTGCTTTAAGGATGCAGGTGCGGCTACAGCCCACACAATTCACAAAGACAGAAAAAAGAACAATATTTTAATTGTTTGTGTAGCACACTTTGAGGGTGTCACCACCCTTTAACAGACAGACGCACGCTTGTCGCTGCTGCTTTAAGGATGCAGGTGCGGCTACAGCCCACACAAGTCACAAACACATTTAAAAAATAGTTTTTTATTTTTTGGAGCACTTCGTGAGTTACACCACCCTTTAACAGACAGACGCACGCTTGTCGCTGCTGCTTTAAGGATGCAGGTGCGGCTCAGCCCACACAATTCACAAAGACAGAAAAAAGAAGAATATTTTTATTGTTTGTGTAGCACACTTTGAGGGTGTCACCACCCTTTAACAGACAGATGCACGCTTGTCGCTGCTGCTTTGAGGATGCAAGTGTGGCTACATCGCACACAAGTCACAAACACATTAAAAAAAAATTTTTTGATTTTTTGGAGCACTTTGAGAGTTACAACACCCTTTAACAGACAGACGCACGCTTGTCGCTGCTGCTTTGAGGATGCAAGTGCGGCTACAGCCCACACAATTCACAAAGACAGAAAAAAAAAGAACAATATTTTAATTGTTTGTGTAGCACACTTTGAGGGTGTCACCACCCTTTAACAGACAGACGCACGCTTGTCGCTGCTGCTTTAAGGATGCAGGTGCGGCTACAGCCCACACATTTCACAAAGACAGAAAAAAAAAGAACAATATTTTAATTGTTTGTGTAGCACACTTTGAGGGTGTCACCACCCTTTAACAGACAGACGCACGCTTGTCGCTGCTGCTTTGAGGATGCAGGTGGAATCTAGACGGGATTTGGAACCGAGGACACACTACCTCCATCAATTGTCTAAATCCCACTGCACTAATGTCGGATACCGGACGCACGTCTAACACCAACATAGCAGTCAAGGCCTCAGTTATACGTTTTGCTTCAGGATGACTGCTGTCGTACTTCATCCTCATCGCTAGGGACTGTTGGAGGGTTAATTGTTTAGTAAAAGTAGTGATGTTCCTACTTCCTCTCTGGGATGATGAACAACTCCCAGCAGCAGCAACAGCACTAGTAGGAAGTGGTTCTTGATCTTTCCCTATTTTATTTTTATCAGAGAAAGTTTGGTCCTCCATTTATGTTATATTGATATATATACGTGCGGCTAAAGCGCACACAAACACAGAAAATATTTTTTTATTTTTGCTGGAGAGTAGTGCACTTTGTGGGTTACACCACCCTTTAAGAAATGAGCCAGCCGGCTCTTTACTTATGGGACACAGGCGCACGCTTGGCGCTGCTCCTTTGTTGATGCACGTGCAGCCACAGTGCACACAAGTCACAAACACAGAAAATATATATTTTTTTGGTTTGGAGTGTACTTTGGGGGTTACAGAACCCTTTAACGGTCAAGCCAGCCGGCCCTTTACTTATGACACAGGCGCACGCTTGGCACTACTTTGTTGATGCACGTGCGGCTACTGCGCACACAATTCACAAACACAGAAAATTATTTTTTTTTTGGTTTGGACTGGAGTGTACTTTCGGGGGTTACAGCACCCTTTAACGGTCAAGCCAGCTGGCCCTTTACTTATGACACAGGCGCACACTTGGCACTACTTTGTTGATGCACGTGCGGCTACTGCGCACACAATTCACAAACACAGAAAATAATTTTTTTTCGGTTTGGACTGGAGTGTACTTTGGGGGTTACAGCACCCTTTAACGGTCAAGCCAGCCAGCCCTTTACTTATGACACAGGCGCACGCTTGGCACTACTTTGTTGATGCACGTGCGGCTACTGCGCACACAATTCACAAACACAGAAAATAATTTTTTTTTTGGTTTGGACTGGAGTGTACTTTCGGGGGTTACAGCACCCTTTAACGGTCAAGCCAGCCGGCCCTTTACTTATGACACAGGCGCACGCTTGGCACTACTTTGTTGATGCACGTGCGGCTACTGCGCACACAATCGCAAACACAGAAAATAAATTTTTTTTTGGTTTGGACTGGAGTGTACTTTGGGGGTTACAGCACCCTTTAACGGTCAAGCCAGCTGGCCCTTTACTTATGACACAGGCGCACGCTTGGCACTACTTTGTTGATGCACATGCGGCTACTGCGCACACAATTCACAAACACAGAAAATAATTTTTTTTTTGGTTTGGACTGGAGTGTACTTTGGGGGTTACAGCACCCTTTAACGGTCAAGCCAGCCGGCCCTTTACTTATGACACAGGCGCACGCTTGGCACTCATTTGTTGATGCACGTGCGGCTACTGCGCACACAATTCACAAACACAGAAAATAATTTTTTTTTTGGTTTGGACTGGAGTGTACTTTCGGGGGTTACAGCACCCTTAACGGTCAAGCCAGCCGGCCCTTTACTTATGACACAGGCGCACGCTTGGCACTACTTTGTTGATGCACGTGCGGCTACTGCGCACACAATTCACAAACACAGAAAATAATTTTTTTTTTGGTTTGGACTGGAGTGTACTTTCGGGGGTTACAGCACCCTTAACGGTCAAGCCAGCCGGCCCTTTACTTATGACACAGGCGCACGCTTGGCACTACTTTGTTGATGCACGTGCGGCTACTGCGCACACAATTCACAAACACAGAAAATAATTTTTTTTTTGGTTTGGACTGGAGTGTACTTTCGGGGGTTACAGCACCCTTAACGGTCAAGCCAGCCGGCCCTTTACTTATGACACAGGCGCACGCTTGGCACTACTTTGTTGATGCACGTGCGGCTACTGCGCACACAATTCACAAACACAGAAAATAATTTTTTTTTGGTTTGGACTTGAGTGTACTTTCGGGGGTTACAGCACCCTTTAACGGTCAAGCCAGCCGGCCCTTTACTTATGACACAGGCGCACGCTTGGCACTACTTTGTTGATGCACGTGCGGCTACTGCGCACACAATTCACAAACACAGAAAATATATTATTTTTTTAGCACTTGGGGGAGCACCCCTGATGGACAGAGCACCCCCTGGACAACACTACAGCACCTCTTTAGGTCTGGGACACTGCACAGGACTTTGGAGTGGACACAGCCCCTATGGAGAACTGACTGCACAACACAGTCCAGCCAGCCCCTATGGACTTTGAAGTAGTGGACACAGCCCCTATTAACAACAGCAGCACAGCACAACACAGCCAGCCCCTATGGACTTTGAAGTAGTGGACAACAGCAGCACTACACTACACTACACTACACAGCCCTAACTCCCACCCTCCCTCTTCACTGTCCACAGCCGAGTGAGAAAATGGCGCCGACGTGGGTACCTTATATAGGATCCAAAACCCGCGAGACTCGGAAGGCGGGATGATGACGTTTTGCCTCGATTTCAGATCCGAGTCAGGCGGGAAAAGTCGAGCCTGATTCGGATCGGACTCGGATCGGGGGGGCTCGGGGGGGTTCGGATTTCAGAAATCCGAACCCGCTCACCCCTAATATTAATAAATATTGACTAAAGTCTTTAAAGTTTTATTCCTTTGAATTGAAATTTTGATCTCTAATATACCATTAGCTCGCTGCGGTCCTCTTCTTGTGTCATTTTCTATTTATTTTTTAAGCTTTTTCTAATATACAGTACTTCAACCTGATGCTAAGCTGAACTGATACAGTTTGTGTAGTATAAATTACTCTTGCGGCGTAAATGCCTGCAAAAAAGAACAAAATGCTATATTATTTATTATACTAAAAGGGGTAGAAATATTATTATTGCTAATTGGTGACAATAAAAAATAATATATGCTAACATCATAAAATAATAATTGTTGCCTCATCATAAATAAAGAAACTAAATACAATTTTTGACAACTGAGAAATATGACCATTAATAGTCTAATGAAGTACCACACAATGGACCTGATACAGACCTGCTCGCTAAGCTGCGGCCGCTCGCACTGACCAATAGTCGTCCGTCTGCGCATGCGTATAATTTGCGTGCAAGCCAGTCTCAGCGATGGCGAATCATGCGCTCATAGTACACAGACTGCCCGCTACTTTTAGTGACAGAATGTGCCATTTGAGGGTGGTAACAGGGGAAGGTGCTTGTGAACAGGGAAGTGGATGTGTGAACGGAGGCATGTCTGAGTGTCCAAACTGAGTTTTGTGGGTGTGCATAATTAGCAAAGATGCGTCCTACTACACGTCACTTGGTTGTTTTTTACACTGAAGAGCTCGCAGTGCTTGCGGGAGGGTAGAGTCAACCACAAGCGCTGCGTTCGCTTCCGATGGTCCTCGATGTACCAATGTTTTAAGGCACCCCTGGAGATGACATGCGCTAGAGGGCGTGTAAAGACATGCTAATGGGCGTCTACATTGACAAAGTGATAGCTCGCCAAGACATAGTGGGAGTGCTTATGTCTTGGCATGCGATCGCCTGCCATGCCGTCACTAACCCGAATTTGCATATGCTAGGTGCGAGTGGCCGCAACTAGCGACCGGGTCTGAATCAGGTCCAATATTTCTACCTTGTATGGCTGATGGTGGATGCGGAAGAAAGTATGTATTATATATGTATGGTGGTATTTATACCCCTAGTCTGGGTCTGACTGCACTGGTTTTGCAAGTGTTAGTCTAGCTTAGAGGTTTATTCTTGTTATTGTCTGATTTTGTTAGCCCATGGCTATTTACATTTATTTCAGGAGCTATTTTAGAGGTTTTTTTTTTCATATATATATATATATATATATATATATATATATATATAATATAGTGGCGAGGAGGCACTGAGCAGACTTAATTCCAATGATAAAATAGTGTCCTTTATTTCATTCCAACAGCGTTTTGGGGTAACCCCCCGTCTTCAGGGACAAGCAATGTACAATGACATATACAACAGACATATATATAGCAAACACATATCATTAAAACATCATTATCATACTCACCTGTGACATGCTGCCGTCTGAGGTCCCGCTGCCCGCTCAGGCTCGTGTGTCCGTTGCGTGCTCAGTGACGTCATCGGCAGCGCAGCACAGGGCTATGACTCAGGCTCATTGTTGCATAGCAACTCCAGAGCTGTAAACACAAAACAATCACCTGTTAGAAACACCGGTACTGCATGACGGCTTCTAAGGATCATAGGGCCTAATTCAGACCCGCTCACGAGCGCTGAGCGCTCGCAAGCGGGTCGATGGTGCCCTAATGCGCATGCGCACGACGGAGGGAGCTCCGTCGTGCGCATGCGCGATACCCGCATAGCGACAGCCAAGCTTTTGCTATGGGTCTCGCACCAAAGGGGGCGTGCTGTCGATGGTGACTGACAGCACTCCCCCTTTGGTGGGCGTGCCGGGGGCGTTGCTGCCAAGACGGAGTCGTTCCCATGGGAACGCCTTCCGTCTGGAGCCGGCCCCACTGACATTACTAGTGATGTCAGTGGGAGTGCTTTTGGCTCTGATAGAGCCAAATTCACTCCTGGGCTTGCGGCAGCGAGAACCTACCGCAGGGTCTCGTCGCAAGCCCGATGGTCGCGATGGTCTTGACCACCGCGACCATCATTTTGGCCGCTCGCATAAGCTGTGGGTGGTCACCACAGCTATGCGAGCGGCCAGGAGGCCGCTCCATTTTTAGGAAGGAGGGTCAGAGCGTCCAGCTCTGAATCAGGCCCATAATCAGAAATTACACTCATATGTAAGCAACATAGAAATTAAACTCTTTAAGTTATATACAATATATTACACCTGTATCAGCCACTAGCAAACCATTATATCAATAACCTCTATAAAGGGAAACACTTGAAAACTATGATAAAGATATCATAAGAAAGAATCTTATGCAGAGCTACGTTAAAGAAAACATTGAAGCCCCAAGGTCTCATTAAGACCTCTAGGGGCTAAGGTTCCCAGCTCAAAAATCCAACGACTTTCCCTGTGTAATAAAGTCCTAGCTCTATTCCCACCTCGTTTACTTTCTGGGACATGGTCTATAATAATGACCCCCAAACATTGCTATGCTATGTTTAAAGCGGGCACAGTGTCTAGCGACCAGTTGATCGCTAGTGCCTGATTCAATAGCCTGACGAATGGCACTGCGGTTCAGAGCCATGCGATCACGAAATTGTTGCTGGGTCTTACCCACATAGCCCAATCCGCATGGACATGTCAGTAAATCTATGACATATGTGGTGGTACATGTAATGGAATGTCTAATACTGATGCTCTTGTCAGTATGCGGATGACAAAAAGTAGATCCTACAGATAATGAACAGCATGTAACACAGCCCAGACAACGATAACAGCTCTTTTTTTTATTTAAAAAATGTGTGACTAAACCTTTATCAAGTCCCATGATATCTAGCTTTACCACCTTATCTTTTATACTCTTACCCCTAGCAAAACTAGGTAAGAGTTTAGCATTGTGTAAAGAAGGTAATTCAGGATCACTCTGAACCATGGGCCACCACTGTTTAACTTGATGAGTGACAGAATTACTAGTGGAGCTATATCTATTCGCCCAAGGGACTACATTAATGGGCCGACCGGTAGGGGATTTGATTTTGGCTACTAAGGTATCATTACGAGGCATCTTGATGACCTTGTTCTTTAAATAAAGTAACTCTTTTCTATTATATCCTCGTGCCACAAATTTTCCTAACATATCCTCCAGAGCAGATTCTAAATTAGCAGCATGCAGTATGAGGGTGTAAAGGCTAGTCACATCTGCACTACACAAAACAAGATCTTTTTTAGGAGGATCCATGTAGTGCAGATGTGACTAGCCTTTACACCTGCATACCGCATGCTGCAGGTGTGGAGGCAGTCAATATGCTGATAACAGATAATCCATATTATACAGGCCAGCCAAAAAAGTTGTTTTTACACTTGCTTGACAGTGTTAACCAGAAATTATTTTTACAATGATGGTATGTACTACATTCAAACATCTGGATGCACTATGGGGTCACCCGTGGCTCCTTCCTATGCGAATGCATTTATATATGTAATAGAACAAAAACTGCTATATAGTCATGGTCATTTGAGAGCAGAAATAACATTTTATCATTGATACATTGACGATTTATTAATTTTTTGAGCTAGTACCTCAACTGCTTTCAGTGAATTATTAGAGGAGCACAATGCATCTCTTAGTGTAGTAAAATTAACCTATACGATTAGTATGGATTCTATTCATTTTTTGGATGTTATGATTTCTATACAGGACTCGAGTTACAATACTGCGCTATACACAAAAAAACTGATAGAAATACTCTACTTCGTCAAGAAAGTTTTCATCCATTAGCATTACGCAAGGGGCTCCCATACTCCCAGTTTCTTACAGTGTGGCGCATTATCTCAGATATTAATAATTTAGAATCTGCTCTGGAGGATATGTTAGAAAAATTTGTGGCACAAGGATATGATAGAAAAGAGTTACTTTATTTAAAGAACAAGGTCATTAAGATGACCCGTAATAATGATACCTTAGTAACCAAAATCAAATCCCCTACCGGTCGGCCCATTAATGTAGTCCCTTGGGTGAACAGATATAGCTCCACTAGTAATTCTGTCACTCGTCAAGTTAAACAGTGGTGGCCCATGGTTCAGAGTGATCCTGAATTACCTTCTTTACACAATGCTAAACGCTTACCTAGTTTTACTAAAGGTAAGAGTATAAAAGATCAGGTGGTAAAGCTAGATATCATGGGACTTGATAAAGGTTTAGTCACACATGTTTTAAGTAAAAAAAAGGGCTGTTATCGTTGTCTGTGCTGTGTTACATGCCATTCATTATCTGTAGGACCTACTTTTTGTCATCCGCATACTGGCAAGAGCATCAGTATTAGACATGCCGTTACATGCACCACCACATATGTCATATATTTACTGACATGTCCATGCGGATTGGGCTATGTGGGTAAGACCTAGCAACAATTTTGTGAACGCATGGCTCTGCATTCGTCAGGCTATTGAATCAGGCACTAGCGATCAACTGGTCGCTAGGCACTGTGCCCGCTTTAAACATAGCGTAGCAAGTATGAGGGTCATTATTATAGACCATGTCCCAGAAAGTAAACGAGGTGGGAATAGAGCTAGGACTTTATTACACAGGGAAAGTCGTTGGATTTTTGAGCTGGGAACCTTAGCCCCTAGAGGTCTTAATGAGACCTTGGGGCTTCAATGTTTTCTTTAACGTAGCTCTGCATAAGATTGTTTCTTAAGATATCTTTATCATAGTTTTCAAGTGTTACCCTTTATAGAGGTTATTGATATAATGGTTTGCTAGTGGCTGATACAGGTGTAATATATTGTATATAACTCAAAGAGGGGTATTCAATATGAAACGTTAACTTCACTGTTGAAGTTTACGTTTCATATCGGAGCTTTTACCTGCGTTAAAGTATCGGACGCGCTCCCGCTTATACCCGTATTCAATATAAAATTAACGAAAACGGGAAAATCCGAAGTTGAATTTGCGGAAAGTTGCACATTTTTCCTTAAAATAATTGTAAGACCCCCCCTAAAGTTGTAAAAACAAGGGGGATCACTATGGGTACCCCCGTTTTAGCCTTTAATTGTAAGTCAGGGTTTTAAATAGCCGCAGCAGGTGTTTTTTTTCCGACATTGAAGAAGTGATGCAGAAGAGCACTTAGGTTATTTTTTTAATTTTTTTAAGTGGTCCCATCAAATTTGGGGTACATGAAAATGGGCACTAGCATATTTTTAAGTCCCTAAAGTAAGTTTTTAAAAATTCTGCATTTGTGCACCTGCCGCTATAATTCTATTCTAGAAAACACCTGCGGCATACTTGCAGAATAGCCCTGAACCTATTTCCCTATTCTTAAACAATTTTTTCCCATTTTTTTTTCCACCCCAATTTTTAAATACATTTTTTGGGGTGTCCCTATTTTTTTTTTAAACTTTTTTTGACACAGTTCTTTTTTAAATGTCATTCCCAGGGGTGCAGGCTATTTTTTTAAGCCTGCACCCCTAAACCCCAATTCTGCACTTTTTTTCAACACCTATTCAATGGTGAAAAGTTATCCCCATTTTTTATCAAAGACTTTTCAAAACTGCGATAAGTCTTTGAAATTGAATATGGTGTAAAACTAAAACCTGCGATAATGACGTCATACCTCCGATATTAAAGCAAAAACGATGTTATCGCACCCATATTGAATACCCCTGTTGCTTACATATGAGTGTCATTTGTGATTATGATCCTTAGAAGCCGTCATGCAGTACCGGTGTTTTTAACAGTTGATTGTTTTGTGTTTACAGCTCTGGAGTTGCTATGCAACAATGAGCCTGAGTAGCCCTGTGCCGCGCTGCCGGTGACGTCACTGAGCACGCGACGGACACACGAGCCTGAGCGGGCAGCGGGACCTCAGACAGCAGCATGTCACAGGTGAGTATGATAATGATGTTCTAATGATATGTGTTTGCTATATATATGTCTGTTGTATATGTCATTGTACATTGCTTGTCCCTGAAGACGGGGGGTTGCCCCGAAACGCCGTTGGAATGAAATAAAGGACACTATTTTATCATTGGAATTAAGTCTGCTGAGTGCCTCCTCACCACTATCTTCTACATAGGGGATTTATTTCCTTAAGAAGGCACCACAGCAAGTTATCTCTTTTTTTACACTTGTAGTGCAGGGCTATCTGTGCTGCTATATATATGTATATATATATATATATAATTATATATATATTTCTGTTGTCTGAACTATTTGTGGTAGTTAAGAATGGTAGCAGTTGCTATCTGTTTTTGAGATCTTAAGGTGCTGTTGTCGCCACCAATTACATGGGCTATGCTGATTCTACCCTACTGAGTTCAGCGACACCAGCAGTCTTGTTGAGCCTTTTATATCATTAAGATGTACCTTGAGTCATTGTGACAAGCTAGTAATTGGCACCCCGTCTAGGCCAATGTGGAGTTGGTGAGCAGATGGGATCAGCCTAGTGGGTTTGCTCTTTCTTTGTCACCATACTTTATCTATTTTCTCCTCCCTTTTACCATTTAAGTAAATATATATTATTATTATTTATAACTTATTTATAAATTGAATTATAAATAAAGCTGACCCTTTCCCGTACCAATATGTATCTGTGTATTTTTTTTTTATAAGTATTGATGTTACAATACTTGCATATAGCATTTTGCAAGGTGTCATAAATTGTGTTCGGGTATATTGCAAATAGGGGTGAGCGGGTTCGGATTTCTGAAATCCGAACCCCCCCGAGCCCCCCCGATCCGAGTCAGGCTCGACTTTTCCCGCCTGACTCGGATTCTGAAATCGAGGCAAAAAGTCATCTTCCCGCCTTCCGAGTCTCGCGGGTTTTGGATCCTATATAAGGTACCCACGTCGGCGCCATTTTCTCACTCGACTGTGGACAGTGAAGAGGGAGGGTGGGAGTTAGGGCTGTGTA
This sequence comes from Taudactylus pleione, assembly GCA_031769625.1. NCBI lineage: Eukaryota > Metazoa > Chordata > Amphibia > Anura > Myobatrachidae > Taudactylus > Taudactylus pleione. The sequence goes on along the minus strand of JAUIMM010000364.1, from coordinate 1,790,269 downwards.
GTGTAGTGTAGTGTAGTGCTGCTGTTGTCCACTACTTCAAAGTCCATAGGGGCTGGCTGTGTTGTGCTGTGCTGCTGTTGTTAATAGGGGGTGCTCCCCCAAGTGCTAAAAAAATAATATATTTTCTGTGTTTGTGAATTGTGTGCGCAGTAGCCGCACGTGCATCAACAAAGTAGTGCCAAGCGTGCGCCTGTGTCATAAGTAAAGGGCCGGCTGGCTTGACCATTAAAGGGTGCTGTAACCCCCGAAAGTACACTCCAGTCCAAACCAAAAAAAAATTATTTTCTGTGTTTGTGAATTGTGTGCGCAGTAGCCGCACGTGCATTAACAAAGTAGTGCCAAGCGTGCGCCTGTGTCATAAGTAAAGGGCCGGCTGGCTTGACCGTTAAGGGTGCTGTAACCCCCGAAAGTACACTCCAGTCCAAACCAAAAAAAAAATTATTTTCTGTGTTTGTGAATTGTGTGCGCAGTAGCCGCACGTGCATCAACAAAGTAGTGCCAAGCGTGCGCCTGTATCATAAGTAAAGGGCCGGCTGGCTTGACCGTTAAGGGTGCTGTAACCCCCGAAAGTACACTCCAGTCCAAACCAAAAAAAAAATTATTTTCTGTGTTTGTGAATTGTGTGCGCAGTAGCCGCATGTGCATCAACAAAGTAGTGCCAAGCGTGCGCCTGTGTCATAAGTAAAGGGCCAGCTGGCTTGACCGTTAAAGGGTGCTGTAACCCCCAAAGTACACTCCAGTCCAAACCAAAAAAAAATTTATTTTCTGTGTTTGTGAATTGTGTGCGCAGTAGCCGCACGTGCATCAACAAAGTAGTGCCAAGCGTGCGCCTGTGTCATAAGTAAAGGGCCGGCTGGCTTGACCGTTAAGGGTGCTGTAACCCCCGAAAGTACACTCCAGTCCAAACCAAAAAAAAATTTATTTTCTGTGTTTGTGAATTGTGTGCGCAGTAGCCGCACGTGCATCAACAAAGTAGTGCCAAGCGTGCGCCTGTGTCATAAGTAAAGGGCCGGCTGGCTTGACCGTTAAAGGGTGCTGTAACCCCCAAAGTACACTCCAGTCCAAACCAAAAAAAAAATTATTTTCTGTGTTTGTGAATTGTGTGCGCAGTAGCCGCATGTGCATCAACAAAGTAGTGCCAAGCGTGCGCCTGTGTCATAAGTAAAGGGCCGGCTGGCTTGACCGTTAAAGGGTGCTGTAACCCCCAAAGTACACTCCAGTCCAAACCAAAAAAAAAATTATTTTCTGTGTTTGTGAATTGTGTGCGCAGTAGCCGCATGTGCATCAACAAAGTAGTGCCAAGCGTGCGCCTGTGTCATAAGTAAAGGGCCAGCTGGCTTGACCGTTAAAGGGTGCTGTAACCCCCAAAGTACACTCCAGTCCAAACCAAAAAAAAAATAATTTTCTGTGTTTGTGAATTGTGTGCGCAGTAGCCGCACGTGCATCAACAAAGTAGTGCCAAGCGTGCGCCTGTGTCATAAGTAAAGGGCCGGCTGGCTTGACCGTTAAAGGGTGCTGTAACCCCCAAAGTACACTCCAGTCCAAACCAAAAAAAAAATTATTTTCTGTGTTTGTGAATTGTGTGCGCAGTAGCCGCATGTGCATCAACAAAGTAGTGCCAAGCGTGCGCCTGTGTCATAAGTAAAGGGCCAGCTGGCTTGACCGTTAAAGGGTGCTGTAACCCCCAAAGTACACTCCAGTCCAAACCAAAAAAAAAATTATTTTCTGTGTTTGTGAATTGTGTGCGCAGTAGCCGCATGTGCATCAACAAAGTAGTGCCAAGCGTGCGCCTGTGTCATAAGTAAAGGGCCGGCTGGCTTGACCGTTAAAGGGTGCTGTAACCCCCGAAAGTACACTCCAGTCCAAACCAAAAAAAAATTTATTTTCTGTGTTTGTGAATTGTGTGCGCAGTAGCCGCACGTGCATCAACAAAGTAGTGCCAAGCGTGCGCCTGTGTCATAAGTAAAGGGCCGGCTGGCTTGACCGTTAAAGGGTTCTGTAACCCCCAAAGTACACTCCAAACCAAAAAAATATATATTTTCTGTGTTTGTGACTTGTGTGCACTGTGGCTGCACGTGCATCAACAAAGGAGCAGCGCCAAGCGTGCGCCTGTGTCCCATAAGTAAAGAGCCGGCTGGCTCATTTCTTAAAGGGTGGTGTAACCCACAAAGTGCACTACTCTCCAGCAAAAATAAAAAAATATTTTCTGTGTTTGTGTGCGCTTTAGCCGCACGTATATATATCAATATAACATAAATGGAGGACCAAACTTTCTCTGATAAAAATAAAATAGGGAAAGATCAAGAACCACTTCCTACTAGTGCTGTTGCTGCTGCTGGGAGTTGTTCATCATCCCAGAGAGGAAGTAGGAACATCACTACTTTTACTAAACAATTGACCCTCCAACAGTCCCTAGCGATGAGGATGAAGTACGACAGCAGTCATCCTGAAGCAAAACGTATAACTGAGACCTTGACTGCTATGTTGGTGTTAGACGTGCGTCCGGTATCCGACATTAGTGCAGTGGGATTTAGACAATTGATGGAGGTAGTGTGTCCTCGGTTCCAAATCCCGTCTAGATTCCACCTGCATCCTCAAAGCAGCAGCGACAAGCGTGCGTCTGTCTGTTAAAGGGTGGTGACACCCTCAAAGTGTGCTACACAAACAATTAAAATATTGTTCTTTTTTTTTCTGTCTTTGTGAAATGTGTGGGCTGTAGCCGCACCTGCATCCTTAAAGCAGCAGCGACAAGCGTGCGTCTGTCTGTTAAAGGGTGGTGTAACTCACGAAGTGCTCCAAAAAATAAAAAACTATTTTTTTAATGTGTTTGTGACTTGTGTGCGATGTAGCCGCACTTGCATCCTCAAAGCAGCAGCGACAAGCGTGCGTCTGTCTGTTAAAGGGTGGTGACACCCTCAAAGTGTGCTACACAAACAATAAAAATATTCTTCTTTTTTCTGTCTTTGTGAATTGTGTGGGCTGTAGCCGCACCTGCATCCTTAAAGCAGCAGCGACAAGCGTGCGTCTGTCTGTTAAAGGGTGGTGACACCCTCAAAGTGTGCTACACAAACAATTAAAATATTGTTCTTGTTTCTGTCTTTGTGAATTGTGTGGGCTGTAGCCGCACCTGCATCCTTAAAGCAGCTGCGACAAGCGTGCGTCTGTCTGTTAAAGGGTGGTGACACCCTCAAAGTGTGCTACACAAACAATTAAAATATTGTTCTTTTTTTTTCGGTCTTTGTGAAATGTGTGGGCTGTAGCCGCACCTGCATCCTTAAAGCAGCAGCGACAAGCGTGCGTCTGTCTGTTAAAGGGTGGTGACACCCTCAAAGTGTGCTACACAAACAATAAAAATATTCTTCTTCTTTTATCTGTCTATGTGAATTGTGTGGGCTGTAGCCGCACCTGCATCCTTAAAGCAGCAGTGACAAGCGTGCGTCTGTCTGTTAAAGGGTGGTGACACCCTCAAAGTGTTCTACACAAACAATTAAAATATTGTTCTTTTTTTTCGGTCTTTGTGAAATGTGTGGGCTGTAGCCGCACCTGCATCCTTAAAGCAGCAGCGACAAGCGTGCATCTGTCTGTTAAAGGGTCGTGTAACTCTCAAAGTGCTCCAAAAAATAAAAAACTATTTTTTTTATGTGTTTGTGACTTGTGTGCGATGTAGCCGCACTTGCATCCTCAAAGCAGCAGTGACAAGCGTGCGTCTGTCTGTTAAAGGGTGGTGACACCCTCAAAGTGTGCTACACAAACAATAAAAATATTCTTCTTTTTTCTGTCTTTGTGAATTGTGTGGGCTGTAGCCGCACCTGCATCCTTAAAGCAGCAGCGACAAGCGTGCGTCTGTCTGTTAAAGGGTGGTGACACCCTCAAAGTGTGCTACACAAACAATTAAAATATTGTTCTTTTTTTTTCGGTCTTTGTGAAATGTGTGGGCTGTAGCCGCACCTGCATCCTTAAAGCAGCAGCGACAAGCGTGCGTCTGTCTGTTAAAGGGTGGTGACACCCTCAAAGTGTGCTACACAAAGAATAAAAATATTCTTCTTCTTTTTTCTGTCTTTGTGAATTGTGTGGGCTGTAGCCGCACTTTCATCCTCAAAGCAGCAGCGACAAGCGTGCATCTGTCTGTTAGAGGGTGGTGTAACCCTCAAAGTGTGCTCCACAAACAATAAAAATATTCTTTTTTTTTTTCTGTCTTTGTGAATTGTGTGGGCTGTAGCCGCACTTGAATCCTCAAAGCAGCAGCGACAAGCGTGCGTCTGTCTGTTAAAGGATTACATCGGTGACAGCATCCAAGTAGGCATGTCAGACAGTCCGTACCTGTACTGGCAGGAAAAAGAAGCAATTTGGAGGTCCCTGTACAAACTGGCTCTATTTTACCTGAGTTGCCCCCCCTCCAGTGTGTACTCCGAAAGAGTGTTTAGTGCAGCCGGGAACCTTGTTAGCGAAAGGCGTAGGAGGTTGCTTCCACAAAATGTGGAGAAGATGATGTTCATAAAATGAATGATCAACTCTTCCAGGGAGACCAGCCTCCAGAACGTACAGAAGGACCTGTGGTTCCAGCAGGGACGAATTAATACTCTGTGAGGATGAGGATGTACATAACACTGAAGAGGGTGAGGAATCTGTGGATGAGGAGGATGAGGACGACTTCTTGCCTCCGTAGAGCCAGTTTGTGCAGGGACAGATTAATTGCCAGCTTGTTTTGTGGGGGCCCAAATGAACCAATCATTTCAGCCACAGTTGTGTGGCAGACCCTGGCGCTGAAGTGATTGGTTTGTTAAAGTGTGCATGTCCTGTTTATACAACATAAGGGTGGGTGGGAGGGCCCAAGGACAATTCCATCTTGCACCTCTTTTTTTTCTTTGCATTATGTACAGTTTGGGGCCTAGTTTTTCAATGCCATCCTGTCTGCCACTGCAGTTTCACGCCTAGATGGGTCACGTGTTTGTGCCGCCCACTCGTGTCGCTTAGCATAGTCATCCAGCTACCTCGGTGCAACCTTTTGGACATAAAAACACTATTGTGAGGTGTGAGGTATTCAGAATAGACTGGAAATGAGTGGAAATTAAGGTTATTGAGGTTAATAATAGCATAGGAGCAGAAAAACCTACAAATTCTGTGATTTTAGCTGTTTTTATGCTTTTTTTCAAAAAAATACAGATCCAAAACACAAAACCCAGAACCCAAAACACGGAAGGGCGGTTTTGGCAAAACCAATCCAGATCCAAAACACGAAGAAAGATCCAGATCCAAAACCAAAACACAAAACACGAAAAGTGGCCGGTGCACACCCCTAATTGCAAATCAAGTCAATTGAATTTGTTGAGGCAGATAGGAGGGGAAGTGAGCGATTGAACAAATTATCAAGGAGAGATACTTTGGAACTCTATTGTGAAATTCCATCCTGAATTAATTTGCTCACAAATGAACAAGCAGTATAAGAATATGTAATTGTAAGAAATCAGTTATTGCAGACCAGGTATATTAAAAGGGTAATACCGTTAACACAATAAAATTAATTAATATATTTGAATTAGACATCATGCTTATGTGCTGTTAGGGCTGATATTCTTTTAATTGGTCACTCATTCCAAATTTTTAGTGCTTGGTATCAATCTAATAATAACACATACACACACACACACTTAACTGATCTATTGATATAATACATTTCTATTTATATGAATGATTAATTTTGTATCATATCCTTCTAAGGCCCGTATTCAATTTGAGCCGAGCCGCGATAATTTAATGTTGCCTGGACTTAACGCTTCCTTCGCCTGTTTTGTAGGTGTTAAAGTATCGCGCGTGTGCCCGCGTATCCCCATATTCAATTTGAAAGTAGCTCCTGAATGCCAGCTGACGGGACTGAATGGGGCTTTGCAGTCCCATCAGCCAACCAGCGGCCGCGCTGACTGTAGAGCGCCCGCTGATTGGCTCCGGCTACTGACAGTTCCCACGTGGGCGAGTCACACCACGTGGGAACTGTCATTAGCCGGAGCCAATCAGCGGCCGCTCTACAGTCAGCGCGGCCGCTGATTGGCTGATGGGACTGCCAGCTCCGTGTATGTTCCATCAGCTGGCATTTGGGAGCTCTGAGTATGTGTGGCAACATACATACTGATAGCTGGTGCGTGGGTCGTGTATACTCGTTTTTTTGTTTTGCAAAGTACCTGGATTATTGCGGAGACCAGCGCCAGGATATAGGTGAGTATGATTTTTTCTTTGCAGAACCATGTATTAAGGATATTCTACTGGAGAAGGGGACAGTTACTTCTGGTATAGGTAAGTATGTGTGAATGGGTAGGTGTGTGTAATAAAGTTATACTGTCACGGTGTGTGTGTTTTGTCTTTTTTTAACTATTTATTTTACAGTGAAGTTACAGGTGCTGCATGTCTGCTGGCACTTGTTGTTCCACAAGTCCAAAAGGGCAGGCATACTGGCACTTGTAGTTCCACTGTAAAACACAATAGTTTTACATTATTTGGCCCTCCCATTACCTCCATACCCACCAAGCAAGGGGTATGGGGAAGGGCCCCGGGCTTCAGCGTAAGCATGTGGTGCTCGGGAGGGGGGGGGACTCTTTCTTTGGGGGTCCCCGACTCCCCCGAGATCACCAACTTGTGCTGACCGATTTGGGGTGCTAATGCATTGGATCTGGAGCCCCAGTGATTGGGTCTCAGGGCTGTGGCATTACACCCCGGTCGGTTGGGTCTGGTGCTAGTCTTAAATATAAGTGGATCCCCACATTTTTTTTTACCCCTATATTTAAAACCAGAACTGGTCCCTGCAGCCTTGGGTTGGTTTCTAAAATACGGAGGAACCCTACACTTTTTGTTCCCCATATTTTTATAAACCACCACTGGCTGGCAAGCCTGGGGCTGGTTTGGCTTTTGGGGGGGGACCTTATGTCATTTTTTATTTTAATTTTTACTTCTTTTTTTTACAGGTACAACACATTGGGAATTTTCGGGAAATATTTCAGGGAACCCCCTAAACATGTGGGATCACTATGGGTACCCCCATTTTTAACTCCTGAAGGAAGCCGGGGTTTCAAATAGCCGTGGCAGGTGCATTTTTGCAGAATTTTTTAAAATTGCGTTTTGGAACTTAAAAATATGCTAGTACCCATTTTCATGTACCCCAAATTTGATGGGACCAATTTTAAAAACGAAAAAAAAAAAGCTAAATGCTCTTCTGCATCACTTCTTCAAAGTCGGGAAAAGAAAACACCTGCGGCGGCTATTTAAAAACCAAACTTTCTTTTGCAGCCAAAAATGGGGGTACCCATAGTGATCCCCCATGTTTGGACATCTTTAGGGGGGTCCTAGGATTATTTCCCGAAAATTCCCATTTTTTTAATGCCGATCCAAGTATCGCCGGGTCCCGGTTTCACCTACTTACGAATTGAATACAGGGATACGTGGGCACGCGCGCAATACATTAACACCTACAAAACAGGTGAAGGAAGTGTTAAGTCCGGGCCGCGGCTCGGCTCAAATTGAATACGGGCCTCTGTGTAATATATTGTTTTTGAATGTAACTAAAAAATTAAATTGTGATTAACTTAGTCTACAATAAAATAGTGTCTACAGCCCAGAGTCATGATTGACAAAGTGCATATGATGTGTCCTCTGTTGGGGAATTCACATTGACATATGTCAAAGAAGGCTTAGATAAAAAAAGAAGTATTTGAGTGGGGATATGGGAGCTCATTCAGAGTCGGTCTTGAGCGCTGAGTGCTCACAACTGACTCGACGTTGCCCCACAATGCATGCGCACGACGGAGCTGGCTCCGTCGTGCGCATGCGCGAGACCCGGCTTACAACGGGTGCTCCGTCGTTACGGGTCTCATAACAGACGGGGCGAGCTGTCGATGTTGAGTGACAGCTCAGCCCGTTTTCTGGGCGGGCCGGGGGCGTGCCCGGCCAAACGGAGGCGTTCCAGTCGGAACGCTTGCCGTTTGGCTTCGGCCCACTGACATCATTGCTGATGTCAGTGGGGAACTTCCTGCTCGAACAGAGGAGGAAGCTCCCTGGGGCTTACGAATGCCCTGACCCTACCCTAGGGTCTGGTCGTAAGCCCGGATGGTCGCGATGGTCTTGACCATCGCGACCATCACCCTTGTCGGTCGTTAGAGCTGTGGGTGTTAACCCACAGCTTAATGATCGACAAGGAGGCGGCCGTTCAGGATGCAAGCGGCCGCCCTGATTCAGAGCGACCGCTTGCATCTAACGACTGCCTCTGAGTGAGGCCCACAGTACCTGTTGAAGGGAGCTGGTGATAACCTATTGATGGAGACTTTGGACTTGTGGTGATATGCTACATTTTTTTTAACTAGATCTACACTTTTTGGAAACTTTATTTGTCAGTAATTGTTGTATTATTACATTGTTTCTGTAGCATTACCGTTTCTGGTGAATGGGGTATTGTATAATTGCTTTTCAGTGTATTTACTGTATGTCGTGAGGTGCCTATGTACGTAGTACACCTCCACGTGCAGATTTAATAGCAAAATCACAAGATGTAGACACAGATTGTCCGATCCTGAGTCAGACACAAAGCGTGGATGGCTGCAGCAGCCATATATACTACATTATGCTAATGTGAGCATATAAACAGCATCAAGCAGAAGGCTGTACCGCCCACTGGTTTTCCATCTGCAGCTGTCATCATTAGTATTGGCACTTACACCCACCGAGTGCTGGGTGCAGCAGCCATCAGAAACAAGCGTCCTATCTCTATCTGTATGCCTCAGACAAGCATGGAAGTTCCAATAGAATATTATGCCCTTGACACATTTATGAGGTGGATCTGTTCCATGTGTCAGCAGGGTAGACGACCAGTTGCCCAACAGAAATGCAAGTTTTCCATTCATAGAGATCAGACACATAAAGAGAACCATCTGTTCTCATATCCTTGTATCTCGTACGTCTGTTTTAGACTTGTGTCCACCTCAGTATCAGGCCAAAGTGCTGGTATAAGAATTGGATGAATGCAGTGCAGCACAATAAGTTGTTGGAATAAGTTGGGCACCAGAGCATCTCCTATTACAAAATAAACTCTAATTTAATTCTTCTTCCAGCACTTGACTTAGGATACAAAATAGAAAAATATATTCACTCCTCTTTCTTCACTCCTTAAAAAAGTTTATCATCATGTCACTAAATGGTCTCTCAACTGCCCCATATGACTTGTCTTCACTGGCCACTGAGGACTATTTTGCACGGTGACTTTACTTTAATAGTCTTTGGTATGTGTTGACTCTCCCCATTTCAGTAACATGAGACTTTGTAACAACATTTAATGGCATCTTGCATTGCAATGTTGGGTACCTTATATACTCCTGTATTGACTTAAAGTCCCTTAGTTGCAGCCCCCAATGCCCACTCCTGAAATGCCAGGGGAGTGCAGAACTCCCTCATCCTCCTTACTCCCTGACTCTGATAGCTCTCTCCAACTGTCATTGCTTGGCAATGCTTCCCCCCTTGTGATTCTTGTCTGCCTATGTTACCAGGGGACATGTCCTTTATTATAGAGGCATAGAGGCATTCTACTAGGGTAGTAATTGACTGTGTGACAAGGTGGGCTTCTTTTACCACCTGGTAGGCCGATTGATCACTATTCCTAAGTGCTCCGAGTGGTCTTATATCACCAACTGTGATATAAGATATATTAAGATTTCCTCTTAATGGGGTAGATGTATCAAGCATTGGTGAGAGATAAAGTACTAACCAATCAGCTTGTAACTGTGTTTGAAAAATGACTGAAGCTGACTGTTTACTACTTTATCTCTCTCCACTTAATCTCTCTCGAAGGTTTGATACATCTCCCTGTTAGAGTTACATAAAAATGTGTCTATATTGGTAAGTTCTGTTCAAAATAATTGTCTTTAGTTCATTCTTGCAGTGAACAGAAGGATAGTGAGATGGTTAATCACAAAAGTGCTGGAGAATAAATGTTTTTTTTATGAACTATGGCTAACAGGCTATATTTGTCTTGAGTCAGCAATGTCACAGATGCCATGGGTAGCACCTGTTTACTCTCCCATGTGCCCCTAGAGCACACCACAATACCATTGTCTGTATTATGATGTCAAATGTAACACCCTCTGTTACTATTCTGTTAATAGCATGTACAGTATAAAATGTATTTCAATCTGTTCAGAGCTCAGAAATCTCTTTGAATTCTTATTACCATAGACTTCACATTACTGTGCACAGAAATTTGGCGAGGTCTCTTTAAATAAACCAAACTTTGCTTTTATCACAATCTGACTGAAGATATTGACATAACATCCCCCACAGTCTTTAAGAACCTATTACTGGCTCTTCCATTGTAAGAGGTTAAACGTTGCCACCACCAGGTTCAAGCTCTGGCAACTGGAGATTTTCACTTCTGGGTATGCATGGACATACTACTGCAGCACCTCTTGGATTATGATGGCTAATTTGCCATTTTCCATTTACTGTAGATCAGTTCTGCTATGGTAGTGAGCAGAGAGTGAGTTTGGAGACAAACTCAGGATAATAACAGAACAGAAAAATATTTTCCACTTATCTGGTAGTCACAAAACACAAGCAGATTTAGGCGTCTTCAAGATAAATAGATGATTATACTGTAACTCCCAATAAAAAATCATGAGGACAGTATCTCCAATTAGAGCTATCAGGAATACACATCATACAAATTCCTCAGAAGTTCAGATGGAGCATACACATCAAGATGTTAAAAATGTATAGTTGCATGGGACTTACAGAGCTGCTTACAGCATATGCAGCACAGACACACAATACTGAATGGGTAATCCATCTTGTTAAACCAATCCATATTAGTTCAGAAATCTGTATATTTTCACACCTAATATCGCAGCAGAATACAATGCCGTCCAAAAGTGGGTTTAAACTCAATTGACAGCAATCTGTTGTCATGCCTGAGGGTTGGTTTTGGGTTGGAACAGGTGAGGGAGACTGAAGAAGAGATGTGAGAGGCGTGGATGAATTTAGGTGGCTTGAACCAGGACCTCTTCATGTATAGATGTGAGGAGGTAGAGATATGGCAGTGGATGATGGGCCTGGAGTTGAGAACAGGAATAGAAAATATTTATTGAACAGCAACTTGGAATGGGACTGAATATATAATACTGAATGAATGAGTAGAATCGGATTGGGACCGAAGATGCTGGATTGAGAGCTGGATCGGTTCGAGACCAATGTTGATGATTTGAAGAACTTGATGGAATTGAATCCAATGTTGAAGAATTAATTAACTTGATTGGTTTGAGACCAATTTTGAAGAATTGAAGAACTTAGTTGATATGAGTCTGATGTTGATGAATTGCTGAACTTGATCGGTTGGGACCGATGTTGATGAATCGAGGAACTTAATTGATAAGAGTCCGATGTTGGAAGCATCGAATGAGACCGATGGTTGGAGGTATCGGCTGGAACCAATGATTGCTGTAAGAACAAGTCTCAGTGGTAAAACCAGACTAGTGGGCAAGATGATATAAGAGACTTGTTTACCAGATCAACTGGATATAATGGACTCGGACCATTTGGATACAGAGTACCTGGGAGCTCAGTACTGAGCTGTAACTTCAGCAAGAAGCAATGTTGTACTAGCAATAGTCAGGGAATGGAATTTATAGGGGTGGAGCCCCCAGGATTGGAAGCTGTGATCAGCTGGCCTGGGAGCAGCGCTTTGATTGGAGGAAGAGTCAAACATGGCTGCACCCATACTGTTGTTCTGTAGGGAGCTCTGGCATGCAGTTTGTATACCATCATGCTGGGAAGACACATTGTAAGCAAGTGACTGTGGAAACCTTGCTCCATGCTCAGTGACAGGACACAGAGCAGACGGGGCAGGAGTAGACCTCAGCACCAGCCGGGAGTGATATGCAGCATGAGCAAACCTCTTGACCACAGATTTCATGTAGAGAGCCAAACTTGACCACCTTCCTTGAGACTGGGAACTGCTCTCCTCTTGTCAGCAAAGTCCTTCTGCCACTCAGAAGCCTTTACAAGGGAGGAGCGGATCTCTTTCCAAATCTTTGAGAAGGGCTGCAAAGTGCGGTCAGCAGCTAGAACCTGTGAGGCAGGAAGAGTCTGAAACTCAGGAACTCAAGGGAGAAGACTATAGGTGGCATAAAAGGGTGTGGAATCAGATAAAGAATGGTATTGATTATTGTGACAAAATTCCACCCAAGGAAGCAGTTCTGCGCAGTTGTCAAGAGAGGAGGATACAAATAAATGAAGAAATGATTCCAGGTCTTGGTTGACTCTTTCCGTCTGACCATTGGACTGGGGGCCTGATTCAGACCCGCTCGCGAGCGCTGAGCGCTCGCAAGCGGGTCGATGGTGCCCTAGTGTGCATGCGCACGACAGAGGGAGCTCCGTCGTGCGCATGCGTGAGACCCGGGGAGCGACGGGGAAGCCGTTGCTCCAGGTCTCGCACCAAAGGGGGCGTGCATGTCGATGTTGATTGACAGCACGCCCCCTTTGGTGGGCGTGCTGGGGGAACGCCTACCGTCTGGGTCCGGCCCCACTGACATTACTAGTGATGTCAGTGGGAGTGATTTTGGCTCTGATAGATCCAAAATCACTGCAGGGCTTGCGGTCACCGAGACCCTACCGCAGGGTCTCATCGCAAGCCCGATGGTCATGATGGTCTTGACCATCGCGACCATCATCTTGGACGCTCGCATAAGCTGTGGGTGGTAACCCACAGCTATGCGAGCGTCCAAGAGGCCGCTCCAAGTTTAGGAAGGAGGGCCCTGATTCAGAGCGAGCGCTCTGGTCAGAGCGTCCGGCTCTGAATCAGGCCCAGGGGGCGATAAGCAGTGAAGAAATTTAATTTTACTTGAAGTGAAGAACACGAGGAACACCAAAACTTGGCTACAAACTGCACTCCCCGGTTAGAGATGATTTACTGAGGTAGTCCATGGATTTAGAAGATTTCTTGTATGAATTATTGAGCCAACTTGGGAGCTGATAGAAGACCGGTAAGGGGTATGAATTGAGCCATTTTGGTGGACTGGTCAACTACCACCCAGATGGTGTTGAACTTGTTTGAAACCGGAAGATCGGTTATGAAGTCCATCAACAGATGTGTCTATGGCTGATGAGGAACAGATAGAAGAAGTAACTGCCCAGCTGGAGACCATCGAGGCACTTTATGCTGGGCACACATGTTACAATAGGCAATGAAGTCTTGGACACAGTGGCGTAAGTTCATCCCTGTTGCCCGGAGGCAAGTTAGAGTTTGGCGCACTCCCCTGATAATTTACTTATCAAGTATAATTGTATATGAGCATTTATGCCTGATTTGGAGCTGCTACGCCCTGGGGTCCTGCAGTATAAAGACCCAGAGATAGTTCTCCATAGGTACAAACATATATATATGTAGTATTCACAATTGTACGAGGCATCAGGCACACAATAGGACAACTATGTGTGTTTTGCTGTGGCTTTTACAAGGTTAGCCTTGGCAGCGCCAAATTAGGCACAGATGCTCATATACAATTATGCCTGATATGTAAATTTTGTTCCAGGGCTCCAGGTACGCTACGTGACAATGGCTGGTGGGTCAGAGTCATACAGACTCACTGAATATCAGCTGACTCTGCAGCAGCATATGCTGGTGAGCCACCGTTTGTTGTGATAGAGAATCAGAGTTTAGCGGTGGGTGGCTCTCTGTACTGGTGGTCCCTGGGATAGGAGAAAGACAGATGTCTCGGGTCCCAGATCACTGTCTAGCAGCAGTAGCAAGTGCACCGTCACGTGCTGCAGTGCATGCTGAGTGGTATCAGGCAGGATACTTCCTATCCCATATATTGCAGGTGTTAGCAGGGCTCCCAGGACCGAGCAGATCAGTGCTGTAACAGCAGCAGGTGTGCCTCTGCAGAGCTGCAGTGGAAGATCAGTGGTCACACTCATTTTCCTCTGTGAACCACACAAGTGCTGCTGTACATGCTATAGATGGAGGAGCCCCTACATTGTCTCTGGGAGTTACGCCACTGCTTGGATGTCTTTTCTGAGAGAGGGCCACCAGTAAGACCTGGAAATTAACTCAAAGGTCTTTTGTATGCCTGCATGACCTGCGAAGCGGGAAGCATGAGCCCAATGTAGCAGTTTATTGCGAAATGCGGGCTTGACAAGAGTTTTCCCAACAGGTGGTGAGGATTCTACTCTGACTGTAGAGAAGGCCACTGAATCAATGATGAGATGCTTCTCAGCGGATGTAGTTTCTTGTTCCATGGAGCGAGAGAGGGCATCAGCCTTTTGGTTCTGGACCACTGGACAAAAAGACAATTTGAAGTTAAATTGTGAGAAGAAGAGAGCCTATCTGACTTGCCTCGGATTCAGACAATGGGCTGTCTTAAGATATAAGATTTTTTTATGGTTTGTGAGAATGGAAATGGGATGCACAGCTCCTTCCAACAGATAGCGCCACTCCGCTAAGGCTAACTTAATAGTGAGAAGTTCTTGATCCCCAATAGAGTAGTTGCACTCAGCGGGAGTGAATTTTCTGGAGAAAAATCCACAGGGGTGGTAAAGTCCATCAGGAGCGTGTTGAGATAGCACAGCTCCGACTCCTACGGAAGAACAGGAGCTGAAATTAACTTCTGTTTGATTTTTTGGAAGGCTTCCTTTGCTTCCTCTGACCATATTGATGGATTGGCAACTTTCCAGGTGAGAGCGGTAATAGGTTCAATGATAGTGGAAAAGTTCTTTATAAATTTGCAATAGTAGTTAGCAAACCCAAGTAAGCACTGTACAGTCATGAGTGTATTAGGAAGTGGCCATTCCTGAATTGCTTGGAGTGTTTCTGGGTCCATTTTAAGACCAGAACCTGAAATTATATATCTCAGGAAGGGAATAGTCTTGACCTCGAAGACACATTTCTCCAATTTGCATTAGTGATGATTGGATTGGAGACTCATCAGAACCTCCTTTACTTGATGACTTCCAGATCATTTGCGAATATGGGAATATCGTCAAGATAGACAACAACATGTTTGTACAACAGATCGCGGAAGATCACATTGACATAGAGCTGGAATACTGCAGGAGTATTGCTGAGATTGAAGGACATAACGAGGTACTCGCAGTGACTGTCACGGGCATTAAATGCAGTCTTCCACTCGGATGATATCGATGATTGAAGATATCAGCTGGAACCGATGGTTGCTGTAAGAACAAGTCTCAGTGGTAATACCAGACTGGTGAGCAAGATGGTTTAGGATACTTGTTTACAGAGTACCTGGGAGCTCAGTACTGAGCTGTAACTTCAGCAAGAAGCAACGTTGTACTGGCAATGAGAGCCAGTCAGGGAACGGAATTTATAGGGGTGGATCTCCAGGGATTGGATGCTGCAATCAGCTACTCTGGAGCAGCACTCTGTTCTGGAGGGAACTCTGGTGTGGTTTGTATACCATAATGCTGGGGAGACACGCTGTTAACAAGTGACTGCGGAGAGCCTTCTCCATGCCCAGTGACAGGACACTGAGCAGATGGGGCAGGAGTAGACCTCAGCACCAGCCGGGAGTGATGCACAGCATGAGCAGACCTCAGCGCTAGCCTGGACATGCACCGGAGAGGTAACAAGGTGGTTATAAGTGTCCGGAGCGTGACATCTGTCAATTACGATCATCCTTCAAATATTTTGGTGCATATAAGTGGAGATGCCACACTTAATCAAGTTCATTATTTAAGTGTTATTAATAATATGATTAGCAAGCTATAGTATGTTCCAAAAAATGCAGTTTACAGCACCAGCCGGGAGTGATGCACAGCGTGAGCAGACCTCAGCGCTAGCCTGGACATGCACCGGAGAGGTAACAAGGTGGTTATAAGTGTTCGGAGCGTGACATCTGTCAATTACGATCATCCTTCAAATATTTTGGTGCATATAAGTGGAGATGCCACACTTAATCAAGTTAATTATTTAAATGTTAATAATAATATGATTACCAAGCTATAGCATGTTCCAAAAAATGCAATTTCCAGCAAACTATTTTTTTTTTTTTTTATAAATTGTCTGTTGTATAATACTGACTGAGGGTCTGATTCAGAGCCGGACGCTCTGACCAGAGCTCGCTCTGAATCAGGGTCCTCCTACATGAAAATGGAGCGTCCTCCTGGATGCTCGCATAGCTGTGGGTGACCACCCACAGCTTATGCGAGCGTCCATGATGATGGTCGTGATGGTCAAGACCATTGCGACCATTGGGCTTGCGACGGAGACCCTGCGGTAGGGTCTCGCTGCCGCAAGCCCTGGAGTGATTTTGGCTCTATCAGAGCCAAAATCACTCCCACTGACATCACTAGTGATGTCAGTGGGGCCGGCTTCAGACAGTAGGCGTTCCCATGGGAACGCCTCCGTCTGGCAGCCATGCCCCCGGCACGCCCACCAAAGGGGGCGTGCTGTCAATCAACATCAACAGGACGCCCCCTTTGGTGCGAGACCCGGAGCGACAGCTACCCCGTCGCTAGCTGGGTCTCGCGCATGCACATGACGGAGCTCCATCCGTCGTGCGCATGCGCAGTGGGGTAACATCGACCCGCTTGCAAGCGTCCTGCACTCGCGGGCGGGTCTGAATGACCCCCTGAGTTCTACACATAAACACATAGAAGACCTCCTGGTTTACATTTAAAAAAAGTGCTTCTTAGTTAACACTCAGGGGTAAATTTACTAAGTATTGTGTTTGCTCGAGATTAAACATGCTGGGTATCACTGGGATATGTGAGAGATATTGCCAATCAAACACTCAAATTTACTAAGGACAGTGTTTTATAGAATCGTCTTTTTCAATGATCTATGGAATTGTATTTGATTGTGTGCAAGTTCAGTCGTATTGGGTTGAATTGAATAGACCTGCTTGTGAGCAATGTGTTCTGCAGAATCTTCTGTGCTATAGGTGTAGTAAAGGGTTCAAAATTAAAAAAAAAATGGTGTGCCCCCCACCCCAAAAGCATAACCAGTGCTGGAGCTCTAAGCCCATTCTGGTACAGGAAAAATATCGGAAAGACCAATGTGGGAACCCCCATTTTTTCCTATAACCAGCTGGGTGGAAAAGCTATAGCAGGGAAACACGCAAAGAGGGGATTTCCTCTGCCACGGCATTCACCATACCCAAACTGGTCAGCTGGTCAGCCAGGGCTGCCAATACTCAGAATGTGGGGATCCCAAATATAAAATGTGGTCCCCTATCCCAAATATCAAACAGCTGAAAGTCCAGGGTTCATTGTTGCACTTCTGGAGGTGCCATCATGCCTGCCCTGCAGCACTTGTGAGCCACAAGTGCCAACAGGCCGCTGGCACCTGTACCCCCACTGTGAAGAAATCTAAAAAAAAAAAGATAGGACATGAAAACCGTATATTTTAACCCTGTATTACACAAACACTCAGCCGCATTAACACTACATGCACCTACTCCATGGTGCTTGTCGGTCCTCTTCTCCGGTAGGCATCCAGGGGGCTTGGCAAAAAAAAAGTGGACACCCGATCCAGCGGACACAAACACTGTATATACATACTGTACTGTACACACAGTTTCCCCCGAAAATGACAGGATTCCCACCCAAATTAATAAATCTCCTGTGGTGTTTATTGCATATCAAAAAGAAAATGTATACATTCCAGGCAGAGATGTCACTAGACATGTTAGAGGCCTGAGTAAGAGGTAACTCCTGATGCCTTACCCACTCCATAATTACTGTCATAATAAATTTATTTGCAAAATTCACAATGATAACAATTTCAATAAATAAATATTGCTGTATTGCAGAGAACAAATAATTCCTTACAATTTAAGTATTTTGTCTTTCACTAAAGTGACCAATTTTAAAGGTTTGTTAGTTGAAACAAAAATTGAGGTTCCTAGCATTCAAGGATTTGTATAATGTTAAAATGTAAGTACTCACTCTTGGATAGCAATGCCACAGCTTTTGTTGCGATTCTCCTGTAGGTAGTCTGCTTTTTCAAGTGAGATCCTTCACAAGCAAAGGACCAGCCTTCCTTCTACTAATTCAAATTCCTCTTGACATGTCCTGTCTAAGCAGCTTCATTAGGACTGTGTCAAAGTACCTTTGCCATGAGAATAAAAGTAACCTATGGGAGCCCACACACCAAAGTCCAACTGCGCGGAGGAATTGTGACCATAACAGGGACAAGGGAAGCATGTGCCACTACCCTGAATCTACACTTATACATATCTAGGATCTCTTTCACAAACTTAGGATCTCATTTCACTCCCCACCTTGTGCCACGAGTAGT
Organism: Taudactylus pleione; assembly: GCA_031769625.1. NCBI lineage: Eukaryota > Metazoa > Chordata > Amphibia > Anura > Myobatrachidae > Taudactylus > Taudactylus pleione. The sequence continues at coordinate 1,771,986 of JAUIMM010000364.1, read as the reverse complement.
TGCACCACCCTAGTTTGGCTGTTTCCAAGTCTTCTCCTAGACATTCGAAGGCCAGTCACCTCCCACACTAATAAGAAATGTCAAGTCACATTTTTACCATTTTCTAGACAAAGCAAATACCTATACCAACTGTGTCATAGGTGTTTAAATAATTCCCCTCAACAGTGTCTCTAAAAGTTTCCTCTGAATGATGTGTCGAAGCTGAATAATTGGCTGAGACAAGTTCAGTTTAAAATTTAATCGCGGCGACGCCATCTTGCGAATGGCCGCAAGACTCCATTTTGGAAATGAGATGGCAAGACACCATTTTTGTGGTCAGCGTCAATTCAAGTTATAACTCAGGAGCTAAGAACAGATGGCAATGTTTTTGTTAACCTACCAAGGGCAACTGGAAAAACAAGCTTTCTGAGTAAAAGTAAATAAGAAGAGACAATGGGTATTTTTACATACAAATTGGGAATCCCTGGATGCAGATAAAGTATAGTTGTGGCAATTGTAATATAATATCTACACAATTGGATTTGTCTGAATCCTAGACAGGATGGCCCCAAATTCCACAGCTTTAGGTGGTAATACATTTGCATTTCACACAAGAGTCTGTGAGAACAAAAGAGGTTTTGTTTTCCTTTGAACACACAACAGGTGGGTGCCTGCTGACAGAGGGCATGTAGAACTACAACCCTCAGCCATCCACACTGCTGGATGTTCACTTCGTGTATGAGAGATTATGCACTTAAATCTCACCCATTAATAACTAGCGTCCTTATATCAAACCCTGAATACTCACACACTACATATTCGCACACAAGGTTCCATTAGCATCAAATTGTATGATTCAAGTTGGTTAAGTTAGTTTAAATGCTAAGAAATAGAGGTTTTTGATATCTAAGGTATTATACATGATAAGCAAGGTGTGTTTGGTTTCGTTCTGATGCGTACGCTTTTTACAGAATCCCGGTGTTATCGGTGGAGAGATCGCATCATGCAAACTCAAGTTACGGATCGCAGAACTTACAAGCAACAAAATGTTTAGTTGATGGAATGTTACAGGAGGCTTTACTAGAAAGACCCTGGCTATTAGAGGCAGGGAAAGTCTATTTGAAACAACCTGTTAAATGTGTCGTTACATATGCTTCTCCTCTGGGAACCAATGAGATCAGCAGGAAGTTCCCCCTTTGTCCTGTTTCAGTCTGGGGGGGAATAAATACATGTGTCCGAACACTGGTTTGCCAGTTCATGCTGAATTTTGGGTGAACTGAGGATATCTAGTCAGAAGTCTATCTCTGGGTCCAGAGGCGCAGCGTATGTATAACCGTACTTGGGTCTGTATTATTTCCTTTTACGCCTAACTTGTGTATGTATAGATTGCGTGTAACTGACTGTACTTTTACCTGAATAATACTTGTGCGTTGGAAACACAGATTCCACTCCTGTCTTTATTTGCAGTTAAACTGCGTACGCAATTAGCATTCTGTTTAGAGGTTTTAGGCAGGGTTTTGTCTTAGAGGTTCTAGGCAGGTGAATCTTAGAGGTTTATAGGAAGGAATATATTAAAAGGTTTATTGACGAATTCAACAGATGTTTCAGTTTGAAGGCTGAGGGGGAGATTTATCAAATCTTGGAGAGAGATACAGTGAATAGAGATAAAGAGTGAAGAGAGATAAAAGGGGATCTTTATCAAAGGGATAGATATAGCAAAGATAAAGTACCAACCAGTCAGCTCCTGTAGCTGGGTACACACTGTGCTTACAGATATGCCACAGTGGCCGATTAGGTAAGCTATACAGCTCCTGTAGCTGGGTACACACTGTGCTGACAGATCCGCTACAGCGGCCGATTAGGTAAGCTATACAGCCTTACATATCGCCTGCTCGATGTGTGTTCTCTGACATCACAACTGGGCAGGCATTTGAATTTGCCCACCTGGTTGAGCTGTCAGTCACAGGTGGTTCCTGCAGCAAGTGTATGGGCAGTCAGCTGACCAGCCGTACACACACAGCTAGATGCGCCAATATACTGGCCATCTGCTGTGCTGCAGAGCAGATGCAATTTGTCTTTGAGCAGACATATCGGGGGTACACACCCGCTGACGCACGTGCGATATATCGGCCGTTTGATTGAATAGCCGATATACCTTCAAGTGTTTTCCCAGTTTACTGTCATTTTTCAAACACAGGGCCTGATTTATCAACAAGTTTTACCACTCACAGCAAGATATAAAACTAGTTGCGTATGATAAATGGTGCTCCTGCCAATCAGCTCCCAACTGTCATTTTTCAAACAGATGACAGTTGGGAGCTGATTAGCTTGCGCACCAATATCATACTCAATGATTTTCATCACTGTCACATGACATTCAGGGGTAAATTTACTAAGATGGGAGTTCTATTTAAAAGTGATGTTGCCCATAGCAACCAATCAGATTCCAGGTATTATCTTCTAGAAGGTGCTAGATAAATGAGAAGTAGAATCTGATTGGTTGCTATAGGCAATATCACTTTTAAATAGAACTCCCATCTTGGTAAATTTACCCCTTAGAGGCTAGTTGGTTGGTACTTCAACTCTCACCACTTTTTCTCTCTCCAAGTTTTGATAAATCTCCCCGAGTGTTGATCCTTTGTGGATGGGTAAGGACCAGTGGCAGCTCCTGAGGTGGGGCTGCAGACAAGTCCAAAAATCAAATAGGGGAGCCACACCAACTGCCCTTTCAAAAGCTGCCAAAATCCCCTGCCAGGACTCACTGACAGTTGGTGTGGCTCCCCTATTTGAATTTTGGTCTGTGCTGCAGTCCCACCTCTGGAGCTGTCACAGGTAATGATCTCTGAAGATAAAGTAATACATCATGAAACTAAGTTGTCATCCTCCCTTAAGTGAATAGCCATCACCAGTGCTATAGCCTACCAGCCAAGCCTGGCAAAGCATGGTGCTGTTACTGTTTTAGAGTTAACCAGCCCAGGCTGGTTATTCATTTTAGGAGAGGGAGAGAGGCATACACTTTAATTATTTATTGCTGTAATAAAAAAACCCAGTAAAGATACAGCAGCTATTATTGCCAAGTTTATAATCATGACCGTCAAATCTATATGCCAGAGTGCATCATTGCCCGTTCCCATCTGTATGCCGGTTCTTAAATTGCTTCTATCTTAAAATGAAGTCCTCAATGTACTATATTATGTCACTTCTATCTCATTTACTAGCATTTACCAGCCACACCAAATTATTTTAAATAAATAAGCATTTTACTATGTAATGTATTTGAAATCATCACTCTAAAATACATATCTATTACTTCTCTTCTGTAAACTCAGGACAAAAATTTGAAAGGCTTTAGTGGTGATAAAAATGCGCTGACTGCAAAAGAGAATCGCCCGAAGTGAATTTTCAAAGAGTTTGGTGACCTGTACTAACATATTCAGGGAACATTACTTGGAAATCGCTGTATTAGGAGAAAGATTTTTCTGGCAGGAATTCGTGACCCCTAGAAAAGTGTCAAATATTTTATTTTATAACCGAGATGACTTTCGTAAGGATGCCAGAAAATAAATTATTCATTGCAAACAAAAATCCCATAATATAGAAATATCAATCTGCTTTTGCAAAATAAATGCATTGATAAAAACGCTATAGCATTTAAAAGGCTTTTCTAAAACAAGGAATTGTATGTTCTTATATAATGCATACAATGCCATGTGTTACATTCTGTCTGAAAAGACAAAACAATTGACCTGTCCACATTAAGCAGCTTTTATAGATTACTTACTGTATATTTGATGTTTGGCTTTTAGCATTTTTTTATGCATTCCCATTCATGTAATCTGCTTTATAGAAGCAGTATGTTCTGGAATAACTGTACTGTTCTCCACTAGAAGGCAGGTAATTGTGTTTACTTGGCAGCCTACATCAAATTTGTTTGGGTGAATTGCTCCTTAATGTATAGGGTATGAAAGGATTATACCGAATAAGTTGTGTTATTAACATTAAATAATGAGTTCAATAACAGATCTGTAAGTTGCACCATAAAAGCAAAAATATAATGGCAAACTTATAATAGGGTCATTTAAGTCCAGCAATGTCTTATTTGAACTCCAGGTTTCTGTGGAATATAGAACTATAAGTTTGAGCCATGACATAACCAAGCATGCTCAGTGTACTGTAAGACACACTTTTTTGAACATCAGGTTTTAAGCAAGCATAGTAAAACGTCAATCTAAGAGAGTACTTATATTCTCAGATGTTATTTCATTTGTTTTATATTTCATAGTTCCATGTTTAATCATGTCAGCATTTTTTGTCTTTCACAAGGCTCCATTTAACAAACATTAGAATTTTATGGTGTTCAATCATGGTACTATGGGGTTTATGTATCAAGCAGTGAAAAGCGTGGAGAAGTGGACCAGTGGAGACATTGCCCATAGCAACTAATCAGCTTGAAGTAACATTTATCAAGTATAGACTATATAATAATAGGTAGGAGCTGATTTGTTCCTATGGGAAACTCCACTTCTCCATGCTTTTCCCTACTTGATACATAAACCCCTATTTGGCATAGGCATGTGCAGAGACATTGTGAGGGGTGTGCATGCCACGTCCCCCACATAGCCTCACAATCAATAAGCCGAGCACCTGGCTGAAGAGTTATTATATTGAATAGTCATCTGTAGAGGGTACCATGGCTGGTGGAGAGAGTATTGTCAGATGTCTCTTTTTAGAACAGACCGACTTCAGACTACAATTTTTTTGTTAAACCTGCTAAGCTTTAGGGCTCCTTATTGCCTTCGGCTGGATGGAGTTCCAGGTAGCCCAGACCCGGTCAGCATCATCTGCTTTGAGCGGGTGCTGGGAATCAATAGCAAAACACTTGTAGCAAGTACAGTCTGTGTCTGCTATTAAGAGCAGACTACTGGGTACTGTGTGTTTTAATAGTACTCCGACCTCTGTAAGGGCAATTGGGCTGGCTGCTGCACTTTAGGTTCACAGAGAGAGAGAGGACAGCAACGCATTTCGTCTACTACCATGGACTTTGTCAAGCTTAAAAGCTGCATTCACATGACACTCTCTACTTATTGGTGTTATGAGTGCCCTATTTAAACCAGCTCCAGTGATTTTCTCATTGCAAGAACAACTAGCTTCTAAGGAAGAGGATTATTCTCTAGCTCCAGGTTTCAGTTGTTCTTGCTCTATACCTGCATTCCCTGTCCTGCTCTGTTAGACTACAGTGTCTGACCTCCTGCAAGTATTCTGTTACACTTTGGGGCATATTTACTAAAGTGCGTTTTTTTAAAAGTGGAGATGTTGCCCATAGCAACCAATCAGATTCTAGCTATTATATTCTAGAAGGTGTTAGATAAATGTTAAGTAGAATCTGATTGGTTGCTATGGGCAACATCTCCACTTCTAAAAACTTGCACTTTAGTTAATATACCCCTTAGTGTCTGTCTTACAACGGGGATCATACAAATGTCTGATTTCCTGCACATTCTCTGATCTCCAGCAAGAACTCTGCATTATCACTGCACCTATTCTTATTATTCAGTTCTCATGAAGCACCTGCCTCTCTATCAAGTACCACAAGTATCTTGACCTCCCGTTAGCATACAATTGGTTACTGGTGTCTTGTCTCTAGTTCTGGGGATCATAAAAATCTCCAAAGGTACATGTGCTTGCAGATTGTTCTCTAGTCTAGTGCATTGCGATTTTACCTATTTAAATTATGCAACCTAGCGTAGGTCTCGCTCTACATCGCCCCAAAGTGTCCTGGAACACAAGGAGGATAGGGTTGATAGGGTTGCCCTAAAGCAAAGACCTGGAAATTAACTGATACTTTTCCACAGAAAAAGCTAGGTGTAAAATGTTTCTTAACCCTTACTGACATATAGGGGCAATTGCATTCTCAGTGATGTGTGTGACTGCGCAAATAACAGAGAATTGTGGTGTCCCAACAGTTTGCATTGATGGTGATGATGAGGATGATGAGGTTGGTGGGTGTGAGTTGCTGACATTCGGACCATTTCTCGAGCACTTTGCAGTCATCTACACTAATTACCCCCATAAATGAACCTCCTGAAAACTTATGTAAGTAGGCTAAAAAAATAGTGACACATATTGATCTGCAGCCAAATACATAATAGCTTTATTCTGGCTAAACACAAACTTATACCATGTTTACAGTTCAGAACCTGAAGGACAAAATGAGAACTAATAACTGTTTTATCCATTCTGTTTGGGACTTTTGGTGATCTTTGTGCTAACTGGCTTCTCTCAATTGCATTAATACAGACTTGCAACTATGAAACCCAATGATACTGTATGATAAAGCTAAAGGATACTGGACCTCATTCAGAGTCGGTCGCAAGCGCCGATGCGCTCGTAACCGACTTGATGGTTAGTCCTGCGCACGCGCAGAGGATGCACTGCCTGTGCGCAAGCCCCGGAGCGACAAAGAAACTGTTGCTCCGGAGCTCGTTACCAAAGTGGTGGCTGTCGATGTTGATCGACAGCTCGCCCCATTTGGTAGGCGGGCCAGGGGGGTGGTTTCCAAAACAGAGGCGTTCCTTAATGAATGCCTACCATTTTGTGGGCGGCCGCACTGACTTCAGTGATGTCAGTGGGGAGCTTCCTGCTCCATCAGAGCAGAAAGCTCCCTGGGGCTTACGAGTGCCCAGACCCAACCTTAGGGTCTGGTCGTAAGACCCAATGGTCGCGATAGTGATCACCATTGCGACCATCAACCTGGTCGGCCGTTCAGCTGTGGGTAGTAACCCACAGCTTAACTAATGACCAGGAGGCCGCACTTCAAAAATGAAGCGGCCGCCCTCATTCAGAGAGAGCGATCGCTTCTTCCGACCGTCTCTGAATGAGGGCCATTGTCTTTTTTCTTTTCTTTTTTTCCACACTGCTTAAAGCCCACCATGTATTTTTGTTTCTTTGCTTTTTCAGTATTTTTTTCTTTTATGTCTTACTAGCTGATGTATCTGGCATTGCCCGGGTTTAATCTTCAAGTTATTAGGTTTTATTATGTGATGTTGTTTAAATCTATCCAGTGGCAGGCCCAGAACAGGCTCCCTGAGTGAAAGTTCTGCTCGGCGCACTACGCCGTGAGGTCCGACTGGGACCCTGACCACTCCATTAGGTATCCCAGACTAATTGCCACCCCTCTGTGAAGTTTTCATCCAAATCCATCCATTGGAAGGCCCAGAACAGGTTTCCCGGGTCAATGTTCTGCCCAGCATTCCCGGGTCAAAGTTTTGCCCAATGTAGACCAACATTAGGTCCGACAGGAACCTCAACCACCTAGTATGTCTTCTGGGATCCAATGTTACCATTCTGTAAAGTTTTCATCCAAGTCCATCCAGTGGAAGGCTCAGAACAGGCTTCCCGGGTCAAAGTTCTACCCAGCGTACACCAACGGGAGGTCCGACCAGGACCATGACCCCCCTAAAACCTGGCCAGGATCCAACTGAACCACGTTGCATTGGTTTCATCTCAATCATTACAGGGGTTCCCGAATGCATAACTTGGCAGACAGACAAACAAATATACAGACCAATGAATTTTAGATAAAAGATATTAGGAAATGATTGAACCATTAATATTATTCATATATGCAGTACTGTATTTAAAAGTTCCCATACCTCGAGAGAAAATGGGGTTCAAGATTGTACAGATGTACAGACAAAACAACAGAGAAGATAAAATTGTAATACATAATGTGTTTAATGTAGAAATACAATACACCAGTGTTACTTACCACATCCCATAGTACCCAAGGCATCCCATTTCTCCATAGGGCAGATCCTCTGTAACAGGGGTTCCCAACCACGGTCCTCAAGGCATACTAACAGTCCAGGTTTTAAGGATAGCCATACTTGAGTACAGGTGACTTAATTAGTACCTCAGTTACTTTGATTGAACCATCTGTGCTTAAGCATGGATATCACTAATACCAGGACTGTTGGTGTGCCTTGAGGACCGAGGTTGGGAATCACTGCTCTATAACATACTGCAAGACCCTGAGATTGGCTAAGTCCCCCAGAGGGCTTTACCAGATGTATAGAGACCTTCCCCTTGTTGCTTTGTCGTCTACATGTACAGTACAGTATGTGTGGTGCTTTTTATATGGCAAAACAGTTATTTACCATTATAAATGCTGGAGGGTGTGGTACCTACTCACTAACAGTATTAGGTGAGATATTTCATAAATGTTTTTTTGAATTACCTTGTTAATTGATAATGATCTGTACTACTGTATTACTCTATTATAAGCTTTATTTGGTGGATCAGTGAATTTATAGTTTCTGCACATTAAATGTTAAATCAATAAGCAGCTCCGGACCTCTTAGCCTGTGCTGGTATGGGAAAATCCGGGGAAAAATGGTGTGGGGTTCCCCATATTTTTCTATAAACAGCACCGGGCTGAACCAGCAGTGGGGGGCTATAGCCATAGCAGGGAGACGCACAGCATGGGGTCACCATGCATTCACATTAACCAGAACCAAACTGGTCAGCCAAATATAAGACCAAACTGACAGTTGAAAGAGAGGAGGGGGTAACTCTGGGCACCACAGACCACAAAATAAACACATTATTAGTGGAAAAAAATAGAGAAGTAGATCTTTTCTTTATAAATCTGATATATGGATTGATTGAGCCAGACGTAATTAGTTCTCACATGCATCGTGTAATACAGATAATTTGAATTAAAGAAACCATAGTGCAATATTGTCACTCCAAATGCATAGATAAACTTAAATCCCCTCCAACAGGTTCTCCTATGATTATGTCCTCACCTGAGATGACGTGTGATCTTTATATACAGGTAGTCTTGATTCTAAGACCAGGATCTCCCAGTTTAGTTCTAGTGTTACATTATTCCGCAGGAACATATAATTGGATGGAAAAGGCATACAATAGTGTAATTCCATTAAAAAAACCCTAATATTTAACAATTACACACAATAAAATATTCTAATTACCCTTTGTTTAGGGATGGATAATATTCCAAGCATATAATAAAGAATCCTAACAAACAGGCACAATATGTTCAGAGCAGATGTCGGTTAAACTATATACAGTGTATATATATAATTATATATATATATATATTTATTCCATAGACAAAAAACCTTACGGTTTCGGGTCACGTCCACCGTGTTTTCCTGACTCTGCTGTATGAGCCTGAGTGCCGCACCATTGAGGTTGTATAATATATATATATATATATCCAAGGGGGAACGGGAGGCACTCAATGAGACTTCACAACTTGAAAAGAATCACAGCAAAACTGTTGCTAGTTGTCAACGTTTCAGTGACATTCACTTTTATCAAGACATGTCTTGATAAAAGTGAATGTCACTGAAACGTTGACAACTAGCAACAGTTTTGCTGTGATTCTTTTCAAGTTGTGAAGTCTCATTGAGTGACTCCCGTTCCCCCTTGGATATTTCTTGCTTATTGCATTAGGGGAAGGCACCGGAGCTATACCCATTTCAGTGCGAGTGCCGGGTCTGCTTGGATACTATATATATATATATATATATATATATATATATATATATATATATATAATATATATTCCATAGACAAAAAAAACCTTATGGTTTCACATGTCCCATTAAGGCTTTTGGACAAACCTATTGATTTTCTGCCACTCAAACTCCAAAATGCAATGAAATGACAATCATTAAGGCTGACGCCTTTATGGATGTGTTCCTTGCGCAATACAGATATGGTATGCCATCACACCATGTGGTTAACTACAGACTCAGCACTCTCACAGAGTGAGATTGCTGTCACTCACAAAATGGTGGATCTGCTAATTCACAGAATTGTGTGCTCATTGGAATACACACATGCAGTCTATGCAACTGAGGTTTGAGCAGTTATGTGGCTCCCACATCCCACTCAGTGCCCACAATTTCCCATTTGATCACCAAAACAATCTCACTGGCTTCCAACATCCTTCTCACTGCATATATTTATCTCATTTAGAATACACGTTCAGCTCCCTTATTTTTAAAAATATCATACTCTGTCTATGCATGTACACTTTCTTCCCCTATATGATTCCATGCTGCTATATATTCCCAATCCCTACTGCTGTGTGGTCTCCCAACTGTGATAGTCTGTGTTCCCTCATCCGCACCAATGTTTTTCCGCAGCCACACCGCCCTGCATCTGTGCCTTCTCCACAGCCACGTTGCTGTCTTTCTCTCATCTGTGGCAGTCTTTCTTCCACCATCTGCACTACTCTGGTCCCCCAGCCGTGCAACTCTATCTCCCCCCACCACCCGGTTTTCCTCCCCATCCACACAATTCAGTCTTCCCCAATCCCTACTGCTGTGTGGTCTCTGAACTATGGTAGTCTGTGTTCTCTCATCCACACCAATCTGTCTTTCTCCATCTGCACCACCCTGCATCCGTGCCACTCTGTTTCCTTCTGCACCACTGCCTTCCCCTAAGCCACACCACTGTCTTCCTTTCCTCTGTGGCACTCTTTCTTCCTCCATCTGCACCACTCTGTCCCCCCCAACTGTGCAACTCAGCCTCCTCCCCCCACCCGCACTACTCTGTCTTCCTACCCATCCACACTAATCTGTTTTCCCCAATCCCTACTGTTGTGAGCTCTCCTATTTGTACTAGTCTGTATTCCCTTATCCGCACCAATCTGTCGTTACCCATCTGCACTGCTCTGTCTTCCCATGTCCATGCCTCTCTCTACCCCCATCCATGTCGCTGTCCCCCCAAACCGAGCCATTCTGTTTCCTCCCATCCACACCACTGTTTTCCACCCATCTGCATTACCTTGGCTACCCCCCCTCTGTACTGCTTAACCTTCCCTCCTCTACACGCCATTGAGTCTCACCTATCCACGCTACTGTGTCTCCTCTCCCCATCCACACCACTTTTACCCCATCTGCACAGCTCTATTTTCTGCTTTGACCTCAGTTGCATAGACTGCATGTGTGTATTCCAATGAGCACCACCATTTTATTAGCTACAACAATCTCACTCTGTGAGAGTGCTGAATCTGCAGTTAACCACAGTGTGATGGCACACTATATCTGTATTGCGCAAGGAACACATCCATTAAGGCGTCAGCCTTAATGATCATAATTTCATTGCTTTATGGAGTTTGAGTGGAAGAAAATCAATAGGTTTTGTGAATTTTCAGATCATGTCTAAGCAGCCTTAATGGGACATGTGAAACCATAAAGTTTTTTGTCTATGGAATAGCTTTTTTAAAATGTATTAACTATCAGGGTTTGGATGAGCAAACCAGGCCACCTGCATGGGAGAAGGGCAACAAAATGGTACACTAACGCAGGTGGGAGAAGGAACAGCACACAGGAGGTTGGTTTGGGAGGTGCAGAGTGCGAGATGGCTGTAGGCGTGTGGTGTAGTGGCAGCCACAGTTGTGCAGAGCAATGGCAGCGGTGCAGTACAAAGGGGGCATCAGTGGGTGACAGAAGGCTCACTGGTAGTGTGTATGCACCTGAGAAAATCAAATCGATAAGTCACAGATGGATGAATGCAGCAGTGAGATCCATCTACGCATCTTTGCTAAAAAATGAATGTGTAAAAAAAATAAAAAAAAGTATAGCCCAGGGGGTGCTCTGTCCATCAGGGGTGCTCCCCCCAAGTGCTAAAAAAATAATATATTTTCTGTGTTTGTGAATTGTGTGCGCAGTAGCCGCACGTGCATCAACAAAGTAGTGCCAAGCGTGCGCCTGTGTCATAAGTAAAGGGCCGGCTGGCTTGACCGTTAAAGGGTGCTGTAACCCCCAAAGTACACTCCAGTCCAAACCAAAAAAAAATTTATTTTCTGTGTTTGTGAATTGTGTGCGCAGTAGCCGCACGTGCATCAACAAAGTAGTGCCAAGCGTGCGCCTGTGTCATAAGTAAAGGGCCGGCTGGCTTGATCGTTAAAGGGTGCTGTAACCCCCAAAGTACACTCCAGTCCAAACCAAAAAAAAATATATTTTCTGTGTTTGTGAATTGTGTGCGCAGTAGCCGCACGTGCATCAACAAAGTAGTGCCAAGCGTGCGCCTGTGTCATAAGTAAAGGGCCGGCTGGCTTGACCGTTAAAGGGTGCTGTAACCCCCAAAGTACACTCCAGTCCAAACCAAAAAAAAAATTATTTTCTGTGTTTGTGAATTGTGTGCGCAGTAGCCGCACGTGCATCAACAAAGTAGTGCCAAGCGTGCGCCTGTGTCATAAGTAAAGTGCCGGCTGGCTTGACCGTTAAAGGGTGCTGTAACCCCCAAAGTACACTCCAGTCCAAACCAAAAAAAAAATTATTTTCTGTGTTTGTGAATTGTGTGCGCAGTAGCCGCACGCGCATCAACAAAGTAGTGCCAAGCGTGCGCCTGTGTCATAAGTAAAGGGCCGGCTGGCTTGACCGTTAAAGGGTGCTATAACCCCCAAAGTACACTCCAGTCCAAACCAAAAAAAAATTATTTTCTGTGTTTGTGAATTGTGTGCGCAGTAGCCGCACGTGCATCAACAAAGTAGTGCCAAGCGTGCGCCTGTGTCATAAGTAAAGTGCCGGCTGGCTTGACCGTTAAAGGGTTCTGTAACCCCCAAAGTACACTCCAGTCCAAACCAAGAAAAAAATTATTTTCTGTGTTTGTGAATTGTGTGGGCTGTAGCCGCACTTGCATCCTCAAAGCAGCAGCGACAAGCGTGCGTCTGTCTGTTAAAGGATTACATCGGTGACAGCATCCAAGTAGGCATGTCAGACAGTCCGTACCTGTACTGGCAGGAAAAATAAGCAATTTGGAGGTCCCTGTACAAACTGGCTCTATTTTACCTGAGTTGCCCCCCCTCCAGTGTGTACTCCGAAAGAGTGTTTAGTGCAGCTGGGAACCTTGTCAGCGAAAGGCGTAGGAGGTTGCTTCCACAAAATGTGGAGAAGATGATGTTCATAAAATGAATTATCAACTCTTCCAGGGAGACCAGCCTCCAGAACGTACAGAGGGACCTGTGGTTCCAGCGGGGACGAATTAATACTCTGTGAGGATGAGGATGTACACACTGAAGAGGGTGAGGAATCGGTGGATGAGGAGGATGAGGATGACATCTTGCCTCCGTAGAGCCAGTTTGTGCAGGGACAGATTAATTGCCAGCTTGTTTTGTGGGGGCCCAAACGAACCAATCATTTCAGCCACAGTTGTGTGGCAGACCCTGGCGCTGAAATGATTGGTTTGTTAAAGTGTGCATGTCCTGTTTATACAACATAAGGGTGGGTGGGAGGGCCCAAGGACAATTCCATCTTGCACCTCTTTTTTTTCTTTGCATTATGTACAGTTTGGGGCCTAGTTTTTCAAACTGCCATCCTGTCTGCCACTGCAGTTTCACGCCTAGATGGGTCATGTGTTTGTGCCACCCACTCGTGTCGCTTAGCATAGTCATCCAGCTACCTCGGTGCAACCTTTTGGACATAAAAACACTATTGTGAGGTGTGAGGTGTTCAGAATAGACTGGAAATGAGTGGAAATTAAGGTTATTGAGGTTAATAATAGCATAGGAGCAGAAAAACCTACAAATTCTGTGATTTTAGCTGTTTTTATGCTTTTTTTCAAAAAAATATAGATCCAAAACACAAAACCCAGAACCCAAAACTCGGAAGGGTGGTTTTGGCAAAACCAATCCAGATCCAAAACACGAAGAAAGATCCAGATCCAAAACCAAAACACAAAACACGAAAAGTGGCCGGTGCACACCCCTAATATATATATACATAGATATATATATATATATATATATATATATATATATATTAGGGATGTGCAGGCTCGGTTCTACTCGGTTCCGTTCGTTTTTTTTTACTGAATCTTATTGGGTTTCAGCTGTCACGAGTTTTGGATAGCCAATAAGATTCGGTAAAAAAAAACGAACGGAACCGAGTAGAACCGAGCCTGCACATCCCTAAATTATATATATATATATATATATATATATATATACAGTATATATATAGAGTATTTAGAAAGGAGAGCACTCAAAAGGGACTTTAAAATAAAACTTGTCTTATGGAAAATACATTTTTGCCCAGGACATTACGTTATGAAAAATAGCACTGACTCCAATACACCAAATCCGTTGCGAATGCAAGAAATCTTCAAGGTGGTGAACAGGGTCCTAGATGAATATGATCCCTCTGGTGCTGTTGATTTTTAAGATCCACACTCACAGCCAACGTGTTGCAACCTGTCTCCAGCAGGGCCGCAACTAGGGGGGGACTGGAGGTGCACGTGCACCGGGTGAGCCGCTGTACCCGGTGCCAGTGACCTCCAGCCCGACGCTGTAGAGTGGCTCCAAGCCGGACGTCCGCTGGTAATATTTATTACCAGTGGGCGCCCGGCTCCTTCTCTGCAGCGACGCGGTGTAGCCGGAGGCTGGAGTTCTCTCCCGAACTCCAGCTTCCGGCTCTCCCCACGGGCACTAAGGCATGACGTCTCCCCCATAGTTCCGAGGAGCAGCCGGCGGAGCGGATGCGATGCTGGATGCAGGAGCAGGGTTCAAGGTATTTTTTTTTAGTAAGCTGCACTACAGGGCCATGGGCATTATCACAGGGGCATTACTATGGGGGCATGTGCATTACCACAGGGGCATTACTATGGGGGCATGGGCATTACCATAGCGACATTACTATGGGGGCATGGGCATTACCACAGGGGCATTACTATGGGGGCATGGGCACTACAGAGGCATTACTACAGGGGCATTATTATGGGGGCATGGGCATTAGCACAAGGGCATTAATATGGGAGCATGGGCTCTACAGGGGCATTACTATGGGGTATTGACATATGGGCATTACTATGGGGGCATTACAATATGGGCACTACTACAGGGGCAATGCTATGGGGCATTACTATGGGGGCATTATCATATGGGCACTACAACAGGGGCATTACTATATGGGCACTACTACAGGGGCATTATCTCAGGGGACATTACTATAGGGGCACTGCTGCAGGGGGAATTACCAGGGGGGGGCGCCAAATTACTGTCTTGCCCCTGGTGACAAAAATCCTAGTTTCGGCTCTGCATTAATCTATATAAAAAAAACATTGTGGCTGGGCGCTATCTTTCGTAATAACCATAAAAGACAAGAGCATTATTTTAAGGGTACGTAGATATTATACCTACCATCGGGATCCCGGCTGCTGAAATCCCTGCGACAGGATCCAGAACCGTTGCCAGAAGACTGGGACCAGAATCCCGATATCAGTGGAGATGCTGACGCCAGAACCCGACAGCAGGTATCCCGATCGTAAGTATAGCAGCCACCGTTATGGTTAGCCATGGAGAAGGGGTGTTTAGGGCAGAGGAGGGTTAGGTTTAGGCACCCCGAGGGGGTTAGACTTAGGCTGCGGGAGGGAGGAGGTTAGGGTTAGGCTGCGTACAGGGAGGGTTAGGGTTAGGCACTAAAGGGGGAGGGTTATAATTAGGCACTAAGGTGGAGAGATAGGTTTAGGCACTATCCGGGAGGGTTCAAGTTAGGGTGCAAAAAAGGAGGGTTAGAGTTAGAGGATTAAGGGGAGAGGGTTAGGGTACTTACTGTACCCTGTCAGAATACCGAGCATTGGGATGCCGCTGCCGGTGTTTTGACTGCCGGTGTCCCATACACAACCCTATTTTAAGTAATAATGATTTAGTGTGAAAAAAACCATAATATAAAGTATTTTATGTAGTGCCATCTAATAAGGTTAGGTGGCAAAAAAAATATTGCAATAAAATTGCTCCTCATTTATCAAAATATGTATTCTTAAAAACCATTGTATTCTGTTATACAATAAATTGGGGGTGTATCTGCGCTATTTCCTCAGGTGATAAGGGAAAGAAAGGAAAGGGAAATTAAATGGAAGGAAAAGGGAGAAAAAAATGTTTCTTAATTGGCTGCCACAGACCTCTGTGATCCCTTCCTAGATCACTTTGATAATAGAAATGATTGTGGGGTTGGGTCTTGAAGGGCGCACAATAAGTATGTTGGTGAAAATGGTTAGGATAAAAGAGTGGATGAGTAATGTAGCATGAATAATGGTAAGTATAATAAGTATTTTAATATGAAATATTGCTTAGGTAAAATTCAAAAACATAGATTCAGAAACAATATACTATGATATAATAAAATAAGTTGAGACAGGTTACATACAGTATGTAAAATATAAAACAGATATAAATATATAATAAAATAATGCACTATCAGATAATAAAACAAACTGTCCAAAGCTGGGTAGATGAGTGCGAGCCAAAAAAAATTGACATCGGTGTCAGTCCAGGCAGTGGGTGGTAATTTGCAAAAGAAATGGGCAATTATTTGCTTTTAAAGTCAGTCATACACTCTGCAGGACTTCCTTTTTGTATGGGCAGATAATAGTCCAGGAGTTCTGTGTATCTCTAAGGTCCTTTGTTTCTAAAGCAGGACTGGGGTGCTTTTTTGGTACTCAATATAACAAATGTGCCACTTTGGAAAGGGGTCCTCTTGCTATCATGCCTGGATTGTAGTGGGGTTCATGATAGTAAGACTGTGCTGAATAATTTTTTGTGTGACACTTGTATATCTGTGCATGACTGAGTCTCCCAATCAGCATGAGAAGTGCTATGATGCAACGGCCGCAGCTTTTTTCCACCCCAAGTTCTGTTTTCAGTCTCATCTATACACAGATAGACAAGTGTTACATATCACATTAATCAGCACAGTCTCATGGTGCATTCTAGTCACATCACATTGTTATTTAGATGCATTTTCGTCAATAAGAGATGCCCAATGCTAGCAGAGTTGCGCAGGACTTGACGGATCACTCACGCCAGTTATATCACCCTGCATTGTATATTGAGTCTAGATGAGCATGGACACATCTGTATGTCTTCTTATGTGCGATACATCTCCAATTGCTCCTAGAATTAGGAGTAATACCCACCTCAGAATCTTCTACATATTTCCTATTATTGGGATTATCACTTCCATTGTGTTCTTTTTCATACTGCAAACTATTTTCTTAAATATTGCTAGTCTTCACAGTTGCTAACATTTTTATTTTTGATATTAAGATTGTAATGTTATCTATTACACCTATTATATCCGTTACACCTATTTCTTCAGCACTCATTTACATATTAGTATGTGTGCCAGTAGGTTGATTAAGAGTAATACCCCTCCTTTACACTGGGCTAGCCTGTTTTACTATATTACTACTGTATATTGTAGTTCAGCTACTGTAATATTAAACTGGGTACACACTTATCTAATCCTCAGTAGATCCAGATCCAGATCAGACTGTTTATACTAATTATGTGAGGCTTCAGATTCCTGGAATCTGAACATACCCAAACTTAGGAGCTATGAGTTGAACCGAGCCGGGGCTTGGATCTTCCTGCCTTTTTTCAGATGTCAAAATGAGGGAAAACATCATCTTCCCAGAGTCGGATCTCATGTGTTTTGGATTGCACATTATAGTCCCTCCCTCGTGATTGGGTGCCACTTCACACTTAACACCAAAGGGAGAGGGTGTGGGTAGTATAGGGGCACTTAGTTTGTTTGTACTAAATAAAAAAAAAAGATTAGGAGCACTGAAGGCAGGGTCACTGTGTACTGTGGTCTGGCTGCAGTACTCTGAGAGACACAAAATGCCATATGAATGGGCTGCGGCACTTTGTTATTATTTGTTACTAAAAAAATTACCTACTGGGGCACTTGTTTAAAAAAAAAAAAAAAGATTAGGATCAGTTTGTATAATGGGCACTTTAGGGGCAATGTGAGGTAGTTTGTTGTGTATTCAGGCACTGTTAAAAATATTAATAATATAAAACTGAAGGCAGGGTCACTGTGTACCATGGGCAACAGGGTGAGCAGCTCCCACCCTGTTGCCCACAGTACACAGTGGGCAACAGCAGGCAAGAACTGCTTCTACTGATGCCTCAATTAAACAAACAACATCCTCATCATCAACATCATCATTAGCACCTACGTCAGCTACACAAATATCCACCTCAACCTGTTGCACATCCTCTGTAGCATCCTCAATTTCTATGTCAGCATCTTTACTTGTGCTGCTCATCCGCACAACTGTAGAGGGTGCAGAAATGGTGGAAGGAGGCTTCTCTATGTCTCCTATATCAGAAAGGTCAGGCTCAACATAACACTTATGGACAACCTTAAACTCTACTCAGGGAATTGTGACATTACTAAACACACAGTTTGTTCTTCTGCCATAGTACTTTATTTCAGTACTGATTTTCCTGTTTAATTTTTTTGACACCTCATTTATTCTCTGAGTGAGAAGGTCTTGCATCATCATGTGAGACAGAAGAAGATGCCTGACAGCAGTTGCAGAACCACCACTAACAAAAAAAGAGCAAGGCCTGAACCTTTCCTTGCCACTGCATTTTTGTTTATGGCATGTTGGCAATTTTATGTTTTGCTGCAGGAAACTTTCCCTTTATTAGAGGTGATGTTTTTTCAGCAATGTAAAATATTTTTTTGATTTCTGGTACCCTGACTTAAACCATCTATGCCTTTGAGCATCAACTACTAGATGATGTTGAAGAACTGTTAAGGTGCGTACACACTGGGCGATAAAGTGGACGACTGAACGATAACGATATCGTTATCGTTCAGTCGTCCACTTTATCGTCCATTTTTAAGCCCAAAAAGATGAACGATGACGACGACGTGCGTTCCCGCGGGTCGTTCATCATCATCGTTCATCGGGCTGACATGCAGGCCAACCTGACGATCTCGTCAGGTTGCTGCATGTCAGGGAATGGGGGAGAGAGCCCGGCACTGAACGATATCGTTAATGATATCGTTCAGCGGCTGTGCTCAATGTCATAAACGACATTGAGCACAGCCTGCCGGGGACACACTAGACGATATCGCTCAGGGAGCATATCGTCTAGTGTGTATGCACCATTAGTGTTCTTATTACAGTATTCAAATAACAAACAACTGCCCCTCAATTGCAATGCATTGCGCAGATATTAAGGCGGTGGCCCTTGACGTACTAACCATTAGTGTTCTTATTAAACGCAGTATCATGGCCTGAAGTTTTTTGAACACATAAAAATGTTTTATTTTTATTTTTAATTGTAATTAATAAAACAACAAATGGCTGTCCACCAACTGTGATGCACTGCGGAAATATTAAGGTGTTGGCCCTTGACCTACTGACCATTAATGTTCTCATTAAACACAGTATCATGGCCTGAAGGTTTTTGAACACACAAAAATGTTTTATTTTTATAAAACAACAAACAACTGCCCACCAACTGTGATGCACTGTGCAGATATTAAGGTGGTGACCCTTGACCTACTGACCATTAGTGCTCTCTTCTTATTAAACACAGTATCATGGCCTGAACTTTTTTGATAACACAAAACATTTTTTAATTTTTTATTTTACTTTTATATATTTTATACACTACTGCGAATCACTGCACTTATAGTAATGGTGGCACACAACAAAACTTTTTGCGGTCACCAGTGTGCACCAATAAAGAGTTAATGCTGCACTGTGGGCAGTGACAAAATGAACAACACCAGTATGCACCAAGGGTTAATGCTGCTCAGTTAAGCTACTCACAGCACCGGTGTGATATAAAAATACATCTAAACAAAACAAGTAATAGATGTTCATATAAAAATGTAAAAAAACAATGTTTTTCTTACTGCCTACATCAAATTTAGATCGGTCAGTATTATACTAAGGGGCATGTGGGTGCTACTGCACATCAAACAGGGCAGCACAGACGGTGTAATGGTAGCATTACTGCCTCACAGCACTGAGGTCATGGGTTCAATTCCCACCACGGCCCTAACTGTTTGGAGTTTGTATATTCTCCCTGTGTTTGCGTGGGTTTCCTCTGGATACTCCTGTTTCCTCCCACATTCCAAAAATATACTGGTAGGTTAATTGGCTCCCAACAAAAATTAACCCTAGTGTGTATGTGTGTGTGCATGTGATAGGGAACATAAATTGTAAGCTCCACTGGGGCAGAGACTGATGTGAATGGCCAACTATTCTCTGTAAAAGCGCTGCGGAATATGTGTGCGCTATATAAATAACTGGTAATAAATAAATAATAATAAATAAATCAAACAGAATGGTATATATACAGAGAAAAGTACCCAGGCGCTAAAAGGGTTAATTTACACACCCTGAAGCAACACGGCTGAAAGGGATAGTCAGTCCCAGTAGCCCCTGAAATGGCCCCTGAATCACCACGGGAGAGACTTACATCGGATTCAAAACACAAGAAGATGATGTTTTGAATTGTTTCGGAATCTGAAAATAAAGGGAAGATCCAATACCCGGCTCCGATCCACTTGGATTGGGTAAGTTTGGGTGGGTTCGGTTTCCTAGAAACTGAACCCGCTTATCTCTAATTAGAACTAAAATCAAAACACGGGGGTCCATGCACCGCATGCACTACTGTACCCTTGTTATGGCTGACTAAATAACAACATACAGTACTGTCACCATATGGCAGAAAAAAAGTTAAATATACAAAACCATTGCAGAGCTATAACTTAATTTAACATAAGTATAACAATAATTCATAATATGTACTTAAAAACAATTTAAGGATTTGTCATAGGAGAATATATTATGTAAAACAAAACACAAAAGGCAAAACAAAACATCAATAGAAGTGGAATCTGACTAAGGGCCTGATTCTGAGGTAGAGGTAAAACAATAAAAGTGCAAGTAACTTTCCACCTGGACAAACCATATTCCACTGAAGGTGGTGCAGAGAGATTTAGATTTGGGAGGGACGTGTCCAAACTCAAATCTAAATTGCAGTATTAAAAATAAAGATATCCAGCGTTTGTGTGCTACATGCAACAGCAGCCAGTATTTGCCCCACATGCAAAAAATTAAAATAAAAAAATAAAATGTACTTCAATCATTGGGTTTTCGTACTTCCCTGAATCAGGCCCATAGTTGTTGAAAATAGTAATGTAACAATTGTAGAGAATTAAATTAAATATATTAAGTAAATAGAACATAGAAAAAAAGACAATAGGTATTATTTGGAAATGTCAATAGATATTGATGTCAATCGATGGTTGGTAATGGAAGAAATCAGCCAATGCACATGAAATGATAGTCTGGCATAAATGATGATAATGCAGCATTAAGGTACATCATAAATCCTCACGAGTATACTGGCAGGCAATAAAGGACATGGAATAGGAAACAAGGAAGACAATAAAAGGCAAGATCATATAAATATCATACACAAATGGAGTAATGGTACTGTAGCAACAATTGACACACAATTTGCCCCAATGACTCCCTAAATGCCAAAATCTCAAACCAATTCCTTAATATAAAATAATCCCTGCACAGGATAACAACCACAGTCACACATCACAGTCAAACACAATATTGTAGAATAGAACTATGCATTGCAATACATTAACGTTGCAATCTCGGTCTTGGGCGTTGGAGATCATGCAATATTTGTCACAGCAGGATGCAGTCAAATTACCGCCGGAATCCAGACAATGGAAACCCAACCCGGGACTAAAGATAGGCATCGATATCCTGATGCCTATCTTTAGCCCCACGCTGAAATCCCAACAGTCGGCATCCTGAAAGAATGTAAGTGGGGCTTTCCAGCTGTAAGCCATGGGGGGGAGGGTTAGGTTTAGGTACCCACGGGGGAAGTTAGGGTTAGGCACCCCCGGGGAGGGTTAGGGTTAGGCTAGGGGAAGGGAGGGTTAGGCACCACTGGGGGGAGGTTAGGGTTAGGCACCCTCCTGGAAGGGTTAGGTTTAGGGAGCGGGAAGGGGGGGTTAGGGTTAGGCACCACCGGGGGGAGGTTAGGGTTAGACACCACTAAGGGACTGTTAGGGTTAGGGGGGAGGACAGGGGGAGGGTTAGGGTACTTACCACACCCAGTCGGGATGAAGATCGTTTGGGCTGCCGGCGTTGGTATTTCATCCAGTGGCTAACGAGCCGCTGGCATTAAATACTGATTCTGTCACAGCAGTAGACTTAGAATAGCATTACAGTATGATTCTAATTATCTGGGGTTAAGGGTTTAATTTTAATTTGAATATACTCCGTGTGATGTGAGTTTTGGCATTTTATCTTGATTATATTGAAAATATAACTTTATAGGATTTACCCAATCTTCTAGAGTGTAATTTGGAGTACGTATAGATCTCCCAAGCAATAGAAATATAAGGAAAGATACCTTTACATATTTATTTCAAACTTGCTTTGTGTAAGTTGGGTAGGTTTTGTGTTTAGAACATTGTTTAGAAACCCCCCTCACAACCAAATCACCCTTTCAAAGAGTTATTAATGATAGTATTTTTTATATGTTTTTCTACTTTCATATCCATATTGGAGAACAACTTTGCAGTTCAGGACCCTTAAAAAGGATAAGTGATCATATCTCGACACGAGTCACAGACATAAGGATTAAGTATCGTTTGAGACACTTTTATATATGTTTTTTATCTTCCTATTTATGTTGATATGCAGCTCCATTTGACACCTGGGTCTATTGTGTATTATTTGAGTTGTTTAAGGTGTGGTGACACCTCTATCCTGGGAAGTTGATAGGCTGCAGGTTTTGCGCACTCCTCCTACCTACAGATATTTTCTAAATTTGCCCTGTACTTTAGCAAATTAAGCTTTTGCTCTGGGTGCATTAATAACAGGTGAGGATTTTGCATAATTAACTTTATTTCTAACACAACACAGGGACAGATTCATATTGGAGCCCCTGTCCCAGGGTGTTAAAATGTATTAATTTCTTATTGCAGTGACAAGTGGTGATAAAAAATAATAATTATCAGGATTAATTAATAAATATGCCCCAATGTTTGGTTGGGTGGTTGGTTGGTTGTATAGAAATAATGGACCTCACCTTTTTAATATACCAGGAAATCAGTTTGTGTAAAAGCAGAGAAGCAGTGGTCAGAGGGGTTTCCAGGATCATTATTCAAAAATGGGATTCCAGATCAGTAAAAAGGGGTTTCAGTGTGCTGACATTTAGTTTAAAAAAAATAAAACTGGTTGCTTCAGATGTTCTGATAATAGAACAAGCGTCATAAATGGTTGTAGTACATTTGTCTTTAAGTGAACGTTTCATGCAAAACATTTTAGCATTGAAAACAATGCTAAAATATATCATATATGAAACTACATTTCCAATGCACATCATAACATTTCCACAACAATTTCTCTGACACAGCTGAGGAAACCTGATTCTACTCCATGGTCTGTTTATGTCATTTAATGGACAGAAGACTCCATCCAAATGAAATGTCTGAAAATAGCTGCAGCTTGGTTTCTCCCAGAGGAACTCACTTATTCCAACTAATATGACTGGACAGTCCTAAAAGAAGTTATAAAGGTTTACGGGAAGAATTGTGTACTAAATTGAACAGCCAGCAGGGAAAACATGTTTTTATTTTTCAATGTGGTAAGACCATAAGAAGGACATTTTGTTCATCTAAACATAAAATGTATCTCTTTTGATATCCTATCTCATCCAGTAGAGGCTTGAAGATGTCCCATGGCTGTAATTCCCGTCTTAGCGTTTCACTATGTATTTAGCTAGTATTTACTTATTTATAGATTTTAATACTATCTTCTATGGGCCATATATTTAAGTTGGAGCGAAAAGACCGTTATCGGCGATAATTTATCGCCGATGATGTCATTTTTGCCAGTTTCACTTATCCTCATATTCAATTTCAAAGACTTCTCGCAGGTGCGAAAAGTCTTTGTAAAGAAACGGGGATAAGTTTTCACCACTGTTTAGGTGGCGAAAAAAAGTGCACAATTTACTTCACTTTACTACTTCACTACATTTATTCTGAATTTCTCAATACCAAACATTTGGCTTAGGGGTGCCGTGAATACAATGCTGATGCTATAGGGTGCCGTGATTCAAAAAAGTTTGGGAACCACTGCACTAGATGATAAGTTGGACTACATGAATGATAATGATATCGTTATCATTCATCACGTTTAATATCGTCCAGTGTGTATGCAAGACATCATTAAGAATGCGTGCTCTTATGCATCTTTAACAATGTTTTTCATCGCCCGTACTTGCAGGGCAACCTGATGGTATCGTCAGGTTCTGCAAGTACGGGGATGAGGGAGAGTGCTGTCACTGGACAATATCGTTAATGATATCGTTCAGTGTGTATGCTCAATGTTGTTAACGACATTGAGCCTGGCAGTGCAGGGGAAACACTTAACGATATCGCTCATGGAGCATATTGTTAAGTGTGCATGGGGCTTTAGGCTGCCCTGAGGACATTTCTGCCAAACTTAGGACAACTTGCCGATGTGCTGCTGTCTCATACCTCAGTGGCAAAACTATAAATTTTGCTCCCCCCTGCCAAAAAAGTTTCAGATGCCGCCCCCCCATGGCATTTTGGTAAAATAATTACAGGGATGTTTATACATGGTTTGGCTCCCAGTGCAAAAGTAAGAAATGTGTCCCCAACCCCCTAAACAGTTTACAGTATTTTTTATTTTTCCTCTTTATAGTAATGCCCCTTACACATTATGCCACACACCGTAATGCCCCTTACACATTATTCCACACCCTCTGCGCCTCACACTACCTGCTTCTCCCCACCCTCTGCATCTCACACTACCTGCTTCCCTATCCTACTCCCTGCACCTCATAGTGCTCACACTACTTTGCCCCAGTTACAGTGCCTCTCAGTCCCCCTTTGCTGACAAAGACCGGCTGCATCCCCTCCTCCCCATCCCCCATGCTCTCCGTGGGCGGTTCGGCACCAAGCAGGGCACTCCTTTGATCAGTGCTGTCTGAGACTGGCTGCTTCTCCTCCCCATCTCAAGGCAGGCAGTGGGCTCTCCGCGGTGTCTCAGCACCCACCAGGAACACACACACACACATCTTCAGCGCTGGGATAGTGAGCTGCCTCAACGTTCCCCTCCCTGAGCATGCACACACACACACACAGTGACAGCAGGGAGGCGGAGCTGAGGAAACTGATGGGAGGGAGGCGATGCTGAGGGCATAGTCATAAGGAGGCGGAGCAGCGGACAGTTTGCCGGGAGGAAAGCTGCACTACGGAATCCAGACTGGCCCATCTGGCCAGTCTGGCCTTGCCTGTCTGTACCCCTCTGTCTCCCTGGCACAGTACAGCGGGGAGCTCCATGGTTGCCTAACAGACGCTAGAGGTCCAGTAGGACCTCTAGTATATGTCTCCTCCTATGCAGCGGCCATTTTTGCAGGGCCATTTTTAGTCCCCAAGCCACCATGCCCCCAAGCCACCACGCCCGACAAGCCTCCGCGCCCCCAAGCCACCGCGGGGTCTGCAAGGGCTGTAGTTATGCCACTGTCATACCTGTTCTTGTAGCTTTGACTATTGTACCTGCTTTTGCTGCTAAAGGTGTCTTAAGATCTTGCTCATGTCTGGAACATGGAATGTTGGTGCCCTGTTTAGATAAAAAATACAGTAGTTATTATTCTGAAAAAAATAATAAGTGAAAAGTCTGGGGCTCCCTGCTCCAGCCAGACCTGATACTAAATTAATAGCAATCATATTTAATAATTGTGCTTCCTTCTCCTAACCAGACTTACATTAAATGATAGCCCCCACACTCCACATTGCTTTATTCGTCCCAAGAATATAATAGCAGCCCCATCAAACCCCACATTACATAAATAGCCTCACTAACAGACATGGGGCCTGATTCAGAGCCGTTCGCTATTTGCGGTAGTTCGTTCAAAAACAAGGGGTGGCTATTCAAATGATCCGTTCGCAAATTGCAGTCTGTTCACACCTCTAAGTCTGAACGAGCGAGCAAAACATACGCTCGTTTATTTGTTAAAAACGCCCCCTGGCCGCTCGCAGCATACGTCATGTCCGCTATTTATTAGATTAATCGAGTACATCGACCAGCGTATGAACTGCTCGCTATTCTTGTGGTTGGTTTTTGCTACCACAATCTTGCGAGCAGTTCTGGCTATAAAATAACCCAGTGACGTGGTCAATGACGCTGCTGTATTAATTATGCACACCCATAAAACGCCCGTTTTGACCTTTAAGCACGCCTGCGTTCTGATCTCCACTCCCCGTTTTCAAGCACCTTCCCCTGTTACCACCCACATACGCCTCATTCTGTCACTCAAAATAGCAGGCATTCGCTATATTGCGAGCACATGAATTTCGGCCGCACTGACTGGTTCGCGCATGCGTATAACGATCCGTACGCATGCGCAGATGTGCGAACATCGCTCGGAACGAGCATACTGCCGCTAGCGAGTGGCTCTGAATGAGGGCCATAATGCAATAATATACTCCACCACTTTAAAACAATACCTCATGTTTCACTAATAGCCCCACTAATTTTCAAATGACATTAAGCAGTTCTGTGTTGTCTGTGTCCCCTAGTGAGACATAAAGATCTAATGCTGCAAGGACTCCAAATCACTAATAAATTACAGGCACATTATAATCTCTATGGGTTATATAGTAAGTAACAAATGTTAAAAAGGTTTACTTATAACATTTGAGAGATACCTTTATAGTGAAAACAGCTAACACTCTCATAAGACGTCTTCACAAATTATATTTCGGTAAAACCTGGAAGAATATTTCCATATTGTTGTATGTAAAAGTACAGTATGTTAATAAAATAAGTATTTACTGTACATTGGGAAGGGAATCAGTATGAGATGCCGGCGCTCGAGATCCTGGCTGTTGAAATCCAAACGCCTGCATCTCGAAAGGATTAACATATTGACACTTGTTGGTAGAGATGAGCGGTGGGATTCCTCAGAATTCGAACAGCTCTGAACAGGTGGAATCCGAGTCCACCTGAACGCAAGTTTGGTTGTTCCCACCTGACACGGATTCCACCTCGAGGCCGAACGTCACCCGGCCGGCGTCAGATTCTCGCAAAACCTTGCAAGACTCTGGTGACGTTCAGCCTCTATAAAAGGCGTAGCGCCCAGGACTTGGCGCCATTTTGCGTACAGTGAGGATGGATGTATTTAGAGTTAGACTAGAGAGAGTAGTAGGCAGTAACTAGTTCTTCCAACTTTTGTTCTTGCCGCTGGACTTTAAAGGGCATTAGCCCTCTGACTGTGATAACACAATCATATAAAATAAATAAATAACCTCCATGACTTTACTGGGTATTAGCCTACTGTGTGTGCTCCGTGACTGGGCATAAGCCCACTGTGTGTATACAAGCTCCGTGACCTTACTGGGCATAGCCCACTGTGTGTATACAAGCTCCGTGATGGGGCATAAGCCCACTGTGTGTATACTGTATACAAGCTCTGTGACCTTACTGGACATAGCCCACTGTGTGTTTACAAGCTCCGTGCCAGGGCATAAGCCCACTGTGTGTATAAAACTCCGTGACCTTGATGGGCATAGCTCACTGTGTGTATAGAAGCTCCGTGACAGAGCATAAGCCCACTGTGTGTATACAAGCTTCGTCACAGGGCATAAGCCCACTGTGTGTAGACAAGCCCCGTGACCTTACTGGGCATAGTCCACTGTCTATATACGAGCCTCGTGACAGGGCATAAGCCCACTGTGTGTATACAAGCTCTGTGACCATACTGGGCATAGCCCACTGTGTGTATACAAACCTCGTGACAGGGCATAAGCCCACTGTGTGTATACAAGCTCTGTGACCTTACTGGGCATAGCCCACTGTGTGTTTACAAACCTCGTGACAGGGCATAAGCCCACTGTGTGTATACAAGCTATGTGACCTTACTGGGCATAGCCCTCTGTGTGTATACAAGCCTCGTGACAAGGCATAAGCCCACTGTGTGTATACAAGCTCCGTGAAAGGGCATAAGCCCTCTGTGTGTATACAAGCTCCGTGACTTTACTGGGCATAAGCCCACTGTGTATACAAGCTCCGTGACTGCTTGGGCCTTAGGGTCTCATTCTGACCCACTCGCGAGCGCAGGATGCTCGCAAGCGGGTCGATGGTACCCAAATGCGCATGCGCACAATGGAGGGAACTCCATCGTGCGCATGCGCAAGACCTGGATAGCGACAGCCAAGCTGTCGCTCCGGGTCTCGCACCAAAGTGGGCGTGCTGTCGATGGTGAGTGACAACATGCCCCCTTTGGTGGGCGTGCCGGGGGCGTGGCTGGCAGACGGAGGCATTCCCATGGGAACGCCTACCGTCTGGGTCCGGCCCCACTGACATCACTAATGATGTCAGTGGGAGTGATTTTGGGTCTGATAGAGCCAAAATCACTCCAGGGCTTGCGGCAGCGAGACCCTACCGCAGGGTCTCGTCGCAAGCTCGATGGTCGCGATGGTCTTGACCATCGCGACCATCATCATGGACGCTCGCATAAGCTGTGGGTGGTAACCCACAGCTATGCGAGCAGGAAAAAGGCCGCTCCAAATTTAACTAGGACGGCCCTGATTCAGAGCGAGCACTCTGGTCAGAGCGTCCGGCTCTGAATCAGGCCTTAGTCCTCTGTGTATACAAGCACCATGAGTCCTTGGGCAGTAGCCCTCTGTGTATAAATAAAAAGCACTGTGACACTTTTGGGCAGTTGCCCTGTGTGTATAAAAGCACTGTGACTCTGCATGTCCTTTTTAATATCCAACATAAGGGTGGGTGGGAGGGCCCAAGGACAATTCCATCTTGCACTTCCTTTCATTTCTGAAACTGCTGTGTGGCAATGTGTCATAGATGTGCTTTAAACTGTGGTGTCTGTGCAACTGTGACGCTGCTCTGACGCTTGGTAACCAGTCACCTCACTGCAACCTTTGGCCAATAATGGTGAAAGCTATAATTTAAGCTGTGAGGTGGCCTAAATTGACTGTAAATGACTGTAAATGAATGTTATTGAGGTTAATAACACTCTAGGAAGAAAAAAAGCCCAATTTATGTGATTTTAGCTTTTTTGTAAATTTTTGTAAAAATTCCAAGTCCAAATCCAAAGCCAGTCACCGCAGTTTGGCAAATCCAAATCCAAATCCGGACGATGAATTAGAACCAAATCCAAATCTGGCAAAAATGGTCTGGCACACATCCCTACTTGTTGGTCGGTATGCTAACCCTTCCCCTCACCCTACCCTAACCCTCCCTCTTTGGTGCCTAACCCTAACCTCCCTTCCCCCTAGTGCCTGAACCAAACATCCTCCTCCCCGATGCCTAACCCTAACCCCTCCCCCTAGTGCCTAACCCTAACCCTGAACCCTAAACCTAACCCCCCTAACACCCCGATACTTACCTTTGATATCCCGGTGGTGTGGATGACAGCATCGGTAATAGGAGCATCGGCATCCAGACCGCCGGGATGCCGAACGCATACCTTGGGAAGTACCAACATTTAATATAATAACAACTAAAGCTAAATATAGAGTTGAATTATTGCTTCTAATCTTTGGAGTTGATATAGATATGGCTTAAAGGATAGTTATAAAGATAGTAATGTTGCTTGTCACTACCATACACTTAAAGGAACAATGTGCACGATTCAGAGTTGTACGCTAATCGTATCACTGATGCATCTTTGTACATGGCAGCGATGCTAAATTATGATAATGCCACAGGAGGCATCTTGTGTAAATAGACGCCACCTGCCGACTTCTGCGATTTGCTACTGCTTCCGAGGACACCGACATCAGATCACTTGCATGAACATTGGCCATCTGAATAAACCTCAGATTACTCAGGATGGCCGTGTATTTCACGCTTCAGGTGCCAGTGAAGCTGCGTCAGAAGACACATAGACTGGCCTCGGCACCCCCAGAAAAAGGGTCTGACATGCCCCTGTTTTCTGGGACACTGGTCATCGTTGCCTCCACTTCCTCACCCCTAAACGGCAGCAGCATGTTAATCATGCTGTGGCTTAAGAAGCACTGCAACCGTCATCGCAGACACTAATCAGCACGTGCACAATACAGATACAACGTATGCGACAATCGGCAACCATTGAAGTTTTACAAAAACCATCTGGTTTGCATATAATTTTGAATCAGGCCCAATATGCGTGTTTTGCTTGGTACACACCTATGCAATTATCGGGCCAATAAATGCAGGAGCATTAACCGAGAAATGCCTTTCAATGATCCTACAGGAATCCGAACTGATAATTGCTCTGAGGAGCCTATACACCTGGATGAGAAGCTGCTGATGGCATTGTAAGATACAAAAGAACGTAAATACCCCAGGAAAGTACAGTAATATACACTGCCTGTTAAATGCACACAATCTTAGCAAAGCCCATAATAAAATGTAGTACAAGCTGGATTTGTCCTTGGGCCCTTCCACCTAACTTTATGTTGTATATTAAAATGGATATGCACAGTTATACAAATCAAGCACTTCAGTGACAGGAACTGCCACTCTTGTGGTTGAAGTGCTTGGTTTGTTTGGGCCCCCACAAATTAAGTTACCAATGGACTTAAGGCAGCTAACAGGGTTGTTAATCATCTCTACAGTTAGAAGATGTCATTATCATCCTCATCCTCACACAAAATTAGCTCATCCCCACTGGAATCCACTTTTGCAGAAGTCTCTGTATTTTGTTGTAATTGGCAGCAAAGGTCTTCTTCATAGACTTCATAGTTCATTTTTATGAACATCAGTTTTTCCACATTTTTAGTAAGTAGTATCCTACACTGACCATTCACAAGGTTCCCAGCTGAGATAAACACTGTCTGGGAGTACACACTGGAATGTGGGCAGCATAAGTAAAGCAAAGCTAATTTGTACAACGTGCTCCAAATTGTTTTTTTCCTCCCAGTATTCAAAGGGACTGTGTGACTTGCTAATTTGTATATTGTTATTGAAATAATCCTCCACCATTCTACTGATGTCTACTGTATCAACTCGAGCCATGGTAGAGGTGTCAATAATTGTGGGCAATTCTTTTAAACCTAACTAGTTGTCATAATGGTTTTTCACTCTGGTGCGCTGAATTGACTCATCCTCATAAACAGTGGGTCTCTTGGAAAAAGTCAGCTTTTTCCTGGCAGCAGCTTTTGCAAGAGAAACTGAAGCAGGAGATGTCATTGTGTCATTTGCCACTTCAGCTGACAACTTGTGTTTAAGAAGTCTTTGCATTTTTGTGTCAGTTGGAAAGAAAGACATTATGTATGGCTTAAATATTGGAGCAAGCATGGCTACCAAAATGTAGTGATCCAATTTCAAGATGTTTCAAACCCTTTGGTTCTGGTGAAGCGAATAAAGAACTTGATCTACAAGTCCAGCATACTTAGCTTAATTGCTTAATTTCATCTCCTCCTCCAGTTTCTCTTTCTGTTTTTCCAGGAAATTATTTAAGGGAATCACCTGACTCAGGTTTGCAGTGTCTGAACTCACTTCATTGGTTACTATTTCTAATGGTTTCAGTAGCTTGCATACAATGGAAAGTATTCTATGCTGTGCTGTACTAAGGTACATTCCCGTTGCTCTCCCTACAGTATGCCATAGCTTGTTGTAGGCTTGGGTGCTTGTTGCTGCTTCTTGTATATAGGGTGGAATTCCACCTGGTTACTACCTCTTGCTTCAGTTGGTGGATAGCAAATGGAACTATTATTGCAGCTGCTGCAATCTTCTACATGCAATTGCTGAATGTTGAAAATGTCCAGAATTTTTTCGGGCCACAGAAAGCATGTTCTGCATGCACCTGTGACTTTTCTAAAAATACTGAACCACCAGGCTTATTGTGTGTGCAAAAATGGTACTTGTTTAAATTCCCCCAGTTGTAATACTTATACAATGTTACTTGCTTTATTGAAAACAACAAACCTGACTGGTATGCCTCTTAGTGAAGGTTGTAATATAGAGAGTGGCCTGCCTATTAATGACATTGTGTGTTAGAAACTGAATTGATGAAGCTGAAGGTGATGCACTCACCCAGTGGGCAGTCACAGTCATGTAACCTTTAGTTTGACCAGTACTGCTTGTCCATTTGTAAAGTGGATAGTCAGTGCCATTTAAGGCAACTTGATAGCCCTGTGCAACAGCATTGGTTGCACCGCCCAAGCCCAAATTAACAATGGGGTGGGTGGAGCTTCAGCTCCATGCTTGCCCCATGAGAATATGCCCATAGGATCCACTGCAAAAAAATGTTCCTGTCACCACCCAGATCACTGACTCTGAGTCCCGGCTGCTGCCCAAAGCATTGCCCATTGACACTCTCCAACCTACCAACCAACTGTCTGAAGCCCCACTGGCACTGATCCATGGGACTTGCAGAAGCCCCGCTACCTACAGTTCGAAGCCCCATCCACATACCGGCCAAAGCCCTTTCTCCGTGCAACACGAGGCTCCGCACCCTGGGCCACCCACAGTTGGGTTCCTGGTGATCTAAAGCTCCACCTCCGGGCCATCTTCTGAAGCCCCCAATGTCATCTGAAGCCCCGGAACACCGGCCATTCCCCAATCACCTCACTCTCAGCAATTGAGTTGGCTGACACCCCAGGCTCTGAAATCAAAAGAAGAGTCAGCCTTGAAGGCACAGGCTGAGCTGCCTAGCACAGGATGGAAGGCAGCTGTCACTGGCCATGAGAAGAAACCAATATGCACAACCACAGTAGCTTCCCACACATCAGAGTAAATATATATATTATGATTACTACAACTTTGATTGTGGTTCCAAAGCACAAAAAGATATTATTCACCAACAAGCATATAGTTACACGCTGTGATCTAAATACAATTAGCGCAAAAACAAATTATACAATCACTAGGTACAGTCGAATACATACGCATGCGCTCTGGATACAGATTTCCGGCATCAAAGGTGAATCCTCCGTCAATAGAAAGAAAATGATGACTAACTAACAGATTCAGAGTGCTTGCTTATGTACCCTTACAGAGATAGGCAATACAATAGAACAAGTTGACATAATCCCATTGGTTCATCTTCCTGGTTCTTCTGCTACGATGCAGTTCATAGGTCAGTTTGTATTGTAATAGTTCAGCCTCCAAGAGCTCTTTGTGTCCATTTTCTAAACTGGCTAATAAACATTACATTACAGAGTACATTTCAATGCCTATCACTCTATGATCCATAATTCACAGATGCAGGTTGCGATTTCTTTGCCGATGGAAAAGGAAGTCTGCAAATAAACAGTGGTTCAGAATAGCACCAAACACGGTCTGCTTATCATGTACTAAACCTTAGATCTTAAATACAGTCAATTCATAACATAATAAAAAATGAATATAACCTTGAATATTAACCTTAATGCTAGGGAACCTTTCTATGTAAGTATGCAATGTGTAAATGGAAGAATATTAAGAAAAGACACTAGTTAGCGTTGTGTGTCTATGTGTTTGTGGAGTTTTGGTAAGGACTTTTAATAGTGATCTATTGCGAAGGAGATGCACAATGCTAAATAATAACATCGCCGTATGTACTGATTTTGTGTGAGATTTGCTAAAATGGCGTTGGGCGGCCATTCGCAAAATGGTGTCTTGTTGCCATTCGCAAAATGGCGTCGTGCAGATTTTTATTTTAACAGATTCTGTCTCAACCAATCATCTGGCTTTGACAGTCCACCCTTTAATAGCAAACAATACGCTATCACACTCTGGTCTTAAATTTAATTTAGGCTTACACTATGACATATTATTGAATGTTATATTATGGGATGGCACAAGGTGGTTCTTAAACCATCAATAATGTGTCTCTGGGAGGGACATAAAACTACCCTTATATGCACACCGTGGATCTTGGCAGATCATGGGAGAAATGTGGGGATGCATCTAACCTATAAAGGAAGTCTTGAAGGTGATAAGGACTTACATTATTTAAGATGTTTTAAAATAACATTTAAAAACACATTTCATGCATGGCTAAATTTATACATCATCTGATGGTATGTTCTAGTTCAGGGTTGTAATGCAGTTCTTCATTTACCTTGGTATTCATACCGTTTGTCACGGCCAGGGTATTTCAGCATGGCGCTAGGCGGGTGTTACCTGTGAGGTTGTTGTGGCGTAGGCTGTCTGGTGGTGGAGCTGGTGTCTGGCAGGGGGCTTTGGCTGCGCATGTTGTTGTGCGGGCCTGTTGTCACTCTGCACTGGTAAGGCCGGGCGGCACCTCTGTTCCATTTGGCATGGGCGCCGCCATTTTGCCTTCTGGCCATGTGATGCGGCTGGCCAATCCTGGTGAGTCACATGTTCCCTCTGGCCAGTAACAGCACGGCATGGGGTATTTAGGAAGGTTCAGTGCCTTCCTTCTTTGCCAGTGCAACGTGTATCTCAGCCTAGCTGAGAGGGAGTTCTCTGTGCTTATCCTGTTTCTGTGAATTGCTGTCTGCCAGTCTGCCTGTCAGCTCCTAGCTTCCGCTGGACTACCCTGCTTTCTCCACCACCCTTGCCCATACCTGAGTGCCTGAGCCTGCTGACATCCTGCTCACTTGCCTTAGTTCACTACCTGCATACCTGGCTTATTATTTCCTGCATCACTACCTGCATACCTGGTTGATTATTCCAGTCTCACTACCTGCACACCTGGACAGTTCTAATTGTTTCTACTTGGACATTAACCCATTACTCCCACCACAGAACTCTAGTGCACGTTTATATATACCTGGACTTTTATTTACTGCCATATTTTATGTCTACTCAAGCACGTATTAAAAACCTTAGTTTTATATTCAAACCCGCTTCTGTGATCGCTCCTGCTACCACCCCGGGTCCACAAACAACCAAGAACATAACACTGTTACTACTGACCACCATCATAATTTCATTCCTTCGATTTACCTTATCTTTACATTTTCCACATTTCAACACAGTAGGAACACAGTTGACACATAAGCCAATTACAATGATGACAACCAATATGAGGATCAGGAGTTTACCTATGCTAGCAACTATTTCCTGGACCCACTCTCCTAGGCCGGAGAACCATTTCACTGGGTTCAACTAGGAAACCCATTCTTTTACCTTCTCCTCTACTTCAGCCACTGAAGCATTATGATTCTTCCAAAATTTCCATTTTAACTGCAGAATTTCATCCATCTTTCGGTCTATCACCTCCTTGGAGTCCCTAGTATCATTTGTGACATATGTGCAACACTTTACACCAAATGGGTGGCCAAAGTAACACAATACCCTCCAGTGACAGCTGTTAAATAATTTAAGACTAGCCTATGTTGCACAAGTTCTTTCTTATAAGCTTGTAACTCCCTACCTGTATACCTAAATGTCATTATACATCTCGGTGATATTATCTATTAATTTAGCAAGATCTTGAATATATCTGAAATTTAGAGTACCCCGAGCGATCCTGGTGGGATCCAATGCTACCAAAACTTGAAAGCCAGTTGTTTCACTAATCAATTGTGTGGCTTTATATGCATCACCAGGTATCATGTTTCTCTTGTCATGGTGTTCATACTGTGTGTGAAGATATGGTGATGGTGTGTTTTTATGAATACCAAGCATTTCACCATGTGCAAGGGTCATAACTTCTGGAACTACTCTTCCCAGGTAACACAAACCTTCAGAACTCGGAGAGAGCCACTTATACGCTTTTCTACCACATATAAAATATACATCATCGGGGAGAACATAAGGGATAGTAAACATCATTATTGTCAAACATATTTCCCTAGCCAGTGATCCTATTTCAGGTTCTCCCATTTGACTCATACAAGTTTCTGGATGTAATACGTTGGCACAGTACCCTTCTGGTACCCCACTAACCTGTCACGAATCTGTCTAGTTTGCACCTTTTGCCTGTAGACTTACCCCTGCCAACTGTTTCCATGGACTTGTATCTGCTCTGATCATGCTGGCTGCAGCACTTCTCCCTGCATTCCTTCCACAGTGATTATTTCACCTGGATCATTTCCTGACTGTGAACACTGCTAGCCCTGATTGGAATCACAGGTGTAGTTCTGACTCTACATGTTGTGCCTTCCACCACTCAGAATGCTACTGCCAGACCACCTGTCCATATCCACCAATTGCAGCCAGACCCAGGGTATATATATCCTCCCCTGATAGCATTCTGGGCCTGAACATCTCGTTACTTCTGTGGTGTATGGTTCGTGCTGTTCTGTGTTCTAGTGTATCCCTGACTCCTACTAACAGCAACCCCTGGTGCAATCCAGAAAACCTGCTACAGCAACCCCTGGTGCGTCCAGAAAACCTGCTACAGCAACCCCCAGTGCATCCAGAAAACCTGCTACAGTAACCCCTGGTGCAATCCAGAAAACCTGCTACAGCAACCCCTGGTGCAATCCAGAAAACCTGCTACAGCAATCCTGACGATCTGCTAGCATCAGCTAATAGTGTGAGTTCCTGTGCTCCTGACCTTAGCCCTGTGCTCTGCTAGCCCTACTCCTGGTTGGTCCCTGGCACCCTGCAAACCTGCATCATGCTTCCTGCTGTGGATCAACTCCTGCTCCTTCTACCTACCCACTCCCTCCCTGAACCTAAATCCCAAACCTACCTATTCCTTCCTGAACCTGTAATTCCCAATTATCCAATCCAGCCTGCACCTGAGTTCCAACCTTTGTCACAGCATTTCCAGATCACCCTGTTTAACCCTCGTCTCAGCATTACCTGATTTCCCTTTAGCCATTGTCACATTATTCCAGTCTAGAGTCAAGTTACTGTCATATCAGTTTTATACACGTTGTTCCAGTCCAGAGTCAAGTTCCAAGCTTATCAGTTCAAGCCATGTAGTTCCAGTCCAGAGTCAAGTTCCTAGTTCATCAGTTCAACTCAACAAGTCTTCCTGCCGGTCCCAGTCCGGTTCCTCCACTATCCTGTCATCTATCATCAAAGGCAGTTTTCACTGCTACACAAATCTTGCAAATAGAGCTATTTACGTAATTTGTGGTTCCAGTCATGCCGGTCTCCGTTGAATCCCAATCACCACATGAGACAGGTAACTCGCAGACACCATTTGTGACACAACCATTTCCTTGGTGGAACCTAGTGTATAATTATACCGGAAGTGTCTTCCACCTGTTCTGATTGTGCGTAAAAGTTCCAAATGTATAAGTTCACTATCAGCTGTTAGTGAGAAGATCATCGTCTGGTTATTCCCAGTCACCTCCCAAATTCCTGGTTTATTGAAGTTGGTGAGGTTCATACATAAAAGTGATCTATCTACTTGGTACTGGTGGAGTTTAAAATCAGGTGGTTTGGACTTAAGAAATTTTCCATCCAGTGCATCCCCTCTTTGCAATTCTAAAACCTCAGAGACATTTAATGGAAATGGCACTAACCCTACATTATGCTGTCCTTGAGGCATGTGAGAGCACACCCAACAGTCAGTTTGGTTTAAAACTTTGCCCACCATGGTATGATAATCCTCTAAAGGAGACCCACCCCAATACGGGTTATACTTAGGTTGACACCACTGGATGCATCTCTCATCGACTAGGGACCCACAAAACTCACACATACAATAATCCTCAGATGATAGACCTTCATACTGTCTCCGAGTTTCCAAAATAACAGATCTCTTAACAATCACTGTACTGGGTTTGGTCAAATACCGCCCTTGAGACTGTATTGCTCCTTCTCCCAACACCACTCTATCGATATCACCGTCAGCTCCCCTCTCTGTCCTCTGTCCTCCATCACAGAAACCAGAGATCCCGAAACAACCCAGGATGATGATAACTCTGGGAGAAAACACAAAGATAACCACAGCAGGCCACTCCATTGCTGAAAACAATGATCTAGAAATTTCTTTAGCTCAGGTATCTCACTATAACCTTTAACCCTCCCGGAATAGACTCACAATTGACAGGTCTACGTTATCTGCCTCAACTCCACCTTGTCTCTCCACCGGTGGGTTGACCTTCTGCAGTGAGTGGAATGGACCCAGGTATCTCTCTTCCCACCGATCTGTAAAACAACCTGAACGCAAGACATTTCTGATCATAACAAATTCTCCAGGTTCAACACCATGACAGTTTGTTTCAGGCATATTATGTGACAACAATTTCAGTTTCTGCTGTTGCTGCTTTAACTGTTTACTCATTGTTATAAGATACCTTACAGTAACCTCGTTGTTACTTTTCAAATCTTCCTGCAGACTTATAATCAAATGAGTTTGTCTACCAAACAGTATTTCAAAGGGGGACAGATTAAGAGAGGGTCTAGGAGTTGTCCTGATACTGTGGAGGACAAGTGGTAGTGCTTATGTCCACCCCAGTCCAGTTTCTGCCATGATCTTACTTAATTTATTTTTAATAGTACCATTCATCCTCTCCACCTTGGCACTGGCTTGCGGTCGGTAGGGGGTGTGAAGTCTACTATTAATACCCATCAACTTACACATATTTTGGAAGACATCACCTGTGAAATAAGTACCCCTATCACTTTCAATAATTCTAGGGATACCATATCTGCATACAAACTCCTGAACAATTTTCTTAGCAGTAAATGCAGCAGTATTAGTGGCAGCTGGGTATGCCTCAACCCAATTAGAAAACACATCAGTGCATACTAATACATACTTGAGATTCCTGCAGGGTAGTAATTGGATGAAATCAATTTGTATTACCTGAAAAGGTCCGTCGGTTGGAGGGATGTGGGATGGCTCGGTAGGGATTGGTTCACCATTGTTTTTCCTCAAGCAGGTCAAACAGTACATTGCTCTCTTTTCAGCTTGGGAAGAATAACCCGGTGCACACCAGTATGCTCTCACCAATTTGCACATACCTTGTTTTCCCAAGTGAGTCAGACCATGTGCTGCCTCAGCCAGGCTTGAGTAGTACGCCTTGGTAGCCACTGGCTTACCTTGTCCATCTCTCCAGAGTCCAGAGGACTCTTGCCCACATCCCTTGGACCTCCAGACTGCCTTTTCCTGAATTAAACACAAATTTTGCATCTCAATTAATTTCTGCATATCAATCATTTGAATCATCATTTAGTTAATTGGCATGTTCACTTTTAAACCTGCTGCCCATTTGGCAGCTTCATCTGCCCTGTT
The DNA here is from genome assembly GCA_031769625.1 of Taudactylus pleione. Classification (NCBI taxonomy): domain Eukaryota; kingdom Metazoa; phylum Chordata; class Amphibia; order Anura; family Myobatrachidae; genus Taudactylus; species Taudactylus pleione. The sequence goes on along the minus strand of JAUIMM010000364.1, from coordinate 1,733,051 downwards.
ATTGCCCAGTGACACCAGATCGTCCTCACATGTATGGGCTTTACACTTAATTACCGCCACTTTCTTAGGCAATTGGATCGCTGTCAGTAGTCTTTTTATATGTCTGGAATGTGTGACTGGTGTGCCTGCTGCTGTCTTAAAGTTTCTCAGAAGCCATAAGGCACCAAAATCATGTACTACCCCGAATGCGTACCTAGAGTCAGTGTAGATATTAGCAGATTTTCCTTTTGCTAATTCACACGCTCTTCTTAGTGCCACCAGCTCCGAAACTTGGGCCGAGTGAGGTGGATCAAGAGGTTCGGCTTCTATGATGTCTTCGTCATTTACAATAGCATAACCTGTACATAACTCTCCAGTGTCAGTCTGTCTATGACAACTCCCATCCATGTAAAATGTCACATCTAAATTTTCTTACGGTGTACCCCGTATGTCAATACTACATCCTCACTCGTACTGACCAATAGAGCAGTTGCTGCTACACTTCTTAAACACGTTGGGAATGATCTTGCCACAGTGTTCAATTGTGCACTGTAGTATGCTATGGGCCTACTGGCATCACCATGTTTTTGTGTGAGGACACCTGCTGCGCAACCATTAGCTTCCGTACAGTATAAATCAAAAGGTTTTTCATAATCAGGTATTCCCAATGCAAGTTCTCTTGTCAGACTATCCTTAAGATTAAAGAAACCCTGCTGTGTTTCCTCTGTGTGTACGACATGATCGGGCTTTGAGGAAGAGACTAAGTCCTGTAATTGTAAAGCCAAAATAGAAAAGCCTTGGATCCACATTCTGCAGTATCCACACATTCCCAAGAAGGTACATATTTGCTGTTGGTTCTGCGGCAGTGTCATGGTCTGTATAGCCTGGATTCTGTCAGTGGTCAGATGTCATAACCCCTGGGTTAGACAATGTCCCAAGTAGTTAACCCTGGACTGGCATGGCTGTAGTTTGTCCTTAGCAATCTTGTGTAGTGTTTGCAAGAGATGAAGCAACAGTAGTTTAGTATCATTTAAACATGACATAAATGATTCAGAACACAACAATAAATCATCTACATATTCTATTAGTCCAGATCCATTGGCAGGTTGAAAAGATTGTAAACAGTCATGTAAGGCCTGGGAGAAGATACTGGGGCTGTCTGTGAAGCCCTGGGGCAATCGTGTCCATGTGTATGTAAAGGCAAATAGGTACTGACAGTCAGGATGAAGAGGGAAAGAGAAGAAGACAGAACAGAGGTCAATGACAGTAAAATGGGTGGCATTTGGTGGGATCTGCATTAGAATGACAGCTGGATTTGGCACTATGGGGAATTGGCTCTTTACTACCTTATTAACCCCTATAAGGTCCTGTACCAGCCTATAACCCCTCCCACCACTCTTCTTCACAGGAAAGATGGGACTGTTGGCTACACTTGCTGTATGGACTAAAATTCCCTGTTGTAATAACCTGCTCAATTATGGGATAAACCCCTATCTCTACCTCCTGTTTTAATGGGTACTGGGGAATTTTTGGAGCTTGCCTACCGCTTTTTAGATTTACCATTACGGGAGCTACGTTTGCCATCAATCCAGTGTCCTGTCCATCTTTGGTCCAGAGGGACCCCAGTATCTGAGATAATATTTGTTCTACTTGAGATGGATTTTTATCTGAAACAGTAAAGTAAAACATTAATCTTTGGGGAGTGTCCAGTATATCCCTCACCTCGTGCGCAACTCTCTCTGGGATAGCTAGAAATATACCATCAGAAGTACAATAAATGACACATCCCATTTTACATAACAAATCCCTTCCCAGTAGGTTAGTAGGGGCCGCTGCTGCCAGGAGAAAGGTGTGCCTGGTATGCAATGGACTGATAGTAACCTCTGCAGATTTGGTTAAAGGATAATGTTGCACTTTACCCGTTACACCCATTGCTGGTACTGTTCGCTGGTCACCTGTAAATTAGATGGAGATTTTATCACTGATCTGGTCGCCCCTGTGTATGCAAGAAAAGAATGTTTAGTACCAGCTACATCAATTAACATTACAGGTTCTTCTCTAACATCCCCAGTTAACCTAACTGACTGTAGACTACAGGTGTGACCTGACCCCTACAGCTGACTATCTTCTTCCAGCAAACCATTCACTGCTGCCATGTGAGCAGGTGATGGCTGGAATTGTCCTTTCTGTTGTGGGTGCCCCTTCTGTGGGTATGTTGGTGTTCCCTGGTTTGGTGTTTCCCATTTTCTAGCCTTACAGAACTTACTTATGTGCCCCTTCGTAGTTGACGTGTTGTAAAAGGTTGTTGTTGTGTGGATTGGGGAATGAGGAAAGATTGTGGTTGTGTATAGGGATAGGGGTTTGGAGGTTGTATGGGATGTGTATATTGTGGCTGAGTGTGGTAAGAGTGCTGCGGTGTTATTTGTATTCCTTCCAGAGCTTGGATACTAACAGCCATTAGTTTCTCGCTCTGTATTTCTCTCTTCCTAAAGATGTTTTTATCATGTTCAATTGTAGATTCCCTGAGTGTGTCTACTGTAACTCCCCTCCACACAGGAAGTGAGGTGTGAACCCTGGCTTTTAGAGTGTCCTTAAGACCATCCATAAGCACTGTGATCATCATTTCCCTGTGATGGGTGTTGTCTTTTATATCCTCTATACCTGTGTATTGGGTAATAGTATGCAGCGCTCTGGTAAAATAATCTATTGCAGACTCACTCTCTTTCTGCTTAATTGTGAAGATTTTACTCCAGTTAACAATTAATGGGAAAAATACAGCCAATTGGGTGACATTGTGGGTTATATTGTCCTGATTACCTGTATCAGTTATGGGACTATCTCCATCCAATACACAAGCCATGATAAACTTTTTCACGTAGGTATTGTGTGGAAGACATGCCCATAATACCACTCGCCAATCTTTATTGGTTGACTAATGAGCATTACCTAAATCCTTTACAAATCTCTGGCACTTTGCTAGTTCTTTCCTAGGGTCGGGGAAATCTGTCATTATAGAACATAGTTCTGCTCTTGTCCATGGACAATGCATCACTACATCCCTTGTGGCCACTACACCATGCGCATCCGGATTCCCATTGGGAAGAGTTATTACCTAGTTGACAGTTCAGCCTACTGCTACTACGTATGGTATTAGTAATCTCCGCTATTGTGAAAGCGGGTGTTAATACTTCCTGTACTGGTGGGGCTACCTCCATTTCTGGTACAAGTGGGGCAGCTACCTGTGCTTGCTGTGGTGGTACATTTAACATTTGTGCAACATGGGAAAGAGCGGACATCACAACAGGTTCATCATCTGCATCATAAACATGTTCCTTATAGTTACTTAGAAGAGGGTACAAATTACTTGTTACATTTTTATCAGTTTTTAGATCGACCCTACCTTCACCCCCATCCACATAGGGCGATGGTGGAGTGCGTGAACTACTGACACTACCTTCCGCAATGCTACATTGGTGTGCATGCGTGCTACTTTGCGGCGCGCACGCAACACTATTTATGTGTGCGCTCCCTTGCGTCATGCACAAGATGCTAGTTTGCATCGCGTGCACACCGCTAAGCCACATATCCCCCTCATGCTGCCACAACTTCAAGCAATCATTAAACTTTACCCTTTTCTTCAGAGACTTCACTAAACATATACTGTCTCTGAGATTGTTCAGAACCTCTGAATCAAAGCTACCAATCTTAGGAAAAGGTGTTTTACTTTTCTTGGTCATTTTGACCCATATGTCGCAGTACGCTGTAGCGTACGCACCATACTTTTGAAACATAACATACCTGGCCGATCCTAACGGCCCTTCCATCTGTAGTGCATCATCAACCATTACTAGAGATTGCTTCGCAGCCATCTGGGAAAACGCTTAGCAATTTCTAGAGAATTTTGATTGGTGAACGATTTTGAAAGAGCTACGTTCGCTCACTCCCTCCAGTTATACACAGCAGACCCTCCTGGCATTACATTCGGCTTGCAGAACGAAGAGCAGACTAACCACCTATTGTAAAGTATTCTACTTGCGGCCATAATAAACCAAGCTTCTGCTGCTCGCTCCTTCCCGCTATACCCCACTTCATCGCTACGTTATGATCCATGTGTATACACGAGGAGTAAAGTATCCGCCTAGCGAATTATTTTACTTGTGGTGAATTTAACTCCAAGCTTCACCACTAGCTTCCTACTTTGAGTTTACTCCCACTGGTAGCATCTAGAACAGGGGTTCCCAACCACGATCCTCAAGGCACACTAACAGTCCAGGTTTTAAGGATAGACATACTGGAGCACAGGTGACTTCATTAGTACCTCAGTTATTTTGATTTAACCATCTGTGCTTAAGCATGGATATCACTAAAACCAGGACTGTTAGTGTGCCTTGAGGACCGAGGTTGGGAATCACTGATCTAGAAGTTCCAATAACCCCTAACCTTGCCAGCAGTTTCACTCCCACGACACCCACTTCACAATCACAATTTATATAACCATGCGGTCAGATCGCATTGCCCAAAGAACCTAACTGATCAATGGACTTTGCGATTAATGGATGCCGAACCAAGAAACCCCTTAATTTCTCAATAACCTAAACCACAATGTATCTGCTTTGTACACTGGCCCAGTAGTTTGTACTGCCCCGTTGGGCACCTACCGAGTTTACACTGAGGTTTAACAGACAGTAACCTCCACTTACACTTAGACCTAACAGACAGTAGCCTCCACTTTGCAATCTCACATTTCAATTACCCACTTTTTCTGAGCAGAAAATAAAAACCTTTTTCCCTTAATATAGCAGTATAATTCAGAGGTTTTAGCAAGCAATCACACTATACATACAATGACCGTTGAACACGTGGCAGCAATACAGGAAATATGCATACGCTATTGTGCAACTTCCCCTTTTAACACTAACCTTTATCAATGAAGTTAAACAAACTTTTTCCTTCCTTGTCCCTGGATTCTAATCAGCGCTCCTTGAACTCACACAATAACGGATAGCGGTCTCTCAGCATCAAGTGGTAGCAGGTTTTCGAAGGCACAATGCATTATTTCCTGCGTATGGCACCTCCAACCTTTGCTGAGAGATCGATAACCGTCTGTTACCATGTAAATTGGTAGGATGATCTCACTCTAGGAGCCCCCAACTATGAATACCTAATGATCTATACACCCTAAATGTCGCTATTTAGCGTTATAAGTCGCACAAGAAATAATTGTTTTCCAGACTTTGATTATGGTTCCAAAGCACAAAAAGATATTATTCACCAAAAAGCATATAGTTACACGCTGTGATCTAAATACAATTAGCGCAAACAAATTATACAATCACTAAGAACAGTCGAATACATACCCATGTGCTCTGGATCCAGATTTCAGGCATTAAAGGTGAAGCCTCCGTCAATAGAAAGAAAATGATGACTAACTAACAGATTCAGAGTGCTTGCTTATGTACCCTTACAGAGATAGGCAATACAATAGAACAAGTTGACATAATCCCATTGGTTCTTCTTCCTGGTTCTTCTGTTACGATGCAGTTCATAGGTCAGTTTGTATTGTAATAGTTCAGCCTCCAACAGCTCTTTGTGTCCATTTTCACGCCGAAGAACAAGTCTAATCTGGCTAATAAACATTACATTACAGCATACATTTCAATGCCTATCCTTGCCGATGGAACCGGAAGTCTGCAAATAAACAGTGGTTCAGAATAGCACCAAACACGGTCTGCTTATCATGTACTAAAACTTAGATCTTAAATACAGTCAATTGATAACATAATTAATAATGAATATAACCTTGAATATTAACCTTAATGCTAGAGAACCTTTGTATGTAAGTGTGCAATGTGTAAGTGTAAGAATATTAAGAAAAGATGTTAGTTAGCATTGTGCATCTACGTGTTTGTGGAGTACACCGTGCTACGTGTTTTGCAGGGTTGTTCCTATTATGGGTATTAATAAATGTACGTATAGTTTTGGTAAGGACTTTAATAGTGTTCTATTGCGTAGGAGACGCACGACGCTAAATAATAACATCGTCGTATTGATATTGTGTGAGATTCGCTAAAATGGCATTGGGCGGCCACTTGCAAAATGGTGTCGTGCAGATTTTAATTTTAACAGATTCTGTCTCAACCAATCATCCGGCTTCGACAATATATATATATATATATATATATATATATATACAGTATATATATATATGTATATATACGTGTGTATGTATGTATATATATATATATATATATATATATATATGTCTATATTATATGTGTATATATATATATATATTGTGACACAGTTAGGTTAGGGGGTCCCTCTCCTGGGTAGAGGACTCCTTCCTTACACACACACACAGCAGCAGGGAAGCAGCACACCAGTCTGGATGCAAGTACAAGCTGGTCGGCGCCAGTCTTTATTGTACAATGTCAGAAATATAAAGAAAACATAAATATAAGTCCTAGCCCTGTCGGGGCACTAACTTCACAGGTAGTTCCCTCACTACCAGAACCTGGCAGGGCCTAATGCCCTCGCCAGCAACAAAGGCACAGCACAACACTCACAGTTAGGTTTCCAAGTGTCTCTGAGCAAACTCCCTGCCTGCTCTCCCAGGTGAGACACTCAGCCTTATCCAAACTAGGCTTATATTGGCCACTCTCAGGAGGAAACCCTAACAAGCCTGTTACCAGGCTGCGAGAACCAAAACCTGGAGTGGCCGTGGGTGGAGCCCTCCCTCCCCTCTCACCCACAACCCCCAGGTCCCAAACCGGCTTTTCAAAGAGCCGAAACTCAAGCCTGCTACACTGCAGACTTTCTCCTGGGGGTTTAAAACACATAAGACAGGAATCTGGGACAAATGTACCTGCCACAGACCACTTTACCAATGATCCTATCACATATCCCCCCCCTTTGTTTCGACCTGTGGGGCGGAACAACTGAAGCCCCCAAACAATGAACGCGTGACAACGCGTCAGCATTGGCCAGCTGGCTTCCTGGCCTGTGTTCCACTGAAAATTTTAAAGTTTGTAACGCCAAGAACCATCGCGTAATTCTCGCATTACTGTCCTTATTTTCAGACATCCACTTCAAAGGGGCATGGTCAGTAATCAATTTGAACTTTCTTCCAACCAAGTAGTACCTGAGAGCCTCTAATGCCCACTTTATGGCCAACGCCTCCTTCTCCACTGTGGCATAGTTTCTCTCATGTACATTCAACTTTCTACTTAGATACAAAATAGGGTGTTCCTCACCCTCCTTGTTCTGGGACAGGACCGCTCCTATACCTACTTCTGATGCATCGGTTTGTACTATGAATTCCCTTTCAAAATTAGGAGTCATCAGGACTGGTTGGGAACACAATGCTACTTTCAACTCCTGAAAAGCTTTCTCTGCCTCAGGACTCCATTCTACCATGACTTTTTGTTTGCCTTTGGTCAGGTCAGTCAGTGGGACTGCCATGGTGGCAAAGTTGGGTATAAACCTCCTGTAGTACCCCGTAATTCCCAAGAAGGCTCTCACCTACTTCTTATTCAGAGGCCGTGGCCAGTTTTGTATGGCATCAACTTTATTGAGCTGAGGCTTTATCAGGCCTCTGCCAATGGTGTATCCCAGATATTTTACTTCCTCCATGCCTAGACAACACTTTTTTGGGTTGGCTGTCAAACCTGCCTTATAGATGGAGTCCAACACTGCTTGTACCCTGGGTAAGTGAGACTGCCAATCAGGACTATGAATGACCACGTCATCCAGATAAGCAGCCGCATACAGTCTATGGGGCCTTAGAATCCTGTCCATCATTCTTTGGACGGTAGCAGGTGCCCCATGTAGCCCGAAGGGCAACATCTTGTACTGAAACAAGCCCTCTGGCGCTGAAAAAGCTGTCTTTTGTTTGGCGCTCTCGGTTAACGGTACTTGCCAATACCCTTTGGTTAGTTCAAGAGTGGTTAAATATCTTGCCGTCCCTAGTCTCTCAATCAGTTCATCCACTCTTGGCATCGGGTAGGCATCGAATTTTGAAACACTGTTCAACTTTCGGAAGTCATTGCAGAAACGCACACTCCCGTCGGGCTTTGGAATCAACATTCTTCAATAAGCCCTAACTCTAGCATATTTTTAAATTTCTTTCGACACCGATTCTCTTTGTGCTTCTGGTAACCTATAGGGCTTTAGATTAACTTTAACCCCTGGGTCAGTGATTATGTCATGTTTAATGACCGAGGTTTTCCCAGGTACGTCAGAGAACAGCACCCTATTTCTGATCAGAAACTCCTTGACCTCTTGTTGTTGAATTGCCGACAGGGTTTTTGCCACTGTCACTTCGGGAACTAAGGGCTCTGGATTTACTGGAGGGGCTCGGACGGCCAACAGTACCGTTCTATCTTTCCAGGGCTTTATTAGATTTATATGGTATATCTGTTCCGGCTTTCTTTTCCCCGACTGGTAGACTTTGTAATTGACCTGTCCCACTCTTTCTAAGATTTCAAAGGGCCCTTGCCATTTAGCCAAAAGTTTATTTTCCACAGTGGGAACCAACACTAACGCTCTGTCCCCAGGAGCAAAGCTGCGTAACCGGGCATTGCGGTTGTATACCCTCTGCTGTGCCTGTTGAGCCTGTTCCAGGTGCTCTCTCACTATCGGCACTACTGCAGCAATTCTCTCCTGCCCCTCCCATGTCTCTTTGGCAATGTCTAGTAACCCCCTTGGGTGTCTCCCATACAACAAGTCGAAGGGTGAAAACCCGGTGGAGGACTGGGGAACCTCTCTTATGGCCAACAATAAATACGGCAATAAGTAATCCCAATCCCTACCATCCTTGTCGACCACTTTCCTAAGCATGTGTTTTAATGTCTTGTTAAATCTCTCGACCAGCCCATCGGTTTGGGGGTGATAAACCGAAGTTCTTGACTGTTCAATTTTGAACAGGCGGCATAACTCTTTCATGACTTTTGACATAAACGGTGTACCCTGGTCAGTTAGAATCTCCTAGGGTATACCCAGCCTGCTAAAGACATGAACTAGCTCTCTGGCAATGGTCTTGGTTGACGTATTGCGCAACGGGATCGCTTCCGGGTACCTGGTAGCGTAATCCATTATGACCAGAATATACTGGTGTCCCCTGGCAGACTTCATTAAGGGTCCAACCAAATCCATCGCTATTCTTTCAAACGGCACCTCTATAATAGGCAATGGAACTAGTGGACCCTTAAAATGTGGCCTGGGAGCATGATACTGACACTCAGGGCAGGATGCGCAAAAGTCAGACACCTCTTTATGAAGCCCGGGCCAGAAAAACCTCTGCATTATTCGCTCAGTGGTTTTCTCTACCCCTAGATGGCCTGCCGTTATATGACCATGGGCCAGATCCAACACTGTTCTTCTGTAGGCTTTGGGAACTATTAGTTGTTCCACAATATCTTCCCCCTTTTTAGTCACCTGATATAACAAATCCTGACACATTGCCATGTGGGGATAGGACAAAGGACTATCAGGGTCTACGGGTTTACCATCAACTACTTTTACATTCTCCCTGGCTTTTACCAAAGTAGGGTCATTCAACTGCTCCACGGCAAAGACCTCTCTTCTGACCTCTAAATCAGGCAGATGATCACCTGGCCCAACAACACTTCCCACCTCAATGGGAGGCACATCAGTTGGCGGGCCACCGTCATGTTCCGCATTCTCTAGTTCACCAACCATAGTAGAAAAAGGGAATAACTCTGACTCAGAAGAAACTCCCTCCTCCACTACATCGACAACCTTCTCAAATGGATCGGGGTTGTTCACCTCTGGAACAAAACGGCTTTCCCACAACTTCCAGAAGTGAGCAAAGTCTCTCCCCATTATTGCATCGTACACCAGACCATGCACCAAACCCACAGAAACTATAGCAGAGCCACATGGTGTCTCGATGTTCACCTTGGCCGTAACATAATATCGAGTATCCCCATGTATGCAGGTCACACCAACAGTTTTCCCTGTATGCCTCAAGGGGTTCACCAGCTCAGCTTTTATAAGTGTCACCAAGCTACCAGAGTCTAACAGTGCCTCTACTCGGTTGCCATCTACAGTGAGTACACACATGTGCTTATCAGTCTCAGCCTGCCAGTCAGCCGTACAGGCTGTCTGTGCAAAGAAAGACCCCCTGCGGTAGACATGAGCAGTATCACATTGCATAGGTTCAGTTGTAAGTGAACAATTAGCGGCAATATGGCCGAAGCCACCACATCGGAAACACTGAGTCATATTAATGTCTAGTCGTTTATGGGGCAAGAACCTTCCAGGCCTGGTAGGCCTGTCTCCAGGTTCTACACCCTATTGCTTCACATCTTTATCCTTTGTTTCCTCAATTTTCATTCAATCCTCCCTTTCACAATAAACGGTTTCCCACCTTTTTCTCTGTCCCATTCCTGCTGCCAAGCAGTCCCTCTACAATCCAGCTGTGTACACCACCGCCCAGCACCCTTCTCCCCTGGGACAGTCTTACCAGTGTCTGTGGGAGTTCGCCGGTGCGCCATCGGGGCTCGGTGGGGCATACTCATCAACTCCTCAGCCGCCACGTACCTCTCCACCAGCTCGACCAACTGGTCCGCGGACTTAGGGTCTGCATGGCTCACCCACTTGCGCAGAGTCACAGGTAATGATCGCAGGTACCGGTCCATCACGACCCTTTCCACGATCTGTGGTCCCGTCAGCGTCTCGGGCTGTAGCCATTTTGAGAACAGATGGACGAGGTCATGCATCTGTGAACGTGGAGGCTTGTCCATATGGAACTCCCAGCGGTGGACCCGTTGGGCACGAACAAAGGTGGTGACTCCCAAGCGAGTTAGGATCTCCTGTTTTAGTTTTTTATAGTCCTTGGCATCAGCCAGGCATAAGTCAAAATAGGCCTTTTGTGGCTCCCCAGACAAAAAAGGTGCCACCAGACTTGCCCACTGCTCCTTGGGCCAACTCTCCCTTTCGGCCGTTCTTTCAAACGTGGTGAGATAGGCCTCCACATCATCGCCCGAAGTCATCTTTTGGAGGAAGTGACTGGCTCGTACGGAGTGAGTGGGGGTGGGAGGACCAGTAGTAACCTCTCTGGGCCGGGCGACCAGGTGCTGTACAACCTCTCTTATGGCCTGGCGGTTTTCCTCAATGGAGACCTGTTGAAGTCTGTTAGTCTCCTGCTGAGCTGCTGTAGCTTCCTGCTGAGCCCTGGTAGATTCCTGCTGAGCTGCTGTAGCTTGGAGCAAGGCCTTAATAATGTCCTCCATTTTGTCCTGGGGTGTAGGTTGGAAGCTGAACCTTGCCTCTCTGAGCATTGGCTGATGCCTCCTCTATGGGACTCCAAGGATACAGTGTTATTTCCACACTCACAAATTGGGTGTCTGTCCCTTTAATTTTTAAATGGAAAGTTTTCCTCTTGCTGCAACTTCATTGTGTGTGGTTGCCCGCATTCTCCACCATATTGTGACACAGTTAGGTTAGGGGGTCCCTCTCCTGGGTAGAGGACTCCTTCCTTACACACACACACAGCAGCAGGGAAGCAGCACACCAGTCTGGATGCAAGTACAAGCTGGTCGGCGCCAGTCTTTATTGTACAATGTCAGAAATATAAAGAAAACATAAATATAAGTCCTAGCCCTGTCGGGGCACTAACTTCACAGGTAGTTCCCTCACTACCAGAACCTGGCAGGGCCTAATGCCCTTGCCAGCAACAAAGGCACAGCACAACACTCACAGTTAGGTTTCCAAGTGTCTCTGAGCAAACTCCCTGCCTGCTCTCCCAGGTGAGACACTCAGCCTTATCCAAACTAGGCTTATATTGGCCACTCTCAGGTGGAAACCCTAACAAGCCTGTTACCAGGCTGCGAGAACCAAAACCTGGAGTGGCCGTGGGTGGAGCCCTCCCTCTCCTCTCACCAACAACCCCCAGGTCCCAAACCGGCTTTTCAAAGAGCCGAAACTCAAGCCTGCTACACTGCAGACTTTCTCCTGGGGGTTTAAAACACATAAGACAGGAATCTGGGACAAATGTACCTGCCACAGACCACTTTACCAATGATCCTATCACAATATATATAGGAGTGAGTAAAAACGGCACTCCAGCTGATAATCAGATAATACAAACACCACAAAACAAGTATTCATGTTGCTCTTTACTCATTTTGGACTGATGTCTCAGTAAACACTCGTGTTTCCTCATTCCTATATTTCTCTATCCTGGCACCCTAAGTTGTTATTATTGTTTCTGAGTGGCCTTTTCCTCAATTACTATATATATGGTTCCAGTATGAAGATGTCTGCATTTATTAGAAAAAATCCATTCAAGTTAACTGCCAGTTTTGATAGTCTATTTGCATACTTTATATGAATAAAATGGAGGTTGTGATGTCACATTTGGTTTGCATTCCACACTGGAACGCAATTGGCGCTTTATTTGAATACATGTATTTCATGGGTATAAATATGGGGCTCAGGGAGATAGCGCTGTAATCTCTGCCTGATAAAATAAGCTGTGGGCTGTAAAAGCACAAAGCAATAAAAGTGGCCTATGAGTGGGGCTTGGGGCATATACCTTTGAAGGGGCTATTTAAGGTAATATTTGAATATGGTACAGCCTCTTTTTGGTTTGGAAGTCAGGCTGAGTAGAATTTCTTACCTCTGAATTTATCTTTCCATTATACTGTTTTCTTATCTCCCTTTATTTCAATTCCTTCTATTTCATTCTATTGCTTCACATCTTTATCCTTTGTTTCCTCAATTTTCATTCAATCCTCCCTTTCACAATAAACGGTTTCCCACCTTTTTCTCTGTCCCATTCCTGCTGCCCAGCAGTCCCTCTACTATCCAGCTGTGTACACCACGGGAGGCAATGGGGAAGCTGACTGCCTAAATACCGGCAGCCGGCTTCCCGACTATCTTATCCCGGCAAGGGTGAAATGCCGGGCGTCTAGATGTAGACGCCCGCATTTCCCCGACGCCGGGAGACCGGCGTCTGGCATCACGATCGTAGTGATGCTGGGTGCCACGAGCGGACAGCCGCGGGGGGGAGGGTTAGGTTTAGGGCTCCCGGGGGGTACTTAGGGTTAGGCACCCCCTCGGGAGGGTTAGGGTTAGGCTAGGGGGAGGGAGGGTTAGGGTTAGGCACCCCCGGGGGGGACTTAGGGGTTAGGCACCCCCCCGGTTTAGGCAGCGGGGAAGGGGGTGGTTAGGGTTAGGCACTTAGAGGGGGGATTAGGGTTAGGCACTTGGGGGGGAAGTTAGGGTTAGGCACCCCTAAGGAGGGTTAGGGTTAGGGGGGTTAGGTTAGGTTAGTGGATACTTACCTATCCACGATCGGGATTTCCAGTGCTGTCGGGCTTCCGCTGCGTCACACTCTGCTTCTGTCGGGCTGCCGCTGACGGGAATCGAACCACCGGCCATGCGGCCGACGGTATTTCATACCAATTCCTACACCAAACCACCCCTTTTACATAAAATGTATTCCCCCTTTTGTTTTCCCCTTTGCGCCAAACCATATCTGCTATTGCAATGCCCCGGCCAAAAAGGTCAGCACCCCCCCACAGCGCCTGGCTGCCGCCGGTTACCGCCGCCCCAGCATGAGTGAGATTTCACCTCCAGCTGGGGAGCGGGACGGAGGCGCCAGGTTTACCTCAGCCACATTCTCCCCCCCCTTGTCCCCTGGCGCCCATTCCCCTTTAGCCGGAGGGGAGACATAGGTGCTGCTTCCCCCCCCTTTACTTACCCGTGTCCCCTGGCCCCCGGCGCACTCTTTCACCTGGAGAGCGGGACAGAGGCGCCACTTCACGGCCCTCTGCTTCACCACCCACTCCATCCATGGCCCCTGGTGCTCACAGAGCAGTGGGACAGTGGCGCCCACAGGGGATGATGACCTCAGCGCCGCGAGCACCAGGGACTGGGCATCCTCGGCCGCGTCATCAGCGGCCATTCTTATAGTGCCGGCCGGGGGGTCCCCGGGCCCCCGCGCTGGAGTCATGACCCACCCTCACACCAGGCAGTTCACAGCAGCCCCCCTCCCAAGTAGGGCAGCTCCTTTTTTGTTACAGCCTGCAGCCATCATTTTAGATGTGGGAGGAGTGCCCCAACAAGCTCCAGTAGCCGTTTTAAGTATGGCAGCAGTGCCACCTGCTGTCCATGCAGGAGTGATGCATATTGTGAGCTCACACAGCTCACTTTCAGCTTCCCTTAACATGCCAGTCCAGCCCCCTGCATTAGATGCACATAGGGCCGCACCTGCCAGCACATTTTACTCTAGTATGCTGGGTTTACAAGTTTTCCCAGTCACTAGTACACGCCAACAGTATTTACACATACCGGTGTACACACAGCCTGCCCCATATTTCCCTGCAGTGATTTCCTCTCCTGCTGTGGTTCAGTCCACATGGTCTTCAAGTGTACAGAAGAATATTGTGCCTTTCCCCAATCCTTTGGTATTTGCGGCACCATATCAATTCAATACCCCGCCAGCACCAGTTTTTAGCCTGGCACCGTATTGGCAACCAGCTTTAAACCCTGTGCAGCAACCGCCAAGCCCATACAATTACCCCTGGCAATCTGGATATGCAACACCATGTCCTTGGTTACCTGGGTATTCCCATTCGCCCACTGTAAAAGTAATAAGTCTTTCCTTTCAGCTCCCCCTTCCCACCCCACAGTTATGGCCTCCCCTGCACCTCCTTTACCTCCAGTTCCCCCAGCCGCAGGCAGCGTTGAACCTCCCCCTCTTCCCCCTGCTCCAGCCGCAGAACTCGTTATTCCCAGCCAGTTAACAATTTCTGTTTCAGGTTCTGAAGTTGTAGCTAGCACATCAACGGTGCAGGTTGTTCTGGGGGAGACGGTTCGGAGGAAGAGACAGACAGCGGGTGAACAGGTGGCGTTAACTGGAAATTCATCCATGGTGGCAGCAACCAATGCGGATGCTTTGGAGATTCCGGGGCATCTGGATTTAGTGAGCATGGTGTTTCTAATATGTCATCTGTCTGTTCAACATCTGAATCTTCAACTAGTAGCGAATCTTCGGTTCTCCTAAGCGCCCATGGAAATTAGCTAAGTTAATTGCGCACAGGTTGGCGAAAAAAGCTGCAAAGTGGAAAGACACATGTTCATCAGGAGGTCCCTCTGAGCCTGCGCTTTTCTCAGAAATGGTACATTGCGCAAACACAGCTGTGACTAGGGGGTTAAGGAAAAGATTGAAGGAAAAGATAAAGAAGGGGAGTATGTAGATATGTTCACATTGACTAAGGAAATGAGGCAGGATGTTGAAAAGGCTAAAAAGGCGGGAGGCATGGGAGAAAACGCTTTCCATACTTTCCGCAGTAGCTGAGGGGTTTCTTGGCTTTTTCGACATCCTATTTAGATACAAGGCCCAATGAACATCCCAACATTTTAAAATATATATTTTTAGTTCACGAGATGTTCATGAAATCAAGGGGTCACGTATGGAGGGAGTAAGACGAAATTTTTCATCGAAAACAAGACAAAACCCAACCATGCCTTTAGGTTTTAAAGATGTGGAAGTTTCTTTGGAAGTCACACAACAGAGCAAGAATGCGCTTGAGTGCCAGGATAAAAAACACACCCCTGTCTCCAAGGCAGGCACTGGGTACATGCAGAAGAGAAAATGCTTTGCGTATAATTACTTCAAATGTCACAGGGGCATGAGTTGTCGTTTTTGACACTCCTGTAGAATTTGTGGAGCAGGTCATCCAGCTATAGAGTGCGAGTCGCCAGCAGGGGGGAGTCTGCCCGATCGGGGTTCAGGTAGCGGAAGTAATAAATAAGGCTTAATCCCCAGTAGTTCTGTCCAAATTGAATAAATGCCCCAAGAGAGCGGATGCTCAGTTTTTGGGGGATGGCTTTAGTTCAGGTTTCTGTTTGCCCATTATTGATTCGGTTCAGGTTGTGGCATGCAGGAATTTAAAGTCAGCAAGGGAATTACTTCATATGGTGAGGCAAAAGGTGGAGGCGGAAATTAATTTGGGCCGCATGTCCGGTCCTTTCTCATCTGAGCCTATGCCCTGCTTCTGCATTTCTTGTTTAGGGGTGGTGCCCAAGAAAGTTCCGGGGAAGTTCTGCTTAATCCAGCATTTGTCTTACCCTTATGGGGTCTCTGTTAATGACGCGTTTCCTGAGGAGTTTTGTAGAGTTCGGTACCAGTTGTTTGAGGAGGCCCTCGACTTGATACAGGGTTTTGGCTCTGGGGAATTGATGGCGAAATTGGACATCGAATCTGCTTTTCGTCTCTTACCACTTCATCCCAATTCCCTGAGGTTCAAATTAGACGGCCTTTTTACTTACAGTAGATAAATGTTTACCCATGGGTTGTTCAGTCTCTTGCGCTTATTTTGAGAAATTCAGTACATTTCTACATTGGTGTATCCAAGCAGGCACTGGCCATAGTGGCAATGCACATTATTTAGATGATTTTCTCTTTATAGGCCCAAGAGACAGTAACGTTTGTCAAGATCTTTTGTTTTCGGCCCATGCATTGATTAAAGTTATGGGGGTCTCAGTTGCACACGACAAGACGGAAGGCCCTATGTGTTGCCTTTCTTACCAGGATATTGTGGAGGACACAAGTGTAGGTTGTTGTCGCATTCCTGCGGACAAATTCCTAAAGCTTTTGGCCCAAATAGAGGAGTGCTTGAGCGAGGATAGGGTTAAGCTGCTTCAGGTTCAGTCACTCCTTGGCTCCTTCAATTTTGCTGGTAGAGTAATTCCTATGGGTAAAGATTTTTGCCAAAAGCTAGAGAGGGCAACTGCAGGGGTTGTCAAGCTGCACCACACTATAATATTGTCAAAGGAAATTAAGATTTAAGGGTGTGGTCTTCATTTTTGATTAGTTTCAATTTGTAATTGATCTAGCCTTCCAGGCCAGTGTCAAATTCGTTCATTCAGTTGTTTACTGATGCGGCTGGCTCTTACGGTTTTGTGGCTTTTTTTCAGGGGGAATGGTGTGCTGCTCCCTGGCCCCCATCTTGGGTTTCACGTGGTATTACGGTCAACTTGCTTTTGTTGGAGTTGTTTCCAATAAATGTGGCCGTCGAACTGTGAGCCAAAAAATTGTTGATTTAGAGCATTATTTTTCGGTGCGACAAATTGGGAGTTGTTCACGCGGTTAACAACCAGTCGTTCCTCTTCACCACAGGCTCTTCAACTTTTAAGGCACCTTGTTTTGAAGTGTTTACAGTTTAATATTAATTTTATAGCAAAGCATGTGCCAGGGGTTGATAACGAGATAGCAGATGCTTTGTCTCGGTTCAACTTTGATAAGTTTCACTTTTTGGTGCCGGAAGCAGAACCCGCCAGATTAACATGTCCTCCTTATGTCTGGCAGATTATTGATCAGGCATAGCGGAATTGGCATGGAAATCCTTGGCGCCATCTACATTGCAAGCATTTTCATCAGCTGGCTAGGTACCAGCAGAAGGGTAAGTCAGATGAGGAATGTTTGCTGGCATTCGTTTGGGGGCACTATAGTCGGGGAAGGTCCAAATATTCCATGGCTTCTGCTTTAGCCGGGATTTCCTTCTTTGCCAAACTTAATCAAGTTCATGACCCCAGTGGCAGATTCAGAATACGAGGCAGTACTGTTTCAATTGGCTTTTTCCTTTGCTTTCTTCGGGGGTCTTTAGAATTTGTGAGTTAGTGGCTTTAAATATGCGATCAGGGGATAAAGGTTTGTTATTTAAAAATGTGTTGAAGGGAGAGGCAGTCCTTTGTAAGTTTCCTCACTCAAAAACAGATCAAATGGGCAGGGGTCGGTGGTTGTCTTTAAAAAATAATGTAGAGATTTGCCCTTTGCGCTTAGCTAGGCATTGCTGGCTGTTGCGGCCAGCAGGAGGTGGGAAGTTTTTATTGCATACGGATTCTCTACCCCTTACTAAATTTCAATTTGCAGCAGTTTTCAAGCGCTGTCTGGTTAAGTTGGGACTGAAGAGTGAGGATTACGGCACCCACTCTTTTCACATTGGAGCTGCTACTTGCGCAGCGGCCAGCGGTTTGCCAGCTTCAGCCATATAGGAGATGGGCCATTGGAAGTCTTCGTCTTTTAAGTCTTATGTACATTGTGGTAAGGTTTGATGTTGCGCTTGTTGCGCTAACCCAAAAACACTGCTTACCCGTCAGTTTTTGAATGGCTAGCATTCAAAAACTGGGGTGTGAAGGGATTTTTTATTTTCCTCCAAGGGGGCCTAAATTACAATTGGCTGAATATCGAGGTCCATGGGAGGTTTTTACATTTTCTCCTTTGCTTGGGTTCTTGTTTGTCACTAACACAGTTCTTGGTTAATCGTTCAGTTATTTGAATTTATTGGGCGAGGATACTGACTTTTAGGGATCCTTTCTTTTACAGCTTCCCATACATCAACGGAGCAAATATGGATTGTGGGTCATTCCTACATATTTTGGGCTGAGCATCATTCATTAGGAAGGCTTCTCTGATGTTGGGGGGACGAAGGGTCAGATGGATAGGAGTTCGAGGTTTAAGGTGAGCTGCTTTTTTGGAGTTAATTTTCAGGAAGGAACAACTTTGGGGATGGCCTGACTGGTTAGTTGTGCGCCTTGGGGGCAATGATGTAGGGCAGGTGAAAGGAATCAACCTTATTTTAAAAGTGAAGGCTGATTTGGCAGAGGTGGTCTCACGCTGGCCTGAGGCTCATGTGGTATGGTCGGAGTTGATACCTAGGTTTGTTTTGAGAGGTTCCAGGGATCTGGTGGCCGTGGACATATCCAGGAAAAAGATCAATGCGGCCATTTTCAGGTTTGTGGCTTCTTCTGGGGGTGTAGTAATTAGACACCCGTTGTTGACTTTACAGAATCCACAATACTTTAGGTCAGATGGGGTGCATCTTTCCGAGTCCGGTTTAGGAGTGTTCCTGAAGGATATTTTCTAATTTCTCAATCTGGCTGGGTCCAGTTAGGCTTAGGGGTTGCTGGAGGGTGACAGGCTGCTGTTCTAGAACCTAGCTGTGGTGGGAAGGCGCTACTAGCCAGCGCCACAGGTGGCATAAGTGGTCATTGTGGGGCACTTACCCTTTTGAAAGACAGCGGGTGTGTCCTACTCCTGCGGGAGGACAGTGGGCGTTTCCTTACGGAGCGTCCATAATGTGCCATAGTAAAGGGTGGTGAGTCCTGCACAGCGCAGGTTATGCTGTTATAGAGGGGGGACGTTTTAGTTGTCCCCCAATTTTTTAAGAGAATCAATTGGCTAGAGCTGGTTCTTGGTAGCGTCCTTCTTTGCCACCCTTATTGAATTAAAATTAATTACAATTAATAAATAAATAACTTTGAGCTTTAAACCAATGCAGTGGTGTCGTTGTCATTATTTTTAGTATTCAGCTAGCTTAATGGTTTGTATACAGGTGTTAAATGCAATTAATTAATGGACGCCTTAAATAAGCTGAGGGCTGTATAAGCACAAAGCAATATAAGTGGCCTTTTTTGTAATTGGTAAGAGGTTAGGAACCTGTTGCTAGGTAGTTTAGTTGGTCTGTTCATATTGATTGGTCAAAAGAATTGGCCTATGAGTGGGGTTTGGGGCGTATACCTTTGAAGGGGCTATTTAAGGTAAGATTTGAATATGGTACAGCCTCTTTTCAGATTGGAATGCCCACCCAACTGCCCAAAAACTATTTGTTTGTTTGTCTTACTAACCTTTAAGAAACGTTAAACAGAGTCAGAAGGCGGGAAGGCGCTACTAGCCAGCGGCCACAGGTGGCATAAGTGGTCGCTGTGGGGCACTTATCCTTTTGAAAGACGGCGGGTGTGTCCTACCCCTTTGGAAGGACAGCGGATGTTTCCATACTGTGCCATATTATAGGGTAAAAATAGAATAAATATAGGTGGAAAGCGCTGCACAGACACACAAGGAATCAAAAGAAGTTTAATAAATCACTATTTAATAAACCGTAATACACAATAATATACCTCCAGTCTACTAATACTAAAAGGTTAATGTCTCGAATAGCATGGTACACTGCTAACATAAATACACAATGTAACAATACCAATGGATACAATAAAAGATATCAAATATGTCGTGGATAAAAATGACTGAATAGTCCCTCCTACATAAAAATAAAGTCACTAGTAGGACCGTAATGTTTGTCCATAGAAAGAAGATATTATATGCTTATGAGCCACACTCTGAATAAAGCAGTGGTGGCTTTGCTAGATGAATGAGGCAGGACAAATGATGGCTGTTGTTAACTGATGAAATGTCCACATATATTGCACATACCCACAGCGTTTCCACAGGTAGACAGATTTGTCCCTGCCGCAATGGATATATCCTCCGGCAGCACAGTGGGATCGCTGTTCCTACCAACTGTATAATAGCCCTGCGGTCAGTGCTAGGACCCGTCCCCTCCTGTGGATATGTCCGTGCCGCACCAGTGTGAGCTGCGTCCTCACAGCCAAAGTCTGCTGTGTTGTAGAGAGGAAGTCCTACACCGCACAGTGCTGGCTCATAAGCTTATAACAAATATCTTCTTTCTATGGACAAACATTACGGTCCTACTAGTGACTTTATTTTTATGTAGGACGGACTTTTCAGTCATTTTATCCACAACATATTTGATATCTTTTATTGTATCCATTGGTATTGTTACATTGTGTATTTATGTTAGCAGTGTACCATGCTATTCCAGACATTAACCTTTTAGTATTAGTAGACTGGAGGTATATTATTGTGTATTACTGTTTATTAAATAGTGATTTATTAAACTTCTTTTGACTCCTTGTGTGTCTGTGCAGCGCTTTCCACCTATATTTAGTCTATTTTTACTGTTGGGAAGATTGGCAATTATTCCCAGGTGGCAAGCGGCAGCATATCTCACCTATATATTTTCACCTGATAAGTGACTGTTTGGCGCCTGATATATTGTATTCATATTACAGGGCGGTGAGTCCTGTACACCGCAGGTTATGCCGTTATAGAGGGGGGACGTTTTAGACGCCCCTGAATCACACCGTCACACAGAGGTGGGCTGAGCCGGGGGGCAGGGTGCCATCTGCCCCCTGGGCCGGTATACTTTTAGGCATTTAGGGCTGCACTAGATAGGAGGCAAGCAGCGGATGCTCCCCAGGCACAATTGGAGAGGCCGCCCAGCATTCCTTGCCTGCGTCCCGGCTGCTGCTAGCGATGTCTCGAACTTTCTCTCCACTGTCCCCTGTCGACTGCCAAGGAGTTCCTAAACATTGATTGGTGGATAACATCAGCTGTCCACCAATCAGGGAAGACTGCAGTAAGGCGCACTCGCACAGGGGAAGTACCGCAGCCGCTGCCAGACTCCAGAGACTGAACATAACTAACTATGCGAGTGTGCGGCTTCAGTGTGAGTTTGCCGCTGATATTGTTACCGGGTGCGTGTGCCGGTCCCTGTCACAGCAGCAGGCATAGTGAGAGGCTCTGTGAGTATGGCATGTGTAGGCAGGGCCAGCCCTTCCCCAAATTTTTTGGTAAGTATATTTTTTCGCGCCCCCCTGTGCAGTGCCCCTTTTACAGTGCCCCGGTAGTGGTCCCCCCTGTGCAGTGCCCCTTGTGCCCCCAGTAGTAAGCCCCTTATATAGTGCCCCCAGTAGTAGTCCCCCCAATAGTGGTACGCCTTATGCAGTGCTCTTTAAACAGTGCCCCCAGTTGTAGTTCCCCCCTATGCAGTACCCCCCAGTATTGCCCTTTATATAGTGCCCCCAAGTAGTGCCCCCCCTTGTAGTGCCCCTAGTAGTAGTTCCCCCTCTTGTAGTGCCCCTAGTAGTAGTCCTCCCTTGTAGTAGTCCTCCCATTGTTGTGCCCCCAGTGGAGGTGCCCCCCAGTGGAGGTTCCCCCCCTATGCAGTGCCCCCAGTAGTAGATCCCCCTTGTAGTGCCCCAGTAGTAATCCCCCCTTGTAGTGCCCCCAGTAATATTCCCCCTTGTAGTGCACCCAGTAGTAGTACCCCCTTGTAGTGCCCCCAGTAGTAGCCCTCCCTTGTAGTGTCCCCAGTAGTAGTCCCCCCTTGTAGTGCCCCCAGTAGTAGTCCCGCCTTGTAAGTGCCCCCAGTAGTAACCCCCCTCATAGTGCTCCCAGTAGTAGCCCCCCTTGTAGTGCCCCCAGTAGTAGTCCCCCCTCGTAGTGCTCCCAGTAGTAGCCCCCCTTGTAGTGCCCCCAGTAGTAGTCCCCCCTCGTAGTGCTCCCAGTAGTAGCCCCCCTTGTAGTGCCCCCAGTAGTAGTCCCCCTTGTAGTGCCCCCAGTAGTAGCCCCCACTTGTAGTGCTCCCAGTAGTAGCCCCCCATTGTAGTGCCCCCAGTAGTAGCCCCTCCTTGTAGTGCCCCCAATAGTAGTCCCCCCTTGTAGTGCCCCCAGTAGTAGCCTCCCCTTGTAGTGCCCCCAGTAGAGACACACGTAATAAAAAAAAAAAAAACACTTACCTGAAACTCCGCTACTGCTCCTGCCGCCGCTATCAGCTCCTCCGTCCGTCATCCCGGGCCGCTTTACAGTATGGGAGGGACGTCATGACGTCTCTCCCATTACCCACTCTGGGAGCCGGAAGATGGCTCCGGCAGTGGGTGCAGCAGCCGATGAGAGTCTGACAGACTCTCATTGGCTGCAGATTACAAGAAACACACAGTTGCCGGCGCCGGCCGCTGTGTGTTTGGCACTGTGTAGTGCTGACTGAACTCCGTCCGGTCAGCGCTACACACACGGTGCAGCCTGTGTCACAGAGACAAGTTCTCCCCGTGGGCCGCATGGTACGCAGCTGAGGCGCCTTCCACTATGTGGCGCCCTACTCAGCTGTGAACCATGCGTAATGGTAGAACCGGCACTGTGTGTAGGCAGCATAGGGCGTCATTAAAAGACTCCAATATGGATGTGACCAGGCAGCTGCAGCAGTGGCCTCCTGTCTCAGTGAAATAAGACAGGCACATCTGTGACAGAAGGAGCAGTTACCTGGATTTTAAGTGATTGGAGCAGTGTGTGCCAGTCCAGTTACAGTGTGCTTGTGAACAGTGCAAGGTGCATGTCATTTCCTAAAAGATTTAAATCAACTGAATCGGGGTTGGGGCTAGATACAGTGCAATACAAAGTGTGGAGGGGAACAGTTTATAGTGCAATACAAAGTGAAAGGGAGAGGAGATACAACATAATACAAAACAAGAGGTGGGGGGGGGGATTACCACATAATACAAAATGAGGATGGGATAGTACATAATACAAAATGGGGGGGATAATGGAGGACATATGGCATAAAGGGGCATTTGGAGGATTCATGTGGCATTAAAGGGGCATGTGGAAGGTATCTGATGGCATAAGAGGGGCACATGGAGGGGTCTGATAGCATAAAATTTACATGTGGAGCTGTCTGGTGGTGTAAACAGAGCTTTCGAAGGAG
The DNA here is from genome assembly GCA_031769625.1 of Taudactylus pleione. Classification (NCBI taxonomy): domain Eukaryota; kingdom Metazoa; phylum Chordata; class Amphibia; order Anura; family Myobatrachidae; genus Taudactylus; species Taudactylus pleione. The sequence continues at coordinate 1,709,697 of JAUIMM010000364.1, read as the reverse complement.
TGTGATGGCATATTAGGCGCAGGGGACAATTACACATGCTCTACAATTCACCTTTCTCCTGCAAGGTACTAGGCAGTAGTGTGCACCCACAAAGAGAAGCGTCATTTGTGATTTTGTGTGGAAAGAGGATGGCCTCACAGCACACGGTATCAGTAGTCCCATATAATGCAGAGAGTGTTGCAGTGATCACCATATAATGCAGAGAGCATTATAGTCACCACCATTTAATACAGAGATCATCACAGTGATCGCCAAATAATGCAGAGAACATCATATTGACCACAGTTTTTTATATTACCATGCACAGGTAGAAAAGTTAGGGCCACTTGCATGCATTTGCCCCCCCAGGCTAAAAGTTTCCAGCCAGCTTCTGCCGTCACAGCACTTGTCACATCCCCTGTAGTAGCACACAATAGGCCCTTCATAAATTTCAGCTCCAGGCCCATGTGGACCTTAATCTGGCACTGACACTGCCCTATGGCCCTGTACATTTCAATCATATCTACATTTTCGATTTAAAGGGCTTAAATTGACTGTAACAGGGCTAATTCCCATGAGCCAGACAGAGGCATAAATACACCTTGGTGATGATCATGACTATCAAGCTAAGCCTATAAATAGATGAGTGCACACGGCATACATGCATGTAGTTCTTTGCACACAACACAGGAGCAATTACGGCAGACTTGCATTCAACTCTGCATCAGCTCCTATGTGGCTAAGCTCCAAAATGATTCCCTTCAAGCAGCCTATTGCTTAATACAATTAAATAACTCACAGTTGGCCTCCTTACGCAAATAAAATAATTAAATAGGAATCCCAAAAATCAATACTAAAGAACCTTGAAAGTCCAACGTGAAGTTTTTTTATCGACAGTGACTATAAATTCTTTGAAGAAAAATATCCTCAACTGCCCGATTCTGATTGTTGCAACCTTGGCCTTGGCCCAGGATAGAGATAGCTGCCAGGCCATCACAGACATACGTTACCTTTTACCTTCTTGATTTACAATGGTGTATAGTATTTTCTGCATAGAGTTATATAGATGCTTTACAGATTTGCTATATTTAAATAAAAGGCTATTATTCTTTTACATTTTTGTAAAAATGGATTCTACTTTTCTTTTTTTCTAATTTTAGCCAGGAAGCTTATTAAATACAAACACGATGAACTGAAGTTACCAAAGTTGTTTGTTTCATCACTGTTAATAGAAAGTTGTTTTATACTGACATCTAGTGGACAAAATGATTAGCGCTCACCTAAAACAAAAAAAAGAGGCATACATTATGATTTAAGGGCCTATTTAAAATATGCAATGTGAAGTTGCACATAAACATTTATATGACCAATATATAACCTAAATATTCTACCTGTTTAAAACAATGATGTCTTACTGTACCTTTTAGAGCACTTCAACTGTTAACATCATGTCTGCTTAGATCACACAGAAATCATGAATTAAATGGAGCTAGAATCAGAACATTAGCTTCAACGTGGCAATTACTTTCAATGGAGCATGCAAATCAATGGGGGAATAATATGCCTTGATATAATTTAGTGCTAATTGGATACACACACACATATATATAAATATATATATATATATATATATATATATATATATATATTTGGAATTGACACTACACTTTACTCCTTGACTAATGAATTATTCATTCTGGAGGCAACTTTTGTCATTTACAGTGTCCGCATCTGGAATCTGGTTAGATGGTCGACAGTTAACATGTTGACATTCATAATGTCAACACTACAATGTCAAAATTAGAAAGTCAACATGTTTCAGTGTATCAACATCTTCAGAATGTTGACATGTTAAAAAATGTCGACATCTGATATGTTGGCAAGTAAAATGTCGACATTCAATGAATGCAGACGGTTAGGTTTAGGTTCTGCCGGAAGGGATAGGGTTAGGCTGCAGGCAGGAGTTAAGGTTAGGTGGGGGTAAGGTAAGGTTAGGCACTAGGGGAGGGTTAGGGTTTGGGATAAGGGTAAAATACTCACTGGATCACCGCTCCATCAGACGTCTCCACCGGAAGTGCTGGTCGCATGGTTGCTGGGACCCAGAAGTTGATGCTGGAGATCCTACAATTGGGAAAAGGTAAGTGAATGCTGGGCCACCAGGTACATTGCATAAACATTCTATCATGTTGACATGTCATCTATGTAGACACGATGAATGTCAACTGTCAAATGTCACATGGTAACTGTCGACATGCTAAGCACATCTACATTTCAACAGTGTCATTGCGATGTACTGACTGGTTTGTACAGTGCTGCACCACTAGCACCAGGTTCAGGTGTGTTTGGATTGCTTCGGTGGCCGGTTCCCCATGTTAAGATAGAACACACCGTGACAGAAAGGCAAGCCTGAATTCCCCTTTTGCAGACACAATGGCCAGTCAGGAGACAAGGTGCAACGCAATTTTATTATTTGTTAATAATGAACAACAAATGACAGGAGATATTTACCATTTACAGATGGAATGAAATTAATTACACTATTCAATGACAAGGTATTTATTTATTACCTCCCCGTCATCTACCGGTGACCCCAGCTGGCAAGCATGTGACACCAACAAGAACCACAATTCCTGCAGTACTCTACTTTACCAAAAAAACAAATGAGGGACCTAAATATGAAACCTGCTGGTCTAGCTTGAATCAATGGTGCTCCAGCAGTCTATAGCTGTGAAATACAGTCTGGGTTAACGCTCCCTTTTTGCTGAGAAAAACGTGGGAAACACATGCAGGTTGGATAGGTTCTTGTAGTTCGCCAGCTGTAACAACAAATAGTCTATGCAAAATAATTAGCTGCAAGCAGGGTTATGCACCTGCAGGTTGGATAGGTTCTTGTAGTGCACCAGCTGTAACAACAAATAGTATATGCAAAATAATTAGCTGCAGGCAGGGTTATACACCTGCAGGTTGGATAGGTTCTTGTAGTGCACCAGCTGTACCAACAAATAGTCTATGCAAAATAATTAGCTCCAAGCAGGGTTATGCACATGTAGGTAAGATAGGTTCTTGTAGTGCACCAGGTGTAACAACAAATAGTGTATGCAAAATAATTAGCTGCAAGCAGGGTTATGCACCTGCAGGTTGGATAGGTTCTTTTAGTGCACCAGCTGTAACAACAAATAGTCTATGCAAAATAATTAGCTCCAAGCAGGATTATGCACATGTAGGTTGGATAGGTTCTTGTAGTGCACCAGCTGTAACAACAAATAGACTATGCAAAATAATTAGCTGCAAGCAGGGTTATGCACTTGTAGGTTGGATAGGTTCTAGTAGTGCACCAGCTGTAACAACAAACAGTCTATGCAAAATAATTAGCTACAGGCAGGGTTATACACCTGCAGGTTGGATAGGTTCTTGTAGTGCACCAGCTGTAACAACAAATAGTGTATGCAAAATAATTAGCTGCAAGCAGGGTTATACACATGTAGGTTGGATAGGTTCTTGTAGTGCACCAGCTGTAACAAAAAATAGTATATGCAAAATAATTAGCTGCAAGCAGGGTTATACACATGTAGGTTGGATAGGTTCTTGTAGTGCACCAGCTATACCAACAAATAGTCTATGCAAAATAATTAGCTCCAAGCAGGATTATGCACATGTAGATTGGATAGGTTCTTGTAGTGCACCAGCTATACCAACAAATAGTCTATGCAAAGTAATTAGCTCCAAGCAGGATTATGCACAAGTAGGTTGGATAGGTTCTTGTAGTGCACCAGCTGTAACAACAAATAGTCTATGCAAAATAATTAGCTGCAAGCAGGGTTATGCACATGTATGTTGGATAGGTTCTTGTAGTGCACCAGCTGTAACAACAAATAGTCTATGCAAAATAATTGGCTCCAAGCAGGGTTATGCGCATGGAGGTTGGATAGGTTCTTGTAGTGCACCGTCTGTAACAACAAATAGTCTATGCAAAATAATTATCTCCAAGCAGGGTTATGCACATGTAGGTTGGATAGGTTCTTGTAGTGCACCAGCTGTAACAGCAAATCGTCTAAAAATACAGTTCATCAGCTGAAAACGGCTAACAGTTTATGCAGATAGCAGTAGTTTACCGGCAATTTGCAGTAACTTACACAGTCTTTGGGCCTTGAGAAAATACGGGCAACTGAGGCTATGCTGGTAGCAGTAGTTCACTGGCCACTTCCAATAATGTAACACAGGCCTTGAGAAAATAGGGACAACAGTCTTCCTAATTGCCTATGCCACAAATTACTATCACCAGAATTGCCAGCTGTGGTTACACAGGGCTAAATAAACAAGCAATATATATTACATCAGCATGAATGGTCTTTGAAATGGTTACCGGGCCAAATAGTGTATAAGAAACAATTTGCATCATCACCAATATGGGTAAATACTCAAACATTTCATGCAATCAAAATATTAATCAGCATTGACAATAATAACACAGCGAGCAGTGAACAGCTTTACAGAGTATTATAACAGATAAAGGGCCATGGAGGACCACTATCAACCCTTTAGCTAACACACAAATCAAACAGTAAACAGAGCCAAATACATATCACATGGCATTATATTTACTTTAAAGCTAGACATAAAATACTTTGTAGGTCACCCACAGTGGCATCGGACAAGAGCCGTCACCCATCAGTCACGTCCCCTCCTGGATATGAGCCAGATGTTCACAGGAAAGAAAATGACCACCAATGCAACTCTTGGGGAAAAGAGGGGGTGACCTATCTTTTACTTCCCCCCTATTTCATCACTACACACACACTTTACCTAATTTAAAACACTATGACCCCTTTCTACACCCAGTTGTGTGGGAGACTAACTCCCGGTAGCAGCTTTTACTCAAAACCTAGTCTCCCAGCCTAATCATGATTAGCCGCAAGGTAAAGGATAATGCAATAGACCCAGATAGGATAGGTGTACAGAGGGGCAGCGCCTTAATGGAGGGAAGATAGGAGCTGTGGAGGGACAGAGTATAGGGAGGTTCTGGTATGATCTCACCCCTGGCAGTGGCTATTAAGCCTCCTCCGATGTCCAGGGCAACTCTGGGATGCACAGCACCGCACCAGAGCTCCCAGCTGCAGACCTCCGGCAGGTATTTTACAAGGAGCAACAGGTGCAAAATCCCTTTCCACAAGGGCTCTGTCCAGCAAACACACACAGCAGCAGGAGGGGTCCTGAAGCACTCTTCCTCTGGGGCTGTCTTTTCTTCTGCCCGTGTGGGTGACAGCAGGGTTTTTGTCACTGGCGGGACATTTTCCTCAGCTGGGGCTTCATCTGCGATGATGGAGCAATGAGACCTCCTTCCCAGGCAGCTCCTCTTCTCTCCCAGCATGCGCAGATTTACAAATGTGGCTCTTCCTGATAACAGGAACTTAGGAAGGCAGTCCTTTATTCAGATGGGGCTTCTTCCAAAGCAGGGTGCACTATGCAAATCCCCAGGCAAGCTTCCTCCAGGGACTCACATCCAGCATCTGAGCACCTCTCCTGGCAGATTGGAAAGGTAGCCTTCCGGGCAAATGTGAAGTCTGGTAATTGTAATCCAGGGCAAACATAAAAGTTATAGCATCCTTATGTTTACAGCTCCAAGGGCACTCCACAGCAACTCATTACAGACAGCATACCAAGTGCAGTATTTGTAATCCAGGGTAAATGAGAAGGGTTACTGCTCCCCTATTTGTACAGATCCAGGGACACTCCACAGAAGCTTCTCACAGACAATCCTTTTTCAGAAATTCCTCCCAGACTCCTTTTACAGAAATTCTTCCCCAGACTCTTTCTACATAAATTCCTCCCAGACTCCACACTAACAGCCCTGAGGAAGGTATTTTGTAAGCTCTCCCTCACTCTCCTCCCTGTCGGTCCGGCATCTATGAGTGGACAGAGGGGACCCAGCAACAGGCCACCTACAGGGATCTCTGTCTGGACACCTAGGCTACCAATCAATGGGGCAGGATTTTCCCTCCAAAAATGGGTCGCTGACCAAGGGGCACTTTTTACCTCCCTTTCTGCACATGCTCAGTGGGGTTCAGGGAGAGCAAGGTCAGTCAAAGTTCACTATACCTGCCTATTATGTGGAATGGGGCTGCAGTATATCTATGTGTACATACATAAAAAAAAAATATTGGGGGACCCCTATCCTATTTGGGAACAAACTTGGGGGTACCACATACTTCCCCCTTAAAATTATACGTGTCCTCACGTGTTGACCTTCACAATTTCAAACAATATTCAGTAGCAATTTGTGTCTTACACACTATTACATCCAGTTTGTTTTACAAAGTAACAATGCATTTTTCATGTAGCAAATTATATTCATGTAATCCTAGATTCAGTCTCTATATCTAAGAGGTAAGACCCCTTTTGTGCTTCTCTCGGAACGTCTGAGTCCCTCTTCTCCTGTGACGGCTTCAGGAATTGTTTATTTGGGGCCCTTGAGTGTTGACGTTCTTCCACATTACTGGAAAGTCTGTGAGCAGTAGCACATCCATTGGATTGCTAATGGTCAGCTCTGCAGGGACACTTGACCTCTCTGTCACAAGTGAGCCAGCTACCTGGTGTGGATCTTTTTCTTGGTTTTTGATCAGAAATTCAGTTTGTTTGCACGAGGCCATCCCAGCATCGCTGTCGCTCATCCTCAGTTGGCTCTCATGCATTGGCTCTTGACAGGGAAGCAGTCAAACTGTCTCATGGTGCTGCCTTTTTCTTGGGTTAAGTACCATCTCTTTGTGTACAGACAGTTCTGTATCTTGGTTGTTCAGCAAGTCTTCTATCCCTTACCACACATTGTCTGTTCCTACTCCTTTGTCTATCTTCTTAACTTCCTTATTTTCAATGGGAGTGGACACACTAGGGACTTGTGATGGATGTTCCTGTGACTGAGTTGGAACATTGTGGTTTCTTCTGTATGACCGCCATTTGCGATGCACTCTGTTATTAGAATGACACCTGTTGTGATGAACTGCATATCAGCTGCCTTGTACGGGAACACCTCCAGGACCAGTCACATTTATGGCTTTAGCACCTTTCTCTCCAATCGCAAGGTCAAACTCGACCATCTCTCCGTCGCCCACACTGCACAGGTAGTTCCTGGGGTTGTTCTTCTTAATGGCCGTGAAGTGCACAAACACATCCAACGTGAGGTTAGTTGGGTTTATAAAACCATATCCGCATTCTACGTTAAACCACACCACCTGACCCAGCATTCTTCTTGCGCTTGTTGATATATTATTGCATGGATTCGTAGTTCTGGGTTGTTCTTCTGCCAAGAGTGGACCTAGTGTCTCTGTTCTTCCTGAGGGTTGGTCCTCGGCCTCAGGACTTCGGAGTTTAACGCCTCCGCATAGCATTCACGTTCCAGGTGTCCGCTTTGATGACATCGCTGACAGATAGGGCGCCCTTGTTGGTTGAACGGATCAGTGGGCCTTCGTCCTGGGTTTCTCCAGTTTTCTCTGTATAGCCTCCTCTCGGCTCTCCATCCGACTGAATCTTCCTGCTGATTGGCTTTTAAGGATTGTATTTCCTTGGCAAGTTCGGCAACCTGTTTACTTAAGGATTCCACAAGGTCCACTTTAGATTGCTGACTGCTTTGGGTCCCTGATGCTGTTAGCGGGTCAAACTCCCCATTTCTTGACCCAGTATTTTCACCTACTACCAGGATGGCTGTCTCTTTAAAGTCCAGGAAAGTCACTTCTGGATCTTAACTGTAGTTGGATATTCATGGGTTCTCCCCTCACGCCTTCCGTGAACTGATCAATTTAGGTTTTATCAGCGTCTCTCACGTCATCTTCATCCACTTGCTGAATGGCATTCAACACCTCCTGAAGACTAAGGGCATAATCACGGAGTGATTCTCCATGTTGCTGTGTCCTGGCATAGAACCGCATCTTCAGCTCTGACATAGTTTTCTTTTCAAAGGTTGTTGTTAGCCTCTCGAATATCTGTTTGACTGTGTTCTTTTCACGATGTGGCCAGGAGGAGACTTCTCTTAAAGCTGACTCTTTTAATTGTCCTATCAGTACTTACACTTTCTGTGCTTCAGTCAGTGAGTATAATCTGAACATGGACCTTAGTTTTGCTTTGAAGTCTTTCAGACTCCCTGTTCCTTTATCTCCCACTTCACCAGAATAACATGACAGCCATGGGGCCCCAAAGTAGTAAGGCATAGTGATAGGAGTAAGGCTGGTCCCCTCCTGGGAACTGCTGCTTGGAGATGACTGTTTGGTTTCCATTGCATCTGTAAGGGTAGGCTTGTGTGGAATCTCCGTATCCTGTTCGTCGATGCCAAAATTTTATGTGATGTACTGAGTGGTTTGTACAGTGCTGCACCACTAGCACCAGGTTCAGGTGTGTTTGGATTGCTTCGGTGGCCGATTTCCCCATGTTAAGATAGGACACATCGTGACAGAAAGGCAAGCCTGAATTCCCCTTTTGCAGACACAATGACCAGTCAGGAGGGAAGGTACAATGCAATTTTATTATTTGTTAATAATTAACAACAAATGACAGGAGATATTTATCATTTACAGATGGAATGAAATTAATTACACTATTCAATGACAAGGTATTTATTTATTACCTTCCCGTCATCTACCAGTGACCCCAGCTGGCAAGCAATGTAAAATCAACAAGAACCACAATTCCTGCAGAACTTTACCAAAAAAACAAATGAGAGACCTAAATATGAAACCTGCTGGTCTAGCTTGAATCAATGGTGCTCCAGCAGTCTATAGCTGTGAAATACAGTCTGGGTTAACGCTCCCGTTTTGCTGAGAAAAACGTGGGAAAACACATGCAGGTTGGATAGGTTCTTGTAGTGCGCCAGCTGTAACAACAAATAGTCTATGCAAAATAATTAGCTGCAAGCAGGGTTATGCACCTGTACATTGGATAAGTTCTTGTAGTGCACCAGCTGGAGCAACAAATAGTATATGCAAAATAATTAGCTGCAAGCAGGGTTATGCACATGTAGGTTGGATAGGTTGTTGTAGTGCACCAGCTGTAACAACAAATAGTTTATGCAAAATAATTAGCTGCAAGCAGGGTTATGCACATGCAGGTTGGATAGGTTCTTGTAGTGCACCAGCTGTAACAACAAATAGTTTAAAAATACAGTTCATCAGCTGAAAATGGCTAACAGTTTATGCAGACAGCAGTAGTTTACCGGCAACTTGCAGTAACTTACACAGTCTTTGGGCCTTGAGAAAATAAGGACAACTGAGGCTATGCTGGTAGCAGTAGTTCACCGGCCACTTGCAATATTGTAACACAGTCCTTGAGCCTTGAGAAAATAGGGACAACAGTCTTCCTAATTGCCTATGCCACAAATTACTATCACCAGAATTGCCAGCCGGGGTTACACAGGGCTAAATAAACAAGCAATATACATTACATCAGCATGAATGGTCTTTGAAATGGTTACCGGGCCAAATAGTGTATAAGAAAAAATTTACATCAACACCAATACGGGTAAATACTCAAACATTTCATGCAAGCAAAATATTAATCAGCATTGACAATAATAACACAGTGAGCAGTGAACAGCTTTACAGAGTATTATAACAGATAAAGGGCCATGGAGGACCACTATCAACCCTTTAGCTAACACACAAATCAAACAGTAAACAGAGCCAAATACATATCACAAGGCATTACATTTACTTTAAAGCTAGACATAAAATACTTTGTACATCACCAACAGTGGCAATGGACATGAGCCAACACCCATAAGGCACGTCCCCTCCTGGACATGAGCCAGAGGTTCACAAGAAAGAAAATGACCACCAATGCAACTCTTGGGGAAATGAGGGGGTGACCTATCTTTTACTTCCCCCCCCCCCATTTCATCACTACACACACACTTTACCTAATTTAAAACACTATGACTCCTTTCTACACCCAGTTGTGTGGGAGACTAACTCCCGGTCGCAGCTTTCACACAAAACCTAGTCTCCCAGCCTAATCATGGTTAGCCACAAGGTAAAGGATAATGCAATAGACCCAGGGGACCCAGATAGGATAGGTGTACTGAGAGGCAGGGCCTTAATGGAGGGAAGATAGGAGTTGTGGAGGGACAGAGTATAGGGAGGTTCTGATATGATCTCACCCCTGGCAGTGGCTCCTCTGATGTCCAGGGCAACTCTGGGATGCACAGCACCGCACCGCAGCTCCCAGCTGCAGACCTCCGGCAGGTATTTTACAAGGAGCAACAGGTGCAAAATCCCTTTCCACAGGGGCTCTGTCCAGCAAACACACACAGCAGCAGGAGGGTCCAGAAGCACTCTTCCTCTGGGGCTGTCTTTTCTTCTGCCCATGTGGGTGACAGCAGGGTTTTCCTCACTGGCAGGACCTTTTCCTCAGCTGGGGCTTCATCTAAACCGTTGGAGCGATGAGACCTCCTTCCCAGGCAGCTCCTCTTCTCTCCCAGCATGTGCAGATTTACAAATGTGGCTCCTCCTGATAACAGGCACTTAGGAAGGCAGTCCTTTATTCAGCTGGGGCTTCTTCCAAAGCAGGGTGCTCTATGCAAATCCCCAGGCAAGCTTCCTCCAGGGACTTACATCCAACATCAGAGCACCTCTCCTGGCAGATTGGAAAAGTAGCCTTCTGGCCTAATGTGAGGTCTGGTAGTTGTAATCCAGGGCAAACATAAAAGTTATAGCATCCTTATGTTTACAGCTCCAAGGGCACTCCACAGCAACTCATTAAAGACAGCACACCAGGTGCAGTATTTGTAATCCAGAGTAAATGAGAGGAGTTACTGCTCCCCTATTTGTACAGATCCAGGGACACTCCACAGAAGCACCTCACAGATAATCCTTTTTCAGAAATTCCTCCCAGACTCCTTTTACAGAAATTCTTCCCCAGATTCTTTCTACATAAATTCCTCCCAGACTCCGCACTGACAGCCCTGAGGAAGGTATTTTGTAAGCTCTCCCTCACTGTCCTCCCTGTCGGTCCGGCATCTATGAGTGGACAGGGGGGAGCCAGCAACAGGCCGCCTTCAGGGATCTCTGCCTGGACACCTAGGCTACCAATCAATGGGGCAGGATTTTCCCTCCAAAAATGGGTCGCTGACAAAGGGGCACTTTCTACCTCCCTGTCTGCACATGCTCAGTGGGGTTCAGGGAGAGCAAGGTCAGTCAAAGTTCACTATACCTGCCTATTATGTGGAATGGGGCTGCAGTATATCTATGTGTACACACATAACAAAAAAATATATTGGGGGACCCCTATTTGGGAACAAACTTGGGGGTACCACATAATTATTCTCATGTCAATGATAATATCAATTAGGGGTGTGCACCGGCCACTTTTCGTGTTTTATGTTTTGGTTTTGGATCTGGATCTTTCTTCGTGTTTTGGATCTGGATTGGTTTTGCCAAAACCACCCTTCCATGTTTTGGGTTCTGGGTTTTGCGTTTTGGATCTGTATTTTTTTTTAAAAAAGCATAAAAACAGCTAAAATCACAGAATTTGTGGGTTTTTCTGCTCCTATGCTATTATTAACCTCAATAACCTTAATGTCCACTCATTTCCAGTCTATTCTGAACACCTCACACCTCACAATATTGTTTTTAGGCCAAAAGGTTGCACCAAGGTAACTGAATGACTATGCAAAGCGACACAAGTGGGCAGCACAAACACGTGGCCCATCTAGGAGTGACACTGCAGTGGCAGACAGTATGGCAGTTTGAAAAACTAGGCCCCAAACAGTACATAATCAAAGAGAAAAAAGAGGTGCAAGATGGAATTGTCCTTGGGCCCTCCCACCCACCCTTATGTTGTATAAACAGGACATGCACACTTTAGCAAACCAATCATTTCAGCTCCAGGGTCTGCCACACGACTGTGGCTGAAATGATAGGTTTGTTTGGGCCCCCACAAAACAAGCTGGCAATTAATCTGTCCCTGCACAAACTGGCTCTACGGAGGCAAGATGTCGTCCTCATCCTCCTCATTCACCGATTCCTCACCCTCTTCAGTGTTGTGTACATCCTCATCCTCACAGAGTATTAATTCATCCCCACTGGAATCCACCACCACAGGTCCCTCTGTACGTTCAGGAGGCTGGTCTCCCTGGAAGAGTTGATAATTAATTTTTATGAACATCAACTTCTCCACATTTTGTGGAAGCAACCTCCTATGCCTTTCGCTGATAAGGTTGCCGGCTGCACTAAACACTCTTTCGGAGTACACACTGGAGGGGGGGCAACTCAGGTAAAATACAGCCAGTTTGTACAGGGGCCTCCAAATTGCCTCTTTTTCCTGCCAGTACAGGTACGGACTGTCTGACATGCCTACCTGGATGCTGTCACAGATGTAATCCTTTAACAGACAGACTCACGCTTGTCACTGCTGCTTTGAGGATGCAGGTGCGGCTACAGCCCACACAATTCACAAAGACAGAAAAAAATATATTTTTTTTCTGGAGAGCACTTTGAGGATTACACCACCCTTTAACAGACAGACGCACGCTTGTCGCTGCTGCTTTGAGGATGCAGGTGCGGCTACTGCGCATACATTTCACACACAAACACAGAAAAAAAGAAGATTATTTTATTTTGGTTGGAGTGCACATTGGGGGTTACACCACCCTTTAACATACAGATGCACGCTTGTCACTGCTGCTTTGAGGATGCAGGTGCGTCTACAGCCCACACAATTCACAAAAACAGAAAAAAAAGAAGAATTTTTTATTTTTTGTGGAGCGCACTTTGGGGGTTACAGCACCCTTTAACGGACAAGCCATCCGGCCCTTTACTTATGACACAGGTGCATGCTTGGTGCTGCTACTTTGTTGATGCACGTGCTGCCACAGTGCACACAATTCACAAACACAGAAAATAATTCCTCCACCATTCTGTCAGTGGTGACAGTATCATATGCAGTGACAGTAGACATGTCAGAAATTGACATTGTTGGCACGTCCTTCAGTCTGGACCAGATGTCCAAACTGGCCCTTGACTTATGACACAGGCGCACGCTTGGTGCTGCTGCTGTGTTGATGCACGTATGGCTACTGCGCATACATTTCGCACACAAACACAGAAAAAAAGAATTGTTTATTTTTTGTGGAGTGCACTTTGAGGATTACACCACCCTTTATCAGACTTATGGGACACAGGCGCACATGCAGTCACAGTGCATACAATTCACAAACACAGAAAATCATTTTATATTTTGTTTGGAGTGCACTCTGGGGATTACAGCACCCTTTAATGGTCAAGGCAGCTGGCCCTTTACTTATGACACAGGCGCACACTTGATGCTACTTTGTTGATGCACGTGCGGCTACTGTGCTACTGTGCACACAATTCCCAAACACAAAAAAATAATTTTTTTCATTTTTATTGGAGTGCACTTTGGGGGTTACAGCACTCTTTAACAGACGAGCCAGCCGGCCCTTTACTTATGACACAGGCACACGCTTGGTGCTACTTTGTTGATGCACGTGCAGCCACAGTGCACACAATTCACTAAAACAAAAATATATATTTTTTTATTTTTTTTGGAGTGCACTTTGGGGGTTACAACATACTTTAACGGTCAAGCCAGCCGGCCCTTTACTTATGACACAGGCGCATGCTTGGCACTACTTTGTTGATGCGCGTGCGGCTACTGCGCACACAATTCACAAACACAGAAAAAAAAAGTTTTTGGAGTGCACTTTGGGGGAGCACCCCTGATGCACAGATCACCCCCTGGACAACACTACAGCACCCCTCTAGGACTACAGCCTTTATGGGACACTGCACAACACAGTCCAGCCAGCACCTATAGACTTTGAAGTGGACACAGCCCCTATCACTGCAACTGACTGTAAAACATAGCCCAGCCAGCCCCTATGACAGCAGCACAACACACCCCAGCCAGCCCCTATGGACAACAGCAGCACAACACAGCCCAGTCAGCCCCTATGGACTGAATGGTCACAGCCCCTATGGACAACAGCAGCACAACACAGCCCTGCCAGCCCTAGCTCCCATCCTCCCTCCACTGTCCACAGCCGGAGTGAGAAATTGCACCGACGCGGGGACCTTTTATAGAATCCAAAACCTGCGAGATCCGGAAGGCGGGATGATGATGTTTTGCCTCAATTTCAGATCTGAGTCAGGCGGGAAAAGTCGAGCCTGACTCGGATACGTCTCGGATCGGGGGGGCTCGGTGGGGTTCGGATTTCAGAAATCCGAACCCGCTCTTCCCTAATATATATAGTTATAGTGCCAGTGCTAGTTTGCGTAATTCTATAGGTGCCTAATGTGACAATCATTATGTATATGTAGATCTAATTATACTAAGCACACAGGGATAATAGGTGTTTTTAATGAATCGGGTAAATACTACAACAAATCATTTGAGAAGTCACAGTGCTCTCTAATTTGAGGAGTAATGTATGCAGTATATGGTACAGGGAAGTGTATAGGAGTATATGGTCAAAAGAATGTAGAAAAAATTAGGGGATAAAATTGTGAACAATGGCCCTGATTCAGAGCCGGACGCTCTGACAGAGCGCTCGCTCTGAATCAGGGCCGTCCTTCCTGATTTTAGAGCGGCCTCCTGGCCTCTCGCATTTCTGTGGGTGACCACCCACAGCTATAGCGAGCGGCCAAAAAGATGGTCTTGACCATCGTGACCATCGGGCTTGCGACGAGACCCTTGTGGTAGGGTCTCATCTGCCGCAAGCCCTGGAGTGCTTTTGGTTCTATCAGAGCCAAAAGCACTCCCACTGACATCACTTGTGATGTCAGTGGGGCCGGCCCCAGATGGTAGGCATTCCCATGGGAACGCCTCCGTCTGGCCAGCCATGCCCCTGGCACGCCCACCAAAGGCAGCATTTTCCAAGCATGCATGCAAATATTTTTTTTATTGCAACAAGGTTTGTCCAAGCGCACATTATTACCCTTTAGCTGAATTTGCCCTCAGGTCTGTGCCTGATACAGAGATGCTGGCAATGTCCATCGCTGCTGAGATCTGTATGCAGCAGACTTGAGAAAATATGCTTGTGTACAGAGACGCCCACATCCATCGTCTCACATACATCGCCTATGTGCGATGTATGTGAGACGATGGATGTGGACCCGATTCAGACCCCAGCGATTTCTTGCAATCTGCGCATGCATATGCATCGCAGTGCCCGTGCGTGAACCAGTACGAGAGATCGGGAAGGGTGCGCTCGCTGCGCATAGACAGCCTAGAAGAGTGAGTGACAGGGGAAGCCGTTTGTGGGTGGTGACAGGGGCTGGCTGCTAGAAATGGGGGAGTGGAGATGCGAACACAGGCGTGCCTGAGCGTCTCAACACCATTTCAGAGGCATGCATAAATTATAGGCAGCGTCATAGTACACGTCACCTGGCTGGTTTTTACACAGAAGTGATCGCAGTGCTTGTGGTAGGGTAGGGTCAGCCACAAGCGCTGCAATCGCATCCAATGGTAGCTGATGTACCGATGGAGCATACACTTCCAGGAGATGACGTGAGCAAGTAGGCATCTTAAAACAGGCTGGTGGGTGTCTGCATACACTGAGCGATCACACACCAAGACATAGTGAGCGTACTAATGCCTTGCCGTGCGATCGCCTGCCTTCCCAAATTTGCATACGTTGGGTGCGAGAGTACGCATCTAGCGAGCGGGTCTGAATGAGCTCCATAGGTCGCACATCAAACCTCTAAGAAAGCCTATGCTGTCTCAGACTAAGCGCCTCTCCTAAGGAGCCGGGGCCTTTACAGCTGCAAACAAATTTGCAGAGGCTCACTAGAACTCGCCCAGAAAATGGAATTGACATGCCAGCAATTTTCTAACAACCCCCAGTCACCTCCCCCAAACACTGACTACCTGTCACTCACTTTGTGAATAAATCCTCTCTGTGACGGCTAGTCCATCGCTTCACGTGCTTTGGTGCATGAATAGTAGCAAAAAATTGCTCTACTGCGTCCGACATTGACGTTGCATGCATCTCTGAATCAGGACCTCTAAGTGGTAACCTAATTTCTCTGAACACTGCAGTACAATGTTTTATAAATAGGTGAAATAAGGTAAGAATATATTTGGCTGATATGCAATAAATGGAATAGTTAGTTATCAATAGGCCTCTAATTCTTAAGTCATGTTGTCTTCCATAGCAGCTTATCGTGCAAACTCAGCTGTATTGTCAGGTAGCTCACTAAGAAATAGTGACATCAATGAGAAACTTCTTTCATTTACTTAAAAATATAAAATAAGGATGAAAATAGATAGACGACACTAATAAACAAGCTCACAGTGTGTAGCAGGAAGAAGAATTCACAGTTTTCAAGGACAGTCTTAATAATATATATCTATATTTTTTTTTATATTTACTAAGATTTTTGAAGACTAACAAAATATAAATGAATTACTGATCATGTGCTGTTGGGATGAACAAGGCACTGAGGGCTTTATTCAGAGGTGGATGGAATTAAAACTTAGGACGCAAGCACCTGAGATGCACTGCGCAATGGTCCTGATGGTTACCGGCAAGGAACACAGATGTGAATTTTATGGAGATCCATGCAATTCTAATGGGCATTGCTGGGAGGTGACTGAGGGGGTGGCTGTCCGCATGTTGGGGAGTATGCCGGTGTCAGGGAACGCGTTGAAAGACGCAGTTCCTATGACACCAGCGACTATGTGCTGTCGGACATTGGTAGGGTTGGTCAAATGCCTGATGGTGCTGCCGATGTCCAATCGATTGTGGGAATAGCACATCATCACATTAGAGCCGCAGATGTTGAACGTCTCAGTAAGAAGCCCATCGAATGTGGCATTAGCATAAATTTTCAGTAGCGGCTGCGACAAAAGTTCACCTCTGAATAAGCCCCTGTGTTCCCTTAGTTCACAATCAATGTACCTGACCGGTAACCAGAGGCATTGTTGGAAATTGTACGTGTGGCGAATGGTGCAACTTAATATGCAAAGCGGTGGATTAGCACTGCAGCCAGTGGGCGTCTCTGTATGAATTTCTTCCAGCTGCAGCAATAGCATAAAGGTGTAGTCACTCGCGGAAAAAGATGCACTCGCAGCTGCATTAGCGCTCACCTCTGTATCAGACCATGTGCCTTTAATTGTTTTGCAGAACAGCTCAGCATCACTGACTGTTACATTTTCATCATTCAGAAAAATCATCGGTGACTGGAGCTGCTGAATCTGTTTTGAAAATAGTTCCCAAAATTTTTATTAAATCTACATTAAAAAGTAAAAAAAAATTGAGAGAAGATTCTCTAACTTGTGCAAGCTGGGAATATTTGACCACAGTCACATTTGTTCAAGCTTGTTCAATGTTTCTCATGATCACATCCAACGTTGATTGAGAGAGATAGATATATGTATAAACCATTCTTCAAGTATCAAAAACATTTTTGAGTGGCTCCAGTGCTATGATGTGCGATGATTATGTTTAATAAACACATGGAGGTGGGCGCACAGGTGTACTGAATGCATACTTGCCAACGTTCCCTGATTGTCAGGGAGAATCCCTGAAATAGTAGCAATCTCCCTGGCTCCCTTAAGCAGGGGCGTATTTATAATGGGTGCAGGGTGTGCAGTGCACACGGGCCCATGGGTCCAGAGGGAGCACCCATATTTTACTTACCTCTCCGGAGTCCCATGTCGGTGATGTCTGGAAAATGGCCGTCGCAAAGTGAGTGACAGGTAGTCAGTGTTTGGGGGTGGTAACAGGGGGTGGTCATAAAAACGCAGGTGTGTCTTACTATTTAAATGCCATTATATCGGCGTGCATAATTAGCCATTGCGATCACATACGCAGCATGAGAGTCCTCTGCATGTCACGAGAACTGCAGTGTTTGCGGTTGGTCAGAGCTACCACAAGGGCAAAGTGGCTGCTATATTTACGCAGGTAAGCGAAGTTGGATGCAGATGAGAAGGCAGCAGTGGGCGTCCCTATGCTCGGGTAAGCTTTGGCACTATTTGCATATTTTCGCAACTGCGTTCTGTGCAAAATCGCAGCATTTGGTCGCATTAGCATCCATCTCTGAATCAGGCCCACAGTCTGCATATTCTAACTGCAGCTTACACCCAGAGGGGTATATTTACTAAACTGCAGGTTTTTAGAATTGGATATCTTGCCCATAGCAACCAATCAGATTCTACCTATTATCTTCTAGAAGGTACTAGATAAATGTTAAGTAGAATCTGATTGGTTGCTATGGGCAACATCTCCACTTCTAAAAACCTGCACTTTAGTAAATGTACCCCAGAGTGTATGTGGGACTGTGCACATAGTGGTCTATTTACTAAGTAGTGTTAGGAGACAGTGGACCTCATTCAGAGCCGCTCGCACAATGCGAGCGCTCGATCTGAATGAGGGCGGCCGCATCTGCAAAAAGAGCCGGCCTCCTGGCCGCTCGCTAAGCTGTGGGTGACCACCCACAGCTTTAGAGAGCGGCCAGGTTGATGGTCGCGATGGTCAATACCATCGCGACCATCGGGGCTTGCAACGAGACCCTTGTGGTAGGGTCTCGTCTGCCCCAAGCCCCAGAGAGCTTCCGGCTCTAATAGAGCCGGAAGCCAGGGCCATAGCTAGGGTAGTGCGGCCGGTGCCATCGCACAGGGCAACACAGGTCAGGGGGTGCTGTTTGGGCCTGTCAAATTTCTGTTTATTATCATTCTTGCTTGTAGCTTCCTCTTATTTCATCCCCAGCATCTCCTGGCCTCCCCTATCTCTTCCCTGACCCTTCCCCATGAGGCCACTCCCCTTTTTTGGGTGCATTATGTCCCTTTGAAAAATTAGGGGGGCGCCAATGTTCTTTCTGGCACAGGGCACCAAAAAGTCTAGTTACGGCTCTGCCAGAATCTCTCCAACTGGCATCACTGGTGATGTCAGTGGGGCCGCCCACAAACGGCAGGCGTTCATTTGGGAACGCCTCCGTTTGTGAAACCACCCCCCCCTCTACGCCTACAAAATGGGGCGAGCTGTCGATCACCAGCGACACGCACCCCTTTTGTAGTGAGCCCCAGAGCGAGAGAATCTCTCTCTCGCTCCGGGGCATGCGCAGAGCCCAACATCGACCCGCTTGCGAGCACTCAGGCGCTTGCGAGCGGGTCTGAATGAGACCCAGAGTGAAAAGTGATCAGAAAGTGATAAGGTGCCAGCCATTCAGTTCACAACTGTAATTTTTCAAACACGGCTTGTGAAATGACAGTTGGGAGCTGATTGGCTATCACCTTATCACTGTCCTATCACTTTTCACTCTGGCTGCTAACACTGCTTAGTAAATAGACCAATCAGTATTATATCAAAGGTATTTTTTCACCTCTCAGTGGGGTGATTCAATTCAACATGAATTGAATAGGACCGGGAGCGACCTCCCGGAGCTATTCAATTCAGTGCGCCGTGTGGTCGGAGAATGCTGGTTATCGCACTTATCGTTCCTTAACAAGGGTGTTAAGGTGCTTTAACCGGCATTCTCTGACCAAAGTGCCGGGCGCATGGCTGTTAGTGCCGCGCTATGCAGAAAAACAGCTGCGCGCACGGCAATATGGTCAAATTTCTTTTCGCATCCCCAGGGGGGTGCGAGATAAAATCCTTAGCGCTCCCAAACAGCGCAGTGAATTGAATAGCTTCGGATGCTCCCTCCCACGGCTATTCAACATTGCGTCTGGAGATCCTAATACTGGTCCTCCCACCACCACTCACTCCATACAAGCCAGTCACTTCCTACAAAAGATGACTTCAGGCAATGATGTGGAGGCATATCTCACCGCATTTGAGAGAATAGCCGAAAGGGACAGTTGGCCCAAGGAGCAATGGGCTAGTCTGGCTGCACCTTTCCTGTCTGGGGAGCCACAAAAGGCCTATTATGATTTATGCCTGGCCAATGCTATGTGAAATTAAAACGGGAGATCCTAACTCACTTGGGAGTCACCACCTTTGTCCACCGCTGGGAGTTCCAAATGGGCAGATCTCCACGCTCACAGATGCATGACCTCGTCCATCTATCCACCAAGTGGCTACAGCCCAGTCTAAGACGCTGACAGGACCACAAATCATTGAACGAGTCATGATGGACCGGTATCTACGATCCCTACCTGCATCCTTGCGCAAGTGGGTGAGCCATGCCGACCCTAAGTCTGTAGACCAGTTAGTCGAACTGGTGGAGAGGTACATGGCGACTGAGGAGCTGATGAGCCTGCCCCACTGAGCCCCGATGGCACACCAGCGAACTCCCATCAACAATGGTAAGACTGTTCCTGGGGAGAAGGGTGCTGGGCAGTGGTATGTGCTAAGACTGAGGGTGGGGAACCTGAAGACCGGCCTGCCAGGCCAGGAAAGTTCCTACCCCGCAAAAGACTAGACATTAATGTGACTCAATGATTCCGATGTGGTGGCTTTGGCCATATAGCAGCTAATTGTTCACTTACCTCTGAGCCCATGCAATGTGATACTGCATCTGTCAACCGCAGGGGGTCTTTCTTTGCACAGCCAGCCTGTACTGCTGACTAGCAGGCTGAGACGGATAAACATATGTGTGTACTCACTGTGGAAGGCAACCGAGTAGAGGCTCTGTTAGACTCTGGTAGTCTGGTTACACTTTTGAGAACTGAGCTGGTGAAACCTTTGAAGCATAAGGGAAAAACTCTCGGTGTTGCATGCATACATGGGGATACTCAGTATTATACGCCGTGTGGTTCCATGGTAGTCTCTGTGGGTTTGGTATGAGGCTTAATGTATGATGTGATATTGTGAAGAGACTTTGCTCACTTCTGGAAGTTGTGGGAAAGCCGGTTTTGCACAGTGGTAAATCACCCTGCCTCGTCTGAAAGGGTGACTGATGTAGTGGCAGAGTCAGAGATGTTCCCATTTTCTAGCATGATTGGCGAACTAGAGAATGCGGAGCGTGATGGTGGCTAACCAAGTGTTGTAGAGCCCATTGATCGTCTGCCAGATTTAGAGGTCAGAAGAGAGGTCTTTGTTGTAGAGTGGCGGTTAAATGACCCTACTCTGGTGAAAGCAAGGGAGAATGTCAAGGTGGTCAATGGTAAACCCGTAGATCCCTTGACAAATCCTCACATGGTAATATGTCAGGATCTGTTGTATCAGATGACTAAGAAAGGGGAGGAGATTGTGGAACAATTAATAGTCCCCAAAGCTTACAGCAGAACGGAAGTTAGATCTGGCCCATGGTCATATAATGGCAGGCCACCTAGGGGTAGAGAAAACCACTGAGCGAATCATGCAGAGATTTTTTGGGCCCGGTGTCCATAAAGACATATCTGACTTTTGTACCTCCTGCCCTGAATGCCAGTATCATGCTCCCAGACCACATTTCAAAAGTCCTCTAGTCCCACTACCAATTATAGAGGTAACAATTGAAAGAATAGCTATGGACTTGGTGGGACCCTTATTGCCCGGGGACATCAATAGATTCTGGTAATTCTGGACTATGCTACCAGATACCCAGAAGCGATACCGCTACGCAATACGTCAACCAAGTCCATTGCTAGAGAGCTGGTCCATGTTTTTAGCAGGTTGGGAATACCTAAGGAGATACTAACTGACCAGGGTACCCCATTCATGTCAAAAGTTATGAAGGAGTTGTGCCACTTGTTTAAGATTAACCAGTTAAGGACCTCGGTTTATCACCCCCAAATCGATGGTATGGTCGAGAGGTTTAACAAGACCTTAAAACAAATTGTTAAGGAAAGTAGTCGACAAAGATGGTAAAAATTGGGATTATTTGTTGCCTTATCTGCTGTTGGCCACAAGAGAGGTTCCCCAATCCTCCACCAGGTTTTCACCTTTTCGACTTGTGATATGGGAGACATCCAAGAGGGTTACTAGATGTTACCAAGGAGACATGGGAAGGGCAGTCCAGTTCTTATATAACAGTGATTGAACATGTTTCCCAGAGGCAAGAGAGAATTGCGGCTGTAGTGCCGATAGTTAAGGAGCACTTGGAATAGGCCCAACTACCACAGCAGAGGGTATATAACCGCAATGCATGGTTAAGAAACTTTGCTCCTGGGGACAGTGTTGGTGTTGGTTCCCACGGTAGAAAGTAAACTGTTGGCTAAGTGGCAAGGGCCCTTTGAGATCTTAGAAAAAGTGGGACAGGTCAACTATAAAGTTTACCAGCTGGGGAAAAGAAAACCAGAACAGATATATCATGTGAACCTGATAAAACCCTGGAAGGATAGAGCAGCACTGTCAGCCATCCAAGCCCCTCCAGTAAACCCAGGTTCTGTGGTAACCAAAGTGACAGTGGCAAAAACCCTGTCAGCCAGTCAACAGCAGGAGGTCAAGGAATTTTTGATCAGAAATAGGGTACTGTTTTCTGGCCTGCCAGGAAAAACCACGGTCATCAAACATGACATAGTCACTGACCCGGAGGTTAAAGTAAACCTAAAGCCCTATAGGTTGCGTCGAAGCCCAAAGAGAGTCTTTGTCAAAGGAAATTAAAAACATTTTAGAATTGGGGGTAATTGAAGAATCACATAGTGAGTGGTCCAGTCTCATTGTGTTGATTGCAAAGCCCGATGGGAGTGTGCGTTTTGTAATGACTTCCGAAAGCTGAACAGTGTTTCAAAATTTGATGCCTACTCGATGCCAAGGGTGGATGAACTATTTGAAAGGCTGGGGACAGCAAGATATTTAACCATTCTGGACCTAACCAAAGGGTATTGGCAAGTGCCATTAACCAAAAACCCCCCAAAAAAACAGCTTTTGCTGCACCAGAAGGATTGTTTCATTACAAGATGTTACCCTTTGGGCTAAATGGGGTGCCTGCTACCTTTCAAAGAATGATGGATAGGATTCTAAGACCCCATAGACGATATGCTGCGACTTATCTGGATGATGGGGTCATACATAGTCCTTATTGGCAGTCTCACTTACCCAGAGTACAAGAAGTGTTAGATTCCATCTTTAAGACAGATTTCGCAGCCAACCCAAAAAAATGTTGTCTAGGGATGGAGGAAGTAAAATATCTGAGATACACCATTGGCAGAGGTTTGATAAAACCACAGCTCAATAAGATTGAGGCAATACAGAACTGGCCACAACCCCTGAATAAGAAGCAGGTGAGAGCCTTCTTAGGGATCACTGGATACTATAGGAGGTTCATACCCAGTTTTGCCACCATTGCGGTCCCACTTACTGACCTTACCAAGGACACGCAAAAAAATCATGGTGGAATGGGGTCCTGAAGCGGAGAAAGCTTTCCAAGAATTAAAAATAGCCTTATGTACCCAACCTGTTCTGGTGACCCCTGACTTTTACAAAGAGTTTGGTACAAACCAATACGTCCGGTGTAGGCATCGGAGCGGTCCTGTCCAAAAGCAAAGAGGGTGAGGAACACCCTATTTTTTACCTATGCAGGAAATTGAATATACATGAGAGAAACAGTGGAGAAGGAAGCTTTGGCCATAAAATGGGCATTAGAAACTCTCAGGTACTATTTGGTGGGAACAAAGTTCAAACTGATTACTGACCATGCCCCTCTGAAATGGATGTCAGAAAACATGGATAGTAACACAAGAATAACGAAATAGTTCTTGGCGCTACAAACCTTTAAATTTGTGGTAGAACACAGGCCAGGAAGCCAGCTGGCCAATGCAGACGCATTGTCACGCATTCATTGCTTGGGGGCTTCAGTTGTTCCACCCCACAGGTCGAAACAAAGGGGGGGCTATGTGATAGGAACACTGGTAAAGTGGCCAGTGGTAGATACATTTGCCCTAGGTTTTTGACCTATGTGTTCTAAAAAACCCCAGGAGAAAAGTCTGCAGTAAAGCAGATTTGAGTGTCGGCATTTTGAAAAGCCGGTTTGGGTTTTGGGGGTGTGGATGTGAGGAGAGGGAGGGCTCTATCCACAGGCCACTCCAAATTTTGGCCTTTTTGTCCTGTTAGCAGGCTCATTAGGGTCTGCACCTGAAACTGGCTGATATAGGCTGTGTGTAAGCTAGTGTCTCATACCTGGGAGAGCAAGCAGACTGGCTGGCTCAGAGACACTTGGTGAAAACTACCTGTAAATCTTGTGCATACGCTTGTGTTGATGGTGGAGGCAGTAGGCCCCACTATTTCTTTAGAGAGGGAACTTCTTGTCTAGTTAGCGCCCAGAAGGGCTAGCGTTTACTTTTATGTTTTGTTTTCCTTTTACGTTGCACAATAAAGACTGGTACCGACCAGCTAGTACGAGACCACAGACTCCCCAGACTGGTGTATTATTTTTCCGGCTGCTGTGTGTGTGAAGAGGGAGTCCATCTACCCCAGGAGAGGGACCCCTAATCCGGTTGTGTTACAATATATATATAAAACAGCCAGGCCTAAATTGGCCTATATAAAAAATATACAAACACCAGGCGCTAAAATGCCTATCGCAAAATAAATATTTTATTGCATATAAAGATGACATATCAAGAAAACACACAAAAAGAAAAATAGGTGCTGAACTTCCATCTGTTGTGTAATGGTAAAATCGGAAATAATTTACAATGTTATTTTAACACTAACATTGTTTCTTTTTGAATCAATTGAAACAAATGGCCACAATTGATATGGAACATTGGATTATTTTGGATATTGGTTTTAATATTGAATATATGCACAACTGTGGGAGTTTTCTAATGTGTACACCTAGCAAGTAGGTTAATCCTGCAAAAAGTATATATTGTTGAATATTCTTAAACATTTTAGCCCTAAGGTGCAATTTCTATGGTATATGTGTGCTTCTACTAATATTATTATTATAATTTCCTTTATTGTTATTTCTAATTTTTTACTCTACATTTTGTCATTTATTTTTTATTAATATATTTTTATTTGTAGATTAAAAGTGTTTAACTGATTTAGCGCCTGACAGTGTTTGTACTAAAGTTGACATATATCTGATCTAAAAATGAGCAGCTTAAAATTATCCGATCAGTATGAGCCAGTGAAATCAGAATAAACTTATTTAAGCACCAGAATGAAAGGTGCTCAGTCCTGAATTTACACCATGTATATACAAAGACTGCTAGCGTTTCAGTCCTTTTATTTTAGAGCCTCTTTTCGGCTCATCCACATCAATGTGCTGGTAGTAACAAAGTTTCAGTCAATGCACCTAAAGAATAGAAACAATGAATGGTGCTAGGAAATGTATCTCACCGCATTAGAAGAGACTGGTAATCATGTAATAGAGCCACTTCTGACTCATCTGTACGGTTAATGTTCGTACGTCTCTCCTGTCTCCTCAGCAGTGTCCAGGCTGTCAGTACTGCTGGATCCATGCAGCTTATAAGCCGACAATAGGGGTCATAGAAGTTGCTGACCAAACGAGCATACCAGACTGTTCCAAACAATAGCGTTGAGTGAGCAGTAATCTTGAATAAAGACCGGTGCACACCAACTCCGTCTGCAGGTATAATTTCAAGCACATATACGCACCAAAGTATAAGCAGGTAAGTGTTCAATTCACTGACGTGTTTCGCTTCATAGATGGAAGCTTTATCTAAGAGTGATAACACTCACAAGTATCGCTGAAAAACAGGTATTTTATCATCTCTGTGCTGCATCATAATTCTTGGAAAGAATCCAGCGACAGATATATGTAAATAAGAAAAGAGGAAGAATCCCTAGTGCATTATCTCCTATGTAGATATACAGTAACACACTCACAAAAAAATTAACATAAGCAATAAAGTCAATTATCACTTCCACAATGAAGTCAGTGTTTCCTACCAGTTAATCCTGGAAAGCAGGCATATAAACATAATACTGAAGTCCTTGTAGTTTGAACCCAGCAGGCAAGTTCTTCAGGCTATATCCTCTGCGGCTGAATTGTCAAAGGTTTCCAATTTGATGAATGACATGTTCCAGCTTACGAGCACTGCAACCATAGTCACAGAAAGAGACCAGCACATGAGCAGTACAGATCTTGTGCATGTGCAGATCTGTAACCATTGGAGATGTAAGTAAACTATACAAGGCTGAAGCTGGCTTCTTATTCATTTCTTATTCACTTCTTATTCATTTCTTATTCATTTCTTATTCAAGCTCCAGCTTCTTATTCAGAAAATGTTACATTAAAACATTTAAATAAAGATAGATCACTAAACTAACACTATGCAAACAAAGAATTGTGTTCCTCACACAGTTTACAATTTTATTTTCCTGGCACAATAAGGATTGTGGCATGAATAGGGCAGTAAATCGGGCACAGGCACCAGATAATCTCATTTTGAATAAGAAGCTGTAGTTGTGAAGGGGTTAACTAGCTTCGGTCATCAAATGTTACACTTGAAACCCACAGAGGGTGGTCTGGTACATATGACCCACTTGCCATTTCCCTTGACCAACAAGGATTTTGGCATGAATAGGGCAGTAAAGCGGGCACAGGCACCATATTATCTCATTTTGAATAAGAAGCTGTAGTTGTGCAGGGGTTAACTAGCTTCGGTCATCAAATGTTACACTTGAAACCCACAGAGGGTGGTCAGGTACATATAACCCACTTGTCATTTGCCTTGACCAACAAGGATTTTGGCAAGAACAGGGCAGGAAAGCGGGCACAGGCTTCATAATTTGTCATTTTAAATAAGCTGTAGTTGTGCAGGGGTTAACTAGCTTCGGTCATCAAATGTTACACTTGAAACCCGCAGAGGGTGGTCACATACATATGACCCACTTGCCATTTCCGTTGACCAACAAGGATTTTGGCATGAATAGGGCAGTAAAGCGGGCACAGGCACCAGATTTTGTCATTTTGAATAAGAAGCTGTAGTTATGCAGGGGTTAACTAGCTTTGGTCATCAAATGTTACACTTGAAACCCACAGGGGGTGGTCACATACATATGACCCACTTGCCATTTCCTTGACCAACAAGGATTTTGGCATGAATAGGGCAGTAAAGCGGGCACAGGCACCAGATTTTGTCATTTTGAATAAGAAGCTGTAGTTGTGCAGGGGTTAACTAGCTTCAGTCATCAAATGTTACACTTGAAACCCACAGAGGGTGGTCTGGTACATATGACCCACTTGCCATTTCCCTTGACCAACAATGATTTTGGCATGAATAGGGCAGTAAAGCGGGCACAGGCTCCATAATTTGTCATTTTGAATAAGAAGCTGTAGCTGTGCAGGGGTTAACTAGCTTCGGTCATCAAATGTTACACTTGAAATCCACAGAGGGTGTTCACATACATATGACCCATTTGCGATTTCCCTTGACCAACAAGGATTTTGGCATGAATAGGGCAGTAACGCGGGCACAGGCACCAGATTTTGTCATTTTGAATAAGAAGCTGTAGTTGTGCAGGGGTTAACTAGCTTCGGTCATCAAATGTTACACTTGAAACCCACAGAGGGTGGTCTGGTACATATGACCCACTTGTCATTTGCCTTGACCAACAAGGATTTTGGCAAGAATAGGGCAGTAAAGCGGGCACAGGCTCCATAATTTGTCATTTTAAATAAGAAGCTGTAGTTGTGCAGGGGTTAACTAGCTTCGGTCATCAAATGTTACACTTGAAACCCGCAGAGGGTGGTCACATACATAT
Organism: Taudactylus pleione; assembly: GCA_031769625.1. Lineage (NCBI taxonomy): Eukaryota > Metazoa > Chordata > Amphibia > Anura > Myobatrachidae > Taudactylus > Taudactylus pleione. The sequence goes on along the minus strand of JAUIMM010000364.1, from coordinate 1,682,174 downwards.
GACCCACTTGCCATTTCCCTTGACCAACAAGGATTTTGGCATGAATAGGGCAGTAAAGCGGGCACAGGCTCCATAATTTGTCATTTTAAATAAGAAGCTGTAGTTGTGCAGGGGTTAACTAGCTTCGGTCATCAAATGTTACACTTGAAACCCACAGAGGGTGGTCACATACATATGACCCACTTGCCATTTCCCTTGACCAACAAGGATTTTGGCATGAATAGGGCAGTAAAGCGGGCACAGGCACCAGATTTTGTCATTTTGAATAAGAAGCTGTAGTTGTGCAGGGGTTAACTAGCTTCGGTCATCAAATGTTACACTTGAAACCCACAGAGGGTGGTCACATACATATGACCCACTTGCCATTTCCCTTGACCAACAAGGATTTTGGCATGAATAGGGCAGTAAAGCGGGCACAGGCACCAGATTTTGTCATTTTGAATAAGAAGCTGTAGTTGTGCAGGGGTTAACTAGCTTCGGTAATCAAATGTTACACTTGAAACCCACAGAGGGTGGTCTGGTACATATGACCCACTTGCCATTTTCCTTGACCAACAATGATTTTGGCATGAATAGGGCAGTAAAGCGGGCACAGGCTCCATAATTTGTCATTTTGAATAAGAAGCTGTAGCTGTGCAGGGGTTAGCTAGCTTCGGTCATCAAATGTTACACTTGAAATCCACAGAGGGTGTTCACATACATATGACCCTCTTCTAATTTCCCTTGACCAACAAGGATTTTGGCATGAATAGGGCAGTAACGTGGGCACAGGCACCAGATTTTGTCATTTTGAATAAGAAGCTGTAGTTGTGCAGGGGTTAACTAGCTTCGGTCATCAAATGTTACACTTGAAACCCACAGGGAGTGGTCTGGTACATATGACCCACTTGCCAATTCCCTTGAACAACAAGGATTTTGGCATGAATAGGGCAGTAAAGCGGGCACAGGCTCCATAATTTGTCATTTTGAATAAGAAGCTGTAGTTGTGCAGGGGTTAACTAGCTTCGGTCATTAAATGTTACACTTGAAACCCACAGAGGGTGGTCTGGTACATATGACCCACTTGTCATTTCCCTTGACCAACAAGGATTTTGGCATGAATAGGGTAGTAAAGCGGGCACAGGCTCCAGATTTTGTCATTTTGAATAAGAAGCTGTAGCTGTGCAGGGTTTAACTAGCTTCGGTCATCAAATGTTACACTTGAAATCCACAGAGGGTGTTCACATACATATGACCCACTTGTGATGTCCCTTGACCAACAAGGATTTTGCATTGAATAGGGCAGTAACGCGGGCACAGGCACCAGATTTTGTCATTTTGAATAAGAAGCTGTAGTTGTGCAGGGGTTAACTAGCTTCGGTCATCAAATGTTACACTTGAAATCCACAGAGGGTGTTCACATACATATGACCCACTTGTGATGTCCCTTGACCAACAAGGATTTTGCATTGAATAGGGCAGTAACGCGGGCACAGGCACCAGATTTTGTCATTTTGAATAAGAAGCTGTAGTTGTGCAGGGGTTAACTAGCTTCGGTCATCAAATGTTACACTTGAAACCCACAGGGAGTGGTCTGGTACATATGACCCACTTGCCACTTCCCTTGACCAACAATGATTTTGGCATGAATAGGGCAGTAAAGCGGGCACAGACTCCATAATTTGTCATTTTGAATAAGAAGCTGTAGTTATGCAGGGGTTAACTAGCTTCGGTCATCAAATGTTCCACTTGAAATCCACAGAGGGTGGTCTGGTACATATGACCCACTTGTCATTTCCCTTGACCAACAAGGATTTTGGCATGAATAGGGTAGTAAAGCGGGCACAGGCTCCATAATTTGTCATTTTGAAAAAGAAGCTGTAGTTGTGCAGGGGTTAACTAGCTTCGGTCATCAAATTTTACAATTCAAACCCACAGAGGGTGGTCTGGTACATATGACCCACTTGTCATTTGCCTATACCAACAAGGATTTTGGCATGAATAGGGCAGTAAAGCGGGCACAGGCACCAGATTATCTCATTTTGAATAAGAAGCTGTAGTTGTGCAGGGGTTAACTAGCTTCGGTCATCAAAAGTTACACTTGAAACCCACAGAGGGTGGTCTGGTACATATGACCCACTTGTCATTTGCCTTGACCAACAAGGATTTTGGCAAGAATAGGGCAGTAAAGCGGGCACAGGCTCCATAATTTGTCATTTTAAATAAGAAGCTGTAGTTGTGCAGGGGTTAACTAGCTTCGGTCATCAAATGTTACACTTGAAACCCGCAGAGGGTGGTCACATACATATGACCCACTTGCCATTTCCCTTGACCAACAAGGATTTTGGCATGAATAGGGCAGTAAAGCAGGCACAGGCTCCATAATTTGTCATTTTAAATAAGAAGCTGTAGTTGTGCAGGGGTTAACTAGCATCGGTCATCAAATGTTACACTTGAAATCCGCAGAGGGTGGTCACATACATATGACCCACTTGCCATTTCCCTTGACCAACAAGGATTTTGGCATGAATAGGGCAGTAAAGCGGGCACAGGCACCAGATTTTGTCATTTTGAATAAGAAGCTGTAGTTATGCAGGGGTTAACTAGCTTTGGTCATCAAATGTTACACTTGAAACCCACAGGGGGTGGTCACATACATATGACCCACTTGCCATTTCCCTTGACCAACAAGGATTTTGGCATGAATAGGGCAGTAAAGCGGGCACAGGCACCAGATTTTGTCATTTTGAATAAGAAGCTGTAGTTGTGCAGGGGTTAACTAGCTTCAGTCATCAAATGTTACACTTGAAACCCACAGAGGGTGGTCTGGTACATATGACCCACTTGCCATTTCCCTTGACCAACAATGATTTTGGCATGAATAGGGCAGTAAAGCGGGCACAGGCTCCATAATTTGTCATTTTGAATGAGAAGCTGTAGCTGTGCAGGGGTTAGCTAGCTTCGGTCATCAAATGTTACACTTGAAATCCACAGAGGGTGTTCACATACATATGACCCTCTTGTGATTTCCCTTGACCAACAAGGATTTTAGCATGAATAGGGCAGTAACGTGGGCACAGGCACCAGATTTTGTCATTTTGAATAAGAAGCTGTAGTTGTGCAGGGGTTAACTAGCTTCGGTCATCAAATGTTACACTTGAAACCCACAGGGAGTGGTCTGGTACATATGACCCACTTGCCAATTCCCTTGACCAACAAGGATTTTGGCATGAATAGCGCAGTAAAGCGGGCACAGGCTCCATAATTTGTCATTTTGAATAAGAAGCTGTAGTTGTGCAGGGGTTAACTAGCTTCGGTCATTAAATGTTACACTTGAAACCCACAGAGGGTGGTCACATACATATGACCCACTTGCCATTTCCCTTGACCAACAAGGATTTTGGCATGAATAGGGCAGTAAAGCGGGCACAGGCACCAGATTTTGTCATTTTGAATAAGAAGCTGTAGTTATGCAGCGGTTAACTAGCTTCGGTCATCAAATGTTACACTTGAAACCCACAGGGGGTGGTCACATACATATGACCCACTTGCCATTTCCCTTGACCAACAAGGATTTTGGCATGAATAGGGCAGTAAAGCAGGCACAGGCACCAGATTTTGTCATTTTGAATAAGAAGCTGTAGTTGTGCAGGGGTTAACTAGCTTCGGTCATCAAATGTTACACGTGAAACCCACAGAGGGTGGTCTGGTACATATGACCCACTTGTCATTTGCCTATACCAACAAGGATTTTGGCATGAATAGGGCAGTAAAGCGGGCACAGGCACCAGATTATCTCATTTTGAATAAGAAGCTGTAGTTGTGCAGGGGTTAACTAGCTTCGGTCATCAAATGTTACACGTGAAACCCACAGAGGGTGGTCTATTACACATAACCCACTTGCCATTTGCCTTGACCAACACGGATTTTGGCATGAATAGGGCAGTAAAGCAGGCACAGGCTCCATAATTTGTCATTTTGAATAAGAAGCTGTAGTTGTGCAGGGGTTAACTAGCTTCGGTCATCAAATGTTACACTTGAAATCCACAGAGGGTGTTCACATACATATGACCCACTTGACATTTGCCTTCACCAACAAGGATTTTGGCATGAATAGGGCAGTAAAGCGGGCACAGGCTCCATAATTTGTCATTTTGAATAAGAAGCTGTAGTTGTGCAGGGGTTAACTAGCTTCAGTCATCAAATGTTACACTTGAAATCCACAGAGGGTGGTCAGATACATATGACCCACTTGTCATTTGCCTTGACCAACAAGGATTTTGGCATGAATAGGGCAGTAAAGCGGGCACAGGCTCCATAATTTGTCATTTTGAAAAAGAAGCTGTAGTTGTGCAGGGGTTAACTAGCTTCGGTCATCAAATTTTACACCTGAAACCCACAGAGGGTGGTCTGGTACATATGACCCACTTGTCATTTGCCTTGACCAAAAAGGATTTTGGCTTGAATAGGGCAGTAAAGCGGACACAGGCTCCATAATTTGTCATTTTGAATAAGAAGCTGTAGTTGTGCAGGGGTTAACTAGCTTTGGTCATCAAATGTTATGCTTGAAACCCACAGAGGGTGGTCACATACATATGACCCACTTGCCATTTCCCTTGACCAGCAAGGATTTGGGCATAAATAGGGCAGTAATGTGGGCACATGCACCAGATTTCTTAATTTTGAATAATTACCTGTAGTTTTTCAAGGGTTAAATAACGTTGGTCAACAAATTTGACATTTGGGGTCTTTCCCTAAATTAGTAAAAACCCCACACCTCTGAGCATGTTCTGGTATTGGAATACAGGAAAAAAAATCTGTGTGGGGTTCACCTTTTCTTACGATAACCAGCACTAGGCTGTTTATAGGGAGAAAGGGGGTAACACTATAGCAGGGAGACACACTTAGCGTGGTGTCCTCCTGCCATCACATTATCCAGCACTAGGCTGGTTATAGGGAGGAAGGGGTAACACTATAGCAGGGAGATACACTTAGCGTGGTGTCCTCCTGCCATCACATTATCCAGCACTAGGCTGGTTACAGGGAGGAGGGGGTAACACTATAGCAGGTAGACACACTTAGGGTGGTGTCCTCCTGCCATCACATTATCCAGCACTAGGCTGGTTATAGGGAGAAAGGGGTAACACTATAGCAGGGAGATACACTTAGCGGGGTGCCCTCCTTCCATTACATTATCCAGCACTAGGCTAGTTATAGGGAGGAGGGGGTAACATATAAAAGGGAGACATACTTAGCATGGTGTCCTCCTGCCATCACATTATCCAGCACTAGTCTGGTTATAGGGAGGAGGGGGGTAATACTATAGCAGGGAGACACACTTAGCGTGGTGTCCTCCTGCCATCACATTATCCAGCACTAGGCTGGTTATAGGGAGAAAGGGGGTAACATATAGCAGGGAGACACACTTAGCATGGTGTCCTCCTGCCATCACATTAACCAGCCCCAGACTATTCAGCACGTTTCTGGAATCTCTCAGAAAGCTGGTACACCGGCAGTGGCGTAATAAGGGGGTGCGTGTGGGGCACTTTGCCCTGGGCACCATCTGACAGGCCCGGCAGAGGGGGAAGCTGATGTCCAGGGCGATGTCCAGTGCTCAGTGGCGTAACTAGGGCAGGGTCGCCGCGGCCGGTGATGCTCTCGCACCGCCGGCCACGGTACTGGCCCATCCTAGATAAACAGTGTAGTGTCGACCGCAGTGAGGAGCTCATTCAGAGTCGGTCGCTGCTGGCGGCCGCTCGCTCTGCATGTGGGCAGGTGGTTTTTTTAATTTATCTCCGGCCGCTCGCAAAGCTGTGGGTGACCATCCACAGCTTGTGAGAGCGGGCTGGAGACAGTCATAATTATCATGACCATCGGGCTTGCGACGAAACACTGGGGTAGGGTCTAGTTGCCGCAAGTCCGAGTGTATTTCCTGCTCTAATAGAGCAGGAAGTCCACTACTGACATCACTAGTGATGTCAGTAACCCCTCCTAAAAACGCATGCGTTTGTCCACCCACAAAACGGGGCGAGCTGTCAATCAACATCTACAGCCGTCCCAACTTGTTGTGAGCCCCGTAGAGACTGACCTTCAGTCGCTCAGCTGGTCTCGCACACGCACCTGCTGGATGCGGTGCATACGCAAACATTGCTGTGCGCTCGCAAGTGGCTCTGAGTGAGCTCCTGAGTGCGGTCAGCATTTACTCAGGACCGGCGCTAGGCTTCCCTGCACCCAGCACTGTCCTGTGCTGCACAGCCGCGCCCCTTCTCTCCCCCTGAGCGCTTACCTAATAGCACCAGGCGATGGGTGGGAGGCGGGCTCAGGATAGCCCACAGAGCCGCCAGTGCATTTACAGCAGCCAATGAGAGTCAGACAGACTCTCATTGTCTGCTGCTGTGCCCACTGCAAGAGCCGGGCTGGAGCTCACTCATGAGCTACGCCTTCCAGCTCCTGTAGTGGGTTATGGGAGAGATGTCATGATGTCTCTCCCATAATGCAGAGTGCGCCAGCCCGGGAGGACTGCGGTGGTGCGGACGGCGGCGTGAGCAGGAGCGGGGATTCAAGTAAGTTTTTTTTTTCTTTTTACTTGTGTGTTTGTGTAATGGGGGTACTGCATCAGGGGGGGAGGTGACCTCTACTAGGGACTACTACTAACGTATGGAGGTAACTACTATTGGGGGCACTGTATAAGTGGCACTACTAAGGGCCTGCATAAGAGGGATCACTACTGGGGACATTGTATACTAGGGCTACTGTATAAGGGGTACTACTGGGGGCCTGCATAAGAGGGACCACTACTGGGGGCACTGCAGAGTGGGGACTGTATAAGGGGCACTGCATTAAGGTGCATATGGAATGGAAAAGAATGTTCAGAGTGACGAGATAGGGATGTGTGTCATGTTGACACTCCCCATTTTTAACTGTCCACGCCCATTTTTTGTCACACGCACATAGGGGGGGGTCCATTTTTAAACTTGTCCTGGGCTCCATATACCCTAGTTAAGCCGCTGCCAGTGCTGTGACCAAATGCTTGATCCCAGCGCCTTAGTCCTGCAGTCCGGTGAGATGTATCCCCAGCAGGACACATAAGTATCCGATGCTGGGACAGTGGGCCTGATTCAGAGCCGGACGCAATTAGCGCTCGCTCGTCCAGAAAATAGGGGTGGCTATTCAAATGAACCGTTCGCTCTTTGCGGTCTGTTCACGCCTCTAGGTCTGAACGAGCGAACAAAACTTGCGGTTGTTTTTTGGAAAAATACGCCCCCTGGCCGCTCGCATCCTACGTCATGTCCGCTATTTATTAGATTAATCGAGTACATCGACCAGCGTATGAACTGCTCGCTATTCTTGTGGTTGGTTTTTGCTACCACAATCTTGCGAGCAGTTCTGGCTATAAAATAACCCAGTGACGTGGTCAATGATGCTCCTGTATTAATTATGCACACCCTTAAAACGCCCGTTTTGACCTTTAAGCACGCCTGCGTTCGGATCTCCACTCCCCGTTTTCAAGCACCTTCACCTGTTACCACCCACATACGCCTCATTCTGTCACTCAAAATAGCAGGCATTCGCTATTTAGCGAACAAACGATTTTCGTCTGCACTGACTGGTTCGTGCATGCGTATTACTATCCATACGCATGCGCAGTTGGGCAAACATCCTCGGAGCGAACGAGCGGCCGCTTACAAGCGGCTCTGAATCAGGCCCAGTATGTCTGTTTTCAGTGCCGGTCAAGTCCCAGCAGCGGCTGACATGTGGCGCCAGCTAATAGCTGAGTGCAGCTCATTGACCGCCGGCCATTGAAGAGGGGTGACAATTTGACTTTGAGCCAATCACAGTGGTGACAATTTTGACAATCTGAGCCAATCACGGCGTGCACCGGCAGCCAATAGATATCGGCCACAGTGAGCCATGGCGCCCGTGGCGTCTAGCGTCAGATGTCTCTGGGAGGAAGAGTCAATTTGGCGGAAATGGGTGAAGAGCTCCAGCGGCCGTGGAAGAGTCCAGAAGACACCAGGCTCAAAAGAGAAGAGCTCCAGCAGCTGCAGAAGATGCTAGGAAACACTGGGCTCAATAGAGAAGAGCTCTGACAGCGCCGCTACTGGCCAGAATAGGCCAGCGACAGAAGAATGCGGCTGAGGACCGGAGAGTACTGCAGTGGTTGGGAAGTAAAAGAGCGAATGAAGATCCTCAATGCATCCTCTCCCACCCGACAGGTAGACCCTCTGTGAGGCCTTACCATCAATAACCCCTCCCTAGACCATCAGATTGTTAGGCAGTAGGCACGTAAGGGTCATGAGGCCTTAAGCCTGTGGCACAAATAGGCGGGCATTAGGCCCGTGCTCCTAAGGCTATAATTGACCCTGGGCAATAGGCCCAGGTCACATAAATAAGTGAGGTGCCAACTTCTCATCTTGCCCTGGGCGCCAAACACCATAGTTCTGCCCCTGGACCTTGGCCACTGCTACCTGGGTGAAGACTGCTGTGGCAGTGGGAGTTTGCCAGCTCAAGGTGAAGACTACAGGAAGCACTGAGATTGTGGGAGTCGACCCACCTCGGGTGAAGAACACATAGTAATTGTGGATGAACTTGTCTTAGTTCAGCCAAAGACTACTGGACTGGTAAATCTAATTGCATTGTATTTTCATTCAATTGCATGCTATTTTAATTGTCAGGCATTAGGCCCATGGCCACTGTGGGCGTTAAGCCCTAATCAGCAGGGACGGCCTTTGTTAGGCGGACAATAAGCCTGAGCCAGAGAGGGCACTAGTCCCACAAGGTATAAGGGGCATTAGGCCCTATAGGGTTAATTTGGGATCCACATCACTAACCCATTGTTAGGTGGGCAATAGGCCCTACATAGTGTCATTGATCCCCTAGAAGGCAGGCACTAGGCCTGAGGCAGCAGAAGATGATTAAGCCCTGTAGTACTGTTGTTCTGATTTGATAAGAATGTATTAAGGTTTGTAACCTTGTTACCTCGTCATCTCAGCTACTACAATCAGGCCTCCATTAAAAGGTAGGCTGTAGTAAGGTACCTGTTTGTGAATATTGTAATGCTTTGTAACTGCATTATTCCCTTGTCCTGTAACAATTATTGCATTATTGGTGTAGATGCATTGTTGGGGAGCATAGGGGTAGCATGGTGATATGGAGTGCACTATATCCACCCTGTATTGCTGTTGGCAGGGTGCTGATGTATGTATGAGTAGTCAAGTTGGTGTGTGTGGTCAGAGGTGTCACCTACATTGGTGACACCTGATGCGGATGCTCTGAGTCCTCCTGCGCGCCATAGGCGTGTGCTCCCGGAAGCGGCCGTGGCTTCGCAGGAAGGGGCGTGACCTCGCCCGTGAAGCAACACCCCTTATGTGAGCCGATCTTGGGTGCGTTACCGCCTCCCGTTCTCATCACACAGTGGCCTTCCCCAGTGCTCCTGCAGCTGTTGGGGCAGCCCACAGTCTCTCCCTGCCTCTCACCGCGTCCTGGCATCACGGTGACACCATCCGACGGGGTAACACCAAAATAGCAGAGCAGCTCTGCTATTTTGGTGTCAAACCCTTCGGATGGTGTCACCCAGTGCGGCCCACCCCCAGTGGTGGTTCTAGGGGCGGGCTAACAGGGCAGTCGCCCAGAGCGCCGGCCCCTAGAGGGCACCACTGATTCCCCAGGAGGGCAAAAATAAAAATTCCATAAGACAAAAAAAAACCCCAGCGCCAGTCACCCCCGAGTTGATATTTGTTATCAACGGGCACCCGGCTCCCTCTCTGCAGCGGCAGTCAAAGCTCACTCCAGAGCTCTGGCTCCCGCATAGAGCACTATGGGAGGGACGTCCTGACGTCATGAAGTCTCTCCCATAGAACCGTGGAACCGGAGCTCACTCCTGAGCTCTGGCTCCAGCAGAGAGCACAATGGGAGGGACGTCATGACGTCATGACATCTGTCGCATAGATCCGTGGTGGAGCCACGGTCGGACCAGACGGCAGCGGACGCAGGAGCGGGGCCTAAGGTAAGTATTATGTTTGTATTTTTTATTTTTCAGAAGGGAGACATGGGGCATTACTACTGGGGGCAGGTCTATAAGGGGGCATTACTACTGGGGGCATGTCTATAAGGGGGCATTACTACTGGGGGCATGTCTATAAGGGGGCATTACTACTGGGGGCATTACTACTGGGGGCATGTCTATGGGGGCATTACTACTGGGGGCACTACTATAGGGGGCACTAATGAGGGCATTACAACTGTGAGCACTACTATAGGTGGCATTCCTACTGTGGGCACTACTATAGGGGGCATTATTACTGGGGGCACTACTAATGTGGGCACTACTATAGAGGGCACCACTATTGGGGGCATTACCAATGGAGGCACTACTATAGGGTACTTTACCAATGGGGGCATTAACACTGTGGGTACTACTGAGGGCACTGCATGGGGGGCACCAATACTGGGGCCATTGTGTAAGAGACACCACTGCTGTGAGCATTCTATAAGGGGCACCACTACTGTGGGCATTTTATTAGGGACACTACTACTCAGTACTGTGGACCTTGTGTATAAGGGGCACTAATTTGAGCATTGTGTAAAAGGGGCACCACTGTGTGTCATAACATGAATAAGGGACTAATGTGTGGCATAATTTGAATTGGGGATACTGTATTATAGAGGACATTACTGTGTGTGGCACAATGTATTATACAGGGCATTACTGCGTGTGACATAATGTATTATACAGGGCATTACTGCGTTGTACATAATGTATTATACAGGGCATTACTGCGTGTGGTATAATGTGTTATACAAATTCTTACTGCATGTGGCATAATGTGTTAAACAGGGCATTACTGCATGTGGCATAATGTGTTATACAGGGCATTAATGCATGTGGCATAATGTGTTTTTAAAGGGCATTACTGTGTAAGGCGCATTACTGCACATGGCAATTAATCGCCACGAGGGGAGAGCTTGAGGGGAAGCCCAGCACCTTCGTAAGTGCTGGGCACGCCCTACAGTGTGATGAATTGGGGGTGATCCGCAAGGACACACCCCCTTTCCGGAAGTGCGTGCGCTTTGAGCGCAAGTAGAGGAATGTCTTCTAAAAAAAAGTTGCCAACTGAACTTTCGCCCTAAGCTCCACAATGTCTAGAACCGGCCCTGCCCGTACCCACCTTATGATGCTAGTGTGTGTGGTAAACACAAAAGAAAGAAGTCAGTATAGTGAAGCCGTGTAGGTGGATGTTGTTTTGTGTTTATTTTCAGGTACCGAGATCAGGATCATTTGTCCATTGCCCAAATTATTTATGCCAAAATCCTTGTTGGTCAAGGGAAATGGCAAGTGGGTCATGTGTACCTGACCACCCTCTGTGGGTTCCAAGAGTCAAATTTGTTGACCAAGGATATTTACCCCTTGCACAACCACAGCTACTTAGTCAAAATAACAAAATCTGGTGCCTTTGCCCGCTTTACTACCCTATTCATGCCCAAAACCTTCTTGGTCAAAGCAAATGGCAAGAGGGTTATATGTATGTGACCACCCTCTGTGGGATCCAAGTGTAACATTTGATGACCGAAGCTAGTTAACCCCTGCACAACTACAGCTTCTTATTCAAAATGAGATAATCTGGTGCCTGTGCCCGCTTTACTGTCCTATTCATGCCAAAATCCTTGTTGGTCAAGGCAAATGACAAGTGGGTCATATGTACCAGACCACCCTCTGTGGGTTTCAAGTGTAAAATTTGATGACCGAAGCTAGTTAACCCCTGCACAACTACAGCTTCTTATTCAAAATGACAAATTATGGAGCCTGTGCCAGCTTTACTGCCCTATTCATGCCAAAATCCTTGTTGGTCAAGTGAAATGGCAAGTGGGTTATATGTACCAGACCACCCTCTGTGGGTTTCAAGTGTAACATTTGATGACCGAAACTAGTTAACCCCTGCACAACTACAGCTTCTTATTCAAAATGACAAATTATGGAGCCTGTGCCCGTTTTACTGCCCTATTCATGCCAAAATCCTTGTTGGTCAAGGCAAATGACAAGTGGGTCATATGTAACAGACCACCCTCTGTGGGTTTCAAGTGTAACATTTGATGACCGAAGCTATTTAACCCCTGCACAACTACAGCTTCTTATTCAAAATGACAAATTATGGAGCCTGTGCCCACATTACTGCCCTATTCATGCCAAAATCCTTGTTGGTCAAGTGAAATGGCAAGTGGGTTATATGTACCAGACCACCCTCTGTGGGTTTTAAGTGTAACATTTGATGACCGAAGCTAGTTAACCCCTGCACAACTACAGCTTCTTATTCAAAATGAGATAATCTGATGCCTGTGCCCGCTTTACTGCCCTATTCATGCCAAAATCCTTGTTGGTCAAGGCAAATGACAAGTTGGTCATATGTATCAGACCACCCTCTGTGGGTTTCAAGTATAAAGTTTGATGACCGAAGCTAGTTAACCCCTGCACAACTACAGCTTCTTATTCAAAATGACAAAATGTGATGCCTGTGCCCGCTTTACTGCCCTATTCATGCCAAAATCCTTATTGTGCCAGGAAAATAATAATTGTAAACTGTGTGAGGGACACAATTCTTTGTTTACATAGTGTTAGTTTAGTGATCTAACTTTATTCAAATGTTTTAATGTAACTTTTTCTGAATAAGAAGCTGGAGCTTGAATAAGAAATGAATAAGAAATGAATAAGAAATGAATAAGAAGTGAATAAGAAATGAATAAGCTGGCTGAATAAGAAGCCAACTTCAGCCTCATATAAAACATTGGGTTTATGTACATCTCTCAATTAGGCCCTTGGTATGTTCCAACACTGCATGGTGGTGACACATGCATTATTGTTTACTTCATACTCTTTTTGGGGTGTGTTTATTTTGATTATTCTCACTTGAAAGCATGAAAATAATTATTAGGCAATGTATTTTAATTGTTATATATTAATTATGTCTTTCTTCTTTTTATTCCATGATCACCAGTGCAGACATTTAGGGCATAGAGAGCAGTGCTGGGTGTGGCCTAATCAAGGAGGCTTGGCCACGTCTCCAACAAAAAATATTATAAAAAAATATTAATTGTGTCATGCCACACAGTGGGGTGCTGTTTGACCCTCAGCCAGGGGCAGATCAGGGAGGGGATGTGATTAGTGCAATTGCTCCCATCCCCTACCCCTGCACATCAGGTGCAGGCAGAGGAAACTGCTGTTGAGTTCATTGGCTGTGCTGGGCTGGAGTTTGAGGGGATGGGAGGCGGCAGACCTGGGCCCCCGCTGGGCCCCTCCAACAATCCTCGGGACCGGGTAATTAGTACCCATTCCCCTCCCTCCCTCAGCACCCCTGGAGATATTCATAGATTAGAACAGAATTTATTTGTTTAGCACCAGTGCAATGTGGACTATTGTTTTTTTATGAGCAGAGCGGATAAAAGTGGCCAGCAGTGGCAGGAGATGAGTCTTAGATGAAGTGATTAGAGATAGAAGGGAGAGCAGCATACCTGCACTGCTGCCTCAGTGTGGTGAGTTGTGACTTCCAGCTTGCATGGGCATCACTACAGTTTGTGGTGCGGCCAAGATTTAAAGCCTGCAGCCAGGTGAGGAGGGACTGTGGAAGCAGCATCCTTCCCCAAAGAACAACCCTGTGAGAAGCACTGAGGTCCAGAAAAGAAGCCCACACAGAGATAAAAAGTTGTTGTTTAGAGTAGTATCCAGAGGTTACAGACTATCCCCTGATATTATGATGAGGTCTAGCGAAGTAGCCCATGGAAAAAGTTAGAGATGGGATGATGGGGAGTAACTATAGGTGAAAACAAGGCAGGATCCAACTGAGACTGACAGGCTGAAAGGAGGCTGATGGAGCCTCAGTGTAAGGATGGACATCGGAAGCCCGGCATCAAATTCTGACATAAAATCCAATGATGCGATGGCAACTAGCCATCACATCGCAACCATTCAACAGTATAACCATTGCAATAGTTATGTTGTATACCCGAAAATGGGGTGTAGATGCTGGGAAAGGGGGTGGAGCTTCACACCCCCAACCATGTCATTTGTAGCACTATCTGAGATGGTGGGCTGCCCACAAGCTCCCCCTACCCTGAGAATAGATGCTGCAACCATTGAATTCCTGGTATACAATATAAAAAGTACTTCCATTGAAAAGGAAACATCGATGGTTGTGGACCAATGGCTTTTGATGTCCATCCCTAACTCATTGTTGGGGAAGATCAAAAGAGCATGCGGATAAAACAGCAAGTACTAGCTACAGTGTCTGAACCTCAGATCTGTAATTTCCTCACATCGCAATTGTTAGGAACCGTATGGGAAGATCCTCAGGATAAGACAAAAGCCAGGGGTTAGGGCAGCTAGTGAATGACCAGGTGAGTGACAGTACTAGGTTTGGCTAGATCTGTCCAGAGGTGCAGAGTCTAACTCACTTGGTGGTCTTCACCAGTGACCCCTTCTGTTGGGATATGGGTTTCGCTGCAACAAGTGAGCAGGTCGCGGCCCTCTGGTCAGGTACCTGGGAGTGGCAGGAAGACCGGAACTATATTAGAATGAATTAGCACTGGGAACCCTAGGAATAAATTAATACTAGAGGCCAGCATGAAAACTAAATCAGTAGGACACAAAGGATCAGCTAGGACTGAATACTTGAACACAGGAGATCAGTGAATGAACTGAATACTTGAACACAGGAGATCAGCATATGAACTGAATACTTGAACACAGGAGATCAGTGAATGAACTGAATACTTGAACACAGGAGATCAGCATATGAACTGAATACTTGGACACAGGAGATCAGCATATGAACTGAATACTTGAACACAGGAGATCAGCATATGAACTGAATACTTGAACACAGGAGATTCGCATATGAACTGAATAACTGAACACAGGAGATCGGCATATGAACTGAATACTTGAACACAGGAGATCGGCATATGAACTGAATACTTGAACACAGCATGTGTGGGAATTGCTAGAGATCCAGGTGTTGACTTGCACAGATAAATGTAGATACAGGCATGTACTGGGATTTACTAGAGATCCAGCTGAGAGCTAACTAGTAAGTAGCATGAAAGCTGACACCACAGGAACACAGGGAGGCAGTTAGAGAGCTGAGCAGCACACTAAAATACAACACAGGTATTTACAAGAAACACTGGAGCTCTGTGAGAGAGCTGAAGTAAAATGCTGGGAATTAGCATGGGAGCTAATGCAAGTAACACTGGAGGTCAGCATGAGGGCTGAAGCAACACACTGTAGATACTTCGTGGAAAACACCGGAGAGCATAACAATCACTGGAACAGTGAAGTTGAACAGCAATTTCCTGTTCCTGGAGTCAGACTAAATACACCTGGCTAGCTGGTCATTGGATTAGAGGATCAGCTGAGTGACCACAGGACTACCATTGGGAGAGACTAGTCAGGTGAAATGGACCAACATGGCTGTGCCCATGCCTGGCACCCCTGGAACCAGGACGCACGCATGGAAGACCTAGCAGACCCCGGAGAGTATTCTCAGTCACCACTCACCTCCACTCCCAGTGACTGAACGCTTAAGCCCAGGGATGCGTGGAGGTGAGTAGCGG
Organism: Taudactylus pleione; assembly: GCA_031769625.1. Taxonomy (NCBI): domain Eukaryota; kingdom Metazoa; phylum Chordata; class Amphibia; order Anura; family Myobatrachidae; genus Taudactylus; species Taudactylus pleione. Next base: position 1,666,592 of record JAUIMM010000364.1, on the reverse strand, counting down.
CCAATTCCAGGCCGTATCCTGACAGCAATGTGCCTACAGTTGGATGCCAAGTGTGGGCTGTCAGAGGGACTAAGCAGATTAGAAAACAGCACACAGATCCTTTTCTAGTCAGCTACCCAGTCACTACGGAAAATTATGAAGCAGTCAGAGCTAGTGCAGGACTGTATATAGTTTTTGAGACAAGAAAGGAACCAACTATCATATTTATATACTGTAAAATCCTTAAGTGCTGCAAATAACCACTACTCAAATGAAGAGTATAGAGCACAGAAGAAGAGAGCTCTACTTGTAAAATCAAATAGAGACTGTCCGCCAACAATTAAGACGGCCAGGGTAATAGCCCTCTAGATATAACCTATGTTCCAAATAACTCATATTACAACACCACATGTTGTCAGTCCACTGGCATAGGCAACAGAATTATTATTTTCTCTAACTGTCATCCAATTCTAAGCGTTGCTACAATTGAAGAGACACTAATGGCTTTTCTGGCAAACATCAGCTAATACTTTGTGTAGTCTAATTATTAGAACTCAGGTCCTTAAGAAACACGCACCACGAAAAGTTTGGCCAGAAACTATAGGGTCTATGTATTAATAATTGCGGCGAATAATCTGTACTGCAACAAATCTTTTCATTTTTAAGTGAACCCGCATAAGAAGATGGTATGAAGTAAGGGGGCCAAACTTTGGTACATAGGGGTCAGATCGTAGTCCCCATTGATACTAATGTGGACTGTAATCTGCAGCACTAACTAACCTTTTGCAGGAGATTTATTTGAATAATATTGTATTAGGCTATTAGTACATAGCAAGAATTCATAAAATTAAGCAGAAACCTCAATTTTTGCAAAAAAAAAATGCTTCCTAAATAGGCCCCCATGAAATCTAAAAAATGAAAAAAGTGAAAATATGAAGCAAACTATGATAAATGTACTATAAATGTGCGTGTGTATGGTGGTGAAGTAAGGAGCAGGGGCGCCGAGAGGGGGGAGAGCGGGTACAGATTACCCGGGCTCAGGCTTTCTGAGGGGCCTTTTGGGGGCCCGGGTCTGGCGCCGCCCCCCCCTCCCTCACAGCAGCACGACACACAGCGTGTGCTGAGCTGCAGTGGGAGACTGCTCGTGGCTGTTACCCGGGCCCGCCGCGGCTCTTGGTGGGCCTGGTAAGGAGCAAACGGATGTAAGGAGAATTAACCTGTTTGGAGAAATATTAGTGGAGAAATATTAGTGGAGTAATATTAGTGGAGTAATATTAGCCCTAAAATGTGCATATTTTAATACCAGCAATTAAGCTCAGCTGGTCATTGATTATTTACCTATAAGGATCCCTTTGCAGACTATGGGCCATATTCCATTGCCGGTGAAATGCCGCGATCGGCGAAAAATTCTCACCTGTGATGTCATTTTGGTAGGCGAGAACTTTTCCCCGTATTCAAATGCAAACACTTTCCGCCGGTACAAAAACTCTACGCCTTGTAACCAACGGAAAAGATTTGCCTGTTAATGGAGGCGGAAAAAAAGTGCAGAATTGGGGGTTTGGGGTGCAAAGTTGTGGGAACACCCCTGCAGCCTTGGGACAGTCCCCCAAAGGTAAACTGTGTTAAAAAAGTGAATAAAATACTTGAGAACAGCCCAAAAAAGTACTTTCGTTTTGGGGGTGAAAAAAACAAAGTTGGGGGACAAACCTAAAAACTAGCAAAATCGACTCCTGGGGGTCCCCCAAGTATGCCCAACCAGTTTTTTTGATTGGAAGTGTTTGCTGAAGGTGCATTTTTTGGGATAATTAAAAATGCACTTCAGCGATTTTAAAGCATGCTTACACCCATTTTCATGTACCCCAAATTTGCTAAGACTACTTATTTATTTTTATTTTTAAATGCTAAATGCTATTCTTCGCCACTTGTGCTAAATAGCACCAAATGAGAGCATTAAAGCACCCCAAATACCTTCAGCATGGCTATTCGGGGGTATCCATAATGATCCCTCATGTCAGTGCATCTTTAGGGGGGTGTCAAGCTGATTTCCCCAAATCTGACAGTACTTTTCGCCAATCTCAGTTTTGCCGCGACGCGTTCTCACATCCTTTGCTATTGAATAGGGCGAATCGCGGTGAAGAGAGCAATACTTTTCCGGAGGCAAAACTGGCGATGACTGCGAAAACTCCGGCATGCGAAAACTCTGGAACTTTTCGCTGGCAATTGAATATGGCTCTATATTGTGATGCTGTTGGCAACATTTTATGAGACATACAGAAACATTGTAGCAATGCTTTTTAACTAGAATAGTTAGAGCACAGGTTCTCAAACTCAATCCTCAGGACCCCAAACAGTGCATGTTGTCCAGGTCTCCTCCCAGCATCACTAGTGAAATAATTAGCTCCACCTGTGGATCTTTTAAAATGTGTCAGTGAGTAATGAACACATCTGTGAACCTGCTGGGTGGCCTGGAAAATGTGACCTGTGGGGAAGCAATCGGGAAGCCGACTGCCTAAATACCGGCAGCCGGCTTCCCGACTGTCATATCCCGGCAAGGGTGAAATGCCGGGCGTCTAGATGTAGACGCCCGCATTTCCCCAATGCCGGGAAGACCGGCGCCCGGCATCCCGATCGTACTGATGCCGGGTGCCGCGAGCGGACAGCCGCGGGGGGGAGGTTTAGGTTTAGGGCTCCCGGGGGGGACTTAGGGTTAGGCACCCCCCGGGAGGGTTAGGGTTAGGCTAGGGGGAGGGAGGGTTAGGGTTAGGCATCCCCGAGGGGGACTTAGGGTTAGGCACCCCCCCGGGGGACTTAGGTTTAGGCAGTGGGGAAGGGGGTGGTTAGGGTTAGGCACTTAAAGGGGGGATTAGGGTTAGGCACTAGGGGGGGAAGTTAGGGTTAGGCACCCCTAAGGAGGGTTAGGGTTAGGGGGGTTAGGTTAGGTTAGTAGATACTCACCTATCCACGATCGGGATTTCCAGCGCTGTCGGCCTTCCGCTGCTCGGAACTCTGCTGATGTCGGGCTGTCGGGAATCGAACCGCCGGCCATGCGGCCGGTGGCATTTCATACCCATTCCGACCTGGGTGGGGTCCTGAGGAACTAGGACCTCATTCAGAGTTGGTCGTAAGCGACCGCTCGGTCGTACGCCTAACGACCGCAAAACTGAAAAAGGAAGCAATCGCACGGCCGGTCGGTCGCAGCCAAAGTGACGCCCATACGTGAACAATGCACCTCCTCTAGCTAGCGAGTGATAGCAGCTAGCGATCGAGTCAATCGTTGTCAGTCGTTGTCAGTCGCTGTATGTTAATTTTCTTCTGATGGTTGCGGCCGCTTGTGTTGTGTGCAAATTACAACAAAAAAACGTATAGAATAAGCCATCCCCATGAAATATATTTATTCTTATTATTCTCTAATGCAAAAGCAACTGAATCAATTTCAAGCCAATTAGCAGAGTCATTAGCAACAACAATCGATTATCAGCTGCTTCCATTGTGTGGAACAAAATAGAAACATCAAACATAACATCAGTCACATTCGATAGTCTCAATTGTACTCTGGTGCTTGAGAGAGCACATACCCAACCTCAAGCTGTACGATTAGCCAGGCCTCTAACCTGCTCGGAGAGTGACGTTTTACTACTTCCGGCCTTCTATGTCAATTGTACCAGGAAATTTATGTACGCCCCTAAAACACCCTGAAAACGGTGAGGAACGCCTGCGTTTTTAGACCACCACCACCGTCAATACCCACAAACGGCCTTTCATGTCAATCAACTCCCTGAAGCCACTTCCTGCTCGTAAGCCGTACGATCGACAGCATTTTGGATCGCAAGGTCTCGTATGCACATGCACACAACTAACCGTACGCATACGTGGTTTGGAAACATCGGATGCGTACGACCGACTCTGAATGAGGTCCCAAGTTTGAGAACCACTGGAGTAATTTATAGTACTAGCAAACTGTGTGTTATAGTCATAGTACACTGATACCCCTTTTACATCGAAATGCCGGCTGAGACCCCTTTCAGACTGATGGCCCGACCTGGCTCATTGCCGGGTCGATGATGTAACCGCCATCGCGTGCTGAGCCATCTCCGAATGCTGGCTTTTCCTATGCTGTGAAGGGACCCAGGTCGCATTGGCTTGGGTTGCCCTTTCACACTGCATCGTTACCAGAGTTAAAATGCTGGGTTTCTCGACCCAGCTTATTTCAATCTGGCTCTTTCCCATTGCACAGTAACCTGGGTTGCTGCACGTTCACGTGAAATAATCCAGGTAATTGCAGCAAGTGTGAAAGGGATATTACTAGGGTTACAGTGGGAAGACTTGGGTGGATGCACAAAATGGTTTTAGATTAAGTAACATGGGAAAAGTACTAATACCTCCAAACCTTGTGGCACTATAATGGTGCAATATCAGGCTCCTTGGATCATTCAGGGCTATACTATGGCCCTGATTCAGAGCCGAACGCTCTGACCAGAGCGCTCGCTCTGAATCAGTGCCCTCCTACCTGAAAATGGAGCGGCCTCCTGGCCGCTCGCATAGCTGTGGGTGACCACCCACAGCATATGCGAGCGGCCAAAAAGATGGTCGCGATGGTCAAGACCATCGCGACCATCGGGCTTGCGACGAGACCCTGCGGTAGGGTCTCGCTGCCGCAAGCCCAGGAGTGATTTTAGCTCTATCAGAGCCAAAATCACTCCCACTGACATCATTACTGATGTCAGTGGGGCCGGCTTCAGACGGCAGGCGTTCCCATGGGAATGCCTCCGTCTGGCCGCCACGCCCACCAAAGGGGGCGTGCTGTCAATCAACATCGACAGCACGCCCCCTTTGGTGCGAGACCCGGAGTGACAGCTTGGCTGTCGCAGTCCGGGTCTCGCGCATGCGCACGACGGAGCTCCCTCCGTCGTGCGCATGCGCAGTGGGGCAACATCGACCCGTTTGCGAGCGTCCTTTGCGAGCGAACGGGTCTGAATGACCCCGACAGCCCCTATCACTGCAACTGACTGCACAACACAGCCCAGCCAGCCCCTATGACAGCAGCACAACACAGCCCAGCCAGCCCCTATGGACAACAGCAGCACAACACAGCCCAGTCAGCCCCTATGGACTGAGTGGTCACAGCCCCTATGGACAACAGCAGCACAACACAGCCCTGCCAGCCCTAGCTCCCACCCTCCCTCCACTGTCCACAGCCGGAGTGAGAAATGGCGCCGACGCGGGGACCTTTTATAGAATCCAAAACCTGCGAGATCCGGAAGGCAGGATGATGACGTTTTGCCTCGATTTCAGATCTGAGTCAGGTGGGAAAAGTCGAGCCTGACTCGGGTACGACTCGGATCGGGGGGGATCGGGGGGGTTCGGATTTCAGAAATCCGAACCCGTTCATCCCTAATATATATAGTTATAGTGCCTGCGCTAGTTTGCGTAATTCTATAGGTGCCTAATGTGACAATCATTATGTATATGTAGATCTAATAATACCATACTTGCCTACTTTTGAAAAACCAAAGGAGGCGTGCTGTCAGTCACCATGGACAGCACGTCCCTTTTGGTGTGAGACCCCGAGCGACGTATTCCTCGTCGCTCGCCGGGTCTCGCGCATGCACACGACGGAGCCCCCTCCGTTGTGCGCATGCGCAGTGGGGCAACATCGACCCGCTTGCGAGCGTCCTTTGCTCGCGAGCGGGTCTGAATGACCCCCTATGTTCCTACATCTGCTCTTATGTGTCCCAACTTAGGTATTATATTGCAGCAATGTAAAATGTTTCCTATTCTCATTATGCTTTACATAAAACACAACACACAAGTGCAAAATAAGTCCATTTCACAAATAGTGACATGATGAAACATAGGGTCTGATTCAGACCCACTCACTAGGCTGCGTTTGCACGTAACCTTCCGATGTTTGCAATGTGCGCATGCGTATAAGACGCAGTGCGCATGCGCACACTACTCCATGCGATTAGGAAGTGTTCACACGCTGCACATAGCCGCCTCGCTAGAATGAGTGACAGGATGAGCCGTTTTTGGGTGGTCGATGGAAATGGGGGTGTGGTGGTGTGAACGCAGGCATGTCTGTGCATCTTAACGCCATTTCTGGAGGCGTGCATAATTAAGACGTTGCGTCATAATGCACGTCACATGGCTGAATTACACACTACTGCATTCGCAGTGCTTGCGGTAAGGTATGGTCAGCCACAAGTGCTGTGTAAGGGTCCGATGTTACTCGATGTTACCGTTTGTTGCATACTCTTTCTGGAGATGACGTGTATTACGAAGGGAAAGTGGACGTCTTATGACAGCCTGGTGGGCGTCTATATACACACTGTGATCGCACGCCAAGACATAATGGGCATGCTAATGTCTTGCCGTACGATAGCCGGATTTGTATAAGCTGGCAGCTGACGGCTGCGTGCGAATGCATCAAGCAAGCGGGTCTGAATCGGGTCCCTTAAGCAAATGTCCAAGACTGCTGCATATGTAAACACAGAAACAAGCTAATGACACAGACTAATTGGAAATTAAAATGTTATCTATGAAATTTATAGCAGTCAAATAATGGCGCCTCAGTGCAAATTCCATTGGCTGCGGCATTAGCATAAATTCACAGTTGCACTGTGTAAAAAGGCGCTGACGCACAAGGATTAACCACTTGCCTGGCACGGTCGTATCAGATACGACCGCACCAGGCTGGGCTTTCCCTGACATGGTCGTATCTGATACGACCAGTCAGAAATGCCCACTAGGTGGCTGTGGAAAGCTAATCTTCTTGCAGCCGCCTACATCAGAGGGACCTTCTGGTCCCTCTGCAAGCGTGGCCACAGTGATCGGGCACCGTCAGCAGCCCCCCTCCCATAGAAGCAGCAGTGCTGCTGCTGTGACCCGATCACTGTGGCCAGCAGTGATCGGGCAGCCATCTCCACCTCCTTCAGCAAACAGCAGTAGCGGCGGCTCTGGTAGCAGCCGCCACTCCTATGTATCCGGGCCGCTAGCGGGACACCCTCCCGCTGCGGCTCCGGTACAAGGAGAAGGAAGGAGCAGCGGCGCTGTGAAGGAGCAGCGTCGGCGGCTCTGGTAGCCGCCGCCGCTGCTTTGTATCTGGGCCGCCAGCGGGAGACGCTCCCGCTGCGGCTCCGGCACTACAGTGATCACTAGGTGATCACTGTGTAGGAGCAGCAGCAGCAGGCTCTGGTACCCGCCGCCGCTGCTATGTTTCCGGGCCGCTAGCGGGACACCCTCCCGCTGCGGCTCCGGAACACATTGATCAGTAAATACACTGTAGGAGCAGCAGCAGTGGCTCTGGTAGCCGCGGCTGCTGCCATGTTCCCCCGGCGCTCCCGCCCACTCTTTTCCGGCCTCAGCTCCACCTCCCCATCCCCATGTGCTGGCCACAGTGATCGGTCAATAAATAATTGAACAATTATAAAATATATATATATATATAAATATATATATATATATATGTGTGTGTATATATATGTATGTATATATATATATACGTATGTATATATATATGTATATATATATATATATACGTATGTATATATATGTATATGTATATGTATGTATATATATATATACGTATGTATATATATAAATGTATCTATGTATATATATATATATATATATATATATATACGTATGTATATATATTAGGGGTGAGCGGGTTCGGTTTTACTCGGATTTACTCAGATCTTTAAACAGCATTTTATTGGCTATCGTCTATCATGTGTTTTGGATAGCCAATATAATAATAAATCCGAATTTGCGGTAAAGTGGCGATAAGAACCGAGTAAATCCGAGTAAAACTGAGCCTGCACATCCCAAATATATATATATATATATATATATATATATATATATATATATATTAGGGAAGAGCGGGTTCGGATTTCTGAAATCCGAACCCCCCCGAGCCCCCCCGATCCGAGTCCGATCCGAGTCAGGCTCGACTTTTCCCACCTGACTCGGATCTGAAATCGAGGCAAAATGTCATCATCCCGCCTTCCGAGTCTCGCGGGTTTTGGATCCTATATAAGGAACCCGCGTCGGCGCATTTTCTCACTCGGCTGTGGACAGTGAAGAGGGAGGGTGGGAGTTAGGGCTGGCTGGGCTGTGTAGTGTAGTGTAGTGTAGTGCTGCTGTTGTCCACTACTTCAAAGTCCATAGGGGCTGGCTGTGTTGTGCTGTGCTGCTGTTGTTAATAGGGGCTGTGTCCACTACTTCAAAGTCCATAGGGGCTGGCTGGACTGTGTTGTGCAGTCAGTTCTCCATAGGGGCTGTGTCCACTCCAAAGTCCTGTGCAGTGACCCAGTCCTAAAGGGGTGCTGTAGTGTTGTCCAGGGGGTGCACTGTCCATCAGGGGTGCTCCCCCCAAGTGCTAAAAAAATAATATATTTTCTGTGTTTGTGAATTGTGTGCACAGTAGCCGCACGTGCATCAACAAAGTAGTGCCAAGCGTGCGCCTGTGTCATAAGTAAAGGGCCGGCTGGCTTGACCGTTAAAGGGAGCTGTAACCCCCAAAGTACACTCCAAACCAAACCAAAAAAAAAATTATTTTCTGTGTTTGTGAATTGTGTGCGCAGTAGCCACACGTGCATCAACAAAGTAGTGCCAAGCGTGCGCCTGTGTCATAAGTAAAGGGCCGGCTGGCTTGACCGTTAAAGGGTGCTGTAACCCCCAAAGTACACTCCAGTCCAAACCAAAAAAAAAATAATTTTCTGTGTTTGTGAATTGTGTACGCAGTAGCCGCACGTGCATCAACAAAGTAGTGCCAAGCGTGCGCCTGTGTCATAAGTAAAGGGCCGGCTGGCTTGACCGTTAAAGGGTGCTGTAACCCCCAAAGTACACTCCAGTCCAAACCAAAAAAAAAATTATTTTCTCTGTTTGTGAATTGTGTGCGCAGTAGCCACACGTGCATCAACAAAGTAGTGCCAAGCGTGCGCCTGTGTCATAAATAAAGGGCCGGCTGGCTTGACCGTTAAAGGGTGCTGTAACCCCCAAAGTACACTCCAGTCCAAACCAAAAAAAAAATTATTTTCTGTGTTTGTGAATTGTGTGCGCAGTAGCCGCACGTGCATCAACAAAGTAGTGCCAAGCGTGCGCCTGTGTCATAAGTAAAGGGCCAGCTGGCTTGACCGTTAAAGGGTGCTGTAACCCCCAAAGTACACTCCAGTCCAAACCAAAAAAAAAATTATTTTCTGTGTTTGTGAATTGTGTGCGCAGTAGCCACACGTGCATCAACAAAGTAGTGCCAAGCGCGACGCCTGTGTCATAAGTAAAGGGCCGGCTGGCTTGACCGTTAAAGGGTGCTGTAACCCCCAAAGTACACTCCAGTCCAAACCAAAAAAAAAATTATTTTCTGTGTTTGTGAATTGTGTGCGCAGTAGCTGCACGTGCATCAACAAAGTAGTGCCAAGTAGTGTCATAAGTAAAGGGCCAGCTGGCTTGACCGTTAAAGGGTGCTGTAACCCCCAAAGTACACTCCAAACCAAAAAATTATATATTTTCTGTGTTTGTGACTTGTGTGCACTGTGGCTGCACGTGCATCAACAAAGGAGCAGCGCCAAGCGTGCGCCTGTGTCCCATAAGTAAAGAGCCGGCTGGCTCATTTCTTAAAGGGTGGTGTAACCCACAAAGTGCACTACTCTCCAGCAAAAATAAAAAAATATTTTCTGTTTTGTTTGTGTGCGCTTTAGCCGCACGTATATATCAATATAACATAAATGGAGGACCAAACTTTCTCCGATAAAAATAAAATAGGGAAAGATCAAGAACCACTTCCTCCTAGTGCTATTGCTGCTGCTGGGAGTTGTTCATCATCCCAGAGAGGAAGTAGGAACATCACTACTTTTACTAAACAATTGACCCTCCAACAGTCCCTAGCGATGAGGATGAAGTACGACAGCAGTCATCCTGAAGCAAAACGTATAACTGAGGCCTTGACTGCTATGTTGGTGTTAGACGTGCTTTCAGTATCCGCCATTAGTGCAGTGGGATTTAGACAATTGATGGAGGTAGTGTGTCCCCGGTTCCAAATCCCGTCTAGATTCCACCTGCATCCTCAAAGCAGCAGCGACAAGCGTGCGTCTGTCTGTTAAAGGGTGGTGACACCCTCAAAGTGTGCTGCACAAACAATAAAAATATTGTTCTTTTTTTTCGGTCTTTGTGAAATGTGTGGGCTGTAGCCGCACCTGCATCCTTAAAGCAGCAGCGACAAGCGTGCGTCTGTCTGTTAAAGGGTGGTGACACCCTCAAAGTGTGCTACACAAACAAATAAAATATTGTTCTTTTTTTTTCTGTCTTTGTGAAATGTGTGGGCTGTAGCCGCACCTGCATCCTTAAAGCAGCAGCGACAAGCGTGCGTCTGTCTGTTAAAGGGTGGTGACACCCTCAAAGTGTGCTACACAAACAATAAAAATATTGTTCTTTTTTTTCGGTCTTTGTGAAATGTGTAGGCTGTAGCCGCACCTGCATCCTTAAAGCAGCAGCGACAAGCGTGCGTCTGTCTGTTAAAGGGTGGTGACACCCTCAAAGTGTGCTACACAAACAATTAAAATATTGTTCTTTTTTTTTCTGTCTTTGTGAAATGTGTGGGCTGTAGCCGCACGTGCATCCTTAAAGCAGCAGCGACAAGCGTGCGTCTGTCTGTTAAAGGGTGGTGACACCCTCAAAGTGTGCTACACAAACAATTAAAATATTGTTCTTTTTTTTTCTGTCTTTGTGAAATGTGTGGGCTGTAGCCGCACCTGCATCCTTAAAGCAGCAGCGACAAGCGTGCGTCTGTCTGTTAAAGGGTGGTGACACCCTCAAAGTGTGCTACACAAACAATAAAAATATTGTTCTTTTTTTTTCTGTCTTTGTGAATTGTGTGGGCTGTAGCCGCACTTGCATCCTCAAAGCAGCAGTGACAAGCGTGCGTCTGTCTCTTAAAGGGTGGTGTAACCCTCAAAGTGCTCCAAAAAATAAAAAACTATTTTTTAATGTGTTTGTGACTTGTGTGCGATGTAGCCGCACGTGCATCAACATAGTAGCAGCGCCAAGCGTGCGCCTGTGTCATAAGTCAAGGGCTGGTTTGGACATCTGGTCCGGACTGAAGGACGTGCCAACAATTTCTGACAAGTCTACTGTCACTGCATATGATACTGTCCTCAAAGCAGCAGCGACAAGCATGCGTCTGTCTGTTAAAGGGTGGTGACACCCTCAAAGTGTGCTACACAAACAATAAAAATATTGTTCTTTTTTTTTCTGTCTTTGTGAATTGTGTGGGCTGTAGCCGCACTTGCATCCTCAAAGCAGCAGCGACAAGCGTGCGTCTGTCTGTTAAAGGATTACATCGGTGACAGCATCCAAGTAGGCATGTCAGACAGTCCGTACCTGTACTGGCAGGAAAAAGAAGCAATTTGGAGGTCCCTGTACAAACTGGCTCTATTTTACCTGAGTTGCCCCCCCCTCCAGTGTGTACTCCGAAAGAGTGTTTAGTGCAGCCGGGAACCTTGTCAGCGAAAGGCGTAGGAGGTTGCTTCCACAAAATGTGGAGAAGATGATGTTCATAAAATGAATTATCAACTCTTCCAGGGAGACCAGCCTCCAGAACGTACAGAGGGACCTGTGGTTCCAGCGGGGACGAATTAATACTCTGTGAGGATGAGGATGTACACACTGAAGAGGGTGAGGAATCGGTGGATGAGGAGGATGAGGATGACATCTTGCCTCCGTAGAGCCAGTTTGTGCAGGGACAGATTAATTGCGCGCTTGTTTTGTGGGGGCCCAAACGAACCAATCATTTCAGCCACAGTTGTGTGGCAGACCCTGGCGCTGAAATGATTGGTTTGTTAAAGTGTGCATGTCCTGTTTATACAACATAAGGGTGGGTGGGAGGGCCCAAGGACAATTCCATCTTGCACCTCTTTTTTTTGTTTGCATTATGTAGTTTGGGGCCTAGTTTTTCAAACTGCCATCCTGTCTGCCACTGCAGTTTCACGCCTAGATGGGTCACGTGTTTGTGCCGCCCACTCGTGTCGCTTAGCATAGTCATCCAGCTACCTCGGTGCAACCTTTTGGACATAAAAACACTATTGTGAGGTGTGAGGTGTTCAGAATAGACTGGAAATGAGTTGAAATTAAGGTTATTGAGTTTAATAATAGCATAGGAGCAGAAAAACCTACAAATTCTGTGATTTTATCTGTTTTTATGCTTTTTTTCAAAAAAATACAGATCCAAAACACAAAACCCAGAACCCAAAACACGGAAGGGTGGTTTTGGCAAAACCAATCCAGATCCAAAACACGAAGAAAGATCCAGATCCAAAACACAAAACACGAAAAGTGGCCGGTGCACACCCCTAATATATATGTATGTATGTATATATATATATATATATATATATATATATATATATATAGTCAGGTCCATAAATATTGGGACATTGACAGAATTTTCAGATTTTGGCCTCTGTTCACCACCACAATGGTTTTGAAATGAAACAAACAAGATGTGCTTTAACTGCAGACTTTCAGATTTAATTTGAGGGTAATTACATGCAAATCGGGTGAACGGTGTAGGAATTACAACAGTTTCAATATGTGCCTCCCACTTTTTAAGGGGCCAAAAGTAATGGGACTATCAACTCAAAAGCTGTTTCATGGACAGGTGTGGGCTATTCCCTCGTTATTTCATTATCAATTAAGCAGGTAAAAGGTCTGGATTTGATTCTAGGTGTGACATTTGCATTTGGAATTTTTGCTGTCAACTCTCAATATGAGATCCAAAGAGCTGTCACTATCAGTGAAGCAAGCCATCATTAGGCTGAAAAATCAAAACAAACCCATCAGAGAAATAGCAAAAACATTAGGTGTGGCCAAATCAACTGTTTGGAACATTCTTAAAAAGAAAGAACGCACCGGAGAGCTCAGCAACACCAAAAGACCCGGAAGACCACAGAAAACAACTGTGGTGTATGGCAAAAAAATTATTTCCCTGGTGAAGAAAAACCCCTTCACAACAGTTGGCCAAACCAAGAACACTCTCCAGGAGGTAGATGTATATGTATCAAAGTCAACAATCAAGAGAAGACTTCACAAGAGTGAATATAGAGGGTTCACCACAAGATGCAAACCATTGGTGAGCCACAAAAACAGGAAGAGCAGATTAGAGTTTGCCAAACAACATCTAAAAAAGCCATTACAGTTCAGAAACAACATCCTATGGACAGATGAGACAAAGATCAACTTGTACCAGAGTGATGGGAAGAGAAGAGAAGGAAAGGAACTGCTCATGATCCAAAACATACCACCTCATCAGTGAAGCATGGTGGTGGTAGTGTCATGGCGTGGGCATGTATGGCTGCCAATGGAACTGGTTCCCTTGTATTTATTGATGATGTGACTGCTGACAAAAGCAGCAGAATGAATTCTGAAATGTTTCGGGCAATATTATATGCTCATATTCAGTCAAATGCTTCAGAACTCATTGGACAGCGCTTCACGGTGCAGATGGACAATGACTCGAAGCATACTGCAAAAGCAACCAAAGAGTTTTATAAGTCTAAAAAGTGGAATGTTGTGCAATGGCCAAGTCAATCCCCTGACCTGAATCCGATTGAGCATGCATTTCACTTGATGAAGACAAAACTGAAGGGAATATGCCCCAAGAACAAGCAGCAACTGAAGACATTTGCAGTAGAGGCCTGGCAGAGCATCACCAGGGATGAAACCCAGCGTCTGGTGATGTCTATGCGTTCCAGACTTCAGGCTGTAATTGCCTGCAAAGGATTTGCAACAAAGTATTAAAAAGTGAAAGTTAGATTTAGGATTGTTTAGTTTGTCCCATTACTTTTGGCCCCTTAAAAAGTGGGAGGCACATATAGAAACCGTTGTAATTCCTACACCATTCACCTGATTTGGATGTAATTACCCTCAAATTAAATCTGAAAGTCTGCAGTTAAATCACATCTTGTTTGTTTCATTTCAAAGCCATTGTGGTGGTGAATAGAGGCCAAAATATGAAAATTCTGTCAATGTCCCAATATTTATGGACCTGACTATATATATATATATATATATATATATATATATATATATACATACATACATATATATTAGGGGTGTGCACCGGCCACTTTTCGTGTTTTGTGTTTTGGATCTGGATCTTTCTTCGTGTTTTGGATCTGGATTGGTTTTGCCAAAACCACCCTTCCGTGTTTTGGGTTCTGGGTTTTGTGTTTTGGATCTGTATTTTTTTGAAAAAAAGCATAAAAACAGATAAAATCACAGAATTTGTAGGTTTTTCTGCTCCTATGCTATTATTAAACTCAATAACCTTAATTTCAACTCATTTCCAGTCTATTCTGAACACCTCACACCTCACAATAGTGTTTTTATGTCCAAAAGGTTGCACCGAGGTAGCTGGATGACTATGCTAAGCGACACGAGTGGGCGGCACAAACACGTGACCCATCTAGGCGTGAAACTGCAGTGGCAGACAGGATGGCAGTTTGAAAAACTAGGCCCCAAACTACATAATGCATAAAAACAGATAAAATCACAGAATTTGTAGGTTTTTCTGCTCCTATGCTATTATTAAACTCAATAACCTTAATTTCAACTCATTTCCAGTCTATTCTGAACACCTCACACCTCACAATAGATAGCTCCCTTCCCGCCCACAAACAGCAGCAGACTGTCAATCATTGACAGTCTGCTGCCAGTCTTCTTGCGGGATCGCTTGCACTGCTGAATGAGGACCTGAGGTCCATTTTTGTCTGAACCCAGTTAAGCTACCAGTATGTTTTTAGAATGTGGTATGAAACTGGAATAACTGGAGATGGCCATGAAAACATGGGGAGAACATACAAGCTCCACACAGATAGCCAAATACTGAGAGGTAATTCTGCTTTGTACTGCACACGCATATTAATTACAGTACATTGCTATCGCTGCTGACCAACTGAGACAAGTGGGGGAGTTCTTGTGATTGCATGCATCTGATTTACTGTATATACACTTGTAGTGCTCTTAAGAAAACAACTACAATTTACAATTGAGACAGAAAACTGCTAAGTGGCTGTTTATTCTCTGCAAGATAATATCATTGGTCATAGACATTTTATGAGACAATTAGTTCCCAAGTCCTGCAACAGATACACTGTGAAGTAATAAGTCAGTATTTCTAGGAGAATTCACAAGAGACACGGTTTATTACAGAGCAATTTTACGGATAACAAATCTGTGTTAGCAATGTTTATAAAAGTTGTTTTTTAATGTTACTTTACTCATGTGATAAATATTTGTTAGTGAATTGTCTTTATTAAATACTGGTTTTATCAATCCCATGTGTGTTAGAGAAATGCTGTCATTTAATGAATTTAAGTTTTATATAGGTTTTATAAATTATATTTAACACTTTGAGAGTCTGGGAGATTCCGGATTTCTGTTTTTGTGTAAAAGGTCCTCTGACCGTCTGAATTGGTTCCTGATTCAGATTATCTGTAATTTCATACCCGTCTGATGGGACTGAACAAGTCTGCCCACTCTCTGTTCTGCTTACGCATCCAGTTGCCATTTACGACCTCAGGCCAGGGACTTATCTATAGTGGGTACAGGGTGTACAGGGAACACGGGCCCCTGGGTCCAGGGGGGCCCCGCACCGCACACCCTGCACCCATAGAATTACTTACCTCTCCGGAGTCCCACGTCGGTGCGGGGGTCCGGCGCTGTAAAAACGGCTGGAAAATGTCCGCCGCAGCCATTCTCCCGTTGTTTGCGCATGCGCAGTACAGGGAAAATGGCCGCCGTGGCCATTTTCCCGGTGACCAGCGCATCATCTATAGACTCTGGGCGCACTCTAGTGCCCAGAGTCTATAACTCCGGCGCTGGCCGCGCACCGCTCAGTGCGCTGCTGGCCACCAGACAGAGAGGAGGGGTCTGTGTCAGAGACTACACACGGGCTCCATATCCTCGATAGAAACACCCCTGCCTCAGGCCATTTGCTCAGACCCAGTTTTCCATCTGAGAGTCCACTCTGTGTACACTTTAACAACTGCCACCCTCAAACAAGTCACCAGTACAGCTATTTTGCTAATGCTCGCACCAATGCTGCAAGAGCCAACAATCATTCTACATTCAAAGGGCCTGATTAAGACCCACACGTGAGCGCATAGCACTTGCAAGTGGGTCGATGGTCGGGCAGTGCGCGTGCGTGAGCCCCGGAGCGAGTAAGAACTTCACTCGCTCTAGGCTCGCAGCAAAACGGGGCGGCTGTCGAAGTTGATCGACGGCTCACCCCATTTTGTAGGTGGGTCGGGGGAGTGGCAGCCTGCCATTTGTGGGCGGCCCTACTGACATCACACGTGAAGTGAACTTCCTGCTCTATTAGAGCAGGAAGTTCACTGGGGCTTGCAGTGGATGAGACCCTACCACAAGGGTCTCGTCGCAAGCCCGATGGTCGCGATAATCCCGACCATTGCCAGGCCACCCGCACAAGCTGTGGGTGGTCACCCACAGCTATGCAAGCGGCCTGGATGCGGATTTTTTTTTTTTTTTTTTTTTTAAATCTGTCCTGATTCAGAGCTAGCGCTCGCAAATAGCGAACGCCTCTGAATCAGGACCAACCTCCATAAGATCACATTGTATACCTATTATTTCATACATGATACACTTCATTAGTCTCTGCATACCTTTGCCTTTCCATTCTTATGCTGATTCAGACATCTTATATCAGCATTATCTGCGAAATAGCAGCTTTGCATATAATCGCCTGGTGGTCATATGAATTTGGCTAGTCAATGTATAATATATCCAAAGAAATAGCAACACAGTTATTAATCTGTATCCACCAGCGAGAAATTGTATGCTATATAAGATCTGTATTTTTCTGATTTAAAATTGAAACATATTGCAGGGTACTTGTATATTTCACATATAGGGCCTGTTTCAGACCCGCTTCACAGCGCTCACAAGTGGGTCGATTGTCCCCCACTGCGCATGCGCCGCCTCCGGCATGCACATGCGCAAGACCCTTCCAGCGATGGCAGCTCCATCGCTACGGGTTCTCGCTACAAGACGATGTCTGCCCCGTTTTGTAGGCGGGGGAGGGGGGTGGCTGCACAGACGCAGGCATTCCCTTAGGAACGCCTGCCATTTTTGGGCGGCCCTCCTGACATCACTAGTGATGTCAGTAGTGGACTTCCTGCTCTATTAGAGCAGGGAGTCCACTCAGGCTTGGGGGAGCTGAGACCCTACCATAGGGTCTCCTCGCAAGCCCGATGGTCGCGATAATCGCGACGGTCTCAAGGCCGCTCGCAAAAGCTGTGGGTGGTCAACCACAGCTTAGCGAGCGGCCTGATTAAAAAAAAAATCCCTGCCCTGATTCAGAGTGAGCGCTCGCCAGCAGCGAGCGGCTCTGAATCAGGCCCATAGCTCATTGTAGAAGCCAGCATAAGGTGCTAATAAACTGCACTAAATACATCCATTCAAACTGCCAAAAAATTCAGTCTCCACTTAATGGAAATCGCTGACATGGAGGGGTAGAAAAGCACTTGTCTCTATAGTTCATATAGGGTCTCAAATACCAGACGCCAAGTGCTTATCTCACAAATAATACATCCAAAAGCTTTTTATATCTTGCCATGGATGGCATACTAGGCAATCTGCCTACTCTTTTAGTCCGTCTCTCATATAGGGCTGCACCTTTAGAATGAAACTGATAGGCAGTGGCACATCAAAATGTGCCTCTGGGACTGCTGGAGGAGGAGAGGACCCCGCATAGTGACTGCGCTGGTGCCCGGTTGACGGATTGCCTGGAAGAAGCTGCCTGAAGACAGAGACTGTGTTCCAAAAACAGTAGCCTTACATCCGAATTCTCTGCCACTGCCTATTCCTTTGAACAGTTATGATTTGAGGACTCTGGGCCTGATTCAGAGCCGGACGCTCTGACCAGAGCGCTCGCTCTGAATCAGGGCCCTCCTACCTAAAAATGGAGCGGCCTCCTGGCCGCTCGCATAGCTGTGGGTGACCACCCACAGCTTATGCGAGCGGCCAAAAAGATGGTCGCGGTGGTCAAGACCATCACGACCATCGGGCTTGCGTCGAGACCCTGCAATAGGGTCTCGCTGCCGCAAGCCCAGGAGTGCTTTTGGCTCTATCAGAGCCAAAAGTACTCCCACTGACATCACTAGTGATGTCAGTGGGGCCGGCCCCAGACGGTAGGTGTTCCCATGGGAACGCCTCCATCTGGGCAGCAACGCCCCCGGCACGCCCACCAAAGGGGGCGTGCTGTCACTCACCATCGACAGCACGCCCCCTTTGGTGCGAGACCCATAACGACAGCTTGGCCCCCTCTATGCGGGTCTCGCACATGCGCACGACGGAGCTCCCTCCGTCGTGCGCATGCGCACTAGGGCACCATCGACCCGCTTGCGAGCGCTCAGCGCTCGCGAGCGGGTCTGAATTAGGCCCTCTGTCCCACTGTCATGATCGGGATTCAACAGGCAGTTGGGAAGGTATGTCCATCCAGTCTGCTCAGGACTGGTGTATAGTTTCCTGGCACCTTAGGCAAACTTTCAGCCTCCTCCGCCAAACTTCTTGCACACTTCACTTTTGGTTTGCTGATTGGTAGGGCTATAGTGTAGAAATACTGCAGTCTGAATGCAGAACATTGTCAAGGCTTCACCGCAGGATTTTCCTAATGTTAGTTTTCCAAAGAAAGCAACAAAAATTATTTAGCAATAATCTAGCAACAGACACTTTTGATGATTTGTTTGAGCCTGATTTATTAAGTAGCGGATTTTCAAAATCAATTAATAAAGGAAAAACCATTGGAAATTGGCAACAAAAAAACACAATTTTCAAATACAACATGTCAGCTTTTGTTTTTATTAAATCCACTGGTTTATAAATTATTGCAAAAAAAAATCACAGAAAAACAGTGATTTAAAAAAAAAAAAAATCAGATTCCAGTACAGACATCCGTCAAACTCAGAATTAGCACCAGAGTGAGCATTTTAAATTAGGAAAAAAGTAATCCAAGCATAAAAAAATCTTCACCAGTATTTCCATTGCATGTCCCTGCCGGATTGGGTATGGGGGTGGGGGGGGGGGGGGCGGCCGTCGGGATAATTTGCCGTCAAAGCACTGACAGCGGCATCCCGATGCTTAGAATCCGACAGGAGCTCCGTAAGTATTCTAACCCATCCCCCTTCACTTCCTAACCCTAACCCTCTTTTCCTGCATCCTAACACTAACCACCCCGCACCCTAACCCTCCCCATTAGTGCCTAAACCTAAACCCTCCCCCCTTTGTGCCTAAACCTAAATCTCCCCCCTTAGTGCCTAACCCTAACCCCCCCAATGGTGCCTAAACCTAACCCCCCCTGTCCACATCCAAAACCTAACCTCCCCCTCACACAGCCTAACCCTAACCCCCCTCGGTGGTGGCTAAACCTAATCCTTTGCTCCACTCCCCCTCCCCGCCGTGGTGTAAAGCTAACCCTCAAATGCTCCTTTGCCCACTAGATAAAGAAGTAAGTAGTGGACAGTGAAATGCATCAGTGACCTGAACTCGCAACCCATTTCACACCCAAAGGACGTATGTGACCTTGACCTAATCTCCTCAGCCATCGCAAGCAAATTGCCACAGTGAATCAATTAATCCCCCACTAGTGCTTTCACTTGCCAAGAGGACTCCCTCTCAATTTCCATTGAATTGTGTATAGCAGCTAATAACAACCACAAAAGAGGGGACCTACACATAGGCCCTCATTCAGAGGTGGTTGCTAGAAGCGAGCTCTCTTTCTGAATGAGGGCAGCCGCTTCACTTTTCAAGTGTGGCCTCCTGGTTGCTAGCTAAGCTGTGGGTTACCACCCACAGCTTTAGCGACCGACCAGGTTGATGAAGACCATCGCGACACTCGGGGCTTGCGACGAGACCCTAAGGTTGGGTCTCGGCAACCGCATGCCCCATTGTGTAGCCACCCCCCCGCCCACCTACAAAACGGGGCGAGCTGTCGATCAACATCGATAGAGCTCCGGAGCAAGAGAAGATCTCTCTTGCTCCGGGGCTTGCACACGCACAGTGCGGCCGCTGCGTGTGCGCAGGGCCTTAACATCGATCCGGTTGCGAGCACTCAGCGCTTGCAACCTGGTCTGAATGAGACCCATGGTGTGTTGTCATCATCGCCAAGAGTTCTCTGTTCATCTGCATGGAACTGGTAACTAATTGCCTTGCAACTGGAACCTTTTTTCTATGCCATTACTGACACTGGCCTAATGACACTGATGTTAATTTGGGACTTACTGAAGGAGACAGATCCTGATTAACAACACAGTTGCATTATTGCCTTTTCTGTTGGTTGGTATATAATTTTATCGTTAAATAAACAGAGTTTTATATAAATTTTCTTATATAGTTACCCCAAACGGGCGGCACTCAATAGACTTCAAAAGGTAAGTACAACGCTTTATTCCAGGTTCAACGTTTCGGGGTTGCCCCCTTTGTCATGAACAGCAGATATAAAATACACAACACACAAGACAAACATATATACACACATATGGGATTACAACCCCTCTCACCTGGAGGACATCAGCTGACCCGTTCATGGAGACGCACACTCGTGCTCCACGTCGCGGCTCTCATGATGTCATCATGCCACGCCCCCCAGTGAGAGTGTATACGTTGCTAGGCAACAAATCCAACGTATCACCGCATCATTAAAAACAATAACAAAACGTGCACAATGGGTACAGTGTGGGCTGTCTAGCCATCAGCATATACATCAATATAGTTAGCTAATACCCATAACAAAACAATTTCTCTTCCATTATATCTAATAACATACAACTAGAGCTAGACCATAGTCCCACTGTTCCCTTATTTATAAATACCTGTCACCAAGTAGAAAAACAACATTATAATCAGGGCCGGATTGTAGGAGGGGCGGACGGGGCGGTCGTCCATGGGCCCCCACACCTTGGGGGCCCCCACACTGCCGCAGATATTGATCGGAAGCTGGCCACTCACCCTGGCCGGCTTCCAGCAGAATAATACAGACAAACAGCACACTGACAGTCAGCGTCAGGACACTGGTTGATGGACCTCCAGTGGCTGCCTCTAGAAACCCCGCCCCCTTGTTGAAATATCCCCGCGATTCACGGGTGCATGTGTAGGGGGCGGGGCCTAATGTAGTGAAGTGCCCGCCCCCATAAGAAAGCTGATGGCTCCTGCAGCTGCCTGCAACAGGTATGTGTACTCCCTCTCTCCTGCTTCCTTCCTTCCTCTCTCTCCCTCCATTCCCTTACTCCCCTCTCTGTCTCTCTCCTCCATCCCTCTCTCTCTATTCCCTGTCCCTCCCCCCCTCTCTCTGTCTCTCTTCCCCCCTCTCTGTCCTCCCTCTCTTCCACCCCTATCTCTGTCTATACTGTATATATTGTGACACAGTTAGGTTATGGGGTCCCACTCCTGGGTAGAGGACTCCTTCCTTACACACACACACAGCAGCAGGGAAGCAGCACACCAGTCTGGATGCAAGTACAAGCTGGTCGGCGCCAGTCTTTATTGTACAATGACAGAAATATAAAGAAAACATAAATATAAATCCTAGCCCTGTCGGGGCACTAACTTCACAGGTAGTTCCCTCACTACCAGAACCAGGCAGGGCCTAATATCCCCGCCAGCAACAAAGCACAGCACAGTACTCACAAATAGGTTTTTCAAGTGTCTCTGAGCAAACTCCCTGCCTGCTCTCCCAGGTGAGACACTCAGCCCTAAACACACTAGGCTTATATTGGCCACTCTCAGGTGGAAAACTAACAAGCCTGTTACCAGGCTGCGAGAACCAAAACCTGGAGTGGCCGTGGGTGGAGCCCTCCCTCTCCTCTCACCCACAACCCCCAGGTCCCAAACCGGCTTTTCAAAAAGCCGAAACTCAAGCCTGCTACACTGCAGACTTTCTCCTGGGGGTTTAAAACACAAAAGACAGGAATCTGGGACAAATGTACCTGCCACAGACCACTTTACCAGCGATCCTATCACAATATATATATATAATTATGTATATATTAGAATATAGCTATAATTTTTCTTATCTAAATAGAAAGCTTGTCCTTGCCACACTTCAGGAGGGATGGCTGACAGTTTCACATGTGGAAGGCAGAATACATTTTCCCACAATGAAGTCTGCACCACTAATTTAATTTATATATATATATATATATATATATATATATATATGGCTATATCTTTCTCTAGCTATAAATCTATCTATCCATCTCATATCTATCTATCTAATATCTATCTATCTATCTATCTCATATCTATCTATCTATCTCATATCTATCTTTCTATCTAAAATTATCTCTATATATATCTAGCCCATCTATATATTTATTTTCCCCACTCAAAATCCTGCATTTTTTCCTGGCAGTATATTAGATCATGGCCGCTATGCTGCCAAGAGTCGGTTCCCAGCAGTGTCACGGACATGATGTAATATGCTGCGACTTTGCCAGTCAGTGGAGAGTCCAGAGAAGGTAAGGCTGGGTACACATTAAATGATGTGTACCCAGCGCAATGTCTTGTGCGGCGGGTCCTGGCTTTGGCAAGTGCATAGACACTTGCCCATGTCGGGAGCGACGGTGTAACAGCAGGGCCATGCTGCATTCAGCAGCATGGCCCCGCTGATGATATTGCTCTTTGGACATGCTTGCAGGTCCGACGGGCGACGTCAGTGACATAGTGGGTACACACTTTTGCCGATGTGGACGATATGTTGTCCAATCCGCCGGATCAGATATCATATTGTCTAGTGTGTACTCGGCTTAAGGGGAATAGTAGTCGCAACTCAGTTGCCCCGGGGCCCCCACAAGCCTTGATCCAGCCCTGATTATAATACAAAAACATATTATATAACAAACCAACATGCATAATCAAATTCAATCAATGTAACCCCCCGATTATTAACCAGCAGGATAAGGCAAAATGACCAATATATCAGGTCCTGAATAACCTCAAAATTATATATCTTATAACCTACAAAGTGTGTTCAGAGGAAACATTGGAGCTCCAATGTTTCGTTTAACCCCCTCGGAGCAATAGTATTTAAATCATGAATCCATTTGCTCTCTTTTTGCAGCAAAATTGTATTCCAATTCCCACCCCTAATTAGGGAGGGGACGTGATATATAAGGGTCACTCTTAGCGCCGCTACGCCAAGTTGCATTTGAGCCCAATGTCAGGCAACCGGTTGCTCACTAGTGCCATTCACTATGGCCTGTCATATGGCACTACGATGTAACGCCATGCGTTCTTTAAATTGGCATTGGGTTTTCCCCACATATGACAGGCCACAGGGACATGTAATCATATAAACAACATATGTGGTAGAGCATGTCAATGCAAATTTAATCGCATACCATCTGCCCGTATTCGGATGGCAAAAGGTATTGCTGACTAAAAGAGATCTACATGTCATGCATCCTAAACAGCGGTGACATCCTGTCTTAATACTCAAAAAATTAGTGGGTTTAGTTTGTTTACCAAGTCCACTAATATCCAGTTTAACAACCATGTCCTTGATATTTTTATTCCTTGTAAAACTGGGCAAAAGTTTACTATCCAGTAAACCTGGTAAGTCTCTATCCGTATTAATAATCGTCCACCACTGTTTTGCCTGTTTAACCACCTGCGTGCTATTGTTATTGAACCGATTAACCCATGGCATTTGTTTCTTTTTATATTGGGTACCCTGATTAATTGTAGGATTTAACAACTTAGCTCTTGAAATCGATAGTATCTTTTCTTTGATCTTAGTTAATTCATGTAACTGATACCCCTGATTTACAAATTTCAATATCATGTCATCCAAAGTTTGGATGGTTTGAACCTCATCCGAGGTAATCCGTCTCACCCTCAAATATTGGGAGTACGGCAACTCCATTCTCAAGGGATGTGGGTGAAAACTGTCATCCCTTAAGATAGTGTTGCAATCCGTATCTTTAATAAATAAAGATGTAACAAAAGTGTGGCCATTATATTTGATGGCCACATCCAAAAAGTGAATGGTGTCATGACTGAGCTGTATTTAATTACGCTATCAGAGATGTTCTGATTCTCTAATAGATTAATAAGGTCTTGTTGCAAACCTGTCCAAAATATAAGTAAATCATCTATAAATCTTAAGTACAAGGCAGCCTCCTGTCGCAACTGGCCCTACACATAAAACATCGATGATTCTATTGAATACATGAAAGCATTGGCATAAGATGGGGCCAGAGAGGACCCCATCGCACACCCGGCTAACTGTAAATAATATCCCCCATCAAAATAAAAATAGTTTCTCATCAAAACCAACCATAACAGTTTTATGAAAAAGTCTACTGGCGGACCAGCATATTTCGGATTGCTCTCAATCAGATGCCTAACAGCCTCCACACCTGCTCCATGGGGGATGCAGGTGTAGAGGCTGGTGACATCAGCTGTACACAAAATCAATGAATCACTTGACAGGTGCAAATCTTGCAAGATAACCAATAAAGCATTTGTGTACTTTAAATAGGATTGCAGACGTTGAACACTTGGGTTTAAAATGGAATCCAGGTAAACTGATACAGGATGAATAAGGATGCCCTCGCAGAGATTATAGGTCGTCCAGAGGGGGCAGTGGCATTTTTATGTAATTTTGGCAATGTATAAAACAGTGGAGTGATGGGATACTCCACTGTTAAGGCATCCCTTAACTCTGCAGAAATTATGCCATCTAGAAATGCCTGATTTAAAATACCATCCAACTCCAATTTATAGACAATTGTAGGATCATTAGGCAATGATGCATAAGTATTAACATCGTTAAGTTGGCGATGAATGAAAGTCTTTATGGACGCATTATGCAACACCGGATCAAACCTAGAGCGTAGAATAATTTTTCTTAAAGATTCTGGAATAGGGTTCCCCCTATCAGTAGAACTTGTAGTCTCCCACTTGCCGAAATAATCCCCAAGTCTCAGGGTACGATTTAATTTGTACATGTCTATTTTCCACTGGAAATTATCAATTTACGTGCTGGGTATAAAGGACAGTCCCTTTGAAAGTACACTTAATTCAGATTCATTGAGTGGGGTATCGGACAGGTTAAAGACCAGATTCTCTATTTCCGCGGCGGTCTTTTGTTTACTCTCCCGCGTATTTTGTTTAGACCTCCTCGTACTTCTGGATTTAAGTTTAGTTCCTTGGAGCGTGTCTGTGCCCCTAAAGGGAATGAACCTGTGGAGGAATTGGGAAGTACTCCTTCAGAATCACTTTGAGGAGTACTGGAACCCTCAAGTTCCCTGAATCTGGGGCGTCCTTTGCGCTGTTTATAAAACCTTTGCAATCATTGTAGGGGGTGGTGTTGTTGATCCATGTATACACTCTTCTTTGTTCATAGTCCATTTGGACTTTATGGAGTTTTTCCTTTTTAAACAGAATCAGGTCTCTTTTATATTGTTCCATCTGGTCCTTTCATTTTTCCACCCAGGCATTATTTGCATCCTGAATCAAAACCGTTTTATGTATTTTCTCAAAGTCTGCAATTTTCTGTTTCATGCAATTTAATTCACGGGTAAACTCTTCGATGACCAACAATAACAAAACCATAGAGCACTTATTTAGCACTGCTATCCATTTACGGCAAAAATTAAGGTTATACAGGCCGATTGTGGGCATGTTCCTTATGCGAAAGCCTCTAGGGATTTGCTTATTGTGGCCATGTTCACATAGACTATACTGTGATACAAAAAATCTAATTATTTTTGTTTTAGTTTTAAGAGCTGCTGAAACAAGCCTTCAGGGGTTAATGTACACAAATCATCATCTAATTTTTGTTTATTTAAAATAGCTTCTGCCTCTATGTCAGAGAAGCTTAATGTTTCCCAGGCATCTATTTGTACTGCTTCCAAAAGCGCATCCAATTCTCTATCATCTGCCACGATTTAGCTGGGTAAAATTGGTATATAAGATACAAAAAATAAGTCTCTTGCAACGTCCTCCTCACTGAGTGACAGGTGTACAAAATGCAATCACCCCTCTGTGAAAATACAGTCTGCTTGTTAACTTCCAATAAAATAGTCCAACATATCAAAATCCCAACACTCAATGAATCACAATCTTCATATCTGGCTAAGGTGCCTTCCCCAAGTGAATCAACACTCCATATAGTTACCCCAAACGGACGGCACTCAATAGACTTCCAAAGGTAAGTACAACGCTTTATTCCAGGTTCAACATTTCGGGGTTGCCCTCTTTGTCAAGAACAGCAGATATAAAATACACAGCACACAAGACAAACATATATACACACATATGGGATTAGACAGCCCACACTGTACCCATTGTGCACGTTTTGTTATTGTTTTTAATAATGCGGTGATACGTTGCTGGATTTGTTGCCTAGCAACGTATACACTCTCACTGGGGTGCGCAGCATGATGACGTCATGAGAGCCGCGACGTGGAGCGCGAGCGTGCATCTCCATGAACGGGTCAGCTGGCATCCTCCAGGTGAGAGGGGTTGTAATCCCATATGTGTGTATATATGTTTGTCTTGTGTGTTGTGTATTTTATATCTGCTGTTCTAGACATAGGGGGCAACCCTGAAACGTTGAACCTGGAATAAAGCGTTGTACTTACCTTTGGAAGTCTATTGAGTGCCGCCCATTTGGGGTAACTATATGGAGTGTTGATTCACTTGGGGAAGGCACCTTAGCCAGATATGAAGATTGTGATTCATTGAGTGTCGGGATTTTGTTTGAGATATATATATATATATATATATATATATATATATATATTAGGGATGTGCAGGCTCGGTTCTACTCGGTTCCGTTCGGATTTTTTTACCGAATCTTATTGGGTATCAGCTGTCATGAGTTTTGGATAGCCAATAAGATTCTGTAAAAAAAAACGAACGGAACCGAGTAGAACCGAGCCGGCACATCCCTAATATATATATATATATATATATATATATATATATATAATTATATATAATATATATATTTAATTATTTTTTTTATATATATATATATATTTACTATATTTTTATATATTACATGTTTAGTTTTTTTATACTTATCTGCATGATTGTTCCATCATCTTAATAAGTATCCAATATTGATTTATATTGTTGTGTGCTGTATCCAATTACCCTCTGCCCACCAGCCATTTTCTTACATATCCATCATCCTAGCAGGGTGCTCTATATAGCCCCATGGATGCACAGGAACCTCCTGCAGTATAACAGTGCATCATGTGACTGAATTAGTAACATGACATTAAGAATACTGCCCATGTTGCTCTGTCCTCTTAACTATAGCCATCAGCGTTAATTATATTTTCTGACTCCATCCTAATTAGCTCTTCAAATGGAGGCTCAATCAACTATCTTTTTGGTGTCATCTTGATCAACTAGCAGGCACAGTAAAGCATAAGGCACAGGGTAATAGGTCCTTTTAGTCCTTTTTAGAGCTGGGCACTCCCCCTGGGATATGGTCATATCCCATCACACCCCCTGTCTCAGGATTCACAACTCCTATGGAAGTTATCTTACAGCTCTATTTATAGACTATAAAATCTGCAAAATGCAAATGCACAAATACAGGAGCTGATGAAGATTGGGATATAAGGGCATTTTTTGTGCACAATATGAAATTTGTGCTTACACCTCCCTACGCTTAAAGAGCCAGAGGAGAGGACGGAGGAGCTGAGCAAGCATTGGCCAAGTACAGTAAGAGCATGTTTACACAAATGTGTCCCATACAGATCACGACAAAGATGTACAGATGTATCCTCCCTCATCTTTACCGCCGATGCGGCAAACGTGAGCATGCAGTGCATATTGCGATTTGCAGCACACACATACGTCACAGTACGCCAGGCTGCAACAGCATTCGCACTATGGATCGCGGGAGTGAACAAGACTCTCGGCATATTTGCCACAGCAAGTCCCAGCATCAGCAAAGATGAGTGAGGCAGCAAAGATAATGTATACATCTGTATATGCACTAGTCAGGAGGCGTATCACTTGTGGCTGGTCAGTCCCTAATGCAAAATACACACTGAGGATGACGACGATCAGCTGCGGCTTCTAATTAGCTGAGAGCTTTTTGCTCTCTCCCACTGGCACTATTATTTTTATTATTAGCATGGCTGCTGCCCTGTTTGCATTACTTAAATGATATTTGCAATCAGTTTGTGGCAGGAAATCAAATTCCCATTCAATATTTTTAAAGGGGAAGGTGATGTATGTTTGTATTTAATTTCACTTATTTAGCACGTTAACATTATATTTGTATCCCTTTCTAAATGCATTTTTTATGTTAAAATATGGCAATATTTATGTCTAATACTGTACAGACCCAGGACCTCCATTCAATAGACATTTCTTCACGTTATTGCTCTCTAGTCTCGATTGCTGAACAACGTGCTGCAGGCCGTCATGGAGGTTGCGTCTAGCAACAGCTGCAGAGCCTGCTGAGCTTGTAACTACCAATAGGAACTAGTTAGTGGAGACAAAGGATTTAACTTAACTTTAGTCTGCAGTATGTAAAACATTCCAGACATAAAAGTTGTAAATTATATTTTGTAATAGGTTCACGTCCAGAAAATAACAAACGTTCCTATAGATCGGATGTCAGGCCAAGGCACGTTTTAGGGACAGCTGGAGCTAAAGCAAAGTCTTACACACACTCAGAAGATATTAGGCCAAAAATCTATAATAATCACATAAGATTTTTCATTTTAAATGGCATATGGACAGATTGATAGCAGGATTTTCTCTG
This sequence comes from Taudactylus pleione, assembly GCA_031769625.1. Taxonomy (NCBI): domain Eukaryota; kingdom Metazoa; phylum Chordata; class Amphibia; order Anura; family Myobatrachidae; genus Taudactylus; species Taudactylus pleione. Next base: position 1,637,803 of record JAUIMM010000364.1, on the reverse strand, counting down.
CAAGTCGGTTCTGTAACAGGAGACAAAACACATGTTGCAATAACACTTTATTTAAACAGAAAATACAGTGTACCTGCTAAGAAATTGTTCAGTGATAAAAAAATGTTCGTTAATAATTTGTTATGGAAAAAAAAAAGAGCATTTTTAAAATAAACATATCTCAGACATAGTGTTACTTACTCAACAAGAAAGCATTTATGTAATGGGCAATTTACTAATTATGGACAAATATATGAAATGGGCCATAAAATTGAGCTCAACAATTATCATTATCAAACGCCAATCAGAACAATTCATTAATTTGTTTAAAAGAAAAAAAATGTTGTAATATCCATAAAGCAAGTATTTTCCATAGCTTAATATATAATATTTCACAATATCATATGATCAGTACTCTTCCCAGTGTCAGATATTGTGGGTTGTGGTCAGAGACCATATGTAGGAAACTGGGAGGCTTAATGGAGTTTCTCATAAGTAAAAAGGAACATGCCTTGATGCTGCAACTCAAATAAGCAGGAATCTGGGATGCACGGTATTAGGATTATATTTACTAAAGTGAGAGTTTTTAGAAATGGAGATGTTGCCCATAGCAACCAATCATATTCTACTTACCACTTAACTAGCACCTTCTAGAAGATAATAGCTAGAATCTGGTTGCTACTGGCAACATCTCCACTTCTAAAAACTCTTATTTTAGTAAATATACCCTTTATAGTCTAGACCAGGGGTTCCCAACCACGGTCTTCAAGGCACACTAACAGTCCAGGTTTTAAGGATAGCCATACTTGAGCACAGGTGACTTAATTAGTACCTCTGTTATTTTGATTTAAAAATCTGTGCTCAACCATGGCTATCACTAAAACCAGGACTGTTAGTGTGCCTTGAGGCCTGAGGTTGGGAATCACTGGTCTAGACAGCCAAGAAAATGATTATGATATATAGCAGGAGCAGGAGTCACTACTGATGGTTGCTGGGAGTCACAGCTGGTATTTTGAATGCAGGTGAATACAGCTGGGAAGCATAAAGTAGTAGACACCCTCAGCAGTAAATGTTGGCTGGAGACTGTGAGGAGTACCAGCTTGACTATTGACCCTGGAAATTAGCTCAGTAGCAGGTATTACACTGGAATTTGTGAAGAGCGTCCAGCTAAGTTTACTGTTGCTGGACAGTGTGCATTAGTAGGCAAAGCTGGGTTCTGTGGTAATGACCAGTAATGGTGACTGATACTGAAGCAGGTATGTTCACTTGGTGTGGTGGCAGTTAAGTTCAGCTATAAAAGTTTTACTCCTGTCCTGGTTTAAAAAATAAAGCCAATCATAAAAGAGCAGGAGCAACCCTGCTCTTCTGGTGCTGCCAGTCATGGTACTTCTTCAACATCTACAAAAGGAGGTCAAGGGGAAAGAAGGTGTAAAAGGCATCTCAAATCTAAAGAGTATTTCACAATTGTAAATAAAACATCACCTCTAACTATGAAGGAAAATTTACTACCAAAAAATGTAAAAGGGCCAACTTTCCATACACCACATACAGTGGCAAGGATAGGCTCAGACCATGGCCATTCTTTGCAAGTGGTGGTCATGCTACTGCTGTTTTATGCCCTAGAATGCCTATTGTGAAAGCCAATGCCAACATAGTCAGGCATCTTCTGTAATCTCGCATGCAACACCTTCTCTATCTGAGTCTAAATGTGTCACATTTAAACCAGGCAAAAGGCTGAAGAACAATATGTGTTTTCACAAACTTCACAGATCTCTGAGAAGAGCTAAAGGGTGTCTATGAGTGCTTTGCGTGAGTCTAACATTTGTGACACTGTAATCATAGAGAAGCCTCTTTCCACCATTTCTGAGTAGCATTTAGCATTTATTGAGTAGCATTAAAAGTAATGATGATGACATAGAAATTGAGATGATACTTTGGAAGTGCAACAGAATAAGGGAGATATTTGTGTATCTTATGCTAATGGGGATACTGATGATGAATGTGTTGGACAAGAACAAGTTGATAAAATTCAGGAGAAGAATGTTGTTTGTGTCAAAGTTTGAAGTAAAAAGTAGGCCATTGTCATGACTGGGCTTAAGACCAAAAACCCCACCTCTTTAATGTGGAATTATTTTTCCCAAATTCTGACAATATTTAAAAAGCCATCTGTGCCATTTCTGAGGCCAAAGTAGAGGTATGGACATTAACCATCTAGGCACCTCCTCCCTATTATGTCATTTGCAATGAGTTCATGCTGTTTTATTTAGCAAAATCTGAAAAATCTTGTCAAATTATAACAAGCAGTCCAGCATTAGCTAGCAGCAGCATGGATAGACCCAGCACATGCAACCTCCACCGCCAACACCTTCATCATCAAGGTGATCATGATTGGAGGTAGTCCTCCCGCATCCAATTTGCAAAGGCTATCTATCTCCTCTCCTATCCAGGATCCCAAGAATAAGCCCTGTGCACTATGGCTGCTGCTGCTACTGACGGTGAATCTTCATCACAGAAGGGGACCAAGAAGAATAGTTTCAAACAACAATTGACTGTGAAAACAAGGATGTGCAAAAGGAACCAAGTATGACAGCTGCCATCCTGTTGCACAGCGGATCACTGAAGCCATGATGGCTATGTATTTGATCTGCATCCAATATCCACCATCAATGCATCTGGTTTAAGACAATTAGTTTAGGTCATGTGTCTCCGACACCAAATTCCATCTCGACTCCATTGAACCAGAACAGAAATTCCTCATCTGTTCTGGGATATTAAAAAAAGTTATTCTTGGCCTAAAAAATGCAATTGTACTGACTATTCACTAAACTACAGATATGTGGACATGCGGTACTAGTTAAACTAAAGATTACATGACTGTGATAGCTCAATGGGTGGGTGTATTGCATTCAGCAGCATCTAATACACAATGCCAGCTCATTCACAGGCAGGTTAATCTCCGTAACACCAGCTTCACTAAGTAGCATACTCATTCAATCTGTTGGAAAAACTCCTTGATGTGATAGCAAAATGGCATACCCCGCTAAGAAATAGAAAAAAAAAAAGTATACTGCGTTGAGCACTGAGAATAAATAGTGGGTGAATATACAATATATAGGTTTGCTATCTGTTATTGAACAGGAGGCTTGTAATAGATTAAAAAATATTTAATACATGTATAGCAAATATATGAACATTTGGCATATACTGTAAGAAATGAATGTAAATAAAACACCAAAAATCAATATTCAAATATAAAAATGGTGTATAGTTAAATTGCAATCACACATAAATGAATAGCAATAGCTTTTTCCCATTGAAAAGACTTGAGGTAATTGAGATACTATGTTTCTAGATTGAACGAGAGTCCCAAGATACAATGTTTCTACTGTGACATTTCAGCAACACTTCCACTGTTAGTTTTAAAACACAGTTGTTTGTTGGCAGAAAAATTCTGCTGGGAGCGAATCCTCACTACTGGCATCCCAGTGTGAGAATAATAACCGCAATAGTATACTGCTTAGTTTGTAGGCAATGAATTGAATAAATATGGTATAGTATGTCCATGCTATTTGTCCATCCTGGCTCTGCATGTGCCTGGCTGTGTAGAGCCGCCAGAGGAATTGCAGGTTGCCGTATGCGAGGAGAGCAGTGAGCTGTATGTGGTGGGCGGTCAGATTGTCCAGAGACTCGCCGGAAGATTACCAGAAGGTTACAATGGAGTGCATAGTCCGGAATGATGTGGGGGGACCTCATCTGCCTGGATGACGTCAAAGTGTTTCATCCCATCAATCACTAGGACTATCTCAATACCCCACTAAGACTTTCCTCAGGATTTGACATCTCTGATAACACGTGTAATATTCTGCATTACAACTGGGTGATTTTGAACACATAACATGTTTTTAACACACAATAAAATGGGTGTTCAGGATTTTTTAAAAAACTGACAGGTGTGTACAGGACATGCTGATTGTGGCCCAAAAAAATTCCTTGGCATTTTCGGCATTCAACTACTGTATGTAGAAGATTGCAGCGGCTGCAACAACAGTATACTTTGCCATGCCAGCAACTGAAGCTGGAGGAATTCCACCCTTTATATGCCTCAGCAACTGGAGAACAACAAAAAGCCACCCAAGCATACATCTAAAACCATGAGTCCAGACCACAGTGAAGAATACTTTCCGTTTCATGCAAGCTACTGAAATCATTGCAACTTAGAACCAATGAAGTGAGTTCAGACACTGCCAGCCTCTGTCAGGTCATACCCTTAATTAAACTACTGGAAAAGCAGCCAGAGAAACTAAAGGAGATGAAATGAAGCAATTCTGCTACGTATGTTGGACTTGTAGATCAAGTTCTTTTGTGTTGCTTCACCAAGACCAAAGGGTTTGTAACATCTTGCAAATGGATCAGTATATTTTTGCAAACATGCTTGATCCTAGGTTTAATCAATATGTAATGTCTTTCTTTGCAACTGACACAGATCTTAAGAAATGCAAAGAGCTCCTGATGAGCAAGTTGTCAGCTCAAGTGGCACATGACATGATGACATCTCTTGCTTCAGTTTCTCCTGCAAATTCTGCCAGGAAAAACTCTTCCAAGAGACCCACTGGTGATGATTATGAGTCAACTCACCACACCAGAGTGAAACATTATGACATCTGGTCAGGCTTAAATTAATTGCCCACACCTAATAACACCTCTACCTTGACTCAATCTGATACAGTAAGCATTAATAGAATGGTGGAGGATTATTTTATTCAAAATGTTCAAATTAGCATGTTACACAGTACCTTTGAATACAGGGTGAAAAAAAGCCAATTTTGAGCCCATTGTACAAACTAGCTTTAGTTTAGTAAAGATGCACATCCTCCAGTGTGTACTCACAAAGAATGTTTAGTACAGCCAGGAACCATGTGAGCAATCAGCATAGGAGGCTACTTCCAAAAAATGTGGATAAACTGATATTAATATAAAAATCTACAAATTCTATGAGGAAGATATTTGTTGCCAATTATAACCAAGTACAGAGACTTCTGTAATGGTGGATTCTAGTTGAGATGAGCTAACACTGTATAATGATAATACTAACAACAGTGATGAAGGAGTATGATGAAGATGATGACCTTTTCCAACTGTGATGATAATTAGCAACACTGTTCTTTTGTATCTTGCAAGGCCATCCATCACCAGATACTCCTACAAGCGTATAATAGGACTTGTTACCTGAAGCTTCTTAACAGATATAGAGTAGTATCATCAAATCATATCATTAGTAAATTATTGACTTTGACTAGGCTGTTACTATGCCTGGAGTCTTTTCTATTGTCTGGAGGCCTGTTATTTGCTGTTTGTGTTCAGTTTGTATTTTAAAAATCTCACTGGGATTTTGGAAGCTTGTTTTTTGTAGTTTGTTCCATGTCTCTGATTTACTATTATTTATAGTTACTAGTACTGTTAGTAATCAATCAATCAATACATCATTTACCTGGCTTCCAGTAAATATTCAATTTACCTATGCTTTGGGCCTCTGATCTAGTTCTTGATTAATGAAAACATTCTATGGGGTTTTATAGTTTATTAAACTGCCATCTTGTCTGCCACTGCTGTGCCACTATGTTTTATAGATGTGCTATATTCTGTAAACTGCCATGTGTTTGCTCCACTGCTCTGTCGCTTACTTTAGCCAGCCAGCTCATTGAAGCCTTTGCTCAATATTGGTTAAAATAATATTGCAAACCGTGAAGTGGTCAAAATTGACTGGAAATCACTAGAAAAAATGATACTGATGTTAATAATATTGTAGGAACAAGCACTGGTCCAAATTACATGATTTTAGCTGTTTTTATCAATTTAAAGACATCCAAAACCAAAACATTTGAGGGTGGTTTTTCCCAAAACATGCTGAAGATTTAGAACCAACACACTGGGGTCCATTCACATCTCTAGTAGTTTATTATTTGTGGTCTGACAATAAACCCCAAACAGAAGTGCAGGGTATTACACTATTCAGACTGCATAAAAACCACATATAGTAGTATGAAAAGGAAATAATTGTTATAGCCTTTCATTACTGATTGTTATATATGCTATGATAACTGGAATATGCTGTATTTAAAACTAGAAAATTGGACCTGGTATATCTAAGATCACTTTAGCAATGGTCTTCATATTCACCTAGTTTGTCCTATTGCTGCAGTGGGGGCACATGCCCCAGCTCCCACAGCGTATGACACAGACAGGTGAAAGCTTATGACAATGTAAATTAGATACCAATGTTATTGTCTTTGCTTTTTTACCCCACAAGTGGTAATTGTGCTATTTACTATACTGAGTTTGATATCGTCTTGTAAAATCTTAAACAGAGAGTTTAAATAAAATCAACAAACCAACCAATTAGACTCTGTTAAATATGTCACTCGTTATATAAACCACTTGACTTGGTTGTGTGTTTAATGTCCACTCACATTTGAACTAGCGGTGTGCACTGACCCCTGTGTTTTGGTTTTGGATCTGGATTCATCTTCGTGCTTTGGTTTTCATCATGTAATTTTTGCAATCCAAAACCTGAAATTCCTTAAGAGAGCAGAACCACAACTGATCTGTCCTGATCTGATCTCCTCAGGAGATCAGAACTGCAACTGAGATCTGTCCGGATTCATGAAATTCGGGTGGATTTGGATTTCTGGGGAACCAAACTACACATCTCTAATTTACAGCTACAGACACACTGTCATGCCTGAGGTTAGTATTTGGTTGGAACAGGCGTGGGAGGCTGAAGAGGAGACTTGGGAGGTGTGGATGAAACTGGGTGGCTTGAGCCAGAACTTCCTCATGTATGATGTGAGGAGTTATATGAACTGTAGATGATGATGTGCCCAAAGGCAAAGACAGTAAAGTGTTTATAGCCTTGGCTGCAGTCATGAGTGGGTACTCTGATAGAATACATAGGAGACAATCATATTTCACACAGTGGGATGATGCTCCTAGTTTTAATGATGTTCCTGTAGATGTATACTTTGGAAGATTCATTGTGCAATGAATCCAGGAATTGTCTGGTTTGTGTGAATTTACATTATATCGATAAAAAAATACCAAGAGGGTTGAGACTGCTTAAACCCTACATTTTTAAAAGAGAGTACTGAATTCCAGAGAGAATATGACTATCTACTAGATGATTGTTCCCTAAATATTACGAAACTTATCAAATTTAGGACACAGAAAACCAAAGGTTTGGAGAAAAAAATTTAGGAACTGAGATATGAAATTGAACCCTTTTCCATGAAAAAGGAATTTCAGGATAGGGATTCTGTAAAACCTACTGTATCCATATATACATCTTGATATCCAGTCTTGAGACATCATATGAACACATCACTTCACAACTACAAACAGAGAAGGGACTCTAGGAGATGCAACAAAACAATATATACAATCTAGGAATTATCCGAGTTCCAATTATGTGCAAGAGCCGCAACTATCAGACTCTTAATTAGAGCTAATACCCTCTAAGGATTTTTAGGAGGAACCTCCTCACCCCAACCACTGGGTAGGGAGAACTCATTCCCAGTGGCATCACAAAAGAAGAAGGGAAAAAAGTTTAGAGGCTGTAGAGAAGGCACATATAAAAAAGAAGAATCTAAAAAGGATTTAACTAGGGAAGTTAATAATGAGACCTTTATTCCCCCAAATGTATTTAGCATCTCGTCCAAGAAATTAAAGAGGGATGAAATCTAATTTCTTAATCTTCATTTCTTAGGGGACTTAAGGTTGCCCCATGCCCCAACAAGTGACCCAACATATTTGAGCTATTTGTAGATATCAATAGATTTATAAGATCTTTATGCTGTAAGAGGTAGTTTGCCAAAAAACATCTGAGTAAAAAACAGAATGATTCTATTCCTTTGAGTCTGGATTCTACAGATGATTTATCCTTGTCAATTTTACAAGAGTTCTGGGATGAAGGGAATGTTGTGGATTCAGAAACCTTTATATCAATATATGATTGTTCTCAAAGAGATACTAAGAAATTTAGGCAAAAATATGAGTTATTTTCACTTTCAGCTAGAGGTAGCAATGTGGAGTCATTCTATAAGATCACTTTAGAGGACTTTGAAAATATGTGCAAACAGGCTCAGAAAAAAACATGTATACAGTACATCCATTCTCACCAAAGCAGAGAAAAGAACACTTCATTAACTGACTCACGATACCTCTATTATTATTATAAAGAGGCGAATAAGGGAGGTGGCCTGGTGGTTCAATTTAGGGAGGAATATATGAAGGAAGCATATAATCTACTGAATAATCCCTCCTTTTACCAGGTTCTCCAACATGATCCCACCCAAACTTTTGTTAGTGAATTAAAGTCCCCATTGGATCTTGCACTGGCCGACGGTTCATATCCAGGGAGCCATGGTGCTTTCTGTTTACCCCTTTTCCCACTATCCTGGTATATTACCATCTTCCTAAGAGTCAAAAGTCCCTCACTTCACCCCCTGGTCGCCCTATTATTTCTGGGATTAACTCTTTAACTTCTAATCTTTCTTAATATGTTGATTTTTTTCTCCAACCTAATGTCCCTGCACTCAGGTCCCATCTCCGAGAAACCACTCACTTTTGCAAAAGATTCAAACTATTGTATAGAAGGATACCTATGCCTTCCTTACACTAGATGTTCAGTCATTATAAACTAATATTCCCCACCAACTTGGGTTTTCTCAAGAGATGGAGACCTGGTGCAGGAACAGAAATCTTTTCTTCCTTCTTGTATTTCTTTAAATCTATCTGACAATTTTTTTCTATTTTCAAACACTTATTATCTTCAAGTCATGGGAACAGCAATGGGAACCAGATTCATGCCGAGTTACGCTAACTTATACATTGGTGAGTTTGAGGACCTTCATATGTGGGGGGGGCAGTTTTGGTGTGTCTCTGGTCTTCTATGGCTGCTTCAGTGATGATGTTTTTATTATTTGGGATGGGGATCTTTCTTCAGCACAACACTTTGTTTCTAGGCTTAATGATAATAATTAAAATTTATCTTTGACTTACACTTATGACAGGAAGCGCATAGACTTCCTGGATGTGATCCTTGAGGCCATAGACTCCAACATTGCAACCTCTAATTATATCAAGCCTGTTAGTATCCAGTCATATTTACATTTCCATAGTGCGCATTATAAATCTTGGAAGGTAAACATTCCTAAAGGACAGCTAATGTACCTCCAGATAAATTGTTCATTGAACTAAGTGTTCAAACAACAAGCTAGTGACATGTTGAATGCCTTTAGATGGAGGGGATATCCCGGGAGTATTCTTCAAAAAGTATTGACAGAGGTTTTAGCTATGGATAGGTCCAGCCTCATCCAATGTAGGATTGAAGATCATAAAAATGAAAATAAAAAACACTAATGACAGAGATCTAGCCTTCATCATTAAATACAACTCACACCACAGAGTCATTAGAGAGATTATTTTGAGGAATTATAACATTTTAAAACATGATAATAATTTGAGGAACATTATAGCCAATAAACCGTCAATTGTTTACAAGAAAAATAAAAATGTACTTGCCCCAAGTAATTTGAGGCCAAACAAATTGACTCTAGATATATCTCACAATCCATCAACTGAGCAATGGTTACCTATTAGACCACCTGGATTTTACAAATGTGGTAAAAACAAGTGCACAATGTACACACATATGCCTAGGAGAACTACAATGGAGGAGTTGAATTTGAGCAACGACCAACATGTTATTGAGAATTTCATTAACTGTGATGCAATCTTTATCATCTTTGTCTTGTGGGTGTGGATTGAGGTATGTGGGTCATGCCACGAGACCCCTAAAAAGGAGGTTTATGGAACTCCGTAGGAATATCCTAAATAGGTTTCCATTGCATAGTGTTTGAAGTAATTTTTCTGCAGTGCATAATGGCGACCCTTGTCGGCTAACTATTACATGGCTAGAACTTATTCCTATTACAACATGGGGAGGGGGGTGACAGAAACAAGAATCTATGCCAACACAAGGTTTTTTGGATATTTAAATATAATACCATCTATCCAGATGGCTTAAATAATTTGAATTGTGTTATATAATGCCAGGTTCCATATGGTTGGATATAGGTTAAATAGATAGGGTCCCCGTCATCAACCCTGATCCAACCAGAGAGTATCTGGTTTAAATTTACCTCCGAATTATTTTGAGAGGGATATTCTCTGTATTTGTTCCTTCATTACAAGATTATATATGTATATACTTATCTATATATACTCTTCATTCAATATTTATTTATATATGTATAGCCTTTTGATCCTTGAAATAACCAAGATTTGAATGACTGATGTATTGTATACTTACATTGTCGAAGATCCACTTGATTCTCTCTAATTGCTACTTCCAAACAAATATAAATAGATTTTCTACATGTCATCTGAGACCCCTTTTTTAGTGTCATATCAGATTTGATTAGATCATTCTCTATTAGGAATATAATGTGAAATACTAAATATTACAGAATATTTTAATAATATGGATTATGTCCCCCATTGATCATTTTCTATATTGAGACTTTTACTGTGAACAATACAGTTGCATAGCCACATACAGTACAGTAGATATCATTTAATTTCGATGGCAATAGTAATAGTCCCTCTATAACAGTTAAAGTCCTTTGGTAAATTTGAATATATTGGGCCATATTCAATATGGGGCAAAAAGTCCGTTATCGGCGATAATTTATCGCCTATGACGTCATTTTTGCCTGTTTCAATTATCCCCATATTCAATTTCAAGGACTTTTTGCCGCTGCAAACAGTCTTTTTAAAAAAACTGGGATAAGTTTAGTCCATGTAATACATGGCGAAAAAAAGTGCAGAATTGAGGTTTTGGGTGCAGAAAAAAAAAAAAATAGCCTGCAGCCTTTTTAATGTCCCCTAAAAGTAATCTGTGTCAAAAAAAATAAAAAAAAATCCTCAGGACACCCCAAAAAATTTACTTTAATTTTGGGGGCGAAAAAAATATATTGCGGAACAAAGTTTTAAACTACAGAAATTGATTCAGGGGGGGTTCCCATGTATGTGGCAAGTGTTTTCTAGAATGCAGGTGGTAGGGGCAGGTGCATTTTTGAAGAAGTTAAAAAAATAACTTTAGGGACTTCAAAATATGCTTATACCCATTTTCATGTACCCCAAATTTGATTTTTTTTTTTGTAAAAATAACTATGCCTAAGTACTATTCTTCACTATTTTTTCACAGGCGCATTTAAGCACCTGCCGCAGCTATTTAAAAACCCTGACTATCTTCAGCAGGCCAAATCGGGGGTACCCAAAGTGATCCCCCATGTCAGAACATCTTTTGGGGTGGACAGCATGATTTCCCCAAAAACTGACAGCTCTTTTCGATACTTACCTTTCCGCCGGGTCCTGTTTTCAACGGATCCAAATTGAATAGGGAGATAAGCGGGCACACGCCCGATACTTTATCCCTGCTAATAACGGCGATGATGGCGAAGAGTCTGACCTGTTGAGAGCCATCTCCATGCTCAGTGACAGGACACTGAGTGGACGGGGCAGAAGCAGCACAGACAGACCTCAGCACCAGCCGGAAGTGATGTGCAGCATGAGCAGACCTCTGTGTTATCCGGGAGTGATGCACAGCACGAGCGGACCTCAGCGCTAGCCGAGACAGGCACTGGAGAGGTAAGAAAGTGGTTTTTAAGGGCCGGAGCGTGACACACACACCCTGATCTAGTTTATGAATTTTTAAAGAGACATGGAAAGAAATAGAACACAAAAAACAGATGAGGTAGAAGCCTGTAGCATTGAAGGTCACTATAACAACTATAAATAAGTAGTTAATAATAAACAGCACAGAGACCATGTATTATAAGAATACTAAGCAATGTGACTCTATCTCTCAGCTCAGAGAATGATGATGGGTTGAACTTCCAATAATAGTGCTTATGATAAATAGGAAGTAAACGATGATATGGGAGGTAGTCCCCAGAATTATAACATGGTAATACAACAATGTAAGTAGTAATCCATTAAACAAGAATACAACATAAATGATGAGATAAGTAGACCCAGCAATGTCAGTCAGTCTTAAGCTGGGTACACACTATACATTGTATCATATGACATATTGTTACAACTCAGATCAGAATAATATATCGTACATATCGTATGGTGTGTCCTTCCGAGCCATCATTCACGACAGTCATTCATCACATCGCTCCATCTGCTGTTCTGTATGGTAGATCAGATGATGCAATGAACGATGTGGTGCAGCATGTAATGATGCATTGTGCCGTCATACTCTGGATCATGCAGTATTGTTGTACCATTGTTGGGTCACACCATTGTATGGTGTGTACCCAGCTTAAGGCCATGCCTCTTGTTCATCCGGGTCACAGTACTGTAACTAGCCCTGTGCTGTTGCAAAAAATAAATAAATAAATAAACATAATGGTACGGTAGGCTATTTGGCTGCTGACATGCATGTGTGTGTAGGTGTGTGTGTATAAGTGAACTCAACTCTCTCCACAATTTAACAAAACAATGTTGGCCAGCCTCAGAATCTTTTGTGCATGCATGACTGCAATGGAAGTCTAGATTTGGACTTTCAGTAGCAGTTTACTAACTGTTATTAAAAAAAACAGTAAAATATAAAAAAAAAAAAAGATAAATATATATAATTTTAATATACATTTAAAAAACCTCTTACCCCTCCACCCCACCCCCGTGATGACAATAAGAGAACTGGGATGGTACAGAGAATTTCCATGATTCTTATTAAATAAGCTTCCCAAAGCTTTGGTGGAAGCAGTCTGTAAAGACTATCACCAACTATTATAGATTTAGGGTTCTTCTCCCTATGATAAATAAATCCCTTTAAATATATTTGTACAGAACTACGTAATAATATAGCACTACATAAATAACCGGTAATAAATATCGCACATCTATCTGGCTTTGGCCCACATTAGGAAAGAAAAAAAACAAGTTTCTGGCTGTGTAACTTTATTCATATCTAGAATCTGTAAATGTGGTAGAACTAGATCATTACATGTTGGGGTAAATTAATAGGCCTTTGGACATGGACAGACTTTAAAAACAAAATAGCCATAAAATATAAATATAATTGTTACTACATATTCAATGATATAATTCAGCATAATTCTATCTGTTCATGCACATCACCATTTGTCCAGTAGAGGGAGTCAAAGAAAAGGTATAAAGTGAATGCTTTTTTTTCATAGAGCAATCTCTATGTAACTAGTCTAAATAGTCCAGTGTTTTACAACTGTGATATTTAACGCTAACATGTGTAGTAGTCCACAATGTAGTAATCCCAGTGGCCGAACTTCCGGAGACAATGGAGTCGCCAGCATTCGCATCCATCGGTGGTTGATGGTTACAATGGTGGACGACGCCGGGCCTCCAGCCAGCTGAGTAAGCCTCAGCTTACTCGGGCTGGCCAGCTTGTGAACCCAGGACACTGCGTTGATCATGGCAGATCCTGGGCTGGCCACTCACAGAAAACGGGGCGGACACGCCACTTTTCCGGGAATACCGGCCGACCCCGTACCGCCCCTCAAATGCCTATGCCTGTCAATCAGGCAAAGGCATTGAAGGGTCTGCGTGCACACTCACAGAATGGGTCCTGCGCACACACAGTTCCCTATACTTGGCAGCTGTGCACAGGGGCCCCTGCTCCTGGCTGCCCAGGCCGCCATGAGTTTTCCCCTGATCCTGAAAGTTTAGAGAGGATTGTCGGATGGTTGTGGCTAGATCGGACTGGCCCAGAGCAGGGAGTATGGTGGGCCTCCACTGTCTTGAGGAAGGTAGTGCTGACCTTTTAGCAGCCAATGCTGTTCATTCCCCAGCCTGGAGGCTGCCCCTGTCCCTCCCTATGTTACACAGCTCCCCTTGGGAAACGGATCAGGGAAGACAGCGCTGCTACTATGAGAGGGTCACACTGCCGCCGGCTGTCACCGGGACGCGCTGAGGAAGAGGCAGGTTCTGCTCAAGGTAAGTACAAGACTCAGGTGTGAACGTGACCAGGGGTGTGTATTTGTGTTTGTGACTGTTCCCACAAGGGAGGCAGGGGTGGGGGGATAGCACTGTGCAGCCCCTGCTGGGTGTATGGGCACTGTGCAGCCCCTGCTGGGTGTAGGGGCACTGTGCAGTCCCTGCTGGGTGTAGGGCGCCGTGCAGGACGATTACATTGGCCCTGCCAGGGGAAGGGGAAAGTGCCCTACTAGGCCTCAGGCTTTATGGAAGGGGCAGGTCCATTTAAACTGAAATAGAGTTTAGTTGTGTAGCAGCAAACCAGACTCTGCCAGCTGCCTCCCTCTGCCTCTCTCTGTCATCCTTTGCCTCCCCTTGTCACCCACTGCCTTCCCCTGTTACCCTCTGCCATCCACTGCCTCTCTCTGTCACCCTCTGCCATCCACTGCCTCTACCTGTCACCCACTGTCTCTTCCTGTCACCCACTGCCTCTCCCTGTGACAATCTGCCATACATTGCCTCTCCCTGAAACCCATGGCCTCCCTCTGTTACCCTCCCCTTCCCTGTCACTGTCTCTCCTGCTGTCACCCACTGCCTCTCCTGCTGTTACCTTCTGCCACCCATGGTCTCTCGCTGTCACCCACTGCCTCTCTCTGTCACCGTCTGCCTCCTCTACCTCCTCCTGCCTTTCCCTGTCACCCTCTGCTATCCACTGTTTCTCCCTATCACACTCTGCCATCCACTGCCTCTCCCTGTCACCTACTGCTTCTCCCTGTCACAGTCTGCCATCCACTGCCTCCCTGTCACCCCTGGCCTCTCTCTTTCACCCTCTGCCTCCCCCTGCCATTGCCTCTCCTTCTGTCACCCCCTGCCACACCTCTGCCTCTCTCCATCCACTGCCTCCTCCTGTCTTCCCCTATCACCCTCTGGCACTAACTGCTTCTCACTGTCACAATCTGCCACCCACTGCCTCTACCTGTCACCCATGTCCTCTGTTTGTCGCCCTCTGCTTCCCCCTGCCACTGCCTCTTCAGCTGACACCCACTGCCTCTCCCGCTGTCCCCCACGGCCTCTCCCTGCCACACTCTGCTTTCCCCTGCCACTGCCTCTCCTGCTGTCATCCTCTGCCTCTCCCCGACCCCCCACTGCCTCTCCGCATGAGCCGGAGGAGGGGGGCCCAAAGCATATTTTGGCACTTGGGCCCACCACTCTCAAGTTCCGCCACTGGTGAGCATATAATTTTCTTTAGTGTAACAGTCTCCTGCATGAAGACTGTTGCTGATCAAATACACTGGATGGTCAGTATGTGCAATGACTCCAATGTACTGGTGTTAAGAAAATATAGAATGACAAAAGTTCCCTTTTGTTGCACCAATAATCGCTCTTGTCCTAATCGCACTAAATAGTTCCCACTATCCACATTCGTGCAATACAATCATTATAATAAGTGTCTGATCTTCTAATCTTGCTGGTACAATATAGCCTTCTGATTCATTCGGCAGCCGCCTGCCGCTAGTGCCAGTTCTTCCCTCTGCCAGTATAGGATTCCCAGTTTTATGCTGGTCCAGAAGTCTTTTGACAGGACAATTTTTACTGTGGCTCCAAAGAATAATCAGTAACTGTATACTTCTGTACACAAAAGGGAATACAAGTGCACAACTCCAAATTAACTGTGAAATGTAAAGGAAATAGTTAAGAGCAGCCGCAGCTGCATATAAAAAATAAAAAAGTGAAATATATATATATATTAGGGGTGTGCACCGGCCACTTTTCGTGTTTTGTGTTTTGGTTTTGGATCTGGATCTTTCTTCGTGTTTTGGATCTGGATTGGTTTTGCCAAAACCACCCTTCCGTGTTTTGGGTTCTGGGTTTTGTGTTTTGGATCTGTATTTTTTTTGAAAAAAAGCATAAAAACAGCTAAAATCACAGAATTTGTAGGTTTTTCTGCTCCTATGCTATTATTAACCTCAATAACCTTAATTTCCACTCATTTCCAGTCTATTCTGAATACCTCACACCTCACAATAGTGTTTTTATGTCCAAAAGGTTGCACCGAGGTAGCTGGATGACTATGCTAAGCGACACGAGTGGGCGGCACAAACACGTGACCCATCTAGGCGTGAAACTGCAGTGGCAGACAGGATGGCATTGAAAAACTAGGCCCCAAACTGTACATAATGCAAAGAAAAAAAAGAGGTGCAAGATGGAATTGTCCTTGGGCCCTCCCACCCACCCTTATGTTGTATAAACAGGACATGCACACTTTAACAAACCAATCATTTCAGCGCCAGGGTCTGCCACACAACTGTGGCTGAAATGATTGGTTCGTTTGGGCCCCCACAAAACAAGCTGGCAATTAATCTGTCCCTGCACAAACTGGCTCTACGGAGGCAAGAAGTCGTCCTCATCCTCCTCATCCACAGATTCCTCACCCTCTTCAGTGTTATGTACATCCTCATCCTCACAGAGTATTAATTCGTCCCTGCTGGAACCACAGGTCCCTCTGTACGTTCTGGAGGCTGGTCTCCCTGGAAGAGTTGATCATTCATTTTATGAACATCATCTTCTCCACATTTTGTGGAAGCAACCTCCTACGCCTTTCGCTAACAAGGTTCCCGGCTGCACTAAACACTCTTTCGGAGTACACACTGGAGGGGGGGCAACTCAGGTAAAATAGAGCCAGTTTGTACAGGGACCTCCAAATTGCTTCTTTTTCCTGCCAGTACAGGTACGGACTGTCTGACATGCCTATTTGGATGCTGTCACCGATGTAATCCTTTAACAGACAGACGCACGCTTGTCGCTGCTGCTTTGAGGATTCAAGTGCGGCTACAGCCCACACAATTCACAAAGACAGAAAAAAAAAAAGAATATTTTTATTGTTTGTGGAGCACACTTTGAGGGTTACACCACCCTCTAACAGACAGACGCACGCTTGTCGCTGCTGCTTTGAGGATGCAAGTGCGGCTACAGCCCACACAATTCACAAAGACAGAAAAAAGAAGAAGAATATTTTTATTCTTTGTGTAGCACACTTTGAGGGTGTCACCACCCTTTAACAGACAGACGCACGCTTGTCGCTGCTGCTTTAAGGATGCAGGTGCGGCTACAGCCCACACAATTCACAAAGACAGAAAAAAGAAGAATATTTTTATTGTTTGTGTAGCACACTTTGAGGGTGTCACCACCCTTTAACAGACAGACGCACGCTTGTCGCTGCTGCTTTGAGGATGCAAGTGCGGCTACATCGCACACAAGTCACAAACACATAAAAAAAATAGTTTTTTATTTTTTGGAGCACTTTGAGAGTTACACCACCCTTTAACAGACAGACGCACGCTTGTCGCTGCTGCTTTAAGGATGCAGGTGCGGCTACAGCCCACACATTTCACAAAGACCGAAAAAAAAGAACAATATTTTAATTGTTTGTGTAGAACACTTTGAGGGTGTCACCACCCTTTAACAGACAGACGCACGCTTGTCGCTGCTGCTTTAAGGATGCAGGTGCGGCTACAGCCCACACATTTCACAAAGACAGAAAAAAAAAGAACAATATTTTAATTGTTTGTGTAGCACACTTTGAGGGTGTCACCACCCTTTAACAGACAGACGCACGCTTGTCGCTGCTGCTTTGAGGATGCAGGTGGAATCTAGACGGGATTTGGAACTGAGGACACACTACCTCCATCAATTGTCTAAATCCCACTGCACTAATGTCGGATACCGGACGCACGTCTAACACCAACATAGCAGTCAAGGCCTCAGTTATACGTTTTGCTTCAGGATGACTGCTGTCGTACTTCATCCTCATCGCTAGGGACTGTTGGAGGGTCAATTGTTTAGTAAAAGTAGTGATGTTCCTACTTCCTCTCTGGGATGATGAACAACTCCCAGCAGCAGCAACAGCACTAGTAGGAAGTGGTTCTTGATCTTTCCCTATTTTATTTTTATCAGAGAAAGTTTGGTCCTCCATTTATGTTATATTGATATATATACGTGCGGCTAAAGCGCACACAAACACAGAAAATATTTTTTTATTTTTGCTGGAGAGTAGTGCACTTTGTGGGTTACACCACCCTTTAAGAAATGAGCCAGCCGGCTCTTTACTTATGGGACACAGGCGCACGCTTGGCGCTGCTCCTTTGTTGATGCACGTGCAGCCACAGTGCACACAAGTCACAAACACAGAAAATATATATTTTTTTGGTTTGGAGTGTACTTTGGGGGTTACAGAACCCTTTAACAGTCAAGCCAGCCGGCCCTTTACTTATGACACAGGCGCACGCTTGGCACTACTTTGTTGATGCACGTGCGGCTACTGCGCACACAATTCACAAACACAGAAAATAATTTTTTTTTTGGTTTGGACTGGAGTGTACTTTCGGGGGTTACAGCACCCTTTAACGGTCAAGCCAGCCGGCCCTTTACTTATGACACAGGCGCACACTTGGCACTACTTTGTTGATGCACGTGCGGCTACTGCGCACACAATTCACAAACACAGAAAATAATTTTTTTTCGGTTTGGACTGGAGTGTACTTTGGGGGTTACAGCACCCTTTAACGGTCAAGCCAGCCGGCCCTTTACTTATGACACAGGCGCACGCTTGGCACTACTTTGTTGATGCACGTGCGGCTACTGCGCACACAATTCACAAACACAGAAAATAAATTTTTTTTTGGTTTGGACTGGAGTGTACTTTGGGGGTTACAGCACCCTTTAACGGTCAAGCCAGCTGGCCCTTTACTTATGACACAGGCGCACGCTTGGCACTACTTTGTTGATGCACATGCGGCTACTGCGCACACAATTCACAAACACAGAAAATAATTTTTTTTTTGGTTTGGACTGGAGTGTACTTTGGGGGTTACAGCACCCTTTAACGGTCAAGCCAGCCGGCCCTTTACTTATAACACAGGCGCACGTTTGGCACTACTTTGTTGATGCACGTGCGGCTACTGCGCACACAATTCACAAACACAGAAAATATTTTTTTTTTTGGTTTGGACTGGAGTGTACTTTCGGGGGTTACAGCACCCTTAACGATCAAGCCAGCCGGCCCTTTACTTATGACACAGGCGCACGCTTGGCACTACTTTGTTGATGCACGTGCGGCTACTGCGCACACAATTCACAAACACAGAAAATAAATTTTTTTTTGGTTTGGACTGGAGTGTACTTTGGGGGTTACAGCACCCTTTAACGGTCAAGCCAGCTGGCCCTTTACTTATGACACAGGCGCACGCTTGGCACTACTTTGTTGATGCACGTGCGGCTACTGCGCACACAATTCACAAACACAGAAAATAATTTTTTTTTTGGTTTGGACTGGAGTGTACTTTCGGGGGTTACAGCACCCTTAACGGTCAAGCCAGCCGGCCCTTTACTTATGACACAGGCGCACGCTTGGCACTACTTTGTTGATGCACGTGCGGCTACTGCGCACACAATTCACAAACACAGAAAATAATTTTTTTTTTGGTTTGGACTGGAGTGTACTTTCGGGGGTTACAGCACCCTTAACGGTCAAGCCAGCCGGCCCTTTACTTATGACACAGGCGCACGCTTGGCACTACTTTGTTGATGCACGTGCGGCTACTGCGCACACAATTCACAAACACAGAAAATAATTTTTTTTTGGGTTTGGACTGGAGTGTACTTTCGGGGGTTACAGCACCCTTAACGGTCAAGCCAGCCGGCCCTTTACTTATGACACAGGCGCACGCTTGGCACTACTTTGTTGATGCACGTGCGGCTACTGCGCACACAATTCACAAACACAGAAAATAATTTTTTTTTGGTTTGGACTGGAGTGTACTTTCGGGGGTTACAGCACCCTTTAACGGTCAAGCCAGCCGGCCCTTTACTTATGACACAGGCGCACGCTTGGCACTACTTTGTTGATGCACGTGCGGCTACTGCACACACAATTCACAAACACAGAAAATATATTATTTTTTTAGCACTTGGGGGGAGCACCCCTGATGGACAGAGCACCCCCTGGACAACACTACAGCACCTCTTTAGGACTGGGACACTGCACAGGACTTTGGAGTGGACACAGCCCCTATGGAGAACTGACTGCACAACACAGTCCAGCCAGCCCCTATGGACTTTGAAGTAGTGGACACAGCCCCTATTAACAACAGCAGCACAGCACAACACAGCCAGCCCCTATGGACTTTGAAGTAGTGGACAACAGCAGCACTACACTACACTACACTACACAGCCCTAACTCCCACCCTCCCTCTTCACTGTCCACAGCCGAGTGAGAAAATGGCGCCGACGTGGGTACCTTATATAGGATCCAAAACCCGCGAGACTCGGAAGGCGGGATGATGACGTTTTGCCTCGATTTCAGATCCGAGTCAGGCGGGAAAAGTCGAGCCTGATTCGGATCGGACTCGGATCGGGGGGGCTCGGGGGGGTTCGGATTTCAGAAATCCGAACCCGCTCACCCCTAATATATATATATATATATATAATATATATATATATATATATTAGGGGTGAGCGGGTTCGGATTTCTGAAGTCCGAACCCCCCCGAGCCGCCCCGATCTGAGGCCGATCCGAGTCAGGCTCGACTTTTCCCGCCTGACTCGGCTCTGAAATCGAGGCAAAACGTCATCATCCCGCCTTCCGGGTCTCGCGGGTTTTGGATCCTATATAAGGTACACGCGTCGGCGCCATTTTCTCACTCGGCTGTGGACAGTGAAGAGGGAGGGTGGGAGTTAGGGCTGGCTGGGCTGTGTAGTGTAGTGTAGTGTAGTGTAGTGCAGAGTAGTGTTGTGCTGTGCTGTGCTGTGCTGTGCTGTGACGCTGTTGTCCACTACTTCAAAGTCCATAGGGGCTGGCTGTGTTTTGCTGTGCTGCTGTTGTTAATAGGGGCTGTGTCCACTACTTCAAAGTCCATAGGGGCTGGCTGGACTGTGTTGTGCAGTCAGTTCTCCATAGGGGCAGTGTCCACTCCAAAGTCCTGTGCAGTGTCCCAGTCCTAAAGGGGTGCTCTGTACATCAGGGGTGCTCCCCCCAAGTGCTAAAAAAATAATATTTTTTCTGTGTTTGTGAATTGTTTGCGCAGTAGCCGCACGTGCATCAACAAATTAGTGCCAAGCGTACGCCTGTGTCATAAGTAAAGGGCCGTCTGGCTTGACCGTTAAAGGGTGCTGTAACCCCCAAAGTACACTCCAGTCCAAACCCCCCAAAAAAATATTTTCTCTGTTTGTGAATTGTGCGCAGTAGCCACACGTGCATCAATAAAGTAGTGCCAAGCGTGTGCCTGTGTCATAAGGGCTGGCTGGCTTGACCGTTAAAGGGTGCTGTAACCCCCAAAGTACACTCCAGTCCAAACCAAAAAAAAAATATTTTCTGTGTTTGTGAATTGTGTGCGCAGTAGCCGCACGTGCATCAACAAAGTAGTGCCAAGCGTGCGCCTGTGTCATAAGTAAAGGGCCGGTTGGCTTGACCGTTAAAGGGTGCTGTAACCCCCAAAGTACACTCCAAACCAAATAACAAAATATTTTTTCTGTGTTTGTGAATTGTGTGCGCAGTAGCCGCACGTGCATCAACAAAGTAGTGCCAAGCGTGCGCCTGTGTCATAAGTAAAGGGCCGGCTGGCTTGACCATTAAAGGGTGCTGTAACCCCCAAAGTACACTCCAAACCAAATAACAAAATATTTTTTCTGTGTTTGTGAATTGTGTGCGCAGTAGCCGCACGTGCATCAACAAAGTAGTGCCAAGCGTGCGCCTGTGTCATAAGTAAAGGGCCGGCTGGCTTGACCGTTAAAGGGTGCTGTAACCCCCAAAGTACACTCCAGTCCAAGCCAAATAAAAAAATATTTTCTGTGTTTGAGAATTGTGTGCGCAGTAGCCGCACGTGCATCAACAAAGTAGTGCCAAGCGTGCGCCTGTGTCATAAGTAAAGGGCCGTCTGGCTTGACCGTTAAAGGGTGCTGTAACCCCCAAAGTACACTCCAAACCAAATAACAAAATATTTTTTCTGTGTTTGTGAATTGTGTGCGCAGTAGCCGCACGTGCATCAACAAAGTAGTGCCAAGCGTGCACCTGTGTCATAAGTAAAGGGCCGGCTGGCTTGACCGTTAAAGGGTGCTGTAACCCCCAAAGTACACTCCAAACCAAATAAAAAAATAATTTCTGTGTTTGTGAATTGTGTGCGCAGTAGCCGCACGTGCATCAACAAAGTAGTGCCAAGCGTGCGCCTGTGTCATAAGTAAAGGGCCGGCTGGCTTGACCGTTAAAGGGTGCTGTAACCCCCAAAGTACACTCCAAACCAAATAACAAAATATTTTCTGTGTTTGTGAATTGTGTGCGCAGTAGCCGCACGTGCATCAACAAAGTAGTGCCAAGCGTGCGCCTGTGTCATAAGTAAAGGGCCGGCTGGCTTGACCATTAAAGGGTGCTGTAACCCCCAAAGTACACTCCAAACCAAATAAAAAAATATTTTCAGTGTTTGTGAATTGTGCGTGCTGTAGCCGCACGTGCATCAACAAAGTAGTGCCAAGCGTGCGCCTGTGTCATAAGTAAAGGGCCGGATGGCTTGACCATTAAACGGTGCTGTAACCCCCAAAGTACACTCCAAACCAAATAAAAAAATATTTTCTATGTTTGTGAATTGTGTGCGCAGTAGCCGCACATGCATCAACAAAGTAGTGCCAAGCGTGCGCCTGTGTCATAAGTAAAGGGCCGGCTTGCTTGACCATTAAAGGGTGCTGTAACCCCCAAAGTACACTCCAGTCCAAACCAAAAAAAAAATATTTTCTGTGTTTGTGAATTGTGTGCACTGTGGCTGTACGTGCATCAACAAAGGAGCAGCGCCAAGCGTGCGCCTGTGTCCCATAAGTAAAGAGCCGGCTGGCTCATTTCTTAAAGGGTGGTGTAACCCACAAAGTGCACTACTCTCCAGCAAAAATAAAAAAATATTTTCTGTGTTTGTGTGCGCTTTAGCCGCACGTATATATCAATATAACATAAATGGAGGACCAAACTTTCTCCGATAAAAATAAAATAGGGAAAGATCAAGAACCACTTCCTCCTAGTGCTGTTTCTGCTGCTGGGAGTTGATCATCATCCCAGAGAGGAAGTAGGAACACCACCACTTTTACTAAACAATTGACCCTCCAACAGTCCCTAGCGATGAGGATGAAGTACGACAGCAGTCATCCTGAAGCAAAACGTATAACTGAGGCCTTGACTGCTATGTTGGTGTTAGACGTGGGTCCGGTATCCGCCATTAGTGCAGTGGGATTTAGACAATTGATGGAGGTAGTGTGTCCCCGGTTCCAAATCCCGTCTAGATTCCACCTGCATCCTCAAAGCAGCAGTGACAAGCGTGCGTCTGTCTGTTAAAGGGTGGTGTAACCCTCAAAGTGCGCACCACAAACAATAAAAATATTCTTCTTTTTTTTTCTCTTTGTGAAATGTGTGGGCTGTAGCCGCACCTGCATCCTTAAAGCAGCAGCGACAAGCGTGCATCTGTCTGTTAAAGGGTGGTGACACCCTCAAAGTGCGCTCCACAAACAATAAAAATATTCTTCTTTTTTTTCTGTCTTTGTGAAATGCGTGGGCTGTAGCCGCACCTGCATCCTTAAAGCAGCAGCGACAAGCATGCGTCTGTCTGTTAAAGGGTGGTGTAACCCTCAAAGTGCGCTCCACAAACAATAAAAATATTCTTCTTTTTTTTCTGTCTTTGTGAAATGTGTGGGCTGTAGCCGCACCTGCATCCTTAAAGCAGCAGCGACAAGCGTACGTCTGTCTGTTAAAGGGTGGTGACACCCTCAAAGTGTGCTCCACAAACAATAAAAATATTCTTCTTTTTTTTTCTGTCTTTGTGAAATGCGTGGACTGTAGCCGCACCTGCATCCTTAAAGCAGCAGCGACAAGCGTGCGTCTGTCTGTTAAAGGGTGGTGTAACCCTCAAAGTGCGCTCCACAAACAATAAAAAAATTCTTTTTTTTTTTCTGTCTTTGTGAATTGTGTGGGCTGTAGCCGCACTTGCATCCTCAAAGCAGCAGCGACAAGCGTGCGTCTGTCTGTTAAAGGGTGGTGACACCCTCAAAGTGCGCTCCACAAACAATAAAAAAATTCTTTTTTTTTCTGTCTTTGTGAAATGTGTGGGCTGTAGCCGCACCTACATCCTTAAAGCAGCAGCGACAAGCGTGCGTCTGTCTGTTAAAGGATTACATCGGTGACAGCATCCAAGTAGGCATGTCAGACAGTCCGTACCTTTACTGGCAGGAAAAAGAAGCAATTTGGAGGTCCCTGTACAAACTGGCTCTATTTTACCTGAGTTGCCCCCCCTCCAGTGTGTACTCCGAAAGAGTGTTTAGTGCAGCCGGGAACTTTGTCAGCGAAAGGCGTAGGAGGTTGCTTCCACAAAATGTGGAGAAGATGATGTTCATAAAATGAATTATCAACTCTTCCAGGGAGACCAGCCTCCAGAACGTACAGAGGTACCTGTGGTTGTGGATTCCAGCGGGGACGAATTAATACTCTGTGAGGATGAGGATGTACACAACACTGAAGAGGGTGAGGAATCGGTGGATGAGGAGGATGAGGATGACATCTTGCCTCCGTAGAGCCAGTTTGTGCAGGGACAGATTAATTGCCAGCTTGTTTTGTGGGGGCCCAAACGAACCAATCATTTCAGCCACAGTCGTGTGGCAGACCCTGGCGCTGAAATGTTTGGTTTGTTAAAGTGTGCATGTCCTGTTTATACAACATAAGGGTGGGTGGGAGGGCCCAAGGACAATTCCATCTTGCACCTCTTTTTTGTCTTTGAATTATGGGCCTGATTCAGACCCACTCGCGAGCGGCTGTCCGCTCGCAAGTGGGTCGATGTTATGGACTGAGCATGCGCACGACGGAGGGAGCTCCGTCGTGCGCATGCGCCAGACGCGACGAGCGAAGGAAAGTCCTTCGCTCGTTGTGTCCGATCAAAGGGGGCGTGCTGTCAATGTTGATTGACAGCACGCCCCCTTTGGTGGGCGTGCCGGGGGCGTGCCTCCCTGATGGGGGCGTTCCCACGGGAACGCCTCCCGTCAGAAGCCGGCCCACTGAGATCACTAGTGATGTCAGTGGGAGTGATTTTGGCTCTGATAGAGCCCAAATCACTCCGGAGCTTGCGGTTGAAAATCTCAACCGCAGGCTCCGGCTCGCAAATTCGATGGTCGCGATGGTCTCGACCATCGCGACCATCACAATGCACGCTCGTATAGCCTGTGGGTGGTGACCCACAGCTATACGAGCGTCCAGGAGGACGCTCCATGAAAATGGAGGCCGGCCCTCATTCAGAGCGTGCGCTCTGCTCAGAGCGTACGGCTCTGAATGAGGGCCTATGTACTGTTTGGGGCCTAGTTTTTGCAAACTGCCATCCTGTCTGCCACTGCAGTGTATCTCCTAGATGAACCACGTGTTTGTGCCGCCCACTCGTATCTCTTAGCATAGTCATCCAGCTACCTCGGTGCAATCTTTTGGATATAAAAACACTATTGTGAGGTGTGAGGTGTTCAGAATAGACTGGAAATGAGTGGAAATTAAGGTTATTGAGGTTAATAATAGCATAGGAGCAGAAAAACCCAAAATTTCTGTGATTTTAGCTGTTTTTATGCTTTTTTTTAAAAAAATATAGATCCAAAACACAAAACCCAGAACCCAAAACACGGAAGGGTGGTTTTGGCAAAACCAATCCAGATCCAAAACACGAAGAAAGATCCAGATCCAAAACCAAAACACAAAACACGAAAAGTGGCCGGTGCACACCCCTAATATATATATATAACAAACAGTGAAGTATTAAAGTGTGTTGAAAGAAAAATGTGTTATACTGCGGTACCTTGAAGCAGATCGACCAAAGCAATCCAGGAGCAGGAAGTCCACTGGGGCTTGCGGCCACGAGACCCTACCACAAGGGTCTCATCGCAATGCCGATGGTCGCGATGGTCTTTACCATCGCGACCATCACCTGGCCGCTCACATAAGCTGTGGGTGGTCACCCACAGTTATGCAAGTGGCCAGGAGGCCGTCTTTTAAAAAAAAAAGGGACGCCCTGATTCAGAGCGAGCGCTCTCAAAGAGTGTCCGGCTCTGAATCAGGCCCTAGGTCCAAATGCAATCACAGAAGTGTTACAGCCAGTATGACTAGGAGCAGATCTCCCAGGCGCTTTGCACACACAGATCCACAGGACAGCTGTCAGGGTAAGTCTCAAGGCAAAAGGTGAAAAACTAGCCAGGGTTGTGACAAAACCTTTATTTATTGCAAACATTTATTTATATATAAACAGTTAATTTGGAGTTATGCACTTGTATTCCCTGTTGTGTATATATCAATTGTCTCCACAGGCAGCACCTCCAATTATATATATATATATATATATATATATATATATATATATATATGTTCAGGGTGTGAAGTCTGAGGCCCATTTTCTATATAAATCCAATCAGTGCATTGCTGTGCACACCTGATAGCTTGAGACACTTTCCACTCAGACTAGCACCCCTAATACATTGGTTTAGAGCATGGTAATATGCACACCAGTCAGAGGCACAATATTTATAAGTCCTGCAAATATTTAGACTGTGTAGTGCAGCTTTGGTTCATTTTTGAGACGTGGGTCCCCCTGGATTGCTTTGGTTGATCTGCTTCAAGGCACTGCAGTATAACACATTTTTCTTTCAACACATTCTAACGCTTCACTGTCTGTTTTTTATATATGTATTTCACTTTTTAATTTTTTTTTATATGCGGCTGCTCTTAACTATTTCCTTTACACTTCACTTTTCTTATTATAGCAGTGCCTTGGGGTGGCTTAGCTGGGCTAGTTTGGGGGTGTCCTGCACTCTGGATTTGAACCCTAGTATGTTAGGGACCTACCCTATAGAGGTTACCCGGATGTTGTGGATAGGCCCATAACCTTATGCCAAAAACCTCTATTTATTGCACAAATGTTTTTATTTATTTATATATAAACAGTTAATTTGGAGTTGTGCACTTGTATTCCCTTTTGTGTATATATCAATTGTTTCCACAGGTAGCACCTCCAAAAATACATATATATATATATATATATATATATATTAGGGATGAGCGGGTTCGGTTCCCTGAGAACCGAACCCACCCGAACTTCGGGGATCCGGGGCGATTCGAGCCCAAGTTCGGATCTCCCTGTCTGCCCCGGATCCCTCATCCGAGGCAAAACCTCGAGATCTGCTGTCCGATCTCGAGGTTTTGCCTGGAGCGGCCATTTTAAAAAAATGCCTTTGCCTTTAATGGGCAAAGTGCTGATTGGCTGACAGAGCCGTCTGTCATGGCTCTCAGCCAATCAGCATTATGGTGCTCATTTGCATGTAGCACGGACTCGTGAGATCCGTGCTACATGCATCTGTGTGATTGACAGTGACACAGAGCACAGATGGGTCAGTGAGACCCGTCTGTGCTGCTGTGTATTTCAATGACACAGATGCACGCACGGACCAGGAGATCCGTGCTACTTGCCTCTGTGTCATTGACACAGAGCACTGACGGGTCCGTGAGACCCGTCTGTGCTGCTGTGGTAAAAAAAAGAAAAACCTGTGTAAAAAAAGAAAAAAATGGCGTCCCCCCCCCAAAAAAGAGCAACCAGCCCCGGGCATTAGTGACCCAGTGCTGTGTGTGCTTAAATACAGGGGACAAACGACGTAGGGGTCCCCTGTACTTAAGCACAACCAGCACCGGGCTAGTCAGATCCAGCGCTGGTTGCCAAAATACAGGGGACAAACGACGTAGGGGTCCCCCGTATTCTGCGCAACCAGTTCTGGGCTCTGATCCGGTCTTGGTTCTGGAAATACAGGGGAAAAAATGAGTAGGGTTCCCCTGTATGTTCCAGAACCAGCACTGGACTTTTTCTAGCGGGGGGGCTGATGCCACAGCCAGGGGAGCCCTTTCACCGGGCCCCCCAGCCGCAGCATCAGCCCTGACCGCTAGTCAGCCCAGGCCGGGGATCCCTGGAGAGCTGGGGACCCCCCCAATAAAGGGGTCACCCTCTCCAGGGCACCCCAGGCCCAGGCTGATAACCCGGGGCTATCCCCGCCACCCCTGGTGGCGGTGGGTGGCGGGTTGATTGTGTGGTGTGGTGTAAATAAAGAATATCAAACATTGTCTTTACAAGTAGAACTGCAAGTCCCAGCAAGCCTGCCCCGCATGCTGGTACTTGGAGAACCACAAGTACCAGCATGGAGGGCATTAAGGGCCCACTAGTACCTGTAGTTCACCTGTAAAAAAATGTTTAAAAAAAACACAGGACACACACACCGTGACAGTATAAGTTTATTAAACATACATACACATGTACACATACTCACCTATGATCGGGTTTTCGTTGTTTTTTTTTGCCAAGTCTGGGGATGCCTACTTTGGAACGAAGAGGACAGAACCTCGCATAGGAGATGGTGAGTATGTTTTTTTTCACAGGCCCCTAGGGATACTTTACCGGACAAGTGGACCGATGCTACAGGTTACATAGGTGAGTATGTGTACATGTGTGTGTGTGTGTATGTATGTTTAATAAACTTATACTGTTGCGGTGTGTGTGTCCTGTGTTTTTTTAAACATTTTTTTTACAGGTGAACTACAGGTACTAGTGGGCCCTTAATGCCCTGCATGCTGGTACTTGTGGTTCTCCAAGTACCAGCATGCGGGGAAGGCTAGCTGGGACTTGCAGTTCTACTTGTAAAGACAATGTTTATTTACACCACACAACACAATCAACCCGCCACCCACCGCCACCAGGGGTGCGGGGATAGCCCCGGGCTATCAGCCTGGGCCTGGGGTGCCCTGGAGAGGGTGACCCCTTTATTGGGGGGGTCCCCAGCTCTCCAGGGATCCCAGGCCTGGGCTGACTAGCGGTCAGGGCTGATGCTGCGGCTGGGGGCCCGGTGAAAGGGCTCCCTTGGCTGTGGCATCAGCCCCCCGCTAGAAAAAGTCCAGTGTTGGTTCTGGAACCTACTAATTTTTTCCCCTGTATTTCCAGAACCAGGACCGGATCAGAACCCAGAGCTTGTTGCGCAGAATACGGGGGACCTAGGTCGTTTGTCCCCCGTATTTTGGCAACCAGCGCTGGTTCTGACTAGCCCGGTGCTGGTTGTGCTTAAGTACAGGGGACCCCTACATCATTTGTCCCCTGTATTTAAGCACACCCAGCACTGGGTTACTAATGCCCGGGGCTGGTTGCTCTTTTTTGGGGAGGTGCACGCCATTTTGTTCTTTTTTACACAGGTTTTTGTTGGTTTTTTTACCACAGCAGCACAGACGGGTCTCACGGACCTGTCATTGCTCTGTGCCAATCACACAGATGTCCGTTTCAGATTTAATTATTTTGATATTAGACATTTATTCATTAATCTTTATTATAAACATTGGCCCTCATTCAGAGCCGTACGCTCTGAGCAGAGCGCACGCTCTGAATGAGGGCCGCCCTCCATAATTATGGAGCGTCCTCCTGGACGCTCATATAGCTGTGGGTCACCACCCACAGCCTATACGAGCGTGCAGTTTGATGGCCGCGATGGTCTTGACCATCGCAACCATCGCCACTGCGAGCCGGAGCCTGCGGTTGAGGTATTCAACCGCAAGGCCCGGAGTGATTTTGGCTCTATCAGAGCCAAAATCACTCCCACTGACATCACTAGTGATGTCAGTGGGCCGGCTTCTGACGGTAGGCGTTCCCTTGGGAACACCCCCGTCAGGGAGGCACGCCCCCGGCACGCCCACCAAAGGGGGCATGCTGTCAATCAACATCGACAGCACGCCCCCTTTGATCAGACACAACGAGCGAAGGAAAGTTCTTCGCTCGTCGCGTCTGGCGCATGCGCATGACGGAGCTCCCGCCGTCGTGCGCATGCGCAGTGCACAACATCGACCCACTTGCGAGCGGACAGCCGCTTGCGAGTGGGTCTGAATCAGGCCCATTATTCACACAGACTCAGCTTTTTTGTGACTTTTTAGGTTCAGGGATTTAGTATAAAGAATATGTAGCCGGCAGTATGTTCACTGTTTGTAGTATTTCATACTTCTAGCACGTATAGTATCACATTTAAACACATGCTTCAGTGCATTCCTTATCTGTTTATTAACAGTCTTCATATACACCCATTGTTTGTCATAGATATGAGCTTAGCACTATTTTTTTGTGATAATTGAGTTTAAATTATGTTGTGTATTTTCTATCATGGTTTATTTTCACTTATGTTTTTATGTTTTTACAGTATGTATATTGTATCACTATGACAACCGTTGGGCAGCTTGTTACCTCCGTCATCTCCCGCGCCGGTGGTGACCACGTGGCCACGTGACACGCAGGAAATTTACGGCGAGTCTTGCTGACCTAGTTCCGGTCTGAGCCCCGGCGTGACGAGCAAACGGAGCAACGCGCGTCCAGAACGGTAAGCTATTTAATCTTGTTGTTTGTCTATGTATGTTATTCTGTCTTTTGCATCCTGAGGAAGGGATGTATTGTCCCGAAACGTCGATGTATCAGCATTAAAGAGAGCTGTTATATTTCTTGAGAAGTCTCCTGAGTGCCGCCTCTGTGTATCGTATATATATATATGTATATATATATATATATATGTAGGTTCAGGGTGTGCAGTCTGAGGCCCATTTACTGTATACTTCTGTCCTCACCACTAATAGGGTATTTACCACTGGTCAGACACTTCTAAGCTGTGGCTTTCGGTAGTTCCTAGCTGGCCAGATATTACCACTTATGCTGCTCATCTCAGCTTCTTCAATCGTGGGTATGAATATCCCAGCCTCTTGCTGGTCAGGTGATATGGAAGTTAACTGCTGGGTATATATTAGGGGTGTGCACCGGCCACTTTTCGTGTTTTGTGTTTTGGTTTTGGATCTGGATCTTTCTTCGTGCTTTGGATCTGGATTGGTTTTGCCAAAACCACCCTTCCGTGTTTTGGGTTATGGGTTTTGTGTTTTGGATCTGTATTTTTTTTTAAAAGCATAAAAACAGCTAAAATCACAGAATGTGTTGGTTTTTCTGCTCCTATGCTATTATTAACCTCAATAACCTTAATTTCCACTCATTTCCAGTCTATTCTGAACACCTCACACCTCACAATAGTGTTTTTATGTCCAAAAGGTTGGACCGAAGTAGCTGGATGACTATGCTAAGCGACACGAGTGGGTGGCACAAACACGTGGACCATCTAGGAGTGACACTGCAGTGGCAGACAGGAAAGCAGTTTGAAAAACTAGGCCACAAACAGTACATAATGCAAAGAAAAAAAAGAGGTGCAAGATGGAATTGTCCTTGGGCCCTCCCACCACCCTTATGTTGTATAAACAGGACATGCACACTTTAACAAACCAATCATTTCAGCGCCAGGGTCTGCCACACGACTGTGGCAGAAATTATTGGTTTGTTTGGGCCCTCACAAAACAAGCTGGCAATTAATCTGTCCCTGCACAAACTGGCTCTACGGCGGCAAGATGTCATCCTCATCCTCCTCATTCACCGATTCCTCACCCTCTTCAGTGTTGTGTACATCCTCATCCTCACAGAGTATTAATTCGTTCCCGCTGGAATCCACCACCACAGGTCCCTCTGGAGGCTGGTCTCCCTGGAAGAGTTGATAATTAATTTTTATGAACATCATCTTCTCCACATTTTGTGGCAGCAACCTCCTACGCCTTTCGCTGACAAGGTTCCCGGCTGCACTAAACACTCTTTCAGAGTACACACTGGAGGGGGGGCAACTCAGGAAAAATAGAACCAGTTTGTACAGGGGCCTCCAAATTGCCTCTTTTTCCTTCCAGTACAGGTACGGACTGTCTGACATGCCTACTTGGATGCTGTCCCCAATGTAATCCTTTAACAGACAGACGCACGCTAGTCGCTGCTGCTTTGAGGATGCAGGTGCAGCTACAGCCCACACAATTCACAAAGACAGAAAAAAAAAGAATTTTTTATTTTTTGTGGAGCGCACTTTGAGGGTTACATCACCCTTTAACAGACAGATGCACGCTTGTTGCTGCTGCTTTGAGGATGCAGGTGCGGCTACTGCGCATACATTTCACACACAAACACAGAAAAAAATATTATTTTATTTTTGTTGAAGCGCACTTTGGGGGTTACACCACCCTTTAACAGACAGACGCACGCTTTTCGCTGCTGCTTTGAGGATACAGGTGCGGCTACAGCCCACACAATTCACAAAGACAGAAAAAAAAGGAAGAATTTTTTTTTTGTTGAGCGTACTTTGAGGGTTACACCACTCTTTAACAGACAGACGCATGCTTGTCGCTGCTGCTTTGAGGATGCAGGTGCGACTACAGCCCACACAATTCACAATAACAGAAAAAAAAATATTTTTTAATCTTTTGTGGAGCGCACTTTGAGGGTTACACCACCCTTTAACAGACAGATGCATGCTTGTTGCTGCTGCTTTGAGGATGCAGGTGCGGCTACTGCGCATACATTTCACACACAAACAGAAAAAAAGAAGATTATTTTATTTTGGTTGGAGCGCACTTTGGGGGTTACACCACCCTTTAACAGACAGATGCATGCTTGTCGCTGCTGCTTTGAGGATGCAAGTGCGGCTACAGCCCACACAATTCACAAAGACAGAAAAAAAAGAAATAATTTTTTATTTTTTGTGGAGCGCACTTTGAGGGTTACACCACTCTTTAAAAGACAGACCCACGCTTGTCGCTGCTGCTTTGAGGATGCAGGTGCAGCTACAGCCCACACAATTCACTAAGACAGAAAAAAAAATATTTTTTAATTTTTTGTGGAGCGCACTTTCAGGGTTACACCACCCTTTAACAGACAGATGCATGCTTGTCGCTGCTGCTTTGAGGATGCAGGTGCGGCTACTGCGCATACATTTCACACACAAACAGAAAAAAAGAAGATTATTTTATTTTGGCTTGAGCGCACTTTGGGGGTTACACCACCCTTTAACAGACAGACGAACGCTTGTCGCTGCTGCTTTGAGGATGCAGGTGCGGCTACAGCCCACACAATTCACAAAGACAGAAAAAAAAAGAAGAATTTTTTATTTTTTGTGGAGTGCACTTTGGGGGTTACAGCACCCTTTAATGGACAAGCCAGCCAGCCCTTTACTTATGACACAGGCGCACGCTTGGCGCTGCTCCTTTGTTGATGCACATGCTGCCACAGTGCACACAATTCACAAACACAGAAAATAATTCCTCCATCATTCTGTCAGTGGTGACAGTATCATATGCAGTGACAGTAGACATGTCAGAAATTGTTGGCACGTCCTTCAGTCTGGACCAGATGTCCAAACCGGCCCTTGACTTATGACACAGGCGCACGCTTGGCGTGTTGATGCACATGCGGCTACTGCGCTTATATTTCGCACACACAGAAAAAAAAGAATTGTTTATTTTTGTGAAGTGCACTTTGGGGGTTACACCAACCTTTAACAGTGCACACAATTCACAAACACAGAAAATAATTTTTTTATTTTGATTTGAGTGCACTTTGGGGGTTACAGCACCCTTTAACGGTCAAGCCAACTGGCCCTTTACTTATGACACAGGCGCATGCTTGGCGCTACTTTGTTGATTCATGTGCGGCTACTACGCACACAATTCACAAACACAGAAAAAATATATTATTTGGAGTGTACTTTGGGGGTTACAGCACCCTTTAATGGACGAGCCGGCCGGCCCTTTACTTATGACACTGTGCTCAGAAGCCTGAGTTTTAGCCGGTCTCACGTTGCTCTGCAGTTCCTGCATTCTGTTACTGAACCTGTTGTCCTGATTCAGAAGTCGTCCTGGTTTATCCTGCTGTTGTTTCACCTGCTTACATCCTTGCTATTTGTATCACCCAGAGCAGCGAATTCTGTAGCCGCGGTCTATCTCTTCGCAGCCTGTGGCATTTCCACAACCTTGTCTAAGCCAAGTCAGTGATCAGTTGCTTCGAGTGAGCCGTGTCATCCATCTCGCTGCCTCCAGCTTGTGTTCTGCAGCCCATGGCATTTCCACATTACAGCCTAAGTCTAAGCTGCGTCAGTCGGTGTTCAGCCGCTTTATGCCAGCAGTATTCAACACCTTGCTGCCCCTATTGCACCTTGGCCCTCAAGGATGCACCTTGCTGTTCCTGTCACACCTTGACCCTCAAGGCCTCACCTTGCTGTTGCTGTTACACCTTGGACCTCAAGGCCGCACCTCGGCCCTCAAGGCCACACCGTGTTGTTACTGTCGCACCTCGGCTCTCAAGGCCGCACCTTGCTGTTCCTGTTGCATCTTGGCCCTCAAGGCCGCACCTCGGCCCTCAAGACTGCACCTTGCTGTTGCTGTTACACCTCGGCCCTTCAAGGCCGCCCCTTGTTCTTGTCGCACCTAGAACCTTAGTCTGTTTCTTCAGTCCTCTCACCCTGTAGTCTGTGACTTGGTCACTCCAGACCACTATACAGCTGCTATGCAGCCCAAAGCCCAGCCACACTGGAAATCTTGTCTGTCTTGTCCTTGTCTGTAAACCCTGCAGTACCTCTGTCCAGGTCACTCCTGCTGAACAGCCTGAACCGATTGTCTACCCGCTTAATACCTGGCAGCCCAGCTGTGCTATAGTCCCTATAAGTCCCCGAGACCATTACCATCTGCCACTGCTTGTGTACCTTGTCCATTACTCCTGTGCAAGGAACCATACGCCTGCAGCCTCACTCCAGCTAGTTCTAGTAGGACTGTCACTTCTCAGATTCATCTAGTTTCCAGTGAGCAGTTCTGCGGTCTCTCATCAGTTGTGTAAGCCTCTACTGCTGGACGATTAAATGCAGGCGGCCACCTATGTACCGGTGTGATTATCAATCACTAAGGGAACAATGGGTGGCTGTTAGTGGTGGAAGATCCTCTTGTTGGTTCTACACAAACATGCAAGGACCATAACAGATCATGGGTTCAAATTGGATTCTAAGTTTTCATATGCAAATACGTAAATGAAAATGAGTGTTATGGTCTCCAGATATACCTTTAAGGTAACCGTCAAAAAAGTCCAGATTAACTGGGAGTTTGAGAAGAGCAGACATTGGAGCAGAAGTGTCAAGAAGGCCGATAGTGCAACCTACAGACTGGTCCTGTGGTGAAGGAGCCAAAGGTGCAGCTAATGAAGCGATGGTGATGGCTGGTGACCTGATGAGATGGCCAACAGGCCAATGGTGAAGGCTGGTGTGCTGATGGAATAACCAACAGGCCAATGATTTGGTCAAGGGACCGATGGTGTGGCCACTGAGCTGATGGTGATGGCTGGTGAGCCGATAGAGTGGCCAATAGGCCGAAGATTAGGTCAAGGCACTGATGGTGCAGCCACTGAACCAATGGTGATAGTTAGTGAGCCGATGGAGTGGCCAACAGGCCGTTGATTCGGTCTAGGGACCGATGGTGCGGCCACTGAGCTGATGGTGATGGCTAGTGAGCCAATGGAGTGGTCAACAGGCCGATGATTCAGTCTAGGGACCGATGGTGCAGCCACTGAACCGATGGTGTGAGAACACTGATGGTGCTGTGGCTAAGTGAGCTGATGGCAGCAGAGGGATGCCAGGGAAGCTAGCCTGGAATGAGGGAGCGCCCAGTGCCAGGAGTAAGCAGGAATCAGCTGGTGCTACGGCTAAGAAGAGCTGATGGCAGCACAGGGATCCGGAGAGGCTGCACCGAAGAGGGAGCACCCAGCACCCGGAGTCAGCAGGATACAGTTGGTGCTGTGGCTAAGGAGAGACGATGGCAGCACAGGGATCTGGAGAAGCTGTACTGAAGAGGGAGCACCCAGAGACAACAGGAATCAGCTGGTGCTGTGGCTAAGGAGAGCTGATGGCAGCACAGGGATCCGGAGAAGCTGTACCAAAGAGGGAGCACCCAGCGCCCAGAGTCAGCAGGAACCAGCTGGTGCTGCGGCTAAGGAGAGACGATGGCAGCACAGGGATCCAGAGAAGCTGTACCGAAAGGGAAGCGCCCAGCGCCCGGAGTCAGTAAGTAGCAGCCAGTCTGGAGTTTAAGGAACACGGTGGTGGCAGGATGACAGCATGTCCAGCAGTAGGTAAGTGAAGTGCTGACCATGCAGCAGCCGATGAAGTAACAAATCCAATATAGTCGGCAAAGCAGCATGGATCCAAATGGTATAAATATCCAGGAGCACCAATCACCCAGCAAGGCAACCATGATCTCACTACCTGGGACGTGCCGATCATCCTGGCCTGGGAAATCACTGGAGTAACCCCATCTTGTCCGGACACTATTTAAGAGGCCAAAACACAATTGGTAACAATG
Organism: Taudactylus pleione; assembly: GCA_031769625.1. Classification (NCBI taxonomy): domain Eukaryota; kingdom Metazoa; phylum Chordata; class Amphibia; order Anura; family Myobatrachidae; genus Taudactylus; species Taudactylus pleione. The sequence goes on along the minus strand of JAUIMM010000364.1, from coordinate 1,601,501 downwards.
AGTAACTATATAGGCGCAATTCTGGACAGAGCTAGTTAATCAGTATCGCTACCCCAACTATGGCTACCCGGACAGGTTATTTCATTGAAAAATATACTTCTTAGCTAGACATAATCATGTTATTACTGTCCCATCGACACCTCTCCCTAAGTTTAAAATATCTTTAAAAAAGTACAATAAATATGTCTATATCCAATTTTAAAACTTGTAATATACTGTACCTTTGTCCCGTCGCTACAATTGTCTGTAATGGCATTCACAATACAGATGCTGGGCATTCTTCATATGTAAACTTAATAAAATATCTACAACTTTTATATATTATTTTTTTACACTGTAATTTAAGTGTGTGTGGTTTATGTGGGAACATATTTACTTTCTAAAGTATTGTTACATATGTAAAATTATAAACCACTGACCAAAAATGTAGATGTATATGATTAACAACTATAGACATGAAATAAAATATAAACTGATGTAAGCTAAAAATAAACATATACAGTATATATTGTGATACCTTGGGGTAATTAGCTGGTAGATGGGTCAGTGGTGCAGTGTTAGGTGCTTGAATCAGGTTAAACACATAGTATTTCAAGTTATACATAAGAGAAAAGAGCTTTACTATCAACCAGGGGTGTAGCGAGGGTGGTTCCAGTGGAGCATGAGCTCCAGGCGCCAAAATGGACAGAGGGCACCATCCAGAGTTTCCAGAATTTATGGGGCACTGCACGGTGTGATGGCCACCTGTTAGTTTTATCTCAGTTTGTTTGCTCTATATCCTAAATAAATTATGGATCTGAGATCCATTTCTACATTTCATGCTCACTCAAGCTGCCCAGATTGCCTCCCCTCCGGCCCTACTGTACCTCCTCTGTGATCATCTTCTGTCACCTCCCCTTTCCTGTCAGATTGATTACATCCACTTCTCACCTCTTTAATTCCCTCCCATCTCTATCTTGTGATCGGCTCTTGCCCCTGTCCACTCCTTTCTTATTGGCTTCTGTCATCATTCATTTCTTCTTTTCTTCTTATTGGCTTCTGTCACCACCTCTCTTCTCTCCTTTTCTTATTGGCTTATGTCACTGGCCATCTCTGATTGGCTTTGCACCTCTCCTCTCCTTTTCTTATTGGCTTCTGCCACCTACCCTCTCTGATCAGCACTTTCCTCTCCCCTCTCCTCTTTTATCCCCTCCCTCCTTCTTTCCTCATTCATTCATTGTGCTTCAATGGACTTAATAGTTACACATCTGAGGTAAAATACTAAACTTCAATTATAAGGTATGAGTTTAAAAAGAGTCAGTTTGCTACTTTAAGTAATGGTGTTGTTCACAGGCATGACCACACAGTGTTAGTTGATAGGTCTTTAAAAAATATTAGGAGACCTGAAATAATAATAATGGCTGTAGACAGAACATTATTAGTAGTACTCACATTAATATAGGTGCAATGGAAATTTGCAAAGTAGGAGCATAGCTAAGAAAGAAGCTTCCCATAGGTGTTCCCACTCCAGTGAAAGCTGCTTGGGGCAGTAATTGCAGTAATAAGCTGTGCATTCTGTGGAATCTCACTCTAGCACATGTACTCTGTCAATTTAAGTTAAATGATCAGAATATATAATACAATCTTCTTGACTAATAACAATGATTCAAAGGAGATAAAAGTCAGATCCTAGATGCTATACATAAATAAAGCAGTGCCAAAGCAGCTATCCCTTAATGTCAGATAGTGCATCACCAAAGCATTTTTTTCTCCTAATGGGACCACAACGCCCAGCACGATACTGCCACTGTTTGCTGTTTTACTCTTCACTTCAGTATTCCCCTAAAGGCTGGAATGGGATGGGACCTCAACGCCCAGCACGATACTGCCACTGTTTGCTGTTTTACTCTTCACTTCAGTATTCCCTTACAGGCTGGCCATACCCTACTTGCACAGTTCAGTACAGTATGGGGGGTGCTACGACATGCACTTTCTCCGGACACCATGGGTCCATGCTACTCCTCTGCTGTCAACATAAATCTGGAAACAAAAATAACAAACGCCTAGCCCCATTCGGGCACTGACTCACTTCTGTGCCCCTGACTAACCTTGGACAGTTAGTCTGCAAACATAGGGCCTGATTCTGTAAGGATCGGAATTGCAAAGCTGCATGCAGGCAGCTTTGCAATTGCGATTCTTTCAGATATGGTAATGCACAGGAGGCATCACACCTCCTGTGCATTACCTAACCAAGCTGCATTGTCCAATGCAGCATCGGTTAATCTGCATACCATCGGCCGCATGTGGTGACCCATGGGGTCCCGCAGCTGGCCGCCGCAGTTTACAGGAAGAGGCCAGGAAATCTCCATCACCCGACGGAGACCCTGGTTTCTTCCCTCTCTCACAACGGCGGCAACACGCCTCCGTTTCGGTACACGGAGGGTATCGCTGCCCCCTCCCCGTCCACAAACGGCAGCAGACTGTCAATCACTGACAGTTTGTGTGCGGCCTCACAGACCATTTCTGCACATGCGCTGAATGTTTTGCACATGTGGAGAATGGGTCTGGCGCCTGCGGAGATTCCCGAACATCAGGAATCTGCTATCAGCAGTGCACTGCTGAAACAGGCCCATGATCCAAAGTCTCTCTCTGCCTCCTGCAGAGTAACACTGGGATAATTAGCCTGGCCTGGTTTGGCCTCTGGTTTCTCAATTGTCAGTTGTCCTGACACAGGCTCTGTCCTGTTCTTTAGCTAACATATAAAAACACAGAAGGGAGCACTACAATTGTTATCAGTTCATTTAGTATTACATGATTATAACACATATATTGTACATAATCCAATAAAAATTACTGAATATAAAAGTTGTGTCCATTCTGCCTTTTAAAGTTCCCATAGAGGAAATACTCCACTTTATACAAGGTAAGTATCCTGATCAACAGAGAACCAACCACACATCAGCAAGCTCATTAGCTGGTATACATGCTCAACCTCCCCACTGTAAAGTCACCTCACCGCAGTATAGATCATAGTCCTCAGCTCCGGACCCGGATCGCTGGCAGCGGGAGGGTGCAAACCTCAGTGAATTACGCTCCCTGTGAGCAGTCAAAGGCATCCACTTGATGAAATTTTGGAGCAGCGTCGATGGGAGCAACATGTCATTGGCCGGTTTTAAGGGAAGGAGATATAGCTTGATGTAGATATGTGCAAAGGTTCATTAACGCGTTTCTCCATTGTAAACTTATAATGGTTTCATCAGAAGGTGTTGCAGGTATCAAGAAACCTTTGCAGGTCTGTCCATTACTGCTGAGACTCAGGAGACTGCCTCAGGATTTATTTGGCCATTGCGGATCTAACACCATATTGCGGCATACAAATCTACATCAGGCTATATCTCCTTCCCTTAAAACCGGCTAATGATGTGTTGCTCCCATCGATGCTACATTTCCACCTCCCCAGCTTGAAACCCCTGGGCTCAGCGACATGTGATGAGGCATTCTCATGGCAAAGTCCCTCTTCATTCTCCTCATGAGGGCCATCCCCTGTGTCCATGGTCATACAGACTCTTGTGATCTCTGGGGGTCTCATCTTCCAGGTTCCAGAGTATATTTTCCTCCTCACTTTATTTCTCACCTTATGGTACCACTAACACTCTTTGTTTTCTTTATGCAGTACTTGAGGGTTATCCTTGGGTATCATGTCACGCATTAAGAACTTGAAGAAATTGTTCCCAAAGTGACACACTTTGGGTGAAATGTAATAGGGTGAGAGTTTAGAAAATGTGAGAGTTTTCTCACATTTTTTTAAACTCGGACAGTGTAATAGAGTCCAAGAACAAAGCAACAGAGCAAACTCGCATGTTTTTCAGACTCAAAAAACTCTCATGATTTAAACTCTCATTCAGATGTTTTCCCATTTTGAAGATAAAACTCAACCAATGTGAGAGTTTACTGCTAAACTCTCCTTTTTTCTAAACTCTCACCCTATTACATTTGGCCCAGTGTCTTCATATTTGTCAACTGCATCAAAATCCAGCAGGTTATTTTCCTCAGACTCTTCAAATTCAGACAAAAACAGCATTTTCTCTGTTTCTTTTTCATAAAACAAAGGTTTCTCTTGCTTAAATCTCTTAAAGGCAAACCGATTGGCCAACTTCTGCTTGTCACATCTTTAACCTTCAGCCTTGAAGCACAATATTGGCTATTGGCATACTTCACTGGCAAATCATTTAATTTCAAACAGCCACCCTCATCCTGAGCATCACAATTTCCAAGCTGTATGTCATCAGAGCATGTGCTGGCACTGCCACCCTTATATTCCAGACTCTCATGTTGATGAAAGATTCTTGAATCTTTGCTCCATTGATTAACAAACCTTATCTCACAGCTTTGATGCTATCTGCCACTTCAATAAGGCATATATCGCTTGGAATTTCTCGTGCATCCGCTTTTTGGGACTTGAAAACATGACGAACAACTTGTTCCACCAGCACAGGTTGAAGTTCCAGGTACAAAGGACCCAATAACAACCCTAAATGGCTGCCTAGCGGAGCTTCAGGAGTGGATGAGTGCCAGTTGGCTGCGACTGAACCCTGATAAAACAGAGGTTCTTATGATAGGTCACAGGACAGGGCTACAGCATAGCCAACCAACAGGACTTACGCTTAGGAGTTCAGAATTACAAAACACTAAACATGTGCTGAATCTTGGTGTTGTCCTGGATAGTGGCTTGACACTTAAACATCAGGTATCAGCCACAATCAAATCCTCATTCTTTCATCTGAGGAACATAGCCAGAATCAAGCACTTAATTCCCTCAGAAGATCTGCCTAAAGTCATACATGCATTTATGTCATCACGCCTAGACTACTGCAACGCCCTCTACCTCGGTCTCCCAGCAAAAGAATTACACCGCTTGCAGATGGTACAAAACGCAGCTGCCAGGCTATCAACCAACTAGCCCCGTTCCAGCCACATAACACCCATTATCTACTCCCTTCACTGGCTGCCTGTCAGATGGCGAATTGCTTTCAAGATTGGATTAATAACTTACAAAGCCCTTCATGACCATAGCCCAGGGTACCTGAAGCAGCTTCTGATTCCTTACTGTCCCACTCGATTACTGCGATCCGTTGACGAAGGACTATTAAGAGTACTTAAAATCTCACGGAATTCATCTGGGGGTTGAGCTTTCAGTTTTGTGGCTCCAACCTTTTGGAACTCACTTTCCCGCACAGTTTGAGAGGCCTCCACTCTTGAATCCTTTGAAAATAGACTCAAGACTCACCTATTCACCCAAGCATTTCACTAATGTCCCTTGTTTAAGCTTATTTTGTATTTTGTACAGTAAATGTAAAGCACTTTGAGTCCTTTAGAAGAAAAGCGCTATATAAATAAAATTATTATTATTATTAAGTTCACTCTCCACATATGTCTTTATTTTCAAATTCTGTTTAGCTGGACAACTTGCTTCAAGCTTTATAACGTGAAACCACCTCACTTCCCCACAGACAAATTTAGCATCATTGCAAATTCCATTCTTGTTGCATGAAGGTATTGTGTCACATACATGAGTATTACTCTTCACAAGACTGTTAGTATTAACATTCTTTAAGGTTCTGCTTTCCACAGCAAAACGGTGTGATTGGGTCAATTTCACATCACTCTGAACACATGGCAACAACAGAGTCTCATAATGGAAGCCATCAGCATCTCTGTAGACTTCTGTACATCCAGTACCTTTGCTTTATGGGTCATACAACCACCATCTGTACACATAAGTGTTACGGTTGTCTGGGAGTCCAGACGACCAGAATACCTTAAGGAGGGAGACACCAGTAGGCATAGGGTGAAATCAAAGTAAGTAACTTTATTGTTACAAAAAACCAGGCAAGAACATATAAAAGAATAGTCCAAAGTACGAACGATGCGGCTGAACGCTGATATGCGGCTGAGTGCCAATGGTACGGATAGGGAGCCAATGGTGCGGCAAGGTGCCTATGATGTGGCTGGCGAGCCAGTAGAGTGGCCAGAGGCCTATGCTGTGGCTTGGGAGCAGATGATGCGGCTTGGAAGCCAGGAGGCAGGCTGTGCAATACTGCGGCTTGGAAGCTGGGAAACAGTCTGTGCACTGGTGAGGCTTGGAAGCCAGGAGGTAGGCTGTGCAATAGTGTGGCTTGAAAGCTGGGAAACAGTCTGTGCACCGGTGCGGCTTGGAAGCCGGGAAACAGTCTGTGCACTGAGGTGCAGCTGAAACAATGTCACTGGTGTTGGTGCACCAGCTAGCATATTAACATCACAGGAGTGTGGCCTGTGTTGCTGGGTTAACACGAGCAGCTGATGCTGTAGTGTGGCCTGTTCCACTGGGTTGACACGAGCAGCTGACAATGTAATGCGGCCTGTGCCGCCAGGTTGACAGAAGCAGCTGAGATGGTCTAGGCAGGGTCCTAAACAGTAGACAGGTGGATTCAGATGCTGCAGTAACACATACTGGAGGCAGCGAGGTGGAGATACTGTAAGTAACAAGCTGAATGCAGACAGACAGGACTGTGGTAAAATACTGCAGGGCTGAATGGTGACAGGATCCTGATTCAATAACAGAAGAACTAAGTAGACCGGCAAGCACTTAGGAACTGAACACAGAACACATACACTGGCAATGACACAGTATAACCAGCAAGGAGTGAAGGGCTGGCTGTAACTTAAAGGAAGTAGGGTCCAATCAGAACCAATTCCTGGAGAGAGCACTTCCAAATGAGAGGCATGTGTGCACCTGCTCTGCACACAGACAGCTAGTTAATTAGTGAGCACATGAGATCAGCACACAGACAGGCAGGAATGACAGGCTATGAGCTGCACACAGACAAGATAGGATTAGATGCAGTATCTCAGTCACACCTATGGCTGGGACCTGCCACTAAGATGATCTGCTACCACAGCGGATCTTCTTAGTGGCAGTTCTTTATCATCAACTTCAGACACAGTTTTGTAATTTGGACTTGTGCCCCTTTGGGAAGACTTCACACCTTTAGCTATCACTGTAAGCTGAAAGTCACTGCAAGCTATCTCATCCACTTTTACAAGATGGACTTTTAGGGAATTTCCCAACTTTGACACTTCTGTCCCCTCTTGTACACCAGTATCATTAATAGGGACATCTCTATGGTCCCACTACTGATTACAAAGATGATTCTTCTGGAACATCTTACTTCATTCCTGTAATTCACCACTTGTTTGCTGTCCACTACACAAGACACTTGGTATTGGTAGCATATGACTCTTCACACCAGCCTTTTCAGGATCAACTTGTAATAATTGCTGCTTGTGTTTATGTACTTCTGTCACACAGGGTTCAGTGAAACATCGGATGCCATTTTGAGTCCAGAATCCAATTTCAGAAGGTTATTCAAATTCTTTTCCTCTTCTGATTTTCCTACTGCCACATGGAACTTTTTCTAATTTGCAGACAGCTGCTCTTCCAGCTGTGTAATTTTTGCTATGGCACCTTCCAACTTGCTCTCTATAACTTCAAATTCAGCAAGTCTCAACTTTTGTCTGGTTTCTTCAGACTCTGTCACATTTAATTTATATTGCAGTTACAGTTAATTTGTATTCTGCTCCATTTAGAAGTTTTGCAACTGGTTCTGTATAGTTAGCAGACATTTCTGAAGGTTCTCATTCTGTTCTTGCAATTTCACAGCCCTGCCATGGGCAAGGTTAAGCTCTCTCTCTAAAGCTTCACTGTGCTCTACTGTGTCATGCAGCCTTTCCTCCAGAAATAAATTTCTTTCCGTCAGACCCTCTGAAACTGCTCTAGCTGCAGCCAAATTGGATTGTAGAGTTTGTGCTTGCTCCTTACAGATGAATTCAAGATGGACAACCTCCATGTCCTTTGCACCATGTTCTTTCTGCAGCATCTGGAGACATCCCTTTTTTCCATACATTCACAAAACTTCTTAGACAGAGAATTTTTTTGTAACTCACACTCTGCAAATCTTACTTTTGTGGAGACCACTAGAAAGACTTTTTCTTCTAATATCAAAGTTAGATCTGCCACTTTTCCATGTGAGCAAGCTGTGTCACACTGGTGTACCTTGACACATTCTTTTAATTCTTCCACTATCAGCTGAAATACCAGACACTTTTGATGCATTTCAACAACATCTTGCTCTAATACTTCATTCTTTACTAGCAGCACATCATTCTCATACTTTGTAATACATTTTAATGCTTCAGACTCCTCAAGGCATTCAGACACAGTTGCCAATTTGAGGTCTCTCTCTTTAAGAGCCTCAATTCCCAGGTCTCTCACATCTTGCTCATGTTCAAGTGACATTTTCAAGGAGGACAATTCACTGAGCAACTTTTCTTCCATTTGCTTATTTACAAACATTTCTTCAGCTGGCTTCCTCTCCAAGTCACTTATTTGTGCATAATAATATGTCAGTCTATCATGCATCACTTTGTTCATATGGTCAAACTCTTACATGCTGACATAATCTGTTAGACCAAGCACCTTATTACACACTCTGACAGTTTTATTCTGCTTTGGCAATTTAAATGTATCTTTCTCTGGAACACTACTTGGAGCCCAGCATTTTGAAAAGAGTCACCACAGAGGATTTTAAACAACTTTAAATCACTTCCTTCTAAAACATTTTCTTTACATTCAGACTGTAATCTCCAGTCCTGGATTTGCAAATGTCCAGCTTCAAACTGGACCTTTGTAGCAGGCCTCCTGCCTTTAACATACACTACCTTTTAAAAGTTTGGAGTCCCTTAGAAATGTCCTTATTTTTGAAAGAAAAGCACTGTTTTTTTCAATGAAGATTACATTAAATTAATCAGAAATACACTCTATACATTGATAATGTGGTAAATGACTATACTAGCTGCAAACATCTGGTTTTTAAAGGAATATCTACATAGGTGTCTAGAGGCCCAATTCCAGCAATCATCACTCCAGTGTTCTAATAGTACATTGTGTTTGCTATGCGCGTTAGAAAACTAATGGATGATTAGAAAACCCTTGAAAACCCTTGTGAAATTATGTTAGCACAGCTGAAAATGGGTTTGTTCATTACAGAAGATATAAAACTGGCCTTCCTTTGAGCTAGTTGCGTTTCCGGAACATCACATTTGTGGGTTTGATTATACTCTCCAAATGGCCAGAAAAAGAGAACTTTCATGTGAAACTTGACAGTCTGTTCTTGTTTTTAGAAATGAAGGCTATTCCATGTGAGAAGTTGCCAAGAAACTGAACATTTCCTACAATGGTGTGTACTACTCACTTTAGAGAACAGCACAAACAGCCTCTAACCAGAGTAGGAAGAAAAGTGGGAGGCCCCGGTGCACAACTGTGCAAGAAGACATGTACATTAGAGTCTCTAGTTTGAGAAATAGACACCTAACAAGTGCTCAACTGGCAGCTTCATTAAATGGTACCCGCAAAACACCAGTGTCAACTTCTACAGTGATGAGGCGTCTCCAGGATGCTGGCCTTCTAGGCATCTTGGCAAAGATAAAGCCATATCTGAGACTGGCCAATAAAAGGAAAAGATTAATATGGGCAAAAGAACACAGACATTGGACAGAGGAAGATTGGAAAAAAGTGTTATGGACAGACAAATCAAAGTTTGAAGTGTTTGGATCACACAGAAGAACATTTGTGAGATGCAGAACAAGTGAAAAGATGCTGGAAGAGTGCCTGATGCTATCTGTCAAGCATGGTGGAGGTAATGTGATGGTCTGGGGCTGCTTTGGTCCTGGTAAAGTGGGAGATTTGTACAAGGTAAAAGGTATTTTTAAATAAGGAAGGCTATCACTCCATTTTGCAACGCCATGCCATACCCTGTGGACAGCGCTTGATTGGAGCCAATTTCCTCCTCCAACAGGACAATGACCCAAAGCACACCTCCAAATTATGCAAGAACTATTTAGGGAAGAAGCAGGCAGCTGGTATTCTGTCTGTAATGGAGTGGCCAGCACAGTCACCAGATCTCAATCCCATTGAGCTGTTGTGGGAGCAGCTTGACCGTATGGTACACAAGAAGTGCCCAACAAGCCAATCCAACTTGTAGGAGGTGCTTCAGGAAGCGTGGGGTGAAATTTCTTCAGATTACCTCAACAAATTAACAGCTAGAATGCCAAAGGTCTGCAATGCTGTAATTGCTGAAAAAGGAGCATTCTTTGACGAAAGCAAAGTTTGAAGGACAAAATAATTATTTAAAATAAAAATCATTATTTCTAACCTTGCCAATGTCTTGACTATATGTTCTATTCATTTGCAACTCATTTGATAAATAAAAGTCAGTTTTCACGTAAAACACAAAATTGTCTGTGTGACCCCAAACTTTTGAACGGTAATGTATTTCTTTTTATTTCCTATAATTCTTGTCACACAATACACAGGAATAAATTGCATTTGTTTTCATTATATCACACTTTGCCTTCAAAAATATTTTCCAACTCCTACAGAATAAAGGTGATTCTTATTTATTTGGAGCTACTTATTAGTTGTATTGGATTAAAATTATGTCCTCATTTTGTACTTCTACATCCCATTGTTTTGCAGGATAAGCATCGGAGACAATGGGAAAAGACCAATTCTTTCTCTTTCAACCATGTACCTCCATTTTCCTTGCCTTTTCTAGGTCTTAATGCACATTTTTTCCTGAAATTGTCTGCCCTCTGATATATTATTATTGGTTTCTCTGGTAAAATACTCCTCAGTTGGTCATCTTTTAGGAGAAGTGACCAGTATTTCCTAATGATTTTTCCATGGTGCTTGATTGGTTGCTATACTGGGTGATGGATACACTCCTTCTTGATCTTCCCCAGGTTTATATTTGATTTCCAATAAAGCTGTTCTATTCAATGCCCTGATGTCTTCATAGGCCTCGTTGACTTGTAGTCCATCATAGGTCCTCTCCAGGAAGCAATTTTATAATTCAGATGCTTGTGATTCAAAAGTATCCATCTTGTAGCAGCTTCTATGAATCCTTTTAAATTGCCCACTAGGTATATACTTTAGCCATTTTTTATGGTAATTACTCGAAGCTGGAATAAAACTGTTGCAATCTACTTTTTTAATGAAGGTTTTGGTTTGGATGGACTCTTCACCAATGTAGATATCTAAATTCAAAAACTCAACTCTTTCTTCACTAATGTTTGCTGTGAACTCCACATTATACAGGTTCTCATTAATGTATGTAATTAACTTCTTTATATCTTCCACTTCCCCAGTCCAGATACAGATGACGTTATCTATGTATCCTGCCCATAAAGCTATCTGGTCCCTATATGGGCTGTTATTCCAAATATGCTGATTCTCCCATTAGGCTACAAACAAATTTGCGTATCCTGGTGCAAATTTTATACACATAGTCAAAAGGGAATTTGGAAAAGACTACTGCATTAGTTATTTACCAACAGTATATCAGTTATATTATTATTACTCCATATTCTTATCACACAAAATCCAATCATGTTTTGGGGGTGCTGCCACAAACAAATTGGTTGTCAGTGTGTACTAGAACATACTAGGAAAAGAGAAAGAATTGGTCAACCAGTGGTGCACATCTGTAAGACCAATTCTTTCTCTTTTCCTAGTATGCAAATTTTATACCCATGGTAGTACCACAAATTTGCTTGTAGAATATGTTATCGCACATGAAGTAATTATGATGAAGAATATACTTCATGGCATCCATAATGACTCTGCTCTGATTTGTAGTCCTGATTCATTTTCTAGGATCTAACCTACAGGATCACAACCCGCTTGTTGGTTGATATTGATAACAGAATATAAGATGTGATGTCACATGTCATGCCCTTTCTCCATTCTGTTTCACTTAGAATGTTAAGGATCAGCATCATGTCCTTATTATAACTCTATTTGCTAGTTCAACAAGGGTTGTTGAATTGTATCAATGTATTCTGAAATATTTGAGGAGATTGAATCAATGCCTGCCATTGTTTTATAACATAAAACACAAGGAAAACAATAACACAGTTTTAGGCTGGACCAACCCTATTTGAGGTCTCTGTTCTGCCTTCCCTTCTGTGGAAATTTGGGAGGTACAGCAGAGCAGCAGTAAGTACTGTAGGTCTCATGTGCAACTGCCATTGGTACATGCTGCAAGAATTATGAGAGGAGTAAGGGTGAACTGAGGTTATGCACACACCCAGAGAGGTATTCTCACCCCTTTATAGATATGTCACGTCTCCATCATTGCATGGCCACTCTGTAAGTGCTGCAAAGTTGGGAGGTATGCAATTGTGGCAAGTAATGAAACACTGCCAAAATGAATTCAGCAGCCAAAATGAATTCAGCAGCCAAAATGAATTCAGCAGCCAACAAGTTTGATTTGACTTTCCAGTAAATAATGGAAGAATTTGAATTTTCACATTCTTGAATGTAAACACAGAATCACTGTAATAGCTATCACACAATGATTTTATGTGCTTTATAATACATTTATAAGACCATCCACACTGTATCCTTCAACCAGGTACAAAATTATCTGACATTAAGGATATTAGTGAATATTCTAAACAGCTACTAATCACTAGGGTGATTTCCCCCCCCCCCCCCCCCATCTCCAATGAGCTAAAATAAACCAAAATGTGATGTAGCACATCCAAATTAAGGTACAGAGTCGGAACCCTATAGTACAGGTGTGTCCGGGTTTCAGCAACACTGAATCAATCATCACTAATATGTATGCCTCTGTAGCTGCCTTATGACAAAGAAAAAGAATTATGTAACACTAGTTTAAATGCCGATTACTTTTCTCTTCCTTGTTTTTCTGCACCCTTTGCAAAACATGCACATAATTATTTGAGCATGGAAGAGCTTGGCATATTAAAATATATACTTTGCATAACACTACTAAGAGGCGGCCTGGATGTTTCTTTTTAGTTGTTGCCGTGTGAACCAGAGTTCTACCATGGAGAGCTGCCATCTTTATCTTGTGCCAGAGTTGCCATGGCAATAATGAAGACAGTTTGGTGGTCGTCTCAGCTTTCTGTGATTTAGAACAAAGATGTGCCAGAGTATGAGTACCTTTTTTATTTCTTAGCTGGCTCAATAACATGCATAGAAAAGTGCAATGAGTAGATTCTGAGTTTGTGAAATAACAGTCTTATTATAGTAATCAGGCTCAAGGAAGATATATATTGTACTTCACAGCATACAGCTCATGATAATCACAAGTGTTAAAAAAACTATCCATTTTTTTATACATATGCATTTATTCTCAGCAGCATTTGGTAGTTATATAACTGCTTTGTTGTGTACTGTACAACAATAAAGTTAACATGCTCCTTTGAAAACATTTTGTCATTTGGAAAATAATAGTATATGGACCCAACCACTTCTCTCACCTAGCCCTTCTCCTTTAACTCCATTATTTGGAAATCCAGGCTTTCCCCCAGGGGTGCCACCTAATTCATTTCAATTATGGCTACTACAAGGGATTTAGAAGGTGGGCCAATTGCTTGTCTCCTGGTGTTATGAGTTTCCCCTCTACACAGGCCAAATGGGACCTGCTTAATAGGGAGATATGGAAATATCTCCAGATTAAGCATTTTCTTCTAGACTTGGGGTCCATTGATGCCTACAGTCATGGGTTTACTCCGTTTGAAAACATGTGCATGTCCCATTCATATCTTTCACACCCTTTGGCCTCTATTTATAAAATACTTATTGATCATCTCTTTTCCACTAGACCTAATTTCACAAGTGATTGGGACGCTGATTTGAAGGATCCGGTAGAGGAGGATGATTGGCTGGAAATTTTTAGTAATGCATTTTCTAGCTCACTTAGGGGTCTATTTACTAAGCAGTGTTAGGAGACAGTGTGAAAAGTGATAAGGTGCCAGCCAATCAGTTCCCAACTGTCATTTTTCAAACACAGCCTGTGAGATGACAGTTGGGAACGGATTGGCTGGCACTTATCACTTTCTCACTCTGTCTCCTAACACTGCTTAGTAAATAGACCCTTTAATATGTTAGTGAAGGAAATGCACTATAAAGTTTTATCCTGCTGGTACCATTGTACCAGTCTATTGGCTAAAATGTATCCAGAGGTCCCTAATGCCTGTTGGAGATGTAATGCAGCCTTGGGTACTCCTCTGCATATTTGGTGGGAATGTCCAATACTGCAACCAGTTTGGCGTAAAGTGATAGAGATTGCTGGTATTATCCTCCATGAGGATTTACCCTCCTGTACCAGTTTTTGGCTTCTGAACCTCTTACGAAAACCCCAGACGCAATTTACAAAAAACCTTATTACAAGATATACTTACTGCCTCAAAAGCAGTTGTTCCAATCCACTGCCTCTACCAAATGACCACCAAGAATTCACAGAGATTTGGTACCCATGGCTACTTTATAAAGAATCTGATCACTACAAATCGCTTTGTACAAGCACTGTCATGTCAATGTTACTTTGTGTTGGTCTCTAATAAACATACAGACCATTGTATAGATGTAATAACACAATTGATGCATATGTAAACATTAAATGCTTTTATTAATAAACTTGTGTCACTCAATGTACAAAAGCTATTCATTCTTGATTGATTTGGAGGGGTATGTGGTAAATAGCCGGCTGCTTATTGTGTAATTATGTACACATGATATGGACCAACATAACAGACATCCATAAAACAACATGCACACAACAATGGGGGATTGGTTGTGTGTGAATGGGAGTGATGAATGCAGGACAGATGGGCTGTGGTGATGGAGTGGGGAGAATGGGGGTGGGAGGGGGGGAAGGTGGCGCGCTGTTCTTCTCTATGCTAATGACGGGCACAGTACAATGTATGTCGATGTGCTGGTAATGTGGAATCTTGTTTAATATGAGGTGTGCTGTCAGCCGGCTGGTGTGGTGGTGTGTAATCTTGCACTAGTGTGATGGCGTGGGGTGGTTCTGCTGGTTTGGCCTTGGTAGTCCCGTGCCCTGTATTTGTTCCAAAGGAGTGTTAGGGACCTGCCTGATAGATATCACCTCGATGCGATGGGCAGGCCCATAATTATGGGCATTATTATGCTAAGCATGGTTAGACTCTGCACTTGTATTTTTTTCTCTTTTTATGCTTGCAGCACTACTAGTCTCAGCAGGTAGCACCTCACATTGTGCTTAGGCTGTGAAATCTAGGGCCCCTCCCCCTATGCATTCTTTCAAATGTGGGTCAGGAGTTCTTTGTCATGGAGGTGCGGAAAGGGGACCAGGTCTCCTCCCTCTAGGAACTTCCTCTCCATGAATGTATTCACCCTTATCTTTACTAAATTTGTTCACCTTACCCTATTCCCTTGATTTCCATATCTATGCAGTGGTCCTAGCACAGTTTGAGTATTATATAGCCAATGGTTATAACTTCCCACTCTACTCCAGTAGATTAATTATCCCCCCACAGTCTCCCAATATTTAAACATGTGAAATTAGGATGGAATAAACTATTTATTATTAACAGGTTTTTTTTTTATAGAGAATATTTGATCATAATAGGGATAGTTTTTGTTAGGATGTGGTAACCAGTGTGTTTTTTTGGATTATGGGAAAATCAGAGCACCCAGAGGAAACCTGTACAAGCACGGGGAGAACATACAATCACCACACACAGTGCTGGATTAACACAGGGAAAACAGGGAAGGGCACTATGGTATAATGTAAATGGGGGGGTTCTGAGTAGCATCGTGTGAAATGGGGGCACTACAGTGTGTCCAACATATTTGTGGTGCCTGTACTTTTTCTTTTTGAATAACATTGATAGTATATCACCTTTAACAATTTGTATTCGTAGGACCCCCCAAGTTAGTAGCCACAGGGCCCACACAAACCTTAATCAGACTGTGGGACTGATTCAGGGGGTCATTCAGGACGCTCGCAAGTGGGTCGATGGTGCCGAATTGCGCATGCGCACGACGGAGGGAGCTCCGTCGTGCGCATGCGCGAGACCCGAATAACGACGGCCAAGCCGTCGTTATGGGTCTCGCACCAAAGGGGGCGTGCTGTCGATGGTGAGTGACAGCACGCCCCCTTTGGTGGGCGTGCCGGGGGCGTGGCTGCCAGACGGAGGCGTTCCCATGGGAACGCCTACCATCTGAGTCCGGCCCCACTGACATCACTAGTGATGTCAGTGGGAGTGATTTTGGCTCTGATAGAGCCAAAATCACTCCAGGGCTTGCGGTCACCAAGACCCTACTGCAGGGTCTCGTCGCAAGCCCGATGGTCGCGATGGTCTTGACCATCGCGACCATCATCATGGACGCTCGCTATAGCTGTGGGTGGTAACCCACAGCTATGCGAGCGTCCATGAGGCCGCTCCAAGTTGTGGGAAGAGGGCCCTGATTCAGAGCGAGCGCTCTGGTCAGAGCGTCCGGCTCTGAATCGGGCCCTCAGCACGGATCACAAGACTGCTTTCGCATGCACCCACTCGTTGCAAAATATGCTAATTAATGCAATTGCACGGCAACCGCAGCTCTAGACCAAGACGCCCATCACTGTATAAAGCCACCCACTTCCCATGGCATGCATCCACAAGTCAGCGAAAACATCGGTAACATCGGACCATCCGCACAGTTGTGGTTGACCTGGCCCTACCTCACAACCTGCAAAGCTTCCTGTCACCATCTAGACCTCTGCCAGCGTATGCCATCACAGAGGCTTAATTATGGATGCCCCTATATCAGCGTTCAAACGCACAGGCATGCCTGCGTTTCTCCACCCCCAAACAGTCACTTCATGTCACTCACTATACAATGGGACTGCGTGCTCACTGCGATCGCTTCCCGATCGCATTGGCCAGAATGCGCACTGCGATGCATGCACAGAGCACAAACATCGCCCGGCCACGTGCGAACGCAGCCTTGCGATTCAACCTGAATAAGGCCTTGTGTCCACACATAGGGAGAGATGTACTGTATCAAATCTTGGAGACTGGGATGGATCTAGACTTTTCTTTCAAGGGGAGCGGTTTAACAATTAACCCTGACTCCTCCCAAATTTCAGTCCTAACGCCTCCCCTTTCCATTCCTGTCTCCTCCCCTTTACAGTCCCATCTCCTGTAGGCCTTGCACACTTCTACACTATGTCATAAGAGCAGCGGTGTCACTAGGGTTGGTGTCACCCAGTGAGATCCGTACCCCCTCTAGTGATGCCGCTGTTTCATACACAGTAGGAACTAAGTTGAATAGTAATCTTTAATTAACTAACTGGTTAAAAGGAACAATAAATTGTGTATAGCTTTGTAGAATAGACAACTTGTTGATTTGTAGTAGCTATTTGTGCCATACAATTCAAATCCACTGATGTTGGCCCAGTTATGTTGGGGTGAGGTTGGGCAACTTACATGCTGCTCTGGTGTAATGGCAAACAGCGCAGGTTTATGCCAATGTGATGGTCAATCTGAACCTGATGATCCTGTGGTTCATCCCAATTGCCAAATACATGCATGTTACCTGATGGATAATAGTCTCACCCCATCTAGTTATTGGCTGATAGGATTGTTCATCTAGACCAATCAATCACTGATCCGACTGAATTTTGGAAAATCATTATGGGGGCAACACCAGTGATTATTTTGGTTCGAAAGAACCTAAACGGTCAAAAAAGGCACCTGTCTGGCTAACTTTAGGCTGCAGATACTACAATGTTAAAACTTTAAGGGATAAATTTACTAAAGTGAGAGTTTTTAGAAGTGGAGATGTTGCCCATAGCAACCAATCATATTCTAGCTATTAACTTCTATAAGGTGCTAGATACATGTTAAGTAGAATGGAAGTGAAAATAAAAATCATTGTACTAAATAAGACGACACATATTAATGTGTTCGTGTTTAACTTTTACATGTATTTAACTTGCTGTGCAATGCATTAGATCACAAAGATTAATATTCTCAGACAATTCTTTTGGTTCACACAGATTTATGTACACGTACACATTTCACTATATAGATATTGCGAAGGATATATAATGCATACATTCATACACCCACTCAAGTCATGGACAAGTATGCATACTGTACATGCAAGACATCAGTTATTGCTGGCAGGGTTTGCATTGCTGCTATAGCAACTAAGGCAGTCTGTTGTTGAAATAGATTAAAAAATACTGCTAGGAAACTAGAACTGTGTTGCTATGGAAACCATGAGGCCTAGAAGCGTTTACCATTAATATAACTTATACACAGTTTCCATAGACAAAATATAGACAATATTTTTTACAGTAATAAGCGCAAAGAAGGGTGGTACCTCCCAAGAACCAGCAAAATGGAATGGGAAAGACTGGTCTCACACACACACACACACACACATGAATCAATTATTTACATGGTAAAAACATGAGAATTTACTTAAGAAAAATGTATATAAAATTTCACTCATAAGGACTAGATAATAGTATTGAAATAATGTAGTTAAATCGAGTCATAAGTTCGTGAGTCCTAGTCTAGACACTTGTTGTACTGTACAGTGGGCCTGATTCAGACCTGCTCGCGAGCGCTATGCACTCGCAAGCGGGTCAATGGTGGCCCAGTGCGCATGCGCACGACGGAGCCGGCTCCGTCGTGCGCAAGCGCGAAACCCAGATAGCGACGGGCAAGCCGTCACTCCGGGTCTCGTACCAAAGGGGGCGTGCTGTCGATGTTGAGTGACAGCACGCCCCCTTTGGTGGGCGGGCCGGGGCGTGGCTGCCCAGATGGAGGCGTTCCCATGGGAACGCCTACTGTCTGGGGCCGGCCCCACTGACATAACAAGTGATGTCAATGGGAGTGCTTTCGGCTCTATTAGAGCCGAAAGCACTCTAGGGCTTGCGGCAACGAGACCCTACCCGATGGTCGCAATGGTCTTGACCATCGCGACCATCTTCCTGGCCGCTCGCTATAGCTGTGGGTGGTCACCCACAGCTATGCGAGCGGCTAGGAGGCCACTCTAAAACACTGAAGGCCGGCCCTGATTCAGAGCGAGCGCTCTGTCAGAGCGTCCGGCTCTGAATCAGGCCCAGTATGTGGAGTAGGATCCAAAATGGATATTTATCAGAGGCTGTGTCCATAAATGCAGAGTTAGTAGCTATATATAATATAAGTAGTATGATTATCATGATGTCAGACACCTGTATGTCTGCATTAACAATTACAAATTATGCACATTTTAAAACCAAAATAAGCAAATCATTAGCTGGCGGAGACCATTGTACTAGTATCCACTAATTTAAGTCAGTTAACACATTACGAAATAACAAGCTCTTACCTACAGTATAACTTTCTGATTATAACTGGGAAGTGCAGAGAAACACATTAGGGAAAGCAATTACCATAATATGTGTTACTGATATAGACTCGCCTGAATGTTATAGCATTATGTATTGTACAGTCAGGGCCGCAACTAGGGTAGTGCGACCAGTGGCACAGGGCACAACAGGGCAGGGGGCCCTGTTTGGGCCTGTCAATTTTCCAGTTTATTATCATTCTCACTTGTAGCTTCCTCTTTTTTTATCCCCAGCATCTCCTGGCCGCCCCTATCTCCTCCCGGGCCCTTCCCTATGAGGCCATGGTCCTTTCTCAGGTGCACTATCTTATGTCCCTATTTAAAAATGGGGGGGTGGAGGGCATCAAAAAATCTAGTTACTGCTCTGTGTTCAGTACCCTTAAACAAGTGTATAATTCATAAACAAGAACTCAAACAAATTTTTCATCACAAGTACAGTAAGTGTCTGTTGCAAAAAATATTTTTTTGTGTTTGTCCCTGGGCAGCAGTGGAGCCAGGACAAAGCTCTGCATAAGACATCACTGCATGTGGACACTAGTGAATCTAAACTGCAGCCAGCAAGTAAACCAGAAAGTAAAATGTATTTTATTTATTTTACAAAAGACAAGAATGTGAGGTGTTGGATAGTGGATATTGATGGGAGGGTGGGTGGTAGGCTGAAGTATTCCTTAGGATGCATACAAATATTGCATGCACCATGTTCCAGGGGCAGGCTGGGCCAGGAGTCAGGGTGCCATTTGTCCCCAAGGCCAGTACAATTTTAGTGATCTTGAACCACCCACAGCCATGCTCTGAATGTACATTGCTGGCTGCTTGAGGCAGGCAGAGAGGATGCTCCCACTGGCCGCTCTGTGCTATAACAATCACTGAGGTTCTCTGAGTCTTGGCAGTCTTCGAAGTTGCACAGGTCCAATCATGACATCATCATGTCACTTCAGGCTGCTGCGCACCACTGCAGGGGGTCAAGTCACAAGAGCCGTCTCAGAACAGAATGGAAAACCAGACCAAAATAAAGATAGTACGTTTGCAGATGCTGCTAGGGGGTGCTGTGAGCTGGAGATTGAAGGGACTGTGGGGAGTGCTGTGATGTGAATATAGAAGGGGCTGAAGGGGCTGCTGTTAAGTGGACATTGAAGGGGCCTGAGGGAGTGCTGTGGAGTGGAAACTGAAGGGGCCAGGAGGTGCTGTGAGGTGTTTATTGAAGATGGGTGCTGTGAGGTGGATTTTGAACAGGGAAAGTGCATTGAAGGGGAGAGGGCTTTGAGGTGGACAGTGAAGGGGCCAAGGGTCATGCTGTGGGGTGGACAATGAAGGGGGGTGCTGTGAGGTGGTCAGTAATGGCGCTGAGGGGTGCTGTGTGGTGGACAGTGAAGGGACTGGGTGGAGTGTTGTGAGGTGGACAATGAAGGGGCCGGGAGGTGCTATGAGGTGGACATTGAAGGGGCTGTGCAGTAGCTGTGAGGTGGAATTTGAATGGTTGAGGATGCTGTCAAGTGGACATTGAAAGGAGGGGGAAGGCTATAAGATGGACAGTGAAAGGTGCAGTGAGTTCTGTGTGGGGGTCAGTAACTGCTCTGAAGGGGTCTGTGAGTGCTCTGATGTGGACAGTTAGTTATGTTAGTGGGCAGTAAAGGGGTCAGTGTGTGCTGTAGGGGTCAGTAAGAGGGACAGTGAGGGGGTCAGTGAGTGAGCTCTGAGGGGGTCAGTGAGTTCTGTGAGGGGCTCAGTGTTATTGTTGGTATGTCATATTGGTGTAGATAAATAGGCACTAGTGGAATTTGAAGGGAATTTAGTCAGATAGCTTATCCTTAAGCAGGTTTGGAGGTTTATCCACAGCAGTTGTCAGCAGTAACATCATGTAATACAGAGTAAGTGGTTATGTTATAAGAGTCAGTGGTAGCAGTGTCAGTCTAGCTGATATACTACTTCCCCAGAAAAATGCATGTGCTGCCTGACCAATCAGTACAGTCTCAGACTCATATACATGTACTACTACACATGGACAAGATCGTGCCACATAGGCAAATGCTGAGGGGGGGGTTCCGGTTGCTTGGAAACTAATCCAGAAGTAGTAGAATTAATAACACAATTGAACAGTAATCATAAAACCATAGAGAATATGTACCGGAAACACTGGCATATTCTTCATTTAGATGATGATCTTAAACCAATCATTGGAGACAGACCAAAAATGATTGTACAAAAGCAAGAAAGCTGAAACAGGAATTAACTAAGAGGAATTAACTAAGAGCTACTGTACATCCCAATTAAAAAAGAAAATGAACAGACAGAAATCAAGGGATTTTTTCATTGTCTCTCATGCAATGGTTGCAGAAATTACAGTTACAACAAAGAAAACAGGAGAATTCAGTTCAAATTAGAACCAAAGAAAACATGCCATGAAGGACCACATTATCTGTGAGACAGAAGAGGCAATATATTTGTTAGAGTGTCCCTGCGATCAACAGTATGTTGGTCAAACAAAAATAAAAACAAGAATAGCAGAGCAT
This sequence comes from Taudactylus pleione, assembly GCA_031769625.1. Taxonomy (NCBI): domain Eukaryota; kingdom Metazoa; phylum Chordata; class Amphibia; order Anura; family Myobatrachidae; genus Taudactylus; species Taudactylus pleione. The sequence goes on along the minus strand of JAUIMM010000364.1, from coordinate 1,579,736 downwards.
GTATACAATATAAAAAGAGGATTAACAACCCACAGTGTCTCACAACATTTTATAGAAAAAAACAACAAAGACCCAAGTGAATTAAAATTTCTGTGGATCCAAAAATTAACACCCCATTGGAGGGGAGGAGATATTGTAACCTCCTTAAAAAAATGTGAAACAAAATGGATCCATGCAATAGAAACACTGACCCCCAAAGGGATTAAATAGACATTGAATCGGGTGTCTTTTTGGAAGAATAAACCTGCTTGTCTCCCACCTCGCCTTCCTTTTACCAGAAGAGTATATTTATATTTATATTTTTATATATATATTTTATACTTTTTACATTTCCAGGTACAGAATCTGAAGGGGAAATATACCTTACCAGCTCAGCAAGTAATATCTCTGCAGCAGCAAGATCTAGCAACACAAGCACTGGAAGCCAGGAGGTAAGGGGCAGATAGGCTAGATTATTCTCCGCAAATAGGCTCCTTTGCCTCACAGTTACAGCTGACACGGAAGACGGGAATCACCGCTTATTCTATGTAAAGGGCAATAAATATTATTATGATGTATTAATATCTGGTTTACCCCACTGTGATTTGTATGGTTCCCACCCTAGAGGATAACTTATCTTTGCATACCCGGTCCTCTCATGCTCCTCTGCTGCTCTAGGTTCTCTGCATGCCACTGAATAGTCTGTCCTGTTGGCAATGTCATATTAAGTTGATATCTGGGCCACTGCCTGTGATCTGGGTGCAGCGCTAGTTGACTGAGGCACTGTGGGAGGAGGAGTGGAATAGCGGATCACCTGAAGGCCTGCCACTTTGCCTAGTGTCACTGACAGTGAGTGTGGGAGGAATGGCACTGTGGGATGAGGAATGGATCAGCCCGACGGGCCGCTGACAGTGAGTGTAGGAGGAGGAGTTGCATTGTAAGAGGAGGAGTGGATCAGCCCGACAGCTAGTGTCACTCGGCGGGATGTACTAAACAGAAAAACATGGTTTTACCACATTTCCCATATGTACTAAGCACCGGAATGCATCTCAGATGGCGTTACCCAATAGAAGCCTATGGACTTCCTACCGGGACGCCTGCTTCGAGGGATCCAATTGGATCCCTCCCACCTCCCCCAGTGGCACGATGTTATTCTGTGCATGCGCAGAAGGATGCCAGGATGACTTCTGGGTGTTAAACCCGGAAAACCCTCTATCCGAGGGTATCGCAAAGGACAGCTCTTATTGGGAGAGCTGTCCTTTGCGTTTTTAATTGCATTGCTAAGAACATACTAGGGAAACTCTAAAGGGTCGAAAGCCTTCGGATTGAAAAGAATCAATATGAACATCAGAGGGGGTGATATTGATATTGAACTCTTAAAGCAGGAATCCAGATTTATTTTTTTATTAGATACATTAACACCCAATGGTTTAAATGAGGAAAACAGCTACTCAGCCTTCCTAAAATAATGTTAAAATTTTATTATATACATATACATTGATGTATAATGATCATACTACACTGTATATATTGATAACTGATTTTTTACACAGAATCCTTAGACATTAGCCTTGGTCAGATAATATTTATCTTTTCTTTGATCTAAAGAGCTATTTTTGAAATTATTAAATAAGAAGTCTCTAGTAATTTATGACACAGTAATCCATCACTAGTTTATTTTATTTTATTTATTTTTAACATGAATTTTCTCACATTTGATTACGTTTGTTTGCTTTATCACCATTTTCACACATTTTTTGTGTAGAGGCACAGATGTGTGCATATGTTTGTGCATACACGTATATATATATGTGCACATGTATTTCACCATTAATTAATCTATATCACAAAGTACCCTTTGGGGTTACAAATAGATTGTTTGACTTTTTTTCAACCAATATATTGGTCACACCAACATAACTTTATATTTGTACATATTTATTTATCTTTCATCACTATATATTTTTTATATTTTTTATTATTATTTTTATTATTATTAATATTTTTACTATTCATTATCTATGTGCCATTTTCACTAATAGATATATTTAATAAGAGATTAATAATCACATATTTTGATGGTTTAATTTTAATGGGATAATCAATAACTGTAATAATTGTAAGAATGATATTAATAAAACTTCACAATAAATTTGTATATTAAGTTGAATTAATAATAGAAATTATAAGTTTATTCTATAAACCAAGGATATTATGTTACAGGATTTCTGTGATTATTCATTGAATGGATAGATCTAGAATCCAATAATCAATATTATAGGACAACCACGTGATTTATTTTGACAAATCTGAAAAGAATTCATGGATCAATATTATAGGATAATCACGTGACATGTCCCGAATGTTACCAGTTATTATTTATTTTTGATAGGTAGTCAATAAACAATCCTGTCAGTAATATCAATATTGCAATTTAATCTGAATTTAAGTTATACAGGTCATTAAGAGTGTTGCTGAATAGCATGTCTCTCTATGCATTAAGATATACAGGAATATTGTTTTCGGCGTTTGATTATCTTAGCCTGACAATCATTGATTAGATCTGGGTGCGATTGAGATCCCTTGGATTCTTACATCACTGACCCTGACGTCGTTTGGCGTGAGAAGGGGCGGTACGCTATACTCGGCCGAATAGGATTGGGAATAGAGGATTGATTGACATCCCGCTCTTCAAACCACATGCTTGTGGGTATTTAAGGCAGTTCCGGTAAGCGGCTCGGCTTACCTTGATAAAGCTTCTAAAGTGAAACGCCGCGTTGGTTCGCGACGCTCCTGCAACCACTAACTATGATCTAAAAATCCTATACTCCCTATGCTCTCTGTGAAAACTTAAGAAGGCCAGTTTATACTGATATGGAGACTGTAATATTGTGTGTTATATAAACAATCTGTGGCCACATATTGGGAGTTATTATCCTCCTGTTGTTTATTCAGTATCTGGAAGGGCTGACTCATGGTCCCATGAGAAGCAGACAGACCAGAGATCATACTGTAATAGAATTTACATATATTTCCCATGAGCACTGCGCTAAGGGTTGAAATTGATATTTATATAAAAAATCTATACCACATTGGAAGTGACCATTTGGAGATATATATGTTTATTTATGTGAAATGAAAACAACACAAGAGAGACATATAATTGTTTATTCAAAATAAAAATGATTTGCACTATGAGCTTGTAAGCAATTATATAACATCACTTCTTAATTCCTTGATATACCCATTTGTCAAAGACAGATTTAAATAGTGCTATAGCAGCCACAGTAATTATCTCCTGAACGTGGACTACAAGATCCTGGCCAAGGTACTTGCCAACAGGCTGAAGGCTGTCATCGGACAGATCATTCACCCGGACCAGACCTGCGGCATTCCTGGCCGCAGGATTGCAGATAGCCTTTCCCTCCTCAGAGACACGGTCCATTACATCAAGGACCGGAACGTGCATGCGGCTCTGGTCAGCCTTGACCAGGAGAAGGCCTTTGACCGTGTCTCACATGAGTTGATGGGTAGGGTCCTGCAGAGGTTTGGGCTTGGTGAAATATTTTGCACGTATGTTAACCTGATGTACCTTGATATTCACAGCTCGGTGTTGGTGAATGGCTGGAAGACTGACCCCTTTCCTATTCTATCTGGGGTCAGACAAGGCTGCCCTCTTTTACCTCTTCTTTTTGTTTGTGTTATAGAGCTCCTGGCTGTATGCATCAGACGGAAACCAGAGATCAGAGGGGTCATCGCACCGGGTCCAGACCGTAGAGAGGCCAAGTGTTCGCTGTACATGGACGACGTCACTGTCTTCTGCGCTGACCAGAGTTCGGTGACAGCACTCGTCCAGACCTGCGACAGCTTCGGCCGAGCTTCAGGGGCAAAGGTCAACTGCGGGAAGTCAGAGGCTATGCTGTTCGGGCAGTGGCACCTGTCATCCTCCGCTCCATTCCCCTTTGCTGTCAAGCCGGACTTCATCAAAATCCTGGGAGTCTGGCTTGGTGGTGAGGGTGCGGCCCTGAAGTGCTGGGACGAAAGACTTGCCACTGTAAGGCAAAAAATTGGACTGTGGAGCCTCAGAGACCTTACCATCGAAGGAAAAGCACTTGTACTGCGCAACGAGATCCTTCCCGTTCTGCAGTACACAGCGCAGGCCTGGCCACCTCTGGTCACGGTCTGCAGGGCCATCACAAGGGCAGTGTTTCACTTCATCTGGGGCTCCAAGATGGACAGAGTAAAGCGGACAGTTATGTACAAGGAGCCCCTCAAAGGTGGAAAGGGAATACCAGATATCCCCACCATGCTGCGAGCCTTCTTTGTTTGCAACTGTATCCGCAGGACTTTGTGTGAGACTGATAATGACTCTGCAGGAAACTCCATGTCTCGCTTTTTCCTCCTACCCCTTTGGAGGGCCCTAGGCTGGGCAAAGTGGGACAGCTCCATCCCTTACAACTGGAACACTCCCTGGTTCTACCTGGATGTGTCCAAGTTTGTGAGGGAGCACCAACTGGAGGGAGTTAAACCTGACTTGTGGAAACCTAAGACTATCCACAAGCTCATCAGAGCCAAAGACATTATGGAGCCTATTCCAGGGCTCCCTTCAGCAACTGCCAAACATGCATGGGAAAATGTGGCCTCCAAAAGGCTCACAAATAGACACAAGGACATGTCATGGATGGCAATCCAAGGGGGTCTGCCCCTAAGGACATTCATGCACTCCCGTAACCTGAGCAGGTACAGACATTGCCCCTGGTGTATCTCTCACGAGGAAACATCAATGCACCTGTTTTGGGACTGTACTTATGCACAGTTGTTGTTAGATGCCCTGGAAAATGAACTCAAAGACTGTGTGCCAAGGAGCAACCTTTCGTACCACTCGGTACTTTATGGACTGTTTCCTGGCACCCACACCTATGGGGCAATCCAGGAGGCCTGGCGCCTTATGAACTGTGTTAAGGACGCTTTGTGGCTTGCCAGGAATCGCCTCATTCTGCGGAGGGAGAGGATGTCTATCCAGGACTGTCGCAGGCTGATTCACAGCCTGCTAAGAGACTATTCCATCATGGACAGCCCTGAGGAAGAAGAGGACTAAACCCCCCTTCTTCTGCCCCCTCCCCCCATGCTTGATTGTCCAACAAGGACTGGGACAGTGGCCCCTTCCCCCATTTTTCACAGAGACTGATGTTTTGTTGATATGTCTTTCTATTTATTCACCCTTCCCATATATGTGTCTGTCTTTCAATAAAAACTTCAGTTCTGTGATTCCCCCCTCCCTTCCCCTCTACCCTCCACACCCATAGACCTTGTTGATTGTTGTTTTTGTTTAAGTACTGAATGAATAATGCAAAGTATCATGTATAGTATAGGATGTCTTGTGCTATATGTTTTGCAATGCATTATATTGTATGTTTGATTATGTTTGATAGTGTATTGGGTTTAGGCTGTGCTGCGACACAGTACACTTGTATGTGTGATTTATGTATGTTTTTTGCCATCTTTATGTTAATAAAGGATGCTTTTTTCAATCAAAAAAAAAAAAATTACCTCAGAAAGGTGTCTATGGCCATATATTATCAATAAGATATATGATTGTATGCTGATAAACAGCAAGGAGTAGATACCACACATGTGAAGTATAACACATAGGGCGGAATTCAATTGTATATCTCCCATCTAAAGTGACAGGAGATCGCGGGCCGCTATACAATTGTCCAAGATGTTCGCACTGATTGCGCCCATAGAGGTCAGGTTTAGCTGCGTAAAGCAGCTAAACCCGACCAAAGTGCTGGGTGCGATCGCGAAAAGTGATGTTTGGGCGCCCAAACATGTCACTTTTCGCACATTTCAGCTCTCATCCCCCAGGGGCTGCGAGCTGAAATGTAGCGCTGGCAGCTCATCGTGCCCGACAGGAGCAAGAATTGAATAGCTCCGTTGGGCGCGATAGCGGCTATAAAGAATTGAACTCCTCCCTATGGGTACGATCAGCACGAAAATCTTGGACAATTGTATAGCGGCCCGCGATCTCCTGTCACTTTAGACGGGAGATGCGGGCCGCGAATACAATTGAATTCCGCCCACAATGAGCAATATATACACTCAATAAAATGGATTAAATATATGTATAGGTGGAAGTACAGGATCGTTGCATATATAATTTTAAATTGCTGTCTTCAACACTTTTTTCACTGTTTACCTTTTAAATTTTCGCTGCTGTATTTGTCTTATTAGACAATATTAATATAAATTAATAAAAGTTATATTTTAATTTTATGGTGCACCACTTCAGGCATTTCCTTCTTTTTCTCTCAACTATATGAATATCAATCATTCCTACTTAAAACGGGATTATGAAAAGCTTTGAGATTTAGCAAAACCATTAATAAATTGATTTTATTTGATAGATTTTTCAATCTTTAAATTATCGGTTTTTACAGTTCACATGTTTTAGCTAAATTTTCATGAGTTCCACTGTTACAAATAAGTCACAACAAAGTAATCAATATATTTCAGACATGGAAATTAGTTTAGAAATATTTTTGTGAATGTTTAACAAATAATTCACAAAATAATGAAGATTTCAGTAGGAACTTTAGAATTTAAAATTACAACAGCAAAATGATGGTCTTATATGTGTATTTTGAGCATGTATCTAAAATATGTTTTACTCAAAATGAGTGTTTAGATGTGTCTGACTAATAGTTACTGTATGTCCAACCAGGGGCATTACAAGAGAGGAGGGGGCCAGTGTGCAGTCTCTGTCTGGGGCCCCCTCCTCTCTCTCCGGCGGCCAGCTGCACACTGAGAGCAGCACCGCATCGGTAGACTCTGGGCACTAGAGTGTGCCCAAAGTTACAGCGCATGCGCAGGTCACTGGGAAAATGATGCCGCTGCCATTTTTCTGGTGTTTCCCCTTCTGCGCTTGCGCAAAATTCTGGGAAAATGGCAGCGGCAGCCATTTTCCAGGCAATTTTTAAAGCGCTGATACCGGCGCCCACGTGGTACTCCAGCGGCGGAGTGGTCAGTATTAAAAATATGAGTGCAGGGTGTGAGGTGTGGGCCCCCCTGGACCCAGGGGCCTGTGTTTCTCGCACACCCTCACCCATTAGAAATGCCCCTGTGTCCAACTTGGAATACAAAGCAGAGATGTAGCTAGCATAAAGGATACATGACACCGATAATTTACAGTGCACCATATCTTTGCATTGTGCATATGCTACATGTCATTAACAGCTTTCACTGTATGTACACTGGGCCTGGTTCAGACCCGCTTGCAAGTGCTATGCGCTCGCAAGCGGGTCGATGGCCAGGCAGTGAGCATGCGTGGTGTGCGCACTGTACGTGCGTGAGCCCCGGAGTGAGCGAGAAATCACTTGCTTCGGCGCTCGCATCCAAAAAGGGCAGCTGTCGATGTTGATCGACAGCTCGCCCCATTTGGTAGGTTGGCCAGGGGGGGTGGCTGGCCAAACAGAGGTATTACTGCACTACTGATAAGAAAAGCAAAAAATATGCCTCAAGTACAGAGGTTCCCAAATGCGGTCCTCAAGGCTCCTGACGAAGCCGGATGATTGGCCAAGACCAGATCTAAAGTTAATATCGGGCGACGCCATCTTGTGTTGCTCCTATTGATGCCAATAATGTAAGTCACTATCCACTTCAAGACTTCCTTTATAGGTTAGCTGCATCCCCACATCTTTCCCATGATCTTCCGAGATCGGCGGTGTATGTATACGGGTAGTTTTATGTCCCTCCCAGGGACACATTATTGATGGTTTTATGACCACATTGTGCCATCCCATAACATAACTTTAAATAATATTTCATAGTGTATGACTGAATAAATGTAAGACCCGAGAGTTGATAGCATATTGTTTGCTATCAAAGGGTGGACTGTCGAAGCCGGATGATTGGCTGAGACAAAATCTTAAGACAATATCGGGCGACGGCATCTTTTGTTGCCCCGGATGACACCATCTTACGTCGTCAGCACGAAACCATTGAGTACAATGCTTTATTAGATTATTAGAGTCATGCGTCTGCATTGCTACCGCATATTGATGAAAGTCCCTCCATACGCACATTAAATAAAACATAAAATATATAAGATGCACAATGCACAGTTGCACTGTTTATCAAAGCACTCTACACATAAACGCACAACGCATATTAGCGACTTTACGCAATATTCTCTTACTTACACATACCAAAACTTATAAAAAGGTTCCTCCACATTAAAAGCTTAATATTAGAGGTTATTTTAGCGAATATTTATGTGAAGTGTAATGTACATGATATTTAAGGTACATAAGCTAGTAGACATATCATGTTTGGTACCATTCTAAATCACTGTCTATTTGCAGATTTCTTGTTCGACCCACAAGGAAATCGCATCATGCGTTCTCAAGATATGAACTATATGAAATAGTGGTTAGAATGTAAAGCTGTATGAAGTGTTTTCACTAGTTTAAACCAGTTCTTCAGTGGGAAAACCACACAAAGCAACATCTGAGGAACTGGGACATACCCCTAGTGATGCTATATGAACTGTCCAATGACCTGGATCATACCAGAATGTCCAGGAGCAAGACCCAATGGAAACCTGTTAACTAGTTTCTTTTTTCTGGGAGGGTATATAGCTTGCATACTGGTTATAGTATACAGCCATTCTTCTTGGATGACCACAGGCTTCTGGACTGATGACTGTATGCTGGGACCAGTGTGCACACGTATGTATTGGGCTGTATATTATTTTCTGTATTTAATTGCCTTTGCGCTAATTGTGCTATATCAAAGCGTGTACCTTTCTTTTTTGAATGCAATAAGAAATGTTGTGCCTTGGAACCACAATTATTGACTGGACAGCGATTATTTCTCTCTAGCAATATAAGGGTATTCATAGTTGGGGGCTCGCAGTTGATATCACGCCATCGTGATTCGCATGATAGCGAACGGACCTCGATTCCACACCAAAGGGTGGAAGGCGCCATAAGCAGACAAGAATGCACTGTGTTCAAAAACCCTGCTACCATTCAGTAGTGTTGAATCGATGTCCTTTATTGTGTGATCTTAAGGGGTGCTGATTAGGAACCAGGGTACAGGAGAGAAAGGTTTCTTTCTTTTATTGTCTATCTGTGCTTTGTGTGCTAGTTGCATTATTGTGTATGTCGCACAATAGCGTAATTTTTATTTCCGCGCTTTTGTGTATCAGTCGCATTATTGTGTATGCGACTAGGTGCACAATAGCGTACACGTGTTTCCGGTATTGCTGCCACATGTTCAAACAAATTGTTTAAGATTGCATTGTTGTATTGATAGCGTGATTACATTGTTTTGAGTCTCTTAATCATACTGCCATATCTGAGAAAAAGTTACATTTTTTTCTGCGCAGAAAAGGTGCATGATAGGCGTATATTTGTGATGAGAATAGGGGTACTGTGTGTTCCCTAGAGGTAGGCTACTGTGTGTTTCCTAGGGTACACATAGCAGGTGTACTGCAGAATAGGGGTACTGTGTGTTCCCTATTACTAGGGGTACTGTGTGTTCCCTAGAGTTAAAATCGGCTCACAGTGTGATCGCAAAATCCATTGATCAGTTAGGTTCTTTGGGCAATGTGATTGAACCACACGGTTGGGGTAGACCGTGATTGTGGTGGAGGAAATCACTGAAAAGGATAAGGGTTATTGGAACTATTAAATTCTAGCAGTGGAAAGTACTCGAAAAGGGATTTGGTTAGGGGTACTGTGTGTTCCCATTGGTTAGGGGTACTGTGTGTTCCCATTGGTTAGGGGTAGTGTGATCCCTATCCGGAAGGCAGGATATTGTATAGGCGGCATTCTGCTGCTTGTTGTGTAGGTTGACAGTAACGATTAGCGATTTGTTTGTACAAGGTGAGTGGGCGCAGCCTGTGAAGTCATCCACCGGTCTAAATCTCTATTGAAATGTTTAGAATTTTGGCCCAAGATTGGTGCTAAACAAACAGTGGAAATGTTAGATGATGCGCTGCTTTAGGAAGGACCGACAGGTTCGGCATGGCATATAATGCATACAAAGTACGGAGCGTATGCAACTACGCATTGTGATGTATGGGTTAAGATGACGAGGAAGTGTGTGAAACCTTTTCCAAAGATTGGCAGTTTTGATGTGGAAATATTGAACAATGTTAGAGATAGCATCTGTGTGGTGAAATATCTGAAGAAAAGAGTAAAATATAATGATTGCTTGAAGCTGCGGCAGCATGAGGCAAACAATGTTAGCGGTGAGCACGTGGCGCAAAATAGCGTCGCACGCATGCAACGCTGAATAGCATCGTATGTGCGCCACAAGGGAATGCATATGCATGGAAAGGTAGTGTTGCCGAAAGTACAGTTAATAGCGCAGGCGTACCTCCACCGCCCTATGCGATGGAAGGTGAAGATACAGCCCATACCAAAAATTATAAAAATTTAACAAATAACTTGTACCCTCTCCTGAGTAATTATAAGGAAAATGTTTATGAAGCACATGATGAACCTGTTGTAATGTCAGCCATTTCCCATGCAGTTCAACTGTTAAATGTTCCTCCACAGCAGGTAAAGGAAGTGGCCTCACCAATAGTAGTAGCAGAATCCTACCACCCGCAGAAGCCATAGCAGAAGCTGGTGTAAATACTATTATATGTTTCAGTAATAGACTGAACCCTCAGGTACCAAGGCCAAAGGTAATGGTGTGGTAGGCCTGCATCCAGCCCGGACAATAACAGTTCCCAATGGGAATCCGGACACAGGTGGTGTGGTGCCTACAAGGGAGGTAGCGATGCATTGTCCATGGACGAGAGCGGAGCTACATTACATAATGACAGATTTCCCTGACCCTAGAAAAGAGTTAGCTATGGGTCAGAGATTTATAAAAGATTTAGGTAATGCTCATGAGCCAACCAACAAAGATTGGCGAGTGGTATTATGGGCATGTTTTCCACACAATACCAACGTGAAAAAGATTATCTCGGCTTGTGTATTGGATGGAGATAGTCCCTTAACTGACGAAAGTAATCTGGACAACATAACCCGCATAATCACCCAATTGGCCGTATATTTTCCAGTGGTAGTTAACTGGAGTAAAATTTTTACAATTAAGCAAAAGGAGAGTGAGTCTGCAGAAGATTATTTCACCAGAGCACTGCAGACTATTACCCATTACACTGGGATAGAGGACATAAAAGAAAGCACGCACCACAGGGAAATGGTCATCACTGTACTTATGGATGGTCTTAAAGACAATCTAAAGACCAGGGTTCAGACCTCACTGGGTGGAGGGGAAGTATGGTAGACACCCTCAGGGAAACTGCTACTGAACATGACAAAAACATCCTCAGGAAGCATGAAACACAGAGTGAGAAGCTAACGGCTTTTAGCATTCAAGCTCTTAAAACAATGCATCCACAGCCACCATACACCTACTCACCTGCGCAGCTACAAGTTCTCAATACATATCATCCTGCACAGTCACAAACTTCACAGCCATACAACACATATCACACTCGGCAACAAAACACATATCAACATACCTTGCCTCAGAACACATTCCACACACAGCCACAACCCCCCATATCCACATCCTCAGCCATTATCTTTCCACACTCCCCAACCCCCAAAACAACAACCTTTCAAACCATACAGACCATGACACTGATGCAAAATCAACAGCAAATCCGTACCTTCTTGGGCATGTGTGGATACTGCAGGATGTGGATCCCAGGTTTTTCTATTTTGGCCTTACCTTTGCAGGAATTGGTGTCATCCTCAAAACCTGACCATGTCACACACACTGAGGAAACAGAGAAGGCTTTCCTTAACCTTAAGGATAGTCTGACAAGAGCACCTGCATTGGGGATACCAGATTACGAAAAACCTCTTGATTTATATTGCACGGAGGCTGATGGCTGTGCAGCAGGTGTCCTCACACAAAAACATGGTGATGCTAGCAGACATCTAGCATACTTCAGTGCCCAATTGGACACTGTAGCAAGATTATTCCCAACATGTTTAAGAAGTATAGCAGCAACTGCTCCTTTGGTCATAAGAGTAAAGATGTAGTATTAGGCCATGATATGATTGTTTATACACCCCATGCTGCATCTGCTTTCCTGAGTTCTGCCCAAACCAGACATGTTTCCTCAGCTAGGTTCACGAAATGGTAACTAGCTCTAATAGCACCTGCAAATATCACCATTAAACGGTGCAGTACGTTAAACCCAGCAACATATTTACCATATGTGCCTCAGGATGCACAAAGGGTGGAGAGAGGTGAGTCGCTGGAGAAAGGTGAGTTTTGCAGGTATATTGATGCACAAGATTGATTGGAATATTTGAATCAGACCTTTACTACAAGACCTGACATACGTGATACACCTTTAGAAAATGTAGATGTGACATTTTACATGGATGGGAGTTGTCATAGACAAACTGACACTGGAGAGTTATGTACAGGTTATGCTGTTGTAAATTATGAGGATGTTGTAGAAGCCGAGCTACTTGGTCCACCTCATTCAGCACAGGTGGCTGAACTGGTGGCATTAAGGAGAGAGCGTGTAAACTGGCAGAAGGTAAGTCAGCTAATATCTACACTGACTCTAGGCATGCCTTCGGGGTAGTCCATGATTTTGGAGCTCTTTGGCATCTTAGAAATTTTATGACAGCAGCAGGCACACCAGTCGCACACTCATACCACATAAAAGGACTGTTGACAGCAATTCAAAAACCAAAGGCAGTGGCCGTCATTAAGTGTAAAGCCCATACATGTGATGACGATCCGGTGTCACTGGGCAATAATAAAGCAGACGAAGCTGCCAAATGGGCAGCAGGATTAAGAGTTAAAATACCAGTTGATAAAATGATGATGTTTCAAACTATTGATATGCAGAAATTAATTGAGATGCAAAATTTGTGTTCCATTCAGGAAAAGGCAGTCTGGAGATTCAAGGGATGTGGGCAAGAGTCCTCTGGACTCTGGAGAGATGGACAAGGTAAGCCATTGGCTCCCAAAGCATACTACCCAAGCCTGGCTGAGGCAGCACAAGGTCTGACTCACTTGGGTAAACAAGGTATGTGCAAGTTGGTCAGAGCATATTGGTGTGCACCAGGCTTTTCTTCTCAAGCTGAGAAAAGGGTAATGTCCTGCCTGACCTGCTTGAGGAAGAATGTCGGGAAGACAATGCCGACTGAGCCATCTCATATCCCTCCAATAGACGGACCTTTTCAGGTAATACAAAGTGATTTCATCCAATTACCACCCTGCAGGAATCTCAAGTATGTATTAGTTTGTACCGATGTGTTTTTTAATTGGGTAGAGGCATATCCAGCTGCCACTAATACTGCTGCGTTTACTGCTAAAAAGATAATTCTGGAATTTGTATGCAGGTACGGTATCCCTAGAATCATAGAAAGTGATAGGGGTACTCATTTCACTGGTGATGTCTTCCAGAACATGTGTAAGTTAATGGATATTAATAGTAGACTTCACACCCCTTACCGACTGCAAGCCAGCGCCAAGGTGGAGAGGATGAATGGTACTATTAAAAACAAATTAAGTAAGATCATGGCTGAAACTGGATTAGGTTGGCCAGAATCCTTACCGCTAGTCCTTCATAGCATCAGGACAACTCCTAGACCCCCTCTTAATTTGTCCCCTTTTGAGATACTGTTTGGGAGACAACCTCATCTGATTGTAAGTCCACAGTAAGATTTGAAGAGTAACAACGAGGTTACTGTGAAGTATCTCATAACAATGAGTAATCAGTTGAAACAGCAGCAGCAGAAATTGAAATTGTCGTCACCTGATATGCCAGAAACAAACTGTCATGATGTTGAACCTGGAGAATTTGTTATGATCAGAAATTTTTTACGTTCAGGTTGTCTGACAGATCGGTGGGAAGGTCCGTATCAAGTGTTGCTGACAAGTACGACATCCTTGAAAGTGGCAGAGAGAGATACCTGGGTCCATTCCACTCACTGCAGGAAGGTCAACTATCTGGTGGAGATACAAGGCGGAGTTGAGGCAGATAACGCAGACCTGTCCATTGCAAGCTTGTTCCGGGAGAGTTAAAGACTGCAGTGAGATACCTGAGCTAAGGAAATTTACAGCCCATTATTCCAGCAATGGAGTGGTGGGCTGGGGTTGCATTCCTATTTTCTTCCAGAGTTCTCATCATCCTTGTTTGGTTCGGGATGTCTTGTTTCTGTAACAGTGGACAGATGATGGAGGGAGAGGTCGATGGTGATACCGATGGAGTGGAGTCGGGAGAAGGAGCAATACATTCACAAGGGCGGTATCTGACCAAACTCAGTACAGTAATCAAGAGATCTGTCATTCTAGAAACTCAGAGTCAGTGTGAAGGTCTATTGTTTGAGGAATACTATATGTGTGCAAACTGTGGATCTCTAATTGATGAAAAGTGCATCCAGCGATGCCAGTCCAAGAGTAACCTGTATTTGGGCGAGCATCCTTTAGAGGATTACCATTCCTTAGTGGGTAAGGTTTTAAATCAGCCTGAGTGTTGGGTTTGCACTCATGTGCCTCAGGGACAACATAATATAGGTTTAGTACCATTCCCTTTAAATGTCTCTGAGGTTCTTGGATTACATAAGGGGAAAACGCTGGACTGGAAGTTCATTAAGTCCAAATTTTAAGCTTCACCCGTACCAGGTAGATAGAACTCTCTTATGTTTTAATTTCACCAATTCCAATAAGAAACTGGGAGGTGACCGGGAACAATCAGACAATGACCTTCTCACTCAGAGCTGATAATGGACCACTAGATGATAAACTTGTACATAACATTACTTACAGTGGGAGATACTTCTGGTATAGGTATACTCATAGTCCCATCAAGGAGATGGTTGGCAGGGTAACAGTAGGGTACTATGCAGATATTATACAACCAGAGACATGTATTAGCCAACTGGGAGAACCTTTGTCAGAGAAATGTGTTTAATGGTAATGATGCATTCTATTACCCACATACTCCCAGACGATGTGTATTATATATGTGGAAGTAGAGCGTACAAGTGGCTCACTCTGAGTTCTGAAGGTTTATGTTATCTGGGAAGGGTACTCACCATCACCATATCTTCACACACAGTATGAACACAGAGACAAAATACATATGATACCTTGTGATGTACATACAGCCACACAGTTGATTAGCGAAACAACTGGCTTCCAAATTTTGGTAGCATTAGATCCCACCAGGATCGCTCAGGGTACAATAAATTCTAGATACATCCAAGGCCTTGCTAAATTAATAGATAATATCACCGAGATGTATGATGACACATTCAGGTACACTGGTAAGGAGCTACAGGCCTATAAGAAAGAACTTGTGCAACATAGACTAGTATTAAATTACTTAACTGCTGTTACTGGTGGATACTGTGTGAATCTGGCCTCCCAAATTGGTGTCAAGTGTTGCACTTATATCACAAATAATACTGGTGATCCCAAGGAGGTGATAGACTGGAAGATGGATGAGATTCTGCAGCTGAAATCGGAATTTCGAGAGAACCATAATGCCTCATTGGCTGAGGTAGAGGATAAGGTAGAAGAGTGGTTCTCATGGTTGATTTCTGTAAAATGGTTCTCCGGTCTAGGAGAGTGGGTCCAGGAAATGGTTGCTAGTGTAGGTAAACTCCTGATCCTCATATTGGTTGTCATCTTAATAATTGGCTTATGTGTCAGACATGTTCCTGCTGTGTTGAAGTGTGGAAAATGTAATGCTAAGGTAAACCGGGAGAATGAAATTATGATGGTGGTTAGTAGTAATAGTATGCATACTAAGGTAAATGAAGAACTGCATTACAATCCTGAACTAGAATGTACCATCAGATGATGTATAGATTTAGCCAAGCATGAAATGGATTATTAAATGTTATTTTAAACATCCTAAATAATGTAAGTCCCTATCCCCTTCAAGACTTCCTTTATAGGTTAAGTGCATCCCCACATCTTTCCCTTGATCTTCTGAGATCCGCGGTGTGCATATAAGGGTAGTTATATGTCCCTCCCAGGGACACATTATTGATGGTTTAATGACCACATTGTTCCATCCCATAACATAACTATAAACAATATTTCATAGTGTATAACTGAATAAATTTAAGACCAGAGTGTGATAGCGTATTGTTTGCTATCATAGGGTGGACTGTCGAAGATGGATGATTGGCTGAGACCAGATCTTAAGTTAATATAGGGCGACGCCATCTTGTGTTGCCCCTGATGACGCCATATTGCGTCATCAGCATGAAACCATTGTGTACGATGCTTTATTAGATTATTAGAGTCGTGCATCTGCATTGCTACCGCAATTGATGAAAGTCCTACCATACCCCATACGCACATTAAATAAAATATAAAATATATAAGATGCACAGCACACAGTTGTGCTTTTTATCAAAGCACTCTACAAGACCCAATGGAAACCTGTTAACTAATTTCTTTGTTCTGGGAGAGTATATAGCTTGCGTACTGGTTATAGTATACAGCCATTCTTCTTGGATGACCACAGGCTTCTGGACTGATGACTGTATGCTGGGACCAGTGTGCGCACGCATATGTATTGGGCTGTATATTATTTTCTGTATTTAATTGCCTTTGCGCTAATTGTGCTAGATCAAAGCATGTATCTTTCTTTTTTCAATGCAATAAGAATATTTGTGCTTTGGAACCACAATTATTGTCTGGACAGCGATTATTTCTCTCTAGCAATTTAAGGGTATTCATACTCCACAACAGTACAGGTTTTAGAGATATCCATGGTTGAGAACAGGTGACTAAAATAGTACCTTAGTCAATTTGATTTAACCAGCTGTGCTCAACCATGGATATCTCTAAAACATGACCTGTTGGGGAGTCTAGATGACTGCATTTGGGAATCTCTGCTCTAGTACAATAAATTAGAACACCCAGTGACTGTTGTTAAGTAGTGGATTAGCCACATGCCAAAGACATTCAGGCTGATCTGCCACAACTCCAGGAATCTTCCCAGCACCCAAACTTCAGAGGAATATACTTATGATAAAAAGGGATATGATAGTGTAATACGTTTTAAGGCCAGTAGCCAATTTCATGCACATTCCCATACTGGCAACTTGTGACTGGCTGACAGGTAAGTGGAGTCCTACAGATTTTATAATTTGCAGGAATCAGTGGGGTTTGTCTGCACGATTTGTAGTAAACAGTGCATGTGTTAGGATGGGATGCGGTTAAATTACTGCCGCCTTGAATGCCAGCCGTCGGGATCCCAACGGCGGGAGGCCGACCTGGGACTAAATATAGGCGTCAAAATGCAGATGCCTATGTTTAGCCCCACGCCAAAATCCCAACGCCCAACATCCTGAACGAGGTAAGCCGGGGATACTTAGGTTGTAGCTGCGGGGGGGGGGAATCAGGTTTAGACTCCCCTGGGGGGACTTAGGGTTAGGCAACCCCCCAGAGATGGTTAGGCTAGGGGAAGGGGGGTTAGGGTCAGGCACCCCCGTGGGAGAGGTTAGTGTTAGGCTAGTGGAAGGGGGGTTAGGCACCCCGGGGGGGGGAGGTTAGGGTTAGGCAGCCCCGCGGGCTTTAGGTTTAGGCAACCTCGGGGGGGACTTAAGGGTAGGCACCACCCCGGGAGTTTTAGGGTTAGGCACCACGAAGAGAGGGTTAGGGTTAGGGTGGGACAAGGGAGGGTTAGAGGATGACAGGGGTGGGTTAGCCTACTTACCAGCCACTGTCAGGATGTCCTCCCTTCGGGCTTCCAGCATCGGTATGAGTACCTGGCTGCTATTCAGCTGTTGGTATTTCATACCGATTCTGTTGGGACTTACATACACAACTTGGAGCAATTATAGGTGATACAGAGTCGTACGGAACTTGGTCATATCTCTACCTGGGCTGAGTGGGTGTAACTGGTCAGCGACTATGTCGGATAAATGTGCCATGGGTGTATATGTGGAATTGCGACCTACTAAGAGTTGCGCATATGGAGAGATCAATCCAATTTTAGATGGATCTCTTGCACCAAGGATAGGATTTGGTGCAAATGATGAGGACTACTTTCACAAGCGAATGGATGAGGGCGGTGTGGTCGCATAAATACAGCCGGCTCGGAATACAATATTCACATTTATTTCTGTTCACGGAAAGCAGACACAACTGTGCCCACTTTTACGGGCACCTCTGAATCAGTTTCAAGGTGAATAATTAGCTTTTTGAGGCTGTAGGCATGGGTCACTGGCTATCACCCCATATGCCCCTATTATAAACCACCATTGAGCAGTAATAATTGTCACATAATATTAAAGCTGTTTCAGCAAATGTAACCAAACTGATACAATCTTAAAAGAAAACTGTACATGTCAGTGCAGCATGTCATGTAAAATACCTCCAAAAAGACTAAAGCAACTGACGTTACCCTCTGCAGAAAAGCAATTACACTGACCTCTCTGAAGGCCCGTGTTGGCCAGTGGTGCCATTTTCCCGAAGATTTGTGCATGCACAAAAGAGAAGTCAGCAGGAATATGGCATAGCCGCCATAGATCACTGTAGACTCTGGAACAAAACCCTCTCTTCTCTTAAACCTACCCTGCTTCAGTCCTTCTCCTTAGTAGCCCTGTGATCATGTTCACAAAATGTACTTTAATACCTAGAAAGGTTAAAATGATGTCAGAACTTCACAAATATCCCAATCACTGTCTAAAATAGCTCTATACGGAATAGCAACAGCCGCCAACCAGACCAACAAAAACAATATCTTCAGAACACATAATTTGACTCATCAGCCATGAATGAAACCATCTAAAAAATAATAAATAATTTACAGTCACAATAAAAGCACAATACCTAATAAATGAGAACAATCATGATGAAACGAGACTTCATTTGGAGTTGGCTGTTAGTGCATTTTTGCAATGAAATTATGAATCTCATGTGAAATAAGACGCTAGCATGCAACTTGTAGCAGTATTTTTAGTCACACAGATCTGATAGTTAGTACAGACGGTGTAATGGTTAGCATTTCTGCCTCATAGCACTGAGGTCGTGGGTCCGATACCCACTAACTGTGTGGAGTTTGTATATTCTCCCTGTGCTTGCGTGGGATTCCTCCGGGTACTCCCCACACTCCAAAGGTAGGTAGGTTAATTGGGTACCAACAAAATGAACCCTAGTGTGTGTGTGTGTGTGTGTGTGTGTGTGTGTGTGTGTGTGTGTGTGTGTGTGTGTGTGTGTGTGTGTGTGTGTGTGTGAGCATGTGGTAGGGAATTTAGATTGTAAGCTCCACTGGGGCAGGGGCAGATGAGAATGGTAAGATATTCTCTGTAAAGTGCTGCGGAATATGTGTGCGCTATATAAATAACTGGTAATAAATAAATAAATAAATAAAATAATAGTTACTGCGTCTTGTGTTTTGAGAGGTACATCAAGACCATGGAAGTCATTCCTGTATGACAGGAGTGACATAAAACTCTGGTCTGTCACTTTGCACACTCTGGGATAAAAAAGGGTTAACAGTTTGCAGGCGGGTGGTGCTTAGGGTTTTAGGTTAAGCCAATAGAGAGTTTGGTTGTCACAGCAACGGGGGCCCCGGCGCCTGCCCTGCCGCATCCTGATGCACGCGTTGAGTTTATAGCCGCCCGGGCACGGACGTGACGTCTGGACCCCGGGCTGCTCGATCCAGAAGCGTGCGGGGGGTTGTACTGACTGACTCGGTCTGCACGCGCTGCTCAGGGAGGAGGTCATCGTTTGGGCTCCAGACAGGCCATGGGGAGCGGAACGGCGCGCCATTTGCAGGAGGGCATTGACATGGCAGGTTTTTCCGACAGCAGATAGTCTGCTTATACTGAGGGGAGAGTGAAGTGCTTCTGCGGGAAGTACCCCGCCTCACACTGGGGCCACAGTGGGAGCGGGAAATCCCCCACATGGGTTGGGTCGCAGGACTTAAGCTGAGGTCGTGCGTGGGTCCCCAGTGTCCCAGGCAAGGGTGGGCTCTGTCACGTGTCCCTCGCCTGGCGCAGGATCGGCCATGGAGGCTGTCTCCACCTTATGTGCATCACTAGTGTCCGTGCTAGTGGCGCTGTTATCACAGAATAGTGCAGTTCAGAGTACCTCAAGGGGGGGCGACAGGGGCATTTTAGGGTTAGTCGACAGGCTTGTCTCGGCAATGGTGGGCCCCGGCGCCGACGTGCCGCGTCCTGATGCACGTGTTCAGTTTACAGCGGACCACACAGGCCAGGTAAGGTGTGGAGCCATGCTACACAATTCTGTTTGTATCCCAGCAGGTGAGGTTGAAATTGGCCCAGGAATGGAATGTCACGCCGTGAGTGAAAGTGCTGCAGCCACGGTCGCAGAAGGTGTGGCTGGCCCGTCTTCTGGTGAGTCTTCCTTGGAGCTCCTCTGACAGACAGGCTGAGTGTGCGCAGCGACCTAGGAAGCGAGGTCGATATAGGGCAGAGCAGGGGTCGGATAGTCATAGGTGCAAGCATCGGTCAACTAGCAGCATCATGTAGGTGGATTCAAACGGATCAGAGGGAGTGTTATGCTCAAATACAGCAGTGCTCCACAGGGTGCGGCCTAGGGTACGAGATTGCATAAGGCGGGGCCGTTACGTGAACATATTTGTGCTCACCAGCCAAGCCAAGAAGGCATGGGTTGCGGCGAAGCGAAAAGGTGGGTCGGGGGTCGACGAAGTCATGACCTATCATACATGGCTGAAGAATATGTACATCTTCGCCTCTTGCTATTTGGAAACATGGCCCGACGAACACATGCGTGTCTTTAGGTACATGTATCTCATACATGATCTTTTTAGCAATTCCAGGGGCGGTGCCTGGTGGGTTTACATTGCAGAATTCCGTTGTAAGCAGCATGGCAGGGAGGTGATAGATTTTGGCACCAAAGACGTTGAGATTTTCGTGGACGTAACTCAACCACAACGTTTGCAACAGGATGCGGTTCCCTATCATAAGGGGTTCAGTGGTCAAGCAGGGGCAGCAGGGGGGCCGGCTCAGGGGTTGGTCTCTAAGTTGGTGTATGGCAAATGCTTTGCTGTCAACAACAGTCAATGTGCGCTGGGGGCGCGCTGTCATTTTCACAACACCTGCATTCATTGCGGAGGTCCCCACCCCATCAAGGACTGTGCAAAAGGACCAGGGGGTGGGGCAGGGGGAGGGGGGTAATGCTAGCTGTGGCCCCGCAGCCCCCTCCTCTAAGTAGAGCCCCCACACCCGTCAGGGTGGAGGCGATGGTGTCATGGTTGGAAGCGTATCCGCTTCGTGACGTCTCCATCTTCTTGCATGAGGGGTTTACGGTGGGTTTCCAGCTCCCTATAGTCGGCGTAGTCAAGGGTGATTCAGGTCGTAACCTTCGTTCTGGTCGCGACATGCCGGCAGTTTTAAAGGCAAAAGTCGATAAGGAAGTAGAGTTGGGGAGGATTGTTGGCCCCTTTCCAGAGCCTCCTATTCCAAGGCTGGTGTTATCACCAATCGGGGTGGTTCCCAAAAGGGCATTGGGGAAATTTTGCTTTATTCAGCACCTGACGTACCCGAAGGGGCTGTCATGAACGATGCTATCCCGGAAGGGCTATGTCATGTGGTCTATCAGTCCTTTGATGACGTGCTTGACTTGGTTCGTTCCTTTGGAAAAGGGGCCCTGATGTGCACCCGGGGTTTTTCATTTGATGGGATTTAAGATCGGCAACAGATTTTATTTTGACAAATGTTTACCCATGGGTTGTTTGATTTCTTGTGCTTATTTCGAAATGTTTAGCTCCTTTTTACATTGGTGTTTGTCTATGGGGTCTCGGGAGCTGGAGATAGCGCACTACCTGGACGATTATTTGTTGGTGGGCCCGCAGGATTCGCTTAGGTGTGCGCAGTTGTTGGCAGACATGGGCAAGCTGTTTTCGAATTTTGGAGTTCCCATAGCATCGGACAAGACGGAAGGACCCGCCACTAGGCTTTCGTATTTGGGCATCAAAATTGACACGGTGGAGGGTTTTTGTCGGTTGCCGGAGGAGAAGGTCCGGCGCTTGCAGAATGAGATCGTGCTGGCCCTGTCGGTGGGTAAGATGATGTTGAGGCAGGCTCAGTCACTGCTGGGCTTCTTCAATTTCACCTGTAGGGTGATCCCGGTTGGCAGGATCTTTTGCAGAAAATTGGAAAGATTGACGGTTAAGGCATGCAGCCCCCATCATTTCTTGCGTTTATCTGGTGAGATACGGCAAAATCTGGGGATTTGGGATTCCTTTTTGAATAATTTCAATGGAGTACATACTTGGCCTGCTCCACCAGTCTCTAATATGACCCTGCAGCTATTCACAGACGCGGCCAGCTCGGCGGGATTTGACTCTTTGCTTGGGAGGTGTTGGTGCGCTGCTCCTTGGCCCTCCAGCTGGGTGGCAGAAGGGCTGACCAGGAACATGCTACCACTGGAGCTTTTCCCTATTATGGTTGTGCTGGAGCTCTGGGTGTGGCATTTGCAGAATATGGTTTTTATATTTTGGTTCGATAATATGGGTGTGGTGGAGGCGCTTAATAGGCAGAAAGCTACTGGTTTGCCCGCCATTAGAGTCATTGCGCAAATTATATCGCGCTGCCTGCAATTTAATGTTTAGTTTCGCGCAAGGCATGTCCCTGGGATTAATAATGAAGTTTCTGATGCCCTTTCGCGTTTTGAGTGGGTGAGGTTTAAGAGACTTGACCCTTTGGCAAACAGTGTTGGTGAGTCATGTCCCGATTATGTGTGGCAGGTGGTTCGTCCAGCTTGGAGGCGATAGCGCACCGGTCCCTGGCCCCTGAGGGCACACCTGGCATCATGGGAGCCTTGGAGTCAGTTCCTGTTATGGGAGAGGTCTCGTGGTAAGATCTGGTTTCATGACTTTTACTCAGACAGCGGGCGTTAGGCGGGCTGCAAGACTCAGCCATCAGCTTTTCCTAACTGGAAAGGATGGTATGGGGGAGCCCGGTTTCTGTTGGGAGCCGGGCCCTCCCCCTTCTGAGACTTTCAGTTAGCGGACGCAGTGGGCAGGGTGCAATGCATACATTTAGGGGGAAATGATCTGACGGCTCGGACATGCCTTGATTTGCGCATGACTATGAGGAGGGAGTTGGTTGTGCTGATCGAGGAGTGCCTTTCTGTCGAATCATCTGGTCTGAGATAGTAGCTAGGCTCTTTTGGAGAGGGGCTGAGTGCCCTGGGGCTGTGGAGTTGTCACGCCGTCTGATTAATTCCGTGGTGGGCAGAGCCGTCGGAGACAGTGGGGGTGTGGTGGTTAGACATTCAAATATTGCAGTTGTCGATAGGCACCTATATAGAGCTGATGGGGTGCACCTTTTAAGGGGAGGTTCGGAGAATTTTTTGCGCAACATATTCCTAATATTAAGGGGTTTGGATGTTTAGTCTTAGTGTTGGAGTTAGTAATGGTGGGGGCATATTGTGTCCTTGTGTGGCTGGTCTTGTATGGTCTTTCTTGTATTTAGTGAACAGTTTTGGTATTTCATTTGGCTCCTGGGGGGTTGCCCGTGTGGCTGGGCGGACGTGAGGGCACTGTGAGTACCATCGGTCCAGGTGGGTACAGTCCCCCTCGGCTGCACGGGGGCTCCCCAAGTTGTAATCCCCACAAGGTCGGGCAGGAAGCCTAAAACATTGCATGTTGCAGGTGTAAAGGGGGCAGTTGGTCCCGATATTTTATTTGTGGCGGGCTGTTCAGGCCCGTACTTTTGTTATTTTCTTTATATGTTAAATGAAACATGTTGCTTTGTGCTAGGCCATCCAAGTCATATTTCTTTAGAAGTTAATTAATGTTTAGAAGATATACTAAGTAGTAGGAGTTACATAAATAGGTCTTATGATTTAGTATATTAATAAAAAGCTGACCCATTTTCACAGCAATGCAATGTCTCAGTCTCGTTATTATAGTTAAGACATGGTGTGTTTGTATGGCATGAGTGTGTGGAGTGATCGGACCATAGAGCGTTTATGAGTTCATGCACTAGTGAAATACATTAAGGGAGTGGAAATGGACTTAACATTTTGGTTAGTATATTGAATCTATCTTTAAACACTACAATGTCTAACTTTTACACCCCCAAGGCAGGTGCAAAGTATGCATATTGCCACATGACATTTGCGCAAATTGCATAAATGTAGTAAATTAAAGGTTATATTATCATAAGATACATCTTTTACACCTAGCCCTTCAGCCAGGGCAAACACTAGCAGAGCTCCAGAGCTTTAGCGGGTGATTAAAGAAACACAGGTGTGTAAATATGAACAAAACAACGCAGAAATTTTAAGCAGAATGATGCCACGTTTTGTGTGAACATGCCCTTTCTGTACTCTGCACTGTTCTCCCCCTCCCGTTTTGCTTCTAAGCAGTTATAAGCATACAACAGGATAAAACCTGCATATGGATGGAAGCATTAGAACATTTTGTGTGCATGCAAAATTTGTAAATGCATTTTTAAAGCAGTAAAAAGACACATGCATTCAATTTGCAGTCAATGTTTTTATTTTCTTCACTGATTACCAGTCACCTGGGGATTTCATTAAACACACCCCCCTCCCTCATTGGCTGACAATGGGGAGGAGATAGTGACATTCATTGATTCGTTTATAGGATGGGAGCATGGAGCAGGGCCGTGACATCATAGAGGGCCTGATTCAGAGGTGGATGCTATTTCCATTGAAACTGCAAAATTTGTACACAGTGGTACTGAGAATTCAAGCTAATGCCACAGCCGCTGTAATTTATACTGCATCTCTAATCTTCCACATGTGTACAAAGGCCCACCACTATTCGCACATCGGTTGCATCATCGTACTTTTGAGCAACCCTATGGCTGCTCAGAATGTTCATTGGTACTAAGCCGCCAGATCTGTGAAACTACATACAAAGACAGGCTGTGATGGAATCAGTATGAAATACCAACGACTGAATAGCTGCCAGTTCTCATACGAAGGGAGGACATCCTTACAGCGGCTCGTAAGTATGCTAATCTTCCCCTGTCCCCCCACCAATCCTTCCTTGGTGGTGCCTAACCCTAAAACTGTCAGGGTAGTGCGTAACCCTAAGTCCCCGCCGGGGGTGCCTAAACCTAACCTCCCCTTCCCGCACCCTAAACCTAACCCTCCCTAACCCTCCCAGTGGAATCGGTATGATCCTGACAGTGGAAGCCCGGCAGTGAAGATCCCGATAGGTAAGTATATTTTCTATTTGCTAACCTAACCTCCCCCCTAACCTAACCCTCCCTTAGGGGTGCCTAACCCTAACCTCCCCCCCCAAGTGCCTAACCCTAACCACCCTCTAAGTGCCTAAACCTAACCCCCCCTTCCCTGCTGCCCAACCCTCCAAGGGGGTGCCTAACCCTAACCTCCCCCCAGGGTTGCCTAACCCCCCCTTCCCCTAGCCTAACCCTATCGTCTCGGGGGTGGTGCCTAACCCTAAGCCCCCCCCAGGAGCCCCTAACCTAACCCACCCACCGAGGCGGCTGTCTGCGCCTGGCGCCCGGCTTACCTTCGATCGGTAGGCCGGGTGTCGGGCTCCCAGCGTAGGTCTAATGACAGGCGTCGGGATTTTGACGCCTGTCATTAGACACTTGCCGGGATTAGACAGTCGGGAAGCTGGCGGTTGGGATTTCATCTGTCGTCTTCCCGACTGCTTCACCTCCCGGGGGGTGCCTGAACCTAACCTCCCTCCGGGGTGCCTAACCCTAACCACCCCTTAGCCTAGCCTAACTCTAACCCTCCTTGAGGGGGTGCTTAACCCTAAGTCCCCCCAGGGGTGCCTAAACCTAGCTCCCCCCTCCCTGTGGCTACAACCTAACTATCCCCTGATATGCTTGTTCGGGATTCCAGGAGACAGGATTTCGGCGTGGGGCTAAAGACAGGCATCAGCATTTCGATGACTATCTTTAGTCCCGGCCTTCTGCTGTTGGGATTCCAACGCCCTGCTTTCTGGGCGGCGGTAAATTACCGCATCCCGCTGTGACATCCCGGGTCAGCCTTCTGCTGTCGGGCCACAATCTTTTTTCAATTAATCAAAAAGAGCATTGTATGGATCAGAACTCTTCATTGTTGCCTTTAATTACCTAACTACCATCAATGATGGCAAGGAGGGGCAACCACAATGTTTCTTGACTTTCCTTGATGTCCCAATGGTGATTTTGATAGGGAAAAATGTTGATCTGGTCCCTTTAGCAAATCCCATTTGAGCCAAAATATGTCTTATGCTATTGTTCTATCTGATTCAGTAAATCTAAGACCTGGTTAAGCTGTACCACGTGTGAATTAACCACCACCAGCACCAGATACTGCGTAACATATTCAACACCACATGTACCTTGGCCAAGTATATTGTATCCTGGCATAGCAATCTATCTGGAGAACTACTGTACCCAGCACATCTGCTTACACTTCATACTCTGATAGATTACTAGATTACTCTGCGAATATAAAGTATGTGATCTCTGCTAGTTTGGAGATCTAAATAAAATTGAATGAATGTACACTGCTGCAGAGTGACGTGGTACTTAAGGAATTAAGGATAATAATACCAAGTAATTTTATTTATTTTTTCTGACTCCCAACACCAATAAACAGAAATGTGATGTTACATAAATGGACCATTATATTATTTTATACTGCCCCTAAGCAAATGTATCTGCTCTTTGTCCAAGGTCTCAGTGACAATCCCTACTATCAAGGCTGGCATCCATTAGGTGAACCTACCTAGACAGTAACCTGGGTCGCCTGTGGTTAGGCGGCGTCTAAAACACAGAATGAGTGACATAATGTTACTCATCTAGTGCAATCAATGCTCCCTCACAACATCTATCAGGTGAACTGATAGGGAATCCAGGAGGAAGGGTCTGTGGTATAAGGCTGCCACTCCGGGCTTCACAGCAGCTTGAGCGGAGCTCTAAAGTTCTAATGCTTAGTTCAGTGGTGTAATACAGTAGACCATGGGGACAAAGTTTTGGAGTACAGTATAGGTGAGAGAGCTTATGATACGAAAGGCCAACTCATACCTAGCGGTGTCAGAGCTCCCCAGGCTCTGGTAGGACATGGAGACAGCAAACAAACCACCACTTTTAAGTTACAGTAAAAGTATCTAGATTTATCAGTGTTCTCAGATAAGAGGATCAAACTCATATTTAGGATCCGTTGGTATGACCAAGCAGCTTATCGTCGATGGATTTAAAGCAGCGCCTATTAATCAAAGTCACCGATAATCAGTGGCTTTGACAAATTGACATATAGCAAATAGACCGGGGTGGGTACAGGATGCCGGCGCTCAGGATCCCGGTGGTCAAAATCTCGATGCTGGCATCCCGACAGGTTTAGAATACCGACACCTTTCGGTAGGTATCCTAACCCTCCCCCTCTCCCTACCCTAACCCAAACCCTCCCTCCCTGGTGTCAGAACCTAACCTTCCCCCCTAGTGCCTAAACCTAACCTCTCCCTCCCTGCACCCTAAACCTAACCCCACCTTAGTGCCTAATCCTAACCCTCCCCCTAGTGCCTTATCGCTAACCCCTAACCCTCCCCCCAACCCCGCTACTTACCTTCGGAATGCCGGAAGTCGGAATGCCGATGTCAGGATTCTGACAGGTGTTGGGGTTCCGGCTCCGGTATTCTAAGTGCCTGCATTCCCTGTGTTGGGATACTGAAAGTATCCCGATATACCCCCTTGAATGTGAGTAGTTTGTATGGTACACAACCTGAATATAAAGTGTAGTAACAGGTTGAAGATATTGTAAGACACCAGCATAAAACACATATAGTGGATGGTAGTATAGTGTTATGGGTCAGATTAATGCGATCATCAGTGACATGGGGGTCTATGGGCCTGATTCAGACCCGTACGCTACACTGCGTTCGCACGCAGCCGTCAGCAGCCAAAGTATGCAAATCACGAAATCGCTAGCAAGACATTAGCACAAAATGAACAAAAATTGCTGTGATAAAAGAAAGAAACAATGGTGTAAGTTGCCAACTGACTAGAATATTGATACCAATATTGGTGAGTAACAATTAGATGTTGGCGGTGCTCCCCAAAGTCAGAAAGTACAATATGATGAATGAGGAAGAAAATACTTTTTGTTGTGGGGGCACTCTATGTAGTTATGATCAATATAAAATTTGACTTTTATTAATCATAGAATCTAAAATAGTGGTACACACACATAACATATAACATCGAAATACATATACCCACATAAATATATATATATATATATATAGACAATAGCGGCGGTGGCGGCACTCATGGCGACTTGCAATGAAGAACACTTCATGAATTTACTTCATTTCGTCAGGACGAAATGAAGTAAATTCATGAAACGTTGATATAACAGAGACTGAAGTGTTCTTCATTGCAAGTTGCTATGAGTGCCGCCACTCCCTCTATTGTCTACATGATTTCCTGATGCCAGTGATCAAGGCACGTTGAGGGCACCGGCGCTATATATGTTACGGACTTTGTGAGTGCCAGCACCCATCTATTTATATATAGAAAAATATATTTGATAATTGTATCAGCCCATTTGATATTGTAAATTTAGTCAAAAACGGAATATTGTAACAAGGGCCCTCATTCAGACCCGCTTGCAAGAAATTCTCTCGCTCCGGGGCACGCTACAAACGGGGCGGCTGTCGATGTTGACCGGTTGATTGACAGCTCGCCCCGTTTTGTAGGCGGTGAGGGGGGTGCCTGGCCAAACGGAGGTGTTCCCGAAGGAACGCCTGCCATTTGTGGACGGCCCTACTGACATCATGAGAGATGTCAGTAGTGAGCTTCCGGCTCTATTAGAGCTGAAAGCTCACTGGGGCTTGCGGCAGACGAGACCCTACCACAAGGGTCTCGTCGCAAGCCCCGATGGTAGCGATGCTCAAAACCAACACCTGGCCGCTTGCTAAAGCTGTGGGTGGTCACCCACAGCTTAGCGAGCGGCCAGGAGGCCGGCTTTAAAAAAAAAAAAGCGGCCGACCTCATTCAGAGCGAGCGCTCGCTTTTTGCCAGCGGCTCTGAATGAGGGCCATGGTTTCAAGAACCTCCTATTACAGCGCACACAAAATGTTTTATGGTCACATATATCCAGTGTAGTATATATCCACTGAGGTCTGCCAGAGACATATCACCATATTGTAGTACATAGTCAAAACAGCACCATGCATAATTCGTCAAACCAAAATGGTGTTATAAGATTTCAACAATGTCTTGTTGTATCGCACGCAAAATGCTTATGGTCACACATATCAGGTGTAGCATTTGCCCACAAAGTTCTACCCGAGATATATCAAGGTACATAATCAAAAATACACAGCACATTAGTAAACTGGCAGTGTATGTATCACAACGTCAATCAAGAAAAATACTACCAGCTAGTAATTCATCTATGGTAAGGTTACGTGATCTTTCTACCCCACTATTGAGATGTAAGGCATAAAGATTTTACAAAATGGGCAGTGATTTATGTTGCTCCCAGAAGCATGTGCCCCTATAATTTACTGAGAGTAAAAAAATTTAAAAAACAATATGAAATCATCAGACAAATTGTTATGTTTTGATTAGAGATGAGCGGGTTCGGTTCCCAGAGAACCGAACCCACCTGAATTTAGCATATCCGAGTCGAATCCAAGCAGGCTCAGAGGTTCCCGCCTTACTCGGTTCTCGAAACCGAGGCAAAACCATAGAGACGGAAATTTCGCGGTTCACAAGCTTTCGTCTCTATGATCAATGTAGTACATAAGGGACCACGCGACGGACGCCATTTCCACTCCGGCTGTGTAAAGTGAACAGGGAGGGTGGGTAGTGTAGGGTTGGGAGAGGTGCTGGTGCTATCTGCTGTGTCCTGGGCTGGTGACTGCTGATCCATTCTGGTCTCTGGTCATGGTGCTGTCACTGTGCTGTCTGCTGATCCATTCTGGTCTCTGGTCACGGTGCTGTCACTGTCACTGTGCTGTCTGTGCTGATCCATTCAGGTCTCTGGTCACGGTGCTGTCACTGTCACTGTGCTGTCTGGTGATCTATCTGGGCTGTTTGCTGTGTCCATCTCTGGGCCCAAGTTCTGGACTCCAAAAAAAAAAAGTAAAAAAAAAAAAAATCAAAGTGTCTTTTTATATTTTTCTGTGTGTGCATGCGTGTTAGGCTTAACCACAGTAGCGCACAAGATCCAGACAGCAAAGCACGTTCCACTTGCAACCTTGTGCTGCCCGACTCCAGTCGTTCTTAAAAAAAAAATAAATAAATAAAAGTGTCACTGTCTTATATATTTTTTTCTTCTGTGTGTGCGTGGGTGTTACCACAGTAGCGCACAAGATCAAGCGACTAAAGTCGTGTTCAATAAAAAAAAAACAATACAAGGGTCACTGTCTTATATATTTTTTTCTGCTGTGTGTGCGTGGGTGTTAGGCTTAACCACATTAGCGCACAAAATCAAACGACTACAGTTGTGTTCATTCAAAAAAAAAATTAAAGTGTCATTTTTCTTGTTTGTGTGGGTGGATTTTCGGCTTAACCACAGTAGTGCACAAGATCCAGAAAGTAACGCAAGTTGCAACCTTGTGCTGCCTGACTCCAGTCGTTCTTAAAAAAACAAAACAATTAAAGTGTCATATTTTTTTCTTGTTGTGTGCGTGGGTTTTCGGCTTAACCGCAGTAGTGCACAAGATCCAGAAAGTAACGCAAGTTGCAACCTTGTGCTGCCAGACTCCAGTCGTGATCAATCGTTACTCTGGGGCCAAGTTCTTCTGGAGCTGACAAAAAATATAAATCATCATTTGTCGTTTTTTCTAATATTTTTGTGGGTGCGCACGACTGCACGTGTGTTAATTTTGTAACCGCACCTTGGCTACACTATTGGTGATTGTGACACTGCTTCTAGACTGCAGAAAAAGTATGGAGGGCTGTCACATGACAGGAGAGCAAGGCCAAGAACCACATGTTGTAGCTGCCGCCAGCAGTGCAAGGCCGTCAAGTTCCTCAACCTGTAGGAAGGCCCATGCCCCAGGGCTTAAGTCACGCCATTGATATGGTACTAGTAGTAAAGCAGGTTTTATTGAAATTAAGAAAAAAAAATTTAAAGGATTTTTTTGACTTTAGATAAACAAAAAATTGTTAATATGCCATTCACTACATGAAGTGGCAAAGAAAGAATAAGGCCTTCGTCTTCTTACTTTATGAAGAAGACTGCTGATTCTTCTGATAGACCTTCTGCTTGTAGTAGTAGTGGTGGTGGTCCAATTAAAAATGTGAAAGTTGTTAAGACAGCTCCGGAAAAACCAACTGTGTGCCCTGAGAAATCAAAATCACAAATCTCCAAGGAGAGTGCAACTGTGTCTGCGGTTGCCATGTGCGAGCCCGACCTAAATACTAGTGTGCTGGAGGATCCTCCAAGTTCCAACATTTGTGTGCCCTCTGTAAATGTGGGGAAGGGCAGTCAACATCTTGTACACGTAGTCAATGAGGATGCTTCTGTGGAATTGCACATGGAGGAGGAGGATATTTTGGTGGATGAAGGTGCTAAGGATGATGAGGATGTTCAGGATGTTGGTGTTGGTGATGAGGATGTTGATGCCGAGGATGTCCTTTGTGTAAGTAAGGCAACAGCTGTTGCCCATGGTTTGAAAAAGCCAAAGCCCATTGTTGTCATGCCGGGAAAAAAGACATAAAAAAATCATCTTCTCACATGTGGAATTATTTCCAACCCGATCAGGACAACAGTTGTCAAGCCATATGTGCCCATTGCCATGCAAGAGTGAGTAGAGGGAGGGACCTAAACCACCTAGGAACCTCCTCCTCGTTACGTCACTTGGAGCGCATTCATCAAATATCAAAGTGTACGTTGCCAAGTTCCAAAACTCAAAACATAACAAGTCCAATGTCACCTACCTGCTCCCTCTCTGAGAGATCCAAGCACTTTCGATCACCAACATCTGCATCACCAACATCCTCATTCATCATCGGGAGTAGTCCTGCTGCATCCAATGTTGGTATTCCAAGCATGATTGACTCCTCTCCTATCCGTGATTCCTCAGAAGGATCCTTGATGACTACGCCTATTGCTGCTGCTGCTGCTGCTGTTGCTGTCAGTGGATCTTCATCCCAGAAGGGGACCAGGAGGAAGACTACTTGTAGCGTATCCTCCAAAAAGCAATTAACTGTTAAACAATCATTTGCAAGGGCAAACAAGTATGACAGCAATCACACAGTTGCACAGCGGATTACTGACGCCATAACAGCCATGCTGGTATTAGATGTGCGTCCAGTATCTGCCATTACTACAGTGGGTTTTCAACAGTTAATTCAGGTCCTGTGTCCTTGCTACCAGATCACTTCTAGATTCCACTTCGCTAGAAGAGCAATTCCAAATCTGTACAAGGACATTAAAAAAAACCTTATTAATGTCCTCAGAAATGCCGTTGTACCCACTGTCCACTTGACCACTCATATGTGGACAAGTGGGACAGGGCAAACTAAGGATTACATGACTGTGACAGCCCACTGGGTAGGTGTATTGCCTACAACAGCAACAGCAGCAGCAGCAAAAGACAGCTGATACAGAGGCTGGCTACTCTTTGTATAACTGGTAGGAGGCATACCGCTGAGAACCTCTTAGAAAAACTCAGGGAAATCATTGCTAAATGGTTTACCCCACTTGGACGCTCCTCCGGATTTGTGATTTCGGACAATGCCACCAATATTGTGAGAGCATTACATCTGGGCGAATAATAGATGCTCTCAGTGGAACGCAAAATATCCGGACATTTTAGACATTCGGCGACCGCTTGTCGAAGATTGCATGACCAGCAGGTACAGTTAAATTTGCCCTTCCATCAGCTGAAGCAAGAGGTAGTAACTCGATGTAATTCTACTCTCTATATGCTTCAGCGGATGGAGGAACAGCAAAAGGCCATCCAGGCCTATACAGCGGACTATGACATAGGCCATGGAGGGGGAATGCACCTTACTCTAGTGCAGTGGAGAATAATTTCCATTTTGTGCAAGGTTCTCAAACCCTTTGAACTTGCCACACGTGAAGTTAGTTCAGACACTGCCAGCTTGAGTCAGGTCATTCCCCTCATCAGACTTTTCCAAAAACAGCTGGAGAAACTGAAGGAGGAGCTGAAACTGAGCGATTGCGCAAAGTATGTCGGACTGGTGGATCAAGCCTTGATTCACTTTACCAGGATCCAAGAGTCATAAATCTATTCAAATCTGAAAAATATATTTTGGCCACCATTCTGGATCCTAGGTTTAAGTCCTACCTTTTGAGTTTTTTTCCAAAAGACCAAAATCTAAAACTATGCAAAGAACTGTTGGTCAAAAAATTGTCAGCTCAGCCGCACATGAAATGCCTTCATCTCCTCCTTCAGTATCAACAGCTGCCAGGAAAAACTCAATTTTCCTTAAAGAATGCCTGCTGGTCATGCAGATCAGTCACCAAAAAATTACATCTGGTTGGGCCTGAGAGAAATGACTACTAGTGACATGTCTTCTACCATGACTATGTGTGATACGGTCTCCATTCACAGAATGGTGGAGGACTATTTCAGAAATAACATCCTAATAGACATGTCAGACAATCCCTTTCAGTACTGGCAGGAAAAAGAGGCAATTTGGAGTCCTCTACACAAACTGGCTTTGCATTACTTAAGTTGCCCACCCCCCAGTGTATACTCTGAAAGAGTTTTCAGTGCAGCTGGCAACCTTGTCAGTGATCGGCGTAGGAGGTTACTTCCTCAAAATGTGGAAAAGATGATGTTCATTAAAATGAATTACAAATTCCACAAGGAAGACTTAGACCAACAATTACATAAAAAAATTACAGAGGCGCCCATGGTGGAATCCAGCGGGGATGAATTAATATTGTGTGAAGAAGAGGATGTACACACTGCTGGGGATGACGTGGACGAGGATGATTTTTAATGTAAAGCCAGTTTGTGTATGGGATTATTTTCTTTTCCATGTCCAAAGCACATTGGCAGCTTGTTTTATGGGGGTCCAAACAAACCAATCATTTCAGCCACAATTAGCAGTCCTTGTTGCTGAAATGATTGGTTTGTTAAAGTGTCCTGTTTTATATAAAACATAAGGGTGGGTGGGAGGGCCCAAGGACTATTCCATCTTGCACCTTTTTCCTTTCCATTATGTGCTGGTTGGGGCATTGCTGCCTGACAATTTAAATTAATGTTATGGTTGGTTTAGGAACCAATGATTTATTTTTAAATTAATTTATGATCAATTTAACAGCCAAGGGCTGCACCCAATGAATTGTTATTAAATTAATTTATGATCAATTTAACAGCCAAGGGCTGCACCCAATGAATTGTTATTAAATTAATTTATGATCAATTTAACAGCCAAGGGCTGCACCCAATGAATTGTTTTTAAATTAATTTATGATCAATTTTTACACCTGGCTGTCACTGTCATCGGCGTAGTTGTGTAAGGGTGCTGTGGTCCAGTCTGTCAAGGGGCTGTTGCCCAAAATAATAAATAAACTATTTTTTGTGTGCATGTCAGCCACACCTGTCATCGGCATTGCTGCACAGGGGTGCTGTGCTGCTGTCTGTCAAGGGGCTGCATGAATATTGCATGAAAACCTTTTTTTAAGTTATTGGGTTACAAAAAGGTTTTTTTTTAATCTTAAACATAGCAGAAATGTTATCCTAACAGCTTATAAAGTTATATGCTCTAAAAAACTAAAGCCTATATTTGTAAAAAAAAAAACTAAAGCCTAATTCAGCCAAAAGAGAGTCTGACACCACAGCTAAACATAAGAGTCACCTTC
This sequence comes from Taudactylus pleione, assembly GCA_031769625.1. Lineage (NCBI taxonomy): Eukaryota > Metazoa > Chordata > Amphibia > Anura > Myobatrachidae > Taudactylus > Taudactylus pleione. The sequence goes on along the minus strand of JAUIMM010000364.1, from coordinate 1,544,951 downwards.
TGGATGTGAATTGTCTCATTTGCATGGGGAAAACACACTCCTCATATGAGATGGATCTCAGCCAGTGGACAACATTGAAATCACCATTAAAAAGTCACAATGGAAGACTACAGTGTGGAGAATCTTTCTTCACAGTCAGGAGAGGCCTCAGAGAACATGAAAAAAAAGATGCTCTAGGTGCTGAACTTCAAGGGATTTCTCCATCATGTTCTGCAGTGTGGAAAGGTTTTATTCACATGTTTTCTAGAAAGCAGTTCAAAGTTACAGCCTTCAAAGTGTCTGGCTATAACACCCACCTTTGCCAGGAATTACCAAATATTATTACAAGCAAAGGATTCATCTGTCCGGATTCTGTCTGGGAATTCATGGATCGTATTTGGCCTGAATGCACTAAGACATCCAGTGATTCTGTCACTGTGTTCTGTAGCCCACTTTATTCCTACCTGAATCGCAAACTGAAATACGGAATAGTAAGCACAGACAACATGGAGGCCTTTGTTATTCCGCTGCCTGCATGCCAAACAATACCTCCCAGACTACACCCACTGGGTGGTCCAGGTCTTGATAATGACCATCTCCATCTGTTGCTAGGCCTTCTTCTTCCAAACCATCCATCCTGGACTTCCTGTCCAAAATGGGTAAGCAGGGTACAGAAAGAGGAGCTAGATGTCCCCAATGAAATTTTTTTTCTTCTATCATAGATGATGTATAAGAGCTTCAGATGTTAGAAGTACAGGGGCTCCCACCTATTTGGCTTCCCTCCAGACAAAAGAGCTCTGTTCCTCAGGCTATGCCTGAGCTGATAGTCAGTCTCTGTCTGTTGGTAGAATAAACACCCTTCAGGAGATGGCAACCCAGAATAACAACAACTAATGTGTCCACTGATAACCAGCCTGATCCCTTAACAGCAACATACCTCATATGGCCAACTCATAACATGACACCCAGTTAAAAAGTCTCCTCTACCCCTTATGACACTAATTCAGTCGCCATGGTTGATCAACCAGCCATGTGTGGTCCATCCAATTTTTGGCCTTCCACTTCACATTCACATATTTAAGAAGAAGTGGACAGTGGGAACAATGGCAATTTGAAGGCCACTAACTAACTCTTTTTTTTAATGTCCCTGTACAGATCGGAAAATTCTGTTACAGAACAGAAGGTTTGCAAAGGATTATTTAAGTCCATTGTCTATTTTATTTTGGAAAGCACGCTTCCTGGTCCCCTTCTGGGATGAAAAAAATCAACTCCCAGCAAGCAGGCATGGCGCAGCCGCACAACGAAATACTTAAACCTTAGGTCTGAAATGTTGCATTTGCTGCTCAGTTCCGCTTGTTCATAATATATCTCATATGGTTAAGTGGACAGTGGGAACAACGGCAGCTTGAACTATGTTTTTTTTTATGTCCCTCTACAGGTTCGGAAATGTCAGTTTATAGAAGATTTGCAAAGCATTATTTAAGTCATTTGTTTATTTATATTTTGGAAAGCACACTTCCTGGTCCCCTTGTGAGCTGGTCAAAATTGACTGGAAGCGAGTGGAAATAAATGTTATTGAGGTTATTAATACTGTAGGAACAAAAAAAAGGCCCATTTTATATGATTTTAGCTGTTTTTTTTATTTTTTACGAAAAAATCCAGATCCAAAAACCAAAACACGCAAAGCAATCCAGATCCAAAAAGAAGGGACATCGAGATCCAAAACCAAAACACAAGAGTCGGCACACATCTCTAGATTTGATATAGTGTCACATAGGGAGAAATAGATTTAGTCATGCAGAGAGCAAATTAAGTGCATTTTAGTATCAATATCTTAGTACAATACAGGATGAGCCTCCACAGCTAATTCGTGGCTGGAGACTGTGTACATTGGATGGTAGTACCCAAAATCAGACAAAATTGAAAGGAAAGGAGCCCAGAGTCTCTCCCCCCCCACTTCTGCTGTCGCCACGTGTTGAAAAGAACAGAGGACATGGGATGAGAGAGTGAGGTTAGCAGCTGGTAAGAAGAATAAAGAGAAAGAGCACTTCTTCTGTCAGTTCGCACACACCTGTTCTATCCTGATATCCTTGACATTGCAGGACAGGCAAGGGCAGTTTGTTTATGAGAAAGCGCAAACAGGTGAGTGAGCAGGGGTAAGCAACTGTGAAAAATACTGTAGATAAGAGAGGGCTTCTGTAGTACACTGTCTACTATGTGGTGATCAGGCACATATGGTTATAGTGGGATAAGTGGATATTCGCTTTCCAGCGGCATAGAGATGATTGTTTGTATCCAAACACTGATATGTTGAACAGTGTTCCGGTAATGGTAAGATAAATACCTCCGTTCCTATAGTGCCTGTATTGTCTGTTGGTAATTGAACTTTTGAATCATTCAATACGCCGAGTACCTGTAGTGTCCCATGCAGAGTCTGACTGCAGAGGTCCGGGCAGGTAAGTATTGCAGTGGAGCAAGTCTTCAACTGCCCCAATTCATAGGTAATCCCAGTTCCCTGCGGTGGATGCGTGGTATTAGCCTTATGCGGCTGTGCGGTTGTGCTGCTTATGGATGACGGGCAGTCTGTAATGCTGGTCAGTGTTCACATGGCATTAGACTGCAGGGGAAATCGCCCGTATGCACGTCTGATGGGATGGTGCCTGGCCTGTCGAATCATGTGACCCTCGATGATGACGTACGTTTCGCCTTCAGAGAAAGGCTTGTTCACATCCAGTTCGAATACACACAAGATACTTTCCATCAGCGGGCAGCTCTACATCAGCCCCTCTGTCTGGAAGTGGGTGTTCTGTCTATGGAATGTACTTGTGCAATGTGCTGAAAAAAAAAAACAGTTCTAAAAATTGAAAGGGCTGCTTGGGAAATTACATCTACCAGAAACCTTTTCACATAAATAGAACTGAATAAAATATAATATTTGCATATTGCCCTTAAGGATTAGTTAACTCCTTATATTGTTTCCACAACTACCTACAGTAGTCTGGAGGGAGACCTTGATTACACTATACAAGACGTTAAGACCTCTCACCCACTGAGCATGATCCACCTGCATCTGATGGGTCCCTATATCACAGTGATAATGTTACGCACTGTACTTTTTCATTTAGTTTCCTCATTTTTCCAAGTGCTGACATTCCCTTCAATCACACAAACAATATTGGGGATTTAATTGGTCTGTATTACATGCAGGCTAATGAAACACAGGTATTTGTATGACTTTCTAGAAATAAACCACTGGAATGTCAATATTCATTTCATGTTATCTACCCTAAAGCTCTTTACATGTCAAAGAAAAATGTCAAAGTACTTGTTTGTAACCATAAAACTAAAGCAATGTCACAGAGCGAGACCTTTCTGACATCACTTTATAGACTTCCTGTTTACACTCAGGCAGTCAATCATTTCAAACACAATGGCATAATTATTGGGTGGATATCAATATAGTATTATGAAACTCCTACAACTAATATGGAAAAATCTGAATGTGACTTCACTATAGAAGACTAGTCCAATAAATTAATTTGGTAAACTTTTCTCAAAAAGAAGTACTGTATCTTAAAATAGGAATTATGTTGTTATCAAACAAAGTTTATTCTGTAACCTTTGTATTACGCAGTCTCTGATTACTCATAATCAGCTCTGGCTGCAGCCCAATGCAGCGGCATGCAGTCCGGTCCCTATTCTTTGCACATGTGCAAAAGAGGAGCTGGAAAAAATGCACAATCAAACCTTGCTCATGAGCAGAAAAACAGCATTGGCTAGGGGATGGATTTTCTGAAGCTGATAGAAGCCGAATAAGACTGTCATCAGGGCTGGTGCAAGGTTTCTGAGTACCCTAGGCAACAATTCACCCACTGCCCCTGCTCCCTCCAATTCATACTAGAGATGTGTGCCGACCCCCGTGTTTTGGTTTTGGTTTTGGATCTGGATCTCCCCTGGTTTTGGATCTGGATTGGTTTTGCCAAAACCTCACCTCTGTGTTTTGTTTTAGTGTTTTGGTTTTGGATCTGGATTTTTTCTTAAAAAATAAAAAAACAGCTAAAATAACATAAAAAGGGCCTTTTTTGTTCCTACAGTATTAATAACCTCAATAACATTTATTTCCACTCGTTTCCATTAAATTTTGACCACCTCACAGCTCGCAATACTGATTTTTTTCATCTACTTAAAGGGCCAAAAGGTTGCATCCAGCTTGCTGGCTCAAAACTGATTGATATAATTATTAATAGAGTTGAGGACTGCAAAGATGATGGTTGGGATACCCTTGAGGATTGAATAATTGATAGCTGATAGTTGGTGTAGCCCCTGGCTGTAAAATTGATAATAAATTAATTTAAAAACAATTCATTGGTGCAGCCCCTGGCTGTAAAATTTAGAATAAATTCATTAAAAAACAATTCATTGGCGCAGCCCCGGGCTGAATAATTAATAATAATTTAATTAAAAAAGTAAAATACAATTAATTGGGTACAGCCCCTGGCTGAATAATTAATAAAATGAAATTCATTGGTGCAGCCCCTGGCTGTAAAATTGATAATAAATTAATCTAAAAACAAATCATTGGTTCCTAAACCAACCATAACATTAATTTAAAATGTCAGGCAGCAATGCCCCAACCAGCACATAATGGAAAGGAAAAAGGTGCAAGATGGAATAGTCCTTGGGCCCTTCCAACCCATATGTTGTCAACGAAACAGGACATTCACAGTTTAACAAACCAATGATTTCAGCGACAAGGGCTGCCAATTGTGACTGAAATGATTGGTTTGTTTGGACCCCCATAAAACAAGCTGCCAATGTGCATTGGACATGAAAATGAAAATGATACACAAACTGGCTTTACATTACAAGTTGTCCTCATCCTCGTCATCCACATCTGTGTGTATATCCTCTCATTCACACAATACTAATTTGTCCCCGCTGGAATCCACCATAGGCGCTTCTGTTATTTTTTTATGTAATTGTTGGTAGAGGTCTTCCTCGTGGAATTTGTAATTCATTTTAATGAACATCATCTTTTCCACATTTTGAGGAAGTAAAATCCTACGCCAATCACTAACAAGGTTGCCAGCTGCACTGAAAACTCTTTCAGAGTACACACTGGAGGGTGGGCAACTTAAGTAATGCAAAGCCAGTTTGTGTATGGGCCTCCAAATTGCCTCTTTTTCCTGCCCTAACCCTAACCCTAACTGAAAGGGACTATCTGACATGCCTAGTAGGATGTTATCTCTGAAATAGTCCTCCACCATTCTGTGAATGGAGACCGTATCACACATAGTCACGGTAGAAGATTGGTCACTAGTAGGCAGATCTCTCAGGCCCGACCAGATGTAATTTTTTGGTGAATGACCTGCAGGACCAGCAGGCATTCTGTAAGGTAAATTGAGTTTTTTCCTGGCAGCTGCTGAAACTGACGGAGGAGATGATGACGTTTCACGTGTGGCTGCAGCTGACAATTTTTTTACCAACAGCTCTTTGCATAGTTTTAGATTTCGGTCTGTTGGAAAAAAAACTCACAAAGTAGGACTTAAACCAAGTATCCAGAATGGTCAGCAAAATATATTTTTCAGATTTCAATAGATTGACGACTCTTGGATCCCGGTGAAGTGAATCAAGGGCTTGATCCACCAGTCCGACATACCTTGCGCAATAGCTCCGTTTCAGTTCCTCCTTCAGTTTCTCCAGCTGTTTTTGGAAAAGTCTGATGTGGGGAATGACCTGACTCAAGCTGACAGTGTCTGAACTAACTTCACGTGTGGCAAGTTCAAAGGGTTTGAGAACCTTGCACAACATGGAAATTATTCTCCACTGCACTTGAGTAAGGTGCATTCCCCCTCCACGGCCTGTGTCATAGGCCATTGTATAGCCCTGGATGGCCTTTTGCTGTTCCTCCATCCATCAGCTGATGGCTGGGCAAATTTAACACCTGCTGATCATGCAATCTTCGACAAGCGGTCGCCGAATGTCTAAAATGTCCGGATATTTTGTGGACCACAGAGAGCATCTCCTGCACGCCCCAGTCATTTTCTTTTAAATATTGCACCACCAAATTAATTGTGTGAGCAAAACATGGGACGTGTTGGAACTCGCCCACATGTAATGCTCTCACAATATTGGTGGCATTGTTCGAAATCACAAATCCAGAGAAGAGTCCAAGTGGTGTATGCCTCTTAGTGAAACCAGTTATACAAATAGTAGCCTGCCTCTGTATTAGCTGTCTTTTGGTAGATGTTGCTGCTGTTGCTGTTGTAGGCAATACACCTACCCAGTGGGCTGTCACAGTCATGTAATCCTTAGTTCGCCCTGTCCCACTTGTCCACATATCAGTGGTCAAGTGGACAGTGGGTACAACGGCATTTCTGAGGACATTAATAAGGTTTTCTTTAATGTCCTTGTACAGACTTGGAATTGCTGTTCTAGCAAAGTGGAATCTAGAACTGATCTGGTAGCGAGGACACAGGACCTCAATTAACTGTTAAAAATCCACTGCAGTAATGGCGGATTCTGGACGCACATCTAAAACCAGCATAGCTGTTATGGCATCAGTAATCTGCTGTGCAACTGGGTAATTGCCCCTGCAATACGATTGTTTGACAGTTAATTGTTCTTTGGAGAATACACTACAAGTAGTCTTCCTCCTGGTCCCCTTTTGGGATGAAGATCCACTGACAGCAGCAGCAGCAACAGGCGTAGTCATCAAGGATCCTTCTGAGGAATCACGGATAGGAGAGGAGTCAATCATGCTTGGAATACCAACATTGGATGCAGCAGGACTACTCCCGATGATGAATGAGGATGTTGATGATGCAGGTGTTGGTGTTGGAGATCGAAGGCACTTGGATCCCACAGAGAGGGAGCAGGTAGGTGACACTAGACTTGTTACGTTTTGAGTTTTGGAATTTGGTGATATACACTTTGATATTTGATGAATGCGCTAGGTGGTTTAGGTCCCTCCCTCTACTCACTCTTGCTTGGCAATGGTTACATATGGCTTGACAACTGTTGTCCGGATTGGGATGGAAATAGTTCCACACGTGAGAAGTGGATTTTTTTGTCTCATGCCCCAGCATGACAACAATGGGTTTTGGCTTTTTCAAACCATGGGCAGCAGCTGTTGCCTTACTTACACAAAGGACATCCTCGGCATCAACATCCTCATCACCAACATCATCAACATCCTCATCACCAACATCTTCATCATCCTTAGTGCCTTCAACTACCGCAATATCCTCCTTCTCCATGTGCAATTCCACTGAAGCATCCTCACTGACTACATCTGCAAGATGTTGACTGCCCTTCCCCACATTTACAGAGGGCACACAAATGTTGGAACTTGGAGGATCCTCCAGTACACACTTGCAATCTCCTCGGGGATTTGTGATTTCGATTTCTCAGGGCACACAGTTGTTTTTTCTGAGCTGTCTTACTCTTCTTAACAACTTTCAATTTTTTAATGGTACCACCACCACTACTACTACAAGCAGAAGGACTATCAGAATCAGCAGTCATCATAAATAAAGGCCAAGGCCTTATCCTTTCCTTGCCACTTTGTGTAGTGAATGGCATGTTGCCATATTTTTTGTTTATCTAAAGGCAACTTGCCGTTTGATTTTTTTTCTTAACATGTGGTTCTTGGTCTTGCTCTCCTGTCATGTGACAGCCCTCCATATTTGCTTTTGGTCTTGAAGCAGTGTCACAAGCAGCAATAGTGTAGCCAAGGTGCGGTTACAAAATTCACACACGTGCAGTCATGTGCACACAGAAACAGATTTGACAAAAAATACACTATTTTTTATTTTTTGGGGGCGGTCCACAACTTGGGCACAGAGCACCGGTTGATGACAACTGGAGTCGGGCAGCACTAGGTTGCAAGTTGCGTTGCTGGCTGTATCTTGTGTGGCTAAGCCTAACACGCACACACACAGAACAAAATTAGAGCAAAAAAAAATACACTATTTGTTTTATTTTTTTTTTCGGTTCCATAACTTGGGCCCAGAGCACCGATTGATGATGACTGTAGTCAGGCAGCACTAGGTTGCATGGCTGTATCTTGTGCGGCTAAGCCTAACACGCATACATAGAAAAAAATTAAAAGACAGACAATTTTATTTTTATTTATTGGGGGGTCTAGAACTTGGGCCCAGATGGACGCAGTAGACAGCACAGCACCAGCCCAGATGGATCAGCAACAGCCTAGATGGACGCAGCAGACAGCACAGCACCAGCCCAGATGGATCAGCAACAGCCCAGATGGACACAGCAGACAGGACAGCAGTGACAGCACCAGATGGATCAGCAGTGCACCAGCCCAGGACACAGCAGACAGCACAGCATCAGCATAGCACCAGCACCTTTCCCAGCCTTACACTACCCACCCTCCCTGTTCAGTCTCCACAGCCGGAGTTAAATGGCGTCCCCTGCGTGGTCCCTTATATACTACATAGATCATAGAGATGAAAGCTTGCGAGCTGCAAGATTTTTGACTCTATGGTTTTGCCTCGGATTGAGATCCGGGGCCGGCGGAGGAACCAAACGCACGTTCGGTTGTTGCCCCGGATTTCAAAATTCGGGTGGGTTCGGATCTCTGAAATCCGAACCCGCTCATCTCTAATTCATACTATGCCACACATTAGTGACCCCAATTTATAATATGCTACACAGCAGTGTCCTAAATTCATAATATACTATATAGAAATGCCCCAACTAATATGCCACACAGCAGGCCTCAAAACCATACCGTGCCTCATAACACTGCCCCCAATTCATAATATGCTACACATCTATGCCACAAATTAATTATATACCACACTTACTAAAGTGCAGGTTTTTAGAAGTAGAGATATTGCCCATAGCAACCAATCAGATACTACATAATATTTATCTAGCAGCTTCTAGAAGATAATAACTAGAATCTGATTGGTTGCTATGGGCAACATCTCCACTTCTAAAACACATACAGTACTATAGTAAATATACCCCTAACACTTCACTACTCACAAACAGGCACACATAGGGGCCTATTCATCAACACCAAAAAAATCGATGGACGTAATTAGGTTTAGAACTCGCATGGAGTTCTACCGAATTACCGGAGGATTGGAGTGAAGTTGGTTTTTCATGTCTATTTGCTGTCGGTTTGAATGAAACAGACAAAACCGGCTGACGTCATACAACTAAAAGCCGACCCACAACGACATCAGATTTGAAAAGGAAATGAAAACTGGCGGTTAGTAAATCTATGTGTTTTAGACTGAAACACAATGTCGATAGATGTCGGTTTCAGACGGTTTTAAAATCAACCACAAATCGATCTTTGGTAAATTTTGGTAAATTTACCCCTTTAAGTTCTAATCATATGTTTACATTACTGCAAATAAACATGGAAATGATACAGTGAGATTTACAAAGAAAGAATACAGATTCCCAGCCTCAAGAACAGACAAGGTGACTATCAGGAAAAGTGTGACTTTCTTTGAATGTGAAATGGATGATGCAAAGACTTTGCTACACTTACATAAGGGCATATTCAATGGTCTGAGAAGCTTTAACTGCAAAAAACCATGCGTACCTTTTTTGGATTACCGGGTATCGAATTAAAAAGAAAATGTACGTGGGCTTTTCTGTTTAGAAACCCAGCGGGCGAGAAAAAAAAAGAAACGTACCGGTCCGGAGGTCTCCCCGGCTCCCGGTCATCTCCCCTCCATCTTTCCACTGGGGAGGGGGCAGCTGGGAGGCCAGGGGAATGCTGGGAGGGGATGTAGCTGCTGCTGCCTCTGGGGGGCTCACACACTCAGGGAGCACACAGACACTCACACATACTTACACACACTCACACTTACCACACACTCTGCTGCACAAGACTGGGTCCAACAGTCAGGATGAAGAAGACAGCGCTTACAAAGGTGAGCAATTACTGACTAAGTAAGCTAATTCGAAACTTCCAATTGCATAATTTGTCATTAGGGAGATGCTGCAGGGGCCCTAGAGCAATTCCCGAACATTAAATATGGATTTTGTAAAAAAATTGACTGTGGGGCCGTGAGAAGAAAAGCCTCCCCTTAAAAAATTAAAAAGCTTGTACCTAATTGAATAGCAAAAATCCCGTACCTGCGGGAAAAACCCTGCAGTTGTAGGATTTTTGCTATTCTCGCACCTAATTGAATATGGCCCTTAGATTCGTGGAGAAAAACCAACATACAACAACCAAACCTGGATTTTCACTGAACTGTCAGCAAGGAGAATAAGTCATGGGGCGCAAATGGACATGTAAAGAGTAATGTAACAGATATAGCAAAGTTTGTTGGATAAAGTCTCAGTTGCTGAGAGGGCTTGCTAGTGTATAGCAACAGCTGTGGGCAGAGAGTTAATAGAGTGACAGTAGGAGGTAAAGGGGTCTATTCACTAAGCCTTGGATGGAGATAAAGTGAACGGAGATAAAGTCCCAGCCAATCAGATGTATCTATAATGCGTGCAGGGTGTGCGGTGTACACGGGCCCTGGGTCCTCTCCGAAGTCCCATGTCAGCTGGAGAGGCGCAACACAGAGTGCCTGGAAAATGCTGCAGCGACCATTTTCCCTGCATTCTGCGCATGCACAGTAGGGAAATTGCAGTAGACTCCGGTCACAGACTAGTGCCCGGAGGCTACTGAACCTGTCAGGGCATTGCGGCCGCCGGAGAAAGAGGAGGGGGCCCCAGACGGTGAGTTAACACAGACCCCCTCCTCTCTATATACACTCCTGAGTGGAGATGTTGTCCACAGCAACCAATCAGACTCTAGCTATCATTTTCTAGAAGGTATTAGATAAGTGATAAGTAGAAGCTGATAGGTTGTTATGGGCAACATCTCCATTTTTGTAAACCCGCACTTTAGTAGATATAATATACCCCCAGGTGTCACTATGTCTTAAGTTGTGAAAGTGTATACTATTGTACAACTTATTTGTTAAACCTAGAATGTTACATCATGTTATGTTATGAAAGTTTACATATTCTGGTCACATTAAAATGTATTCCACAATCTTACCTGCATTTTAATGCTTCAACAGAGAAGCACATTCTGCACATAATAGCAGCCCACCACTCCCAGCATCTGTACAATGCAGACATGTATAAAATAAGTGAGAAAATGTACAGATATTAAATTATAATCTAGCACTGTGAATTAAAGAAAGCAGGCCAAAATGTGTGTCATAATGCTGACATTGAGGTAATTATGATGCCTTATGTCCTCAACCTAAACCTAAACCTAAACCTAGCCGCAATATGACATGCAGTGTGAGATACCTGGCGTCATAGAGCCATGAGGAGCGGTGTAGCGTAACAACTTTTTCTTCAAACTTGCATCGTATTTGCACTGCAGACGTATCGAAACGCCACTCAATCAGTACCAGAGACGCGGGACTGTGACTTTAACCACTCAGGGATTATTTATAAATATGTACAAAGTCACAGATGAAGCACAATGGAACCTGGCGTAATAAAAAGCAGCGGCTGCTGCATCGTAGCACTTTGTAGTTTAGACTCATTCGCACACAGATGTACAAGTGTTGCATATATAATTAATCAGTGCAGTCTTGTAAAGCAGTTTCGCAACTTATTCAAGAGAAAAAGACACTTAGCGCAATCCGAGTCCCACAGGACCTGACTCGCCAACAAGGTTGTTAGTGTAACTGCAGCAATAGTGTATGAGGAATTGAGGACACATCTATAGGTCCGGGAATGTGGCTTTTGCACAAAACACCCACAGCTTAGCGAGTGGCCAGGAGGCCGGGTTTTTAAAAACAAAGCGGCCGCCCCGATTCAAAGCGAGCGCTCGCTTTTTGTGAGCGGCTCTGAATCAGGTCCATAGTGTAGTATTTAAAGTAGCAGGTTTATTATTAATAAAAATAGGGGTATTTCCTACAGTCCACACTGTGTATACAACAATCTTCATGCAAGTATTATCAATATGTTAAAAACTATATAATGGTACACATTCCACATGTACCCACATAATGAGTAAAGTTATTTAAAACATAAAAGAGCCTCCAAGCTCTTATCTCAAGTGTAAAATGGGGAACTATCGGCAGTCCCTCTTATAAGGGCACGTAGATGTAAAGGTGGAGGTTTCTGGACAACCTGTCCTTCCGGTCCTTACGTAGGGGGTCTTTCGGTACCTTCCCTCTTATCAAATGATCCTGTCACAGTGTGCCAACGCGTTTTGGGAGTGTGTCTCCCTTCCTCAAGGCAATGTGGCACTGATCAGTAAGGTTCATCTTATATACCTCCTGTCTGGAGTACTTCCGGGTCAGGGGGTAAAACCAGAGTTCCATGAAAAAAATGGGCTATAACATACCACCCAACATGACCCTCTCCAGGAGGGACACAATGCTCTGGTCCTGGACTTCCCTGGTAAGAGGTGGGGCTGCAGCACAGTTCAAAATTCAAATAGGGGAGTCACACCAACTGTCATTTCACACGCTGCCAAACATCATTGGCTGGGGCTCACTGGCAGTTGGTGTGACTCCCTATTTGAATTTTGGACTGTGCTGCAGCCCCACCTCTGGAGCCGCCACCAATCATAAATTGCCAGGGAAGTCCAGGACCAGAGCATGGTGTCCCTCCTGGAGAGGGTCATGTCGGCCATTTTCCCTGCACTGCGCATGCGCAAATGAGGGGAAAATGGCAGCAGCTGTCATTTTCCAGTCATTCTTACAGCGCCAGACCCCGACCCCGACGTGGGACTCCGGAGAGGTAAGTAATACTATGGCTGCAGGGTGTGCGGTGCAGGGCCTCCCTGGACCCAGGGGTCTGTGTGCCCCGGACACCCTGCACCCATTATAGATACGCCCCTGCTTTGTACATATACATAAAAATTATGAAATATGCTAAGAGGCAATATGAAGGGTCCTGTGCAAACATTTATAATATGTAAAGTGTCCGGTGCACAATCATGAATATAAAGTGACAGGTGTCTATAGATAAAAAACATGATATATGTGGTCATAAAACTAAATCATAAGATCATAACAGAGGGGGCAATTGTTAAAAGGTAAAAAATAAACATTAAAATCTTATCTATATAAACAATGTAAAAAATGTCCATATCAAAATTATCCATATAAATAATGGGTGCTAAAAAGTCACTACACCACTTTCTACAAGAACCTTCTGAGTTCAAAGTCTGAATTGAGGACCTGATTTAGACCTGCTCGCTAGGATGCGCTCGCTCGTAGCTGGCCGATATTTGCATTCTGCGCATGCGTATGCATCACAATGCGTGTGTGCGAACCACTGCGACATATCGTGAAGCGCTCGCTCACCCAACATAGACAGCCCAGTTGAATGAGTGACAGAAGAGGCCATTTGTGAGTGGTAACAGGGGCAGACCACTATAAACGGGGGAATGGAGTTACGAACGCAGACGTGCCTGTGTGTTTCAACACCGTTTCAGAGGCGTGCATAATTAACAGGCAGCGTCATAGTACATGTCACCTGGTTGTATTTCACACTGAAGTGATCGCAGTGCTTGTGGCCAGGTATAGTCAACCTCAAGCACTGCGAGCACATCCGATGGTGCTCGATGTACCAATGTTTTCATGCTCTTCCAGGAGATGATGTGCACAAGTGGGCGTCTTATGAATGGCTGGTGGGCGCCTGCATACACAAAGTTATCTCTCACCAAGACATAGTGGGCGTGCTAATGCCTTGCAGTGTGATCACCTGCCTTGCTGGGCGTGCGCTGGATTTGCATACGCTGGGAGCGAGCGACCGTATCTAGCGAGTGGCTCTGAATCAGGCCCTGAGTCCATACGGGATAAGTGATTTCAATTTATAAAACCAATGCATTTCACTTTTTGCCAGTCTTGCTTCTTCATTTCTGTCCCTCCATGAACTCCTAATATTTCCGATGGCCATAAATTCTCTTTCATGGAGCAGTTATGTACTTGTTTGAAATGATTTGATAGGGAGTGTGTTGTTATACCCGTCTTGATATTACGGAGGTGTTCCCCCAATCTTGTCTTTAGTGCTTTGCTCGTTTTCCCTACATAAATCAGGTGACAGCTGCATTCAATAAAATATACAACGTTAGTTGTATATTACAAGTCATAAATTGATTCAGTTTATATGTGTGTTCTTTGACCTTGAAGTCAGTATATTTTTATTTTCCTGTTCTTATTTCTCTGCAGGTTGTACAATTGCCACATGGGAAGAAGCCCTTATTTCTTATCGGTGTGGATTTTCTGTTGTTTGTGCACTTTTTGTCAATTTGTTTTTCAAGTTCGCTGCTCATCTATAGATAAATTTCGGTTTCTTCGGTAATGTCTTTGTTGACACCGAATATTTTAATAGTAGATGCCAATGTTTTTTTATAATGCCTTCTAATCTCTTATAATGACCTGTGTATTCTGTTATGAAAGCATATTCAGATTTTTCTTTGTATCACAGTGAAACAAAACAAAAAATTGCATTGGTTTTTACCTTCATTGATAAATGGGGGCGAAAGACTGTATTCTGTTGATCTGGTTGTTGGAAATAAGCGTTCCAGTCAGCTTGTCACATACTGACTGTCCTGGGAGAAACTATGCTCTAGACCCCCCGTTTGTTCCCTGAGAGTAAAAGTGCACGTGGGTCCCTTATCCTGTGATTGAGCTACAGAAGGAATTCAAATTAGAAGGAGACATCTGTATGTATCTGGCTATATTGTCGACCACTACCTGCACTGACCAGATAAGTTCCCTTTTGTCTGTTACACACATCATCCTCAAGACTGTAATTTTCATTAAGAATCTCCAAAGTTCTGAAGTCTGCTTGTCTTATATTATACTTTTCACTTCAGTTCATGCAGAAAGTACAGTACCAATGGTACCCAACAAGCTCAGTTCTGCAGTATTATTTAGCTAGTGTAGACTGTTAATGTTTAGTGTTAAGGGGCCTATCCATTAGACGACTTTCTGAACGATGCAACCAAAACCAGGAGGTTTTGGTCGTATCGTTCAGAAAGTCGTCTAATGGACAGCCGGCAAGGACCAGCGATGCGCGTGCATGCTGGGTCCTTGCTGACGCCGAATATCTGTGGAACATGCCCGTCAACCTGATGACAATCGTCAGGTTCGGCATGTTCTTAGATAGGAAGTCGGTCTCCTGCACTGAATGACGTTCAGTGAACACCTAGGCGACCTGAAGGACTGAACGCTAGTCGTTCAGTTTTTCAGGTTGCCTACTGGATAGGCCCCATTAGGTAGGACCTAAATTGTTGTTAGCTAGTGCAGGATTGCATGTACCACTGCAAGGTATGCGTATGTGTGGATTGCCTAGGTGAGAGAAAGAGATCACCTCAATAGTACCCAGAGCAATTATTGCCCATTTTTCTTTATATTTAAATTGGGATAGTGTACTAAGCACTCACCTGCATATTAGATATGTGACATAATGAATGCAATGTTATTGAAACAATAATGAATCTGAAAAAGATAATGGTTATGAGGAATGGTGTTTTAATAATCTGGTAGACACACTGCTCCAGTATAAACACTTAATCTGTGTAAAATCCCAGGGGCTGGGAATGGTTGCTAGGATGGTTAGACGGCTTCTTTAGGGTGCCTCTATCCATAGTGTGGGTGTCACTACGTCTCCTCTACGGCATCTTTAGTGCAGCAACCGTATATATCAAAGTAATTCCGGAAAAAAAGATACCCAATTAGTAAACTGGGTGGTTAGTGTGCCCTTTGAGGGGGTTACCATCCGTAAGTATATACGTCACCCTGTGTATACTTGGTGGGTCTGGTGTATAATCACACCTTGCTGCTGTGATAAATCTGGGGATGTGAGGACTACCTTGTGATGGCAAGGTGCCTTTCCATATGTGTGAATGGTCATATGTGTCCCCCCACTGTCATATGAAATACAATCTAATGACAGTGTGCAGTCGCGGCGTCCCGCATATGTTGCTTTCCGGTAGGTGTCTTCAATGTGTTGTGCAGCCTCCTCTAACCTCGCGGTGTCCCAAAAACATAGATGCAATATCGAAGGATACAGTCACATCTGCAGCCACCGCGACTCTCACCTTCTCCTCCGCTAGTCGTCTTTTCTTTATGTCAGTATTTGTTCTATGGACATTTTATGTGTTTTATGGTTGCAACCAATTCTCTTTGTTCCTTTAACTTGTTCTACCCACCTTTACCTTACCTTCAATAAATGTGCCGAAAGGGGAAGGGAAGGGAGGAAGGGAGGAAGGAAGGAACTATCCTGAGCTGAGAAAAGGAGTGTTACACTGAATAAATTATGAATATTAGACCTGTATAAAAGAACTTGACCTGAGGAGAAATGTACAATAGGGGGTACATTATCCCATACTGTACAGTATATTACCCATCTTTTTTTTACTAATACATTTCCACAAAGAACATTAGCAATAGTACTACAGTTATAGAAAACAAACCAAGAATTGTATACAACAATAAATTTAATTTTCAACAGAGATGCAGTGCAACCTGCCAGTACCTTCAGGAGTTCCCTAAAGGGCTTGAAATAAACATTTTGATTGGCTGTCCCCACAGAGCCCTTTTCTGAAGAAAAGAGCTTAATCAAGTCAACTATCTGCTCAAATTTATTTCACTTCCTCCTGAATCACCTCAGGAAATGCTGGCGCCAGAGTTTTACAAAAGTCCTAGTTACTGTAGAAACAGGTCTGCCAGAATATCATCAGCATTATTGAGATGCCTGTGTCTGTATCACCTACACAAGCAACCAACTCACAGGTGCAGTAATGTATAATATCGGACTTTTTGAGTACCGCTATGTAAAATGTTCTTTACCAATTTAACTTATATTTGCCTGTGCAATTTAACCAAAATTATACAATAATAATGATTATAGCTCACAATCATTTTGTACCTGTTATGCTCCGAAAAATTATTATGGGGCATATTCACTGTATAAAAAATATTAGCAGAATTTACCCCGGAAACACCAATTTTCAGGGGTAACCCGCAAACACCAAGTCTCCCCTGAATGTATGTATGGGGGGCTGCAGCAGATATCTCCTATCCCCCTTTTTCTATAGCAAAAGCAACCCCCTAGGTTTCTATTGGGGCTGCTAAATTGTAGAATTTACCAAGCTCCGGAATGCACAGCGTTAGCTACTGAGCTACAGTCCATAGGAACGTCCCTGGCAATGGCCGCTCATACATGCGCAGGTTGATGACCGTGCATGTGCAGTAGTGCTGCCGGTCCTGAACTGTGACGTAAAGTGATTGCATTAGTGATCACTTTACTTCTAACACATCACAGGTACGGACAGAGGCTCTGATTCAGAGCCGGATGCTCTGACAGAGCGCTCGCTCTGAATCAGGGCCGTCCCTCTGAATTTTTAGAGCGGCCTCCTGGCAGCTCGTATAGCTGTGGGTGACCACCCACAGCTATAGCGAGCCGCCAAAAGATGGTTGCGATGGTCAAGACCATCGCGACCATCGGGCTTGCGACAAGACCCTTGTGGTAGGGTCTCGTTGCCGCAAGCCCTGGAGTGCTTTTGGCTCTATCAGAGCCAAAAGCACTCCCACTGACATCACTTGTGGTGTCAGTGGGGCCGGCCCCAGACGGTAGGCGTTCCCATGGGAATGCCTCCATCTGGCCAGCCACACCCCCGGCACGCCCACCAAAGAGGGCGTTGTGTCACTCACCATCGACAGCACGCCCCCTTTGTAGCGAGACCCATAGCGACGGCTTGCCCGTCGCTATCCGGGTCTCGTGCATGCGCACGACGGAGCCGGGTCCATCGTGCGCATGCGCACTGGCCCAACATCGACCCACTTGCGAGCGCTCGCAAGCGGGTCTGACTCAGGCCCAGAGCCTCTGTCCCTGCATGTGTTTAATGTTACATCTCAGCAATCTTTCATTTTTTATTGCTGCGATAAGCGGCTATAACAAATTATAATAATTATAAATAAATATGCCCCTTTGTGTTTTAGTTTTGGTGGTAATTATAGTTTACACCATAGCAACCTGTGCTTTATGTTGATTTAAAGTTTATCTGTAACCATGCCAAAGTATCAGCACATGTGTGAATACATGATAAAGAGCATCTGTTTTTCTTTTTCTTCTTTTCTATTTTTTTTTAATATATGGTAAGCATTCCAGTAATGGAACCAAAGGTTCCAGATACCGCAGAGTCTGGATTACTCTTTATTAGAGATGAGCAGGCCCATTTCTCAGAGAACCGAGCCCACCTGTAATTTCGGGGATCCAGGGGGATCCGAGACACAGCTCGGATCTCTCTGCATGCCCCAGATCCCTAATTGAGGCAAAAACTCGCAATCCCGCTGTTAGATCTTGTGCTTAACACTGATTGGCTGACCGTCTGCGTTAAGCCCATTGAATTCAATGGGCACAGGAGGAAGGTAGATGCTGCAAATCCCCTTGTCTGACAACGCTGCTCCTCCCACTGCTAGCACCCCCGCTGCCGTCACTGCTGTCACCCCCATGCTGCTGACACTGCTGGCACCCTGCATTGAGGACACCACCGGCACCCATGCACTGCTGACACCGCCAACTCCCCCACACTGAGGGCTCCGCTGGCACCCATGCACCCCCGCTCTGCCGATACATCCGACACCCTGCACTGAGGACACTGCCAGCATCCCTGCACTGCTGCTCCACTTACTGAGGACACCGTCAGCAACCCCCACTGCCGACACTGTCGGCACTCCCACACTGAGGACACCACCGGCACCCCAGCACTGCTGACACTGTCAGCACACAAGCACTGAGGACACCGATGACACCCCCGCTCTGCCGACACCGCTGGCACCCTGCACTGAGGACACTGCCAGCACCCATGCACTGCTGACACCGCCAACTCCCCCACACTGAGGGCTCCGCTGGCACCCATGCACCCCCGCTCTGCCGACACATCCGACACCCTGCACTGAGGACACTGCCAGCATCCCCGCACTGCTGCTCCACTTACTGAGGACACCGTCAGCAACCCCCACTGCCGACACTGTCGGCACTCCCACACTGAGGACACCACCGGCACCCCCGCACTGCCGACACTGTCAGCACACAAGCACTGAGGACACCGATGACACCCCCGCTCTGCCGACACCGCTGGCACCCTGCACTGAGGACACTGCCAGCACCCCCGCACTGCCGTCCCACAAACTGAGGGTACCGCCGGCACCTCCGCACTGCCAACACCGTCAGTATCCCTGCACTGAGGACACCACTGGCACTCTCACATTGAGGACAGCACCCCGCACTGCCAACACTGCTGTCATAATAAGTGCACTATTGGTGTATCCAACCCACACTGTTCCCTGCACTGTATTCAACCCACACTGTATGACACACTGTATCCGACCTGCACTATATCCAATCCATACTGTCCCGCACTGTATCTGACTCACACTGTATCCAACACTATAACCAACCTGCACCAACCGACTATGTATCCCACACTATAACTGACCCGCACTGTACTTAACCCACACTGTATCCGACCTGCACTATAAACTGCACCGTGACCAACTTACACTGTACCCTGCACTGTATTCAACCCACACTGTATAACACACTATCGGCCTGATTCAGAGCCGGTCGCAAGCGCTGAGCGCTCGCAACCAGGTCGATGGCGGCCCAGAGTACTTGTTCACGACGGAGCCGGCTCCGTCGTGCGCATGCGCGAGACCCGGATAGCAACGGGCAATCCGTCGCTCCGGGTCTCGCACCAAAGGGGGCGTGCTGTCGATGTTGAGTGACAGCACACCCCCTTTGGTGGGCGGGCCGGGGGGGTGGCTGCCCTGACAGAGGCAATCCCATGGGAATGCCTACCGTTTGGGGGTGGCATTCCCAGCCTCTGTTGGAGCTGAAAGCTCTCTGGGCCTTGCGGCCATGAGACCCTACCACAAGGGTCTCATCGCAAGCCCGATGGTCGCGATGGTCTTGCGGCCTCCTGGCCGCTCGCAAAGCTGTGGGTGACCACTCACAGCTATAGCGAGTGGCCAGGAAGATGGTCAAGACCATCGCGACCATCGGGCTTGCGACGAGACCCTTGTCGTAGGGTCTTGTTGCCGCAAGCCCCAGAGAGATTTCGGCTCTAACCGTGCCGAAATCTCTCACAAGTGATGTCAGTGGGGCCAGCCCCAAATGGAGGCGTTCACATGGGAACGCCTCCGTTTGGGCAGCCACTCCCCCGGCCCGCCCACCAAAAGGGGCGTGCTGTCACTCAACATTGACAGCACGCCCCCTTTGGTACGAGGCCCGGAGCGACAGATTGCCCGTCGCTATCCGGGTCTCGCGCATGCGCACGACGGAGCCGGCTCCGTCGTGCGCATGCATTCTGGGCCATCATCGACCCGGTTGTGAGCGCCCATCGACCCGGTTGCGAGTGCTCATCGCTTGCGACTGGGTCTGAATCAGGCCCTGTATCCGACCCGCACTGTATTCCACACTGTAACCGACTCACACTGTATCCAACACACACTGTGGACCTCATTTAGAGTCGGTCGTTGCGGCTGCACGGTCGTAAGGTAAAAGGGGCCGGATATGCAAATGAAGCGCTCGCAAGTTGCGTCGTTAAGATGAGATCGTTAGCTGGACGAGTGAGGGGAGGATGCGGCCGTAAGACTAAAAATACGCCCCCTTCTCGTTCGCATTACACGTCATCTCCGGGCATATAAGGATTAATCGACACCATCGGGAATCATCGGAGCTGGTTGTAGAGCTTAAGGTTGACCATACCCTCTCTTAAGCACTACGATCAAGTCAGTGTAAAAACCTCCCATGTCACATGTGCCATGACACTACTTAGTTAATTATGCACTCCCATAAAACGCTGTTTGCATAGTCAGGCACGCCTGCGTTTGGATCTCCACTCCCCCGTTCACAAGCATCTTCCCCTGTTACCACCCACAAACGCCTCATCCTGTCACTCAAACTAATGACCTGGCCAAGTTGAAGGAGAGAGCAATTTCTGATTGCAATAGCTATTTTGCGCACGCACATTGCAAATTTTACACATGCGCAGTTTAGCGAACATCGGTGGTGTACGACCGTGCGGCCGCAACGACCGACTCTGAATGAGGTCCTCTATCCCACACTGTATCCGACCTGCACTGCATCCAACCTGGACTGTACGCAACCCACACTGTATCTGACCTGCATTGAATGTGACCTGCACTTTATCCCACACTGTAACCGACTCACTGTATCCAACACACACTGTATCCTGCACTGTATCTGACCTGCACTGTAGCCAACCCGCACTGTAGCCCACACTGTAACCGGCTCACACTGTATCCAACACACACTCTATCCTGTGCTGTATCCGACCTGCACTGTATCCAACCTGTACTGTATGCAACCCACACTGTATCCAACCTGCACTGCATTTGACCTGCATTGTATGCGACCTGCACCGAATCCGACCTGCACTGTTTCTGACTTCATTGTATACAACCTGAACTGTGGCCCTGATTCAGACCCGGTCGCTCTGACAGAGCGCTCGCTCTGAATCAGGGCCGGGCTTTTTTTCTTTTAGAACGGCCTCCTGGCCGCTCGTATAGCTGTGGGTGACCACCCACAGCTACAGCGAGCGGCCATGATGATGGTCGCTGTGGCCGGAGGCTGACCACACGTGATTAAAATGGCTGCCAAGGCATTGAGGGGATTAACCCTCATGCCATTGCGCCATTTTTAAAAGGACAGTTTAACAGCACACTGCACATGGTTTATAATAAACTGTATTAAAATATATATGTATTGCTGTAATGCACTGCAGCTGCTCTGCAATGCATTAGTGCATGAAGCAACATATATTTAATAGGCTATGCACTTATAAGGAATGTATAAGTTGTTTTGTTTTAGAAGGCTGTAACATTTAAGTCAAATGGTTATGAGACACTCTCACCTCCTGACATAGGAAGTGATATGTTAATTGTCCTGACCTATGCTAGTGGTCAGACCCATTGTGTAACAAAGCTTTCTTTGAAGTGCATTCCAAGTGAGACCAGGATGGAAGCTGTGAAGGTGTGAAGAGAGTCAATGGCCTGAGACTATCTCTCCTGTGTGTGTGCACTTCTGAGGGAAAGAAGTGTTTGTTTTTTCATGATTATTGCAGGAAGACCAAAGCGAATATTATTGCTGGTTATCCTACATAGATATTTTGTCACTGTGTGATAAATGTATCAAAGGATGAAAGTAAATTACCAGTTCCTGTGGAATGTGAGTTGTAATTACATTTGGGATAGATGGTCTGATTGGGTTACAAGACCAACTGTGGGTGGATTTCACCATGCTGTATAATGTGTTCTGACTATATATACAGGTCCTGTGAGCCTGTATTTTTGTACAACCCTGTAACTTCTTTGAGGAGAAGAATTGCTTGATAAGATTTCTTGTATGCGATGTACCCCTTCATCCGGAAGGACGAGTCTTCTTCAAGTCTTTGAGCAATAAACATCTTGCCTGACTTCAATTGTATCTCAATCCTGCGACCATCAGAATTGCGCCAAACGCTATTCCGTTCTCCAGCTGTTCTGGGTAAGAGCTCCGTGACTCCAAGTTCAAGCCCTCTGCCAAGCTACCGTGCAGACCTGGTCCATTGCGAGGGATCAGGAGGAATCAGCCGACACCAATCAGGGGGTGTGGCCGCAGCTAGTCAAACGCATAAGCAGCAGAAGCGGTTCCAGGTGCTGAGGTAGGAGCCTGAGGGTAATGTAACAGCGGTTCCAAACGCTGATGGTAGAGTTTGGTGGTGGCAGCATCGTTACACGCCCACGGCGCAGTGGGCAGAGTCAGTGACAGGCAGCCATTGTCTGTGAGTGGGAGTCCAAAAGCGCTAACCCGTGACCAGGGCCGGTCTAGGCGAAAGGTGTCCGGTCACAGACGCGATGGTCAAGACCATCGCGACCATCGGGCTTGCGACGAGACCCTTGTGGTAGGCTCTCGTGGCCGCAAGCCCCAGAGAGCTTTCGGCTCTAACAGAGCCGGAAGCTCTCCACTGACATCACTTGTGATGTCAGTGGGGCCGCCCCCAAACGCCTCTGTTTGGGCAGCTACCCCCCCCGACCCGCCCACCAAAGGGGGCGAGCTGTCACTCAACATCGACAGCTCGCCCCCTTTGTTGCGAGACCCGGAGCGACGGAGTGCCCGTCGCTATCCAGGTCTCGCGCATGCGCACGACGGAGCCGGCTCCGTCATGCGCATGCGCTCTGGGCCACCATTGAACCGGTTGCGAGCGCTCAGCGCTTGCGACCGGGTCTGAATCAGGCCATCTATCCGACCTGCACCGTTTCTGACTCGCAGGTAGGGAGCACTGTTTTTATGGTCAGGGAGATTTGGGGGAATTGATCAACAAAAAGGCTGATTGATCAGGGCTTTACATGGGCACAGAGTGCCAGTTATCGGTGGCCCAGTGCCCCCAGGAGCAAAATACAGATTGGGCAGTGAGAATAGGCATGTTCTGGGGGCATGTTCACTTGTGTAGGGGGCATTCATGCCTGCTGTTGCTATTTACACATGGTTTAAGGTTTTTTTGTTTGTACTTACACATGGTTTAGGGTTTTTTTGTTTGTACTTACACATGGTTTAGGGTTTTTTTGTTTGTACTTACACATGGTTTAGGGTTTTTTGTTTGCTGCTTGTTAACTACGACAAATTGTTTCGAGCAAGGATATTCCACGTACGATGTTTAGTAAATTTCTGTGCTGGATTGTTTTCTATTGAATGTACTTGCGAGTTGGTTTGATTGGTTATTGCTAATACAGTAGCTGTATTGATATTTTATTGTATTTTGTTAATAAGTGGGAGATCACTTGGATCACATAAACCAGATTTACCTTTCTTAGATATACGTAGGCCAACATAGCCTATGGATCCCTGATTATGATGTTTTTTTGATCCACCACATTTTTTTATTGAAAAGGATTGCACTGTATTTTATTGGTATCTGTATTGTATATAGTATGCAACAGTGTTCTTAAATTATTTTCTTAAACACGTGTGGTTGTTCAAACAAGTGCTCCATCTATATTTTCTAGATTTTCTCTTTTAGCAGGTAGCAGATCCTGCTGGTGGTGCTGCCAGTTTGAAGCCAATATATATTGACTGATTGATTTTTCTTGTTTAGTACAGTACATTACTAATTTGGAAAACATTTTGTAAATAGAAATAACTGCCATGTGTTTGTGCCGCTGCTCTGCTGGTTGCTTAGGTTAGCCAGCCTGTGGCCTATGTTGGTGAACAATATTGTGTGAGGTGGTCAAAATTGATTGGAAATGACTGGAAATTAATTTTATTGAGGTTAATAATACTGTAGGAACAAAAAAAGGCCCAATTTATGTGATTTCAGCTGTTTTTATGATTTTTTAGAAAAATACAGATTCAAAACTAAAACATGCAAGGGTGGTTTTGCAAAACCAAAACCAGATCCAAAACCTTGAAGGAGATACAGATGCAAAACCAAAACATGTGGGTCGGCGCACATCTCTACTGTTTACTGTATATATAGCAGGTTCAGGGGTGTTTTAAGAGAGGAGGGGTTCCCAAAGATTCTTGTATCATGGTGCCTTAGAGCAGGCATGTCAAACATGCGGCCAAATAAACATTTTATGTGGCCCGACTGTGTGGACCCAAATACAAATATCATGTTGGCCAAACCCACTGGCGTAACTAGCGTAGGTGCAGGGGTGCGGCTGCTATGGGGCCCGGACCCAGGGGCTGGCTGGCAACTTTTAGCCTGGGGGGCAAATGCATGCAGGTGGCCCTGGCAGAGGAGTAGCGTGTAGCCAGGGGGCTCGTCGCATGTGCGTGCTATGGCGCGCCCCCCCCTCAAGTGTTCCAGGGAGGAGGCAGGTCCATATGGGATTAATGTAAAGTAAAAATAAAGATTAGGGGCAGCCCCCTGTAGTGGTGCTCATATGCAGTGCTACCTGTGCCCCAGGAGAGGACCCCCTTATGCAGGCCTCCAGTAGTGCCCCCAGTAGTGATCCCCCTATGCAGTGCCCCTTATACAATGCCCCCAGTAGTGGTCCCCCCTGTGCCCCCAGTAGTAAGCCCCTTATATAGTGCCCCCAGTAGTGGTACCCCATATGCAGTGCCCCCAGTAGTAGTCCCCCCCCTTGTAGTGCCCCCAGTAGTGGTCTCCCCCTTGTAGTGCCCCCAGTAGTGCTCTTCCCCTTGTAGTGCCCCCAGTAGTGCTCTCCCCCTTGTAGTGCCCCCAGCAGTAGTCCCCCCCCCTTGTAGTGCCCCCAGTAGTGGTCTCCTCCTTGTAGTGCGGTAGGCACATGTAATAAAAAAAACACTTACCTGAATCCCCACTCCCGCCAGTGCCATCCGCTCCTCCGTTCGTCCTCCCGGGCCGGGTCGCTCTGCATTATGAGAGAGACATCATGACATCTCTCCCATTACCCACTGCAGAAGCTGGAAGATGGAGCGGCTCGTCCAGTGGGCGCAGCAGCAGTCAGTGAGAGTCTGACAGACTCTCATTGGCTGCCACTCAAAACAAACACACAGCTGCCGGCGCTAGCGGCTGTGTGTTTGTCAGTCACTCTGTAGCACTGACCGAACTCCGTCCAGTCAGCGCTACATGCGCGGTGCAACTGTGTCACAGACACATAGCGCTGTGGCCCGGGGGGCACATGGCACCCTGCCCCCTGGCCCAGCCCGCCACTGCCCGGACTGACCCGTGACCCGGCCCTCCCCCTGCACCTACGGTAGTTGGTAGCAGGTCAGCCATGGCTGTGCAATACCCAGCAGCACCGGGCTTAAGCTCCGCACCCGCAATTAAGCCCCGTCTCCCGATGACGTCAATCACCGGAAGGGCAGGGGGAATCAGGCATGAAAGGAGTGTGGCCTCATGGGTGATCAAGGGGGCATGGCCTCTCGGAAGATCAAGGGGGCGTGGCCTCCCTGGAGATCAAGGGGCATGGCCTCTCTGGAGATCAAGGGGGTGTGGCCTCACTTAAGGCGCAATCACCGCACCCTGGCTGCAGCCTGTGACGTTGGGGCCTGAGTCTATAAAGTCTCAGGTTCCCGGCATCCTGGTGGAGGGGGAGCGAGCAGTCCAACAGATGCAGAGCAGACTCAGGGGGCCTGTGAAAATTTTGCTATGGGGCCCCTCTAGGTCTAGTTACGCCCCTGCCCAAACCCCTGCCGCGATCGGAGCTGAGCTCCGATCGGGCAATGTTTACTGTATTTAAAACTGGGAACACTGGTCTCTAAAGCTATCAGAGACTAAAGAAGCCTCTGATCACTTTAGAGGCCAACGTTCCCAGTAATGTAGTTCATGGGTCACCCGCGATGAGAGGAGAAGTCTCCTGCTGGATCTAGTTAGATCCAGTCAGCGGCAGTGTCTACGCGGGAGTGGTGCCCAGCAGCCAGCGAGAAGAGAGGTAAGTAAGAGAGGTAAGTACTGCAGTGGGACCTGTTTTACACTGGGAGGAGGCACAGCATAAAGGGCACTACTATAGGTATTACTGGGGGCACAACATAAGGGAAACTACTGTGGGCACTGCATAATGGGCACTACTGAGGGCACTACATAAGGGGCACTGCATATTGGGTACTACTGTGGGCACTCTAAAATGGGCACTACATAAGGGGCACTACTAGGGGCATTATGGGGGACACTGCATGAGGAGCACTACTGGGGGCACTGCATAATGGGCACTACTGTGGGCACTGCATAAGGGGCTCTACTAGGGGCATTACTGGGGGCACTACTAAGGGTATTACTGGGGGCACTGCATAATGGGCACTACTGGAGGCACTGCATAATGGGCACTACTGGAGACACTGCATAATGGGAACTACTGTGGGCAGGGGCGGATTGGCCATTACCTTCAGCGGGAAGTTTCCCGGTGAGCCGATTGGTCTCTGGGGCCGCTTGTCACCTGTGGCCCCACCCCCCTAACCCGTCACTGCTTTCTTGTATGACAAGCAGCCCGCTGGCTGCCTGTCACACCTCATAGAGCGGCCCGACTATATTGCGAGAAGAGGAAAGGAAGTCCATTAAGGAAGCTAAGGTGCATGTGACTCCGTGCACCTTGGAGGCGGCAGAGCGGGTCCGTATCCGGCAGTAAAGGTAAGTATAGCACTGCCAAACCCCCGTTGCTGCCACTAGTCCCCCGCTGCTGCCACTAGTCCCCTGCTGCTGCCGCTAGTCCCCCGCTGCTGCCGCTAGTTCCCCGCTGCTGCCGCTAGTCCCCTGCTGTGCAGGTACCGGCAGCAGGTGCTGGCAGACAGGAGACAGGCTGTGCCTTGAGGCTGTGATGTGAAGGGCTGAGGTGATGTGAAGGGCTGTGCTGTGCTGTGAGGGGCTGTGCCACAAAGGGACTGTGGTTTGAGGGGCTGAGCTGCAAAGGGACTGGTGGAGGGCCTGTGGTTTGTGGGTGTACTGTGAGAGGCTGTGCTGAGGGGGCCTGTGATGTAAGGTGCTGTGCTATGAGGGGCATTGCTATGTGGGGGACAATGCTGTGAGGAGCTGTGATATGGGGCCTGTGCTATGAGGGGGGCTGTGCTGTGACAGGCTGTAATGATGGGTTTTGCTCTAAGGGGGGATGTCATATGAGGGAGACTCTGCTGTGAGCGGGCTGTGCTGTTAGAGGGTCTGTGCGATGCGGGCGATTGTGCTGTGAGGGGCTGTGTTTTGGGGGGCTGTGTTGAGGGGGGTTGTGTTGAGGGGGGCTGTGTTGAGGGGGACTGTGTTGTGGGGTGCTGTCATATGAGGGAGATTGTGCTGAGGGGGGCTGTGGTGTGGAAGACTGTGCTATGAGGGGGCTGTGATGAGGAGGGCTGTGCTGTGAGGGGCTATGAAGGGGGCTATGAGCAGTGCTGTGAGGGGAGAGGGTTTTGCTGTGCTGCGGGAGGATGCTGTGATGTGGGGAGGGGGTTGACACTGGGAGCACAGAGAAGATGGTGCCAGGGAAAAAGGAGATGGCCCTGGGGCAAAGAGTAGCTGCAGCTGGACAGTGGGATGTATTGGAGAGACCCAGGTGGATGGTATTGGAGAATGACAGGGGAATGATGCTGGTGAGATACAGGGGGATGGTACTGGCGAGAACCTCTGTTGCATGTTGATGACATTGGCTTTATTCCTACGCTAACAGGCGGCTTCCGGACCATGTGATCTCCTGCATGAATAGTGAAAACTGGCTGAGGACACTGCCTGTCCAGGGAGGATCAATTTCTTCAGAGTTGCAAAGAAATCATATAGGTAAGAAAATACTTATTCACATGCTGTGTTTATTGTCTGGTGAGAAGGACTGGGGGCATATCCATCAGCTCCCGGAGCATTGGGCATGTTCACAGTATGATGAAAACAAGGAGACCAGCTTGCGGGCATAGCATTTCACACAAGGTCACACCCCTTGCCACAAAGCCACGCCCCTGGCCGCAAAGCCACACCCACTTTTTCGGCGCGCGCCTTCACCGCGCACGCATAGGGCCTCTTTCTTGTTTTTTTCCAGGGCCACTTTCATTTCCCAATCCGCCCCTGACTGGGGGCACTGCATAATGGGCACTCACGAGGGTACTGCATAAGGGGCTCTAACACAGGTGGCATTGCATAAGGGGCTCTTATACAGGGGGCATTGCATAATGGGCACAACTATAGTGGTATTGCATAAGGAGCTCTAATACAGGGGTCATTGCATAATGGGCACAACTACAGTGGCATTGCACAAGTGGCTCTTATACAGGGGGCATTGCATAATGGGTACAACTACAGTTGCATTGCATAAGGAGCTCTTACACAGGGGGCATTGCATAAGGGGCACAACTTCAGGGGGCATTGCATAAGGGACGCTAATACAGGGGGCATTGCATAAGGGGCTCTAATACAGGGGGACATTGCATAAGGGGCACTGCATTTGTTTTTATTAATAATAAACCTTTCAAAATTGCATATGACTTTTTTGTTTTCTTGCGGCCCCCACACACTATTAGACTATTAGACTATTGACCGTAATTAATATGACTGGAACATCAACCCATGGCACCTCTGCAAGAGCCCTGCGGCACCTCGGAGTGCCAGGGCACCCAGTTTAGGAACCACTGCTACAGCATATTAAAAGCAGTAGCATAGCTAGGGGGAAACAGAGGGAACAAATGCTCCTCCTAAAACAGTGGTCCAGCATGTGTGTAGCCTTAGAGAGTCAGCCCATGGCCATTTACACAGCCTGCATTACTCACAGATTACTCACAGATGCGCCCAGTTACATTGTGGCTGATCGCGCCACAAACATGCCCACGCATCGTGCCATGCAATTCCCTGTGCCTGCATACTCTACAGTACGGTATGGCGCACACTGCGATCACACCAAGCATTCCTATGGAGACACGAATGCAGTGCGTGTATCTGCTCACAGGTGCGTGTCTTGCGATATGCGTGACGTGATTTGCAAAAAAATGTGTCAATGAGTTTCCTGCATCCACTGGTTCTGGTGGTGTCTAGTCCCCCTCCTCCACATTCTTCACTACATATTCCATGAGTCCTTCCAAAAGATTCCACACCACTGCCATATTGCCATACCCACATTGGAAAGGAGGCATGGGTACTTTTTTCATAGGATACCTGTGTCCTAAATGAGCAATTATGTACAACTTGAGGAATTTGCCTCTCATCTCTTTTGTTGGGTGGGGACTTAGGGGGTAATTCAGTCCCGGTCGTTAGCGCCAATGCGCTCGGACCTGGTCGATGGCCCCCCACAGATCATGCGCGCGACGGAGCCGGTGCCGTCGTGAGTATGCGTGAGACCCGCTACGACCGACAGCGCCGGTCGTAGCGGGTCTCGTTCCAAAGGGGGCGAGCTGTCAATGTTGATTGACAGCTCGCCCCGTTTGGAAGGCGGGCCGGGGGGGTGGCAGCCCAAACGGGGGCGTTCCCATGGGGGCGGCCCCACTGACATCACTAGTGATGTCAGTGGAGAGCTTCCGGCTCAGACAGAGCCGAAAGCTCTCCGGGGCTTACGACAAGGGAGACCCTACCCTAGGGTCTCCTCGTAAGCCCCGATGGTCACCTTAGGCGGTCGTAAGGCTGTGGGTGTTAACCCACAGCCTTACCACCGCAAAGGAGGACGTCTTGAAAATTCAAGAGGTCCTCCCCTCATTCAGACCGACCGCACGCTCTGTGCGACCGGCTCTGAATGAGGTCCTTAAGGTGGCCATACACGGTGAGATTCAAAAGTTGGTCAGATCAGTTGTACGATTTCCCATGAAAATTCTTCCCTTCAGATACAGGACAATTTTTATTTAAAATGCAACTATTTCATATAAGACCATACGATTTGATCAATCACATCACATAATGTAAATTCCTACACGATCAGTTGAAATCTCTCTGCAAAACCATCTGATCTGCGATCCAACTAGATGACAGCGGGGACGCGCATCGGGGTCGCAGAAGACTCAAAATACAACTATTTTCAAATGATTGGTCTGTCCAACCTATAGAAACTGCCCAAATCGTGTGATCAATCGTCCCGTGTATGGCCAGCATTACAGATGCTTTTCCTGCTGTTTGTGAAACTGCACATTAATAAGTATGACGTTTTCTATTTTTAAAATGTAAAAAAATAAATAAATCAGGATTACGATTTGCAGGCATGTCACGTTTGAAGATAGTAGTTTGGGTATTTTCCTGCAGTTTTACCTTTAAAAAATCTGGCTTTTTGTAACCTG
The DNA here is from genome assembly GCA_031769625.1 of Taudactylus pleione. Classification (NCBI taxonomy): domain Eukaryota; kingdom Metazoa; phylum Chordata; class Amphibia; order Anura; family Myobatrachidae; genus Taudactylus; species Taudactylus pleione. The sequence continues at coordinate 1,514,297 of JAUIMM010000364.1, read as the reverse complement.
CCAAAAAACACACCAAAACAGTTATTTAACCAAATTCCTGCTTGATCAATTGTACGTCTTCATTATGCTTCCAGTAACTTTCACCCACACACTTGTAACATTTACAAGCGTACACCCAATTACTACAGAACTTGTAATTAAAATTCCAGTCAGGTATAGCAAAAAAAAATAATCAGGAGTTGCACATACAGTAAATATTTTACAATCTATATTTTATTTTATAACAATAAAAGCCACCAGGTGGCAGTATTGAGAAGCTGCACTTATGCAATACCGTGGAGGCAGCAATGACTGGTACTCAAGGTAACAGCGTGATTTTTCTGTTGTATACACAGACACAGATTTTTACTTCTCGTGTAGCTATGAAAACTATAATAATGCAGGTTCCATACCAGCAGTAAATACAGCCTTCAAAAGTAAAGAAAAACACAGGCAACAAAATATGGTTCTGCCCATTACCAAGCACTTTATAAGAAATATAAGATTTTTTTAATGTATTTTAACTATTGTTATAGAATATTAAATAATTCAATATTTTGATAATAGAGCTATTAAGTACTAAATATAATTTCATTTGTTTAGCTAATAGAACAATACAAACACTTCTTATTTTAGATAATATATTTACATTTACTAAAGGAGATGACACCACAACAAAATAGTGATTTATGTATCAACAACATTCTGTTACAATGGGACAAACAATATATTGTGAATAAGCACTCTCATTAAATCAGCCTCTTATATCTTATAACAGAGAATTCAAATGGCTTGCAATGAAAACAACACCTAAACTCGGGATGAAGTTATGAGACCGGCGGTCAGGACGCCGTGGGTCTAAATCCTGATGGGGAAAGCCCGACAAGGGACTTAAGATGGGCTTCGAAATACCGATGCCTATCTTAATCCCGATGCCGGAATCCAGAAGGATAACTGTCCGAACTAGGTAAGTCCGGGGTGCCCTTAGCATTAGCCTAGGGGGAGGGGGGTTAGGTTTAGATAGCATAGCAGGGTTAGGTTTTTGGGGGGGAGGGTTAGAGTTAGTCACCATTAGGGGGAAGGGTTAGGGTTAGGCACCACTGGGGGGGGGTTAGGGATAGGCACGAAGCGGGGAGACTTAGGTTTAGACACTAATGGGGAGGGTGAGGGTTGCGGCAGTGCCTTGCACCGGGGCCCGCTGTGGTGCAGGGGCCCATAACCGCCTGCATCCAACAGCGCCGCTGCACCGGCCGCCAGTGTCCCCCGGGCCCCACAGTATTTAAGTGTAGTGCGGACTGCAGTGATAGCCGTCCGCACTACACAGTAACAAACATACCACCGACAGCGGCAGCGTTGTTTTTGTTATAGCAGCCAATGAGAGTCAGACAGACTTTCATTTTTTGCTGCATCCACGGAGGGAGCCGGTGGGTGATGGGAGAAACGTCATGACGTCTCTACCATTGTGCAGAGCGGGAGGACAGAGGAGCTGACGGGGATTCAGGTAAGTGTGTTTTTTTTGTGTTTCTCTTATATATGTAGGGGGGCACTACTGGGGGCACTGTATAAGGGGCACTACTGGGAGCACTGCATAGTGGGTACCACTACTGGGGGGCACTGTATAAGGGGCACTGCATAGGGGGACCACTACTGGGGGCACTGTATAAGGGGCACTGCATAGGGGGACCACTACTGGGGCCACTGTATAAGGGGCACTATTGGGAGCACTGCATAGGGGGGACCACTACTGGGGGCACTGTATAAGGGGCACTATTAAGAGCACTGCATAGGGGGGACCACTACTGGGTGCACTGCACAGGGGGGACTACTACTGGGGGCACTATATAAGGGGCACTGCATAGGGGGAATTACTACTGGGGGCACTGTATAAGGGGCACTACTGAGGGCATTGCATAGGGGGAACTACTACTGCGGGCACTGTATAAGGGGCACTACTGGGGGCACTGCATAGGGGGGGCACTGTATAAGGGGAACTACTGGGAGCACTGCTAAGGGGGGACCTCTACTGGAGACACTGCATAGGGGGACCACTACTTGGGGCACTGTATAGGGGCACTGTATAAGGGGCACTACTGAGGGCATTGTATAAGGGGCACTACTGGGGGCACTGCATACGGGGACCACTACTGGGGGCACTGCATACAGGGGGAGAGTTAGGACAGGGGCTCTACCAGGGGGGAGCTGGAGGTGCACGTGCACCGGGTGCGCCGCTGCACCCGTCACCAGTGTCCTCCAGCCCAGCGCTGCAGGGGGGCTCCAAGCCGGACGCCCGCTGAGGTTTTATTACAGGCGGGTGCCCGGCTCTTACCACTTATATATTGTATTTATCATTGTACAAGATGTCTTTTAACATTAAAGCAACTATTTTTATTTTAGGGTTACGCTGGGTGTAGGTAGGGGGTGGTGGTGACTGGGGGAAAGGTGGGGAAGGGGGGATGAGAGTGTATGGGGGGGCGAGTGGATGGGGAGATGGGGGAAGCCTGTGGGGTGGTTGTGTATGGTAAGATATACTGGTGTAGGGTGGTGTGTGATGCTGGTGTGAATAAATACTAGACAGTAAATACAGGGTGAACAGGTATTTATTGCAGTATACAAATTGGAGACACAGTGCTAGAAGTACTTATGCAAGTCCCTCCTGGGCTCAGAACCGTGTGAAGCTCGTTACATTCCAAGGGGAAAAGTCCATACCCTGTTGGTGAGGGGTGGGCATATAGTTCCAATGTGGGGGTAGCTTGGCCGGCTCCGTGGATGCACAGTCCGGGGTGTTCTAGTGCTAGAGCGGTGTCCCACTTTATCACTTACCGGTAAGTGTGGTGGGTGGGGGAGTGGTCCAGCTGGAGCCTCGTGTCCTTGTCGCATGGGTGCACTGGTGTTGGACCTGGGGCGTTGTGCTGTGGTTCCCGTGCAGTCCTGGCTGCTCAAGGCAGGATCATATGTGTGGATGTTGCACCACTGATTTGCCTCACTCGTTCTGGTGCGTGGCGTCACCTTGCCGGTGGTGTGGGCAGGGTGGTGATTACCATGGCAGGTAACACTCGATGTCTTGGCGGTGGATCAGGTCCCTTCTTGGGGGGCAGTCCTGCGGCTCTCTTGGCCGATGTCGATAACCACGTGTCCGCGTGTTCCTCACTGTGTGCTGGTGACAGGCTGGGAACGTGATGTTCAGCATTCCTCTCGCCCCTAACTTCCAGTTCCAGGGGCAGGGGGGTTTGGCTTTCACAGTGTTTGGCTCTGGTCCAGCTGGGGAATGGTGTGCTGTATGCAGTGGGTAGCGCTGATGTGTGGCAGCTGGTGTAGCTGTCTGTAGCTTGGTCTTGGTAGGTCTTTATGCTGGGTACACCCTAGGTCAGAGGTTCCCAAACGCAGTCCTCAAGGCTCCCCAACAGTTCAGAATTTAGAGATATCCATGGTTGAGCACAGATGACTTAGGGCCTGATTCAGAGCCGGACGCTCTGACCAGAGCGCTCGCTCTGAATCAGGGCCCTCCTCCATTAAAATGGAGCGTCCTCCTGGACGCTCGTATAGCTGTGGGTCACCACCCACAGCATATACGAGCGTCCAAAAAGATGGTTGAGATGGTCTTGACCATCGCGACCAACGGACTTGCGACGGAGACCCTGTGGTAGGGTCTCCCTGCCACAAGCCCTGGAGTGATTTTGGCTCTATCAGAGCCAAAATCACTCCCACTGACATCACTAGTGATGTCAGTGGGGCCGGCTTCAGATGGTAGGCGTTCCCATGGGAACGCCTCCGTCTGGCAGGCACGCCCACCAAAGGGGGCGTGCTGTCAGTCACCATCGACAGCACGCCCCCTTGGTGCGAGACCCGGAGCGACAGCTTGGCTGTCGCAGTACGGGTCTCGCGCATGCGCACGACAGAGCTCCCTCCGTCGTGCGCATGCGCAGTGGGAAACATCGACCCACTTGCGAGCGCACTGCCGCTTGCCAGTGGGTCTGAATGACCCCCTTAATTTGTACCTCAATCAAGCTGATTTAACCACCTTTACTCAACCATGGATATCTGTCAAATCTGAACTGTTGGGGAGCCTTGAGGACCATGTTTGGGAACCTCTGCCCTAGGTAATATATATCGTTTGTACAGCCGAACTATATATCGTACTACCCATCTGCATGTGTGTACACACAATATATCTGTGAGCGATGCCTTTCACAGATATATCGCATCAACCAAGAAGTGTGGCGGATGCGATACATCATACAGATATATCGTTTACAAAGTGTGAACACACGACCAAATAACTGCATGTTATGGGGGCCACAGGAACCATCGGAAACTACATCGAAACTGGATGGGCATATTTTAATGATTTTTCTTGCCAGACACACAGTACAGTATCATGCAAGTAATTGCAAAGTGTGAATGTCACAGCCAGGGTTTCTCGGCATGGTACTCGCTGGGTATTACCTGTGAGGTCTTTATGGCGGGGGGTCTCTGGCAGCGGTGCTGGTGTTTGGCGAGGGGTATTGGCTGCGCGTGGTTCTGTGCGAGCACATTGTCACTAGGCCTGGTGAGGTCTGGCGGTGTTTCCGTTCCGTTGGCATGGGCACCGCCATCTTGCCTGCGGCCATGTGATTCCGGCTGTCCAATCCTGGTAGGTCATGTGCTCATTCCAGCCAGTCACAGCACAGCACTGAGTATTTAGGAAGGTCCAGAGCCTTCCTTCCTTGGCCAGTGCAACGTGTATCTCAGCTGCGGCTGAGAGAGAGTACCTGTGCCTTACCTGCCTGTTTGTTATACGCTCCTAGCCTGAACCTTGCCTGCTCCAACCTGCTGTATTTACCCTGCACCCTGCACATACCTTTTACCTGCCTGAGTATCTGAACCTGCTGTTCCCTGCACCTTGCATCCCTTCACTCCCAGCTGGACTGAATTACCTCAGCCTGCATTTGTTACAGCTCACCATACCTGTATTCATTACAGCTCATCATTCCTGTATTCAGTTACAGCTCATCATATCTGCACTCTGTTACAGCTCACCAGTGGCGTAACTAGGGCAGGGCGAGCAGGGTGCATGCCCTGGGCACCGTGGGACCAGTGGCGTGGGGGGGCGCCGCCGGCCACGGTACCAGCCAGCCCTAGTTAGCCAGTGTAGCACCAACCGCAGTGAGTGCGGTCAGTGCTACACATTTACACAGGACCGGCGCTAGGCTTCCAGCACCGGTCCTGTGCTGCACTGCTGATCCCCTTCCCTCCCCCTGAGCGCTTGCCCAATAGCGCCAGGAGGAGGGTGGCAGGAGGGCTCAAACTGTGCTAACACACACATCACTGTCAGCATGGCAGCGATTTGTGTGTTATTCAGCAGCCAATGAGAGTCAGACAGACTCTCATTGGCTGCTGCTGCTGCACACACTTCTCCGCCAGTGCTGGAGGAGATGTGTGTGTTAAACAGCAGCCAATGAGAATCATATAGACTCTCATTGGCTTCCATCCGGCTCCTGCAGTGGGTAATGGGAGAGACGTCATGATGTCATGATGTCTCCCCCATAATGCAGAGCATGCCAGCCCGGTAGGGCTGACGTGCGGACGTTGCGGTGCCGGGAGCCGGAGCAGGAGCGTGGATGCAGGTAAGTTTTTTATGAATTTTAAATTTTTTTGCTATGTATTGGGAGGGGGGTACCTCTACTGGGGGCAGTAATTGGGGGCACCCTCTACTGGGGGCAGTAATTGAGGGCACCACTGGAGAGAACCTCTACTGGGGGCAGTAATTGGGGTGCACCACTGGGGAGAAACCTCTACTGGGGGCAGTAATTGGGGGGACTACTACTGGGGGCAGTAATTGGGGGGACCACTACTGGGGGCACTAATTGGGGGGGCTACTACTGGGGCACTCCATCAGGGACCACTACTGGGGAGACTACTACTGGGGGCACTTTATAAAGGGCACTGCATAGGGGGAGACTACTACTGGGGGCACTGCATGGGGGACTGCTACTGGAGGGACTATATAATGGGCACTGCATAAGGGGGGTCTACTACTGGGGGCACTATATAATGGGCACTGCATAAGGGGGGGTCTACTACTGGGGGCACTATATAAGGGGCTTACTACTGGAGGCACAAGGGACACTGCACTGGGGGCACTAAATAGGGAGGACCACTACACGTGGCACTGGATAGTCCAAATACCCTAGTTACGCCACTGCAGCTCACCATATTTGTTTACTGGACTGTCCCTGCCTGTCACTATCTGGACATTTCCCATTAACCCCACTATAGTTATCAAGTGCACTTTAGTGCTATACCTGGACTTTTCATTTGCCATTCCTATGTCTTCTAAGTCACCTATTAAAAAACCCACTATTTCATTTAAGTCTGCTTCTGTGTCTGCTCCTATCACCACCCCGGGTCCACAACAAATTCAGAACCTCACAATGAATGCTTACCAAAATCGTTACATCATTCTAGTGTGTATCCCACATTAGTGGTCTGTAGACTTTTCTGAAAAAATATCTAAAAATAAATGCAAGGACCAAAAGGAAAATAAACTGGGTTGAACGATTACATTCAATGCACAATTTGATCTCATATCAAACCTGTATATCGGGGGCATAAGTACTGTAGTATGTGAATGTGGCCAATGTGTAAATTGTCCTAACTGTAAGGTGCTGTCTATACTATAATACTGACGCAAGTGGCCGTTCGTACGTTTGGCGTACGTAAAAAAATATGTAAATTCAAGCACTCGTTCGTATTTTCGAACGCAGCCAAACATCCTCCCCAAACTCTACCGACCCCTCCTCTAACTAACGAGCGTGCCAAATAGCGAGCGTACATCCCCGAAATGGCTTGAAGGGAACGCACGCACAAGTACAAACCGGAAGTGGGACTGTCAGATTTCGATTAACTGCTCGTTTATTCTGCCTACCTCCCTCAATCGTATCATGGCAATCAATATATCAATTAGCTTAATTGTTTTTTTGTTTTCTTTTCACAATGCAATAAACTTTAATCTTGTCCGTGTTTGTGTTTACCCGCAGAATACGTACGGCTTAAACATTCGCTTTTATTTGTCAAAATACATGTTAGAGCCAATTAAACAATTGTTTTATTTGTTTTTAACCACGCATATTTTCCGGGGTTCATTTCTTTATTTAAATTTGCTTACGCATGTCACTGCATCAAGCCTATCAGAACTCTCAAGAGATTTCTGGCCCTGTCGAACACATGACTCATACACTAACCAATAGAATTGGTCCTGTTAATTACCCAAATACATTAGCCAATCAAAATTATTTTCGGGTCTTTATTAAAAATGATTTTTAACAAATACACCATTGCCATCATGAGAGCCTCGGCATTCACCAGGCGCGAGCTGCTGGTGTTAACCGAGGTGATGGATAGGCGGATCACCAGCCAGCCTCCACCCATCACAAATCGCGAGAAGCGTTCCGCATATGTGGAGGTACGTGGCCGCCTGCATTCCTTCGGCTCACGCCGCCAGATCGGCCAGCTGGAGCGCAGGTGGTCGCCCCGCTTGCTGGCATGCTTTCGCATGCAGATCGCTGAAAGTAAGTTTTTGGGACTGTGGTTTTCATGTTTATCTTTGTGGCCCTAACTGCGTGTGCATGTTTTCATGTATGTCCTATTTATTCATTGTACTCATATCTGCATGGCCATGTTTTCATGTATGTCCTATTTATTCATTGAACTCATCTGCATGGCCATGTTTTCATGTATGTCCTATGTATTCATTGAACTCATATCTGCATGTGCATGTTTTCATGTATGTCCTATGTATTAATTGAACTCATATCTGCATGGCCATGTTTTCATGTATGTCCTATTTATTCATTGAACTCATATCTGCATGGCCATGTTTTCATGTATGTCCTATTTATTCATTGAACTCATATCTGCATGGCCATGTTTTCATGTATGTCCTATTTATTCATGGTACTCATATCTGCATGGCCATGTTTTCAGATTTGTGTTGTCATAAATTAGTGTTTTACTCGGTTTTTGTTGAAACTAACCACAATTTGTTTCACATCTTTTAGGGGCACAGCGAAGACTACGGCATCATCGCCATCCAAGACGGTGCTCTCGCCCACTCTCCCCAACCCCAAGCCAACCCTCCACAACCCCAAATTCCCCTATTCCCCCCTCCTCCCCAGCCTGCCCAGACCCTGTGGAGGATATTTCGGGGCTCCTTCCCCTCCATCCCAATTCCCCCTCTCCTCCAACCACCCCTCTTCTAACTACCCCCTCCCCGGAATCCCAAATCACCCCGCCAAGATCTTTGGGGAATGGAGGCACCTCCGAGGAGGATGAGGGAGTGGCTTCAGGAGCGGCCGTTATTTTGAACGGTATGTTTTTTTTTGTTTTTTTTTTCGCCACAAACTGTTTGGATGTAATCATGTGTCGTTCCCTTTTTTTGTGTTTTTTTGTCGACTTTTTGGGAGTTTTCGGGTTGTCTTTACCTGTTACTGCTGATTTCACCATACACATATCACACCTGTCTGAATCTGATTTTTGGACTTGTAATTTTGGGGTAGACCATTTTGGGGGGCTTGGTTTTTTCGGTGTAATTCTGCTTTGGGCCACAATATTTTCATTTTTGGTTAGCTTGGTTTGGCTTGTTTTTTAATGTGGTTTCATTATTGATGTATTAATCCCCACACTTTTCTAACCCACAGAGGAACAGAGGCGTATGGCTGAATTAGCCGGCTGTGTGGGCCGTATGCGGGAACACGTCATCGGGCTGCTGGTGGTCCTTGACCATATGTCGGTCCTCCTTAGGAACCAGTTTTAGTTTTTTTTTTTGTCAAAATATAAATAAATTTATATTTTAAAATTAATGTTCTGTCTCATTCCTTGTTTCAAAATCAGAGATTGTTTACACTGACATAAGTAGACTCTTCCAGCAAGGATTTGCAATTATTGTCACTAAGATTGTGTGTTGTATTTTTTAGGAAAACAGGCACAAGAAACACCTAACAGTAACAATCTGATTTCCCTTTTTTGGTGTTGTCAAAATTATATATTACTACATTTTACATGTTCCTATTTGGGGGGCAAGCTGCTTAGGCCGATATTACGAAGTCAACTGATTGTACAGGATTCCTTTGGGTGTTGGTTTGGACCCAGAAAACATCTTACATTTTAGCTCAACTTGCGTCATTACTGGATTACCCCTTAGGCAAATGTAACGTGTGTGAACCTGGTTACACTTGCTTGTAATGGGTAAAAAAAGGAACAAAATTACACTCTCCAGACATTTATTCACAACATAACTAAAATAACAAAGTGGTCACTCACAAACAAAACACACAGTGATAATCATAAATACAACACATACAAAAATTTACAAAAAATCACACAAAAAATCAAGAACTGGTTGACGAAGGACCATGCCAACATGATTCCACAAATGTGGCGTTGCAATATGGGTTCCATAATATATTCCTAAAGTTTCCACATGAAGGTTTTTTAAGGGTAGCAGGAAGTAGTCATCGTTGGAGTCCCAAAGATTATGAAAACAAACAGAAGATGGAGAAAAAAAATAATAATAATTAGATGTTCTCAAACAAACCATACCACATTGGGTCTAAACACTGTTGTTTTGACAATAATTACCTAAAATATCTGGCCACCACATCATCGCGTATGGCCCCCCCACATACTGACCTCCGACCAACCTCGGGGGGGCCATCCTCAGGTAAGGCATCCTCTGGCTGCATTGGGACACCACTCCTTATGGCGATGTTGTGAAATATTCCACACAGGACCACAATTTTCAAAACCATATCCGGCAAATACATGAGCTCGCCACCAGAGCGGTGGAGGCATCTGAATCGGCCTTTTAAAAGGCCGATACAGCGCTCCATCACTTGCCTGGTGGCTGTAAGTGCGGCATTAAAATTACTTTGTGGCCCTGGTGTGGGAGCCAAATAAGGAGTGAGCAGCCAGGGCGCGCAAGGGTAGCCACTGTCTCCTGTGAAAAAGAAGTGACAACATCAGGATCACTGTGTATCAAGCTTAACATTGTTATGTACTAAAGGTCTCCACTTACCCAGAAGCCAAGCATCACCAGCTTGTAGGTTGGTTAATTTGTGCCATATCCCTGATTGCTGGATGACGAATGAGTCATGTGCACTTCCTGGTAATTTTGCATTCAGGGACAGGATCTGGAGGGAGGCATCACATACCACCATTACATTCAGGGAGTGATAGTGTTTCCGGTTGCGAAATATGGCCTCCAGCTGTGCTGGAGGCTGAAGTGGTATGTGAGTACCATCCACAACCCCTATGATGTGTGGGAAGCCAGCTATTTGGTAAAAATTGGCCTTGGCCACACTAAGGGCACCCATATCCAAAGGCATTTGAATAAAATGATGGAGGTGCTTGAAAAGTGCCTCCATCACTGCCCTCAGGATCCGGGAAAAGGAGGATTGTGAGATGCCCGCCACTATTCCCACCATTGTTTGAAACGATCCTGAGGCACAGAAATGTAACACAGCCATAAATTGCGTAAGTGGTGGTATTGCTGTAGGACTGTCAATTTGCCGCTCAAGATCACTCTCTATTAATGAGAGAGTGTCTATGATGATTTTGAGAGGAAGACAGTAGCGTCTTAAAACCTCATCATCGGGCATTCCAAAAAGGGTGACACGTGTTCTATATATCTGGGGCCTTGCACACCTACGATGCCTACGCCTGGGACGAGATTGAGGTTGGTCGGCTTCCGGGAGCATGGCCAGAACAATCCGACCCAGATCAACCTGAAATGGCAAGATTTGAATATAAGGCTTTTTAACCCCCTAAATAAATAGATTTATACTTAGCTTGATGATACCATACATTGATGCTTACATGCCGGGGTATTGTCATGATACGTGCAAACTGTAAAGAATCACAATATAAAAATACAACAATTTATGCTGGGCATTTCTGATTCAAAATTGGGTGCAAGACAAAACATAAAAGGGGAGAAACACACATTTGGCCAAAGAGCAAAACGACATTGCGCAGACTACCTCAAATTGGGGCCAAATGTAATCAACAAATGCTAAAGGGAAAACTCAAACAATTTAACGGGTCTGAATAAGCAGTTAAAAATGCGCTAATTAGTTCGCAAATACCAGTCACAATAGAAGCAGTTAAAAATACGCTAATTAGTTTGCAAATACCAGTCACAATAGAAACAGATAAAAATGCGCTAATTAGTTCGCAAATACCAGTCACAATAGAAACAGATAAAAATGCGCTAATTAGTTCGCAAATACCAGTCACAATAGAAACAGATAAAAATGCGCTAATTAGTTCGCAAATACAAGTTCAAAAATACGCAGCTAGAAAAACACAACATTTTAGAAACATTTCTGACTAAGAAAAACAAAGGTTACAAGTGTAAGGTCCAAAAAAGTTGCGTAAATACAAACATGAACATTTACTAACCAAGTGAAAAAATGAACTTACCAATAGATAATATATAAGTTTCCGGATCAAAAGGTCTTTGGGGCAGAGCCAAAAAAAAACCTAACAAAGATGAAATTACGAAAAAATAACGTTAAAACATTCAGCAAAAGAAGTAGACACAAATTGAACAAAAGTTAGACTGCCAAAAACTTACCAAATAAAGAAACGCCAAAAACAAAACCACCAGAAAAAATGCGAACGGAAAAAAAAATAAAAAATTTAGCAAACAAAAACTACTCCCACCAACGCCAACTCCAAAACCCGCCAACAATCAACTCCGACCAACGTAACCTCCAACAATCAACAAACGCCACCTCGACTCGAGACGCCCCAAGCCATAAATAGTGTTTAGTTTCCCGCACAAATTAAGGAGGGATCATAGGAACGCACAATCAATGATGCGGCCGAAAAATATGGACGCATGTATAAATACGTCACGAGCCAAACCAAAAATTCGGGTGTATTTCTTGTTTTGAGCTAAGACATGGCTACAGACCAGGGAAACAATGGGCAACAGTCTGGCGGTAAGTATTTCAGGCATTTGGAAACAATGATTAATTTGAAACATAATATAGTGCAAGTTGTGAAGTTTACAATTCTCAACATTTAAACGAATAGGTGAGGAGGATGACATGGAAGAGGCTGCTGGGCCCAGTATTCCGGCCAAAGCTGGCAAAAAGAAAAGGCAGCCACAATTCACAAGAAAGGAGATGGAGGTTTTGGTTCAGAAGTGTGTGGACATCCTGCCACAGGCAGACAGGAATATGAGTGCAAGCCAGAAGTGGAGAATGTGGGAGGAGGTAGCCGTTGCTGTCAATAGGGTGGGTGATTATGTCCGTCTAGCCTGGGATGTCAAATGGCGGTAAGTAAACACTTGACCCCCCCTAAAACCAAAACCCATTTAAAACAAAAGGATAATGGTTCCAATTTCACCCACAGATGGGCCGACTTCAAATATCGCCTCAAGCAAAAACTGGCGAACAGGGCAAGGCATGCAAGGGGGACAAGTGGGGGTCCCACCCCTGTGTCATTGGAGTTGAATGATTTAGAAGAGCTGGCACAGGGGTGTGTGCAGGCTGTGGAGGTGTTTGGCGTGTCCAACATGGATACGGACATGCCAGACTTTGCGGCTCCTCATGTTGTCCAAGGTAAATATTGTGATGTCACCAACTCTGAAATGTTATTGTGCCAATATGTAGATTCTAATGTGACTCTTTTGTCATTTTTCCAACAGAGACACAGGCGGATGAGTCTGCTCCAGAGGGGAGCCTTGGCCGCAGAATTTCTGCTGGCTCTGCAGGGGAGGATCCAGTACATCCGGCTGAGGACCCTGCAGAAGCCAGTCCAGGGCAATCCCCCTCGCAGGCAGTGTCCCTCCTCACAGAACTCAATTTTAAATCGGATTTCCATACGGAGATTCTGCAGAGGATGGACGCCAGTCTGGTACGGGTGGCTGAGGCCCTGGAGCAAAATGCTGCGGCCAACGTGACCATTGGTCAGGCCCTGGCGGAAAATACCAGGGCCAACATCAGCATCGCCAATGCCCTGGAGCAGCTCGTTCGCCAGCACATGGTGGAGCCGACCTCCTTTCCTGCCGGAACATCAGGATCCTCCACCTCTGGCACAACATCAGCCAATCCTCCAAATGTGCCTAGCCCTGTGCCTAGTCCAGAGGCCACTACATCTGCCTCTGGACAGGCCAGCCCGATGACATCCCGGACCCGGTCTGGCGCCCTCCCTCCCCCTGCCAAACGGGGGAAAAAACGTTGACAGCACTGGCTACTTTTCCCACACTCCTTCTGTGCTTGCCCCATATTCCTTTCTGGCCAAAACTTCCCTCTCCTTTCTTGTGAATTGTTTTTAATTTTTAGCTTTACGTTTCCAAAAACTTTTATGTTTGCACAATTATTAAATTTTTTGGAATGAACACTGCAAAAAATGTTTGTGTAAAATATGTGCATGAAATTGTTTTTTATAGCAATAAATTTGCAAAAAATTTACGACTTGGTATTCTGACCTTATTGTAAAAATGGTTTACATTTAATCCTGGCCCAGAAGGCAAAAACGCGCAACAACAACATTTTACATGAGAAAAAAAAAGGGCTCTTTAAGGAACGTTTGAAAATTTACATAAGGATGCAAATTCACCAGGCAAAAGCAAAATGGCCAAAAAAACACAAACATGATGACATTATTGTTACAATAGGCCAAAAAGAAAAAATTAACCCCAAAATAAACCCCCACAAATGTATGCAAATTGATTGTGTAATCCTGACATTAGCAGCTATGATTTCCACCTGCGTACGGTTTTGTGCTAACCCAAAAAACTGATTTCAAAACACATACCAAGCCGGTTTTCAATCCAACACTAATTGTTTTTCTGACAAGCCGTGATTAATCGATGCAACATCGTGGAGTGCCGGGACGGAGGAGAAGGCCATCGCCAATGTGGTCGAGTAATCCAGACCCTAAGCTGTGCGAGCATTTTGAAGGGAAAGAGGATCATCCAGTGACGTATGAGTTGGTACGAACACATTTGACGTTCGCATCTGATAATGTATGTACGCCCCAAAAACGCCTCGCCACGCCTGCGTTTTTCCATCTCCAACCCCGTCAACGCCCTGTTCTGTCAATCACATTTGACATGTTACTTCCTGTACGCTATTTGACGAACGAGACAAAAAAAGCTCGCAATCTGCCGTACGCACATGCGCAGTGTTACACCGACGCATGCGCGGTTACTCAACATCGGAACGCAACGAGCGTACTGCTGTTAACGAACGGCTCTGAATCAGGCCCTATGTTCCTATCTACTACTGTATGTGTTTATGTACTGTGTACCCTGAGCTAAACTACTATGTTTTATATCACTGTAGTGTGCTCCATGAATTTATTTAATATTTGACATGGGTATCACCTTTATGTCCCATTGTGACTGCACTTCCTTGCAGCTTAGGAACTTATGCCATTATGCCTTCAGCTCTGGAAAGAGTAGGGTGTGTTGTCAGTATAATACAAGACTACATACTGTAAGCTTGAGGGAAATGAAACCCCAAGGTGGGTTTAATTTTAAAGTTGTAAACATGAAAACAGTTTAGTTATGAATGAGAAAACTGTTTTGGTGGGGTGTATTGTGCCTCCAATAACAACTCAAATTTTAATATACAGATTTGAAAATTTGCAGTAAAATACTTTGAAGTCTTAGTAACAGAATGACTCTACTCAAAAATCAACCATCTGTCCTCAAACATTTTCTCCACCTCTCAGTGGTTTGTGTTTGACCCAGGAACGTATGGTGTTTTTAACAACCTCTATGTCTTCAAAATGTTGACCCCGGAGACAGTATTTGAGAGGGCCAAACAGATGAAAGTCAGAAGGTGCCAAATCAGAACTGTATGGTGGATGTGGCATTATTGCCCACCCCATTTTGGCAATGGCCACAGATGTTGCCATCGAAGTGTGAGGTCTGGCATTGTCGTGGTGTAAGATGACATTTGACAGTGGAATTGTTTGCCTTTTTTTGCGGACGGCTTCTTTCAGCTTCTTAAGTGTAATAATGTATCGTTCACTGTTGATTGATTGATTGGTTTGGTTCCAAGTAATCGATGAGAATAACACCTTGGTAATCCCAGAAGAATGTGGCCATGACTTTGTTTACGGATCGCTGCGATTTAAACTTTTTTGGCGTAGGTGAACTTGGGTGTTTCCATTGCTTTGATTGGGCCTTTGTTTCTGGGTCATAAAGGAATACCCAGGTCTCATCTCCTGTAATGAAATTTTCCAAAAACGTCTCAGGGTTGGCTTCAAAGTTGGTCGAAAGATCATTGCACACTTCCACCCTCTGGGCCTTATGATCCCTGGTTAATTGCTTTGGAACCCATTTAGCACACACTTTACGATATCCCAAATCATTGATTAGTGTTTTTACAGTGCCATGGCTACATTCAAGTTCATCACTGACATCTCTGATGGTCTGATGGTCACACGATGGTCTTTCTGAATCATGGCATCGACTTTGTGTTGGTTCTCTGCTGTCACTGCAGTTGATGGTCTGCCACCACGAGGTTTGTCGCACATGGACGATTCTCCTGATTGAAAACGCTTCATCCACCTTCTGACATTGCTATAGTCAATTGTACGCTCACCATACACTTTTTTCAGTCTTCTGTGGATTTCTGTAGCATTCCAGAAATTCAATGATGGCTCTTTGTTTCATCATGGATTCCATGGTATTTCTTGGACTACCTAAACAAAACTACATATATAGCTAGCAGACATATTAAACTACAAACTGACAAGGTTTCAAAAAAATATTGCATATTATTTCAGAGTTATGAGCATTTAGGCATTACTTTTTGGACAACCCTCGTATTATCACTGCCTCCACCCAAGTATCAGTACTAGGTAATGGGCCTACATGGGAAAACCCTTGGTCATACACTTATTAATTAGTATTGATGTTGATGTAGTGCAGACAATGCAATATCTGACTTCCAGAAATGAATAAGGTCCCATGTTCTTTGTTCCTTACCACAGCTCCCTCACTGTAAGTAACACAAAATTTAAGTTTGGTTTTCTTAGGTTTACTTTGTAACTGTATAAATACAAGCAAGTAATAACAGATTACATCAAATACATTTTGTACAAGAGATGTATATACTTTAACTGGGATATACAATATTGTGCAAAAGTTTTAGGCTGGTGTGGAAAAAATGCTGCAAAGTAAGAATGCTTAGGGGTAAATTTACTAAGAATCGAGTTTGGGGGAGTTTCCAATCTCTGGAGAGTTTGGGCTTTTTTTCCCACTCGCAAATTTACTAATGTAAAACTCTGGAGAGAGATTTCCTTTGCTACGGGAAAATACTGGAGAGTTAGCAAACTCACTTCAATTCATCATCGGCTAAACTCGAGAACTTTTCACTAGTGAAGATAGGATTCAGGAATTTACCAAGCAGAGAGTTTCTAAACTCTCATGAGATGGGACAACTCTCCTGTAAAAACTCAGGAAATAAATTCACCTGCCTGTGATTTACGAGTTTGGCAGAAACATACAAAGATCACTGTGATCCATGTATGTTTCTGCCTGTAAATAGAAAAATAAAGGGTTAAATTTTATAAAAAACTGATGTGAGCCCCCCCCCAAAAGCCTAACCAGCCATGGACTTGTCAGCCAGTCCTGGTACCTAAAATTATGGGGTACAAAGCGAGTAGGGTTCCACCATAATTTAGGTACTAGCACCAGGTGCAGTCCTGGTTTTAATTATAGGGGGAAAAAACCCTACTCGTTTTGTTCCCCATAATTTTAGGTACCAGGACTGGCTGGCAAGTCTGGGGCTGGTTGAGCTTTAGGGGGGGGGGGCCCTATGTAATTTTTTTAACACCACAGAACACAAGCAGCCTTCACATATCTCATTGATATGTGCAGGCTGCTTGCTCGGGAGAGTTTTGCAGAGAGAAGACACTGCAATCTCGGGTGAGTAATCTCCTGCAAACCATGCTACTCAGGGGAGATATCTCGTTCTACTTCACCATTGGCCATCTCACTCTCAGCTAAACTCACTTCTTGGTAAATTTGTGAGTTTCAGGAGCCTCAAATCACCCGAGTTTCAACGAAGCTAATCGAGTTAAAAAAAAAGCAAACTCTCCCAGACTCGATTATTAGTAAATTTACCCCTTACTGTAAGAATGCTCAAAAATTGAAGTGTTAATAGTTTATATTTATCAATTAACACAATGCAAAGTGAATGAATGGAAGAGAAACCTAAATCAAATCAATATTTAGTGTGACCACTATTTGCATTGAAAACAGCATAAATTTTTCTAGGTACACTTGCACACAGCTTTTGAAGAAACTCAGCAGGGAGGTTGTTTCAAACATCTTGGAGAACTAACTGCAGATCTTCTGTGGATGTGGACTTGCTCAAATCCTTCTGCCTATTCATGTTATCCCAGACAGATACTATGATGTTTAGATCAGGGCTCTGTGGGGGCCATATAAACACTTCCAGGACTCCTTGTTCTTCTTTACGCTGATGACATTGGCTGTATGTTTAGGGTCATTGTCATGCTACAGAATAAATTTGGAGCCAAAGAGACACTTCCCTGATGTTATTGCCGTAATCCTGACCAAATCCCCAACTCCATTTGCTGAAATGCAGCCCAAAACTTGCAAGGAACCTCCACCATGCTTCATTATTGCCTGCAGACACTCATTATTGTACCGCTGTCCAGCCCTTCGGTGAACAAATTGCCTTCTGTTACCTCAATTCTTATTTTTTCCTTCATAGTTGAGTCGCTTGGTCTTGTTTCTATGTCAAAGGTATGGCTTTTCGGCCACAATTCTTCCATGAAGGCCACTTCTAGCCAGACTTCTCTGAACAGTAGATGGGTGTACCTGGGTCCTACTGGTTTCTGCCAGTTCTGAGCTGATGGCACTGCTGGACATCTTCCGATTTCGAATGGAAGTAAGCATGATGTGATGCACCAAGTTTCCTTGGCTGACCACTGAGTCTACGGTTCTCTACGTTGCCCGTTTCTTTGTGGTTCTTCAAAAGAGCTTGAACAGCACATCTTGAAACCTCAGTCTGCTTTGAAATCTTTGCCTGGGAGAGACCTTGCTGATGCAGTATAACTACCTTGTGTCTTGTTGCTGTGCTCATTCTTGCCATAGTTTATGACCTGTGACATGGAACTCACAACCTCACATTTGAAGCAGAGTTTGGCTGTTCCTCATCCAGTTTTAAGCCAACTACACATGTGTTTTAGTTAATGACTGTGTTTCAACCTACATATGAAAATTATGATCATTATCGCCTGTTTGGTATGATTGGTTTATCATACACCTGACTATAATCCTACAAAATCTCTAAATTTGTGCAATTGTGCCTAGAAGAATTGATGATGTTTTGAAGGCAAAGGGTGGTCACACCAAATATTGATATGATTTAGAGTTTTCTTTTGTTCATTCACTTTGTATTTTGTCAATTGATAAACATAAACTATTAACACTTCTATTTTTGAAAGTATTCTTACTTTGCAGCATTTTTTCCACACCTGCCTAAAACTTTTGCACAGTACTGTATAAATACTGAATATCACTCACTGGTAAAGTTCTTAAGGTTGAAGTCTATAGGTCTAGGATGAGATGGAATCGGTATGACATACCACCAGACCTAAGCCCAGCAGATGAAATAACGACACTGGAAGTCCGGCAGATAAAGATCCTGATGGTGCCTGTTAAGTAGTCTAACCCTTCCCTTTCTCTCTTCCCTAACCCTCCCTTAGGGGTGCCTAAACCTAACCCCCCCTCCCTGCTCCCTAAACTTAACCTTCCTGGGTGTGCCGGCGGTCGGCATCCTGCCTACATACCGATGAGACATTATACTAGCAAGCCCTGTATTTAGTCCTCAGTTAGTAGTAGGTATATAACAATCACAGGAGTGGTTGTTATGTTGATATGTTGATATGATATAAACCTTTTAAAGTTAAAATGTTCCTTTGTGCTTATGATGCTGGCTTACTTTAAAACTGAGGGCCTGATTCCTCATGGATCGCAACTGCAACCACGTACGCAGATCAGTCGATGGTGCGTACTGCGCATGCATATGCACCACAGTGCGCGAGTTAGCATTGCAATTGCAATGTGATCGCTCATGCAGACACAAAGCCATCCCAGACAGAGGGATGGGACGTCAGCATTTGGGAGTGGTGACTGGGGAGTGGCTGGAGAAATGCAGGCGTGCCAGTCCGTTTGAACGCCATTGCATGGACGTGCATAAATTAGCTACTGCAATGGCATGCGCAGGTTGAGTCCTCACTGCATGCGACGAGGATAGCAATTTCTAAGTAAGGTCAGACCTGTTGTAATTGTGCGTGAGGGCCGATGTTACTCGATGTTCCCAATGTATACGCAGGACTGCAAGGTATTACGGATGTTACATTCCAAAACAAATGTTAACTATGTTTCTTTCCTAGATGTTCTTTTCTGATGTGTGTAAATATACTGGTAGAATCCAAATAATATAGCTTGCATTGTTCCCATTCGCTGACTTTTGATAATTACACAGTTAGTTTAGGAATGTAAATGGACTTTTCCAACCTTATATGGGAAAGTCCAATGACTGCCTTTGCGCTTGATTCAGCAAGCAATGCAAGTGACAGAACGCACGGTGCGAGCCGATGTTTGCGATATGCTCATGTGTATGCATCGCATTGCACGTGCGCGAACAGGTTGCTGAGTATGGTAAGGGCTCTCTCAGAGTACACAGGGAGCCCGCAAAGACCTTCGATGTTGATTGACAGGAAGTGCCATTTGTGGGTGGTGACATGGGGGTGGTCGTCCGAACACAGGTGTGCCTGTGCATTCGCGCGCCGTTACAGGGGCGTGCATAAATTAATCTCAGCGGCGCCGCACGCGGCCGGGCGACTCTCTGCTTGCAGAAATCTCTCAAGTCCTGTGGCAGGGTCAGGTCTATGTTTAGCTTACACCTTACACGCAGCTTCGATGGCACTCGATGTTCCCGATGTTTACGCTGTCAATCACGGCATAGGTGGGCGGCTTTATGTTTTGCTGGGTGTCTGCTTCTTGTGCTGCGGTCTCCGTGCGTATGCATTGATTAGTATATTCTCGCAGCGGCTGGGTGCATGCGTCTGCTAGCGTGCGCTCCTTGCTAAATCAGGCCCTTTGTTCAGTGTAATGACAAATACAATAGCCAGTGCTACCAGCTGTAGCTTTATGTAATTTTAAGTATTACCCTTACTCCCTGCTGATCTATTATCAATAGAGTCCACAGTACAATTGTGTCATATGGGCTGATGACAGTAGTCTCTCGGATTTGATTTAAGCGCAGTGAAGCATTTTTTTGAAGAATTAAGCTGCAATTCTAATATTTCCTCAGGTGGTAAAATATGTTTATTAAAATGTGTCCTATATCTATCAGATATATATTAAATTACAGATTCATTGTCTTAGGGATTATCTGTCAAGGCTCTTAATATAAACTTCGCCAGCAAAGGGCATAAAATTAAGTAACTGTACTTCATACTTTTCTGACAGCTTCACTAGTCAGGTCTCTTTTAAAGGTTATATTACTGGTTCCCCTGTTGCACCTGCAGCTGACAGCTACAGTAACTGTGTGTGCAGCGTGGAAGGGATTTTACTTACTCATACCTCCCAACTTTTAGGTCCCCCGAAGAGGGACAGTTCGTGCGCTGTAGGCGAGTGTGGCCAAAAAAGGGTGGGTATTCTGGGAAAGTGGTAGGAGCCTTTGAAAAAATGGGCCATGTGATGCTGGACAGCCCCCAAGGCTCTCCGTATACTGGTCTGGCCAACAGGGACGCCAAGAGGGGGGGAGGGAGCGGGTACAAATTACCCGGGGCTGCCTGAGGGGCCCGGTGGGGGCCCGGGTCAAACGCGGTCCCCCCCTCCCTCACAGCAGCCCAGCACACAGCATGTGCTGAGCTGCAGTGGGAGACTGCTCGTGGCTGCTGAGCAGCAGCCACAGCAGTCTCCTAGTCTCCTATGCCTCTGGGGGGGAGCGATCACACTGATAGCGCCCCTCCTGGCTTTGCGCCGGGCTGAGGGGGCTCAGAGTGCCCTGAAAATATATAAAAAAAAATTCAAGAGGGGGCGTGACCACGTCTCCCGTGATTAGGCCATACCCTCTGTTACCCCGGGCCCGCCGAGTCTCTTGGCGGGCCTGCTGGCCAGGTAGGGTAGTACTGAGCAACTCCCAGAAGCTGCCCACCACTGCCTCCACTCTGCTCTCCGGGATGGACCATCGCCACAAAGTAGCTTGAGGTCCGTTGGCTGTCACCCAGGGACTCCACTGTGGCTTCTGCTGCCAGGACCCTGATCACTGCTGCCACCTTTCCGGCAGGGTGGGTACCTCAGCTCCCCAGCAGCTTCCCAGTTCCTGCTGTGACAAGCTCTCTCTCCAGCTCCACTCCCCCTGTACAGGGCAGTTTCTAGGGTCTGAGGCTCCCAGTGCGAGCAGTCAAAATGCGCCCCCCCCCTCGAAGCAGTAATATTGTGGAGTGGGCGTGGCGTCATTGTGAGGGGGTGTGGTATCACAGTAAGGGAGCGTGATCTAGAAAGCCCACAGAATGACAGCCACCGTGACTACTGAGTACAGGGGTGTCTAACCTGTCAGAGGCAAAGCGATGAAAAATATATGTAGCTAAACAAAAGATAGACAGCATGCGCGCTGAAAAAATGGGGTGTGGCCTAGCTGTCACAAGCCCACACCGCATTTCTGTGTGCATGCCTTTGGTGTGACATTTGCAGAAGTATGACCTTGCATCACACCCGGTTTTAGCCGCGTTGGGAGCGAGCCCAGCCAGATCCACATAAAATACACTGCAACAAACCACTTCCACATAAAATATATTGGAAAAGCCAGAGGCTCATAAACTACGTTTTAAAACCACATCCACCTCAAATACATTATTAAATCCAGAACCACATAAAACACATTGAAAAAACATGATTCACATAATACACACTTCATTCCAGCCCCCTCCCTTGCCATTCCATCCCGACAGGTCTTAGGCTTCCCCCCAATGGCTCTCAGGCAAAAGTGCCCATTATGCAGTGCCCCCTGTAGTTGTCCCCATATGCAGTGCCCCCTGTATTTATGCCCCTTATGCAGTGCCCACAGTGGTAGTGTAACTTATGCAGAGCCCCCATTAGTAGTGCCCCCTGTAGTCATGTCCCCTGTAGTCATGCCCTCATCAGTAATGCCCCCAATAGTAATGCCCCCTGTAGTAGTGTCCCCTTTATAAATTCCCCAGTATTAATGCCCCTGTATTAGTGCCCCCAATAGTAATGCTCCCTTTGTAGTAGTGCCCCAAGTAGAAAAGCCCCAAGTAGTAGTGCCCCCAGTAGAAGTGCCCCTGAGTAATGCACCCAGTAGTGGTGCCTCCTAAGCAATAACCCCAGTAGAAGTGCCCCCCGAGTAATGTCCCCAGTAGTAGTGCCCGGGTGCCCCCAGTAGTGGTGTCTCCCCCAGCAGAAGTGCCCCCATAGTAATGTCCCCAGCAGTAGTGCTCGGGTGCCCCTAATGGTAGTGCCTCCGCCAGTAGAAGTGCTCCCCTTATAATGTCACTAGTAGTAGTGACCGGTTGCCCCCAGTAGTAGTGTCTCCCCAGTAGAAGTGCCCCCCTTGTAATTACCCTAGTAGTAGTGCCCGGGTGCCCCCAGTAGTGGTGTCTCCCCCAGTAGAAGTGCCCCCAGAGTAATGTCCCTAGTAACTGTGCCCAGGTGCCCCCAGTAGTGGTGGCTCCCCCAGCAGAAGTGCCCCCAGTAGTAGTGCCCGGGTGCCCCCAGTGGTAGTGCCTCCCCCAAGTATTGTCCAGGCTGCCAGCACACAAAAAAAAAAAACAGTAATACTTACCTTCAGCCCCGCTCTGGCGTCTGCTCCGCTCGGCTGCTCCTCTCTCTGCACTATGGGAAAGACGTCATGACGTCCTCCCATAGTGCACATTGTGGGAGCCAGAGCCGGAAGCCGGAAGCAGGAGCCTCCGTCTCCGTCTCTGTCTCCGTCTGCTCTGCCGGGCACCCGCTGGTAACTGAATCTCAGCGGGCGCCCGGCATTTAACAGGCTGTTTCTGCAGCAGGGGTAGGAGGCAGTGCGCCCCGTGCGATTGCACGGGTCGCCTGCCCCTAGAAACGGCCCTGCCCCTGTGCCTGGCAGCCTGTCCAGAGCTCAGCTTCCACACAGAACACAGGGTGGTGGTCAGCAGACTAACTGCCAGTCTGCTTGTAGCACCTTTTTTTTTGTAAATAGATTTTATTGGGTTTTACAGATAAATACATCACAAATGTAAAATACAAGAGTGGGGTATAAGGGGGAGGGTGGATGGCAATAAATAGTAGTTAAATCACATCAGCGCACATCATGTCAACCAAAGCTATCCTCTATATATGTTATGTTGGCATTTCAGAAGGTAAGGAGAGGTCTGTGAGGATCCTAGGTGGGTGAAATTTGGAATGTAACAAATAGCAACTATCTAATCATATATATGAGACACATATATATGAGACACATACATCTGATAAATACATTGTAAAATATAATTGGTAACAACGTGATATGAGGTGCTAGAAAGTAGGGATCAGGATATTACATTATCGTATTGAGAATCTGGATCCAGTGTATGAAAAAATGGTCCCCACTTTAGGTGAAAGCGTTTAATTTTAATATGGTTTATTTTAAATAAGGGGTTTTTTTTATCAAAATACAACAATAGTACTAGTTTCTGTTTTAAGTCATTGAGAGAAGGAGACGAGCGTTTTGTCCAGTGGATGAGAATTAATTTCTTAGCCATGGTTACTAGAATGGTAATAAATGGTAAGATATCTGATTTTTTAGAACCGAAGTCCCATCTGTCAAAATTTGCACATAAACATGCAAGAGGGTTTGGTGTTAGCTGAAGATTATAAATATCATTGACATAAGAAATTATCTTGTTCCAGAAAAGTTTAATTTCCTGGCACGACCAAAAGCAATGCATGAAATTCGCTCTAGAGATATGACATTTCTGACACTCCCCCGTTTCCAAGGCCACCATATACTTTCGTTGAGCAGGTGTGATATATGCTCTATATAAAACCCTAAAATGGACTTCTTGCAAGTACGCAGATTGAAGCCTTTAAAGGGTGGGTATATAATGTTTAAAAAGATCGGAGGGTTGAATAATTGGGGATATATCTGTACACCAAGGCTTAAGAGTTTTGTCCCATTGTTTAGTTTGTGTGAGTTGTATCAATATGAGATATAAGTATTTAGTTTTATAAGGGTGTGATCAGGTATATTTAAAATATTAACAATGTGATCTATATTATTTGGAGAGGAAAGGTTGGGTGAAAGTGAAGTGAGATAATGTCTCATTTGAAGATACATAAAGAAATGTTGGTGTGGTAATTGATATTTCTGTTTTAAGTCGGCAAAAGAGTAAAGTAAGCCTCCTGGATCATAAACTTTAGATGTGGCTGATAGGCCTTTGTCTTTCCATTGTAGAAAAGTAGAGTTTTGCATTGAAGGGATGAAGGAGGGATTCCCCCATAAAGGTAAGTAAGGAAAGTTGAAGGGATTTCTGCCAAATTTCTTATTTATGGAGAGCCAGGCCAAAAGGGTGTCTCTAAACAGGATATGAGTCGGTATTTGGGTTGGGATGTCTTTAGGTCTGGATTGCAAAAGAGCAACTGGGGCGTAAGGAGTAAAAGAGCTCACATCAAGAGTATAATCAGTGTAGGTGAAGTCCTCCAACAACCAGTCATTTATATACCTGAAAAATATAGCTTCAGAATAATTGGCAAAGTCTGGGACGCCTAAACCTGAGCGTGGTAATTTTAAGCTAGGCATGGGAATACGAGATCTTCGGCCTTGCCATATGAATTTAGACATTAGTTTATTTAAAGTTTTAATGTCTTTTTTCAGGAGAGAGATAGGGAGCATTTGCATCACATAAAAAATCTTCGGGAATATTACACTTTTTATGACAGCAACCCGTCCGAACACCGATAAAGGCAGAAGTTTCCAATTATCCAATAAAGTATTAATTTTGGTAATAATTGGGGTATAATTAGGAGTATAAAGGTCTGACAGAGAGGAAGTAATACTAATCCCCAGGTATTTGATTTTTGAAGGAGCTAATTTGAATTCCTGTAGAGAGGTTAAGGAAGAAATTTCCAGTAAATTCCCCGAGATTGGTAATATTTCAGACTTGTCCACGTTGACCTTATATCCCGAAATGGAACTGAAAGAAGAGATAATATCAATAATTTCAGGGACCGTTTGTATTGGGTTAGAAATTAAGAGGAGCATATCATCGGCAAAAAGTGCCACTTTAAGGTCAACGTCAGCCACTAAGATATCACAAAACAAAGGGAAGTATGTAATGCAATGGCCAGGGGTTCTATTGCTATAGCAAAATAATAGGGGTGATAAGGGGCAGCCTTGGCGTGTGCCTTTCATAATAGGAAAAGAGGTTGAGAGGATTCCGTTACAGGAGATTTGAGAGTTAGAATTATTATAAAGGGTCCGAATAGTATTTATAAAGAGAGTAGAGAAGCCAAATTGTTGCAGTGTGTTGAAAAGGTGTGACCAACAAACAAGGTCAAACGTCTTTTCTGCGTCAAGGGAAAGGATTAGGTTTGGAGTAGGGGATGGATTATTTTGTAGATGTTGTATTGCCGAGAAAACTCTCCTAACATTTAGCACTGAGTGTCTCCCTTGTATGAAGCCTGTCTGATCTTTATGACTTATATTTGGTAAAATAGGTTTCAATCTTTCTGCTAAAATCTTGGTCAATACCTTATTGTCTGAGTTGAGCAGGGAGATCGGTCTATAGGAACTGGGTAGTGAGAGGTCTCTGTCTGGTTTGGGGAGGATCTTTATCGTGGCCGAATTAAAATATAACGGTATAGCTTTTGTAGTTATGATGTGATTAAATACATCTACTAAAGTTTGTGAGACTTTCAGAGAAAGGAGTCTATAAAAGTCTCCCCCCAAACCATCTGGGCCAGGTGCTTTGGACGGTTTAAGATTTTTGATGGTGTTGTTTACCTCCTCTAATGTAATGGGATCCGTAAGGGTGTGCAGCATGTCGTGAGGAATTTGAGGAATAGAAACATTATTCCAATTAGTGGCTTGGATATGGGGGTTCCATATGTCTGGGGAAAGTGAATGATCTTGGTTGGAGTACAAAGTCTCATAAAAACTGCGCATTGTTTCAGTGATTTGAATATTAGATGTAGTGACTGAACCCTTCTGTGTTCTCAAAGGTTGGACTGTCATAGGCGGATGGGAGCTAGTCAGTAAATTTGTGAGAAGTCGGCCTGTTTTGTTTCCAAATCTATGGAAGCGATAGTTAACATTAAACAGATATTTTTCTCCCATTGAGTTCAAAAATTCATCAAAAAGAATCTTTGCTGTCTTATATTTATTTGAATTCTCTATGGAAGGGTTAGATTTGAAAAGTCATTAGCCTGAAGTAAGTGATTCTTGAACAATGAGATATGAGGTGGAATACTCTTTATTTAGCTCAGCCGTATATGAGATAATAGCCCCTCTGAGGACTGCTTTAGCTGTTTCCCCAAAAAAGGGGGGGTTGGCTTTAGCACAAGCCAAATTGTTGATGGAAAACTCATCCCACACTGATTCCAATCTATTTTTAAAATTCAATGAATTAGCCAACTATAAGGGAAATCTCCAAGACCTGACCGGACCCTTCTCCGTAGAGACCCTCATTATAGCCCAGACAACTGCGTGGTCTGAAATTACAATTGGTTCAATAGAAGTTTCTGTTATCCTGGGAAATATAGAATTAGAGAATAATAAGTAGTCAATTCTGGAGAGAGTATGGTGGGCCGCAGATAAACAAGTGAATTCAGAATCTATGGGGTGAAGTGCTCGCCAAATGTCAATCAATTTGAGTCGTTTAGAAAAAAGGGGAATGCCTAATCTTGGGAGAGACTGACTACCTGTGTTAGCCTTAGATCTATCTAGTTGAGAGCACGAGATTAGGTTAAAATCATTACATACCTGGAGTGATTCATTACTATATAAAGTAAGTTTAGCTAACAGTTGTTGGAAGAAGTGCTTGGAATATGAGTTCAGGGCATATATATTGCAGATAATAAATGGTGTATTGTAACATAAAATTTTCGCTATAACATATCTACCATTGGGATCTATGAGAACATTATCAGTCTTAGCATTCAATGAGGATTTAGTTAAAATAACCATTCCACGCGCTTTGGATGTGAAAGGTGCTGGAGCTGATAAAGTCCATCCCAAGGTGTAATTTAGCAGTTTCTGAAGAAATCAAATGCGTCTCCTGGAGATAAACTAGTTTTAATTTCGATAAATATATAAGAACTTTCCTTCTCTTGACAGGGGAATTGATTCCACCAATGTTCCAAGACCCGATTTTCACATCATATAGAACATTTGTAAATTAGAATATAAAGATGCGCTGACTTGAGAGGGGGTAGGAGCGACGCCGAGATCAGGAAAGAGGGGAAGGGTAAGAGGGTGAGGAATGTAGACAAACAAGACAGGGGAAAACAGACAAAAAATAAAGTAAGCAAGTAACTTCCGTATAATCAAATCTAAATAACATATTGATTAATAAAGCAGATTAATCCGGCGGCCATTGCTCCGCTACCGAATCCCGGTAACCAATCATATAAAAAATAGAAGTAATGGTTTAAGTAATGCTAAGGACCCTATTAATAGCAGAATAAATCAGATTAAATCGTATAACTTATCACAGCAGCTTTTTACTATGTGGATAATATTAAATAAATGTAACTTATTTTTGTGATATCTATTAATTCTATAATCACAATATCATATTGCGAAATACAGACAACAATAAAGAGAAATAATTGAATTGTACAAAGATATGCAACATGTACAGTAGTAAAAATAAACAACCAAATGTGATACGACCTGAGATGAATGAGGAGGTACCGATCTAGGACCTGACGCAGGACTTAAGAACTAGTATAACAATAAGTCTGTACATTAAGTCATAAGATGGAGCCAGTACATTTCGAATCTATGTAGTGACTAAGGAGAAAGAAATAAAATGAATCATCTCAGGAATCTTCAAGAGGGGCCAGGAGGGGTATCAGATATATCACAGGTATTTGCCTGTGATTCTTCCTGTAGGTATGCAAAGGCGTCATCTGGGCAGGTAAAGTCCTTAAATGTGTCGCCTTCAAATAGACGGAGCCTGGCCGGATACAAGAGCGCAATTTCTTCTTCTCTTTAACAAGGCGATAACAAATTGGGGAAAATGCCTTGCGGGCTCTTGTGAGCTCGACCGAAGAGTCCTGAAAAAGGTATAGTTTTCTTCCTTCCCAGATAATGGATTGCTTTCTCCTGGAGGCAGTCCAAAATGCCATTTTATGTAAGTAATTGAGACATTTGAAAATGACTACTCTTGGCCTTGTATCTGAAGCTTTGTGTGGCGGGCCTATCCTGTGGACCCGTTCAACCACCAAATCTGCGCACTTCGTTTCTATGCCTAGCAGAGAGGGCAAAGTGGTGATTACAAACTTTGATAATTCAGGGCCTTTAAAACTTTCAGGAAGGCCTACTAGTCTTAAATTATTCCTTTGTGAGCGGTTTTCCATATCGTCAAGTTTGTTCCATAGCTGGTAATTTTCTCTCTTTAAGTGCTGCACTGCTACCTGTACATCAGCCATGTCATGGCAGAGAGCGCCTGTTCTGTTTTTATTTACAGTAACCCTTTCCGTAAGAAGCTGCAGTTGTGATGTAATTTCTGTAACTGCCTGCGTCAACAGGGGCCTCATGGTAGATTTAATGGCTTCCACTATGTCCCCATATGTGACAGGGGAGTCAAGGGAGCGACATACCTTGGAGGCAGAGGGAAGGTCTTGCGTAGATGCTGATTTCTTTGCAGCCGAAGAGGTAGGAGCTGAGCTGGTGCCTGGCGCCATGACAGTGTCCACGTGGCGTTTCTCCGAGCAAAGCGGCGTCTGCTTAGCGGGAGCTGCCAGTATGAGATAATTTCTCAACAGCTGCCAGGGGGTAAGTAGGGGGCCGAGTCCTCAGCTTGGAGGCTAAATAAAAGCCTTGTAAATTTTAGATAGGTCCGGGAACGGAGCGGAGCACAGCAAGGAGTCACCTCATCCCATACAGCCGGAACCGGAAGAATGCTCGTAGCATCTTTTATACCCCTCTCTGTCCCGGGCCTTCTTTCCCTGACAGGAACCTAGCCACTCCCAGCCATATCACTCTGCCTCTTCTTCTTCAGTACATGTACATCCCACACACTGGGGCACATCCTCATTACAGAGAAAAAAGTATCACATACACCGATATGTATATACAATATATATATATTATGAATTACAATACTCTATTATAAATACATGACACATATATACATCTCACCTCATGAACTGTGACTACATGCATATATATTTTACCATTTATATATATAATTTTTTTTTGTTTCTTTTGGAATTTACTTTGAATTATAATTATTTCTTATTCGATGGTGCTTTCTACAGGCAAAGGACGGGATGCGCCATGGGTTCTGCTGCAGCCCCGTCCTTTGCCAACGCATACATGTGGGAAGTTGAGAAGAGCTTGTTTTTTGATGATATCGATATTTCTCAATGCATGTATCTATACTATCGATACATAGACGACTTATTCATTTTCTGGCGCGGAGATGTTAATATACTATGGGGCATCATAGATCGCCAAAATGCATCATCGAGTCCCATTAAGTTCACATCTCACTCTAGTAACACTGAGATTCATTTTCTCGATATTAACATCAAAATCGTGAATGGACGGATTCAATCCTCCCTATACGTTAAACCCACTGATAGAAATAATCTTCTACGGTTTGACAACTTTCATCCACGCAACACCGTATATGGTTTACCATATTCCCAATATATCAGAGTATGCAGAATCACCAGTGATAGGGAGGAAACAATCAGACAACTAGAGATCATGACTAACAAATTTCTTGACAGAGGTTACCCGAGAAAAGTTTTGCAGAGAGCACAAACTAAAGCCCTCTCTTTAAATAGAGAAGATCTATTACAACCGAGGGTAAAAAAGGGTCTTAAACATAAGGTGCCCTGGATCAATCAATTTAATGTCAAAAGCAAATGCATAGCAACAGAAGTCAAGCAACTATGGCCTTTGGTCACTTCTGACCCAGAAATATCTCTGTTACATAATACTAAGATAATGCCCAGCTATACACGCAGTCGCAACATTAAAGATATTGTTACTAAATCTGATATAACATCATTCAAGTCCCAAGGAAAGAATTTTCTTAGCCGTAAAAAAGGCTGTTTTAAATGCCTTGGATGTACTACTTGCAGTTTTCTGCAAGTAGGTAATTTTGTATCACATCCCTATTCAGGGAAGAAAGTTAGCATTAATTGGCCATTATCTTGTAATTCCCAGTTCGTGGTGTATATTCTGTCTTGCCCATGTGGCTTACACTACGTGGGCAAGACGGAACGGCAGTTTAAGGAGAGGATGGCGCAGCACCGGGCCACTGTTCGAGCTGCCCTTGCTTCGGGCTCGAGTGAGCAGCCAGTTGCTAGACATTTCGCCCTGATGCGACATGGCATGGCAACAGTTCAATATAAAATTATTGATCAGGTGCCAGTTTCAGTGAGGGGAGGCAATAGAGCCAAAAGGCTTCTGCAACTTGAGTCTTCTTGGATCCACAGGTTGGACACATTGGCTCCACGTGGGCTCAATGAATCATTGGTTCTAAATTGTTTTTTGTAGACATATAGGTCTTTATGGTTCTCATTTTCTTGTTGTTTATTAACTTGATTCTTAACATGAATTGTATATTAGTGAGACATTATAATTTGTCAACACAATAGAATCGCGTTTTAACACATGGTCCGCAGTATGAAGAGCATAATATGTTTTGTGGTAGGGGTCCTTATTGCTTCCTTTTAGCATATATTTGTCCGTTACAGATTTAATTATTTTGTTATTAGACATTTATTCATTAATCTTTATTATGAGCATTATTCACATAGACTTAGTTCCTTTGTGACTTTTTAGGTTGAGGGATTTAGAATAAAGAATATGTAGCCGGCAGTATGTTCACTGTTTGTAGTATTTCATACTTCTAGCACGTATAGTATCACATTTAAACACATGCTTCAGTGCATTCTTTATCTGTTTATTAACAGTCTTCATATACACCCATTGTTTGTCATGGATATGAGTATAGCACTATTTTTTGTGATAATTGAGTTTAAATTAAGTTGTGTATTTTATATCATGGTTTATTTTCACTTATGTTTATATGTTTTTATAGTGTGTATATTGTATCACTATGACAACCGTTGGGCAGCTTGCTACCTCCGTCATCTCCCGCGCCGGCGGTGACCACGTGGCCACGTGACACGCAGGAAGTTTCCGGCGAGTCTTGCTGACCTAGTTCCGGTCTGAGCCCCGGCGTGACGAGCAAACGGAGCAACGCGCGTCCAGAACGGTAAGCTATTTAATCTTGTTGTTCGTCTATGTATGTTATTCTGTCTTTTGCATCCTGAGGAAGGGACGTATTGTCCCGAAACGTCGATGTATCAGCATTAAAGAGAGCTGTTATATTTCTTGAGAAGTCTCCCGAGTGCCGCCTCTGTGTATCGTATATATATATAAATATATATATATATATATATATGGTACAAATTACCAGCACTCACTTTAATTTTGAGCTTGCTAAGTACTTGTTGGGGTGCTCACCCTGGGGTGGTGTACCCCTCCAATATCTATAAACACAAAAAAAGCGGCACTCCCAGACAAGGTTAGTCAGACAAAATCCAGTGTTTTACTTTGCAACGTTTCAGGGTCAGACCCCCGTCATCAGGACACACAACAAACATTAAAACATTACATATATTTATACTTACAGCAGGTGCACAGGTCCAGCAGCGTGCTGCCCATGTCCCCGGCGTCCGGCGTACTACTTCCGGTTTCAACAATGACATCAGACCGGAAGTGACGTCCACCGGGTCACAGGGCTAACACAACTGCTAGGAAATACTACACTATATCATTCCTCCCCCCCATGGGCTTGAATGAGCTCTTTTTAAGGTGAACCAGCTGATGACATCCTGTGTCCGTCCCATCCAGTGTGAACCCTGTGCTTTGGAATCCAGATAAGCTTTAAAGTTTTTCGTTTTGGTACTGCACATTTATTTTGAGCACCGGTTGCCACTTTATTAAATAGTATTACACTATCAGACTCATGTCTTTTTAACCTTCTTCCATATATATATATATATATATATATATTGTAATAAAGTATGGTCTTTAACCCTTACAGATGTATTAAACCTACTTGAGAGGTGGCTTAGCAGATGCACGGAGTTGGTCCACCTTATTGGCACTCACATAGGAGGCTCAGACGGAGAAACTGCGCCTGCCATAGGTGTCCAAAGATGCACCAATCGGTATTTCAGCTTCTACAGATGCTGACAGTGGTTGTCTCAGTCCATGCACATTTGTACGCACAGGTGTACACCAGGGAAGGGCTTTGCATTTGCATAAAGTCACAAACATGCGACCAGCAAAAGGTGCAGACATGAAAGCAGCTGCGGCCACCTCAGAGTCAGCCCCAATGTCTGGAGCTTCTTCCTTGCCAGGGATAAGTATTAACACCACCTGCATGGTGGGGGGGGGGGTTTATTCAATTTGCAAAAATCTCAAAAAAACTTTTTACACATTGTTATTATGGGGTATTGTGTGTAGAATTTTGAGGACAAAAATTTATTTATTCCATTTTGGAATAATGCTGTAACATATCAAAATGTGGAAAAAGTGAAGCGTTGTGAATACTTTCCGGATGCACTGTAGGCTGGCAAAAAGCTGCCAAAACAATGGTGAAAGAGGATAATGTAACTGGCAATGGCAGTCAGTCACAGCAGCAAGCACAGTCTGTCACAGTAGGCAGAGCAATCACAAATTGACAGCCTAAGGCTTAGATTGTGCAGTCATAGTGATGGGCATGTTGTCCTTACCATTGGCTTGCACAGCACATAGGGTGTGCTCCCAGGGAAATCTAGTGAAGGACACTGCTGAGGGGTGTCTCTAGGATGATTTTCACGTCATCAATCCACTTTCTCATCATGTTCCCCCAATCCCCTACTATATTATCATATCTCCATGCTACAAACCCAGTTATCTCAATTACCTTATTTATACCACACAGTAGTGCATCAGGACATGCATTTTACAGAGTACATGTGCAAATCATTGCAATGCTGCATCCTTAGATCCTACGGGAGCTGGGATAATTTAGGCATGAAGTGATGGGGCTTATACCGGTATGTTTGGAGGCACTGTCAGCTCACCAGATTGCTGACAGCACCTTTAATTTTTCTGACAAGCATATAAATGGCCTCCTGCATTTGTGAGTGCATTGGCGCACCTCAGACCCTATGTGCAAATGCCAATGGGCATCACTCCAATATTATTTGTGCCCGGGAACTATGCATAGTGCCAGAATGGCCCAGCAGAGCAAGCACAATGTAGCGAAGATCTCACCTATAATCTGGCATGCAGAGAATGCGAGACTAATTGCTCCAAGGCCTGTACAATGCACTGAGAGGCAGTATTGCAAAAACCAGAAATCATCTAATCATTCGAATTTGCTTTCAGGCTGTCTGTCGTGGTCTCATCATACCCAGGTCTATACATTCAGTCAGGAAAGAATCGTCTAGGATAGGTACACAGTCCCCATGTTAAAGAAAAAAAAATCAGCCCAGAAAATAATGGGGAAAATGGTGCTTACACATTCAATAAGACCATCAAAATCCTTCACGTTGAATGCCAAAACTTTGCATCTGGATCATCGGGGACACTAATGAATGCTTGAGGGACAGGGACATTATATAAAGCTGATCAAGGATTAGGTTGGCTCAATAATCTACTTACATGTTATGTACATGCAATGTTACATATAACACAAGCCCTGGCTAGGAGGAAGGTGACCAAATGAATCTAGAGCGTAAACTCTCACAAATTGTGGTTATCTCACTGATATGGGAAAGGTTATTATGTGCCCTGAGGTGTATCACACTTTGTAGGGTACTCTACCAGAGCTATAAACAAATTACTTGCCTAGAGCCAGAAACTTGCACAGTGACTGTAATCACCAACTGCCTGGAGCCAGGAAATTGTGCTGTACCTGTAATTATCAACTTCCTTAATATGGGAAATAACTCTTTGTGTAGAAGTATTACCAGCTCTGAGCTAGGTACTAGCTCTGTACCAGTAATTATCAGGTGCCTGGAGCCAGAATACAGTACAAACATGTACAATTGCTATTCTGCTACCTTATGAATCAATTGTACACCATGTTATACATAAATAATTAAGTGTACCCTACACCTCTTGGGCTAAGACACATTTACTTACTTGTTTGGGAAGGGCCCTCTTTACTATAACTGTGTGTCATTTGTTTGCATCATGATTCATGAAAATATTATATTAATATGTTACCTTGGCATTTTTTAAGGCACCCCTAGACCAAAACTCACAAAAATTATTTAAATAAAAAAATTGTGCTCAGCTGTCATTCTTAGGTTCAGTTATTTGGTGGTGGACAAAACTGAACTTCTGCTTGTCCATGTAGTTTTTGATTCACAGCCACCAGCAATGGTTTTGCCTATCACATCTAGCAGGAGAGCAGGTAAGAAAACCATAAAATTGAAACAAGAGGAAGACTAGAGGGGTAAGGTGTTGGAAGTGGACAGTTGATTAAAGGACCAGATAGAACAAAAAGGAGGTTGCACAGATAGGATGGAGGACAATAGGAGACATACACACAAAGGAGGATCAGAGAGGCACACATTGGGAAACAGAGAGAAAGGAGCACATACTGTACAGCTTGGAGACTAATGCAAAGATGATGACAGACATACAGGGGGGTATCCAATTAGCCACGAAGATTTTTCGGGCGCTAATGGATAGCTGCGATCAGTGAAAAACGGGGATTTTTCGCAGATTATCCCTTTTTTGCTAATGTTTCTTTTCACATTATCCTATTATTTTGGTCAAAATAATAGGATAGTTCTCCCAAAAACACATAGGACCCATGATAAGCTCACAGACCTACGTGTTTTCACCAATTTAGGTGGTGAAAAAACGGCACTTATCGTGGATTATTTTTCGGGACACGTCAGGTCCCGAAAAATATCCATGATAAGTGCCAGCATTGGGCGGCACTTCGGGGCTAATTGGATAGCTCCGCCGCATTCAAAGCGCTACTTAAGTGCTGCTAATTGAATACCCCCACAGAGGGAGAGCAGAGACAAAGAGATTGGGGCAAACATAGGTAGGATGGAAGCATGTGTGGGTAATGGAAGATGGGGGACCCTACTTACATTGAGGTCTCCCGGGATTCTGTGTGTAGAAAGCTGCGCAGAGGAGAATGGAGGGGAGGGGAGGACAGATGAGGATGAACAGGTACACACTAAGTTCAGCTTTTGTAAATTACAATACACTCCCTTTCTCAGGCAACAGTCAGCATACAACCCAGCCAACAAATATGCCAGCCCAAATCATTTGATTTAGGATTGGACCATTTTCCTGCATCACCGCTGCAAGTGTGCCGTGGTTTCACAGGGTGCCGTGCACCTACTAGGAGATCTGAAAAACATGCACTATTAGATGTCCCTTTGGACTGGAGATGGGAAACACTGTTCTATGGTGTGAGCTGGCATTCCCTACATTTAAGTATTGCACAGTGTCTTCTGAATCCTATTTCACTGAAAAAGTGCTCTGTGAGCAGATGGATCTATCTGCATGCACAGTGAGCAGGTATCTGCAAGATTCATACGCATTTCTATTTACATCTGACTCAGAAAACGGCACATGGGGTCCTACGGGGGGAAGCAGCACTAGTATATTATTGGATTTGTGTGTTTCCCTTCTAAACACCACTAAGCACCACTGTGTGTTATATGTTCTATTACGTCATATGGGTTATAGAATTGTGTTATACTGTATGTCATATGCTTGATCAAGCTTAATTAATTATTATTTTTTTAAATACAGTCTTTTTACAATATTCTGGCTGCACTAATTATAAATATACCCAGTATTACAACTTAGTCACACATTATATACTGTATATTGAACCATCAATCACCTTTCCCTTCATTTTGACATCTATTTAGGGTGTGAATAGCTTACAGTAAGCTGGGTACACACTTGTCCAATCCTCTGGGGGTTCAACTCCTGAACAGACCTTTGACACAATCCTACTGTCCAATTTTGCTGCAGATCTCCAATTGCATCTGCTGAAAGAGTTGTGTCACTGTACACCAGGGCCGTAACCAGGGTAGTGCGACATCACAGGCAAGGGGCGCTGTTTGGGTTGTAAATTTATTATCATTCTCACTTGTAGCTTCCTCTTCTTTTATCCCCAGCATTTCCTGGCCTCCCCTATCTCTTCCCTGGCCCTTCCCCATAGGGCAATGGTCCTTTTTCTTATGTCCCTATTTAAAAAATGGGGGGCGCCAATGTTCTCTCTGTCACAGGGCACCAAAAAGTCTAGATACGGCTCTGCCATACACACACTTCCAATATTTAGCAGACCTGCTGCCACTCACATACATAAGGCCGTGCTGCTTCAGGGATGAATCGGGAGACAAAGTGGACAAACTAGTCTTAGGAGCATATAAATTTCTATACTGGTTAGGGTGATTGTCGATCTTGTCTCCTAATTTTTCAGCAGGTTTAAAAATCTGTTGAAACGACCAGACGACCAGGATTGGATGAAACCAGAGATTGTGTGAGCCTACACATTCTGCCAATGTCGGACCAACTGATAGGTCAGAGGTCGGATTGGGTGAGAATTGTTCAAGTGTGTACTCAGCTTAAGTGGACAGAAAGCCTAAATACAGAACACAGTGCAGATAGCCAGATTTCTAATTATATATTTCTTAGTAAGGGCAGAAGGGAGTGCACATCAGCAGTGTATGTGTGTGATTGTGTACTCATGTTTGTGTGTGTTTTTTGATTTTTGGAATTATTTCACAAAATATTAGTGCTACTATGATCTTTATTTAATTTTAATTTATGTGTCCAGGAAGTTAAAATGTTTAACTTATTATTTTAGGAACTTCCCTGTTGCATATGCAAATGATGACGAAGGTTTCTTAAGAGTAAATTAAATCATTATCAGTAACATACAGCACAATAAAGCACCAGCAATGAAATCCTGAAAAAAAAAGTTTATAAAAGCTAATAATTTTCTCTTTTAATATAAACAACTGAGCCCCTGTATGTAACACACAGCTCATGTAAGTGCAGTTGATTCCAGCAGTGATTTAACAGGAGCTGAACATATGCCAGTGATGTTGGCTGCTCACCTGGCACCCTGCTTACTCTCTCAGTGCCCTGCAATCTGTCATTTGGTGGGCAATTCCATTTTTCACAGATGCAAAATACAGAATTTACATGTATATTGTATTTAAATCAGCATGCTGTATGTAAGAAACAACTTCTTATGTGAAATAATAAAAGAATTCAAGGTTCTCTTTGATTTGTACTATCTTCCATTCTTATTCTGGATATTGGATAACTGCTATGAATACCCCTCCTTATAAGAGGTATCATATATGAAGTAATATGATAATCATCACAATATTAGGTCAGAAATAAGATATAAAGGTATCACCACAAGCATATACTGAGCTATGAATGAAGTGAAAGGCTTTGTGCATGTAAATGATGACCCTGCGTGCAAAAATAATAAATGTATTTGCACCCCTTGAAGTGCTCACAAGTTTCAGCTACAATGTACAGTACTTGCCACCTCTCCCTGATATTGTAGCAATCTCCCTGCCCGAAGAGTCCAGCAATCTCCCGTATTGCACCGTACCCCCATGAATAAGCTGTTATATAACAAAAAAAACAGAGATATATGTATTCAAATAGGATCATTGGTTATAAGACACAAAGGGCCTGATTCAGACCCGCTCGCAAGCGCTTGAGCGCTCGCAAGACGGTCGATGGTGAACATGCGCAAGCCCCGGAGCGAGAGAGAAATTCTCTCATTCTGTGACTCACTACAAAAGGGGCGGCTGTCGATGTTGATCGACAGTTCGCCCCATTTTGTAGGCGTGGCAGGGGGGTGGCTTCACAAGTGAACGCCTACCGTTTGTGGGCAGCCCCACTGACATCACCAGTGATGTCAGTGGGAGAGCTTCGGGCTCTATTAGAGGCGGAAGCTCTCTGGGGCTTGCGGCAGACAAGACCCTACCACAAGGGTCTCGTCGCAAGCCCCGATGGTCACGATGGTCTTAACCATCGCGACCATCATCCAGGCAGCTTGCAATAGCTGTGGAGGCCAGGAGGCCACACAAAAAAAAAAAGTCCTGATTCAGAGCGAGCGCTCTTTCAGAGCGTCCGTCTCTGAATCAGGCCCAATGATCCCTATGGCTACATGCATTTCCTGAAAAGTATCAGAGTGTTTTCATAAACAAGTAGACCTTACTAACGGCTTCGGGGCTCATTTACATGTGACTGTAAGTCAGTTTTATGACACACCTCTGAGATGTAGCAGTACACATCTACTTTATCGCCGCGCTCATAGGTATTGCTTTCACAATCTCCCTGAAATGCTTTTTCAAAAATAGGCACATATGGGTTACAAGCGCTGGCTACATTTTCCTTCTATTTTGACTTTTAAGAAATGCCCACAGCTCCTTCTGTCCTCATTATTGGGCTTCATTTGTTATGTGCTTTTAGGTTGGTCTCTCTGTATGTTGAATACAGCAGAATACCTGTCACCTCCATAGACAGCTCAGCAGTGACAAGGAGCTCTGCGCTGAGCAGGAATTTCCACTTACCCCATACGTGTGTAGTGGTGTCAGCCAAAAAGAAGAGGCAATCCTCAATATAATCACAGCTGTTGGAAGCTTATTATCACTATTACTTACCAGGGAAACATACAGAATGACAGCATCCTAGCAAACTAACCCTTAAATCATTGACGGTACACATTATTAGTACATTGTAGAAATCCTTATAAAGTGTTTCACAAAATCACCGGAACAGGTTTTATTTTTGTCCACAAGGATTTAGTTACCGGTCTACCTGATATGCATCAGAACATCCATTTCTAAATCCTCGTAAATAGAAGCAAAGTACAGATGATCTAGCCTGGTAGAGGGGGTGAAGGGTACTCAGCTTTTTACAATATCACAACCCAAGCCCTCCCCCAATTATAATGATGATAATATTGATGATGATTATGGTGATCAGGATTATCATGGAAATCCAACTGCCAATGTCTTATTGATTTGCAACCTCCAAATATATGGTTCCCCCCCAAAAAAATATTTGTATTTTACAATCATCAACAGATTCTGAACATCAGAAATTGGAATTCCAAATTTTTGGAGGTGTGGTTTAACTTCTAAAATAGAACATTCACATTGGGAATTCATTATGATATATCTTGTTTCAGTAAAAAAGAAATGCCTTAGAACAGATCACTAAAAGTTACACTTATGTAAATGTAACAGTTGGCAGACCTGGTTAAAATGATTTAGGTATATTTGAATTCTACTAGTAACTTCTTAGTGGACTTAAATCTACATTTGTATACATACAGTATATACATTTGTACATTAATTAAGTATGCCTATAAATTAGTCACACCTCATATTATGTAACATAAATTAACAAGTTACTATGACTAATGTATAATTATAATATTTCTATGTGTAAAGTAGGTTCAAACTACTCATTGTTTTTAAGCAAATTGGGTGTAGCCCATGAAACTAGAAAATATTCCAAAAATGTAACTTTAGGTAGATTAGACAGGCTTTATCAGGCAAAGACGGTTCTGAAACTTTGCAGAGCCAGAAATGCATGTGGTATATATGGACATATCGCTTGCGGGTGAGATAGTGGAATCTGAGTATTATGTATTTATATCACTGGGCCTGATTCAGCAGTGGACGGAATTGCAAAGCTGAACACAAGCTGCTTTGCAATTCCTGCTGAAATTCAAATACTGCAGGAGGTGTTTGAAGTGAAGAGACGCTGGCCTGTCAGTATCTGCAATGTTGGGCTGCACTGGCCAACTGAGTAAGCATCAGCTAACGTAGGCTGTCCGGGTTGCGAGGCCAGGAGGTCTGCATGCATGGACGCAGACCCTGGCCTAGTCTCTCCTGGGAAACGGCACGACACACAACCATTTATGGGAACGCCACCCATCCCTGCCCCTGCACCGACCCCCAAATGCCTCTGCCTGTCAGGCGGAGGCATAGGTGGGCCTGCGTGCACTCCCGCAGGACCTGTTCTGCACATCCTTACAACGGATCCTGGGCATGCGCAAATTCCCAATTGTCAGTAGTCTGCATGAGGATGCATATCTGTGTCCTCTATAGAATCAGGCCCACAGTGTCTTCAGCACTAAACATAAATAAATCAAAGTGTGTCCCTGAGTGCAAAAACCTGTTGAGTAGGGAGAATCATGGGGCTTTAAACTTGACTCTGAAGTGATGAATTTAAACTTGGTCACACTTAACCAGTTTTTGGATCTTTTCTCCAAGAAATCACGGAGGGGGAGTCCAAGTGTCAAGTGTGGGGGGCAATATGCATCACTGTGCAGTGAGGGGTTGGTCCATGATGACACGATGAACAAATACCACCAACCACTTGATGCAGTTTGGGCCAATTACATAAATCTAGCATCAAAGTTCCTGCCCACTTTCTAAAAAAGAGAAGCAGGATCCCAAGAGTCAGGGTACTGCTCCAAAATTTGTGGCGTCTTACAGACATTACAGGAGGACAGGCAAGTGTCAGTGGTAGAGTCAGACTTAGTGATAGGAACAACAATAGTGTCAGTACTGTCACTACAACTTAGATTAAGCGATCATGATCTCATTCACAGTTTCAGCTGTATATCTCTCATTACTGTGATCAGAGGGGTGTAGCAAGGGTGGTCTCAGCGGAGCTCGTTCTCCAGGAGCCTGCTCCAGTCAGGGTGCAAGAGACTAGCCAATCGTGTGAGGGCGGATCACTTGCTGAGCCTTAAGCACATAGAGTAATCAGTGCCTCCAGATAGGGGGTGTGGTGTGGGCGGAGCAGTGCTTGCTGCACCACCCACATCATGTCCCCAGTATGATGTGACTGATCTCTTTATGAGTTTCAGGCTCAGAAGGTGATCCACCTACAGTGGGATGGCTGATCTCCTGCACCCTGCAGAAGGTGAGGAGGGGACATCAGAGTAGAAGGGGAGGAGATCTGTGTGTGTGTCGGGGTGGGGGTGTCTGTGAGAAGGGGAGCTCTAAGTGAGTGGGGAGCTTTGCATGTGAGGGGGTTTGTGTAAGGAGGGGAGATCTGTGAGTGTTTGATGGGATGGGGTATTGTGTGAAGTGGGAGCTGAGTGAGGGTGGAAGCTGTATTGGGGGATCTGAGTGAAAAGAGAGAGCAGTGTGTGTTGGGGAGGGGAGCTATTTTGGGGGATCTGAGAGCCCGATTCACTATGGATCGCTATTCTGCTTATACGCACGCACCGCAGTTGCTAATATCAGCGGTGCTATTTAAATGTTTGCATTCACATTGCGATCGCATCCTGACATAAGGACGCCCATTTCCACTTACTCACATCCGTATACTAGGGGAACTTAGTGTAACATCGGACCTAAATGCACGCTTGCACAACCTCACTCAGAAATTGTTACCAGCCATGCACGTTATCAGTGCTTTGGCTGCTTATAGCCACGCATTGGATAATTTATGCACACACCTGCAACGGTGCTGAAAAGCACTGGCACGCCTGCGTTCGCCCGACCACCACCCCTGTCACCACCCACAAACGGCACTTCCTATCAATCACTGTGCTCTAGGTCTGCATAGCCTCAACAATTGCAGTTCCCATCACAAATGCTAGTTCGCGCACGCGCACTGCGATGCCTACACAGAGCACAAACATCAACCGATTGCGTGTGCATTAGCATCTGCGTTCCTTGCTGAATCAGGCCCTGAGTGAGTAGGGAAAGCTGTGTGTGTGAGGGTGGACTGTGTCATGGGAGGGGAGATGAGTGAGTGAGAACTGTGTGTGGGGGGATCTGATTGATGGTGAGATCTGAGTGAGGGGGAAGACTGTATGAGTGGAGGAGAGTTGAGTGAGGGGTCAGAGCTGTGTATGTGTGAGGGTCTGTGTGAGAAGGGAAGAGCTAAGGAGGTGGAGATCTCAGTGAGGGGGAGAGCAGTGTGAGGGGATATATATATATATATATATATATATATATTACTGTCTTTGTTCTCTGACATTCACTTCAAAGGGGCATGGTCAGTGATCAAACTGAACTTCCTTCCCACCAAATAGTACCTGAGAGTTTCTAAGGCCCATTTTATGGCCAATGCTTCCTTCTCAACTGTAGCATAGTTTCTCTCATGTACATTTAATTTCCTGCTTAGGTAAAAAATAGGGTGTTCCTCACCGTCCTTGCTCTGGGACAGGACCGCTCCTATACCTACTTCTGATGCATCAGTTTGCACCACAAACTCCCTGTCAAAATCAGGAGTCACCAGAACGGGTTGGGTACACAACGCTGCTTTTAAGGCCTGAAAAGCCTTCTCTGCTTCAGGACTCCATTCCACCATGACTTTCTGTTTGCCCTTGGTAAGGTCAGTCAGTGGGACTGCAATGGTTGCAAAATTGGGTATAAACCTCCAATAATACACAGTAATCCCTAAGAAGGCTCTCATCTGCTTCTTAATCAAGGGTCTTGGCCAGTTTTGTTTTGCTTCAATTTTATTAAGCTGTGACTTTATCAAACCTCTGCCAATGGTGTACCCAACATACTTTACTTCTTCCATCCCTAGACAACACTTTTTTGGGTTGGCTGTCAAACCTGCCCTATAAATGGAGTGAAAAACACTGCTTGTACTCTAGGCAAGTGAGACTGCAAATCAGGACTATGAATGACCACATAATCCAGATAAGCAGCAGCATACTGTCTATGGGGCCTTAGAATCCTATCCATCACTCTTTGAAAGGTAGCAGGTGCCCCATGTAGCCCAAAGGGCAACATCTTGTATTGAAACAACCCCTCTGGTGCAGAAAAAGCTGTCTTTTCTTTGACGTTCTCAGGTAACGGCACTTGCCAATACCCTTTGGTTAAGTCAAGAGTAGTTAAATATCTGGCTGTTCCTAGCCTTTCAATTAATGCATCCACCCTAGGCATTGGGTAGGTGTCGAATTTTGACACGGAAATCATTGCAGAAACGCACACTCTCTTTAGAATAAGCACAATGGGGCTTGACCACTCACTATGTGATTCTTCAATGACACCCAATTCTAAAATTTTTTTAATTTCTTTAGACACTGACTCCTTTGGGCTTCTGGTAACCTATAGGGCTTTAGGTTAACCTTAACCTCTGGGTCAGTGATTATATCATGTTTAATGACCATGGTTTTCCCTGGTATGTCTGAAAACAAGACCCTATTTCTGATAACAAATTCTTAAATTTTCTGCTGTTGAACGGCTGACAGGGTTTTTGCTACTGTCACTTTTGGGAACCAAAGGCCCTGGGTTTACTGGAAGGGCTTGGACGGCTGACAGAGCTGCTCTATCCTTCCAGGGTTTTATAAGATTTACATGGTATATCTGTTCTGGCTTTCTTTTCCCAGGCTGGTAAACTTTGTAATTAACTTCCCCCACTTTTTTTAGAATTTCAAAAGGTCCTTGCCACTTAGCTAAAAGTTTAATTTCTACTGTGGGAACCAATACCAACACTCTGTCCACAGGAGTAAAGTTGCGTAAAGGAGCATTGTGGTTGCACACCCTCTGCTGGGCCTGTTGGGCCTGTTCCAAGTGCTCTCTTACTACCGGCACCACAGCAGC
Organism: Taudactylus pleione; assembly: GCA_031769625.1. Classification (NCBI taxonomy): domain Eukaryota; kingdom Metazoa; phylum Chordata; class Amphibia; order Anura; family Myobatrachidae; genus Taudactylus; species Taudactylus pleione. The sequence goes on along the minus strand of JAUIMM010000364.1, from coordinate 1,470,451 downwards.
AATTCTTTTTTGCATTTGGGAAACATGCTCAATAACTGTTTTATATGGACTGGACTGCCCCTCCCATGTCTCTTTGGCAATGTCCAGTAATCCCCTTGAATGTCTTCCGTACAATAAATCAAAAGGGGAAAACCCTGTGGAGGATTGGGGAACCTCTCTTATGGCCAACAGCAAATAAGGTAACAAGTAATCCCAATCTCTACCATCTTTGTCCACTACTTTTCTTAGCATGTGCTTTAAAGTTTTATTAAACCTCTCCACTAACCCATCGGCCTGAGGATGGTACACGAAGGCTCTTAATTGATCAATTTTAAACAGGCGGCACAACTCTTTCATTATTTTTTACATAAATGCGGTACCTTGGTCAGTCAGGATTTCCTTCTTTGTTGACGTTTGCACACTGATATCACTTCCGGGTACCAGGTAGCATAATCCATTATCACTACAATATTTTGATGGCCCCGGGCAGACTTCATTAATGGTCCAACCAAGTCCATAGCTATTCTTTCGAAAGGAACCTCAATAATAGGCAAAGGGACAAGTGGACTTTTAAAATGCGGCCTCGAAGCATGATATTGACTTTCAGGGCAGGACGCACAATAGTCAGACACCTCTTTATGGACCCTGGGCCAGAAAAACCTCTGCAAGATCCGCTCAGTGGTTTTTTCTACCCCTAGGTGACCTGCCGTTATATGACTATGAGCCAGGTCTAACACTGTTTTTCTGTATGCCTTGGGAACTATTAATTGTTCCACAATGTCTTCCCCTTTTTTAGTGACTTGAAATAAAAATATCCTGGCACACCGCCATGTGAGGATACGACAACGGACTATCAGGGTCTATGGGTTTGCCATCAATTACATTTACATTTTCCCTGGCTTTTACTAGAGTAGGGTCATTCAAGTGCTCCATGGCAAAGACCTCTCTCCTGACATCAAGATCAGGCAGGCGATCCATGGGCTCAACAACACTCCCCACCTCAGTGGGAGGCACACCACCTGGTGAGCCACCATCACTCTCAGGTTTGCCATCCATGCTAGAAAAAGGGAACATCACAGACTCTGAAGGAATCTCCCCCTTACTGCATCAGTAACTCTCTCAAATGGGTCGAAAATTGGCTTTCCCACAACTTCCAGAAGTGGGCAAAGTCTCTCCCCAATATTGCATCATACATTAAGCTATGTACCAAACCCACAGAGACTATCGCGGAACCACATGGAGTCTCGATGTTCACTTCTGCAGTAATATAATACCTAGTATCCCCATGTATGCAGGACACACCAACAGTTTTCCCCTTATGCTTCAAGGGGTTCACCAGTTCAGCCTTCATAAGTGTATCCAGGCTACCAGAATCTAACAAAGCCTCTACTCGGTGGCCTTCTACAGTGAGTACACACATGTGCTTATCTGTCTCAGTCTGCCGGTCAGCAGTACGGGCTGGCTGTGCAAAGAAAGACATCCTGCGGTTAATATGAGCAGTATCACATTGCATAGGTTCAGAGGTAAGTGAACAATTAGCTGCAATATGGCCGAAACCACCACATCGGAAACACTGAATCACATTATAACCTAGTCTTTTACGGGGTAGGAACCTTCCTGGTCGGCTGGCCTGTTCCTCACCCTCAGTCCTAGGCACCCTTCTCCCTTGGAACAGTCTTACCAGTCTCGATGGGAGTTCGCCGATGCATCATCGGGGCTCGGTTCGGCAGACTCAACAGCTCCTCAGCCGCCAAGTACCTCTCCACCAGTTCGACTAACTGGTCTGTGGATTTAGGGTCTGCATGGCTCACCCACTTGCGCAGAGATGCAGGGAGTGCGATCATAGATACTGGTCTATAACAACTCTTTCCACAATCTGTGACCCTGTTAGTGTCTCGGGCTGCAGCCATTTTGTGGTAAGATGGACGAGGTCATTCATCTGTGAGCGTGGAGGCTTTTCCATTTGGAACTCCCAGTGGTGTACTGTTAAGTGTGAATGAATAGGGTGGCTCCTAAATGAGTTAGGATCTCTTGTTTCAATTTCTCATAGTCTTTGGCAACAGCTAGGCATAAGTCGTAGTAGGCCTTTTGTGGCTCTCCAGACAGGAGAGGTGCCACCAGACTTGCCTATTGTTGTGGGCCAACTCTCCCTCTCTGCTGTTCTCTCAAATGCGGTGAGATATGCTTCCATATCATCGCCCGAAGTCATGTTCTGTAGGAAGTGACTGGTGCGTATGGAGCGAGCGGTGGCGGGAGGACCAGTGGTAGCATCACCAGACGGGCTACTAGGTGTTGTACCATCTCCTTTAAGGCCTGGCTGTTTTCTGGTAAGGCCTGGTGGGTTTCCTCAATGGTAACCTGTTGCTGCCTCTGGGCTGCCTCCAAGGCCAACAGTGGGACTCCCTCTTTACACACAGCAGCCGTAGAAACAGGAGACAAATCTGGGAATCTCGTACAAACTGGTCGGCGCCAGTCTTTATTGTGCCACACACAAAAATATAATCTAAAGCATAAACATAAGTCCTAGCCCGGCTGGGCACTAACTACACAGCAGATTCCCTTGCTATAACAATGGTAGGGCCTATTGCCCTCACCATCAACAAAACATGTGCATAGTACTTACAGGGTGTTAACCACGTGTCTCTGAACAGGCTAGACTGTCAGCTCCTCCAGATATGAGACACACAGCCACAAACAAACCGAGCTTAAATCAGCCAGTTCCAGGTGGAAGCCCTAATAAACCTACTACCAGGCAGAAAGGCCCAAAACCTGTCGGTGGATGGAGCCCTCCCTCTCCTCACATCCACACCCCCAGGATCCAAACCGGCTTTTCCAAAAACTGACACTCTGGTCTGTTTACAAAACAGACTTCTCCTGGGGTTTTTTAGAACACCTAGGCCAAAAACCTAGGACAAACGTACCTGCCATTGACCACTTTACCAGTGCTTCTATCACAATATATATATATATATATATATATATATATATATATATATATATATATATAAAACCCCTTAATGAAGTCCTAAGTGGATGAAACATGTTGGGAAGCTGCCTCCTCCTGCCTTATGAACTTTAAGCTGTTTTATCTCACAAGCATTTTTAAAGGTGATTCTTATTACTTTTGAATATGTAATTTCTTTTCCTCTGTATATTTTTATGACTGATCTCTAGTTCTGTGTAAGCTTTTTATGGTATTTATTAAGTACATTAATTATCTGAAAGCTGTATGAAACAACAAGAGGATTGTTTATATATTTTGCACTGCACATAGCACTTTTCAGCACAGTTTGCACAATTGTAGATTAACTAGCTGCTGCTATAATGAATCTGTGCGGATTTATTGATTTTGTTGATACATGTTTGGACCTTCTTTGACGAGGCAGCAGGTGTAATTTTACTTGAAGTACTCGCATTGCTTGCGGTAGGGTGGAGCTCCCACAAGCACTGTGAGTGCTTCCGATGGCTCTCGTTGTTCCCGATGGTTTTAAACACTTCCTGGAGATGAAGTTAGCTGCGGGCGGCAAGGGGGCGGCATTACACTATTTTGCGATCGCATAGTTATTAGAATAACCGGCCCCTTTTTTATGCGAGCGAGCGCAGCTTAGCGCCTGGAGTCTGAATCAGGTAGTTAATCCAGCTTTGGGACTGAGCAGAAGGTAGGAGGAATGAAGCCAGAGGCACCAACAAAGAGGGAGGAGGTGTCCGCTCCTACTATCACTCCTGGCTCCTCCTTTTTGGCTCCACTGAGCTGGGTCCCACCCTAGCCCTGACATCAGTCGACCCAGGTCGAGCAAATTGAGCATCAGTCACACAGGAGAAGAGAACAAGGTGGCTATGTCCCTGCTGCTGAGGGCAGACCAGAGCCGGGTGCTGCTGCTGAGAGCCCGGGTCATGGCAACTGTGACTGGAAAGCCTTAATGGGGAATCTGGTGAGGTCATGTCTGACTGCTCTGATGCCACATGCCAATAAGGTGCACTACTGTGCATAAGGTGTATAAGGGGCACTACTGCTGCGTAAAGTGTATAAGGAACATTACAGTGGTGCAACATGAATAAGGGGCACTATTGTGACATAATGTAAAATGTGGGCACTACTGTGACATAGAGAAAAAATACCAACAATAGGTAAAAAAAATAGGTAAAAAAACAGGCGCTGAAATGAGTAGTTCTTCCCAAGCAGCTACTAATATAGGGCTAGTCACTCCCTATCACAAACAAAATACAAAGAAAAGGTAGTAGCGCTACACAACTCAATAACATGTAGAACTCAATGCATATGGTATTATACAGACAATATATTTAATATATAGGAGTGTCCCTTGAATAGATGTTGAAGCAAATTGAATGAAAGGGTTCTCAACCTATGCGGTGCCCACAGGCGACAGGAGTTCCGGTATAGCTGGATGTATGTCCTGGTTGCCGCTAGAGGGGTGATCTTAAAGTTGAGACACGGGGCAAATTCAGCATTATACCAGCTTCATTCACTTTGCTTCAACATCTATTCAAGGGATACTCCTCTAGCAGCATACAGGATAAACATCCAGTGGATATCCATTTAAGTTGATACTCCTGTGTCCCCCATCAATATGCTGTATATGAACAGGCCCCAATGGCATTGAGGTTATGGGTGAGATTTGATGTTTTTATGTCACATCAACTGTGATTTATATATCTACATACATTTTTTTGACACTGTCAATGTATTTTTAATATTTTTAATAACATTAAATATATTGTCTGTATAATATCATATGCATTGAGTTCTACATGTTATTGAATTGTGGAGCACCGCTACCTTTTCTTTGACTACTGTGACATAATGTGATTTGTGAGAACTACTGTGTGGCATAATGTGAATAAGCAGCACTACTGTGGCATGTGAAAAAGGGGCACTACTGTGGCATAATGTGCATTGTGGGCACTACTGTGCGGCAAAACATGCATTGTGGGCATTACTGTGTAGCATAATATGAATAAGGGACACTATTGTGTGGTATAACATGAATATGGGGCACTACTGTGGCATTATGATGAATAAAATGCACTATTGTGTGGTGCAATGTGAATTGGGGGAACTATTGTGTGGCATGTAAGTTTTGAGCACTATATGTGGCTTAATGTGAATTGGGGGCCATTACATTACAGTACATATACAGTAAAGTGGCATTGCTTATACAGGTAAATGCACATTTATTGTCCAGACATACTGGAAAACTGAGTTGATAAAGATTCAAATCAGCATATAGGACACAGACACGATGAATATGGATGCCTCCATACACAACACCACTGTCAGAAGCTGGAATACCTACTGACTAGCAGTGGCAACTCCGGAGGTGGGGCTACAGCACAGTCCAAAATTCAAATTGGGGAACCACACCAACTACCATCCTCACTGGTTATATCCTCACTGGCAGTTGGTGTGGATCCCCTATTTGAATTTTGGACTGCGCTGCTGACTAGGGTGGTGAACAGCGGACCTTCACTTCACACATGCGTGAACAGCTGGCCTGGATGTTAATGGTGAACACTTTCAACACTTGCTACGACTTCCTCATGTTTATTATAGACGAAGGTATGTCTGTGTCAAATTTCACTAAATTACGATAATTACTTTAAAAGTTATAAGGAAAACTTTGGGGCCAATAGCGAGTGAAACACTCTGTATTAATGTTATATTACTAATGTATATATTGTATTAGTGGAATTTAATGGGTTGAAACATATATAGCCCTCCATGCCCAGTGTGAGACTGCCCCTCATGTTTATTTTTATTTCCCTTTAATTTGCCCCTACATGTTGGTCACGCCCTCTAACTGGCACGCTTGGGGGGCATGGGGGGCACACACCTGCATGCCATGGCTACACGCTACACCCCTGATTGCATTAATGGCAGAATCATTGAATGGGTTCAGGTGCTTTATAAGATGATAAGGGGGCTCACACATCACCAGGGCCACTGTGAGCCAACATCAGCCCGGGTACTGGTGGCGGAGCCAAATTTGGGAGGTGTGGCCATGTCCCCTCTCAAAACAATTTTTAAAAATAAATTTGTTTCCCTTAGCAGCACTAGCACTGTTTGCACGTTCCTTGTTACAGCCCTGTTTTTCTGGGACTTGCTATATTGCAGATGCATTGCCAGGCAAAATGGTAAGGGGGCATCAATATCATTTTTTTTATTTTATGTTTTAAACAGATAGTTTCTGGTGATTTTAGGGGCCCACTAGTAGTGTGTTCAAAATAGAATTGAATACAGTTGATTAACTGTTAGTAGCAAGTCTGATACCCCATTATAGTGAGTTATCACTAAAAGAGCCAAAGTGGGTGATTACATTTGTGAGACTAGCCACTGACTATCACCCTTGACTGAAAAAGGTTCCATCATTAATATAAGGATAATATATTACTTAAGTCAACTTTCACTGACTGTCTTCACAAGGAAAGTGCACCAACTTCAGCTGCAATGCCTAACGCTAGCTTAAATAATGGGAACAGAAACCCAATAGAATATAGTTGTTTGCTTATAACTAGTTTTGTAGTACTTCTAAATTTGGATTTAAATGCCTTAATTATTTATATGAGGATGTTTTAGCCAGCAGTAATAAAGTCATAGCTACTGTAGGTGTTTGAACTGCTGTCAGGAAAACAGCTTTGTAGAAAATAGGTAAAATAGGCCTCTTTTACTGGTTAAATGTAGTATGATGTGTTTGTCTGAAATTGTATAATCTGCTTGACAATGATCTTGTCTCATTGATTGTGTTAATTACTGTGTTTGGGGAGCCCATACCTCTCTGCATTTGAGAAATCCACTGCTACTACTTAAGATCGAATTGCATTCGGGATAAGTGTGAGAGCCACGTCTCTGCTGCAGATTCCCAGGTACTGTTAGATTGAATTGCATAAAACTTATACTTAACTGTCAGGGTGTTACACAAGTATAATGGTTTTCCTGCAACTGAAATAACAAAATAATAAGTGAACCTACAAGAAAAAGGAAAACAAAACACGCTAAAAAATAAAATTGCGTAAGACAATAAATAGAGAACAAATAAAAGTAAAGAAGGCTAGGGGGTAAATTTACTAAGACTCGAGATAGGTCGAGATGACCATCTCGGGTGATTATTGATTTTTTTCCCCTGCTTTCGAATTTACTAAAGGCAAAGTCGGGTGAGTTAGAGAGAGATTTCTCTCAACTCACTCGTAAAACTCGGGTGAGATAGCAATCTCGAATAAAATCTCCATCGGGCCAAATCGGAAGTACTTTTCACCTAAAACCTACATCTCGCAAATTTACCAAGAATCGGGATGACAAGATTGGGTGAGATACGAGCAAACTCCCTATCAAAATCACTTTTCAAACTCTCAACCCCCTGAGCTGCGAGATGGTCAGAAACATACACAAATCATTGGGATTTGTGTATGTTTCTTTGTGTAGCTTGTAAAAATAGGGATAATTTGAAAAAAAAATGACGTGAGGTCCCCCCCCCCAAAACACTAACCAGCCTCGGGCTTGCCAGCCTGTGTAGGTTCTCAACATTACAGGGGAAAAAATGTGCAGGGATCCCCTGTAATGTAAGAACCAGCACAAGGCAGCAGGGACAGAGCTAGTTTTAAATATACGGATAAAAAAAAATTACCGTGAGTTGCACCGTATATTTAAAACCAACCCTGGACCCTTTCTAACGGGGGGCTGATGCCACAACCAGGGGTGCCCTTTCACCGTGCCCCCCAGCCACAGCATCAGCCCTGACCGTTAGTCAGCCCAGGCCAGTGATCCCTGGAGAGTTGGTGACCCCCCCCAATAAAGGGGTCATCCTCTCCAGGGCACCCCTGGCCTAGGCTGATAGCCTGGGGCTATCCCAGCCAACCCTTGGTGGTGGGTGGCGGGTTGATTGTGTTAGGTGAAGTGTAAAAAAAAGATGTATCATCATTGTCTTTACAGTGGAACTACAGGTCCCAGCAAGCCTCCCCCGCATGCTGGTACTTGGAGAACCACAAGTACCAGCATTCGGGGCATTAAGGGCCCACTGGTATCTGTACTTCACCTGTAAAGAAATGGTTAAAAACACACACAACACACCTGTAAAATAAAGCTTTATTACATACACACATACATACATACACATACATACTCAACTGTTTCCAGATGTTCACGTCCACTTGTCAACGTAAAGTATCCTATTGGAATTACCTGTAAAAAAAGATCCAATACTCACCTTTCTGTCCCACGATGTTCTCCGCAGAAATCCAAGATGGGCTCCGGATACAATGTAACAGCATGTTACTGCATGCTGTTACATTGCGCTACTGTCTGCTCGTGGCAACATTGGGGTCTCATTGGCTGGGACCCACGTGGGCTTAGCCAATGAGCGGCTCCTCCAAACCTCAATTCTGCATTTTTTACCGCCTGCCATTCATAGACGATACTTTACCGCCTATTACATTGCATTGACTTTCCGCCTAGGCGGAAAGTCTTTCAAATTGAATAGGGGTTAAAACCAAAACAGGCGATAATTACGTCATCAGCGGTAACATAATGCGGATCCGGACTTAACGAACTTAACGCTTCAGCGTTAAGTCCGGATTCACGTTAAGTTACCGCTGATGACGTCATTATCGCCTGTTTTGGTTTTAAATCCTATTCAATTTGAAAGACTTTCCGCCTAGGCGGAAATTCAATGTAATAGGCGGTAAAGTATCGCCTATGAATGGCAAGCAGAAAAAAGTCCAGAATTGGGGTTTTGGGGTGCAATGTTGCGGGACCCCCCGTGCAGCCTTCAGACAGTCCCCCAAAGGTAATCTGTGTCAAAAAAATTTTATAAAAAAATTAAGGACACCCCAAAAATTGACTTAGAAAAAGGGGGCCAAAAATAAAAAAGTTGGGGTACAAACTTAAAACCTAACGAACTTGACTCTGGGGGAGTCCCCAAGTATGCCCCATGTGTTTTTTTGATTGCAGGTGTTTGCAGCAGGTGGATTTTTCACGATTTTTTCAACTTCACTTTTAAACTTTAAATATGCTGACCCCCATTTTCAAGTACCCCAAATCTGATGTGCAAAGTTATGTCCCCTTAAAATTCTACAAAATGCTCTTCTGCATTACTTTCTTCAAAGCCGCATTTATGCACCTGCTGCGGCTAGTAGATATCCCAACTTCCTTCAGGAGATAAAAATGGGGGTACCCATACTGATCCCCCTGGTCTGGACATCTTTAGGAGGGTCCTTCAATTTTAACCTGATAATTCACGTTTTTTTAAGCCCTTCCAAGTTTCGCCGGGTCCCGATTTCCAGCCACTAAATCAACACAGGAGAGATATCTCGCCCGAGCATGCTTACAAATCACCCGACAATCTTGTTCTGCTTCACCATCGGCAAACTCGTTTAGCCTCAAATCGCCTGTTGGCAAATTTGGTAAAAGAAAAGGGATTAAATCACCCGAATTTAGGCGAATTCCAGCGAGATAAATCACTTTGAAAATCGGGACCATCTCGATTCTTAGTAAATTTACCCCTTGGAGTGTAAATTTCACACACAACAATTATCCAGTTTAATTTTATATATACATTTTTTTCAATATTATCTGTAATAAATGACAAATAAAGATCATAGGGTGAACATATGTCAAATATCAATTGTAAGACGGGGTATAGAAATAAGGACAGGCAGGGACTTGGTAAAGCAGTGTCTTTTTAATGGTAGCAAACACTGCACCTTAGCATATGTAAGGTTAAGCCTGGACACACACAGGCACATTACAGAAAATAAGCAAACAACATAAAAGTAAATGTCTCAGCACTCCTTGTGCTAATGTCTGTGGACCCTCCAAGTCTTGGCACCCTAATGCTAACCATAACCCCCAGCCTATCACCTGGCCAGATTGTCCAGCATCAGGAGCAAGGAGCATCAGGTGTGTGAGAGTTTTAACCCTTCCTGTGCTCATGTGATTAGTTGCAGCTGGGCCTGTGCAACTGTGAAAACATGGAGATCCATATTCTATTGCAGCTGTAGAATGTGCAGGTCTTGTTTTCCTCTCCCACTGTGACAACCTGGAATTCCACACCTCCACTGGTAATGCAGAACGCACAGGCTTCACTCCAGCCTCCCTTGGAGAGAGCTGATCCCACAGAAATGTGGGCAATTCAGGTTAGAGAGTGACAATCCCTCTCACTACACTATGCACATAAAATAATTTTCTCATGGTTTTACCTTATTATACCTGCAGCATAAAACATTACCATTCAGGATCATATAATCAGCCCATGGAACATTTAGCCGAAAGAAATAGCTGGTAAATCTGGAACTTAACAGTTCCTTCTACTTGGCAGAATTTAGTCCTAGAATGTATGTTTCAAAAGATCCTAGGAAAACTTTCACTAGCCTGCGTAAAGGTTAAATAGCATGCAGCATAAATCAAAGTATCCCATAAGCTTACTGCTTTTTAAAATACAGTGTGGCAGTGTTGTTTTGTAACATAAATGTAACAAACTCCAGCTTCTGATGTATATCTCTATGCTGGTGTTAGAGCAGTAACTAGGGAAAGAATATGTTCTCTAGAACCGCTTTGTAAGGTCTCCACCTAGAGCAAGCTGATTTCTCGCAGTATTCGCACCCACTAATCAGATGCCACCAAGTCTTCAGCTCCAAGTAGTAAGGACAGAACCAGTTGGAGGCAAACAAATGGAAGGCAATCACCAGGTACTGTTGGGATGCTCTAGGGACTGGATACGCACAGGCAAGATACAGGTGCCAGCAGTGATGGAAATCAAGCCCAATAAACAATCTGCGGTCAGTTCAGGCAATGAACAAGGCACAGTCCAGTAAACAATCTGAGAAATGGATGGTCTTCGAAGGCCAATGGTTACAACCATCAGTGTTTTTTTTTCTGATGGAAACAGAAATTGTGATGCTCACCGCCATCAACTAGAAACCCGATAGTGACAAGATGGTTAGTTTTTTCTTCCTCATGCTCTGGGCAGCTCTGCAACAACAATACTGGCTGCAGGGCACCATTCCAGGCACCCTGCAAGTCAAATGCAGGGGCAGTGGAGTAACGATGATGCCATCCCCAGGGCCCTGGCCCCCAGTTAACTGCACCACTCACACACCCCTAGTTACGACCCTGTATGTACGCACAACCATAAATGGTTCTAAGCATTGAATAGTTCCCCAATGATTGTAACACACCATTAATAAAATGTATGTTATGGAAGAAATCTGGGAACCATATGATACTGACATTTTGATGTCCTTTCCTAATCCAAGGATAGGGACAGGCAGTATGCAAGGCAAAGTCCAGGAACAATACATGATCATGGGTAAAAGAAAGATGTGTGCAGTCTAGGTCACAATAAGGAGAAACTCACAGGCACACTTGATCAGTCTAAACTCTTACATGCCCAGGTGCACAGTAGAGGAAGCCTTTAAGAGTTTGATGAAGCAATAGGAGAATAGACTTTCAGCTCCTGAATCGCCAGATCAAGAACTAAACAGCAGTATCTGTGTAGAACAGAAGTCGTTGCCTAGCAATGACCATAGAAACTGGGTGAGCAGTAGGGATGTTGAATGAAGGACAGTGATATACAAAATGGAAGTTGCCCATAATCAATTTATTGGCCCATCACAGGTGCATGTAAGGGAGAGGTTAAAGAGACATGTATCCTGCATAATAATAATAAAATGCAGAGGGCTCAGTCACACTTATTTGCAAATATATGATATGCCACCCACCATGTCAAGGAGCCTCTGCTCAGGTGGTCCTAAACCACATAATAATAGCCCCACTTTAGTTCATATATTCATGTGATTCTAAATTGAGAGCCAATTCACCTGGAGGCACCCCATTATCCTGACATATGGCTCTACATGAATCAGCAGCCTTCACATCAAGAGACCTTTGCTCAGGCTTGTTGGTTGAAGGACGCCAGCCCCCGTTGCCTAGGAATAGACTAGAGCATAGGTCTTCAAACTTGGCCCTCCAGCTGCTGTGGAACTACACATCCCAGCATGCACTACCACCTTCTTGATATAACAGCATGCTAAAACTATGGCAGTGCATGCTGGGATGTGTAGTTCCACAGCAGCTGGAGGGCCAAGTTTGAAGACCCTTGGACTAGAGTATAGAGGCGCCTGCCATACATCATACCAGCAGGGCATTGTTTTATCAAAAAGTTTCAAATAGATAAAAACAATTACAGTAAATGTAGTAGCCTGTCACCCACAATGCATTTAATCTATAAATCCAGATTTTATAATTACTGCAATTTAGTCAAATTGACAACCTGCTCCTTAGTAAATATTCTCCTTAGATTTTCCCTCTCATCTAATATTACACAATGACAAAGTTAGATTTCTGCAGCAAGAAAGTTATTATTTTAAACTAATATCCTACATTAATTCTGCCACTCGAAACCTACGGCTTTACATACTGTACTTGTCTCAGTTTACCTTCTGATAGGCACATCCCTGCAGTCCCATAAAACAACATTTACTGATAGTACATAGAAACATAGAATTTGACGGCAGATAAAAACCATTTGGTCCATGTAGTCTGTCCTTTTAGGGTTAGGGATGGGTTAGGGGTTTGGTTAGGGTCAGGGGTTAAGGTAGGTTGTTAGGGGTTAAGGGTTGTTTGGGTATTAGTGTTAGGGTATTAGAGTTAGGGGTTAGTGATAGGGAGTTAGGGTATTAGGGTTAGGGGTTAGTGTTAGGGGTTTCTTAGGGTCGGGGATTAAGGATGTTTACATGTTAGTGTAAGGGTATAAGGGTATTAGAGTAAAGGTGGAGAAAATGGTACATGGACAGATACTCACGGCCAGGTCACTGAGGTCCAGCTGGGGAGAATATCCAGGATATTGGGAGTATTAGTCATGCTGGATGGAAATGGCACAGTGCTGGGCTGAAATAATGCTTGAAGCCAGGGTCCCACAGCACCTGTATGTTTACATCTGGCACCCAAATTTGTTATAATTTCTCAATGTGAATAAGTAAAAGCTGCTCTCAAGTGGGATTATGCACAGGGGATAGCTGGTAACTTTTGAGCCAATGCAAATAAGTGACTGAGGGTTCTATTTACTAAGCAGTGTTAGGAGACAGAGTGAAAAGTGATAAGGTGCCAGCCAATCAGCTCCCAACTGTCATTCTTCAAACACAATCTGTGAGATGGCAGTTAGGAGCTGACTGGCTGGTACCTTATCAGTTTTCACTCTGTATTCTAACACTGCTTAGTAAATAGACCCCCCAGTCTTTTCTAACAATGCATTAAAATGGAAAAATGTGTGTGCTAAATACCGTGGTTGTGTAATTTCATGATTTAAAATGGTTTTATATATCCAATTAAATATACAGAAGGGGTGCCAAAAAAACAGAAGGGGGGTGGCTGGACCTGGAGAGACACATCAGGGCTGTAGTTGCAAAAACACGGAAGGGGGGCTGACTATTTTTTCAGTTCCAGACCCCACAATATCTGATGGCAGCCCTGTTGGTCATAGGCCATATAGACAAATGCCTGGGGTACCAGTGCATTAGAGGAGAGCCCAGCGGGCTCAACACTATTTCATTTAAGGAGCACCAGCTAAAATCTTGACTAGAGCACCAATTGGTTAAGGATGATTCTGCATTCTTCGCAATACAAAGAGTATTATAACCTGAATCTCTTCCTCATATCTGCTCTTATATTTGTTTGTCCTCACCCATTCTCACATGTCCTGGGAACAACATCAGCTCAAGAACTTGGGAGCTTCGTGGTTTGGGTTTACATAGCCGGGCAGTGTGACGCAAGCTTCAGATTACCATTCACAATGCCAA